>CP125979.1:243448598-244884364 GCA_030063025.1 Avena longiglumis | reverse complement strand
CCACCTATAAGCCTCTACGGTGATTTTGCATCCAGACCGTCCGTCACAAGACAGAATGGTCCAGATGTAACCATCGAGCTGAAACGTCGCTCTTACTTGTTCCGACCGTCAATCCGAAAAAATGGAGCCAAAGTTAATTAAGAAACAGTAAAACTCAACCACCTATAAGCCTCTACAGTGATTTTGGATCTAGCACCGTCCGATCGCGCACAGGAATGGTCCAGATGTAACCATCGAGCTAAAACGTTGCTCTTACTTGTTCCGACCGTCAATCCGAAAAAATGGAGCCAAAGTTAATTAAGAAACAGTAAAGCTCAACCACCTATAAGCCTCTACAGTGATTTTGCATCCAGCACCGTCCGATCGCGCACAGGAATGGTCCAGATGTAACCATCGAGCTGAAACGTCGCTCTTACTTGTTCCGACCGTCAATCCGAAAAAATGGAGCCAAAGTTAATTAAGAAACAGTAAAACTCAACCACCTATAAGCCTCTACAGTGATTTTGCATCCAGCACCGTCGGATCGCACACAGGAATGGTCCATATGTAACCATCTAGCTGAAACGTCGCTCTTACGTTTCCGACCGTCAATCCGAAAAAATGGAGCCAAAGTTAATTAAGAAACAGTAAAACTCAACCACCTATAAGCCTCTACAGTGATTTTGCATCCAGCACCGTCCGATCGCGCACAGGAATGGTCCAGATGTAACCATCGAGCTGAAACGTCGCTCTTACTTGTTCCGACCGTCAATAATAGTAAAACTCAACCACCTATAAGCCTCTACAGTGATTTTACATCCAGCACCGTCCGATCACGCACAGGAATGGTCCAGATGTAACCATCAGCTGAAACGTCGCTCTTACTTGTTCCGACCGTCAATCCGAAAAAATGGAGCCAAAGTTAATTAAGAAATAGTAAAACTCAACCACCTATAAGCCTCTACTGTGATTTTATATCCAGCACCGTCCGATCGCGCATAGGAATGGTCCAGATCTAACCATCGAGCTGAAACGTCGCTCTTACCTGTTCCGACCGTCAATCCGAAAAAATGGAGCCAAAGTTAATTAAGAAACAGTAAACCTCAACCACCTATAAGCCCCAGAGTGATTTTGCATCCAGCACCATCCGATCGCGCACAGGAATGGTCCAGATGTAACCATCGAGCTGAAACGTCGCTCTTACTTGTTCTGACCGTCAATCCGAAAAAATGGAGCCAAAGTTAATTAAGAAACAGTAAAACTCAACCACCTATAAGCCTCTACAGTGATTTTGCATCCAGCACCGTCCGATCGCGCACAGGAATGGTCCAGATGTAACCATCGAGCTGAAACGTCGCTCTTACTTGTTCTGACCGTCAATCCGAAAAAATGGAGTCAAAGTTAATTAACAAACAAGAAACTCAACCACCTATAAGCCTCTACGGTGATTTTGCATCCCGCACCGTCCGATCGCGACAGAATGGTCCAGATGTAACCATCGAGCTGAAACGCTCTTACATGTTCCGACCCAATCCAAAAATGGAGCCAAAGTTAATTAAGAAACAAGAAACTCAACCACCTATAAGCCTCTACGGATTTTGCATCCAAGACCGTCCGATCAAGACATGAATGGTCTAGATGTAACCATCGAGCTAAACGTCGCTCTTACTTGTTCCGACCCAATCCGAAAAAATGGAGCCAAAGTTAATTAAGAAACAAAACTCAACCACCTATAAGCCTCTACGGTGATTTTGCATCCAGCACCGTCCGATCACGCCAGAATGGTCCAGATGTAACCATCGAGCTGAAACGTCGCTCTTACTTGTTTCGATATCAATCCAAAAAATGGAGCCAAAGTTAATTAAGAAACATTAAAACTCAACCACATATAAGCCTCTACGGTGATTTTGGATCTAGCACCGTCCGATCAAGCAGAATGGTCCAGATGTAACCATCGAGCTAAAACGTTGCTCTTACTTGTTCCGACCGTCAATCCAAAAAAATGGAGCCAAAGTTAATTAAGAAACAGAAACTCAACCACCTATAAGCCTCTACGGTGATTTTGCATCCAGAACCGTCCGATCACAAGACAGAATGGTCCGGATGTAACCATCAAGCTAAAACGTCGCTTTTACTTGTTCCGACCGTCAATCCGAAAAATGGAGCCAAAGTTAATTAAGAAACAAGAAACTCAACCACCTATAAGCCTCTACGGTGATTTTGCATCTAGCACCGTCCGATCACAAGACAGGAATGGTCCAGATGTAACCATCGAGCTGAAACATCGCTCTTACTTGTTCCGACCGTCAATCCGAAAAAATGGAGCCAAAGTTAATTAAGAAACAAGAAACTCAAGCACCTATAAGCCTCTACGGTGATTTTGCATACAAGACCGTCCGATCACAAGACAGAATGGTCCAGATGTAACCATCGAGCTGAAACGTCGCTCTTACTTGTTCCGACCGTCAATCCAAAAAATGGAGCCAAAGTTAATTAAGAAACAAGAAAACTCAACCACCTATAAGCCTCTACGGTGATTTTGCATCCAAGACCGTCCGATCGCAAGACATGGAATGGTCCAGATGTAACCATCGAGCTGAAACATCGCTCTTACTTGTTCCGACCTTCAATCCAAAAAATGGAGCCAAAGTTAATTAAGAAACAGAAAACTCAACCACCTATAAGCCTCTACGGTGATTTTGCATCCAGCGTCGTCCGATCACGCCAGAATGGTCCAGATGTAACCATCGAGCTGAACGTCGCTCTTACTTGTTCCGACCGTTAATCCGAAAAATGGAGCCAAAGTTAATTAAGAAACAAAAACTCAACCACCTATAAGCCTCTACGGTGATTTTGCATCCAGACCGTCCGATCGCGACAGAATGGTCCAGATGTATCCATCGAGCTGAAACGTCGCTCTTACTTGTTCCGACCGTGAATCCAAAAAATGGAGCCAAAGTTAATTAAGAAACAAAAACTCAACCACCTATAAGCCTCTACGGTGATTTTGCATCCAACACCGTCCGATCGCACACAGAATGGTCCAGATGTAACCATCGAGCTGAAACGTCGCTCTTACTTGTTCCGATCCAATCCGAAAAATAGAGCCAAAGTTAATTAAGAAACAAAAACTCAACCACCTATAAGCCTCTACGGTGATTTTGCATCTAGCACCGTCCGATCACAAGACAGAATGGTCAGATGTAACCATCGAGCTGAAACGTCGCTCTTACTTGTTCCGACCGTCAATCCGAAAAAATGGAGCCAAAGTTAATTAAGAAAGTAAAACTCAACCACCTATAAGCCTCTACGTGATTTTGCATCCAGCGTCCGATCGCGCAGAATGGTCGGATGTAACCATCAAGCTAAAACGTCGCTCTTACTTGTTCCGACCGTCAATCCGAAAAATGGAGGCAAAGTTAATTAAGAAACGGAAACTCAACCACCTATAAGCCTCTACGGTGATTTTGCATCTAGCACCGTCCGATCGCGACAGAATGGTCCAGATATAACCATCGATCTGAAACGTCGCTCTTACTTGTTCCGACCGTCAATCCGAAAAATGGAGCCAAAGTTAATTAAGAAACAGTAAACTCAACCACCTATAAGCCTCTACGGTGATTTTGCATGCATCACCGTCCGATCAGCGACAGAATGGTCCAGATGTAACCATCAAGCTGAAACGTCGCTCTTACTTGTTCGACCATCAATCCAAAAAATGGAGCCAAAGTTAATTAAGAAACAGTAAAACTCAACCACCTATAAGCCTCTCGGTGATTTTGCATCCAGACCGTCCGATCACGACATGAATGGTCCAGATGTAACCATCGAGCTGAAACTTCGCTCTTACTTGTTCCGACTCAATCCGAAAAAATGGAGCCAACGTTAATTAAGAAACAATAAAACTCAACCACCTATAAGCCTCTACGGTGATTTTGCATCTAGCACCGATCGCAAGCAGTGAATGGTCCAAATGTAACCATCGAGCTGAAACGTCGCTCTTACTTGTTCCGACCGTCAATCCGAAAAAATGGAGCCAAAGTTAATTAAGAAAGTAAAACTCAACCACCTATAAGCCTCTACGGGATTTTGCATCCAAGACCGTCCGATCACGCACATGAATGGTCTAGATGTAACCATCGAGCTAAACGTCGCTCTTACTTGTTCCGACCACAATCCGAAAAAATGGAGCCAAAGTTAATTAAGAAACAGAAAACTCAACCACCTATAAGCCTCTACGGTGATTTTGCATCCAAGACCGTCCGATCGCAAGCAGAATGGTCCAGATGTAACCATCGAGCTGAAACGTCGCTCTTACTTGTTTCGACCGTCAATCCGAAAAATGGAGCCAAAGTTAATTAAGAAACATTAAAACTCAACCACATATAAGCCTCTACAGTGATTTTGGATCTAGCACCGTCCGATCACGCACAGGAATGGTCCAGATGTAACCATCGAGCTAAAACGTTGCTCTTACTTGTTCCGACCGTCAATCCAAAAAAATGGAGCCAAAGTTAATTAAGAAACAGTAAAACTCAACCACCTATAAGCCTCTACAGTGATTTTGCATCCAAAGACCGTCCGATCACAAGACAGAAGGGTCCAGATGTAACCATCAAGCTAAAACGTCGCTTTTACTTGTTCCGACCGTCAATCCGAAAAAATGGAGCCAAAGTTAATTAAGAAACAGTAAAACTCAACCACCTATAAGCCTCTACAGTGATTTTGCATCTAGCACCGTCCGATCAAGACAGAATGGTCCAGATGTAACCATCGAGTGAAACATCGCTCTTACTTGTTCCGACCAATCCAAAAAATGGAGCCAAAGTTAATTAAGAAACAGTAAAACTCAAGCACCTATAAGCCTCTACAGTGATTTTGCATACAGCACCGTCCGATCGCGCACAGGAATGGTCCAGATGTAACCATCGAGCTGAAACGTCGCTCTTACTTGTTCCGACCGTCAATCCAAAAAAATGGAGCCAAAGTTAATTAAGAAACAGTAAAACTCAACCACCTATAAGCCTCTACAGTGATTTTGCATCCAGCACCGTCCGATCGCAAGACAGAATGGTCCAGATGTAACCATCGAGCTGAAACATCGCTCTTACTTGTTCCGACCTTCAATCCGAAAAAATGGAGCCAAAGTTAATTAAGAAACAGTAAAACTCAACCACCTATAAGCCTCTACAGTGATTTTGCATCCAGCAGCGTCCGATCGCGCACAGGAATGGTCCAGATGTAACCATCGAGCTGAAACGTCGCTCTTACTTGTTCCGACCGTTAATCCGAAAAAATGGAGCCAAAGTTAATTAAGAAACAGTAAAACTCAACCACCTATAAGCCTCTACAGTGATTTTGCATCCAGCACCGTCCGATCGCGCACAGGAATGGTCCAGATGTATCCATCGAGCTGAAACGTCGCTCTTACTTGTTCCGACCGTGAATCCAAAAAAAATGGAGCCAAAGTTAATTAAGAAACAGTAAAACTCAACCACCTATAAGCCTCTAAAGTGATTTTGCATCCAACACCGTCCGATCGCTTTACAGAATGGTCCAGATGTAACCATCGAGCTGAAACGTCGCTCTTACTTGTTCCGACCACAATCCGAAAAAATAGAGCCAAAGTTAAGAAACAGTAAAACTCAACCACCTATAAGCCTCTACGGTGATTTTGCATCTAGCACCGTCCGATCGCGCAGAATGGTCCAGATGTAACCATCGAGCTAAACGTCGCTCTTACTTGTTCCGACCACAATCCGAAAAATGGAGCCAAAGTTAATTAAGAAACAGTAAACTCAACCACCTATAAGCCTCTACGGTGATTTTGCATCCAGCACCGTCCGATCGCAAGACAGAATGGTCCAGATGTAACCATCAAGCTAAAACGTCGCTCTTACTTGTTCCGACCAATCCGAAAAAATGGAGGCAAAGTTAATTAAGAAACAAAAAACTCAACCACCTATAAGCCTCTACGGTGATTTTGCATCTAGCACCGTCCGATCGCGACAGAATGGTCCAGATATAACCATCGATCTGAAACGTCGCTCTTACTTGTTCCGACCGTCAATCCGAAAAATGGAGCCAAAGTTAATTAAGAAACAAGAAACTCAACCACCTATAAGCCTCTACAGTGATTTTGCATGCATCACCGTCCGATCACAAGACAGAATGGTCCAGATGTAACCATCGAGCTGAAACGTCTCTTACTTGTTCGACCATCAATCCAAAAATGGAGCCAAAGTTAATTAAGAAACAGTAAAAATCAACCACCTATAAGCCTCTACGGTGATTTTGCATCCAGCACCGTCCGATCGTGCACAGGAATGGTCCAGATGTAACCATCGAGCTGAAACATCGCTCTTACTTGTTCCGACCGTCAATCCGAAAAAATGGAGCCAAAGTTAATTAACAAACAGTAAAACTCAACCACATATAAGCCTCTACAGTGATTTTGCATCTAGAACCGTCCGATCGCGCACAGGAATGGTCCAGATGTAACCATCGAGCTGAAACGTCGCTCTTACTTGTTCCGACCACAATCCAAAAAATGGAGCCAAAGTTAATTAAGAAACAAGAAACTCAACCACCTATAAGCCTCTACGGTGATTTTGCATCCAGCACCGTCCGATCGCGACATGAATGGTCTAGATGTAACCATCGAGCTAAACGTCGCTTTTACTTGTTCCGACCGTCAATCCGAAAAAATGGAGCCAAAGTTAATTAAGAAACAAGAAACTCAACCACCTATAAGCCTCTACGGTGATTTTGCATCCAGACCGTCCGATCACAAGACAGAATGGTCCAGATGTAACCATCGAGCTGAAACGTCGCTCTTACTTGTTTCGACCGTCAATCCGAAAAATGGAGCCAAAGTTAATTAAGAAACATTAAAACTCAACCACATATAAGCCTCTACGGTGATTTTGGATCTAGCACCGTCCGATCAAGACAGAATGGTCCAGATGTAACCATCGAGCTAAACGTTGCTCTTACTTGTTCCGACCAATCCAAAAAATGGAGCCAAAGTTAATTAAGAAACAAGTAAAACTCAACCACCTATAAGCCTCTACAGTGATTTTGCATCCAGACCGTCCGATCACAAGACAGAATGGTCCAGATGTAACCATCAAGCTAAAGCGTCGCTTTTACTTGTTCCGACCACAATCCGAAAAAATGGAGCCAAAGTTAATTAAGAAACAGAAAACTCAACCACCTATAAGCCTCTACGGTGATTTTGCATCTAGCACCGTCCGATCACGCCAGAATGGTCCAGATGTAACCATCGAAATAAACATCGCTCTTACTTGTTCCGACCACAATCCGAAAAATGGAGCCAAAGTTAATTAAGAAACAAGAAACTCAAGCACCTATAAGCCTCTACGGTGATTTTGCATGCATCACCGTCCGATCGCAAGACAGAATGGTCCAGATGTAACCATCGAGCTGAAACGTCGCTCTTACTTGTTCTGACCATCAATCCGAAAAAATGGAGCCAAAGTTAATTAAGAAACAGTAAAACTCAACCACCTATAAGCCTCTACAGTGATTTTGCATCCAGCACCGTCCGATCGCGCACATGAATGGTCCAGATGTAACCATCGAGCTGAAACATCGCTCTTACTTGTTCCGACCTTCAATCCGAAAAAATGGAGCCAACGTTAATTAAGAAACAGTAAAACTCAACCACCTATAAGCCTCTACAGTGATTTTGCATCTAGCACCGTCCGATCGCGCACAGGAATGGTCCAAATGTAACCATCGAGCTGAAACGTCGCTCTTACTTGTTCCGACCGTTAATCCGAAAAAATGGAGCCAAAGTTAATTAAGAAACAGTAAAACTCAACCACCTATAAGCCTCTACAGTGATTTTGCATCCAGCACCGTCCGATCGCGCACAGGAATGGTCCAGATGTAACCATCGAGCTAAAACGTCGCTCTTACTTGTTCCGACCGTCAATCCGAAAAAATGGAGCCAAAGTTAATTAAGAAACAGTAAACTCAACCACCTATAAGCCTCTACGGTGATTTTGCATCCAGACCGTCCGATCGCAAGACAGAATGGTCCAGATGTAACCATCGAGCTGAAACGTCGCTCTTACTTGTTTCGAATCAATCCGAAAAAATGGAGCCAAAGTTAATTAAGAAACATTAAAACTCAACCACATATAAGCCTCTACGGTGATTTTGGATCTAGCACCGTCCGATCACAAGAGAATGGTCCAGATGTAACCATCGAGCTAAACGCGTTGCTCTTACTTGTTCCGACCGTCAATCCAAAAAAATGGAGCCAAAGTTAATTAAGAAACAGTAAAACTCAACCACCTATAAGCCTCTACAGTGATTTTGCATCCAGACCGTCCGATCGCGACAGAATGGTCCGGATGTAACCATCAAGCTAAACGTCGCTCTTACTTGTTCCGACCGTCAATCCAAAAAAATGGAGCCAAAGTTAATTAAGAAACAGTAAAACTCAACCACCTATAAGCCTCTACAGTGATTTTGCATCTAGCACCGTCCGATCACGCAGAATGGTCCAGATGTAACCATCGAAATAAACATCGCTCTTACTTGTTCCGACCACAATCCGAAAAATGGAGCCAAAGTTAATTAAGAAACAGAAAACTCAAGCACCTATAAGCCTCTACAGTGATTTTGCATACAAGACCGTCCGATCACAAGGAATGGTCCAGATGTAACCATCGAGCTGAAACGTCGCTCTTACTTGTTCCGACCATCAATCCGAAAAATGGAGCCAAAGTTAATTAAGAAACAGAAAACTCAACCACCTATAAGCCTCTACGGTGATTTTGCATCCAGACCGTCCGATCGCCAAGACATGAATGGTCCAGATGTAACCATCGAGCTGAAACATCGCTCTTACTTGTTCCGACCGTCAATCCGAAAAAATGGAGCCAAAGTTAATTAAGAAACAGAAAACTCAACCACCTATAAGCCTCTACGGTGATTTTGCATCTAGCACCGTCCGATCACAAGACAGAATGGTCCAGATGTAACCATCGAGCTGAAACGTCGCTCTTACTTGTTCCGACCGTTAATCCGAAAAAATGGAGCCAAAGTTAATTAAGAAACAGTAAAACTCAACCACCTATAAGCCTCTACAGTGATTTTGCATCCAGCACCGTCCGATCGCGCACAGGAATGGTCCAGATGTATCCATCGAGCTGAAACGTCGCTCTTACTTGTTCCGACCGTGAATCCAAAAAAAATGGAGCCAAAGTTAATTAAGAAACAGTAAAACTCAACCACCTATAAGCCTCTACAGTGATTTTGCATCCAACACCGTCCGATCGCACACAGGAATGGTCCAGATGTAACCATCGAGCTGAAACGTCGCTCTTACTTGTTCCGACCGTCAATCCGAAAAAATAGAGCCAAAGTTAATTAAGAAACAGTAAAACTCAACCACCTATAAGCCTCTACAGTGATTTTGCATCCAGCACCGTCCGATCGCGCACAGGAATGGTCCAGATGTAACCATCTAGCTGAAACGTCGCTCTTACGTTTCCGACCGTCAATCTGAAAAAATGGAGCCAAAGTTAATTAAGAAATAGTAAAACTCAACCACCTATAAGCCTCTACAGTGATTTTGCATCCAGCACCGTCCGATCGCGCACAGGAATGGTCCAGATGTAACCATCAAGCTAAAACGTCGCTCTTACTTGTTCCGACCGTCAATCCGAAAAAATGGAGGCAAAGTTAATTAAGAAACAGTAAAACTCAACCACCTATAAGCCTCTACAGTGATTTTGCATCTAGCACCGTCCGATCGCGCACAGGAATGGTCCAGATATAACCATCGATCTGAAACGTCGCTCTTACTTGTTCCGACCGTCAATCCGAAAAAATGGAGCCAAAGTTAATTAAGAAACAGTAAAACTCAACCACCTATAAGCCTCTACAGTGATTTTGCATGCATCACCGTCCGATCGCGCACAGGAATGGTCCAGATGTAACCATCGAGCTGAAACGTCGCTCTTACTTGTTCTGACCATCAATCCGAAAAAATGGAGCCAAAGTTAATTAAGAAACAGTAAAACTCAACCACCTATAAGCCTCTACAGTGATTTTGCATCCAGCACCGTCCGATCGCGCACATGAATGGTCCAGATGTAACCATCGAGCTGAAACTTCGCTCTTACTTGTTCCGACCGTCAATCCGAAAAAATGGAGCCAACGTTAATTAAGAAACAATAAAACTCAACCACCTATAAGCCTCTACAGTGATTTTGCATCTAGCACCGTCCGATCGCGCACAGGAATGGTCCAGATGTAACCATCGAGCTGAAACGTCGCTCTTACTTGTTCCGACCGTCAATCCGAAAAAATGGAGCCAAAGTTAATTAAGAAACAGTAAAACTCAACCACCTATAAGCCTCTACAGTGATTTTGCATCCAGCACCGTCCGATCGCGCACAGGAATGGTCCAGATGTAACCATCGAGCTAAAACGTCGCTCTTACTTGTTCCGACCGTCAATCCGAAAAAATGGAGCCAAAGTTAATTAAGAAACAGTAAAACTCAACCACCTATAAGCCTCTACAGTGATTTTGCATCCAGCACCGTCCGATCGCGCACAGGAATGGTCCAGATGTAACCATCGAGCTGAAACGTCGCTCTTACTTGTTTCGACCGTCAATCCGAAAAAATGGAGCCAAAGTTAATTAAGAAACATTAAAACTCAACCACATATAAGCCTCTACAGTGATTTTGGATCTAGCACCGTCCGATCGCGCACAGGAATGGTCCAGATGTAACCATCGAGCTAAAACGTTGCTCTTACTTGTTCCGACCACAATCCAAAAAATGGAGCCAAAGTTAATTAAAACAGTAAAACTCAACCACCTATAAGCCTCTACGGTGATTTTGCATCAGCACCGTCCGATCGCGCACAGGAATGGTCCAGATGTAACCATCAAGCTAAAACGTCGCTTTTACTTGTTCCGACCGTCAATCCGAAAAAATGGAGCCAAAGTTAATTAAGAAACAGTAAAACTCAACCACCTATAAGCCTCTACAGTGATTTTGCATCTAGCACCGTCCGATCGCGCACAGGAATGGTCCAGATGTAACCATCGAGCTGAAACATCGCTCTTACTTGTTCCGACCGTCAATCCGAAAAAATGGAGCCAAAGTTAATTAAGAAACAGTAAAACTCAACCACCTATAAGCCTCTACAGTGATTTTGCATGCATCACCGTCCGATCGCGCGCAGGAATGGTCCAGATGTAACCATCGAGCTGAAACGCAGCTCTTACTTGTTCCGACCGTCAATCCGAAAAATGGAGCCAAAGTTAATTAAGAAACAGTAAAACTCAACCACCTATAAGCCTCTACAGTGATTTTGCATCCAGCACCGTCCGATCGCGCACAGGAATGGTCCAGATGTAACCATCGAGCTGAAACGTCGCTCTTACTTGTTCCGACCTTCAATCCGAAAAAATGGAGCCAAAGTTAATTAAGAAACAGTAAAACTCAACCACCTATAAGCCTCTACAGTGATTTTGCATCTAGCACCGTCCGATCGCGCACAGGAATGGTCCAAATGTAACCATCGAGCTGAAACGCCGCTCTTACTTGTTCCGACCTTTAATCCGAAAAATGGAGCCAAAGTTAATTAAGAAACAAAAACTCAACCACCTATAAGCCTCTACAGTGATTTTGCATCCAGCCGTCCGATCACAAGCGCAGAATGGTCTAGATGTAACCATCGAGCTAAAACGTCGCTCTTACTTGTTCCGACCGTCAATCCGAAAAAATGGAGCCAAAGTTAATTAAGAAACAGTAAAACTCAACCACCTATAAGCCTCTACAGTGATTTTGCATCCAGCACCGTCCGATCGCGCACAGGAATGGTCCAGATGTAACCATCGAGCTGAAACGTCGCTCTTACTTGTTTCGACCGTCAATCCGAAAAAATGGAGCCAAAGTTAATTAAGAAACATTAAAACTCAACCACATATAAGCCTCTACAGTGATTTTGGATCTAGCACCGTCCGATCGCGCACAGGAATGGTCCAGATGTAACCATCGAGCTAAAACGTTGCTCTTACTTGTTCCGACCGTCAATCCAAAAAAATGGAGCCAAAGTTAATTAAGAAACAGTAAAACTCAACCACCTATAAGCCTCTACAGTGATTTTGCATCCAGCACCGTCCGATCGCGCACAGGAATGGTCCAGATGTAACCATCAAGCTAAAACGTCGCTTTTACTTGTTCCGACCGTCAATCCGAAAAAATGGAGCCAAAGTTAATTAAGAAACAGTAAAACTCAACCACCTATAAGCCTCTACAGTGATTTTGCATCTAGCACCGTCCGATCGCGCACAGGAATGGTCCAGATGTAACCATCGAGCTGAAACATCGCTCTTACTTGTTCCGACCGTCAATCCGAAAAAATGGAGCCAAAGTTAATTAAGAAACAGTAAAACTCAAGCACCTATAAGCCTCTACAGTGATTTTGCATACAGCACCGTCCGATCGCGCACAGGAATGGTCCAGATGTAACCATCGAGCTGAAACGTCGCTCTTACTTGTTCTGACCATCAATCCGAAAAAATGGAGCCAAAGTTAATTAAGAAACAGTAAAACTCAACCACCTATAAGCCTCTACAGTGATTTTGCATCCAGCACCGTCCGATCGCGCACAGGAATGGTCCAGATGTAACCATCGAGCTGAAACGTCGCTCTTACTTGTTCCGACCGTCAATCCGAAAAAATGGAGCCAAAGTTAATTAAGAAACAGTAAAACTCAACCACCTATAAGCCTCTACAGTGATTTTGCATCTAGCACCGTCCGATCGCGCACAGGAATGGTCCAGATGTAACCATCGAGCTGAAACGTCGCTCTTACTTGTTCCGACCGTCAATCCGAAAAAATGGAGCCAAAGTTAATTAAGAAACAGTAAAACTCAACCACCTATAAGCCTCTACAGTGATTTTGCATCCAGCACCGTCCGATCGCGCACAGAAATAATTCAGATGTAACCATCGAGCTGAAATGTCGCTCTTACTTGTTCCGACCGTTAATCCGAAAAAATGGAGCCAAAGTTAATAGGGCCGCTATTCCACAGACTTGGGAGTTCCCTTGTTAATCAGGCCTAAATTCATATAAACTGGCCGATAGGTACTTAAGGCCCGTTATGCCGACCACTTCAGTCTACTCTGGAGGAAAAATATAGCCCGTACGAGTGAAGATGTGACCAATGCAGAGCGAGGCGATGACGGCTCGTGTATCGATGGGAGTCTCCTCGTCTGATGCGGCACGAAGAGACGAGCGTCGCGGCCGCTGCTTGCTTGCTTGATGCGCCACTGGAGATTGAAACCAGCTTAATGCAAGCGTTGATGTGCACCACTCGCCGGCAGTGATTAATACATTTGTTACTTTCTCGCATGACTACACGGTCTCTATATGCTTCGTGGCCTCAGGCGGCACAACAAAGGGCTCCTCATCATAATTCGGCTCTCCTGGGGCGATGAAGATGAAACGCGTAGCGCCCTAGCTGCTCACAGGCCATGGCGAGGTTGCAGTGAAGTTGTGTGTGAAGGGTGTCCCCGGCTCGTTGGCTCATCCTGTGGTCAATACGGCGAGGCGCTTCATAGCTCGGCATACACAGGTTTGGTTTTGAGGTTCAATTCCCTTTGTTCCCTATGTTTTCTCTGACATCCATGGTTTTGCCTAGGCAGCCGATCTCATAGGGTTGGGGACTTGGGGTGTGGAGTCGCCATGTGTTTGAGAATTATCTCCTCTCCTCACTCTTTCTATGGTTTGATCATTCCATTCACTGGATGTTGAGACATAAGTTTCAAGTATTTAATCTGGTTTGTTAATTCCCTTTCTGACTGCATTAATCCCGTATAATATTGTTTCGGATTGACAATATATCTTTGGCTGCACGTGAAGTGAATCTCAGCTGAACATGTTTCTCTTATATCCGGTGAATGCGTACTATGATTCTTGAATTCTTCTACCGGTCATGTTGACTGCACATCCCTGCTAGCATGTTGATCTGGCCAGCATACGTGCCATCCTTCGCTTGGTATTTGTTTATCGACCGATTCCCCGATTACTCATAACTCTATCTCGTTCTTATAACTCCTGCACATCTATGAAATCAATTTCTGTACATGCCGTTGGACTGAAAACTGGGAGGTGTGTTGATATGCTTAGGTTCTTTCCGCATTCAAGATGGTGAATTTGGAGAAAGAGTTCTGTGATGATACATATTGATGCTGATTCGTTGAATGTTGGAGGTAAGTATTCCCTCCGTTTTAAAATATAAGATGTTTTAGCTTTGTGAAGCAAATGTATCTAGACTAGTTTTAGTATGTAGGTTCATTCAACTTTGAAATAAATCTAAACACTAAAATAAGTCTAATTTTTTTTCACAATCCTAAAACATCTTATATTTTAAACGGAGGGAGTATTTTGCACAAGAATAGTTTAGCTTTCTAAAACGTCTTAAAATTTGGAACAGAGTTATTTTATCTCTTTTATTTACGCTTATGCACTCGAAACACTAAGGCCATGTTATGGAACTGATCTTATAAAAAACTATTTTACTTTATAGAGCCGGTGTACAATGCCCTGCGAGGCTGCGAGTAAGCAACAGATTAGACAAGGCAATCAAGCCAATTGAGAAGGTCGTGGAGCTCCATGCAGA
The DNA here is from genome assembly GCA_030063025.1 of Avena longiglumis. NCBI lineage: Eukaryota > Viridiplantae > Streptophyta > Magnoliopsida > Poales > Poaceae > Avena > Avena longiglumis. Next base: position 244,869,702 of record CP125979.1, on the reverse strand, counting down.
CATGTGTATGAGCATTGGACGGACCTCAAGTCTGCCCTCAGAGCTTTCGAGAAGCTACTGATCTTTGACTGATTCAACACGACCTGAGCATGTAAAAAAGAGAAGTAAGTCGCTTAAATAAGAAAATCGATAATTTGGAGTCAATGTCATACTCCTTTCGTCCTAAAATAGATGTCTCATATTTGTTAAAATTTAGATGAACCTATATACTAAATAGTGTTTAGATTTATTTAAATTTTAACAAATCTAAGACATCTATTTTAGGACCGAGGGAATATGATATCAGATCACTGTAATAGTAGTGTTGTAAAGACGACGTGAACTTTAGGTACAGCGTCAATGTGGGCCATTTCAACTTGCAGTTTTAAAAATCAGAACGTTTTCCGGTTAGAACCAAATATGTAGAGTTCTTTATCGAATTTGTGAGACTTAAGATTTCATTAGGCCTATTATACATACTTTTTCTAGGTATTCTTGTTTTTTATTTTATACATATTACTATTATCATTATTTCACTTTCATTATTACTCCCTTTGTTTTAAAATATAAGATGTTTTAGCTTTGTAAAACAAATGTATCTAGATTTCTTTTAGTACATAGGTTTATTTAGGTTTGAAGTGAATCTAGACACTAAAAGAGGTATAGATACATTTTTTTCATAAACCTAAAACATCTTATATTTTGAAACGGAAGGAGTATATTTAGTTGAACGGGCGCAGCAAAGCGCGCTTATATGGTCTAGTTAAGAAATGCAGCTAGTATACTACAAGAGCACCCCAAGTGCACTGATAGTTTTTTTTTTGAAGGAACGTGCACTGATATTTTTTATTCCCATTGTTACAATGTCCTCCTCAGTAAAATAAATAAATGCAGTATGGGTGATAGATGTACGTAAATGTCATATAGGGCTTCTTCATGTTGCGAGATTAGCTGCTCCGTGTCCTTGGCAGAAATTTTGCTCTACCATTTTAGCGATGATAGTGTTGAACCTTGCAAATGACACACGTCATCGTAACTTTCACGATCTATTAACAATTCACGGTGACTTCTAAGCCCACATCTATAAAATCCATATCTCCAATGTTTAGGGACCTAATAAATAATGCACCAAATAGTACTTGATAATCCAAAAACATGGAAGTAAAATGAGAAATGAGCTCTTCACCATTTGCTACGAGAATGCTTGTTCCCTTTAAAATATTTGTGCAATAGGCATTGATGTGAATTGTTTTTTCCTTTGGTAGGTCAAGACCTAAACATCCCTTCATAATAGGCTTGGTCCTCATGTAGGTCAGCCGCTATGAGCTTATCAATTATGTAAATAGAAGATGAAAATTCTTTTACCTTTTTTGACTTCTATGAATTGGGTCAAGCATTTTAGATGTAAAATTGGATTACGGAAAATAGAGCATTTTGGATGCAACATGAATTAGAACCGTAGATTCCATACCAAATTTCAGTGAATTAGAATATGAATATGAACCAATTTTTCAATATCAACATATAATCAAATGGACCATGGGTCCCGTAGTCTCATGACGCACATGGACACATGGACCTAACAGATGCACAATGTCGTGCTTGTATGCACAAAGTCATCTCCGAATGTTGCTCTTGTGAAAAATTTAAGACGTGAATGTGTCGTTAAAATTTGAAATATGAAGTTTTACGTATGTCGCCTATACATGTACTAGGGACACACTTACAAAATTAACCTCCAAATAAGCTTTGAGTTTCTCCTCAACACGTTGACAATGTGAATCTAAAATTCAGTGAACTTTTGTATTGTGAACGTGAGATTGAAAGGTTTATTTAATGTCTACGTGGAGCATAATTGTATAGTTTGGTCCCCTCATAAGTTTATATAGTAGATCCTCCACACGTGGACACTGCTTGTCAAATTTCAATCAATTTCATGCAAATAGTTTTTCACACAAAGTTCAAAATCTAAACAATGAAAGTTGAAATGAATAAATTTCATTCACATGTGGTATCCAGATTCAGTTTTTAGGAGGCAAAAGAGGTGTTTGCTTTTTCCCTTTAAGAAAGAATTATATTGCTCTTCTAAACTTACACTGCTTTTCTGTAAACTAGCAAGGATGCCCTGGCAACATATTTACTTTGTTTTTAGTTACTTATTAGTCTTTTTGTAGACATCAATTTCTCTTGTTTTTCTCATTCAATGCAATATTTTGTAATATTTTATCTTGCTTGTGATTATGATGTTAAGAAATAAATAATTATGAAATGATTTTTACAAAATCAATTGATAGAGATTATTTTTATCGATATCCTGTGTATATGGTCTTAAGAAAACTGAAAGGACACCAACAAAACAAATTCAAAACACGGACATCTTATAGATCAATTATTGTATGCTTGTTAGAGTTGGTCTACAGTTGTACATGTATATAAATTGCAATCTGTTCTGGCTTCTCCTATTCCCCTACATTTAAGATTATGTTGAGATTCTCGCTTGCTTGTACAGTTTCTATCTATCTATTTTTGAATAAAAGTATTATGTTACATCATCCTTCGTTTATGTTCATGTCGTTAATTGTTGTGGTATTGTCGACGAGTATGCCATGGAGAGTTCCCCACAGAGCATGTAGAGAGAGGTGGAGTAAGGCAGCGAGTTGGCGGGTACGAGGTAATACAACTTACTCAGGTTCAGATCCCATGACAGTGATGAAATACTCAAACCAAAATCTAAAAATAGGAATTTTTGGCCGCAACAAGAATATGAACCATAAATTCCAATCCAATTCGTTCATATCAAAGTGAGTTAGAATGTGACTAATCCAATGGAACAAATTCCTTTATGTTAGAAAAGAATCAATCAGTTCATGAGTCTAACACACTCACTAGATCATAAATGCACACATAGACTGAAAATTTAGAAAAAATAAAAATATTTTGTTTCCACAATGCAATCTCCGGAAAATTTAGAAAAAATGAAATTTGTTGGTGTGGATGCAAGCTGATAAATTATTATCCGAAGTTCAACATACACTACTAGGAAAACGGCTATAGGTAATCAGCACATCCGTGGCTCACATGGTTGAAGTGCCCCACGGCTAAAACAGGCGTGGCTCACCTGTGGGCAGTGCCCTACTAGTAACTAGAACAACCGTGGCGCACATGACCCTAGTGCGCCACAGATATGTGTGGGCCAGGGCCTTGTTGGCCACACGCCAAACTTCTGTAGCGCACCATGCACACGTGCGCCACGGTTGTTAGGGTCATCTGTGGCGCACGTGTGCATGGTGCGCTACGACTGAGCGCATGCCCACCTCTGCTCTGAGACGGCCACTAACTTCTGTGGCGCACCCCGCCCAGTGCGCCACAGGGACAGGAGCATCTGTGGCGCACTCTGCATAGTGCGCCACAGAAGTTTGTACTCCCTGTGGCGCACTCCTGCCGTGTGCGCCACGGATGTGTCGATTTTTTTAAGACAGCACTTTATGTGCACATGTGTGACCACATCCACCACCCCACACTTCACTTTGCCCTTCTTCTTCCTCCTTAGATCTAGTCGGGATCTTCTCCTTCCCACCTCAATTTCTCCACACATTCACCATTTTTAGCATGTAAAACTTGCTTTGGATGTTACATAAGTAATAGAGGAGGTCTCCGGTCTCTCATCTATCCGTCTCCGGTCGACGCGCGCACCTCTCCTTTCCATCTTTCTCGCCATCGGTCTCTCATCTCGGTAAGTTGTCCATGTAAGGATGTGTTCATGTGTATATGGATGATGCATGTGCTCATATGTATGTAGATGATCGATGCTCATGTCATGATGTGTGTATGTGTGGAGAGCTAGGATCGATGGTCATATGTACTTGTGTGTATATGGAGTATCGCTATGCTCATGCATGTGTGTATGGAGAGGATAATGATATGTTCATGTGTGTATGGATCGGTCTCTCTCTCTCTTGTGTTTGTATGTGAACAAGTTGCCATTGTTTTGCCAAAATGTTGATTCATTTCCATTTTGGCAAGACTTTGGCATTTCGCATAAAGTCCTAATTTTAGGATAGGTCATGCCGAAATTTTCTATCGACCATTGCATGCATGCATTCATTATGTGGTTCTAATAGACTTCAAAATTGTACCGTGTACATCGTGCGAGCAAAATGGTCCGCATAATGAGCGAAGGCATTGTGGCTAGATTTTTGAAATGTGCGACGGCCGACATGATACGAAATAACAAGACAGATATAAGATGTCCGTGCGAAGATGCAAACTCAATGGGTGATCGACCACCCGATTCGAATCTGCGGCGCACTGCTCCGCCATGGTTTCATGGATGGATACACTCGTTGGATAAGCGATGGCGTAGATGATGGAGACGGTGATCATCATCACGGCGAGCAGGCGAGATGATGAAGAGGCTCACGGAGATGGTGAAGTGCGAGCGCACCGGGATGATGATGATCTAGATGGCGGAGGAGCGGGCGGCGATGGAACAACGTCGGTGGGTGCGGGACCCTTATGTGCAAGAGCTGCTTCTCAAGCGAAGTAACGCCAGGCTGCCGCTAGAGAGAAAGCCAAGCTTGCGCAACTTGAGAAAGACGGTTACTCCATTGTATGAAGGATGCAGGCCCGATGATACCCGGTTGAATGTAACGCTCAAGGCTATGGAGATGAAGGCAAAGCACAAATTGAGCGCAAGCTTCGACGATATGATGGCATTACGCACGATCGTCTCCGGAGAACACATGTCCAACTAGTATCGAGGATGCCAAGAAAATCGTCATCCTCTCGATCTACCGCGTTAGATATCACGTATGCATCAACGATTGCATCATTTATCGGGCGAGGGGCGGAGAAAACCACATGTCCGGTGTGCGTGAGTCGATACAAGAAAGGGAAGAAAGCACCTCGAAAAGTGGTATGGTACTTTCCTATCACCCTCGTCTGCGCTATTTCGCGGACCCTAAGGCGAAGCTCATGCGATGGCATGCGGAAAGGAAGAAGCCGAGATGATGATGATGACCCGAAAGGATGAGCTGGCGACGCACCCTTCAGATGCTAGCGATTGGAAAGCATTGGACCTCGAATTCCAGTCGGTGGAGATTCGAGGAACATCAGGCTTGGTGCGAGCACCGATGGACTCAATCCGTTCGGTAGCCAGAGCAGCACGCACAGCACTTGGCCTGTGTTTGTATGGATGTACAACCTCCCTCCATGGTTGTGCATGAAGAAGAAGTACATACAAATGAGTATGCTAATTCAAGGGTTGAAACAACCTGTACCGACATCAATCTGTATCTCGGGCTGTTGAAAGAGGAGCTAGCCACGTTATGGGAATCTGGAGCCAATACTTACGACGCCGTCGCACAAGATTATTTCACTATGAGAGCCGCGTTGGTCACTACGGTGCAAGACTATCCAGGTTGCGGGTATATCTCGGGCAGGTTATCCAAGGATTCCACGCATGCGTTAGGTGCATGGATAACACAAGCTATCTCCAACTAGAGAAAGATCCGGTCATCGAAAACCGTGTTCATGGCGCACCGGAGGTGGCTCGGCAAGAATGATCCATGGAGAAAGCGTGGAGACCTGTTCGATGGCAAATCGAGACCCGAGGAATCCCGGGCGTAGGAGCAGCGAAGAAGTGGAAGAGTTCTTTGAAAAACTGGAAAGATTGTCCTAAGCACGGAAAGAAGCGAAGAGGCAGCAACAAGACAAGCCGATGAAGGTATGGAAAACAAGGTCTGTTTTACGGGAGTTGCCATCTTGGAAGTTTCTCCAGCGCCTCATAGCCTCGACATCATGCATATCACGAAAAACGTAAAGTCTGAGTCGCCACCATAATCAACATGCCGGATAGGACGAAGATGGTCCGAAAGCAAGGCACGACCTGATATGCTTGGGTATCCGGAAGGAGCTTCACGGAGGACGCACTACTCGATGATCGTGAAGATGACGATGATCATGAGTCGGAGGCGACACAAGGTCGTCGGAAGGGTAAAAGTTCAAGAAGAGCGAATATTACTGCCCTCCTTCTTGCTTCACTCTAAGCGAGGATGAGATCAAACAGTTTTCAAGTGCCTTCTAGGAGTCAAATTTCCTTACGCTGCGGGCAAGATAAGCGAGATACCTAGGCGAGGCGAGCGTAGGTTCATGGCATGAAGTCTCACGGTGTGCGTGCTAATGACGCAGTACTTCCGGTCGCACTAAGAGGGATAATGGACGAAGCACGTCCGTGAAAGCGTTATTTGGCCTATGCAAGTTTTTCGACGTCATCTCTAGGAAGTCGATTGGCTTGAATCAACTCGGAAGGCTACGAGGAGATCGTGGTGATACTATGTGAGCTTGAGGTCTACTTCCCACCCGCATTCTTCGACATTATGGTGCATCTGCTGGTCCATGTGGTGGAGGACATCGTACAACTCGGGCCGATGTTTCTCCGCAGCATGATGGCGTTCAAAAGGATGAACGGACACATCAAAGGATACGTTCGCAACAGGTCCGTCGGATGGAAGCATAGCCAAGGGCTTTACGGCAAGAGTGCATCTCTTCGCACGAATTATCTAGACATCGAGAACCCATCGGTCTTCCCGTCAGCAGACACCTTGGCAAGCTCGGCGGATCTGGTCACCGAGAGGGTCGCCGCATCGCATGCAGACTTCGATTTTCGACGCGAGACTTTGATCGAGCAAACCTCGTCGCTACAGCATTTAGAACTGGTCGATCCTTGGGTACGAAGCACAAAGGTTAATCGAGAAGAAATACGATGGCCGGGGCATACTGAGAGGGCGAGGAGAAATAATCAAAGAGCACAACTCATATTTCACGCGTTGGTTTAGGCAGCTCCTTGATAATCCCCGCTCGCATTCTTCCGACACGGAAAAGATCATATTCACCTTGTCGCGGGACCGATGCAAAACCTGGTGACCTATCAGCGTATGATATCACGGCTACACATTCTACACGGAGGAAAAGGACAACAAGTGTGATTATCGAACTCGGCGTAACGTCGAATTCTCTGCGATGACAACGTGAAGGAAAGATTCTACGGAAGAATCGAGGAGATCTGGGAGCTCGACTCGTGGAGAAAAGGTGCCGATGTTCCGTGTCGGATGGGCAAAGAGCGTCGAAGAGAAGACCGGTATTTCACAACCATGGTTATACCAAGCAGCCAAATCCAAGGTGCAAAGCGTGGCTGAAAAATGAACCGTGGTACGGCTACCAAAGTGGACCAATGTTTTTCATTACCGACCCGACAAAGCCTAGCCGTGTTGTCGTGAGGAGAGGAAAAAGAAACATCATCGGAATGGATGGAGTCGCCAACGAGCAAGACTTGACCAAGACGGGCGATCCAAAGATTGAAGATGACGGCGACTACGATGCAGAACATACATCACAAGAAGAAAAGGACAACCCTACCCAAAAAAGGTAGCCGTTCGAAAGAAGAAACATTAAAGTGCCGGGCTAAATTATTCAACCGCGACAAAGAAGGGAAAAAGATTGTAAAGCGCTAGCTCAAAAATATTGTAAAACGCGTGGTCGAAAAAGATTGTAATATTCATGGACAAAGTATTATGAATTTTAGTTATACTTCGAATCATAGTTTGTAACACTTTTATGACATATAGCACTACTTTTGGGCATGTTTGGAATATTTAAAAGTATTTTAAAACAAAACAAAACTTGTATGGCATATATCACCACTTTTGGACATTTTGTGAACATTTAAAAGTATTTTTAAAATAAAAATAAAAAGTGGAGCACCAGATTCGAACCTGGGTGCTCGAGTTTGTAATAGAGCTAAGGGCTAGAACCAAGGGGCTATGATGAGTAGTGTTAACGAAGGGTGGCCGCCTCTTATTCGGTCGCAGTCAGACATGGCGTGGCGCACCTCGCCAAGTCGCACGGTTATCCGTGAGCGCCTTGGCCAGGCACGCCACGCCTATGTCTCTGGACGCTAGTCAACCGCCGGTTCCATCTCTCACAGACGACACCACACGCACCGCCTCTGCATCTCACAGACAGTGTCTCGAGGGAGGAAGCCCACCACCGCCCGGCTGCCCTGTCGCCTGAGGAGGAGGAAGAAGCTCTCGAGGAGGAGGAAGCTCTCGAGGAGGAGAGGAGGAAGCTCTCGTGGAGGAGGAGGTCCCCTAGCCACCGCGCACTAGATCCCCCTAGCAACCACCGAGCCGGACGATCCCCTCGCCGCCACGCTCGGCCCCTCCAGCAGCCCGCCGAGGAGGAGGCCGTGGAGGAGGAGCCTGCAGGTCCGAGGAGGAGGAGGAGGCCGCGTGTCCGAGGAGGAGGAGGCCGCTGCTCGCTCGTCGTGTTGCGCCCACCAACGCCCTCCCTCCTCCCTCTCTCTCCTCTCCCCTCTCCCCTCCCTCCCCTCCTCCTCTCTCTCTCTCTCCTCTCTCCCTCTCTCCCTCTCTCCCTCTAAGCTGGTATTTCACATTAGTGTTATCCTTGCCTAACTAGATGGTTGTTTCCCTTCATTTTTTGTCCACACATGCATGGTATTTGCTCTATAATGACTATGAAAGTTATAATTCAATTCTGTACCCGACATGGTGTTGATGTTGTCATTATGTAGACAAGAAAGCAACAGATGCAATCACTGAAAATGAGAACATATGAATATATTTGGCATTTCGATTTCAGTTTAGGATAATGGAACTGAATGTGTGGTAAACAAATTTTCTTATGAAACCGAAACCAAAAGAACTGTCTGCATCATTTTCCATGCAATATGTCTCTATTCTTTGCTTTCATTCAAGTTTTATGTAGCATTTTCCACTTTCATTTCATTGTCTTTCGTGCTCCATCATATGTCGTTATTTCCAAGTCTTTCGGTTGAGTTTTTAATCTAGACTATGCTTAGAAAAATAAGTTTCTATCGGTGTCTTTCCTGCCTTTTGATTTCTTTCGCCTTATCTTTCTACGGTTGATTATCTTTGTTCCTAAATCCTGTAGCTAATTTTACTTTTCTGTGAAAATTCTCAAACCTTTTTTGTTAAAGCATGATCAACAATGGATAATTTTTCATTGTTTACATCTGTCATTGGTCATCTAACTCGGAACTAAACCAGAGGAGATAGCATGAATTGATCTTGAGATATCTCTAGTACAGTGCTTGTATATGTGACACTGTATCTCATCAGATATCTACATGTATATCGATCTGGCGTGTTCTCCATCCTAATATAAGTAGCAAGTTCATATTTTCAGCGATGCAATTACGTACGGTGTGATTGTGTTTAGTGATGCAAGCGTGTTAAAATTATCCACTCTCTTGCTCCATACTATGATATATATATATCCGTCTCTTGAGATCGACGTAGTCAAAATTGTGATTCACATTTCAATCCATAAGAAAATGAAAAAACACTTGGCACAATAAGAGCTACAAATGAGATCACAGTTATAACTTATGTGTCTTGATGGAAATCCTGTGGTTGGAGATAGAAATGTGGAACATATTATATATAAATACCCTCATGCATGACCTGAATTTTTTCACTTACTAAAGAAAACACATGTTTACCATGCAGGAGCCTACACAAACAAGGTATGTGTGAGAGTCTTTGAGATATTTGGCAATGTATCAATTATTTCTAGGTGAACATTGAACAATTTAAATGCGTATACGTATTTTGCCTTGACAAGAAGGCATATAGTATCAATAGGCATCTAGGGTCGGGAAAAGAGCGAGGAAGGGGGAGCAAGGGTGGGGGGGGAAAGGAAACATACATAGATCTTTGTGATTAGTTTGGTAATCATGAACCATTGCACATCTCTGGAACCTAATGCCCAGATCAATAAATGTCACAATCTGAGAATAAGATTGTTCAAGCCACACTAATTTAGTATCTTTGAAACTATCTCAACTAATTTTGGTTCCAATATACTCCTCAAGGCATGGAATTTCACACCTATATTTGGTTTAGCAAAGTATCATACTCATAGTCATTGAATTTTTATTCCTTAATAAAACCCATGCAATTTCAAGCTGCCAAGTTTTATAAAAAGAACATAATTTTAGATGCCAAAACTTTAGAATAGAGCATGATGTTCCTTCACCGATTTTCCATGGAAGTTTTATTTTCATAACCTATTGCTCCTCGGAGACTCATGAAGCTCCACTCGGGCATCTTAATCTTTCTTTTTAACTTCATATAGTAGCCGTCTAAATTGTTATTGTTTACACATCCGTGGTGGTCTTCATTGTCATCTATCTTGAAACCTGTCTAGAGTAGTGGTGATGCTGTCTATCTTGAAACACAGCTGCTTTGAAACCTTTATGCTTGTCTTTGTGTACTATTTGTGAAACATGTGTGTACTATTTGTGCAAACCTGAAACTATTGTGCAAAGCTTTGTGTATACTATTTGCTGGCTATCTTGGGCCATTTATGCTGGTTGGGGCTGGCTATGATGGCCATTTATTGTGTGCTAGCTATGTGGCCATATATATGCAGTTCTTGTATGAAATGAGTCCCGATTTTTGCGGAATGTTGATTAACTTCCGTTTTGGCGAAATCGGGCACTCTAGTTTAAGAAAATTAGCAAAGGTCATGCCGGATTTTTCCGTGCATTTAACCAATTATTTGTTTTTTATTAGTGCAAAGATGTGTGATAACGACGAGGCTGGATGTTCTAAGCGCATCAGCGCTGAAGGAGAACTCAGACCTCCGAATAAACAATTGACATTCTCGGAGGCGGCCCAGCGTCTAGAAGACGATGAAGAATACCATCCTTCGGAGAGCGAGGATGATGAGATGGAAGACGCAGAGGAAGAAGCCGAAGGAACGGCGGACGATGAAACCACTGATGGCGGCGAGGGCACAGGGAGTGGTAGCAACCCTCCTAAGAAGAAGAAGCCGAAGGACCGAGGCCCGAACACGGTCGGCACGGTCAGGGAGGAAATTACCGAAGTGAGCCCATCAGGGGTTCCTTTGGAGCCCGCCCTTGTCGTCAAAGGGTACGGTGGGCAAGTGGCGGCGATCACCCGGACAACCATCTCGATCAACACCGAGAATCTCCGGCATAAAGATAATGGCCACTTGCACTTTTCTCTTGAGAAGCTGCACGCCGGATACAAGTTCCCGCTAAGTATCGAACACAAATTATCATGGGAACAGTAAACAAATCAGCCCTCACAAAGATGAGCACCAGCCAGCTGGAGAACCCGGATAAAGAAGAAGATCTATAAAGAAGGCAAAAGTCTCGAGGAGATCCAGAAGATTGACCCCCAGATCACCGAAGATCAGTTCCGGGAGTTCAAGGAGAGGTGTGAATCCGAAAGAGCCCTGGCCAATAGTAATCGGGGAAAGGCGCTGCAGGCGATGAATATAGGTCATCACCATCTCGGATCTGGTGGATACAGAACCGCGGAGGCCAAATGGAATAAGGAGGACGAAGAGTATAGATCCAAGGGGATAGAAAACCCCTTTGCTAAATTCGAACCCGGGCAGGTTCGAAACTTCATCAGGGCCCGTTACCATGTGGACCCAAAAACCAAACAACTCACCGCGGATCCTGCGGTGAAGGAATTCGAGGAAATTGTGGTAAGTATAATCTAATTACCGGTGATCAACACGATTGCAATCTAATCGATGATCTAAATGATTCACTGTTACTTCTTCCGGGAGGAGGAAATTGTTGCTAGTCATGGATCCTGTGGTTCCTCATCCTGTGGGTCGGCGGCCACCGGTGGGATAACCCTTTAACAGGCGATGAACCGGCCAAGAAAATAGAGCCGATTCTGAAGAAGCCATCGTCGGCGTCTGGCGCCTCGGGGTAAGAATTGGGTGGATCATTTTGGTCCACCGCCGAGACGCATGTGGCGCCGTCGGGAAGGGAGCGAGGAGGAAAACAGAGGTTCAAGAACTTAAGGCACAAGTGGCGCGGATCCCGCAGATCGTCCAAGACAACTGGCAATCACCCTTACGTCCTTCCTGCCTACCTTGGTGGAGTCAATAGCCCCGGAGTGCGGGTGGTCGAGTAGGGCCGTGCCGATTCAAGCATGGTCGTGAGCCACTCGAACAACGCGGGCGCCGACGAATCAGCGAACTACGTGTTCGTGACTCCGCCCGCTAACCGCGGCGCCGCAAGTGTTGGTGACTCCCGCCATCACCGCGCGCGGAGTACATGTTGGTGCCCCCACGCCATCGTCGGCGGCACCGGAGCTCAAGCACCCGTCGGTAGGGAGAATACACCGGCCAGCACGCGCCATCAAGCAGCCCTTCCGTCTCTTGCACGCCGTCGCCAGATGCGCGTCGACATTAGCCGATCTCGACGCCATCACGGTAAACAAATTGCTTTAATTACCGCCTTTCATGCCATCTATATATTACTCTTGTGGCGTCTCGCTCGACGACGCCGTACATGTTTTCCGCAGACGGATGTTCCTTGCACTCTCTTATGCTACGTGAACAACGAGTGAGGATGTTGCCAAGGTACCATCGTTCAACCTTGCAGCGCACGTTCCACTCAAAGCCGATGCGGATAGCGTGCGGGGTTAAAATTAGTCGGTGCTAAGGGCTGCGACGACACTGAACCTCCCATTCAACCCCTGTGAGCGGATGAAGAAGAGTAAATACATCCTCGTGAGTTGCTTCGGCTTGTTCATGCTATGGCCAAAGAGCATGATCCGTTTGGGGACGGCGTGGGCCATCACGCCACAGACAACAGCACCGCCTGTCGTGCCAGCGACAAGCGGTGGCAAGGCCCCCTTACCGCCCTCGCCGTCACCTCCACGCGGTGGGTCGGATGATCATGTTGATGATATGCACATGGCGCAGGATCCGGCGGCCGAGGACTTCGAAGACTGGAATGATCACTTCTTCAGCACTCAGTTTGGCAACGAAGAAGACCTAGCTGGTGGCCCCACAGAGAAAGCCACTATCACCAAGCGTCTGTTTGGTTCTCAGGAGACGCCTCCAGCTTGCGCCTTTACAGAGCCAGCTGATACAACCAACCGGCCCTTTATTCTAAGCCCTGACACACTACATAGGGCGGCCGGTGCTCAGATTGCGGTGCCTGCCCGCTCTCCAAAAGGAAAAAAGGGCAGGAAAAGAAAATCTAGCAGCTCGAGCCAGCCGGTGGCGTCAACAACTGCGAATCCGATCAGGTTTCGGGACGGGCCACCAAGACCCGAGGGTATTATGTGGAGGATTCATGTGGCGGGTGAGCCCATGCTACCTAAGAATTTGCGGAAGCTTGCCAGTTCGGAACTGCAGAGTGTGCATGACGGCGTGCTGACGATAGAGAGACGCCTTCTATCGGAGAAAGATCCCTCGCACCCGGTATTCGTGGTTAAGGTGCCACCAGGCTTGGGCTTCGTCGACCGCCCCATGATCTGTTCTTCCTGCGGTTCGAGGACATCTTCAATATGTTCCACCTATACCCGGCACTATACCATGGTCCGTCTCTTTTCTCTCACCGCCACGCAGATCATTAGAGAGAACACACCGGGCATCGCTATAGTGGACCCCTACTACATGCGTGGCTGCTTGGGTTCCCCACGAGCGACGTATCGTGGCCTCGTACCTAAAAAAGAATCCTCGTGGCGAACAAGACAAAGGAATACATTCTCGTGCCTTACTTTCCCGAGTAAGTCGTTATTCAGTGCCACCGTCGATTGGCTTTATTAGATCATCATCATTCTTTTTCAACACATTCCATTTGAATTTTTGCAGAGATGAACACTTTGCGCTCATCTCCTTATCGCCGAAGCATTCCCATACGTATTTCGACTCGGGAGTCTAGAAAAGAAGAAAACTACGACAAGATCAAGGAAGTTCGGATGATGCTCTCACCGGCTTTGCCTCGACGGAAGGCACCAACCGTGCGTAAGAAGGTCAAGTTCGGCGCACGTCTTCAACCACGTAACGAGTTCCCTGCGTGAAGCAGCGGAAAACAGAAGAAGGAAGCCTACGCACTCCATCACATGAGGCGTTCCTACTTGACCAGCAGAATTCTCGCTGCCGGATCATCTCAAACAGTGGGCGAAGCAAAGGCCAAGATCAATGATTCGGATATTAGACAAGAGATGTATCGCATCCAGCAGCAGATTTGGGGCAATCATCTTCGTGATGTCATGACTTGAGGGGATCTTCTACGAGGAAATATCCCGAATAACCGTGACATAGAAGATCGCCTAGAGATGCAGTGGTGACTATAGGAAGTTCATGACGAGGCGAGGCGTCCTCCGTTCCTAAGCCGAGCCGAAGGCTTGATGTTGGCCTAGTTGTAGTTGCAAACTATAGATGACCTTTGTGTGTGTGTACATGGACGACAAGTGTACTTATCTTATTAGGTTTATGTATCACCGCTTACTTATTTTGCTTATTATTATTATATATCAATCAATGCTTGGTTTTTTGCTTACTCTTTGGTTTTTGCTTACTCTTTGGTTTTTGCTTACTCTTTGGTTCTCGGACGACAAGTGTGAGTTATTTTGTCTTTTCGAGAATATGCCGATGATTGAAATGTCGTGGCACAATATATATGTGAATGTGCTATGACGGGATTGTCGACCTTGTGATATGCACAAGTCCGGAATTGTGCATCCTACTTGGCAGGTCCGTCATAAGCAATTCCTGTGTCCAACGACCTAGCTAGTTATGAGGCATGCTTTTCGAGTTATTTTTGTCTTTTTCGAGAATATGCCGATGATTGAAATGTCGTGGCACAATATATATGTGAATGTGCTATGACGGGATTGTGAGCCTTGTGATATGCACAAGTTCAGAAATTGTGCATCTCACTTGGCTCACAGCCCTCTCATAAGCAATTCCTGTGTCCAACGACCTAGCTAGCTAGTTATATATGAGGCATGCTTTTCGAGTTATTTTTGTCTTTTTCGAGAATATGCCGATGATTGAAATGTCGTGGCACAATATATATGTGAATGTGCTATGACGGGATTGTTAGCCTTGTGATATGCACAAGTCCGGAATGTGCATCCTACTTGGCTACATTCCGTCATAAGCAATTCCTGTGTCCAACGACCTAGCTAGTTATATATGAGGCATGCTTTTGAGTTATTTTGTCTTTTTCGAGAATATGCCGATGATTGAAATGTCGTGGCACAATATATATGTGAATGTGCTATGACGGGATTGTTAGCCTTGTGATATGCACAAGTCCGTGAATTGTGCATCCTACTTGGCTAGCAGTCGTCATAAGCAATTCGTGTCCAACGACCTAGCTAGTTATATATGAGGCATGCTTTTGAGTTATTTTGTCTTTTCGAGAATATGCCGATGATTGAAATGTCGTGGCACAATATATATGTGAATGTGCTATGACGGGATTGTTAGCCTTGTGATATGCACAAGTCCGTGAATTGTGCATCCTACTTGGCTAACGGTCCCGTCATAAGCAATTCCCGTGTCCAACGACCTAGCTAGTTATATATGAGGCATGCTTTTGAGTTTGCTCTTTTGATTTAAGAGTACTTTCTATAAGTGTATCTTCATATGACTTTAATTATACATGTTTTTCAATCACCGGTTAGTTATTATTGTCAACTTGTAGATGACGTGGTCGTGTACAAGGGACGGGTTCCCGAGTCTCGATGATTGGGAAGACTGCCGGAGACAGTGCACCGTTTCAGCGGTAATAGCTACAAAGGGTACAACACTATGGCGGAGGCGGAAGATAGATACACGCTATCTAGCGGGAGTTAGGACAAGGAACCGGATGAAGACCTACACCTTCGTCATGGCGGTGATCATGCTTATCTTCTTTGGGTATTTATCCGCATTTGTGTCTAGCTAGCTAGTTTAGATGTCTAGGCGAGCTTCGAGCTCTAACTTGTTCGATCGACACATGTATTCGCATGTCACCAACTACTACTTTGTAACATGATCAAAACAATGTAACTTGGACTATGTATTCATGTATGAGACTTATCTATATGTATTTGTTTCAATCTTGTTTTTCATATCGGTATTTATATATATAATTGTATATCTTGTATCTGTGTGTGTATATCTTGTAATATTGTATATAATCTGTATTGCATATAATGGCATGGAAATTAAAAAAAAAAACAAAAATACATCTGGCGCACATGTTTTACCTTCGTGGCGCACTACCCCTAAAGCGCACCATGGATGTTTAGTGGCGCCGGGTAGTGCGCCATGAAGATAAAGTAGCGCACCATGCCAAACTTCATGGCGCACTGGTGCGCTTACTATCTCTACACAACCGTGGCGCACTAGGCGTGCGCCACGGTGAGATAGCCAGAGCAAGCATCCCGTGGCGCACTACTGGTGCGCCACGGATGGGCCTTTCAGGTGCGCCACAAACGACCATTTTCCTAGTAGTGATATGATAACCGAAACTTTGAATAAAAATCTTCCACTTCAACAGAACATAATAAATCCGATTTTTTTAATGTTGTGAATAAGAAATGATAATTTTACAACCAAAGTAGAAAATTTAAATGGAAACTGTTTGTATGAATAACTTCCATTTCCATGTGACATCCAAACAGAAATATTTAATTGGAATATTTTAGAATGAATTCAAATCTAGTCAAAACTGGATCTGGAATGTAATTGAACAAATGCACATGAATTCTCTATAGTTAAACCAAGTGTTAGCATTTCTTACATTGCTCTTTGAACGCTCCACATTGCGCTTATAAGAATGTGGTTCAAATGCAAGAGAACTATACAATATTCTCCAGCATTTGTTGTTATATTCATGCCTCTATAACACTAACTGCATATACTAAGAAGGGATATTTACGTAAAAAAAATGCTACCGGGGCCCGATATCACTAGAGCCCTTTGTCTATATTTTGAAGTTTTTTTTGAAAAATATACACATAGATAATGATGTATTTTTAGAGCATGCAATACATCAATCTGAGATAAGTTCTATTATGGGATGCACAAATATGAAATGATCTGTCAGGGTTTGAAGGTGCGTTATTCACACCTCATGTTTCCAAGTCAAGCTCGCCCCCCTCATCAGAATTGGCGCTGCCTATTTCTCGGTTAATCGAGACTTAGACCCGCAGTGGAGTTCGGCCTCCGTGCCGTCCCTTCCTCCCCTCCGTTGACCTTCTTCCCTGGTGGTGCTGCCGGCCTCTCTCCCTCCCGTCGCCGACAACCATGGTGGCCGGCTGTGAGGGGAGAGGGGCTTGGCTTTTCCTGTTTTCGTGTAGTTTATTTTGCCCAAGTAGGTGGTCGGAGCGCCGAGATCTACTCCGGCTCGCCCTGGTGGTTGCCATCCTCGGCGTACTTCTCCGGCGGGGGAGGTGCGGCGGAGATCTGCAACGGCCAGGCATCTCCTTAAATAAGATCTCATGGGGATCTTCTCTTCCGGCGCAGTGGCGCATCGTCGGTGGAGGGGTGCGGAGCTTCGATGGCGAACTCCCATGGTGGGAGCGACGACAGGAGCTCGGCTGGGGCCCGGTCAATAAGCGTCGCCGCCCTGGCGGTCTGGATCCGTGCTCTTCATCTGCTCCCTTGTCCGGCCGTGGCGGCAGGGAGGGAGCGATTCCACAGAGGCGGAAGCAGGCGTCGGCAGGCGGAGGGAGGCTGGTGGATTTCTGCCGCTGGGCCACAATCTCTGGCAACGTCTCCTTTTCCGCTGGCCCTTGCCCACCCGTGGCAGGAGTGGGGCTTGGGGCTGGTTGTTTCTCATCGTCGACTGAGGCGGAGATTCAAGGCATGATGGCGCAAGAGTAGAGGAGCTTCTTCACCGAGCAAGAGCAACACATCGACGGTGCTTACGCCATTCGTCATCTGAGCCTACAAGGAATTCCGGCAAATCAGCAACCTCCAACCGGAGGCCCTTTCTGAGTACGGCCGCCGCGTTCATCGCCGCCTCCGAAGCAAGTGGTTCGTCCCCGCTTTGGTGCCCAGCAGCGGTGTCATCAGCCTCGTGCTCAACGGAGGGGAGAGAAGGACTCGCTGGCGTTGGTTTATCTCTCAGGAGGGTCCTTTCTGCTTTTACCAGGGACCTATGTGTATTTTTCAATTTTATGGGGGACTTCGTGATAAACTGTACACCCACCGTCTGGTTTTAATGCAATCTTCTATGCCCTTGGGGGCACTCCTGGGTTAAAAAGAAGAATTGACACTGCCTGGTTTGGGATGATGAGACTTCGGTTCCTCAGTTGAGCGGGCCTCCTCGTCAAGATCACAATTTCCTTTGTCGTCTTAGTGGAGTCGGGGATACCCTAGATCCGCTAGCGGGGCCGCCACCCTCTCGTCCATGACAACTCCCCGTGGCTGGGTGCATAACCCCCGACAACGAGGGCTGGGAGCTCGGTCGGACGCACCTGGGGAGCCTAGCAACATAATCGTCGGTCAGTAGTGACGTATGGACCCACAGACAAGAACTACAGAGACACGCCAGCTGGCCTCCACCCCCGGACGGTTCTGCACTCCTGCAGCGGGTGAAAGAGTTATTCTGCCATAGGTTCCGCCCTCCTGCACCTATGGCCTTGAAGAGATAGTACTCTTTCTGTTTGAGATTATAGGTCCTACGCGTATATTTAGGTCGTTAATTTGACTAATAAAATATAAGTTATATAGCATAAAAATTATATCATTAGAAAATATACCATCTAAAGTTTCTAGTGGTATAATTTTTATGTTATTCTATTTATATTTTATTGGTCAAATTGACAACCTAGTTAACCGTGCGTGACCTATAATCCCAAACGGGAGGGAGTACATCAAAGAGACTTATCGTCTTCGACGGCCACCCGCTTCGATGAAAGAGTTTTTCTACCACGTTTCTACCATGCACCAAGCCTCATGCCGCGTGGTAGTGTGTCGTTGCGGTAACCCCTTGTAGCTACAAAAGAAGGCACAAGAAGAGGAGGATGACCAGATACGAGTCGCTGAGGAGAAGGCTTAGAATATAAGTCACCTCAAGGTTCGTCCCCGGACACTACTGGAAAAATCATCTTCGGTTCGAATTAAACAAGGCCAGCAGTCCCGGTCTGGCACAGCCCGCGACTAGTGGGAGCACTAGTTTCAGGCCGTGAGGCCTCTAACGGCTAGAAACAGCCGTAGTCACTAGTCTCGGGCCGGACCAGGTCATTAGTCCCGGTCCGTAATACGGCCCAGGACTAATAACCTGGAGCAGGCCAGCTGGTCCTTTCATGGACTATTAGTCCCGGGTCGTATCACGGCCCGGAACTAGTTGTCCACCACTATATATTCTGTCTCCTGTCCTGCTGCCCTAAAGCATATGGTGGCCATTTTTCTCAAAGAAGCAAGCGAGTTCATGCCATTTGTTTTTCAAGATTTGTAAAGATTTAGTTTGTAACACCTAAATACAAAGCTTTAAAAGGTTAGAACTTCATTATTTCATCTCTTATTGCTACTTTAGCTCTATAATGCTCTAGAAGTATAGAGATATGGATCAATGCATGCATGCTTTAGAAGTAGCTAGAAGGATTTTGATATATATGTGTAACAAATTTTGATTAGGCACATAGTTACTGAAAATTGAAATGTGTAATTTTAGAGTTTCAGAGCATAGAATGGAATGAGGTTTTCACTGATAGAATAATAATAAAAAACTCCACGTTTATTATGTTGATTGTTTTCTCCAATTCACAAATTGGTGCATGTAAATTTTTCAAAATTCAAAATTAATGCTCTAGAAGCTCTCAATATAACTTGTAATAGTTGTGTAATGGTTTTTTATATACTTTTACTATAATGCAGATGGTCCGGGAATGGATGTATCGTACTGACCGACGCTCTGGCGAGTTCATTAATGGCGTGCATGAGTTCATTCGTGTTGTTGATGCAAACAAGGGCAATGGTTTTGTATTCTGTCCATGTAATGGATGTAGGAATCAGAAGGATTACTCTGACTCAAAAACCCTTCACAGCTACCCGTTGAAGTCCGACTTCATGCCCAGTTATAATTGTTGGACCAAGCACGGAGAGAGAGGGGTTATAATGGAAGACAATAAAGAAGAGGAGGAGGATGACAACTATCATGGTTTCCCTGAGTACGGAGATACTTCCATGGGGGATGCTGAAGGGGAGGATGAAGAAGAGACACATGATGAACCCGCTGATGATCTTGGTCGGACCATTGCCGATGCACGAAGAGATTGTGAAACTGAAAAGGATAGGGAGAAGTTCAATCACATGTTACAGGATCACAAAAAGTTGTTGTACCCAAATTGCGAAAATGGTCTGCAAAAATATGGGCAGCACACTGGAATTGCTGCGATGGAAGACTAAGTGTGCTATACCTGACTCCTCATTTGAAAAGTTGCTGAAAATAATAAAGAATATGCTTCCAAAAGATAACGTATTGCCCGCCAGTACGTACGAAGCAAAGAAGGTTGTCTGCCCTCTAGGGTTAGAGGTTCAAAAGATACATGCATGCCCTAATGACTGCATCCTCTACTGCGGTGAGGAGTATGAGAATTTGGATGCATGCCCGGTATGCACTTCACTTCGGTATAAGATTAGACGAGATGACCCTGGTGACGTTGAGGGTGAGCCCCCCGGAAGAGGGTTCCTGCCAAGGTGATGTGGTATGCTCCTATAATACCACGGTTGAAACGCTTATTCAGAAACAAAGAGCACGCCAAGTTGTTGCGATGGCATAAAGAGGAACGTAAGTCAGACGGGATGTTGAGACACCCCGCTGATGGGTCGCAATGGAGAAAAATCGATAGAAAGTACCCGGACTTTGCAGATGACGCAAGGAGTTTAAGGTTTGGTCTAATTACAGATGGCATTAATCCCTTTGGGGAGCAGAGCTCCAGTCACAGCACCTGGACCGTGACTCTATGCATCTATAACCTTCCTCCTTGGTTGTGCATGAAGCGGAAGTTCATTATGATGCCAGTGTTGATCCAAGGTCCGAAGCAACCCGGCAATGACATTGATGTGTACCTAAGGCCATTAGTGGAAGAACTTTTACAGTTGTGGCACGAACCCGGGATACGCGTGTGGGATGAGCACAAGCAGGAATAATTTAACCTTCGAGCATTGCTTTTCGTAATAATCAATGATTGGCCTGCTCTTAGTAACCTTTCAGGACAGTCAAACAAGGGATACAATGCATGAACACACTGTTTAGATGAGACTGAAAGTATATATTTGGAACATTGTAAGAAGAATGTATACAATGAGCATCGTCGATTTCTTTTGGCCAAGCATCCCTTAAGAAAGAAAGGCAAGCATTTCAACGGTCTAGCATGTCACTAGACGAAGCCTAAGGAGCGTACTGGTGCTGATATATTTGATATGGTCAAAGATTTGGATCGAATGGTAACCTTTGGAAAGGGTTTTGGAGGAAAATCTGTTCCAAAGGATGCTGAAGGACACGCACCCATGTGGAAGAAGAAATCTATATTTTGGGAGCTACCATATTGGAAATTCTTAGAGGTCCGCTCTGCAATCGATGTGATGCATGTGACGAAGAATCTTTGTGTGAACCTGCTAGGCTTCTTGGGCGTGTATGGGAAGACAAAAGATACACCGAAAGCACGAAATGACCATCAACGTATGAAAGACCCAGATGGCCTGCATCCAGAATGGTTTCAAGGTCATGCCAGCTATGCTCTTACCAAACAAGAGAAGGAAATATTTTTTGAATTCCTAAGCAGTATTAATGTCCCGTCTGGATTCTCGTCGAATATAAAGGGAATAATAAATATGGCAGAAAAAAGTCCCAAAACCTAAAGTCTCATGACTGCCACGTGATTATGGCGCAAATGCTTCCGATTGCATTGAGGAGGCTTCTACCAGATAATGTTCGAGTACCCATTGTGAAGCTATGTGCATTTCTCAATGCAATCTCTCAGAAGATAATCAATCCTGAAGATCTACCACGGTTACAGAATGATGTGGTCCAATGTCTTGTTAGTTTTGAGTTGGTGTTCCCACCATCATTCTTCAATATTATGACGCACCTGCTGGTTCACCTAGTCGAAGATATTTCCATTCTCGGTCCTGTATTTCTACACAATATGTTTCCCTTTGAGAGGTTCATGGGAATCTTAAAGAAATATGTTCGTAACCGTGCTAGGCCAGAAGGAAGCATCTCCAAGGTCTATGGAACAGAGGAGGTCATTGAATTTTGTGTTGACTTCGTTCCTGACCTTAGGCCGATTGGTCTTCCTCAATCGCGGTATGAGGGGAGACTGAGTGTAAAGGGTACTCTAGGAAGGAAATCAATAATATGTAGGGACGTACATTCTTACACCGAATCACATTACACCGTTCTATAGAATTCTATCTTGGCAGCCCCATATATCGAGGAACACAAGAAAATCTTATGCTCCAACAACCCTGGAAAGCATGACTCTTGGATTAGAGATGAACACATGAAGAGTTTCGACGGTTGGTTGCAACATCTCATCGAAAACAACACTCTTGGAGATCAGCTATACTTGTTGTCTAGGTCACCATCTTCGACTATATCGACTTTCCAAGGGTACGAGATAAATGGGTATACATTTTACATGATAGCCCAAGATAAAAAGAGCACCAACCAAAATAGTGGTGTCCGCTTTGATGCAACAGACAACAATGGGTCAAATACCACATATTATGGTTACATAGAGGAGATATGGGAACTTGACTATGGACCTACTTTTAAGGTCCCCTTGTTTCGGTGCAAATGGGTCAAGCTGACAGGAGGAGGGGTTGAGGTAGACAAGAAATACGGAATGACATCGTAGGATCTCAACAATCTTGGGTACTTAGACGAACCATTCGTCCTAGCCAATGATGTGGCTCAGGTTTTCTATGTGAAGGACATGTCTACCAAACCTACAAAAAGAAAAAATAAGAAAAAGAATACATCAGACGATGAGCCAAAGCGCCACATAGTTCTTTCAGGAAAAAGAAACATCGTGGGAGTGGAGGACAAGACAGACATGTTAGAAGATTGTGATAAGTTTCATGAAATTCCGCCCTTCTCGGTGAAGGATGACCCAAGCATCATGTTAATGAATGAAGATGCTCCATGGATACGACGGGATCAGAAAGGAACACACGCGAAGAAATGATATGTAATAATTGTAACATTTTATGAGTGAAGATGCTCCATGTGTCCATTTTTATAGTGTTGTCTGCAAACAATCTTGAGTGTGTTAGTCCCGTTTTGTGGATGGACCGGGAATAAAGGAGGGCCTTTATTCCCGATTCATACTTACCATTAAGATCTAATCTCCAAACGCGTGAGGTCACATATTAGGGAGTGCCTCTATGACCATTTTCTTGGAGATGCCAGAGGACTGGGCTCCAGCGGCATCTCCCTGAAACTGGCCATAGTGGTATCCCTGCTCTCGAAAACCATATTGCAGCTTGTAACTTCTCTAACTAGATCAATATGCCTGGGAGCAAACTAATTTCACATGTTAGGGAGTGCCTCTATGACCAGTTTCTCGGAGATGCCGGAGGACTGGGCTCCGGCGGCATCTCCCTGAAACTGGCCGTAGTGGTGTACCTGCTCTCGAAAACCATCTTGGAGATGCCTCAAACTGGCTGGAGGACTGGACTCACAAGGATGCCTATTTATAGTACAAGCAGCTCGGCATAATGTCGACACTCACGACATAATGTCGACACTCACCCCTATTATTAGTGCTGACTCATGTTTTGTCCCGGTCGGTGTCTCAACCGGGACTAAAGGTTTATTTTTAGTCCCGGTTGGTGACACCATCCGGGACAAGGTACAAGACGCACGACATAATGTCGACACTCACCCCTATTATTAGTGTTTCCTAGCCCAGTCTGCCGTAATCCCTTCAGTCGCGGTTGGTTTCTCCAACCGGGACTAAAGATGAACCCTCTCTTTATAGGCATTTCCCTCTATTTATAGGCTGCTCGATCCATCCTGCTCTATTTATCGGCCTTTTCCTCTAAATACAACATCTTCATATTTAGGTAACACTCAAGACATTTATTAATATTAAAAATCGGGACAAACCAGGACTAGCTAACACTCAGGACTAAAGCCGCCCCCTTTAGTCATAATCATGCCTAGTCCTATAGTACGCAGCTTCAGGGTCTCCTTCGTCATCGTCATCATCATCGTCATCGTCACCTGCCACTCCGGGGATCCTCAGCCCATCCATGGCATATACCAGGGGCCATTCCAGCCTCGGATTCATGGCGGGCGGGGTAGGGGTCTCCTGGAAGATGATGCCGCTACGGCCGGGCCGGTGTGGGGCCTTTTTGTGGCTCTGTGGCAGGTGGACTCGTGGGCACCGCAGGCGAGGATGGTCTCCCCCGGCGATGTAGTGCATCACTCCGAGGATAGTACGGTTTGCCCACCACAGACGACAGCCAGCTTCGTTGTGGTTCACCGGGGGCGGGCCATCACCCTCGTACCTGGCGAGCTCCCTTTACCGCCTATTAGCGAAGAAGGCATTCCAGGTGTCGTAGTTGTCGGGATCCCACTGGGGATCCATCCGCTGCTCCTGCGTGAGCTCGTGGTAGAAGTGGTTTGTGATGGCCGCCTGGCATGCAGAACCTTGAGGGACAGGAGATATATGAACCCCTCCAGCACTCAGCATCCAGCCGGCGGGTGGCCGGTAGCCCGGCTAACAAGGGTAGTTGGAGGCGCATAGAGCCTTGGTCTCCTTGAGGGTCAGAATGGCCCAGTAGGCGTTGTCCATTGTTCTAAGAGAGGAAGGTGTGGATCTGTGGATAGCCATGGCGCGATCGCCCTAGATATAGAGGGAAAGAGCGGGAAAACTTGGCGTGAAGCTTTGGGAAATGGCGGGAAATATCTTTAGTCCCGGTTAGTGACTACATCCGGGACTAAAAGCTCTCGTAGAAAGGAAAGGGCGGGAAAACTTGGCGGGAAGCGGTGGGAAATGGCGGAAAATATCTTTAGTCCCGGTTTGTGACTACAATCGGGACTAAATGGATATTATATTAAGATTCTTTATATTTTCTGATAATAATAAACATACTATTTGTTTTATTTGGATTATTACAATAAAAGATAAGCTTTTCCAAAGTTTTTATTTTTAATTTGAATTAAAAAAAGTAAATTTACAAATGAAATAATTTATAAATGATGCAAACAGATAAATGTATATTATATTAAGATTCTTTATATTTTTCTGATAATAATAGATATATTATTTGTTTTATTTGGATTATTACAATAAAAGATATGATTTTCCAAAGTTTTATATTTGATTTGAATTAAAAAAAGAAAATTAACAAAAAAAATAATTTATAAATTAAGCAAATAGATAAATGTATATTATATTAAGATTCTTTATATTTTTCTGATAATATTAGACATATTATTTGTTTTATTTGGATTATTACAATAAAAGATATTATTTTCCAAAGTTTTATATTTGATTTGAATTAAAAAAAGAAAATTTACAAATGAAATAATTTATAAATGATGCAAACAGATAAATGTATATTATATTAATATTCTTTATAATTTTTGATAATAATAATAGACATATTATTTGTTTTATTTGGATTATTACAATAAAAGATATGATTTTCCAAAGTTTTATATTTGATTTGAATTAAAAAAAGAAAATTTACAAATGAAATAATTTATAAATGGTGAAAACAAATAAATGGATATTATATTAAGATTCTTTTTATTTTTCTGATAATAATAGACATATTATTTGTTTTATTTGGATTATTACAATAAAAGATATGATTTTCCAAAGTTTTATATTTGATTTTAATTAAAAAAAAAAATTTACAACTAAAATAATTTATAAATGATGCAAACAGATAAATGGATATTATATTAAGATTCTTTATATTTTTTTTGGATAATAATAGACATATTATTTGTTTTATTTGGATTATTACAATAAAAGATATGATTTTCCAAAGTTTTATATTTGATTTGAATTAAAAAAACAAAATTTACAAAAAAAAAATTAGTCGCGCGTCGTGGCCGGACCCAGGACTAAAGGGTTCCTGCGCGCGCGAAAATGAAGCGACCGAAAAAACCCTTTAGTCCCGGGCCGTGGCTTAACCTGCGACTAAAGGGGGGTCTTTAGTCGCGGGTTAAGCCTCGGTCCGCGACTAAAGACTCTTTAGTCCCGTCCCGTGGCTTAGCTCGGGACTAAAGGGGTGGTCACTATATATTTCGCGCCAGGGAAGGCCGGTGTTGCCCACCAGCACTTGGCATTCCTCGACGAAGACGAAGACGAAGCACTCCTGGCAACGCAGCGGCAGTGAGGTGTTGTCGCACGCCGTCTTGCCTCCGCCGCGTCTTTCGCCACGCTTCATCAGTGCCGCCTCGCCGCTAGCATTACCTCGTGCTGCCGCGTCACCGCGCCTTCTCTTGTCATGCCGCCTCCAAGCGCTGCCTCGCTGCCTCACGTCTTGCATGCCGCCGTGCTTCGATCGGTGTGCTCATGAGGAGGTACAATGGCCGTTATTGGATGTTTTTTTGTAATTATTAGTTAGCTATAGGGTTAGGATTATAGTTTTTGTTTTATTTAGAATTAATTATTGTTTTTGTTATTAATTAGGATTAGGATTATAGTTTTTATTTTAAGATTATAGTTTTTGTTTTATTTAGAATTAATTATAGTTTTTGTTATTAATTAGGATTAGGATTATATTGTTAGGTAGGGTTAGGATTAATTATAGGATTATAATTAGCTAGAGTGTTAGAATTAAGATTATTGTTAGGATTATAATTAGGATTATATTGTTAGTTAGGGTTAGGATTATTATAAAAAGGATTATAATTAGGATTATTAGGGTTTTTGTTATAGTTTTTTTCTATAGTTTTTTATATTTTTTATAGTTAGGATTATAATTAGGATTATTAGGGTTTTTTGTTATAGTTTTTTCTATAGTTTTTTTTATAGTTTTTTATATTAGTTTTTTTGTTTTAGTTATTAAGATTATTGTTTTACCGCAAATAATATTAGGGTTATTAGGATTATTGTTTTTTCTAACCTATTTAACTCTTTTTTTATAGATAATTAGTCATGGATCCATCCGAAGATCCTGGTCGCATCGGTGAAGGTTTTCTTCAGGGCATGATAAGACATGAAATTCCTCTTAATATTACTACCGGCGAAGATATTTTGCTCGAGGAAGAGATATCCTCATATCTGAATCCATCCGGTGATGGACTAGGAAAACCTAATGTACCAAGGGGAAGACCAGATGGACGAAGGGCAAACAAATAACAACAATAATGATGGCCCCTCGACAGGATCCGGCGAGGTACACATATATATATAAAGTCTCGTGTTACCTCTATTCATTAACTGATCTAGATATATATTAATCACTATATCTTCTTATTTTAGCCCACCGGATCGAAGCAATCGATAGCTCGAACGAAACGAGGGCCGAACAAAAAGTTGTATGGTAATCAGAGGTTCACCATCGAAGAAATAGATGATGATGGTGAACCGATTGCTCCAGAGAAGCAACGGAGGATGTTTATAAATCAATGCGGGGTGCTTGTTAGGGACAACCTGCCGATCACCATCCAAGAATGGAATCAGTCAAAGAAATCCGGTGAAGAATCTAGCTATGTCACTAATGATGCCAAAGATGACCTTTGGCAGAAGCTCATAGCGCATTTCATACTACCTCCAGAGTATGGAGAATTTGAGGTAGATGGTATTACCCCAAGGCCGGGTGGGCTTGAAAATAGAGCGAAAGTGAAGGAGTGGGATCTGAGCAAGATGGCTGAACTGTACCGGAACCACAAGAAAAGTTTATACGCGAAATATGTCGCGAAAAAGAAAACTCCAGACTTTAAAGGAGTAAACGAGAAGTTGAGAGAATAGTGGCCCGATTTTGTACAGTACAAGCAATCTGATAAAGCAAAGGCAAAGTCGGCAAAGAATGCATTAAATGCTAACAACAAGAAATACCATCATAAAATGGGGACATGTGGCTACAAGAGTGCCGTCCCGAAGTGGGAAACTATGGAGAAGAACATGAGGGCTAGAGGCGTCACTCCTGGTATAGATGGATGGCCCGAGAGGTCAAAGCACCGGTGGTACGGGAACGGGGGATCCTTGGACCTAAAAACAGGGAAGACATTATTTCATGATAAAATTCTAAAACCCTCCCAAGACCTTATTAAAGTAATGAACGATGCTTAATTGGGATTGTTCCGTCCCGATATAGAGAACGACGAGCTGACACGCGCCCTAGGGAATCCTGAAAAGGGAGGACGAACACGAGGCAAAGGCGCTGGTGTCTCGTGGAAGAAAGGGTTTCCTCAGTACGATGCTAGTTACAGAAGCCGTCAGAGAAAGAAGGACCGGAGGCGCACGGATCTCGTGGTAGAGCAGACCTAGCGATCCAAGAACCTCATGCATGAAATTAGCCAAAGGCCGCCGTCGTCAACTCACCCGCGGTCTGATGTGTTGGAGATATTCCCAAGAGGCAATAATAAAGTGGTTATTATAAATATCTTCATACTTATAATAAATGTTTACATACCATGCTATAATTGTATTAACCGGAAACATTAATACTTGTGTGATTTGTAAACATAAAAGAGTCCCTAGTAAAGCCTCTTGTTAAACTAGCTTGTTGGTTAATATATGATCATGGTTTCCTGATCATGAACATAGAGATGTTATTAACAACAGGGTCATATCATTAGGAGAATGATGTGATGGACATACTCCTATAGTTAATCATAGCATAAAGATCAAGTCATTTAATATAGTTCATTTGCTATAAGCTTTCTGATACATAGTAACCTAATTATTTCGACCATGAGATCATGTTAATCACCATCAACGAAAGGATGCTTTGATGACATCAAACACCACACCGTAACTGGGTGGCTATAAAGGTGGCATTGAGTGTTTGGAAAGTATGGGTTGAGGCTCATGGATCAAGAGTGGGATTTGTCCATCCATATGACAGATAGATATACTCTGGGCCCTCTCGGTGGAATGTCATCCAATTAGCTTGCAAGCATGTGACTGGCTCACAAGGGATCACATATCACGGGAACGAGAAAAGAGTACTTATCGGTAACGAGGTTGAACTAGGTATGCAGAGATACCGACGATCAAAACCTCGGATAAGTAAACTATCATGAGACAAAGGGAAATTGGTATCGTATGTAAGTGGTTCATTCGATCGCAAAGTAATCGTAGAAATATGTGGGAGCCATGTGAATTTCCAGATTCCTCTATTGGTTATTGATCGGAGAAGTGTCTTGGTCATGTCTGCATAATTCACGAACCGTAGGGAGACACACTTAAGGATTCGATGTTGTTGAGTAGTTATGGAATGATGAGTAAGAGAACGAATGTTGTTCGGAGTCTCGGATGGGATCCGGGATATCACAAGGAGATCCGTAATGGTCCGGAGAATAAGATTCATATAAGGAAAGTCCTATTTCGGAGTTGGGGAATGATTCCGGTGTTTTCACCGGGAATGTTCTAGAAGTGTCCGGAAGGTCCGGCACTCCGGAGGGGAAGGGTACATGAATGTGTCATGACAATATGGAATGGTTGCATCATGTACTAGGTCACTTGGCTGGGCAAAATAAAGGGAGAAATCAAATCCTAGTTTGAAAGTCAAACGCCAATTTGAAAAAGTCAAACGGCAAGTTTGCTTGGTGGAGGGAGAGTAGGAAACCTACTTGGGGAGGAAGTCTCCTCCCTCCACCCGCCGGCCAAGGAGGAGGAGTTGGAGGAGGACTCCCTCCTCCCAAGCCGCACCCTCCCACCTATATAAGGAGGGGTAGGGCTACCCCTCTAAAATACACCTCAACCCCTAGCTTTGGCGCCTCCACCACCAAGTGCAGCAACCGCCGCCTAGGGTTTTCCCCTCCCAAGTCGCCGAGTTGGGGCTTCCCCAAGCCCTATCTGTCGGCCAAGCTCCCCCTCGGTGCTTCTAAACCCTAGATCGCCAAGGCACCTCTCTTGCTCCACCATACTCGCTCCGGCTTAAGGCGAAGCCCTGCAAGATCTACCCTCTACTTACGGTACCACACCGTCGTGCTGCCGGAATCACGAGGCGAGTGCTACAACCTCCGCTGCTTGCTGGAACAAGGGAGAGGAAGGTCTTCATCGAGTACCGAACGCGTGACCGACTGTGGAAGCGCTGCCGGAACGCAGCGCCGGAAGGATCGTCTACGCGATCTTGATATCGGAAGTGTACGACTACATCATCCACGAGAATCTGCTCTCGTTAACCGCTTTGGATCTTCGAGGGTTAGTATTCATCAACTCATTGCTACAATCTAGTAGATAGATCTTGGCTTGATCATAGATTAGATCTTGATTGTGTGTTCATGCGGTAGAATTTTTTTGTTTTCCTTGCTACGAACCCCTACATGATGATCCTGCATTGGATCTTAGCCAGCAGAGAAGCAGCGTGGCTTCCACGGAGGTCCGGGCTGATGATCAAGCACAGCTGGATGATGCACCAGCTCCTCACTACCCCGTGGATGATGTTAGAGAGATGGCACAATGTGAGCTACATCAGCCAATGAACAACCTGTCCTTCAAGGTAGCGATCGGCACTGCTTTACCTTGTCTACCTGGAGCACTCCACCATTCACTTTCGATTCCACCAGGCTATGCTCGTGTCATGGTGGATGACATAGTGGAGGATTTTGTAGACTTAGAGATTGAAATTGCTATGCCTGAAGGCCTTACGAAACTAGGAGATGTCAAGCGCAACATCATTCTATGGAATAAGAAGTACATCAAGTTTCCAGGCTCGGCGCCAAAGCCACCGGCTCCGAGGAATCCAAGTCCACCCCGCATCGAATATCGTCAACCTCCAAGTCCACCCCAACCCGATTATCGCCAACCTCCAAGTCCATCCCGCCCCGCTGACGATCGTCGCAGCAGGAGTACATCTACTCGATCTCCGCCTCCACGCAATACTCGATCTCTGCCTCCGCCTCCGTGCAATACTACTACCTCGTCGAAGAAACGGAAGTTCGACGGTCCCCCGCGCCCCACATCGAAGAAAGGTCAAACGGCGAAGATAGTCGACATCCCGCCGGCTCTTCCAAAGAGACCTTATGACAAGACCGATGAGGAAACTAACGCGGATGTGGCTGCCCAAGTTAAGGCGCATTTTGCACCCAAAAAGCCTGAGCCAAAGCCGGTATATAATGAAAAAACCAAAAAGTGGGCTAAGTCCTTTCTTGAGA
The DNA here is from genome assembly GCA_030063025.1 of Avena longiglumis. Taxonomy (NCBI): domain Eukaryota; kingdom Viridiplantae; phylum Streptophyta; class Magnoliopsida; order Poales; family Poaceae; genus Avena; species Avena longiglumis. Next base: position 244,838,597 of record CP125979.1, on the reverse strand, counting down.
AACCATCCCAGATATCGATGAATCTGGATCAGACTATGACCGGGAGATTATTAAGCAAGCACAGAAGAAAAAAATCACAAGTGCAAAAAGCGGGAAGCAAGTTGCCCAGCTCGGAGCATAGAAGAATCAATCGGTCGCCCCGCTCAAAGTCATTTCAGACCTCGACAAGGCCTTCAGAGCTGAAATGGATATGGACATGCAAATAATGGACCCTAGAGCTCGTAATAACGCTGCACTTATGGGAATCACTATATCGCAGTCCAAAGCACTTGCTAACGAAGCAAATATGTCTCTTGGTCAATATTTAGGCTATGAAGATACGCCAGTGGGTCAGATAGTACGGCAGTATGTCCAAGGGGAGCCTCTAGTCAGTAATGAGGAGCTCGCGCGTCTATCCACACATATGCGAAATCTGCACGAATGGTACATGTCGCAAGCAGAAAAAAGCATCAGAAAGATTGGTTTCCGGTGGACGTTAGAAATGAGCATCACTTCAAACCATACTCGATACAGGTTCAAATGATCGAACTGTTTCAGTTATACAACCAGCGCGCCCTCGACAAATCTACCATTGGCTGCTACTGTCTGTAAGTTATTTATTTCTATAATTAAGTTTGTATCTCAGCTCGTTCATTGCATTTAATATATTATCCTAACTATATATCCTTTTGTATGATGATATTATATTCTGCAGAATGAAGATGCTTGAATGGAAAAGAGCTAGAAGATACGACATTGGGTTCATTGATCCATATATCGTTAATGAATATACGTTAAAGAATCACCACAAAGACGTGGAGGAAGACCTGTGCAGGTTCTTAACCGAGAATAATTTTGTTAAGGAAATACTATTTTCTTACAACTTCAAGTGAGTGTTTATATCTTGTACACATTTTATTTTTGCTTACTAGATGAGCTATACATGTATGCTTATGTAAACGTCCGCAGATTCCACTGGATCTTGCTAAACATTCAAGTTGACAACTCCCTAGTTGAAGTCCACGACACATTAAGTTGGGACCAAGAGCAGTGGAGCGACATGAAAGCAATGCTCCATAAGTAATTTCAGTCATTATCACATTATATCGTCCTCTTTCATTCATTTCCTGATATCAAGTAACTAATAACTCCTTTGTTCATTTTCTTTGCCGATTAGGTGTTGGACACGGTTCAGACAGAAAATACCAGGTCCATTCAAAGAGGAGTTAACTTATAAAATGGTGAAGAGTTTACAGCAGCCACCGGAAACTCATTTATGTGGATACTACGTCTGCGAGTACATCCACGAATTGACCAGTGAGCGGAAAGTTGACTCACATTATATTTATGATTTGCGGGAGAAACTAGAGTCAGACCAGCGCATAAGAGCAATTCAAGAGGAGCTGGCGGGATTTATGATAAAGTAAGTCCTTGATGTACATGGAGAGCATTATGCGGATGACGTGGAACTCGATTTGCCTTAGTCATCTTCATGTAGCTGATATGATATATATATTCATCAATGACCATGTAATTTCAAAACATTTCTTCCGTTTTATATGATTGATTATATGTATGCTTGCAAGGAATCGATTAATTATATAAATGCATCGACGTGTAGTGTGTATGTAGTAGCGTATAATATGTATACTGAAATATATGTTTGAATTATAGTGAAACAAAAGTCGAAAAAGGAACGAAATGACAAAAAAAAGGAAAATACACAATCTCTGCCGCGGCAGAGAAATGTGCGTTTCACTGCTGCAGCAGAAAACCTTTTAGTCCCGGATGGTGTTACGGCCCGGGACTAGAGGGTTTCCGCCCCCCGTGACGCTGAAACAACCACGTGGCTGTTATCAGTCGCTGGCCGTAGCGAGCCGGGACTAGAGGAGGGGGCCTCTAGTCCCGTTTTCACAGTCCAGGGCCCAAAACCGAGACTAGAGCTAGTTGCGGCCGGGACAGAACGCCCTTTTTCCACCGGTGGAAGACAAGAGTTGTCATAGAGAAATATCATATATATCATAGTTGCAGGATGTTGGATTCCGCATAATGCGGCCTGAACAAAAAACCACTACTTGCTTGTATCTCATGTTTGTTCTAATCGATTGAGCTTGATGCGTGTTGGCCTTTGGCCGAACTAAGAAGGATATAGTCGCATCCGCAGTGTCCATGAATCAGGACGTCACCCCTTGCACTAACCATTGATTCCCGCGCCTGGTGGCCAACCCGCGATTCCCAATGGCTTCCTGGTAGGGTAGCGGCCGCCATCCATGCTCGTTGGCATCCCCTCCACCTGAACACTGCCTCCATTTGGGCTCGCCGGTTGCAAACTTTAATGCTAGCACATTGCACTGAAGCTACAAAGTTAGATTTTTTCAAATTTGGATAGATTTTCCCTTGTATAAGGGCATGAACGACAAGCAATTGATAATAATAAGATAAACATCGACATTATATCTTTAAGGAAACATCCATGTTACTTATAAGACCACAGTAGGTCTCAAGACATAACGTCTACCGTCTCAACAAGCATTGTGGAATAGGAAACTAATATCCAAGAACTAGAGATCAAAACATGGTGTTCACTACGTATATGAAAGTATGTGTTGTGCCAAAATGATCGAGTGGTGCTACACCATCTCCCATGCATGCCATTTTTTTTTGGAAATGGGCGTTATATTACTCAAAGCAATGTTTACACCCGGCCTCTGCATAACTAGGATGCACACAACCGATAATCCTCTCAAGTTACAACCAGAAAACAATAAATAAAAGTATAAACATATAGATAACACAATGGTTTGTGACTAAGATAACTCTAATCGTAGGTCACGCTGCCATCCATGTCTAGAAAAAATATCCCGCGCCACGACGTCCAACCGCCTACACCCTTTCGCAAAGAAGTCTCGGAACTCCATACGTTGAAGAATTGTCCATGATATTAGGATTGTCATGGCTCGGAAGATAACCTGCAATGGAGAAGACATCATATTATTAAAAATCTTGTCATTCCTACATAGCCATAGCGACCAAATAATGGCAAGCGCTCCCATCCTAAAAACAGTCCCATATTTATCATCAATCCCATTCAACCAATTGCCAAAAACATTAGCAACCGATGAAGGGGGAGATAAACCAGAGGCCACTTGGGTGATTGACCATATAGAACAAGCAAATTTACACTGGAAGAATAAGTGTCTAATTGTCTCATTATGATTACAGAAGACACATTGTTTACTTCCTTGCCAATTCCTCTTAACAAGATTATCTTTTGTAAGAATTACCCCTTTACGAAGATACCAAGCAAATACTTTTGTTTTCAGGGGTATTTTCATTTTCCAAATTCTACTATTATCATCAACTGGAATATTTGGTTGGATCAAAGCTCTATAAAACAAATCAACAGAAAATTTACCATTATGTAATAACTTCCAGTTAAATTCGTCCACACCTTCCGATAACTGTATCGTAGACAATCTCAATAAGAGATTATTCCATGATAGTATTCTAGGACCTATAAGACTTCTACGGAAAGAGACATTAGGAGGATTAGATTCTATTACCCTGGAAAGTGTATCCCCTTTATGCCTAACTATCGAATATAGAGCAGGATATTGTTCTCAAAGGGGAATTTGGCCAAGCCATCTGTCTTCCCAGAACCTAATCTGTGATCCATCCTTAATATTAAAAGAACCAAAGCGTAGAAAATGTTTTTTGGTTGCCATCAGCCCCGTCCAAAAGTGTGAGTCTCCTGGCTTCCAGACCACTTGGAACAAAGCTTTGGATCCAATATACTTCCTCCACAAAATGGTTTGCCAGACTCCTTCTTCTGAGAGAAGTTTGAATAGCCATTTACCAAGGAGTGCAGTGTTCTTGACTTGCAAATCATGTATGCCAAGTCCACCATATTCCTTTGGTCGGCAAACCACAGTCCATTTGGCCAGTCGATATTTTTTTTCACCTCATCTCCTTGCCAAAAGAATCTTGAGCGGAAATAATCCACTTTCTTCAAGACCCCTTTTGGTATTTGAAAGAATGAAATCATATATAGTACCATATTAGTCAGTACTGCATTAATGATTACAAGTCTTCCACCCAGGGATAGTAATTTTCCTTTCCAGCTATTAAGACGTTTTTTTAGTCTTTCCTCAACCCCTCTCCATTCAGCTATCATGACACGCCGATAATGTATCGGTATACCCAAATAGTTAATAGGAAAGAGTCCATGGCCACAACCAAATAACTCAGCATATAAATGTGCCTCATTTTTAGCTTCGCCAAAGCAATACAAGTCAATTTTATGGAAGTTGATTTTCAGTCCTAATAATTGCTCAAATGTTGAAAGTATTAACTTCAGATTCTTAGCCTTCTCAAGATCATGCTCCATAAAAAGTATTGTATCATCTGCATATTGAAGGATTGATAGTCCACCATCTACCAGATGTGGAACTAATCCTTCAATTTGGCCATCAACCTTAACTCTCTCAATATGGTTAGCCAACATATCCGCCACTATATTAAATAATATAGGCGAAAGTGGATCCCCCTGTCTTAATCCTTTGTATGTCCGGAAGTATTTGCCTATGTCATCATTGACATTTATAGAAACACTACCCCCAGAAACAAAAGTCTGAATGAGATTGCACCACTCCTGAGAAAAACCTTTCATACGGAGTGTTTGCTGAAGGAAAGACCAATTAACATTATCATACGCTTTCTCAAAATCAATCTTGAACACTACTCCATTCAATTTCTTTGAGTGTAGTTCATGGATTGTCTCATGCAGGATTAATACACCGTCTAAGATGTTTCTTCCTTGCATAAAAGCCGTTTGAGAAGGACGCACAACATTATCAGCTATTGAATTTAGCCTAATCGTTGCCACCTTTGTAAAGATTTAAAACTTACATTAAGAAGGCAGATTGGGCGGTATTGTTGTATTCGTTCTGCATTAATAACTTTAGGAAGTAAGATAATGTTGCCAAAGTTCAGTCTAAAAATATCAAGCTGACCCTCATGCAAAACATGAAACAAGTGCATCAAATCCTCCTTAATAATTTCCCAGAATTTCTGATAAAATTCAGCTGGAAAGCCGTCAGGTCCTGGTGCTTTATTGTGTTCCATTTGAAAAACAGCTTTCTTAACCTCTTCCTCCGTATACGGGGCGGTTAGAAACTTGTTTTCATCAACAGATACCTGGGGAATATCATCTGTTTGGGATTCCTCCAGTGATATGGAGTTTTCTGGTGATGCACCAAACAATGATTTGTAATACTTTGTAATGTAAGATTTTAGCTGCTCCTGTCCCTCAATCATACCTTCATCCTGAACCAAAGAGTGAATAAGTTTCTTCTTATGCTTGCCATTGGCAATAGCATTGAAGTATCTTGTATTCATATCTCCTACAAGGATAAATTTTGCTTTAGAGCGTTGGTACCACTTGAGTTCTTCCTCGCGGAAAATTCTAGCAATTTCTGCATTCGATTGCTTCTTAAGCTCAATCTCAGATGCAGTTAAAAGCCTTATTTCCGTAGCAGCCTCCAAATCATCAATAATAGTTGAAAGACGTATTTTCTCTTTTTTCAGGATACCGACAGTATGTCTAGCCCAACCACGAAGGAATTTACGAAGAACTCGCATTTTATTATTCCATCGCTGTATAGGTGTTTGACCAGCCACCGGTTTTTCCCACACGTCTTTCACTAAATCAAAAAACCATCTCTTTCAATCCATCCAAGTTCAAACTTGAAGCTATGTTTGGATCTTTGTGATGGTGTTCCAACAGATAAAAGTAATGGAGCATGATCCGATAAAGCCTCAATACGCTCTAGAGCCCGAACGGTTACTAATGGGAATATCCTCCCACAGTGTATCCATAAGTACTCTATCTAATTTCTCGTACGTCGGCTCTGGGAGACTATTAGCCCAAGTGAACTGTATCCCAATCATATTAACCTCTCCTAAATCCAGGCTATCTATGACAACATTGAATAAGAAAGGCCAATGTTCATCGAACCTGCCCCGACTTTTCTCATGAGGGAATCTTAGCAGGTTAAAGTCCCCACCTATAAGAATAGGGTAAGGGTTATCCTTAGCTAGATTTACCATCTCACGCAAAAAGTCAGCCTTATAAACATCCTGGGCAGCCCCGTAGATAGCGACTAGAGACCATGTGAAATCGTCAGCCTTGTTACGGTTATGGAGTTTAATAAAAAAATCTCCAGCCGAACTGGCCAAGACTTCCATAGTCTCATCTCTGACGCCTAACAGGATCCCCCCAGATCTACCACGTGGTGGGCGTGATACCCACGTAAAGTCCACTCCACCAGATAGGCGATTGAGCAGAGCTTGTGAGAAATCACGTCGACCGGTTTCAGAAATACCCAAAAAATCCAAGTTATGTTCTCTTACACAATCGACAAAGAATAGATGTTTAGCCAAGTCCCGAAGATCTCTGTTGTTTGAAAACATTCCATTCATTGAGAAACAATAATGATTTTGGATACCCGGGTCCTTTTCTTAGACCTTTGGCTCTTTGATTTACGACCAGAAGCTTTTAGTTCAAACAGTGAACCCAACTCTGTCTCATCAAAGCCAACCTCCGATACTTCACCAACTAAATGAGAGAGCAGTTGACCATCTATTGTGGCATGCAACTCCTCCTCCTCAGCTGATAAAGAATCAGGAATAAAAGAGGCCTTAGGAGTAACTGTCAAATGGTCAACCTCCATATGCCTAAGTACATTACTAGATAAATTAACCTGTTTGATAGAATAACCCAGAGTAACACCAATGTTTGCTAGTTTTTTAGTCATTACTGAAGGGTTTCGCGGCATAGTAAATCAAAATTTTCTACGAATGCGAACAGAGGGAAAGCCAAGATCTAATCTAGGAGATGCAATCAACGAGAGAGATTGGGTTAGATCTTCATACCCTTGAAGATTCGCATAGCGGAACGTCCGTCGGAACGTGGGTGATGTAGTCATACTCGCTTCTCCTCCTCGCGATCCGATCCGATCTAGCACCACAAGTGGCGGTGCCTCCGTGAGATGCACACGTGCAGCACCTCGACGTCTCCTCCTTCCTCGGACCAGCGAGTATGGTGGAGAGATAGATTGGATATACAACACGACGGCGTGGTGTATATGGTGGAGAGTTTCTGTAGCAGGGCTTCGCCTACAAACAGTCGGGAGGGAGAGAGGAAGGTAGCAAGGCTACTAGGGTTGGAGGCAAGGTGTAGGGGGGAGGGGGCGCACCAGCCCTCTATTTATAGAAGGGGGGGGGCGGCCAGCCCTTGCCCCTCCTCTAAGCCTTGGGCCGGCGGCCAAGGGAGGGAGGAGTGGGGGGCAAGGACTCTCCCCTCTTCTAGAAACCCTATCTCTAGTTTAAACGATTTAAACCCTATAGGATCGGCTGGGCCCTATGGGGCCTTGTGCCCCTAGCCCAATGCGGACAGGACACTCCCTCATAGGCCCATGCCCCCTCCCGGAAGGTGGGGCCACGTTGGTCCCCTTCCGGAAGGTTCTAGAAGCTTCCGGTACAATACCGATTAACCCGGAACAATTCCGAACTCCAAAAACTGCACTGCCTTATATGAATCTTATTCTCCGGACCATTCCAGAACCTCTCGTGATGTCCCGGATCCCATCCGACACTCCGAACAAAAACTCATAAACCAATTATCCAATCTACCCTAGCGTCGAGACACGTTAAGTGTGTGACCCTGCGGGTTCGAGAATATGCAGACATGATCTTCTATCAATAATCAACAATGAGTGCAGGCACCCATATTGACTCCCACACATTCATCGATGATCATATCGGATGAACCACGATGCCAGGATTCAATCAATCCCATATATATATTCCCTTCGTCTCGCGATATTTTACTTGCTCGAGATTTGATCGTCGGTACCGTCATACCTAGTTCAATCTCGTTCACAACAAGTACTTTACTCGTTCCGTAATCCGATATCACTTTGTGATTAACTCCTTAACCACATGCTTGCAAGCGGTGTTGATATCAATTACCGAGTGGGCCCGAAGTATATCTCTCCGACTTGGGAGGGACAAATTCCATCTCGATACATACAACCCAATGACTTTCTTCCGATCACCTGAGAGACACCTTTATGATCACCCTCTAATAGGATGACGTTTCATGACCTCAAAGCTTTCTTCCGATATCAGGGAGTTGTATTATCTCATGGTCTAAGGAATACAATATTTGACATAGGAATAGCTTCGCAAAGATGAACACGATGATACGATCTAATTGCTTCGCTTAGTTTGGGTCTGTCCATCATATCATTCTCCAATGATATGATCTCATTATCAATTCACAACTCATGTCTATGGTTAGGAAACCTTAACCATCATTGATCAATGAGCTAGTCCATAGAGGCGTACTAGGGACACGGTGTTGTTCACAAACCACACAAGTATTAAAGTTTCCGCTTAATACAATTCTAGCATGGAATATAAACTTTATCATGAACAAGAATTATAATAATAACATCTTTATTATTGCCTCTAGGGCATAATTCCAACAGTCTCCCACTTGCACTAGAGTCAATAATCTAGTTTACATTTGGCAACAATCTCACACCCATGGCACTGAGGTGCTGATCATGTTTTACACGTGGAAGAGGTTTAGTCAATGGATCTGCGACATTCAGATCTGTATGTACTTTGCTAATCTTCGGATCTCCATCTGCAATATAATCTCGGATTATATGAAACTTGGTTGATATGCTTGGTCTTTGGATGATATCTTGGTTCCTTAGCGAGTGCTATGGCGCCAAGTGTTGTCACACAATATCTCCAAGGGTCCAATGCACTTGGAACCACGCCAAGCTCTGATGAAGTTTCGATCCAAACTCCTTCACTTGACGCTGCGGCAGCCATGTATTCCGCTTCCACCGTAGATCCCGCGATCACGCTTTGCTTGCAGCTTCTCCACCACAGCTCCTCCATTCAAAATATAAACGTATCCTGCGAGATTTGGAATCATCCTTGTTTGTCAAACTAGCGTCGACGTAACCTTTACAACAAGCTGTTCATCACCCCATAGACTAAGAACATTTCTTTAGTTCTATTTAGGTACTTTAGGATGTTCTTCACGGCTGTCCAGTGTTCCACTCCTGGATCACTTTGATACCTGCTCGTCAAACTAAGAGCATTGGACACATCCGGTCTAGTACACAACATGGCATACATGATCGAACCTATGGCCGAGGCATAAGGCACTTTGCTCATAGCTTCCTATCATTTACCGTAGCTGTACACTGAGCCTTGCTCAATATCTTACCTGACAACATCGGCACTGAACCTTTCTTTGCCTTATCCATTCTGAACCTTTTCAGAACTTTGTCTAGGTATGTACTCTGGCTTAAAGCTATCAGGCGTCTTTGTCTATCTCTATAGATTTTGATGCCCAATATATAAGCAGCTTCACCTAGGTCTTTCATTGAAAAGCACTTATTCAAATAACTCTTCACATCGTTAAGCATGTTGATGTCATTTCCAATAATCAATATGTCATCCACATATAGTACCAGAAACGTCACCGAGCTCCCACTCACTTTCTTGTAGATGCAAGCTTCGTAGCAATTTGGAACAAATCCAAAGCTCTTGATCACTTGATCAAAACGAAGATTCCAACTCCGAGATGCTTGCTTCAGTCCATAAATGGAACGCTGAAGTTTGCATACTTTATCAGCATCCTTAGGATCGACAAAACCTTCGGGTTGCATCATATACAACTCTTCATCAATGTTTCCATTGAGGAACGCAGTCTTGACATCCATCTGCCATATTTCATAATCATGAAACGCAACAATTGCTAATAAAATCCTAATGGACTTAAACATCGCTACGGGAGAGAAAGTCTCATCGTAGTCAACACTTTGAACTTGTCGAAAACCTTTTGCGACAAGCCGTGCTTTATAGACGGTAACATTACCATTCGCATCCGTTTTCTTCTTGAATATCCATTTGCACTCAACGGCCTTTCGGTCGCTAGGAGGGTCCACCAAAGTCCATACTTGGTTTTCGCTCATGGATCCCAATTCGGATTTCATGGCTTCTAGCCATTTCTCAGAGTCTGGGCTCATCATCGCTTCCTCATAGTTCGTAGGTTCACTGTCTTCTACTAACAAGACAGTCAAGACAGGGTTGCCGTACCACTCAGGAGGGGCACGCGACCTTGTCGACCTGCGACGTTCAGTAGCAGCATCGTCCGAAGCTTCATGATCCTTGTCATTAGCTTCCTCTATTGTTGGTGCAAGCGGCACTGGAACAATTTCAGGTGATGCGCTACGCTCCAATTCAAGAGAAGGTTCAATAACCTCGTCTAGCTCTACTTTCCTCCCACTCACTTCTTTCGAGAGAAACTCCTTCTCAAGAAAGGAACCGTTCTTCGTGACAAACACTTTGCCTTCGGTTCTGTGATAGAAGGTATACCCAATAGTTTCCTTAGGGTATCCTATGAAGACGCATTTCTCCGCTTTGGGTTCGAGCTTGTCCGGCATCAACTTCTTGACGTAAGCTTCTGATCCCCAAACTTTAAGAAACGACAACTTAGGTTTAGCACCAAACCACAGTTCATACGGTGTCGTCTCAACGGATTTAGATGGAGCCCTATTTAAAGTGAATGCAGCGGTTTCTAATGCATAACCCCAAAATGATAACGCAAATCAAGAAGAGACATCATTGATCGGACCATATCTAATAGGGTTTGATTCGGCGTTCGTACACACCATTGCTTGTGGTGTTCCGTGGCGTGAGTTGTGAAACGATTCCACTTGCTTTAAGATGCGTGAGAAAATCATAACTCAAATATTCACCTCCACGATTGGATCGTAGAAACTTAATCTTCATACGATGGTTCTCCACTTCATTCTGAAATTCCTTGAACTTTTCAAATGTTTTAGATTTATGTTTCATTAAATAGATATACCCATATCTACTTAAGTCATCGGTAAAAGTGAGGAAATAGCGATATCCACCGTCGTCAAACACTCACCGTCCGCATACATCGGTATGTATGATTTCCAAAAAGTCCGTTGCTCGCTCCATCATACCGAGAACGGGTTTTGATCATCTTGCCCATGAGGCATGGTTCGCATGTGTCAAATGATTCAAAATCAAGAGACTCCAAAAGTCCATCGAATGGAGTTTCTTCATGCTTTACACCAATATGACCTGAGACGATTGCCACAAATAAGTAGTATTATCACTATCTACTTTGCATCTCTTAGCCTCAATGTTATGGATGTGTGTTTCATCCCTTCGAGATTTAGAAGAAATAAACCATTCACAAGAGGTGCATGACCATAAAATATGTTACTCATATAAATAGAACAACCATTATTCTCCGATTTAAATGAATAACCGCCTTGCAATAAACACGATCCGAATGATGTTCATGCTTAACGCATGCACATAATAACATTTATTAAGGTTTAAAACTAATCCCGAAGGTAAAACTAAGGAGAGCGTCGACGGCCATCACATCAACTCTTGATCCGCTGCCAACGCCAAGATCGTCACCTCATCCTCGCAAGTCGCTGTCATTCCGTAGCTCCTGCTTCGAGTTACAAATATTAGCAATCGAACCGTATCAAATACCCGGGCACTACAACGAGGGCTAGTAAGGAAAACATCAATAACATGTATATCAAATATACCTTTGATGGTGCCAGCCTTCTTGTCCGCTAAGTACTTGGACAGTTGCCCAAAGGACCCTTGTCCTTGCAATAGAAGCACTCGAAGGTCCGCTTAGGACCAGACTTGAGCTTCTTCTCAGCGAGAGCATTACTTGCGCCGCCTTCTTGAAGGGCTTCTTTGCTCCTTTCCTTTCTTAAAGGAGGGCTTGTTGACCATCAACACATGATTATCCTTCTTGATGTCCACCTCCGCAGCCTTCACTTTGGCAAGAGCTCGGTGATCGATCGATGGAGCCAATCTGATTATGAGTCACTACAAAACTTTTGTAGCTGGGAGGAGTGATTGCGAACCTGTCAATCTTGAGCTCCTATGGAATCGTGCATTCCAGCTTGCTCAAGGTGTTGAGTGTAGCCCGACATCTTTATGGCGTGCTCACTAACGGAACTCCCTTCCTCCATCTTGCGCTTAAAGAACTTCTCGGAGATCTCATATCTCTAACGGGCCTGAGTCTCAAACATGGTTTTCTCCTCGAGAATCTCAAAGGGCCGGGATACTCTTCAAAACGATTTTGAAGTTCCGTTCCATAGCAAACAACATGGTTCTCTTAATCACACCATAATCATCTTTGCGCCGATAGACAGATGCTTTCTCATCACCGTAGCTTGCAGCAGGGGTCACCTAACGCTTTCCCAAGGACATAGTCCTTTTGTCCGCCAGATAGAATGATTCTTAGATTGCGGAACCAATTGGTGAAGTTATACCCATTGTTTCTAAGCTTTTCTTTCTCAGCAAAAACGTTGAAGTTGAAGTTGGACTTGGCCATGTGATCTACAGTATTTGCAAGTACAATTTAGACTATGTTCATGATAAATAGTTCAACTTAATCAAATTACTAGATGAACTCCCACTAAATTCAACATCCCTCAAGTTGTTTAGTGAACACGATCCAAATTCACCACACCTAATCCGATCATCACGAGAAGAGATGTGGTTTCAATGGTGGACAACAAAGTGTCGATCATATCATTCATATGACTCATGCTTAACCTTTCGGTTCTTGTGTTCCGAGGCCATGTCTGTACATGCTAGGCTCGTCAAGCTAGACCCAAGTATTTCGCGTGTGCAAAACTGGCTTGCACCTGTATGTGAGCGAGAGTCTATAGCACCCGATCATCACGTGATGCTTGGACACGATTTAAATTTCGCAACGGTGCATACTTGGGGAGAACACAGTTTTTATCTTGATCTTTAAGTGAGGAATCATCTTATAATGCTACTGTCGCGATCTAAGCATAATAAGATACATAAAAGGATAAACATCACATGCATATAACTTTATGTGACATGGTATAGCCAATCTTCGCGCAATGATCTCCATCTTGTGCGTTCCGGCATGATCTCCATCACCCCACCATGATTGCCTCCACCACGAATAGCAACTACAACTATTGCTAACTACTTAGCGATAAAGTAAAGCTATTACATGGCGTATAAGTAGTTGACTCGCAGGTCATACACAATTATAAAGACAACCATATGGCTCCTGCCGATTGTGTACTCATCGACATGCAAGTCGTGAAACATTACAAAACATGATCATCGCATACAATATACACATCACATCTTGGGCCATACCATATCACAGAAAACACTCCCTGCAAAAACAAGTTAGACGCCTCTACTTTGTTGTTGCATGTTTTTACGTGGCTTATGGGAGTAGATGCTAAGAACGATTCTTGCCTACGGAAAGCCACAACGGTGATATTATGGTTGCCAAACTCTAGTGTTAATCCCATGACAACTATAGTGAGAGAAACTGACATCCACCAGCCGCATGTGTGGTACAAGCCACACGTCAAGTGCGGAGCCGGTCTCGCGAACGACGTCGCGTAAGGTTGGCCTGGACCGCTTCAATCTCACTATCCCGCGTCATAAGAAGAACACAAACAAGAGGCTTGCAACAGAAAACATCAACGCCCGCAACAACCATGTTGTGTTCTACTCGTGAAACACATCTACGCATAGATCTAGCTCTGATACCACTGAAGGGTTTTGCGGCATAGTAAATCAAAATTTTCTACGGATGCGAACAGAGGGAAAGCCAAGATCTAATCTAGGAGATGCAATCAACGAGAGAGATTGGATTAGATCTTCATACCCTTGAAGATTCAAGACACGGAACGCTCGTTGGAACGTGGGTGATGTAGTCGATCGCTTCTCCTCCTCGCGATCCGATCCGATCTAGCACCGCAAGTGGCGGTGCCTCCGTGAGATGCACACGCAAAGACGTCGACGCCTCCTCCTTCCTCGGACCAGCGAGTATGGTGGAGAGATAGATTGGATCTACAACACGGCGTGGTGTATATGGTGGAGAGTTTCAGCAGGCTTCGCCACAAACAATGGGAGAGAGGAAGGTAGCAAGGCTACTAGGGTTGGAGGCAAGGTGTAGGGGGAGGGGGCGCACCAGCCCTCTATTTATAGAGAGGGGGGGCGGCCAGCCCTTGCCCCTCCTCTAAGCCTTGGGCCGGCGGCCAAGGGAGGGAGGAGTGGGGGGCAAGGACTCTCCCCTCTTCTAGAAACCCTATCTCTAGTTTAAACGATTTAAACCCTATAGGATCGGCTGGGCCCTATGGGGCCTTGTGCCCCTGGCCCAATGCGGCCAGGACACCCTCATAGGCCCATGCCCCTCCCGGAAGGTGGGGCCACGTTGGTCCCTTCCGAAGGTTCTAGAAGCTTCCAGACAATACCGATTAACCGAACAATTCCGAACTCCAAAACTGCACCGCCTTATATGAATCTTATTCTCCTGACCATTCTCGAACCTCTCGTGATGTCCCGGATCCCATCCGAGACTCGAACAAAAACTCATAAACCAATTATCCAATCTATCCTAGCATCGAGACACGTTAAGTGTGTGACCTGGGTTCGAGAATATGCGCATGATCTTCTATCAATAATCAACAACGGGTCTGCACCCATATTGACTCCCACACATTCATCGATGATCATATCGGATGAACCACGATGCCGGATTCAATCAATCCCATATATATATTCCTCTGCCTCGCGATATTTTACTTGCCCGAGATTTGATCGCTTGCACTGGCCATACCTAGTTCAATCTCGTTCACAACAAGTACTTTACTCGTTCCGTAATCCGATATCACTTTGTGATTAACTCCTTAACCACATGCTTGCAAGCGGTGTTGATATCAATTACCGAGTGGGCCCGAAGTATATCTCTCCGACTTGGGAGGGACAAATTCCATCTCGATACATACAACCCAACAGATACTTTCCGATCACCTGAGAGACACCTTTATGATCACCCTCTCATAGGATGACGTTTGATGACCTCAAAGCTTTCTTCCGATACCATGGAGTTGTATTATCTCATGGTCTAAGGAATACAATATTTGACATAGGAAAAGCTTCGCAAAGATGAACACGATGATACGATCTAATTGCTTCGCTTAGTTTGGGTCTGTCCATCATATCATTCTCCAATGATATGATCTCATTATCAATTCACAACTCATGTCTATGGTTAGGAAACCTTAACCATCATTGATCAATGAGCTAGTCTATAGAGGCGTACTAGGGACACGGTGTTGTTCACAAACCACACAAGTATTAAAGTTTCCGCTTAATACAATTCTAGCATGGAATATAAACTTTATCATGAACAAGAATTATAATAATAACATCTTTATTATTGCCTCTAGAGCATAATTCCAACAATTACAGGTGCAGAAAAAGAAAGAAATGATTTCGAAGACTTCATACCATCAGAATCAAGATTTAATGCCGCCTTCCTGCGCATTGCCTTGACCATCGATTCCTCATCCGTGACCGTAGCCCCAAGAGCATCGACCCCATGGCGCGAACTACGCCTCGCCGGTGTCTCCAGAACCTGCGTGACCACCTCTAGGGGACCACCCAGCCCCGCCTGGGCCAGGTTCCCCCCCGATGGTCGCCCCTCCTGGGCAGGAATCGCGCCCTCCCACAACCCCTCCTAGGCCACGGGACCGAGGCCCACATCCGGCCCCTTCATGGTCTGGGCCACCTCGGACAGCGGCCCCGCCTGGGCCACTGGAACATTGTCCGATGGCAGACTCTCCGGAGCCTTTCCCTCGACGCCCCTCTCCACCTGGGCAGCGGTGGTTGGGCCCTCGAGCACAGAAGCAGCAGGCCGCCCGCCATGGGCAGCAGCAGTGGGCAGCCCCAGCCGCTCCGCAGCAGATGACGGCCCCTCCTGGGCCATCGACGCTCCAGCAGCCTGCCATGGCAACGACAAAACAGCAGGCGGCGAACCCCCCAGGGGTGAAGTACTCCCAGCCGACATACTCGCCGCCTGAAGTGTAGCTGAAAGCTGAGAAGGAGAAACCCTGGGAGATCCACGAGCCATCCCGCGAAGTGGAGAATCCGTTGTAAGAGAGTAGTTCTTTGCCACGCGGAGTAGTAGGTGTAGCATTAAATGGATTCACCGCATAAACCGAACCCGTAACCTGGCGAGTATGAGTAGACGATGCCCCCTGCTAAGAAGTCTGACCACCAGACTATCCAACCGGAGCGTGAGCAGTAGTGATATCCGTTGGTCCAGAAGTATCCATGGCATCATCACCATTCTTTCCAGATCCATCATCCTCAGAATCATCCTTACTCTTCCTCCAAAGGAGCGGTGAAAAGTCAGGTTCCGACACATAATCAGCAGGTTCCAATCTGAAGTGAAGCTCATATCCTTTCAGATCAACCACAACATCAGATAAGAGGAAGAAACCTATAGCATCCTTCTTTTTCTGGAAAACAGAAATATCACACATAGCAACAAGTATACGGACGACACCCCGTCGACAGAGGCTCAGAAGATCCACATCCAAGGTAGTACCCATAAGAGAACCAACAACCCAAAGCCCAAGAAAAGTCCGCAGAGAATGCGGAACCCCCTCAACATGCACCCAGACTTGTTCAAGGATTATCTTATGCGAAACCTCTTGAGTCTTGTAAACCGAAACAGCAAGTTGAGTCCTACCCAGGGGCATCGAGAACTGGCTGCCATTCACTCTGTCAAGTACCTCAAAAGAAGGAAAGCTTACCAAGTAATCATTATTCCCATAAGATAGAGCTTCCCACTTTCACTGTGATTGTAACGGACACCTTCTGGCTCTGTTGTTGTACCACATCAGCTGAGACTGCATCTCCTGTAACTTTGATCAAAGCAATAGGTGTCTGAGTAGTCTCCAAATTTTTACGGACCACACTGTCAGGAATCTGAGCAAACAGAGTCTTGTCATGTCCAATTCCAGTCATAAAAGCATTTGGTCTTGGCTGTTTCAACACCGGGCACCTCAAGGTTGGATGAGACTTGATATCACAAATATAGCAATAATGTATAGCTTTGCAATCCTTGGATGCATGAGTGTCCACAGCGCACTTCCAACATCTAACTGGTTTCTTATTTTTCTTTGATACAGGCACACTCTCCGCAGCAACCGGTGCATCCACCACAATAGAATTAAAATGCATATGATTATCATTCAAATTACCTTGAAACTGGCTAGCAGGTGAGAATTATGGTGAGACAAGAGCAGTTGTATCAAGCGGATACCCAAAGTGCTGCTGCCCAGCCATTGCGTTTTGCTGAAGATTCAAAGGATGCTGCAAATTTGTTCCATGCGCAAACTGAGGTTGCGCCACACCTTGCACCGGCTTCTTCTTCTTTTTCCTCTTCGGCACCGGCACCCCCGACGAAGCAGTCCCTGCAGTAAAGGATGTAGGCTGAAACATACCCTGCATGTGTCCACCAGGCACCGTCCCATGACCACTAGCAAACTGCGGCATCGGACCCCGATAGGGAGGTTGAAGCGGCTGCTGTTGGCTCCCTTACGCGGTGGCATAATACGTCGCCGGAGGACGGAAGACGACACCTGGGGGAAACCCAACGAAACGAGGCGGCTGCGGCATGCCCCCAGCTGAAGTCGGAGCAGAAGGTTGGGGAGGCGCCCTCGGTTGCGGCCCGGTCGCTGCAACAACCACCTCGCCCTCGGTTGCGGCCCGGTCGCCGCAACAACCACCTGTGCATTAGCAGGTTGGGCAGAATGCCCCAGCTGTGGCTGCACCGGCGTCACCGCCCACTGCGATGGTTGAACCACCATAGCCCTAGGGTTTCCTCCGGGGAACTGGCCAGCCATACTTGGCGAAGAAACGGCGGCCGAGAACGTGCGTCCGGGCACCACCGTAGAGGGAGAAGCGCACGGCGAAGCCGGCGACAACAGTAGAGAACATGGACACGGCGTAGACGGCGAGAGCAGCGAACTCGGACTCGGCGGCTATGGAGGAAGGCTCGGGTTCTTCGTCGAGTAAACGATACGATCTGTTTTGCCCCAGGTCCACAAGGCCCTTAGCCGCCAAGCCAAGCCCGACCAGGAGCAGACCGACCCAGCCAAGTCCTCGGTCGTGTGATCCGTCTCGGGTTGGCCCCGGTCGCGACGATCGAATCCGCCTTCACCTCAGCGCTAGCGCCCTCCACCCTGGCAGCAGTCCGCGAAGAAAGCGGAGTTTGATCCAAAAATCACGCTAGCTCTGCCGCCTCAATGAACTGGCCAAGAACCTGCGGGGCCGACGATCTCCGCCGAGGGATGGGTCCCTTCCAGGGTTTGGTTTTCGAATGGGCAACCACCACCGGAGGAGACAACGATCGCGATCTGGCCATTGACTTGCAGAAAAGCTTCGGCGAGCATCTAGGCGAGGTCGAAGGATGCGGCGGCGTAGACACCACCGGTGACCTTTCCCAGAACCGCGACGCCGGCGTTGGGAAGCCAATGTCCTCCCAGAACTGTTGCCGCAGCTCCTCATCCAACAAATGTCGGCGGCTCGAGGCATTCGTCCAGCCCAGCTCGCCACTCCCATCTTCCAACGATTCCAAGACCTCCCGAGCCGCCCTCGCATCTTCTCCATCCGAACCCGATTCAGATCCTAAGCATTGGAACCTCGATCCCGATGTGGAAGACGCCGGCGAGGAGGATGAGCGAGCCGTCTCCGGCGACAGGTTCCCGGGTGCCAGCGTCAGCCGTCGCCTGCGCCGCATCGCTCAAGCCGCGTCGCATGCCATTTATTTAATACCTAAAAAGCAAATGAAACTCAAGGGTGAGTACAAAAATACTCGGACCATATGGAACCATAAGAGCATCAACCAATGAATAACATTAGAAATTCACTCAGAAACACGCAATTTATTTGAAAATTGAACTATGGGTTCTGACATGTGACGGGAACTAATCACCATGTGAAGGCAGTGTTGACACGAAATTACCAACCACCGAGTATTGATGGAAAATATCGAATCAAAGGAACAACAAATGAAGAACCAACTCTTCAGCAGTACAACCAATAACATGACCAAGTAAAATGACACAAGGTTCTCCACGGACCAATGAAGAATTACTCTTTGCACTTGAAGCTCTTTCAGACTTGTGCCTAATTTAAATCCGCTCTCAGATATTATACTCAAACAGCCAAAAATAAATACTCCCGTCACCTACTTCACATGTCAGACTAGTTTTTCAATAGTGGAAGAAACATCAATTGATACTAAAGAACCTGAAGTTCATTCATTATTTAGCTTCAGGCCAATCCTCTTATCTTTAATCACTGAACTAGCTACATGTCCTGACATTGGCGTGCAAATCACCTATGAACCGTAGCCAAAAGGAGCAAGTAGCGAACCGACAGTTGTGGTCCTTTAATGTTTTTTCCAAAAAACAACATACCACCAAAACAATTCCAGCCTCCATTATTCACCTTACCAAAAAGCTGTGCTGCAAATCTAAAAGAAATCAGTCGCAAGTTGAGATATGCTTTTTCGGCATCAAACTTTCACAAGTTGCATAGCTATCGAAAGCAAAACAGTATTACTTTTGCACGGCATGCCACTGATCCACCGAGAATCAAGTGTCCAACTAAAAGAATAAAAGAGAAAGTTTGGGCCACCAGCACCTAGTTAAGATTGGAGATACCGTAATCAGTCCATCGTACATATGTGTGTGTTATATCGAAATAGAAATGGGTGATCTAGCCTTCTTGTACTACCTTCTACTATAAAGATAAGGCACGCTTTGGCGTGCTCTCGAAAAAAAAATTACTGACAGAGAGCCTACATGCCTGCACCCGAGATTAATTTTTATCCATATATGTAGGGAGCATGATAATAAAAGACCGCCAAACTATATTAGTAAATCAAAGAACCCCAATTATGATTCTCATGCAGCGTGTGGAAATGATTTCTTTTGTTTTACTTCTCCGTTTTCATTTTTTCACACTTGTGGGAGTGTCCATTTGAAAATTAGAATTTCTGCTAAGCCTACAAGAGAACCTGGTATCACGAAAAGATGGATTGTTTTAGCTAGCTAGCTGTTGATTCCCAATTAAGTCGAAGTGTATAGAGCGCGTGACTAGTAAGCCAGCAAGAGAAACAAATTTGTGGGATACGATTTGGAAAGCTAATCTACGTCCTAAAAGTGAGGGGTTTTCTACGGAAATTGGTATCAGATACTCTTAGGCCTTGTTCGGTTCACAAAAAATTCAACGGGATTGGCGTGGATTGAGGGGGAATGGATCCCATCTAAGCCAAATTTCACCCCAATCCTCTCCATTCCACTTCAATCCACTAGTAAAGGGGATTAACCGAACAAAGCCTTAAGTGTTCCATTCCATGGTTGTACTAGAAAAATTGACCGCATCTAACCTGTTTTATCTGTGGTGTGGAGTTCAAAACAAGCTGCGATGATCAATTGCACTAAAGCAAGAGCACTTCGGCAACAGCTGCGTAGTGATTGGCATCTACTGGAAAAACATACTTTCGATTCACCCGACACAATTTTGTTTTGGTGCTAAGTAGGAGACATTTTGAGACAAGGTACTCCTCCTTTGCTAGAGAACGTGACACATGAGGAACAATAGTTTTGTCTCTGCATTGCTTTTACAGTCATACCTGAGCTATTGGCAGACCCAAAATGTAATAAACCGGTTGCTGAGAAGGAATGTGAACGAAAACACAAGTGGCCAAAAGTTGGTGCAACAAGATTTCTCTTTGCTCCTCTATCAACTTTCCAACATTGGAAACAGATTCTTCTCACCGATTCTTCCATTGAAACGGCAGCGAGATGGGGCCGGAGTGCAAAATGTTGTTTTCCATCTTCACTAATAATTCCTGCTGCCTACTATGCCCATATCTATCAAACTGATATCCATAAGGTGCAAATAGACACACCAAATAAAATGACAGTCAGACTATTGAAGCATGGAAAATTAAAATAAGAGACAAGCTATTTATCATTTGCTTGGTGACTCGCTGTTCCTTATAAAAGACATGGACTGTTGGACCGTGTCAGCGCACTCAAACTCATGACATGAAGTCATTTATCGTCCAGTAGACCCATAGGTAGAAATTCCTTGATTACTAGCACTCAGCGGCTATGAGATATGCGGTACGTACTTCCCTTGTTTTGTTCTCATATTTTTCTTTGCTGGTGGTAGAGATATCTGACAACAGTGGTCACGAAGTTATAATTTTGGTGATTTGCCTATACGGATTATTTATGAATTTGATCCCTTGTCTGTAGAGCGCCACCAAATAAAATGGAAGGGAACAATTCCAAGATAAAAAAATTGAAATAAGAAATAAGCTATTCACTGTTTTCTTGGGAAAGGCATGCTCCATATAAAAGACATGTGTGGTAGACAATGACATGATCAAGTCGTTTGTCCTTTGATAGGTTGATAACTAAAATCCTTTGGTTAAGAGAAATGTCCTCGGCTTAACAGTGGCTATAAGAGATTGATAACTAAAATTCTTTGGTTACGATCCATGCCCCCGGGTAGAAGAGTGGATATAAGACCTTTTATATGTCAATCATTTACACACACACACACACACGATGAATCTCTTATGGTTTTTATTCCATAAAAGGAAGTTTAATTACTGCTATTAATTCACTATATAGTCACCACATTTTATCTATCTATTATATAGTAAAAGCAATATAAGGCAGTTTTTCGAGGCATTAGGTTGATCCACGTCACCTAAATTATATCAACCATTAGATCTGTTATCGACAGCTATGATCTTGAGAGATTTAGTTGTACGCTATTTTTTAGTCTGACACGTTAAAGTCCAAACATGTACGGAAAAATTTCCAATGCCACATCTTCCTAAAAAAATCCAACACCACGTTCCCGTGTGTTACATTGAAACAACGATCGGAGTTATCCCATAGGAGTTGTTTTGACCAGATCGTGTATAGATAGATTCCATGTAAACTCCGATTTACATCGGAGGATTCCAATTAAATGTTTATTCAAACGATTGACCGAAATATACTTTGTCATACTATCATGGTTTTTAGACGTTTAAAAATCATGTGCATTTTATTTGCATAGAAATCATGTGCAGTTAGTAGTTACATGAATTGGTGTAACCACACGTATATACTAAGGTACTACCAGCCGCTTGCTGTGGCCATACGCCACACCGCTAAGACTAGCCATGAAAATAGTAGTGAATTAATTATAGCCACTTCGTGCATTAGAGAGCATGCATCTGTGGAGCACGAAATAGCTCTGCATTGTGGTTTCTAAAATCATTTTTTCCAACTTTAATAAAATATATAAAAATATACCAATGTGCTATACTACAAAATCACTTAATACCATTAGTACTCTCATGAAATATAATATATTGTATTATAGATGTCCATTTTTCGTATTTAACCCATAACATAGGGCAATTAAAAATGGAGGCCACATGTAGGCTGTTGTTGTCTATATTCCTCGATATTTGCAAAATTTCTTAGACACCCTCGGATATGGGTGTTCCCTCAAATAGTTCTTATTTTTATATTTATTATGTATTAAAAATACAATAGATTAAAACAAATTGGATAATATATGAAGCTCTATAATGGCCTTTAAAATGAAGGTCTCTCGGTACACCATCTGAATCTTGATGGTCATTTATGGTTCCGATCACTATATAGAAGAAAAGAGAAGTTAACTAACCCAATAGATTACAAAGAGAGTATGGGCCACCAATCGGTAAAAAGGTGAGACCCTAAGATCGGTGAACACCCTGTTAGATACACATAACTACCAAAAATTGGTCCATTGCTCGACAATGGATGAAGAAAATTAAGCATGAAAAGATGAGACATGCAAACCACTAACTCCATTGTGTTGCATCGGCCATACGATGAAGGGGAGCCACACCTTACTTATTTTTTACGACATCGTCAGCACAATCGGGATACCACCTCTAAGAACACGTAAATCTAAAAAAAAGGTATTGTAGGTAAAAAAGACAAGCACACATATCGAATGAAGTATTTTGACGGCCATGCAGAGGAGAGTTAAAGTCACGAGACCTTATTACTTGTGATGTTGTCTTAAATGTTAGGTCGAATAACATAGAGCTACAACCTAATCACACCAGAGGTTGATCTCGGGCTCCCTAGCCCTCATATGTCTGATCATCTATTAAAGGTCAAGAGAGCTAGCGAGGATTGGGAACACATGCCCATGTGCCTTGATTTATCATGGAAATGGACTTAAACTTACACAAGTATGCACCTATTATATACTAAAAGGAAGACATCAGACACAATACAAAGATGAACTAAAACTTCCAAAAAACTAAAAACACCAATTGTTGATGTGGTCGGTCATCTCTTTATTAGTATATCACAGTTGTTCCATCTACGTAACTGCACCTAGCGAGATCACAAGTGTGAGATCTAACTAGCTGTAATTGAACATATAACATTCGTTAGATGAGAAAAATTATGCATAAATAAATGGCATCTAGCAGAATTTCACAATTCGACCTAACCATGTCACGGCCATTGTATCTACATAATTATCAATAAGTATATCTCATTTGGCAGATATTTGGAACTTTATCTCAAACTTTCATAATCCGTTAGATCTATCCAAACATACCACTTTTTAAAAAAAATCTCATATGTTTGATTTTTATAACTTTATGTAAACAACTTATAAATGATGGATCTTTAACTAGAGCTATCTAACCACATCATACCCAATAAAAACTATATAACCATTCCTCGACAAATCATATATGTTG
Organism: Avena longiglumis; assembly: GCA_030063025.1. Lineage (NCBI taxonomy): Eukaryota > Viridiplantae > Streptophyta > Magnoliopsida > Poales > Poaceae > Avena > Avena longiglumis. The sequence continues at coordinate 244,814,812 of CP125979.1, read as the reverse complement.
AATATAAATAGCCATTCCCCCAAAAAAGTTTTGTAATAAGTATTTTAATTTCTTAGAAATATAAGCATGTTTAAAAATGTTAAAGTTACACATTTATGAACATGTCCATGGCCAAGACATTGTGTATTTCACAATGAAGGAGCTAAACAAGATGAAAATATTTATAACATAAAAATATTTCAGATGATACCCTCACAAATAAGATAAAAAATAATTGAGGTGATGCCCTCGCATTTGCGAGGGCCACCATGCTAGTTATATACTAAAAGCAATATAAGGGTGTTTTTCGAGGCACCAGGTTGATCCACATCATCTGTATTATTTTAATGGTTAGATCTAAAATTTATGACTAAACGCTTAAATCACAGCCGTAGAATTTATGTAACAATTTTTGATACTTATTTCAATTACCACAATGCCTTGAGTCCAACACGTCACATTACTTCCTGTTTTATCTCTATTTTTTTTGCGGGGTATATCTCTGGGTTTGAGGAGAGTGCATAGAAGCGTGGGGCCTGGTGACAGGGGAATTGAGGATTGGGCCGGCATGGGACATGTGGCCATAAGAATCAAATTGCCGCACAACCTCTTGGCCCGTAGAAAAATAGGTCGAGCAAAGCCACGGACTAGATACGTTCCATTGATTCATACTACCACCCTATGCTTCCCTATCTGTTAATCTGTTATGCAGCTAGCTAGCTAGCAGCGTGCTTGTCACAAACTCACAATAAAAGTAAAATCTTCAGCGGCCAATGCGCAAAAGACAAAGAGAGACAGGCAAAGTTTCACGGTTTTATGATCATGTAAATTCACACAAGATAAGACGGGCATGTTTACTCCATTGCTTACTAAGAGTTTATTTGTTTTTTTCTACAACTATTTTATACAATCCTCCCTTCGGAAATAAGTGTCACATATTTGTCAAAAAAACACATATATAATAACGCATTTTAGTTTATAGATACATGGGTATCTAGAAAAATCTGCGACGCTTAAACGAAGTATTAGTGACAGAGGAAGTACTATATTTTCTTGAGAATTCACTATGTGCAAATCATAACTTCCACGTATATACTTCCCCATACAAGTTACATGCATAAATTGTTTTACTTTCATCAAAGAAAATTCTAGATACAATCATGTTTTTCCAATCAAGCACGGTTTTAAAAAATTCTGCATATGTTTGCAAGTTCGACGTTATGTACATGATATTATATCTCCATGAATACCATATACATGATATTATATCTCCATGAATACATGATTTCTAGCCATACTTAATTTCTAATTTGTCATTTTTTTCAAAAGACCATGTCAATGTCCAAGATATTATGTTTTGTAAAGACATATATGTTATTAGACAACAGAACAAAAAGAGATGCATGAAGAAAATATCGCAAAAAAACTAAGTTAAGCATCTGATTCACTCTCTTCGTTAATGAACAACAACTGGAAATATTTGTCTTGGATTTTCAGCCATACTTAATATCCAATTGGTCATTTTTTCCAAAAGATTGTGTCAATTTCAAATATTATGTTTTGTAAATAAGAAATAATGTTTTATTAGAAAAAAACAAAAAGAAATGCATGAAGAAATTATCACAAAAAAAGAAGTTAAGCATCTGATTCACTCTCTTCGTTGGTGAACAACAACTGGAAATAGTTCCTACTTTTTTGACACAATTGTATAAACATTATAAGCCATTTCATTATACGAAACATTATGAAACTGATCTTGGCTTAAAAATTATCGCAAGATTACCATAAAAATTTATTTCACATTTCTATAACTACATATACATGATCATATACAACTCATATTAGTGAATACACATTGCTATATGTATATTAACCGACACAATTTAATCCATGAAGAAAGTTCACAATGTAAATCGGATTATGGTGAAGCTCCGTTGAAACCATGTTACAAAAAATATTTAAAAAAAGAGCACAAGAGGGTAATGTACCACAAAATATGAAATCTTTCAAGTTCCAACGGATTCATTTAAAATGGTACAAAAAATCAAATCAACAAGAAATAGTAGCATTTACTGTAACAAAGCAAAAATAAATTCATGAAGAAAATCTCGCAAAACACCAAGTAAAGAATTTGATTCGCTCTCTTCGTTGATGAACAACAAGTGAACATAGTTTTAACTTTTTTACATAATTGTATAAACATTATGATCCATTTGATTTTACCAAACATTATGACACTGAACTCCGCTTAAAATTTATCATAAGATTACCATAAACCATTTATTTTTATATTTCTATAACTACAGATAGATGATTATAGACAACTCATATTATTGATATTGTATATCAACCGACACAGTTTAATCCATGAAGAAAGTTATCAATGTACATCACATTATGGTGAAAGCTCCATTGAAACGATGTTACCATAAATATTCGAAAAAGGGCAAGAGGGTAGTGTTCCGCAAAACATGAGATCTTTCAAGTTCCAACATATTCATTTAAGTGGGTACGTAAAATGTAATTTTGACAAAAAATTAGTCATATTTACTTTATTTTGTTTAGTTCAAATGAAAAAATTCTATAATTTATAAGACTCATCCAAACTAGGTCTTATTTCCTATTTTTAACCCTTTAAACATTGCTTTTACTTGGTTTTATCGGTTACCACCAAAAGTTCAGATACTCTCTCACCCACAGAAAGTTTGATTTCTAAAGCTAGGAATACATAAGGAATTGGTTCAAGTTTACCACCTAATTATACTTTTTATCAATTTTTATTTGGTAGTTGAAACAAGAGCATTAACTCCTATGTGACACCTCCAATATGCATTGTCAAGCAGCCGAAGAGCTCTACTCCATCACTCTTTCATACGCTTCTAAGTATTTTTTCCGATGGTGTTTAACAATATTTTGTTTTAAGAAAATTCTAAATTTATTTAACAGACTCTATTATTTATGCATATGATTTCTGACACCTTTGGTCTTCAAGTAACTATTTACCATCATCTTCTGCCCTAATTTGAGAAATATTTGATCATCTATGTATTGTAAGTTTTATTTTTATTATTGTAAAGCAACCATTACTTATTAAAATTTTAATTACAATTATTAGATAATAAATTAAATTATTCTGTGTTTGCTCCATTTTTTAACATAATAGGTTCTCTTTTATTTTCCACTCTACATGTACATTATTGGTCGCATGCTAGAACCAACATTATTGGTCTCATGCTATATATATATATATGTATAAATTGTATGTTTCATTTTTTTTTCCAAATTGTTTGAAAACTATTTTATTTATTTATTGTTAATATTATCATATAATGTATCTTTTTTGAAAGTTGTCGTTATGCCATGCATATTTTAACAAAGAAGGCGATAGGAGAAAAATATGAGTAAATTAGAAAAAATGTATTCAAAAGATGATGCCTTCGCATTTGCGAGGGCCACCATACTAGTTATTATAAAGTTATTTCATGAAAATGGATCTCATTAACATTCATTTTATTCTCAAAAGGGAAAAAATCTCATTATTAAGTTTAGGTCTCTCTGAGCCTCTACTTGGCAAATCACTACTCCCTCCGATCCATATTACTTGTCACTAAAATGAATGTATCTAGACATGTTTTAGTGCTAGATACATCCATTTAAATGACAAGTAATATGGATAGAAGGAAGTAGTAGAGAAAAGCCTAGTATGGCGTGGCCACATAAGCTTTAGTGACATATATCTGCCACACTACTAATACGGCGCAACTGATACTCCATCAGGAATTGATATTCTCGTAGTGTCCAGGCATGATATGCTACGAGTACGTATGTTACTGGAGGAGTGTACTTCCCAGCTTAGTGGTGTGCACAGTTGTACACCCTCAGCTTAGTGGTGTGCACAGTTGTACACAAAAACAATTTGCTCGTCAGAATTATATATGATACTAAATCTCCAAACAGGACACCTCGCCAATGAAAGGAGAATTTTATTTAAATATGGCACCGAGATGAAAATCGGGAAAATTTCATTCAAAGTTCAGGATTTATTACATTTCTGAACAAAACTTAACTTAACTCAAACTAAACCCTAATTCTATTTTGATGGAGAGGGCCGTCTGAGCTGCCACCACCATTATCGAAGAGGCCACTGCTGCTGCTTTATTAGTCCAGCAGTGACACAATCCTCAAACGCCGTTGTTCCCCTTCCCCATTTCCATTGTCTATGGCGAAGCCAAAAAATGGCGGTCTAAGAGGTGGTGAGCTGCACCATGTTTAGCTTCACGGTGATGGCTGTTGTGATCCCTGGTGTATCCACCGGGTCATCGGGTAGATGAAGGACGATGAGACAAGGTGAGGAGTTGCGGGCTGCTCTCTCCATGCGATTCGCACCTGTTAACGACGTGATTTGGTTAACCATTTACTTTCTGGTCTCGAACCTAATTAACCATTTCAAGTGTTAGGGAAAAATGGATTAACCATTAGGTTACTAGGTTAGAAATGGTTAACCGTCCGTTATTAAGGTTCAAACCATTTATGAAATTGATAGAAGCAGCTGGTTCGGTGCAAATAAAGTCACATTCATGGCCTGTTGCCATTACAGTACTACAAAGTACTGGCTTGTTGCCATTATTATAGTACTAAAAGAAATACCTAGCTTGTTGCCATTACATTACTGCAAATAATATCCATGGATTGTTTCCATTATAGTTCAACTTATCACAACCGCCTGCTAGACCTTGTCAATTATTATCGGTATCACACAAGGGAAATGACAATAAGAAATCAAAATACATACGAATTACCCAAAATTCCGAAACCAAGTATGTCAAAACAAATGCACTCTGCAAAACATGTGTTCTGATATCCTTTTAATAAAAAGACCAAACTTACAGAAACCAAACATGATTCGGCTTGTTTGGGCCGTAATAATAATGTTTCTTACATAGATTAGCACATAAACTAGGCATTAAAATTTTGACATCAACTTGGGTTCCACATGTACGTGGAGATACAGAAACATAATAAAAATGATTAATATTGTTATACTATGTGTTAGTTTATACAGGAAAACTAAATAATCAGACTCCAGGAGCTCATGTACATGGAGATACAGAGAATACTAAATGCAGAGAATGCTTAGTTGGAAACATGTTTGGATGCAAGAATTCTAAAGTTAACCATTACCTGGTGAAACTTAGAGTCCTTCGTCGCTAAGTAAGTCATACACAGATGTTGTGCTAAGAAGAGTTGTACCTACGTAGAACAAGAATGGCATAACACATGTTACACTTGCAAACTTGAGTCATTCTAGTATTCAAATAGAAAGACAAAGCATGTATACAAGAAGAGTTCTCACTTGATATACAAAACCAATCATGTTGACAAATTAGAGCTTCAGCTATATCGAGGGTTAATCGGCTTCTGTCAGATATAACTCTACACCCTATACTGAAGGCAGACTCTGATGCAATAGTAGATGCAGGAACAACTAAGGCATATCTAGCAATGCTAGCAAGTATGCGATACTCACTTGAATTGGCTTTCCACCAATCTAGGATATCGAAGTTATCCGTTTGAGCAATTGGAGGCTTTAACTAGTAAGCATCAAGCTCAGAGGACCCCACACTTGTTGATCTCATCTCAGTGCTAAGATGGTGGTCCCAATCTGACAGTGGGTCATTACTTTCCATGTCCATGTCCATATCATCGCCTCCTTGTTGTGTTTGTGCAGTTTCTGAAAGGTTTGACTTAGCATACTCCTTAAATAGCTCTTTGAATATATCCTTGTAACACCCTCACCTGATAAGGCTGAGTTCATGTGTATAGTACCAATCCCTAGATCGGTTCACTGGCACACATAGTACAATAATGGTAATAAATATAACTGTGCATCATAAATACAACGAACATGATCCATAATTTCCATTATATCATCCAAATACACAACAGAAACAATAACAAGGTAGATCTTCATTCTTCAAATGTGCCACAGGCGAACAATCGTTGAGTGGAGTCTCGCGACCTATGAACGTTCACTCAGAACAGAACAACCTGCAACATGAAATGTTGCAACCACGAATGGTTAATACTTTGAATGTATTGGCAAGTAGAACTAATGAGTACAAAGGATCTATCAACTGCATGCATATTTGGCTAAGTGGAGTTCAGGCTCATTTCCTAAAAGAAATACAACTTTTCCCTACTTTCAAAATACTTTTCTTTCTTCAAAACAATCTTCTAAGGGCGTACTAGCATAAACCCATGTAGAAACAAGACAGTTCAGCTTTTGTATGATCCTAAACCCATGTTCGCCCATCAAGTTTTAGAAATTAAGAAATTAGGATGAGTGAGATCTTCCAAACAGTTCCAGGCCCAGTTGCTCATAGTTGTCCATAACAGGGGACATGGCTAAGTACTTAGTTTAGACACCCTGCAGGGGTTGTACACTTTAGCCGCACGACCCAGTCAACCCACTCTTACCATTACACTCATTTTGTGCCATGGTAGGGAGAAAACCAAGACGAAACCTTTCAGAAGCAGAACCCTGAGCCCTCAGATGGACCCATACCAACCTACATCCCCTACATATGCTAGTCACGTCGGGTCAGGTTCCTACAACTTACTTAGTCAAGACAAATAATGACATACGGGTGTACTGGAAGCTACTACACAAGAAACCTGTCCAATCTATGAAGCCTAGGTATGCTTTCCGCAATAAACCATCCAAAAACATCAATCCATCACACCCAGGACATTCATTAAATTCCAGTTGTTTTCATTATAGAAAAACATAAATTTTCATAACATAGTCAATCATGAATTCCCTTTTGTGTATCTAATAAGCATGGCTAAGCAATTACAATACGATGGCTCAAAGGAATCAAGTCATGGAGACATGGCAATCATGCCTGGGTGTCATAGCATAGCATAGTAGTAAAAACACCTAAACATGCATCACTACTGAAAATCATACTACATGCATAGGAAAAATAATAGGACATTTATAATAGCTCTACTTGCCTTTATTGTAGAAGATGTAGTCGTTCAGATTCTCCTCACAAAAGAGACGGTTGCACTCGTCACAATCACAAACGTTGTACTCCTCGCAATCCATCGATCAAAACAAGTGCACAACAAACACACCATTCAAAACAATGCAATTATGCACAATACAACAAAACAATGATGAACAAATGCATGCACGACGATTTAATATGTCACAAAGGTTGTAATTAGTTCTCTGAACATTACTAGATCATATGATGCATGTGGCAAATCATTTAATGCAATAGGGTATTTGTTATTAAATCTTGATTGCCAATATAGAGGTTTTAATGGTTCTGTTAAAACTTCTGCTCTAGTTATCGTATAAAATTTGGTTCTGGGGTGTTGCTAGATAGGGGATGTTATTACGAACCATTAGCAATTGGATTCACCTTAATCCGAGTTGTAGATCTTTTCTTATGATTTAAATAGTGTTTAATGGATTTTAAATCATTTACTTAGTTTCTGTTGTCTAAAAATCAAAACAAAATCATATCTGTATTCTTCATGGGATTGTGATTCCAGGGGCATATTATTTATATTTTTCAGATAGATAAATTATTTACTATGAATTTAATACTCTAAAAGGCCATTAAAAATATTTAAATTACCACAGTAATTTATGCAGTGTAAAAGTTGGATCCAACAGTATATTAATGTTTTATATGAAATTATGAATCCATAGATATTTTATTTGTATTTTTTTAATCTAAGATAATTTACTATGATTTATTTAATCTAAAATGTCTATTAAACCATTTAAATTATTACAGTAAATATATACTTTAAACATTATATCTAATCATATATTATTATTCAACACAATTTTATGAATCCAACCATATATTATTTACTATTTTTGGACATGTTGTCTATTTTATATAAATTTTACAAGATTGCATGTTTTTCTGACTATTTTAACTATTCCAGATTTACAAGAGAATATCCTAGGAATATTCCGCCGACATGGTGGGATCTGATTGGCTGTACCTGCTAACTAGGCGATGACGTGGCTGCTGACTTAGCTGTTGACTGTGCTTCCACATGGCGACTTCTTATTGGTTTGAGACTGGATCTGATCTGAGTCGGCCCTCCCAAATCCGATGGACAGGAACAAGAGGTTCCCACTCAGCGGCGTGGACGACCACGACGGACGACGGTGCGGTCAGGTGTCGACGGCGAGGTGTCCTCCTGTGCTTTCCGGCGGCAGGGAAGTATCGTACGGGATGCAGCGTGCGATGGTGGTTCTCTTCGTCACATCCATGTTTCCTTTCCCCTCCTGGTGCGGCGTCAGCGTGCAAAAGGAGGCGGAGATCTCTGACGATGCTACGACGGGGTCGTGTACTGCGGTGGTCGTCTGCAGCAGAGGAGATATCATCAGGGAGAATCAGTCGAGCGAGGGGAAAAGAATATGAGGTAGAGGAGGGAGGCGGGGCGACGAAAGAGACGGCGACGGTAACCTTTGAAGCTCGGTTAATGCCAGCGGTGGCGCAGATCGATTGGTCTCGGGGATCTTGGGTTTCTAGAAATTCGAAGAGGAAAAAGGCACGGGAGGGAAGGGGATTTATAGGGGGTCGATACGTGCAGGAGGGGCAAATCAAATCAAACGGAATCAGCAGATTTGCCGCGATTTGATTCGGGTTCGGTTCCCGTGTTCGTCCTAGACATCTATCGGAGGAGGAAGATGGTGGCGTGGGCCCCACACGTCAGCGAGAAGAGAGGGGGCACGGGCTGTCGGGCGTGGGTGGCTACTCGACGCCGCCGGACTATGACCTGGCTCGCTACCACTGCGCAACGTTGTGCGTTGTTGTCACTGTCGCTGTAAGTAGAGGTGGCATGCGGGTTGGTTGGTCCGGGCCGGGTTTGGTAGGTAGTTTAGTTTTCTTTTTTTATTATTTCTTTTTCTTTTCTATTTCCTGATTTCTATTTTTTAATAACTTTTTCTCTATAACTCCAAATGAACTAAAATTTGTTTCTAATTTTTTGTAATATTCAGTATATCATTATTGGGTGGTAGTTTGGCATTTATTTTCCAAATAAAAATATTGTATTTATAAAATCCCTATTTATTCCTTGTAGGAATATTTGCAAAACTTATTAGGATTAGGGTTTTTGAATTCAATTCTTGCAAATTTTTGCATAGATGCAATGCACATGATTGACATGTAAAAACAATTTTTTTCTAGTCCCAATTTCTAAAATCTTAGGATGTGACAATCCTTCACTCCGTCCAGCTAGTTGTAGTACTATTCCCAAACACCCGAGGATACCGAAACTTGAGATATGTGAAATTGAACCTGGATCTAGATGTTGGAGATATGCCCAAGAGGCAATAATAAAGTGGTTATTATCATATCTTCACACTTATGATAAATTTTTACATACCATGCTATAATTGTATTAACCGGAAACATTAATACTTGTGTGATTTGTAAACTAAAATAAGAGTCCCTAGTAAAGCCTCTTGTTAAACTAGCTTGTTGGTTAATATATGATCATGGTTTCCTGATCATGAACATAGAGATGTTATTAACAACAAGGTCATATCATTAGGAGAATGATGTGATGGACATACTCCTATAGTTAAGCGTAGCATAAAGATCAAGTCATTTAATATAGTTCATTTGCTATAAGCTTTCTGATACATAGTAACCTAATTCCTTCGACCATGAGATCATGCTAATCACCATCACTGGAAGGATGCTTTGATGACATCAAACACCACACCGTAACTGGGTGGCTATAAAGGTGGCATTGAGTGTTCGGAAAGTATGTGTTGAGGCACATGGATCAAGAGTGGATTTGTCCATCCATATGACGGATAGATATACTCCGGCCCTCTCGGTGGAATATCATCCAATTAGCTTGCAAGCATGTGACTGGCTCACAAGGGATCACATATCACGGAACGAGAAAAGAGTACTTATCGGTAACGAGGTTGAACTAGGTATGCGAGATACCGACGATCATAACCCTGGATAAGTAAACTATCGTGAGACAAAGGGAAATTGGTATCGTATGTAAGTGGTTCATTCGATCGCAAAGTAATCGAGAAATATGTGGGAGCCATATGAATTTCCAGATTCCTCTATTGGTTATTGTTCGAGAAGTGTCTCGATCATGTCCGCATAATTCACGAACCGTAGGGAGACACACTTAAGGATTCGACGTTGTTTGAGTAGTTATGGTATTATGAGAAAGAGACCAAATGTTGTTCAAGTCTCGGATGGGATCCGGATATCACGAGGTGATCCGTAATGGTCCGGAGAATAAGATTCATATAAGGAAAGTCCCGCTTTGAGTTAGGGAATGATTCCGTGTTTTCATCGGAATGTTCTAGAAGGTTCGGATTGTCCCAAGACCGGGGGAGGGTACATGAATGTGTCATTGCATATTGGAATGATTGCATCATGTACTAAGTGTTCTCGCTGTTCCAAATAAAGGATTAAATTGAATCCCAAACAGAAAAGTCAAACGACAAAGTCAAACGGCTAAAACAGGAAACTGTGGGAAACAAGCAAGAGGTGGTTAGAACCGACTTGGGGAGGAGTCCTCCAAGCCGCGCCAACCAAGGCCGACTTGGGAGGGACTCCTCCCTTGGCCGCCTCCCACCTATAAAAGGAGGGCAGGGCCTCCTCCTCTAGACACACAAGTTCCTATCCTCTAATCTCCGGTTTAGAGCCGCTTTGGTTTAGAGCTTCTAATTGCCCTAGCCTTCAGTTTAGAGCCTTCTAATTGGTGTGTCTAATCTCTAGACCACTAATAGCTCTCTCTCATACTCCACCATACTGCCTCGCTTAAGGCGAAGCTCATGAGATCTCCCTCTACTTCCTGCTTACATGCCAGTCACGGAATCGCGAGGAGAGTGCTACAACCTCCGCCGCCGGAACAAGGGAGAGGAAGGTCTTCGTGAATTTAATGTGTGACCGATCATGAGCGCCGCTTAACGCAGCACCGTAAGGATCGTCTACGCGATCTTGAGATCGGAAGTGTACGATTACATCACCCACGAGAATTTGCTCTCGTTAACCGCTTTGGAATCTTCGAGGGTAAGTTATTCCATAGACTCGTTGCTACAATCTAGTAGATAGATCTTGGCTTGTTTGTTTGTATGCGATAGAAAATTTTTGTTTTCCATGCTACGAACCCCTCAAAGGGTATCGAGCCGTGTCTATATGTAGATCTGCAGACGAGTAGAACACAATGGTCATTGTGGGCATTGATGCTTTATTGTCGATTGCTTCTTGTGTACTTTGCATCTTGCGGTATGTTGGGATGAAGCGGCCCGGCTAACATTACATGACATCGCTCATGAGACTTGCTCCACGCCGACATGCAACTTGCATTGCATAAGTGGCTTTATGGGTGCCTGTTTCTCCTAGCATAGTTAAGATCCAATTTACAACGGGTGATTAACAATACTAGTATCAATGTTGTGGTTCATGTTCGTAAGTTAGAACGACACTTATTAACAGCCCCAAACCACGTAAAACATGCAAAGAAAGTAGAGGCGTCTAACTTTGTTTTGCAGGGGTGTGCAGTGATGTGATATGGCCATGATTGTGATTATATATGATGTATGCAATGTTCCTTATTGTAAGTTGGCAACCGGCAGGAGCCATATGGTTGTCTTTAATTTATGTTAAGACCCGCGTGTCTATTCAAAGTAGTTGTAATAGTTGAAGCCGGTGGACGACAACCATGTAGAAGCGTCATTGACCTTGATGCAATGCCGGTGATGATGGAGATCATGTTCGTGCTTGAAGATGGAGATCGGAAGCACAAAGAAGAAAGGCCATATCATATCACATATTATTGAATTGCATGTGATGTTAATCCTTTATGCATCTTGTATTGCTTAGTAGACGACGGTAGCATTATAAGATGATCCCTCATGCACATGAATTTCAAGTCATAAAGTGTTCACCCTTAGTTAGCACCGTTGCTAAAGCTTGTTGTTTCGAAGCACCACGTGATGATCAGGTGTGTTAGATTCTGCAAGTGTATACAACGTGAGCAAGCCAGATTTGCTCATGCGGAAACTAAGGTTTGATCTTGACGAGCCTAGCATGTACATGGCATGGCCTCGTGAACACGGATTACCGAAAGGTAGAGCATGAGTCATATAGTAGATATGATGAACATGTTGATTGTTCGCCATTGAAGCTATATCAACTCTCGTGATGATCGGTTTTGATGTGGTGGATTTGGTTCGTGTGATCACTAAAACAATGTGAGGGATATTGTTTTGAGTGGGAGTTCACCTAGATTAATTTAATTGTTAATTAGAACTCAATTTATCATAAACTAAATCAAAGTGAATTTGCATAGTTGTTGTAGTCATTGGCATCCGCTACCACCTTGCGCTTAGTTCTAATTGAGATGATAGAACTATAGAATTCTGGTTAGTTACTTTACGAACTGGTATCGTATTGTTTTGAAGTGTTAATCTAAAGTTTAAAAGTCCTATTGCAAACTTTCAGTAAGTTCCGATTACTCCATGAAGTTTAATAATTAGTATTAAATCAAGAGTAACAATTCCAAGTGTTAGTATATAAGTATCATGTTTGTCTCCATGATTCTTGATATTCAAAGGATTCTCTTAATATCAAGGTTATCTAGGATCTGAAAGAGTTGTTTCAGAAACCATGATGTGTGGAAGATATTGTGATATCTGAAACGAAGTTTTGGTTACAACATGATAGAGTATAATATGGCAAAAGTCATGTTCTCATATTTGATGAGAATTTGCAAAGGGTTGGAGACACTTGTTGTCCTAATCCTCCAAAAGGTTTTGGATAGCAACATTATACTCGTAATTCATCGTTATAAGCTAAAAGTAGCTTGATCATGGACGATTCCATGATAAAGGTGAATATTGATGTAGGTAAAATATTTACTACACCAAGAGATTACTAAAGAAAGGAATTTGAAAGAACACCAAACATTTGATGATAGGTGATCTACTTCAAAGTGCAAGTCCAAAGACATTGGTATTTAATTATACACACTTTGGATTATGTGTCATATGTATGACTCCACTATTGATGTGGATAGATTCTTTCAAACTGAACAGGAAATACTGAAAGAGAATCTCATAAGTATGTGGCAGAAAAGAAAAGACTAGAATTGTTCAGCTTAAGTATATAGATGATATACGTGTTATGGCTATATTCTTTGCTTATTAAACAATGTGGTTCCTAAGTATTTGATACTGAATTTGTTGGTATGAATCGTCATACGAAACAACAAAATTCATGAGCTACAATGGCCTAAGTAACTAGCAAAAGAATATGTGATGATGTTCATCGAGAACAAAATAAAGGGTTATTGTGTTGCTCGTTAAACATCAATGCTTGCCTTCAAGATTTGTTTTATCAGGCATTATGAGAACAAAAGGGTTGTTCAAATAATTGCCGTAATCCATAAAAGATGGATGATTCACAAATCTCGTTGGAAAAATCACATCCATAAAACTAGTGCTAAAGATGTCGAAAGACAAATTGGTTGAAAGATTACTTAGGAAGTGACATCGCCGTTTAAATTATAATGGAAAGAAAACATGAAGAAACTCCATGTGGATGGAATTTTGGAGTTTTTTGATTTTTGATCAAATGACGCTTATGAAACTTTCCTAGAGATAATTAAAACTTCATTCATAGGCCAAAAGGGAACGAAAGACTAGTTTATTGGAAATTGTACATATTGTTGTACAAAGTCCATCATGTGTAGTCAAAAGCGATGGATTTCAACTTCATATGCTTTCTCCGAAAATTTGAGTGAATATATGAATATTTACTTAATAAGGATGAAGTATGAAACATTTGAAAAGTTCAAAGATTTTCAAGATGAAGTGAAAAATCATTGTATCAAGAATATAAATAGTTTATGATAGGATCATAAAGGAAGATATTTGAGTTACAAGTTTAGCATAATACCTAAGATTTAAGGAATCGTTCCGTGGATTTGCATTACCCGAAACACCATAAGGGTATGGAGCGTTCGAGGTATGTAATTAAACCTTGTTTGACATGGTAAGATCAAAGGTATAATTCATAAAACTGCCATTATATTTTAAAGATTAAAAGCTTTAGAGATTACCGTTTTTCCACTGAAAAGAGCTTCATCATAATCCGTTGAAATGACACCATATAAGGTTATGGTTTGGGATAAAACCCAAGTAGTCCTTTCTTAAACTTTGGTATGCTATGCATAAGAAAGATGTGTGCAACCAAAGTCGGATGAACCTGTCTTTGTATAAACTGTTAAGTATTCCTCCATAAACACCGGAGACAAAAGTGTTTGTTTCTTAGAACGTCAAGTTTCTTTGAGAAGGAATTTTTCGTGAAAAGTTAAGTGGGAGGACAATAGAACTTTGATAAGGTTAAAAGAACCTTAGCTATATGTGCAAAGTTGCGCAGCACCAAAAAGTGTTCCGGAGTTAGCAAACAATGCTCATGGCTCGCGTACTTCAAAGGTTGTGGTCACGGAGATCTAAGTTCCTATTGAAACAAGTAGGTCGGATGAACAATCAAATACCAAGATTTGAGAGTTAAATCATTATTTGACAATAATGATCCAACTACGTGCAAAGAAGCGATGATGAGCCCTGACTCCGTCAAATGGCTTGAAGCCATAAAATCCGTGATAGTTCCATACACGAGAAATCAAGTTTTGAACTTGAAGGACCCTCGAGAAAGGTGTAAGACCTTACAGTTGTGTCTGGATCTATAAAGAAATAGACATGGATGTTTTACATCTATGAAATAGTCGACATGTTGGAAAAGAGTTCACAACAATGTTCAAGGGTTGACTATGACAAGATTTGATCTTTCATAGTGATATTTAGTCTAGACGGATTAATGTAGCAACCACTACATATAATTTTGTTATATGGTAGTTGAATAAACAAAACAAGTTCTTCTAATAGAATTGTTACCTAGGACATGTGCATAACAAGGTCCATAGGGTTTTGTTAATTCATAGGATGCTAAAAGCATATGCAAACTTCAATGGTTGAAGTGAGCATCGCGGAGTTGGAATCTTCACTGTGATGAAACTATTAAAGGAGTTTAAAAGTTCATCAGAGACGATGGAGATGCTTGCATTTGCAAGAAATTAAGTGGGAGCGCTAAGACATGTTTCTAATACATTATGTGGAAGACATATTGTTGATTGGAAATAATGTATCTTTTATTAACACATATTAAGAATTTCATCCCTATGAAATACTTAGGCAAAACCCAAATATTTGGCATCAATAGACGCTAATATGGTTGTGCCAGAAGTACATAGACAAGATATTGAATGAGTTCAATATAGAAACTACAAGAAAGGTTCTTGTCGCACAGAAAGGATTGAATAAGTTCAATGTTGATGATATATTCAAGTGCATTTACATTTGGTAAAGTGAAACAAATAATCAAGTATAGATTGATACTTGATGTATGAAATCACAAAGAGTATTTATATCAATCATACTGTGATATGTACAAATCCAGATATGTCCTATGCTCTAAATGTTGTGAGCATATACCAGAATGATTCGTAAGATGATCATTGGACAATAGTAAGGATATTCTTATGATCTTTTGGAAGAACTAAGAGTATAATATTTGTAGAAGTGACAAATAGATGGTTAGTTCATTGTAAAAGTACTACATTGATACTAGTTTTGTCACAAAGTACAAATTAAGTTTATCTCAATCTAAACTAAAGGGTGGCACAATATAATGGAAAGTGAGTTCCATAATGGATTTGGATGAGTTCCAAAGTTAAGACATTGTGACAGATACTACAACAAAAGGCTAAGTATATGACTGCTATTTTAGCAGCAAAAGAGGGCATTTGTGTCAAGTAGTTTGTTATCAAACTAGGTGTAGTTCACAGTGGGATAATACTATGAAGATATATTGTGCGACAATATTATCAACATGTTTTAACCCCAAAGAGCTAAAGGTCACACCGAAAGACCAAATTTATACAAAGCCATCTCATTAGAGAATGAGTGATGCGTAGAGACGCAAGGACATGCAATTACACACGGACCTGGAAGTGTCAGATCCGGAGATCAGTGACCACTAGCAATCGTGTACATACAACACCGGAAAGCCATAGGTGTTGAATACACAAAGGTTTGAAACTAGATTATTGACTCTAGTGCAAGTGGGAGACTGTTGGATATATGCCCAAGAGGCAATAATAAAGTGGTTATTATCATATCTTCACACTTATGATAAATGTTTACATACCATGCTATAATTGTATTAACCGAAAACATTTATACTTTTGTGATTTGTAAACTAAAATAAGAGTCCCTAGTAAAGCCTCTTGTTAAACTAGCTTGTTGGTTAATATATGATCATGGTTTCCTGATCATGAACATAGAGATGTTATTAACAACAAGGTCATATCATTAGGAGAATGATGTGATGGACATACTCCTATAGTTAAGCATAGCATAAAGATCAAGTCATTTAATATAGTTCATTTGCTAAAGCTTTCAAATACATAGTAACCCAAATCCTTCGACCATGAGATCATGTTAATCACCATAACCGGATGGATGCTTTGATGACATCAAACACCACTTCATAACTTGGTGGTTATAAAGGTGGCATTGAGTGTTCGAATGTATGTGTTGAGGCATATGGATCAAGAGTAGGATTTGTCCATCCATATGACGGATAGATATACTTTAGGACCTCTCGGTGGAATGTCATCTAATTAGGTTGCAAGCATATGACTAGATCACAAGGGATCACATATCACAGGAATGAGTAAAGAGTACTTATCCGTAACGAGGTTGAACTAGGTATGCAGAGATACCGACGATCAAACCTCGGATAAGTAAAGTATCGCGAGACAAAGAGAAATTGACATCGTATGTAAATGGTTCATTCGATCATGAAGTAATGTAGAAATATGTGGAAGTCATATGAATTTCCAGATTCCTCTACTGGTTATTGATCGGAGAAGAGTCTCGATCATGTCCGCATAATTCACGAACCGTAGGGAGACACACTTAAGGATTCGACGTTGTTTGAGTATTTATGGTATTATGAGAAAGAGACCGAATGTTGTTCGGAGTCTCGGATGGGATCCGGGATATCACGAGGTGATCCGGAATGGTCCGGAGAATAAGATTCATATAAGGAAAGTCCCGTTTCGGAGTTCGGGAATGATTCCGGTGTTTTCGTCGGGAATGTTCTAGAAGGTTCTGGATTGTCCGACACTCTGGGGGGGGGGTACATGAATGTGTCATTGCATATTGGAATGATTGCATCATGTACTAAGTGTTCTCGCTGTTCCAAAAAAAGGATTAAATTGAATCCCAAACAGAAAAGTCAAACGGCTAAAACAGGAAACTGTGGGAAACAAGCAAGAGGTGGTTGAACGACTTGGGGAGGAGTCCCTCCAAGCCAAGCGCCAACCAAGGCCGACTTGGGAGGGACTCCTCCCTTGGCCGCCCCTCCCACCTATAAAAGGAGGGGCAGGGCCTCCTCCTCTAGACACACAAGTTCCTATCCTCTAATCTCCGGTTTAGAGCCGTTTTGGTTTAGAGCTTATAATTGCCCTAGACTTCGGTTTAGAGACTTCTAATTGGTGTGTCTAATATCTAGACCACTAATAGCTCTCTCTCATACTCCACCATACTCGCTCCGGCTTAAGGCGAAGCCCTACGGGATCTCCCCTCTACATTGGTACGCCAGTCTTTGGAATCATGAGGAGAGTGCTACAACCTCCGCTGCCTGCTGGAACAAGGGAGAGGAAGGTCTTCGTCGAGTACCGAATGTGTGACCGACTGCGGGAGTGCTGCCGGAACGCAGCGCCGGAAGGATCGTCTACGCGATCTTGAGATCGGAAGTGTACGACTACATCACCCACGAGAATCTGCTCTCGTTAACCGCTTTGGAATCTTCGAGGGTAAGTTATTCCATCGACTCGTTGCTACAATCTAGTAGATAGATCTTGGCTTGTTTGTTTGTATGCGATAGAAAAATTTTGTTTTCCATGCTACGAACCCCTACACTAGAATGACAGGTATTGACAGTGCAAGCCAAGACAACTTCCAATACTTTTCTTGTATTTTTGCATGATCATTGCATGAAACGGGGAGTTCTCGCGAGATGCCTCCTTGTCCAATGCTTCCTTAGGTTTTCCACATTTGCTGAAAATAGGGATTTGTTGTGGGATATTTTGAGCCAGACATCACCTTAGTAGCTTCAAGAAACACTCCAAGCAACTTGCAAATCTTTTGCCTCTTCCCATTCTAATGCAGAAGGTGCATACAAATATTGAGGATCTTGCCTTTCTAATGCATCAAATGCTCTTATATACCTCAATGCTATTGTTATCATAGTGAAGGTTGAGTTCCATCTTGTGGGAACATTAAGACAAGGGCTCCTTTCACAAGTAATACCCTTTTGTGTAACTATTTCTGCAAAAAAAAACTAATTTGCGTTAACTCTTATGAACTTCATAGACTCACGAATATTTGTCAAGATCGGATCCAAATGCTCAATCCCTACTTGGCACACAAAATTGAGTATGTGGGTTGCACACTTTTGATGGAATAATTTACCTTCACCAAGTAACATATTCCTGGAAACCAAATATCTCCTCAGCATTTGGACCATTCTGCCATTGTTAGAAGCATTATCCAATGTTATTTCAAATATCTTATCCTCTAGGTTCAATTCACGAATGAATTTTAGAACCATATTGAACATGGATATTCCTATGTGGTGAAGGAAATGTCCCTAGAGGCAAATAATATAGTTTATTAAACACATTTCATTAGTTCATAATAGTTTTATGTCATGCTACAACTATATCAATAAGGAAACATTGATATAGTTGTGATGCATAAACAAACCCAAGTCCCTAGTAGTCTCTATTTAACTAGTTCATTGGTCAACGGATGGTCAAAGGTTTCTGATACGTCCAAAATGCATCTAATTTTCCGAATACTTTTGCTATTGTTTCTTCTCTAATTTGTGTGGTTTGGATATAACTAACACGGACTAACGCTGTTTTCAGCAGAATTGTTTTGGTTTCTAGTTTCTGTGCAGGAAATCAACTTTCAGGAAGAATCCCAGAAAATATCGCAAAACTCCTATTTTACCAGAAGACTCATGGAGCCAGAAGACGAGACAGGGAAGGGCCACGAGGGGCCCACACCACCTGGTGGCGCGGTCCAGGCCAGGCCACGCCTGGGGGTGGTGTGGCCAACTCGGTCACCCCCTCCACCTCTCCCTTCCGCCTACATAAGCTCTCTGACCTAAAACAGAGGGGAGTTTGACTTTTTCCAAATAGAGTTCCGCTGCGCCGCCACCACCAGAAACCGCGATTCGGAATCAGAAACTCCGTTCTGGCACCCTTCCGAGATAGGGAATTGGAGGACATCATCGCCATCATCATAACCGACACCTCTCCATCAACCATCCATGTTTCCCCATCCATGAGTGATTAATCCCCCGTAGTAGGATATGGGGATGGTAGGGATTGGATGAGATCTATCATGTAATTGCATCAGATTGTTAGGGCATGGTGCCTATTATCTTTGTTAGTGCACTTTTACATTGTTGCAACTTGTTATGCTTAATGCTTTTCACTAGGGCCCGAGTGACATGATCTCAGATCTGAACATGTTATTGATTCCTGATGATAATATTGTTTGTGATCTTATCTGTAAGTTGTTTACACATATCATTATCCGGAACCCGAGGCCCCGAAGTGACAGAAATTGGGATAACCGGAGGGGATGGCTGTGATATGAGAATCACGTGTGTTCATGGGGTGTTAATGTTTTGCTCCGGTACTCTATTAAAAGGAGTACCTTAATTTCCAGTAGATTCCCTTGAGGCCCCGCTGCAACGGGCTGGCAGGACAAAAGATGTTTTGCAAGTTCTCATTGCGAGCACGTATGACTATATATGGAACACATGTCTATTATTATTTAGTACTTGGATGATTTATCTTATTTATCTGCAAATGCCCTAGATCTTGATATTACATGAATAGTCTTGTCCATGCAACGCCCGTCCATCCATCCCTATGCCTATCGCACTCAAATCCTGTTGTTTGCTACTATTGTTACTACTGCCTTTATTTTACTGCTGCTGTTACTTTGCTATTGCTACTACAAAACTGTTGTTACTGATAAACTAATGTGAGCAAGACTATTTCCAGGTGCAGCTGAATTGACAACTCAGTTGTTAAGTCTTATAAATATTCTTTGGCTCCCCTTGTGTCGAATCAATAAATTAGGTTATACTACCCTCGAAGACTATTGCGATACCCTATACTTGTGGGTCATCAAGACTATTTTCTGGCGTCGTTGCCAAGGAGCATAGCTTTATTTGTAAGTTCACTTGGGATTATTATTGTTCGCTGCTATCATTTTCATCATGGGGAAAACTCGTGATGGAAAATTTCCTATATTACCATCCACTACAAGAAGAGGTACAGTTCTAAACACCTTTGTTGCTCTTGATTCACCATCTGTTATAAGTAAGATTGTTACACCACCACCACATACACATGCTACACACACTGCTACTACTGCTGAATCTAAAATTGCTTCTGATGCTCATGATGTTACTTCTACTATGCTTGATGAAAGTGGTTCATTAGGTCCTTTCCTAGATGCTACTATTGATAGAACTATATTGGGAAACACTGAAACTCCTAGTGAAGACACTATTACACCTGTTAGCTCACCTGAGTCTAAAGAGAGTTATGATATTAATGATGGTTATATTGAAATGACTGATGAATTTATTGAAGAATATTGAAACACACGTGGTGCTAGTGCTATTAAGAGTCTCATTGATAAACGTACTATTATACCTAAACTATTCCCTGATGCTAAGTTTGCCACATCTCCCATAAACATTAAAGATAAAGATTATCCTATATAAACATTGTTGAGAAAGAACCATTTTGTGGGACTGAGAATGAAAGGGATGTGGCACATATGACTGAGCTTTCTACTATGAGTGCCTTATTTTCTGATGATATTAAGATGTGCACCTACTTTGTTGCTAAATTTTTCCCTTTTTCACTAAAAGGGGAAGCTAAAGCTTGGTTTAATAATTTACCTCCTGGATCCATTGATAGCCCTGATTGCTTGATTGCTACTTTCTTTCAGAAATATTTCCCTCCTAGTGCTAGACATGCTGTTTTGCAGAAACTTTTTGATTTTAAACAGGGAGAAGAGGAGAAGTTGCCTGAATCATAGGCAAGGTTCTGTGCTTTGATTCATGCACATCCTAGATATCCGTTACCTAAAAATGAGCTTCTTGATATATACTATAATGGACTAACTGATGAATCTAGGACATACCTGGATAGTTTTGCTGATTGTGTTTTCAGAGAAAGAACTCCTGTAAAAGATGATGAATTAATGGAAAAAATAAGCAAGAATTATGATGATTGGACTACAACTGAGGCAATTACACCTGAGTCAACTACACCTGAACCACCTGGGCCTGAGCCAACCCCAACACCAACACCAAAGAAGAGGGAAGTGATTGAACTAAATGATGAAGTGATGAAAGAAGCCAAGAAATGTCTTAAGGAGAAGGGTATTAAATCCGAAGATGTGAAGAATTTACCTCCTATAGAAGAATTATGTAAGCCAATCTCCCACTTATCTACTATTGAGGTACACTCTCTCCAACATTTTGATGAAGGTGATATTCCTTATGGTAAACCTCTTGATCAATGCTTAGAGGAACTTGATACTTTTATTGTTAAACAAGGTAATTTTAATAAACAATTTCAGAATCATTTATTGGAAAACTCTAGAGATATTAATGAGTTGAAAGATATTGTGGAAAGAACTTCTAATGATGTTAAAATGCTTGTTAAACATTTCCAAACGTTCAAACTCAAATTGATCAACTTGGTAAAGTACAAAAAGATATGCTAGTTAATGCTTCCGGAGATAAACATGCTTATGAAATTAGAACTAGGAGTGGTGCTGCTACTCAGGACCCCTTATATCCTGAGGGACATCCTAAAAGAATTGAGCATGATTCTCAACAAGCTGAAAATATTGGTACTTCTTCTAAGAGAAACATAAAACAGTTGTAGAATCTTCTGAACCGGCTATAGACCCTAATAGTATATATGTCTCTGATGCTGAAACTGAAAGTGGTAATGATAAAAATGATGTTCCTGATAAGGAAGAAATTGAAGAAGAACCTGAAAAGCAAACTAAGAACACTAAGTACACTAAGGAAGATTTTGTTGCTAATAAACATGGTAGTGAAAGAGAACCTTGGGTGCAAAAACCAATGCCTTTTCCTAATAAGAAACACAAGTCAAAGGAAGAAGAACACTATAACAAGTTTTGCGAGTGGATGAAACCTTTATTTTTGCAAATTCCTTTGACTGATGCTATTAAGTTGCCTTCTTATTCAAAGTATATGAAGGATATTGTCTCTAATAAAAGGAAGATTCCTAATGAGGAAATTTATATTTTGCTTGCTAATTATTCCATCAATGGTAAGGTTCCAAAGAAACTTGGTGATCCAGGTATTCCAATGTAACATCCCAAAAATACTAAACTTGGATCATCCATTTTCTAATCATCAAAATTAGGGTTAACAAAAAATTTGTTAAATAAACTTATGAATGCATGCATATGAGTATGCATTAAACTTGAAATTCTTTTGAACCACCTTGTTTGTGTGTTTCCTTGCTTGTAAAATGTTTCTTAGGTGAAATAAACATCATCTAAAACATTTCCCACACTTTTCCTGAAGGAATGGTCATTTTGACCAATTTAACTCCCATGCCTACTTTGGCTGCCTCAAACTTTCAGAACCTAACAGAAACTTTTCTGGATCTTTGCACCCCTTGAATGTACTCATAACAAAGTATCAAGGCCCACTTTGTGATCATCAAGAAACTTTCAAATACATAGTTTAAATGACATTTCAAAATTGAATCTTTATCCTATGAGAAGATCCCACTTTTTCAAAAACCACTCAAACAAGCTCAACTTTCAAAACCCAAGCATCTGCAGACTCACCAGCACCAATCTAGCACACCCACCAAAAATCTTTTCAAAATTCAAAACTTGATTTCATGCGGCCATTTCATCAAACAGGTTGCAGACACAAACCATACAAAATCTAAACACTATTTGGAGCAGTGATTTGAGCCTAACTTGTCCCCTCTTTGGCTCACAACCATCTCAGTAGATCATCTAGCTAACTAAACCAAGCACTAGCACCACTGTGAGCTTGCCATTGTCATCAATGGTGAACCGAGCACACCTTGCACCCCATAGTCGACAAAGACGCTAGGAGGAGAAGCAAGCCAAGATGTCCGGGAGGCAGCCCACCGCCCACCGCCACTCACCGTCCCAGCGCTGAGCGTTGCCTCGACCACACACACGGACCGCTGCCGACCATGCCGAGCGCGGCGCAGAGCCACCACCGCCAAGCCTGCGCGCCGCCCTCGCCGCGTGCATACACGATCACCACCGACCCAGGAGACCGCTAGACATCCTCGTTCGTCGCCCCGTGCCGCACAGCCACCGCTCGACGTCGAAGACGCTGCCTCTGCCACGCAGAGCGTCGCATGTTCCAGACCAAGCCGCACCGCCCCACGCCTCGAAACCATGTCGTTGAGCATTGCCAGGGAACACCGCATCGTCCCCTACCGTCGCCCATGCCAATAGCCGTCTGTCCCATCGCCCCCGACGAGCTCACCGTGCGCCCCGTAGGTCCCCTCGCGCGACTATAAATAGAGGCCACCCCCAGCCGAACTAAGCACACCATTATACTCCCCTCTCATCACTGATCGTGCCACACCGTTCCCGGAGCAAGGCGAGCACCACCTCGCCGGAATTTCACCGGAGCTCGCCGCCTCTGGAGAAGAAGGGCGCCATCGATTTCGTCCATCCCAGGAGCTGTCGCGACCACCCCTGAGTTCGCCGTTGTCGACTTCGTCGTTCGCCCGCCTTGCCGACCCTCGCCTGCACCCCGATGAGCCCCTAACACCCCTCACTGGCCGCGGTAGGTTTCATTCTCGCCGGCGTTGCCTCGCGTCGATGATGACTCCCAGCCGTTGGATTAGAATCAGATCAAACGACCCACGTTGCCCCGTACCGCTTCGCCCCTCCCTGTCTCACTGACGAGTAGGGACACCCACTTAAGCAGCTCGCGGGAGAACTGCGCTTAGCAGGCCGGCCCGTTAACTCTTCCCGCGCAGCCCATTGATTTGAATTAAACCTTTTTCATTTTTGCTTCAAACTCACTTCTGTACTCAACTTCAAAAATCAACCCAGATCGATTCATTGCATCAAATTGAATGAAACCAATTTTGTTAGAAAGGTCTGTGAATGCTGAATCCAAGCCCGTTGGATTCAAGTCATTTGGATCTATAGATCACTCATGGTAAAAATAACAAGGCAGAAGCTTTTCTGCATTCAAACATTTTTCAAATTTAAACCATAATAGCTTTTGAGTTGATTCCAACTCTCAAAAATCACATTTAACCATACCTTTCAGAATATATAAAAATATATAGGTTTACTTGCATAAATAATGTTCAAGTAATAAAAGAATGCCCCATAGGCATTTCTAGTCACTTTAATTAATTAAAATAAAAGGGTAAAACCTTATTAAATTGTGACACCACTTTAAATCACATTCCCATGAACTAAAATATGTGGTGATGACATGTGTCAACATGATCCCATGTTTGGTTTGGAGAAGATTAAATATTAAGTAGTTTTTCAATGAGTAGAAATTACATTTCTAAAAATAAAAGGAATTAAACCAAGCTTTAACCTTGTAATATTAGTGATGATGCTAGATCATCTATAGGACCCTTGTGTGTGATGATTGCAAGTAGTTAAGTATTGTTTGGTGATTGTGTACCCCGTATTTATTTATAGACGCTAGTACCGACCAAGGATACGAGGAGGAAGGAGGATTCTACGAAGAAGAAGCCGAGGAGAACTTCAACCACTGCTCTGCACAAGGCAAGCTATTAACATTGTAAGCTAACACTTGCAATTTAGCAAGCTTATACTGATATTGTGCAAGCCTAATACTCTACTGATGCAACAAACCACTAGTTGTTACCATGCCAACTATATGCCTTAAGCATATGTGATCATACCCACTTGATAAACCAATCCTAGTTTTACTTGCAAGCTTCTTACTTTATTTATTTATCAAAGCTCTTACTTAGAGTTTACTTAAGAGTTTGGTAGATACTATAAAGATATGTGAAGGTTGCATAAAGAGCATAAAATTTGGCCTAAGTGAGAAACCTTGATATCATCCTAAGATATAAGGTGTACTTAGTTGAAACTCCCCTAGTTTACCACCCCTCATTAGTAGTCACCCCCACTTGTAGATGCTAGTGCTAAGCATAAAACTTGATCAACTTTAGATGTGAATACTTGGTGGAAAAATGGTTATGAAAACCTTGGAATGATGGATCATTCTATTGAAATGTTTTGGACATGTGTTTCCGAACACCTGATGATTTTGGTGATGAAAATGTTGAGGCATGAGCCTTAGCCCTTTATAAAACTGATGGTTATCTGGATGCGATACCATTCCAATTTTATCGTACAGCCACAATACCCGAAGATTGGGTAGGGCTTGACTGTAAACTTATATACCTTAGTATTAGTTCCCTCACGGCCAAGGTCTGAGCTGAGGATACCTTGTGAAGATTGTCCACCTGTGCAGTACACAAGATGACAGTTGGTCATGGTTGGGAGGCCAAACTCACAGGAGAGGTTCTTATACTAGGGCGTGTATTTGAAAGGTTAGGATTGATTATCCGCATACTGAGTATGGTGAATTCAGAATTTGTACCTGACGGATGTATCAAATGTTGTGGTGAAAGTGTACAATCTCTGCAGAGTGTCAAACTATTCGAATAGCCGTCACATGATTATGGACAGTTGGAGTGGCCATACTGTTCCCCCGTCAGACTTTTCAAAATGACTTGTGAAATTATTTGAAACTTTGACTTGACCACAATAGAGTTGTGATATGAAATACAAGTTCCCACTTAGGAGTTATAAAATTGTGACTAGCTTTGGAACCTAGTAGAGATAAATCTGGCTTTTGCAAAACAACCCTAGAGCCTAGTGTCCTATTATCCAAAAAACCCTTTTACCTGTTAGTAGTAGTTTGCGAGTACTTAAAGAGTACTCATGGCTTTGTCCCTGGCTATTCCCATGGCCAGACTATGAAGAGGAGTATCTGGAGGATGGACCCCAGGAAGGTTACGACAACTAGTATCATCTCCCATCGTCAGCATTGCCTGTGACCCCGAAGATGGAGCTTCCCCTACGCTACCGTTATTATTACGTATTCCGCTGCTTGATGTTGTATTAAGAACTGGATCAGGAGATCCCTATTTGTGTAAGAACTTATGTACGGTTTGTAATGGATGATGTACTATGGTATCCAATTTTGTTATTCTCGCAAAAATGGTAATCCTGGGATTGCGAGGTATGGCATAACAGGCATCTAGGATTAAAAATCCGGGTGTTGACAAGTTGGTATCAGAGCCATCATGACCATAGGAGACCCTAGTTAGATTGGACGTTTGAATCAAAAAATTAGTTTCCTAAACCAAAGAAAACAAATATTTACAAAAACTTATTCTCATTCTTATCCCTTTGATTCTTTCATGAAAATTCATGTTCCTCAAAAACTCTTGCAAAAATATATAAAATTTTGATACACTTGATCACTCTGCTAACCTACTCATCCTCTATTCTTATAGATGGACGTGAAGTACATCAAGTTTTATCAGTTGGGGAATGGAGGAGACATTATCTTTGAGAGGGATTTGGACCAGCTTTCGGAACTTCTGGAGCGTCCGCACACCGAGTTCTTCGGAGCTCAGCTCAATGATCAAGGAGGAGAAGACCTGCAGTGGCTAATTGTTGCAAGTCTCCAAGGAAAGATTGAACCTCCCACTGCGGAAGGAATTCAGTTTACCTTGAGGGAAAACAACTGGCTCGATGGACTTGCCAGGGCCATGCAGGAAGCTCTTTCCCGTCTGTGTGGGCAGAGCATCAATCAGATCAAGGGTACTCGCTCTGAGTTTTGCCGAAGGCGCGATGCTAATGGACAACCACTGGAAGACCCATACCACCCTGAGTTGAAGACTCAATTGGACCACCTTAGCTTCATGATGTACGATCGTCAGCAAGAGTTGGACAATTGTCGTGACTACTGCAACCACAAGTCTGCCATCATCAAGACGAAGGACCAAACCATCGCCATGCTGGCAAAGGATCGCAAGTCTCGCCGCCGTCGGCTCGACAAGAAGGAGCGCATTATTGCCCATCTTCGCCACCGCATCTCATCTTTGGAAGAGACCATTCATGAAAGAGACATGCAGTTGGATGAAAGGGAGAATGCCGGAGAGGATCTTCGTGGAGACCCCTACTCCTATCTCAGCGATGATGATGATTTTCTGGAGGATCAGGCTATGGATTTCTTCACCGATGAGGACGATTTCGCCTTCATCGATGATGATGAGGATGATGAAGCCACAAATTCCGAGTAGTAGTAGCACTTGAGCACTAGCGTAGTGAGTAGTATTCGGTCCCACTGTATCGTAGTTCTCAGAATGGTTCTTAAAACCATCTGTTTTTCTTTGTTGTGGTGTGTGTTGTACTGGATGCTATGAATGAATGAATGAAAAAGCAAGTTTCTAGAAAAATCTGAGTCAAACTTCAAAAACTTTTCAAAGACCCAAAACCTTAGAAATTTCCCTCTTTTATCATGATCTATCTCAATCTTCAGATGCCACGGGGAGGAAGTGGTTCATCCCCAGACCCGATGTTGCAGATTCTGCAAATGTTAACTTCTGACCGTGAAGCTGAAAGAGCGGAACGTCAAGCCAACCTAGCCACACTTCAGCAGATAGCCCAACTTTCCCACAACAACCAAGGCCACGGAAATTAGGACAACCATGGATCTAAGCTCAAGAATTTCCAGAATACCAACCCACCTGTTTTCACTAAGTCCGAAGATCCCCTAGATGCCGATGATTGGCTGCAAACCATGGAAAATAACCTAGAAGTCGCCGGAGTGGAAGCCAACGAGAAAGTCCTGTTCGCCACCCACTATCTAGCCGGAGATGCCAGGGCATGGTGGAATAGTGTTAGCGCAATGACCGGAGGCTAGATGATGGCCTGGGAGGAATTCAAGGTCAAGTTTAGCAGAACCCATGTGCCACCAGGTTTGATCAAGAGAATGAGAGACGAGTTCAGAGAGCTGAAGCAAGGAAGGCTGACTGTAGTGGAATACCGTGACAAATTTTTGTCATTAGCTAGGTATGCCCCGGATGAGATCGACACCGAAGCCAAGAAGAAAGAAAGATTCCTGAATGGTATGCATGATGAGATGCAGACAGTGTTAGTCAATATCCCCTTTGCGGATATTGAAGCCATTGTCGACTCTGCTATCCAGATGGAAGGAAAGATCAACCAAGCCAATGAGAACCGCAAGCGTCGCATGATGCATCAGCCAGGAACCCATCAGACCCCAAAGTATCGCCCCAACTCATCTCCAGGATTTGCCCCAAGAACCAACAGACCCCCGATGAACCGTCCGACCTATCCCAACCGTGGAAACCCTAGACCCGGAGGAAATCACAACAACTCCGGCAACTCTAGCAATTTCAATCGTGCCCCACCGAAGTTCACCAACAACAATGCTACCGCCAACACCAACACTGCCCCTAGGACTGGAAGCAATGCTGTGCCTGTCGCAGCCAAGGACAAGTCGCAAGTGACCTGTTATGACTATGGAAATAAAGGCCACTATTCCAATGAGTGCCCCAACAAGAAGAATGCTATAGCCCCCAACGCCAATGTCCCAGCTCAGCAGCAGCGTCGTGTTCAGCCAGGAAGAAGATTTGCCCTAGAGAATGCGCTCAACCGCAATGGCCGTCTTTTTCTCATGCATGCTAAAGAAGCTCAGGAAGCGCCAGACGTTGTGCTGGGTATGTTTTCTGTTAATTCAGTACTTGCAAGAGTGTTGTTTGATTCTGGTGCATCGCATTCATTTGTCACCGAAGAATTTGCAAGCACTAGTAAAATTCAACCAACAAAATTGAAACATGTAATGATTGTGCAAATTCCTGGATCAACCACCAAGGCTAGGCAAATTTGCAAAGCCGTCCCTATCCGAATCCATGGCATAGATTTTTATGCTAATCTGATAGTACTCAGAACTAAAGGTTTGGAAGTAGTACTAGGAATGGATTGGATGTCCAAACATAAAGGATTGATTGACTATGCCAAGAAAGCCATCACCATGACTAGTACATCCGGAATAGCAGTCGAGCATATATCTGAAACCTTTCATCGCCAATTCAAATGCAACGAGAGTATAGCCCAACCTACCATTGACCAAGTCTGGATAGTCTGTGAATACCCCCGATGTATTTCCAGATGTTTTTCCCGGTATGCCCCCAGATCGGGATATCGAGTTCATCATCGAACTAATCCCCGGAACCGGACCCATAGCCCAGAGACCCTATAGTATGAACCCCTCTGAGCTAGCAGAACTGAAGAAGCAACTGGATGCCATGCTGGAAATTGGATTGATTCAACTAAATGCGTCACCTTGGAGATCACCTGTCTTATTTATGGACAAGAAGGATGGAGGTAACCGTTTGTGTACGGATTACCGGAAGTTGAATGATGTCACCATCAAGAACAAGTACCCCTTGCCCAAGATAGAAGATTTGTTTGATCAGTTGACCGGTGCCAAAGTGTTTTCTAAGATTGATCTTAGAACTGGCTATCACCAACTCAAAATTCGTGCAGAGGATATTCCAAAGACTGCCTTTACCACCAGATATGGATTGTATGAGTATACAATCATGTCTTTTGGACTAACCAATGCCCCCGCTTATTTCATGAACCTCATGAATAAGATTTTTAAGGACTTCCTGGATAAGTTTGTCGTTGTTTTCATCGATGACATTCTGATTTATTCCAAATCTGAAGAAGAACATGAGCTACACCTAAGGACCATTCTTGGAACCCTTAGAGAGCATCAGCTGTATGCAAAGTTTAGCAAATTTGAATTCTGGTTACAGGAGGTAGGATTCCTCGGTCACATAGTATCAGCCGGAGGAATTGCCGTTGACCCTGCCAAAGTGAAAGATGTAGAAGATTGGCAAGCCCCAACCACTCAAACCCAAGTTCGTGCATTTCTCGGATTGGCGGGATATTACCGCAAGTTCGTAGAAGGATTCTCGAGTATCGCCAGACCCATGACCCAATTGCTGAAGAAGGACAAGAATTTTGAATGGACCGACAAGTGTGAAGCGAGTTTTCAAGAACTCAAGAGGAGATTGATTTCAGCCCCAATCTTGATCGTGCCGGATATCACGAAGCCCTTCGATGTGTATTGTGACGCATCCAAGATTGGTCTCGGATGTGTGCTAATGCAAGAAGGCAAAGTTATATCTTATCTATATCGACAACTGAAGCAACACGAGCAAAATTACCCAACCCATGACCTCGAACTCGCAAATGTAGTTCTAGCCCTGAAATCATGGAGACATTACCTGATGGGAAACCGTTGTGAAATTTATTCGGATCACAAGATCCTAAAGTATATATTCACTCAGAAGGAGCTGAATATGAGACAGAGAAGATGGATTGAGCTAATCAAGGATTACGACCTGGACATTCACTATCACCCTGGTAAAGCCAACGTAGTAGCCGATGCCCTTAGCAGATTGCCGTGCCGCTTGAACTCCATGATTTTGAAGGAGCAACCAAGTTTGCACAAAGAGATGGAAAATTTTCGAATAGAATTGGTAAGAGAAGGATTTTTGGCTAGCATAGAACTTCAGCCCACTTTGATCAGTCAGATTAAAGAGGCGCAGAAGGAAAATGCTAGTATTGAAGGAATCAAGCATCGTATCGGTACAGGAAAAGTACCTGGATTCACCGAAGACGAAGAAGGAGTTTTGTGGTACAAAGTACGCCTTTGTCTACCAGCAGATTCTGAATTGAAAGAAGTTATTTTGAAGGAGGCTCATGATACTCTTTATTCTATCCATCCCGGAGGAACTAAGATGTATCAAGATTTGAAAGAGCAATTTTGGTGGCATAAGATGAAGAGAGAAATCGGAAGCTATATTGCCAAGTGTGATATTTGTCAGCGAGTCAAGGCAGGACATCAAAGACCCGCTGGATTGTTGCAACCATTGCAGATTCCGGAATGGAAATGGGATTCTGTAGGAATGGACTTTATCACTGGACTACCTACTTCTAGTAGGGGAAATGACTCTATCTGGGTCATAGTGGACAGATTGTCCAAAGTCGCCCATTTCTTGCCCGTCAAGACCACATATCAGAGTTCGAAACTAGCGGAGTTGTACATCGCTAGAATCGTTAGTTTGCATGGAGTCCCCAAGAACATAGTATCGGATCGAGGAACTCAGTTTACCTCGAGATTCTGGAAGAAGGTACAAGAAGGTTTAGGAACCCGCCTAGATTTCAGCACCGCGTATCACCCTCAGACCGATGGACAAACGGAGCGAGTAAACCAAATACTCGAAGATATGCTGAGAGCATGTGTGTTAGAATATGGATCCAAGTAGGAAGACTGTCTGCCGTTTGCAGAATTTTCATACAACAACAGTTATCAAGCCATCTTGCAAATGGCCCCATTTGAATTCATGTACGGAAGAAAGTGTCGCACCCCTTTGAACTGGTCGGAAGTAGGAGAGAGTTAGATTTTTGGACCCGACATCCTAAGAGAAGCAGAAGAGAAGGTTCACAAGATTCGTGAGCACCTCAAGACCGCCCAATCCAGACAGAAGAGTTACATCGACAAGAGACATAGAGATCTCGCCTTCAACATAGGATATTTTGTTTATCTGAAAGTGTCGCCATTGAAGGGAATGCAGCGTTTCCAGCTCAAAGGAAAGTTAGCCCCCAGATATATCAGACCTTTCAAGATTCTGAACTGTCGAGGAGCAGTATCGTATCAATTGGAACTACCCGAAGAAATGTCAGCCGTGCACAATGTGTTCCATATCTCGTTACTTCGCAAGTGTCTTGAAGTTCCAGAGAAGACGGAAGTGTTCAAAAATATCGACCACCGGACCATAGAGATCAACGATGACCTGACCTATCCTGAAGTACCCATCCGTATTTTGGAAGAAGCTTTCTGAACTACCCAAACCCGGAGCATCAAGTTTCTCAAGATTCAGTGGAGCAACCACATAGAAGAGGAAGCTACCTGGGAGCATGCAGATCACATCAGGACGGAGTTTCCCGATCTCTTCAAATCCTAGGTAATCTTTTCGTCCTTTTTCAAATCTCGGGACGAGATTTTGTTTAAGGGGGGAAGGTTTGTAAAATCCAAAAAATACTAAACTTGGATCACCATTTTCTAATCATCAAAATTAGGGTTAACAAAAACTTTGTTAAATAAAATTATGAATGCATGCATATGAGTATGCATTAAACTTGAAATTCTTTTGAACCACCTTGTTTGTGTGTTTCCTTGCTTGTAAAATGTTTCTTAGGTGAAATAAACATCATCTAAAACATTTCCCACACTTTTCCTAAAGACAAGTAAATCAAAACAAATAAAATAAAGGAATGGTCATTTTGATCAATTTAACTCCCATGCCTACTTTGGCTGCCTCAAACTTTCAGAACCTAACAGAAACTTTTCTGGATCTTTGCACCCCTTGAATGTACTCATAACAAAGTATCAAGGCCCACTTTGTGATCATCTAGAAACTTTCAAATACATAGTTTAAATGACATTTCAAAATTGAATCTTTATCCTATGAGAAGATCCCACTTTTTCAAAAACCACTCAAACAAGCTCAACTTTCAAAACCCAAGCATCTGTAGACTCACCAACACCAATCTAGCACACCCACCAAAAATCTTTTCAAAATTCAAAACTTGATTTCATGCGGCCATTTCATCAAACAGGTTGCAGACACAAACCATACAAAATCTAAACACTATTTGGAGTAGTGATTTGAGCCTAACTTGTCCCCTATTTGGCTCACAACCATCTCAGTAGATCATCTAGCTAACTAAACCAAGCACTAGCACCACTGTGAGCTTGTCATTGTCATCAATGGTGAACAGCCGAGCACACCCTTGCCACCCCATAGTCGACAGCACGCTAGGAGGAGAAGCAAGCCTAGCCAGCATGTCTGGGAGGCAGCCCACCGTCCACCGCCACTCACTGTCCCAGCCGCGAGCGTTGCCAAGCCCTGGACCACACACACGGACCGCGCCCAGACCGCCAGCGACCATGCCGAGCGTGCGCCAGAGAGCCACCCTCGACCGAAGCCCACAGACCGCGCGCTGCCCTCGCCGCGTGCATACACGATCACCACCGACCCAGGAGACTGCCAGACATCCTCGTTCGTCGCCCCGTGCCGCACAGCCACCGCTTGCCGTCGAAGACGCCACCTCTGCCGCACAGAGCGTCGCATGTTCCAGACCAATCCGCTAGCCCCACGCCTCAAAACCATGTCGTTGAGCATTGCCAGGGAACACCGCACCGTCCCCTACCGTCGCCCATGCCAATAGCCGACTGTACCATCGCCCCCGATGAGCTTATCGTGCGCCCCGTAGGTCCCCTCGCGCGACTATAAATAGGGGCCACCCCCAGCCGAACTAAGCACACCATTATACTCCCCTCTCATCACTGATCGTGCCACACCGTTCCCGGAGCAAGGCGATCACCACCTCGCCGGAATTTCACCGGAGCTCGCCGCCTCTGGAGAAGAAGGGCGCCATCGATTTCGTCCACCCCAGGAGCTGTCGCGACCACCCCTGAGTTCGCCGTCGTCGACTTCGTCGTTCGCCCGCCTCGCCGACCCTCGCCTGCACCCCGATGAGCCCGTAGCACCCCTCACTGGCCGCGGTAGGTTTCATTCTCGCCGGCGTTGCCTCGCGTCGATGATGACTCCCAGCCGTTGGATTAGAATCAGATCGAACGACCCACTTTGCCCCGTACCGCTTCGCCCCTCCCTCTCTCACTGACGAGTGGGGACACCCACTTAAGCAGCTCGCGGGAGCACTGCGCTTAGCAGGCCGTCCCGTTAACTCTTCCCGCGCAGCCCATTGATTTGAATTAAACCTTTTTCATTTTTGTTTCAAACTCACTTCTGTACTCAACTTCGAAAATCAACCCAGATCGATTCATTGCATCAAATTGAATGAAACCAATTTTGTTAGAAAGGTCTGTGAATGCTGAATCCAAGCCCGTTGGATTCAAGTCATTTGGATCTATAGATCACTCATGGTAAAAATAACAAGGCAGAAGCTTTTCTGCATTCAAACATTTTTCAAATTTAAACCATAATAGCTTTTGAGTTGATTCCAACTCTCAAAAATCACATTTAACCATACCTTTCAGAATATATAAAAATATATAGGTTTACTTGCATAAATAATGTTCAAGTAATAAAATAATGCCCCATAGGCATTTCTAGTCACTTTAATAAATTAAAATAAAAGGGTAAAACCTTATTAAATTGTGACACCACTTTAAATCACATTCCCATGAACTAAAATATGTGGTGATGACATGTGTCAACATGATCCCATGTTTGGTTTGGAGAAGATTAAATCTTAAGTAGTTTTTCAATGAGTAGAAATTACATTTCTAAAAATAAAAGGACTTAAACCAAGCTTTAACCTTGTAATATTAGTGATGATGCTAGATCATCTATAGGACCCTTGTGTGTGATGATTGCAAGTAGTTAAGTATTGTTTGGTGATTGTGTACCCCGTATTTATTTATAGACGCTAGTACCGACCAAGGATACGAGGAGGAAGGAGGATTCTACGAAGAAGAAGCCGAGGAGAACTTCAACCACTGCTCTGCACAAGGCAAGATATTAACATTGCAAGCTAACACTTGCAATTTAGCAAGCTTATACTAATATTGTGCAAGCCTAATACTACTAGTGAATGTTTAATCTAACCCTTGCAATATACTCTACTGATGCAACAAACCACTAGTTGTTACCATGCCAACTATATGCCTTAAGCATATGTGATCATACCCACTTGATAAACCAATCCTAGTTTTACTTGCAAGCTTCTTACTTTATTTCTTTATCAAAGCTCTTACTTAGAGTTTACTTAAGAGTTTGGTAGATACTCGAAAGATATGTGAAGGTTGCATAAAGAGCATAAAATTTGGCCTAAGTGAGAAACCTTGATATCATCCTAAGATATAAGGTGTACTTAGTTGAAACTCCCCTAGTTTACCACCCCTCATTAGTACTCACCCCCACTTGTAGATGCTAGTGCTAAGCATAAAACTTGATCAACATTAGATGGGAATACTTGGTGGAAAAATGGTTATGAAAACCTTGGAATGATGGATCATTCTATTGAAATGTTTTGGACATGTGTTTCCGAACACCTGATGATTTTGGTGATGAAAATGTTGAGGCATGAGCCTTAGCCCTTTATAAAACTGATGGTTTTATGGATGCGATACCATTCCAATTTTATCGTACAACCACAATACCCGAAGATTGGGTAGGGCTTGACTGGAAACTTATATACCTTAGTATTAGTTCCCTCACGGCCAAGGTCTGAGCTGAGGCTACCTTGTGAAGATTGTCCACCTGTGTAGTACCCAAGATGACAGTTGGTCATGGTTGGGAGGCCAAACTCACAGGAGAGGTTCTTATACTAGGGCGTGTATTTGAAAGGTTAGGATTGATTATCCGCATACTGAGTATGGTGAATTCAGGATTTGTTCCTGACGGATGTATCGAATATTATGGTGAAAGTGTACAATCTCTGCAGAGTGTCAAACTATTCGAATAGCCGCGTCCGCGGTTATGGACAGTTGGAGTGGCCATACTGTTCCCCCGTCAGAGTTTTCAAAATGACTTGTGAAATTATTTGAAACTTTGACTTGACCACAACAGAGTTGTGATATGAAATACAAGTTCCCACTTAGGAGTTATAAAATTGTGACTAGCTTTGGAACCTAGTAGAGATAAATTTGGCTTTTGCAAAACAACCCTAGAGCCTAGTGTCCTATTATCCAAAAACCCCTTTTACCTGTTAGTAGTAGTTTGCGAGTACTTAAAGAGTACTCATGGCTTTGTCCCTGGCTATTCCCATGGCCAGACTATGAAGAGGAGTATCTGGAGGATGGACCCCAGGAAGGTTACGACAACTAGGATCATCTCCCATCGTCAGCATTTCCTGTGACCCCGAAGATGGAGCTTCGCCTACGCTACCGTTATTATTACGTATTCCACTGCTTGATGTTGTATTAAGAACTGGATCAGGAGATCCCTATTTATGTAAGAACTTATGTACGGTTTGTAATGGATGATGTACTATGGTATCCAATTCTGTTATGTCTCACAAAAATGGTAATCCTGGGATTGCGAGGTATGGCATAACAGGCATCTAGGATTAAAAATCAGGGTGTTGACATCCAACTATTCCTTACTCTATTAAAAATAATTATGTTAGAGCTGCTATGTGTGATTTGGGAGCTGGAGTTAGTGTTATGCCTTTTTCTCTCTACAAGAGACTTCAACTAGAGAAATTGATACCAACTGATATATCTTTGCAAATGGCTGATAAGTCTACTACTATTCATGTTGCTATATGTGAGGATGTTCCTGTTTAAGTGGCTCATAATTGATTGGTTCTAACTGATTTTGTTGTGCTTGAGATGCCTGAAGATGATAATATGTCTATTATTCTTGGGAGACCTTTTCTTAATACTGCAAGTGCTGTCATCAATTGTAATCAAGGAAAAGTAACTTTTAATATTAATGACAAAGAGCATACTGTCTATTTCCCCAAGAAGATTGATTAGAGTTATGGCCTAAATTCAATTGAAAATATTGAGTGCATCAAGGTTGGAGAAATATATTGTCCCATTCCACAAGAAAATTTTGAAACTATTATGATTGGGACTATTGCTATCAAGATTGAGGTAACATAATCATTTTGTGAAATGCACAGTTTTGTTTCATATAAGATTGTTTTGGTAATAAGACTTGATCAACCTTGTTAACAAAGGGATTTTAATGAACAAAACAATGTTTTCACAATGATTACCCTTGCTCACTTTTATATTTCTCCATTCCAATCTTTGCTTTTCATCTTGTTAGTCTTAGTTTTGCTTGTTGCTTGCTTGTTAGAGTGTCTGAGAACTTCTATAGTTTTAGTTTTGGGTTTGCTTTTGCATCTTTACAAAATCTTTTTCTGCGAGAAAATCAATTTTCATAACCTGAAAATTGGCCAAAAAAAAGTTTCACGAAAAAATCCAGAAAATTCATATTAAATTTTTACGCGGAAAAGGGGCAGAGAAGCACCTGGAGTGACCCATGGGGACCCACCAGGCAGGCACACCCCCTGGTCGCGCGGCCTGCCCACGGGCGTGCCTGGCCTAGGTGTGGGCTACCCTGGCTCTCCACTTAGTTTCCTTCCTGCTACTTCTTTCTCTCTCCCGAAAAACACCGGAAAACTTCACATAGCTCGAGTTCTTGCTGTTCTTGCTCCCGAATTTCGATATCTTTGCTCAGCCCATCTTTGCTGCTGATTTTTGGAGGGATTTCTCTCTAGTATGTGTCTCCTCCGCTTGTCCAATTAGATTTTTGATTGGTAGATTATATCTTGAGTATTTTGCTACTGTAGCTGACAGGTTATGTGAGTTTGCATGCTTGTTCTATGCTTAGAGAATTCATTTTGATGCATGTTTAGCCCTCTTGCAAGTTCCTATAGTAGTTTCACATCACTTATTAGTTTTGAAATCACTTGGTTTGATGTGTGTCTAAAATTTTTAGAAAAGAAGATGAGTGAATACCAGCTGAACCAACATGAATTAAGGGTACCTGAGATTATGAGAGTCCACCGCGAGGAGGAAGTTTTGTCTTCTATATATGCATGCCCCGAATTCATGAGAGATGCAGGGATATTTCAAGATTTCCAGACTCTGATTTCTAATGAAGGGTTAGAGCATTTTGCTGGAGAGGAAACTTACCAATATGTTAAACTAACTATGTTTGTGATGTAGGATTTTGGTTTAGTTGGTCTTTGCCTAACCCCATGGTTCACTACAAAATTTACAATATAGCTGTCAACCTCCCTTTTGATGATTTTTGTGCAGCTATCAGAGTGCCACAGTGGGGTTCATGTGAGAAGATTAGGGAGAGGCCCACGCCACTCATGGACTTATAGGCGGAGATTTTCCATGGAAGCAGCTTCTCAAAGGAGAGTGGTAAAATTCAGAATATTCATCTCCCATCCATTCGATATTTTGCCTATTTCGTTGCCAAGTGTGTTCTTGCTACGAAGACTGCTAGTAAATTATCTTCATTTGATCTAGCTTTTATCTTAGCTTCCTTGAAACGGGATAGAACTTATAACTTGTGTGCTTTGATAGCCTTCCTTCTTGCTGCTAACCATGAGAAAGGTGGAATTTGTGGAGGCCTTATTGCCTCTCGTTTATTAGCTTTACATGGTTTAGCGCCTCATCGTTTAGACTTGCAGTTTTCCATAGAGAGACTTGATCTCAATTCCATGATACAACATAAATTTGTTTCTTCTTGGTCTAGTTTGAGCGAGTTATCTTATGAAATAACCTTTCTCAAGAGTGGTTGGAGAGGGGGTAAGTCTGAGAAAGTAGTCCCTTTGCATGCACCTGCTTTGTTTAACTTTGATACCAGGAAGGGATGGTCACTCACGGAGGAAAAACTTGACACATACATGGAGGATCTCTCCCAGCAAGAGGACAATGTTGGAGAGGAAGACGAAGACAATTCGGTTCAGCCCTCCAACATGGGGGAGTCTTCATACCAACATCCCTCTTATGATTGGGGCGCTTCTTCTTCTTTATCGCGAGGACTTGATTATGATCATTCCTATGATGATCCACCGGCTTAGGGTTACTACCCGCGTTTTGATTGATCTCCACTTAGGCCAAAAGCCTAAGCTTGGGGGGAAGTACACCGACATCACACTCATCTACATATCATGTTCCGTCGGTACTTTGTATATACATGTTTCGCTTTCTTTTTTGTTTTTGTTTTTTCTTTCCAAAATACAAAAAAGACCAAAAATATTTTTGTTGTTTCTCTTTTTTTTGTTTCTTTGCCTTTTAGCTTTGGTTTGTTATAAGAAAAATCCAAAAATATTTTGCTTTGTTTGATTTTGCCTTCAGTGCTTGTTTTAAAAAAATCGAAAAACCAAAAAAAATATTTGTTGTTCTTCTCTGGTTTTTTAAAGTTTGTTGCAGGGTTCAGCGGTCCCCAGTGACTCGTTCATAGTTCGTTTTTATATTATTATTCATGTCACACAAGTAAAAGTCAATAATGATGATTTATGACAACTCGAGGTGTGGTAAGAGGCTGGTAATGAACTATATTTGTTTTCATTTTTGTACATATACTCATCATTGTGGGCATGCTTAGTCTGTTCATTTAAAGTGTATGTTATTTAATGGATGCTTAGTAGTTCTTGCTCTCTTATGATTAGCTCCAACTTGCTAATAGTTTGTAACATGTCATATAAATGTTTGCTTGCATTGTTCTATTCATAACTTGGTATGACATTGTGGTATCCTCCTATGAATGCTTCATTTGAATCGACTTGGCACATGCTCACGCATGCATATGACTAAACAAAAATTCAGTTAAGCCTCGATGATTTGTTTTGCCTCAGAGTTCTTGTATCACTTTTATGCCATAATTAATTTTGTTTTGTTGCAAGCATGATTATGACAGTTACTGCTCTCTCGTTTGTCGCTCCCTTTCTATTGCTAGCTGATGGGGGAATACCAATCGGGGTATACCCACGAAGCGGATTCGCCAGCTGGATCGCCAAACATAGAGCGGGTCGACTTCATATCTGGCCAGCGTCTTGGACCGGACAAGCGGCCATTGGAGGCCCAAGACGGCGACCCCAATAGAAAGCCCATTAGTGCACTTGTAAACCCTAGGTGGCTGCATATATAAAGCCACCAGGGGCACCCCCACGGGGCATCCTCTCTCATATTATATTAGATCTAGTCTCCCCCACCACCTCCGGCGACTCCATTGTAAACCAATCTATGATCATATACTGGATTGATAGCAGGACGTAGCGATCCTCCACCGAGGGGACGTGAACCTGGGTACATCGCGTGCCAATCTCGCTCCCGGATTCTCCTACGTCGCCTTGCTCCCTCTACGTAAGCTACCCCCAGTAGCATCTGCCGTGCAATACCACGACAGTTGGCGCCCACCGTGGGCTTCCAGGAGCACCCGATCACGGTCATCTCCCTCTACGTAAGCTACCCCCATAGGCCTGCCGCACTACTTCCAGGAGCACCCGATCACGGTCGTCTCCTCAGCACCACTACAAGACATCATCCGCAATCGAGAGGCGACCGGGCGGGTCGCCAAGTGGGCCGTCGAGATCGGCGTCCACAACATTAAATACGAGCCACGAAGGGCGATTAAGTCGCAGGCACTGGCAGACTTCATCGCCGACTGGGAAGAGGCCCAGCAGCCAGAGAAGCCGCCGTACCTCCATTACTGGAGCCTGCACTTCGACGGGTCCAAGAACGCGGACGGCGCAGGAGCGGGGATAGTACTGACCTCACCAAAGGGCGACAAGCTCCGCTACATCCTCCGCCTCGAATTCACGCCCTGCACCAACAACATGGCTGAATACGAGGCCCTACTCCACGGCATGCGAGCCGCAAAGGAGATGAGCGTCAATCGCCTTCGATGCTACGGAGACTCCGACCGTTGCGGCAAGTCGCCGCACCTGCAACGCCGTCTCCCCACCATGGCGGCGCATCGCCAAGAGGTGGACAAGGTGGGCGGCCACTTCACGCTACTCAGCCGAGTGGATCGACAGAGGAAAACGAGGAGGCCGACGCCTCTCTCGCATCGGGTCGGCTCGACTCGCACCACCCGGCGTGTTCCTCGACACAATCTTCACACCATCAGTCTCTCCCGAAGGAGATCGAGTCCCGCTCAACCAGAGGCAGCCTTGGTCGCTTTCGTCACCGAGCGACCGGACCAAGCCCTACATCGCCTACAGAAACCGGCACCAGCAGACGAGACAAACGCTCGAATGATCGCTCGCCGATGCAAGTCTTACACCATCATCGACGGCGAGCTACACAAGCGCAGCGTCACCGGCGTGTTCCAACGTTGCGTCCAACCAGCTGAAGGACGCAAAATCCTCCACGACATCCACTCAGGCGACTGCGGCCACCACGCCGCCGCTCGCTCCCTGGTCGCCAAGGCTATGCGACACGGCTTCTACTGGCCCACCGCACACGCCGACGCTGTCGATATCGTCCAGCGATGCGCCGGATGCCAGAAGTACGCCAACCAGACGCACGTACCAAGTTCGGCGCTCAAAACAATCCCCATCACCTGGCCATTCGCTGTGTGGGGCATGGACATGGTAGGCCCCTTCAAGAAGGCCCCCTCTGGCTACACCCACTTGCTAGTCGCCGTCGACAAATTCACGAAGTGGGTGGAGGCCAAGCCAGTCCGGAAATGCGACGGGAAGACCGCCACTAAGTTCCTACGCGAGCTCATATACCGCTACGGGTTCCCCAACAGCATCACGGACAACGGCACAAACTTCGCCAAGGGAGCAATGGCCGAATTCTGCGAAGAGCACCACATCCGGCTCGACCTCGCGTCAGTCGCACACCCGGAATCCAACGGCCAGGCGGAACGAGCCAACCAAAGCATCCTCCACGGCCTAAAGCCGCGACTCCAAGTACCACTCGAGCGCACCGCTGGATGCTGGGTCGAAGAGCTACCCTCCGTCATCTAGGGAATCCGCACCTCGGTCAACAGGTCCACGGGATTCACTCCCTTCTTCATGGTCTCTGGCGCGGCGTCATGCCCACCGACCTCGAACACGACTCGCGCGGGTCGTCCACTATCTGGAGGCGCAAACGAGCTGGCCCGCCAAGATGGGCTCGACCAACTCGACGAAGCACGACCTCGCTGATCGCGTACCGCCATTTATCAGCAAGGGCTCTGCCGCTACCACAACCGACGGGTGAAAACCCGCACCTTCCAGGAAGGCGACCTGGTGTTACGACTCATCCAGGACAAGAAGGGCATGTACAAGCTCTCACCTCCGTGGGAAGGCCCGTTCGCTATCGGGCGCGTACTCGGCAACGACGCCTACTACCTCATCGACGTCCGCGGGGACGGCGAACTTGACGTCAAGCGGCCATGGAATGTAAATCTCCTCCGGAAGTTCTACTCCTAGAACCCCACACATGTACTCTCCAGTCGCTATGAAATAAAAGAAACGGTTACTGCAAATTGCGTCTACTCTCCATGCCTTGTGCCACTCGCACTCGTAATAAACAACGTCATGCTAAAATGCAGAAGTCAACCTTTGGTACAGCGACCGGCTAAGTAGTGCGATGTAAGAGCACTGAATCATTTCAGGTCTTGCGTCGTCCACGAAAAACGCCAATCCGGAGCCCCATTGGAGTCGCCTAGCTCGACTGGTTTTGCGAACCAAGACAACCCTCGCTTCTCAGCGACCTTGGTCCTCCGCATCCTCGGCGTGGCTTCGACGGCTAAGTACCACGCCGGGGCTGAAAACCAGTTAAATCGAGCGGTCAGGAAAACGCCAAGTAAGAGAGCATGCCCAGACTGCGCCGACGACCCCCGGGCGGCAGGAGGACGCCCACACCAACGCGCTAAGTCCTCAACCACCCTCGAGTCGCGCCTTGAACTACCAAGTACCACGCTCGGGGACTCGGCCACCCGACCCTGTTCGCGTACGGGAAAACGGTAAAGTACAGAGCACTCAAGGGAGTCGCCCTGCGACTGGCTCTCCGAGCTCGGGCGAGTCGACTAAACTAACAAAACACATGATAACAACAAACATCATACAAAAGTTGAACCCCACAAAAGGGCGGACGCGCTCGGGGACTCATCCAAGTCAATCCAAACCACACAAGCAAATAGCAAAATAAACAAAACATTCCATTCAATCGCATATCGCATTGTCTTACATTACAAATTATGCCCGCTCGGCAGAACTGCTGCTAACACATCTAGGCAAGCTACCCTATTCTGCATGCTTCGACGACGACGCGCCAGAATCCCGGCGCCTGCGGATGAACGCGGTGTACGGATTTGACGGATACGTCGTCAGCTCACCCTCCATCGCCGAGCGGAAAGGTTGCTCAACCTTGAAGTCACGATGCGGCGGCTCGGGGTCGTTCGGCGCGACGACCGTTCCCTGGTAGGGAAGGAGGTCGCCCATCGCCCAGACACGCTCCGAGTACGAGGCGGCACGTTCCTGCAGCTTGAGAACCTCGGACAGATCCACCGCGCCAGTCGACGACGGATACCCACTCGTCACATCGTCGAGGTCGAAATCCTCGGGGAAGTGGGCGAGTCCCAGGCTCAGCGCTGTCGACGCTCCACGACGGAACGCCGACCGCGTCATGAACTCTACGACCGCAGGCGCCTTCTCCAAATACTCCCACACCTCAACAAGGTCACTGGGAATAACCTCCGTGGGCGACATCTCTTGAAGGTAGGCGCGGATGCACGTCGCCGACAGCGTCGCCGAGTCGACAAGCATGCTTACGCACTCCCTCGCGTCAAGAGAGTTCGCTTCTTCTTGGCTACCAATAACACGACCTGCGAGAAGGAGACAGTTATGAGCACCACGGAAACCACAAACAATACAACTGCAAGGAAAGGAAGACGGACTAACCAAGCAACGGGCGGGCGAGTCCCGTGATGAAACTCTGAGCGGCGTATGATGATCACGAAGCCCAACGATGAGGGCTTCCGACACCTTGCGGTCCTCCTCCGCGGCCGCAATGGCGGCCTTAGCTCGCCCGTTCGCCGAGCTTGCTTCTTCTTTTGCCTCCCGCAGTTCGCGCTCGAGGTCGGCGACCCTCTGCTCAGCAGCACTTAACGCAGATCGCACCGCCACCAGCTCACCAGCAGGGACAAGTTCCTGGCGAGCCACCTCCGCCTGCGCAGCAACAGCCTGAAGCTCCTTGTTTGCTTCTCGGATAGTGGCGAGCTCATTTTCAGCACGCTGTTTTGCAGCCAATCGCTCAGCCGACTCCATCTGCAGTCCCTGCACATCATCAAAGTCAGCAAACACGGAAATTACCCAGTGCCCACCCGCTAAATTTTAGCGAGTGCGCACTCGGGGACTGGCGATCACAAAAAATACTAAGTGCCCACCCGCTAAAATTTAGCGAGTGCGCACTCGGGGACTGGCGATCACAAAAAATTACTCAGTGCCCACCCGCTAAATTTAGCGAGTGCGCACTCGGGGACTGGAGGCGAAAGTACAAGACGAAAAACTATAAGAATCACGCCGCTGCTAAGCACCGACCTGATCCTCGGGGACTGGAGGTACCTGGATAGCTGCACCACGCATGCCGTGGAGTTGTATTGCGTCCACAGACGCAAGCAGCGCCGGCGTGTGCCCGCGACGTTGGTCGACTTCAGCGTCGGTGGTTCCCGGAGCGAGGCTCGGGGGCGCAGCCCCGCTTGCCGTGGCCGCCTTGGTTACGAAGCGGGGGAAGGTAGCAATTGAGGCACCCGCCCCAAAGGAAGTCGCTTCCTCCGGTCTAGGCAAGGAAACGCCATCCTTTGTAGATGCGGTTGCTTCCACTGCGGGTCCGGCCGGTGCGGCCGCCGCGTCGTCAGAGATAGTAACGATGGCGTCGCCCTTGGCCTTCTTGCTGCCTTCCGCTGAGACGGCGACCTCGTCCACCTTCCTCTTGCGGGAAGGATCCTCCTCGCTCGCGGCGGAGGGTACCTTGGCCACGGTC
Organism: Avena longiglumis; assembly: GCA_030063025.1. Classification (NCBI taxonomy): domain Eukaryota; kingdom Viridiplantae; phylum Streptophyta; class Magnoliopsida; order Poales; family Poaceae; genus Avena; species Avena longiglumis. Next base: position 244,769,942 of record CP125979.1, on the reverse strand, counting down.
GGGTGGCCCATCTTCTTCACTCCGGTCCTGCATATCAGATCAAATCAATAAAGGACAATCGAAGTACTTATAGAAAATAGAGAAGGCTAATTGCACTCACTTGGCGACTGGAATGAAACGCATCCCGGTACGAAGGCCGGCTGGTTTTTCCAGTTCGGGGCCCTGTTGGCGACTAATCCCCAGTTCCAGGACGTCGTGGGCCCAAGACACGGACGGCTTCTTCGTCGTTGAGGTCGCGGCTGGCGCCTCTGGGACGCCTTCGGCGGGCGCCTCTGGGACGCCTTCGGCGGGCGCCTCCTCGCGAATTGGAGCCGCTGCGGCCGGAGCCTCCGTGCGGGGCGAGACCGCCACGCTCGGGACCTCCTTGCGAGGCGAAGTCGCCTCGGCTGGAGCCTTCCCTAACCCAGAGACCGGCGCGAATGGTGGAGGCATTGAGGCCAGCGGCACTTCCAGAGATGGCGCATCTAGCGTGGTTGTCGCTGGGGCAGCGCCTTCGCCAGCCGAACTGTGAGCATCAGAACTGCTCGTTGAGTGCGGCGGCGAGGCCATCTTCGGCGGCTTCGTTTTCCTCCTCAGGGGGGCCCTCGCCTCCTTCTCCTTCTTCTTCTTCTTCGAAGGAGTGGCCTGGCGGAGCGAGGTCGTCTCTGGGAGCTCGTCGTCGTCGTGGTGCTCGAGGCTCCTGCTCGCTTCGATTTCGCGCTGACGTTGCCCTCGAGTCTTTCGGGCCAATGGGGCGATCTCCTCTTCGGAATCGTCCTCGTCGTCCTTGTTGCCCCTGGCGGGTGGCGATTCGCTTCTATCTTGGGCGGATGGCCCCGGGCTCTCGTCGTCGTGGGTGGAGCCACCTTCCACCACTTGGAACAGCTGCGATGAATACGAACGGAGTTAGAATTACCGATGTTGCATATGCTGCGACTGCGAACAAGACAAAGAAATTACCGTCGGAGCCGGGCGCTTCGCGGTGTAGGGAGGGACCCCGGCCTGCGCATCCGCGTATACTGCTTGGGTGATCTTCTTCAGCGCCGAGAGGTAGTCCTCCAGTTTCCACTCGTCGAGGCAGGCTTTCGTCGAGTCTCCCCGGCCCGTGTACTGGTACATGTAATGATCGCGTTGGGCGAGCGGGACGAGCCGCCGCCCAAGCCAACAATTGTACAAGTTTATTGTCTGGAGCCCCTTCTTCTTCAGACCACGGATGGTCTGGAGCATCTCCTCGACGACCATCCGCTGGTCGTCAGGAAGCTTGCCGGTCTGGAGGTGGCGTGGCTCGGAGCGGTTGGCCGAGTACCGCGGGATCGCCACCTCGTCCTCCGGAGTCGCCTCGGTCACGTAGAACCATGACTTTTTCCAGTCGCTCGCCGCTTTGGCCTGTAGCATCAGGTTGAAGAAGGAAGCTTTAGATTTGAGTTGGAATGTTAGGCCGCCCGCGGCTAGCATTGGGCCGCCCGCCTCCTCGCGGCTGATCCGTCCGTGGAAAAGATCTTGCCACAAGGGAAAGTAGGGCCGGCAGCCCAAGTAGCACTCGCAGAACGCCACGAAGATGGCGAGCTGCTCGATGCTGTGGGGACCCAGATTTGAGGGATGGATCCCGTAGTAGGCGCAAAAACGCCGGAAGAACAGAGATGTGGGAAACCCTAACCCCCGCTCGAGATGACTGGTGAAGCAGACGAACTCTCTCTCTCGCGGGTTTGGGGTCGTGTCTCCGCTGAGGATACGCCGGCTCGCAGGATTCCGGCCTCCTCGAACGAGGCCAGCTGCGCCCTTGTGCATTTGGATCTACCCCAAGGTTCGGCGGAGAGGGCCATGGCTGAAGAGGATGATTGGGGATCGAAAGATTTCGGGTCGGTTGGATCGCGGAGCAAAGGAAGGGAGATGCGCGCACTCGGAGGAAATGGTGGGCGTTTGGCTTTGCGATAGCCTACCATTCCTCTTATATAGCGGGAGTTACCCGCCAAATCAGGGGGCCGTTACCGCGCGATGATTACGCCCGAAGTTACCGTTGAGTTACCTTAACGGCAAGTTTGACCGCGCCTGACGGTCCAACTCCAGCCACTCGGCTCGTTAAGTCACTCGCCGAGACCGCGTCTCGTTGACTCAACTCGCTCAATACGCGACTCAGTTCGCCGAATTTTTTCCTTTATACAGGAGTCCGCCGACGATTCGACTGGATGCCAACTTAAAGCCGTATACTCCGACTGCCAGCAGCCACTCACGCCTAATCAACGACGGCCTCGGGGACTACTGATGGGGATACACCTACTGGGGTATACTCAGCGGGACGTTTCCGACTGGCCCAAGGGTTGGCGAGTGGGCCTGCAGAACGGCGAGTGGATCGAAGCCCAGCAAGGTATCAGGCGACTGGGAGTTGAAGGCCCAGGCGAGTAGATAGGCCCGGTCGGTCTAGGTTAAACGATTACCAAAGCTGTAACCGAATCGGTTGAGATATGTAAACCCTAGGGGAGGTGAGCCTATATAAACCTCCCTATAGGGTGACTAGAGATACGTTCCCTCATACACCCAAGCAACTCGCCGCCTAGTCGCCGAGTTCGCCCATTGTAAACACATCTATAATACAATCTAGCAGGAGTAGGTCTTTACCCTCCGGGGGGCCGAACCTGGGTAAACCCTGTGTCTCCGCCCTCATCTCGCACCGCAGATGGCTGGCCGCCCTTGCCCCGCGTTCTACTACTCGCTGCCGATTGCAGCATCTGCCGTGGTCATTCCTTCGACAGTGGCGCCCACCGTGGGGCAAGCGATACTTGGAGGGTGATAATCCGGGCGGGATCCTCGAATTCGTCATCAGCATATGCGTGTGATCGAGAAAACGCTCATGGCTGCCCGATGATTTTCCAATCCGATCTCATCTTTTCCTTTTATTGATTATTTTAATAATTGGTTTATTTGGATCTAACGAGTTTGGTTTACACGTCGATGAAAATCAGATTCGAACAGGCCATAGTACGATTCGTACGATTCATTATTCTTGCAGCAGCATCCGGCGATTGTACTGGAACGATAAAACTGCTCGGTCAGCTAGATGCGATCAGACGTGCTCCATCAGTCAGGCACATGCTCGCGATCGCATGCGACCATGACTAATCGGATCATCGGAGGCTTTCGTTGGTATAGCTCCAACCAATTGCGATTAACTAAATCCTGCAGCCACGAGTGTTTCGGACAACTGTTCTACGACAAAGAGCTTCAACGTTTCACCGTTGTGGCTGTCTATAATTTCACCGGCGACGACTCGCTATGGCTAATCGTTTTCTCTTAGCTCAAGCTTATTTTAATTATTATATTTTGTCATATCTCTATTAATCAATCGTCTTATTTCTGCAAATACGAGGAAAACCAAGTCGCAATGTGCAGTTCACCGAGCGCCGCACCAACGGTCGCGGGTTCACCTGTGACGGATTCGCTGTGCTCTGGAACTCCCCTAAACGCGGACATGCTTATACACGGACTCGCTAGGCTCAGGAACTCGCTTGTCGTGGACTCACCGTCGCAGACTTGCCATACTAACAGCTAAGTTTCTTTACACTCGTACATGCTATGAGCTAAAACATATATGCATCTTCATTCATTCTTTAAAGCTAACCATGCAGTCGCATATGACCCTTTTTAGGGATCAAAATCATACTTGGGATCGGTTTCAGTTTTGTCTGTTGTTTATTCGCGTCTGTCGAAGTAGTGAGACTAGGTACCAAAAGGCCGACCTTGTCCCCGGGTTCAACAGTCTGGCATCGTGTCCCTGTTATCCGGCAAGCGTTTGATGCTAGAGGTCCGCCTACTCATGAAAAGACACGCATAAACCTTACATACTGTCCATCGATCCACCTAGCAAAAGAGCATTTATTTCAACATCTACGGATCACACTCTTTACAAATATTCAATATATTATGCAAGTACACCTTAATGCAATTGTATCTTTTTCTCCTTCTCAGTAAAACGGTGTCTTTCTCGCCACTCGTCGCGCTCGGGGATTAGGCACTCGCCGGTCGCTCGACCTCACCGCTCGCCGCGTTCGGGGGCTCGGCGCCCGTCGGTCGCTCAGCCTCGCCGCGCTCGGGGGCTCGACGCCCATCGGTCGCTCGGCCTCGCCGCTCGCCATGCTCGGGGACTCGACGTTAAATCGGTCGCTCGCCCGCCGCTTCGCCGCTTCGGGTTCGGCACTTCGCCGTCGCTTCGCCGCCGCCGCTCGGGTTCGCACTTCGCTTCGCCGACTCGCCGCCGCCGCGCCGGGGTTCGACACTTCGCCGGTCGCTCGACCTCGCCGCTGCCGTGGACTCGGCGCTTCGGTCGCTCGGCCTCGCCGCTCGCCGCCGGTTCGCACTCGCCGTCGCTGACCCGCTTCGCCGCGCTGGGTTCGGCACTCGCGGTCGCTTCGACCTACGCCGCCGCCGCTTCGGGTTCGACACTCGCCGGTCGCTCGACCTCGCCGCTCTCCGCGCTCGGGGACTCGGTGCTCGCCGGTCGCTCGACCTCGTCACTCTCCGCGCTCGGGGACTCCACGCCCGTCGGTCGCTCGACCTCGTCACTCGCCGCGCTCAGGGACTCGGCGCTCGCCGGTCGCTCGACCTCGCCACTCGCCACGCTCGGGGACTCGGCGCTCGCCGGTCGCTCGACCTCGCCACTCGCCATGCTCGGCAGCAACCACTACTATTTTCAAAATATGAGCCTCAAGTCGCCTCTATAAGCCAACTCGAGCCTCGGGGACTACTCCTAGGCATGCTGCATGTACGCGTGGTTGCACGACCGCGGCTCTCCCTCTTCGATTCGTCACCACGGACTATCCCTCGCGTACTCAACACGCTCGGGGACTCGCCGCCGCGGACTCGCCCTCGCGTACTCGACGCGCTCGGGGACTCGGCGCGCTACAGACAGCGGCACTCGCCGATCGTTCGACCTCGCCGCTCTCCGCGCTCGGGGTCTCGGCGCCCGTCGGTCGATCGAACTCGCCGCTCTCCGTGCTCGGGGACTCGGCGCCCGTCGTTGCTCGTCCTCGATGCTCGCCCGTCGCTCGACCTAGTCGCTCTCCGTGCTCGGGGTCTCGACGCTTGCCGGTCGCTCGACCTACCGCCGCCGGGGACTTGGCGCCGGTCGCCGACCTCGCCGCCGCTGCGCTTGGGAACTTGGCACTCTGGTCACTCGACCTCGCCCGGCGCCGGGGACTCGGCATGCTCCATGTTCGGAGAATCGCCGAAACTGGCGACTTCACCGACACCCTACGTCTTTCGCCAACTGGTCATCACCGACTGGCTCACGCCGACTGCCTCCCGCTTCACGGTTCTTTCCTTTATTCAGGAGCTCGTCGCCGATTCGCCACGACCCATCGTCAAGACTCTCCGCGCCATGCCTCAAGCCCACATCGAATCAACAACGCGCTCGGGGACTACTGATGGGGGAATACCAATCGGGGTATACCCACGAAGCGGATTCGCCAGCTGGATCGCCAAACATAGAGCGGGTCGACTCGCCCAATACGGCGACTGGCGCGTGCTGGACCCGGACAAGCGGCGCCGACTGGAGGCCCAAGACGGCGACCCCAATAGAAAGCCCATTAGTGCACTTGTAAACCCTAGGTGGCTGCATATATAAAGCCACCAGGGGCACCCCCACGGGGCATCCTCTCTCATATTATATTAGATCTAGTCTCCCCCACCACCTCCGGCGACTCCATTGTAAACCAATCTATGATCATATACTGGATTGATAGCAGGACGTAGCGATCCTCCACCGAGGGGACGTGAACCTGGGTACATCGTGTGCCAATCTCGCTCCCGGATTCTCCTACGTCGCCTTGCTCCCTCTACGTAAGCTACCCCCAGTAGCATCTGCTGTGCAATACCACGACACTAGCCTTCACTTGCACTGAGTATGATCTCTACTCGTGTTTCCAACTCCCAAAAACTAAAATTGTCAAAAAGTGTCCACCATATCTACCTACTAGCATCATTGCTATTCCGTGCATATTTATTATGCCTCATTTTGTTCCAAATAAAATGTTGCTTGTTATGACATAGTTAGTTAGTAAAGCTCTCACGAACTTGATGGCACACTTTATTTTCTTGCACTTAATAAATCTGAAACATTGTGACCGTCCATAAAAGTTATATGCTTGCAAATTATATTCTGGGAGTTAGCAGAACCGTGCTATCATGGGGAACGCTTTATACACCTGTAAATATTATCCAGTTGATAGCATGTTTGTTTACGGATGTCGGCGGTGTGAAATAAAAGGGGAGCTTGTAAGTCCATGGAGTTATGAATATGTGTTATAGAAACGCTTGGGCGGATAGTCTAAGCCATGCCTAATCATGGTGGAAACTTGCAGCATAAGCATAGTGAGAAATCTATGAAGCATCCTCGGAAAAAATATATATAGAAAAAAGAGAAGAGAAAAAAATATATGCACCATTATCATGGTAAATAAAAGGAATGTTGAGATGTTCACTGTCTGTCGCCTTGTCATTTTGTAGCTCCTGTGTCAAGGGGCAAGGGGTACCCCGTTGGCGGTTGTCATTGATACACATACACTTACAATGACAAGAACTTATCGGTAACTAAAGTTGAGTAGCATGAGGAACGTCCCTCGTACTCAAGGGACATGAGATTTCTAGTTTATGATCTGTCAAGCATATAACTCGTATTGGACCTCACTTTTACCTTAACCATTTAAAGATGCCTATGATAGGGGCAATGAGAGCTAAAGCTAATGAGCACCACTTTCATCATTTGGAAGCCTTTCATACTTTTCAAAGCCTTTTCACTTCTTTGTTGAGTGACCATTTATTCTATGAGCACATTCTTGAGAGCATAGCTGTCATTCTTAATGTAATGTGCTTGTCTCAAAACATGGTTAATTATGACATAACTTTGATGCTTGTATCTTTGATATTTTTATTTCTAGTCTTCACTTGAACTTCAGATGTGCCTTGGCATTTATGTTTTGCTCCACAATCAAAGGAAAGCGAGCTACCACTTTATCATACCTTCTTATGAGAATTAAAATGTTGCTTATGCTTATGTCTCATGCTACTTATTATTATTGTGTTGAAATCTCTTCATAGCTTGCATGACTATTGAGTAGACTCATTTGCATACTCCTTATTATGAATTTTCTAAGTATTGATCATATGCTGAGAATATTTACATCACATGAAGCAAATGTGTTCGTGAAAGTTTCTTTTATTGCACTCAGTTTTCAACTGAATTGCTTGAGACCAAGCAATAAGCTAAGAGCATATCCACTCGCCTACCCAGGAAGCCGATCCAGACGCCGAAATTACGTCCGGACGCCGAAAATCGGCCCAGTCGCGTACCCAGGGACCTGTTTTCGTCCGGATTTCGGCGTGTTTTGGTCCGCCCAGCCGAACCAGTGTTCCGTGCATACAGGGACACGGACGAAGTGAATTGGCCGAGTGGACCAGCCTGTCAGCGACAGAAGCCGAGTCTCCACCATCCTTCCGGTCGTTTTCCTTTTCCCGTCCTCGCCGTTACACCCCTCCCGCCATTCTTCCGGCCTATAAAAGCCGTATATCTTGCCATCTCTCTTCACAGTCCCTCACACCACCACAACTCCGGCGAACTTCGGACGTTCGCACCTTTCTTCCTCCTCAACTCCGCCGAGAATCCATGGACGAGGGCCGACGCACGCTGTCGCCGTGGGAAGCCCGGCTGCTCTGCGAGGCGCGCTATACGGCGTCGCCAGACACTCTTCTCCCCGTAGGCTGGAAACTCAGCGTCGGCGGGATACCCGTTCCGCCGGTGCCAGACGGAGAGGACCTTGCCGGAGAGATCCAGGCGGCTATCGCTGCCATGCAAGACCCAGAACTCGCCGGAGATATTCAGGACGCTATCGCCTAGGATCAGGGCAACCTGGTCTTCTGGAGGCAGTTTTTCGCCGACAGGCGCCTCGAGGAACTCGCCCGACACGATGGACCGCCGGGCTCGCCGCCGCCGCCGCTGGTGGAGCGTTCCAGGACGGACTCTCACCAGAGTCATGGCGCACATCAAGGCCGACAACCACCCCCGCCTCGGCCTGTAGTTGCGGCGTCCGGCGTCGACCATGGCGGCGGCCTTTTTCTAGCTATGAAATCCGATGTACTATGTGCCCCTTGCCCTACTTAATGAAATTCCGCCTATATTCGCCCATATTTCGCCGAGTTTAACTGAATTTAGCCGAACTTGGGAACTCGGCATGGGTAAGCGAGTGGGAAACTGGGCGTACCTAGGCCGAAAACGTGTTTCGTCCGGCCGAAAATTGGTCCGGTTTTTGGCCTGGGTTCGCCCAATGAGTGGAGATGCTCTAAGCTTCGGGGAAGTTGATACGTCTAAAATGTATCTACTTTCCCGAACACTTTTGCTATTGTTTCTCCTCTAATTTGTGTGATTTGGATATAACTAACATGGAATGACGCTGTTTTCAGCAGAATTGCTTTGGTGACTAGTTTTTGTGCAGGAAATCAACTTTCAGGAAAAATGCTCGAAAATATCACAAAACTCCTATTTTACCAAAAGACTAATGGAGTGAGAAGACAAGAAGGAGAAGGGCCATGAGGTGCCCACACCACCTGGTGGCGCGCGCCAGGGCAGGCCGCGCCTAGGGGTGGTGTGGCCACCTCAGGCACCCCCTCGACATATCCCTTCCGCCTACATTAGCCCTCTGACCGAAAAAAGAGGGGGGTTCGACATTTTTCTAGATAGAGTTCCGATGCGCCGCCACCACCAGAAACCACGATTCGGAACCAGAAACTCCATTCTGGCACCTTGCCGAGAAGGGGAATTGGAGGAGATCATCGCCATCATCATCACCGACGCCTCTCCATCAACCATCAATGTTTCCCCCATGTATGCGTGAGTAATCCCCCGTAGTAGGCTATGGGGATGGTAGGGATTGGATGAGATCTATCATGTAATAGCATCAGATTGTTAGGGCATGGTGCCTAGTATATTTGTTAATGCTTTTTGACATTGTTGCAACTTGTTATACTTAATGCTTGTCACTAGGGCCCGAGTGCCATGATCTCAGATCTGAACATGTTATTGATTCATGATGATAGTATTGTTTGTGATCTTATCTGCAAGTTGTTTACACATATCATTGTCCGGAACCCGAGACCCCGAAGTGACAGAAATTGGGATAACCGGACGGGATGGCTATGATATGAGGATCACGTGTGTTCATGGAGTGTTAATTCTTTGCTCTGGTACTCTATTAAAAGGAGTACCTTAATTGCTAGTAGATTCCCTTGAGGCCCCGCTGCAATGGGCTGGCAGGACAAAAGATGTTGTGCAAGTTCTCATTGCGAGCACGTATGACTATATATGGAACACATGCCTATGATTATTTAGTACTTGGATGCTTTATCTTATTTATCTGCAAATTCCCTAGATCCTGATATTACATGAATAGTCTTGTCCATGCAATGCCTATCCACCCATCCTTATGCCTACCGCACTCAAATCCTGCTGTTTGCTACTATTTTTACTACTGCCTTTATTTTACTGTCGTTGTTACTTTTCTATTGCTACTACAAAACGGTTGCTACTGATAAACTACAGTGAGCAAGACTATTTCCTGGTGCAGCTGAATTGACAACTCAGTTGTTAAGGCTTATAAGTATTCTTTGGCTCCCCTTGTGTCGAATCAATAAATTAGGTTATACTACCCTCGAAGACTTTTGTGATCCCCTATACTTGTGGGTCATCAGTTTCCTGACCATGTTGGTGCCTCGGCACCTAATTGACAATGGAGCTATCTTGTTGGAGAATGAGATAGTGGACATTGTTCCATAGATGATGGTTGCAGCATAATTATATCACAAAGTTCACAGTTGCAATTGTCAGAAACATAGTTACTTGTTCCTCAGACTGTGAGACCATATTTAATCACTGTTTTCCAAGGACACTTTGATGGAACTTAACGTTACTCTGTGAAAATGTAATCATAAGGGTGTCTTTGGGTATCCGGAGGAACAGGTTGAGGCGTATATGTTAAGAACAGGATTTTTACATCCGTGTGATGGAAGATACTATGGGCCCACTCGGATAAGTTATATCAAATATGTTGTGCAACATGTGACTAGGTCACGGGATATCACTTATCGGTACGAGTTTAAAGTAGAATTGTCGGTAACGATATCGAACCTGGCATGGAGATGTTGATGATCAAATCTCGCACAATGTAAGTATCGCTGAGACAAAAGGAACATAACACATATTGTTTTAGGTTCAAAACAATGGAGAATCGTGAGATTCATGGGGGTCACTTGTGCATTCCGGTTACCTCTGTGTTTATTGATAGAGATCATGTATATGGCATTCCCGAACCATAGGGACGCAATCTTAAGGGCATTACGACGCCTAGAGATCTACCTGTAAGAGGGAATCCTGAAAGAGATAGAAAGAGAGAGAAACTAGAAGTGTTCTGGGGAGATCCTAAGTTGTTCAGAGAGAGAAATAAATGAGGAAAGGGACAATTACAGAACAAAAAACAAAACAAAACTCTCTTACTATAGCAAGAGTTCAAAACAAAAATCCAAAACCAAATAACCGAGTTGCCTCCTGCAAAGCGCTTTCTTTATAGCTATATAGCTAGGATTACTTACTTGGTTTAGGTGATATAGAATTCATTTGGTAGCTTCTGCTTCTTTGCTACCTCCTTTTTCCTTGGAAAGTGTTCCATACACTATACTAAGGTCCCATGGTGTGCTCATGCCAATCAAAGAAATAATAAAATAGGAACATGGTATAGAGCAACACAAAACATAAAAGCGATAATAGCGAAGTATAACTTCCTTCCTATGCATAGGGCTTTTATATTTGAATAAGGTACAACAAACAAGAGTATAGCTATGCATATTATAAGTAGGTGAATGATATAATTATTAACAACATAAGGAGGGAGTTGGCAACCTCGTCTTTCATAATATTTGTAAGCACTATAAGTAAATTTAGCAATATGACCATTGTAAGCATGCAAGTTTGTAAAGTTTGTTATATGATGAGCATCATAATAATTATCATGGTATTCATTAGCATGCTTTCCTCTATAAAAATAGTTTCTAGTAACATTTTCATTATTAAGATTATGATTTCAATGATGATTTTAAACATAAGGTAATTGCAAATCATATATATAGTTTCTAGCAAGTGTAAATTTCTCTTCTATGGTTAACATAGGAGAATGCAAGAACGATATAGGACTCCTAGTCATAAGGGTATCATCAATGGTAGCAGGTGTATTATTTATATCTTCATTTGTTATGCATGGATGGTTATCAAGAAGCATAGGACCATCATCTAAAGCATTTTCATATAGCATATCTAAAAACATTCGTCATTATCATCAATAATTTTAGTGGTAGCATTATTAGTAGTCAAAGGTGCATCATTAGTTTCATCATAATAGGAAGGGTTCTCATAAATAACCATTTGAGTTTAAATTCCCTCACAAGAAGTGCATGAATTTTTAGTTGGACAATTATCATAGCATTGGTTATCATATATGACAAATGAATTTTGAGTTTGAGTGTTACAATCATTTGTTGATTGTGAAAGTGGAATATCCCACTCTTCCCCAAGCTTAGACTATATTATCTCTACTTCATTTTCTTCTTCACACAATTGTTCTTCCAAGCTTATGTTTTCAACATCTTTTTCTTTCAATATATTAGTACTTTCCATGGAAGCAAGAGTTCTTTCTTTATATTTAATAACATAAGCATTATCACTAGATCCTTTGTTTCAAATTTGGAGGATAATATCTAGGTGTCCTTTCATTACACGAACATCATGACTAGTTTCAAAAAATTTATTTATAAGAGAGTCTAGCTCATGGGCTCCAACATAGGCAATATATTTCTCAACTTTTTTATATCATGGCATACAAATTTACACTCTTGATAAGAATTAATAATCGGATCACTATTATGTTTACATTGATAGGGAGAGTGTTTATAGTCTTTTTTAGTGCAACAAATTATATCATGTGATTCACAAAAGTCAATAGCAAATTGATTGAGATCTGTAAGCAATTCATCCATTCTATTTCCTTCTTTGGTTGATCTATATTCATATTAGGCTTCCAACATGTTGACATGACCTATAGGTATGTGGATTCCAAGTTTCTCCATATTTTAGCATGCATATTTAGAGGTTATACTAATTTTTATGTGTTTTTGTGTTTTAAGGAAAACTTAAAAATACTAAAGACAAGACAAATTAAAATACTTTAAAAATCTAAAGGAGAAGGAAAATCTCATAGTGGTGCAACCTCCCCAAGCTTGGGTTGTTGCACAAGTTGATGAACATGACGGTGCCAGAAAATGTATAGCAGTTGCAATGGGAAATAACTTGCTCTTAAAACTTTATGAGGATGGAGTTGTGATGTACCTTCTTGCAATTCCCCGGCATCGGCGCTAGAAAATTGTCTTGATGGCAACAAAGGCTTCCACTTCTCGTTGGGACTCCAAGTGCAGAGTGTTGCATCAAGCGTCTTTTCCCCACAAGGGTGACTCGAAACTCTCGGGAATTGGCTATGGAGGGATGTTTATCTTCTCCTATTCAAGCAACATGTAAAGTAAAATAAAATGTCTTGTGTCCCCAACTCCACCAAGTGGTTGTCAAGCACAAGGTTTCATATTAGTAATATGAAATAAAATTAAAACAAAGTAAAGTAAACCAAAGAAATATAAAGTAATGCAAAGTAGGTGATATGGAAGATAGTAGATTTGTTTTTGGGTTTTTATGAGTGATTGCAAATAGAGAAAGTATTTTTGTATTTTCAAAATAATTAATTGCTGAAAATAAAAAGGATAGTAGATGCAATTGATGGGTGTTTCTTATGAAAAATCGGACCGGGGTTCATGGGTTCACTTGTCTACTCTCTTTTTAGGGTGGTGATCACAAAACAATTCATCAATGATAAAGACTCATGGAATTTTCTATATGTGCTTGATAAAAGAATTAATATGGGCATCACGTTCTAATATTGATATGGAATACATCTCTCTCTTATACTCCTCAAGAAAGGGAAATATCCATGCAATCTTGAATTAAGAACAAATCAGAGTATAGCTTTAAGCAATAGTATATGATGTTTGAAACACAAATATGCTACCTTGATCTAACAAGGTTATCACACTGTCACATGATAACCGTAGCACATGATTTCACTTTATCCCTAGTTAGGCAGCAAAAGAAAGATAAAAACAAATTAGATCTTGAATATTATTTGTCACAATTCAATATCCACCCCCATGCTACTCCATCTAACACACACTTCTCCCTATACAAGTTCTTGCATACAAGTTGGATCAAAACAAGCAATTAAGAATGGTGTGCATGATATGCATCTATCAATTTTTTTTACACAAAATAGATTCCAATCTCAAATATCAAATCACAGAATAAAGATCCACCACATAGAATTACAAAAATGACCATAATCATGTAGAGTAGATCATATGGTAGATCTATGAAGAACGAGAGAGAGATAGATCAATCTACTGCCACACCATAGCCTAGAGGTGGACTACTCCCTCTTCATCATGTTGATAATGCTGGAGATCTTGGAGAGGGTGGACATCTCCCCGAAGGTGGCTCCGATGGAGTTTCCCCTCCAATCTTCACCGGATCTAACTCTGTCTGGTGGTGTTTTTTCCTCTGTTGTGTTCTGGTGTCTCCAATCTTGAGGAAGTCATGAGGGGTCCTTATATAGGGATTTTTAGGTCAAAAGAAGTCCATGGGCAAAAGAATCGAAACGATCGAACGGCCGAGGAGGAAACGAGCATGGGTGAAATTCTCGTGCTCCATATGCTTCTCGTGGATAAATATTGGCATTTCCAAAAGTTCAGGTCCATTTGACTTTGTTAAGGTCCTGAAACATCAAAAAATTGAAAACAAGGTTTTTCTGCCCTGTTGGATTATAACCAAAATAAAGGGGATCATTGGTAAATCCCCAAAAATCAATATAAAATAGGGATATGATATTATATATGATTCAAATATGTGGAAAAACATGTTAACAAACTACAAAGTTCATGTATGCATTTTACATGCATTAGTCAAGTCGGTTATAGGTTAAGGTTTTTTCCTTTTAACTTTCTATCTAGAGCTAGTCATGATCTCCAAGGAGTCGCATCCTTCATGGCCCTGGGTCACCCGAAATCCTCCTGGGCTTTATCATTAGGAGTGCATTGTTGTATGGACTTCTGCTGGGCCGGACCAGATAGGCTAATGTTAGGCACCCATAGGGCATACCCATGTCAGAAGAGCTCATGAGCAAGTTGTTCGACATATGTTGCTTCAGTAGTGAATTTGCTGAAGATGCGATGAACATATTCAAAGAGAAAGCAATGTCCATGATGGTAAGAGAATTGGGCATGTGGCAGAATGAGGAAAAAAACCTTAAGGATGGTAAAGATTTCAAGGCCATTATAAAGAAGAGATGGCTTCAAATACAAGAATCGGAATGGCATCAGTTTATTGACTTGGACTGGAAGTAGATAATATAACTTTACGTGTCAATGACTATACAACTAATGCCCCCTTAAAATATAATAACAAGGAATTCCTCGTGTTCCTTTATTGTTATAAATAAGTTGGTCATGAAATATTATAATATGTCAATAATTGCCTTTTTGAAAGCGTACAATGTCATACAATTGTCTTCTGTTCAGGTTCTTTGTTATGGCCGATCTTCTTAAACCATTTCTTTTGCCTTACTTTGAAAGTTCAATAGTTTGCAATGTATGCTTCATAGGACTAGTACACACTTCTCTTTTGAGGAAAAATTAATGTTCTTTCAATCTAACTGTTGCACCTATGCAAAATCATCAGATGTCATGATTTTCTTGATTCTATGATTTGTTATTCCAAGCTTAAATACTTGCACACATTTTTTTGTATTTCCAACCCATCTATGAACTATTATGATCTGATATCATACTTTTCTTTTAGCATTGTCATGAAATTTCTATTTTGAAAAATCGTCTAGTTCATGTGAAGCATATTTTTACTTGTTCATATGTAGACACTAAATATTATTATCTTTACAAGCCAGGTTAATCAGTTGTTATGCATATTACCATATTCACCTAACTAGTCTTCTCATTGCTTATATCTTTCAATAAGCGAGTTAATTATAATATATATACCATAATCCTTTCGTACTTTGCTTTCACCAGCGACGCCATGGGAAGATCTATAATATTAGGATATCATCCAAGTGACGATGAAGATTTGTTCTATTTTGCTTATATCATTGATACCACGGGAAGATGCAGACTATTAGTATATCAGTCATGCAAAGATGAGGATTCTTGTTCTCCACTGCAGTGGCCCCACAAGAAGATGAGGATCTGTTTTATATGATATTATTATGCATACCTATAAACTTAATGAGCTGAAATCAACTGAAAAGTGATATTTTGATGTTCATGTGATCACTAGTGCAGAGCCCCCCCTTTAACTCCGGTTGGGAGGGCCCTCTAACATCGGTTCCCCAACCACGGTTGAGGGTTCGGTGTTAGAGGGGGGCCTTTAACACCGGTTCTTATACGAACCGGTGTTAAAGGGTGGCGCACGTGGGCTGCCAGGCTCAGCCCTTTAACACCGGTTCAATTCGAACCGGTGTTAAATTCTGCCATGGCGAGATTTAGGCGATTTTTCTGCGGCGGAAAACGGCCTAAATCTCGCCACGGCATTTCTTCCTCTGCCTGCTCGGCGTATTTACTGAGGAGGGAGGGCGAGGGGAATCGATCGAGCGGTATACACATAAATCGTCATCGGTACATACGAGTAAATGAATAATTAAGCAACTATTATTATACACAAACATCGCTCATCGGCACATACATCTTCATCGGCACATATACATCGCATCGCTCATTTTGGTGGATATCTAAAGAGTTCTCCGCCAGCGTGACGACCTCATCAAGTATGAACCCCCAATTCCTCTTGAATGGCTCGTATGCGTTCAAATGGTAGTAGTTGGTCCCATCCGTTCGATCTGAATATATATGAAGAATGGGCCGTTAATATATATATAAGAATAAAACTCAACACAATTGATGGTAATAAAATAATGTTGTGGACTTTGTTTACTTACTCTAAGTTGTTCTAGTGCGGCTTGGCGATGCATATCGTGTTATGAATGAACTCGCAAACATAGTACCCACATAAGTTATTGCCGTGTCCCTGATGCGCGCACTTTACGAGAATAGAGAGTTCAATCAAAATAATAATCAATAAAGCATGATATAATGGAATTGGAAGCTAGCTAGTATTACTTACATTTTGGTCTACAAATTTTAGTTCTTCCGACCATTCACCCACGGCCCTGCCCGTGAACCTTTTCCAAACCCTGTCCGGCAAAGAAAATGGATAAAGGAGTAATTAATTACTTGTTGTCACGAAAGTTGCTGATCTAGTATGATAATATGATTGAAATTACCTCTGGAGCATCTCTCTAAAGTCTGCCCATATCTCTTTTTCTTTTCGTAACGAGTCCATGACAAGGACTTTTCCTGAGTCGGGTTGAATGACTAGCAGAATAAAGTGGAACCTACGCACGCATAACTCATCATCAGTTACACTTAACATCGAGTAAGCCGAAACAGAATGTGTACAAGAGAGAGGGTACTCACGAGAAGTTGTAAGGCAATAGTATTTCCTTTTGGTTTGTTGTCTCAAGAAAGACGTTAGCAAGTAATCTTCTTTGCCCGGGTTTGGTTTTACCACTTCTTCATGAACTCTATTTGGGTCAACGAACCCAATGTCAAAAGGACTCCTTTCATGCATTCCAAAACCTTTTTCCTGCATAATAGTATATACATATATGGTGAGCATATATATATACATGCAATTAATGAAGTGAATGAGATGAGATAAAAATTACGTAAATAGTACTTACACACAATAAAGGCTGATGGCAGATTTGTCGAGTTCCTTCGATTGAATAGAAAATGCAAGTCTTGAATGTTGAAGTCGATCGTCGTCTCCGCACAAGAAATTCTGATATCTTATATGCGCTGTGATCCATTCTACCTTTCTCGTCTTGCAGAAATGAAGGTACCACTTGTGCAATTTTCGCATCTTTGTTGGTAGAGTCTTGAGCTCCTCTTTCTTGACGAGATTCTTCCCATACTTCCATGGCTGTATGGGGTTGGCATCGCATTTGGGCAAGTTGTCTCCCATGACGTTCAAGTATGCAATATAAGTCATCCCCATCTCATTGGCCTTTCTTTGTAGCTCTGCCTCGTAATCATTTACGGGAGGAGCGTCCCGTGTGTCGAACATTTGGAGCGGGGCACATGATTGGTTTTCCTGCTCTCCGAGCATGGGAACTGTTTTCAGGGTGCCTCACTGCTACTTTCAGTCTCCCTACGGCGCCTTGCATCCGCCTTCAAAATCTGGCGCTCGTAGTCCGGCACAAGTGGGGTTTCAGGTTTCAAAAGATTATTGTAAAACTTCTCCACCACCGCCGGATCTATTTTCTCCTTTGGCTCGGCCCGTCTAGGTGCAAAGAATTTCTTGACCTGTTCTTCCGAGATCCTATTGGTCTCCTTGTCGCTGCGATTCCACGGTAAAACCGGCAATGGCTTGGCGGAAGGCTGCGGGACGTAGTTTTTTGAACTCTTTGGCGTACGGTTTCCTGCGGATTTCTTTGTGGCAGTGCTACTGATGCTCCTCGTGGCAGTGCTCTTCCGCTTACGCTGAGGAGATGGATGAAGCACCGGAGATGGCTGACGGGCCGGAGATGGCTGCCGCGCAGGAGATGGCTGACGGGCCGGAGATGGCTGCCGCGCCGGAGATGGCTGCCGCGCAGGAGATAGCTGAAGCGGCTCAGACTGCTGACGCTGCGGAGATGGAGGGGGTGCCAGTGACCTCCAATTTGGAAGCACAACGTGTTCCTTCTTCCAAAGAATGGTTGTTTTCACTGCAAATTTGAGTTGAGTTTCCCCTTCACCTGTAGCATGGTCAAGCTGTGCTTCCTCATATTCCTTCACAACCTCATCCACCCCGACAATAGCATAGCCATCTGGAATCGGTCGGCAGTGGTAAGTTCCACCAGCTACAGGAGGTAAGGCATAGCCGAGAGCCACCTTAATGGATAAGCCCATTAATCTCACATGTAGCTCAGCGTGTTCGCTCTCCGTGATCTCATCCACGGGGTATCGAGGACCCGTCATTTCAAGCGTGGGTTGCACGTTCTTCGTGGAAGCCACACTGCTTTTCCGCGCAGAGTTTGGGCCGCGGGCAGCTTCCAATGCAGGCTCTTCGTGCCGCTGAGATAGGCCGGTAGCTTGATGGCTCTGTTGTGCATTCACTTGCGCCTGCAGCGCCGCAAGTGCATGTTCTATCTGTGTCATCCGCTCTGTACGCTCTTTTTCTTTTCTGACGCGCCATATGTAAGAGTCGCTCCAGTCGGCAAACCCATCCTTCCATGTCATACCCCCTGTGCCTCGTGCATGTCCAGGGTGTTCTTTTTTACCGATGGCGCGTGTGAGCTGGTCATTCTCTCTGTCGGGATGGAAGGTCCTGGCGGATGTTTCCTCGTATGCCGTGATGAGTTCAAGGACGGTTTGGCAAGGATGGTTGGGAAGATACACAATCCTGTTCGGGTCCAACCTTGCCCCGATTCCGAGAACCAAGTATTTGCACGTAGGTCCCACCCATCCGTGCTGGGTGTGATCCTCTCTCGCGCAGGGCCTTCTCAGCTTCCTCCCACTTAAGCCTCTGAGATATGTAGCCACCTGACCCCGTCCTCTGGTGATATTCCTTCTTCAGGGAATTAACCTTATTTGTTTTTGACCTCTTTTTAGCTATAGCACTTTTTTTATATGTCTCAAATTCGGGCCAGTGAGGTCTTATCTTCGCATAATATGCGTCTTCGAAATTTGGAGTCTCGCCAGATTTGACAAATTTGTTCAATTTTGTCTTCCAGTTGCGGAAAGCGTCAGCCATCTTCTTTAGAGTCCACTCTTTGACCTTTTCCTTTATAACCGGGTTGTTTTCATCCTCCTTTGGCGGAAGGGTGAAATTTACCAACAACGAATTCCAAAGCGTTTCTTTGGATCTGTCATCGACAAAGGTACTGTCGCCCTTCTTTGGCTTATTTCAATTTTCAATTGTGATTGGGATTTGGTCCCTAACAAGAACTCCAGCCTGACGTACAAATTTGTCTGCGGCCTTCTTGGGCTCCATCGGCCTGCCATCAACACGGACTGCTTCGATCGTGAACTTTGCACGATCTTTCAACCGCTGGCTCGCGCCTCGCTTGCTATTTTTCGTAAAAGAAGATGGTTGCGCGCTAGTCGATCCAGAGGGCTAAAAGAAGAAAGAAGCGTTAATTAATACATGTAGAAGAAGATTGTTGGTGGAAGTCAGCAGAGGCTTAATCAATGCATATACCTCGCCGGACTTTGTAACCATTAAATTGCGTTCACCGGAGTCTTCATCTTCTCCATGACTAGTACTTGAGCTGTCGTCATCATTTCCCTCCAAGTTCAGATATTGTGAGGTGTCCTCATCAATAATGTTCTCCATTATTTCTTCTTCTTCAAGGTTTCTACTAAGTGGATCCATAGTTTCTAAAACAATAATATTATCTAGAGTAAGAGTGTAAACATTCAAGTGGAATTGGATTCATACACAAATATACATATTATTCATACCAAAATACACAAATAAATATACAAATGAAATTAAAACCCTAAGGATTCTTGATCATTTTAAACGAGTCCGAGGGGTCGAAACCCTAATCAGGATGAGTCAGAGGTCCAATTTGTATACAAGTTTTAATCTACCATACTAGATTCATTCGCACCTCCGGTGCATCACCTGAATAATCAGCATCAGACCACTAAGCATGGCTAAGCTTGACTGAACTTTGGCATTAGCGACGCTCATAAACCAAACCCTAGTTATGCTAGGAGCGGTGGATCAGGTAACACGGTTCACAAAGGATAACATGCATCAGATAGGATTACTCGGTCTACTAATAAAAGACTGTTTGAACCGAATGCATATGACGAGAATAAAATACTTTATAATCATACGATTCATATGTATGAGTGGGGCTTCTCTTGCCTTGTCCGTTGTTGGACTGGTTCTGCTCTTCGGTGGCGTTGACTTCAGCTTCGGGTTCGGTTCCTATTCGCGAGAACCAATCACCGGAAAAGAGAAAACAACTCTCAACACATGGCATGTGCAATGCTCATACAATATGGATGATATGACAAGTTAAACGGTGTTGAATTGAATCCTAAAACATGCTTGATCACTTTAGAGGGGGTTCCGAGGATCCAAACCCTAAAACAGGGGAATCATCAGAATCACCTATGGGGTTCAATTGCTTCTTCTAATTAAACTTGATATCAAAGTTGATTAACAATGTATAATTATAGCTTAGTTAGATAGATTTCATTTTTCTGAACATTTTGGTATATTATTTGTATTTTTCTGATTTAAAATGAATTAGTTATGAATTTCCCAAATTTTAATTCATTTTAAACATTTTTGGAATATTTAAATTAATTTCCAAACTTGGGCCCACATGTCAGACTTTTATTATTTTCAGAAAATATTTACAGAATTGATTAAAACCCTGACATGCATGGCCCACCTGTCATATTTAATATTTACTGAAATTATTTACAAAATAATTAATAAAATAAAATGAGTTATTACCTCATGCTGATGTCAGCATGACATCAGCAATGGAGCTCACCCTCAGATCGAGCAAGGATCCAATGATCCCGTGCTCGCCTGGATGCGCGGAGGGGCGAGATAGAGAGAGGGCGTCGCGGGGAGCCAGATAGTGGCGGCGCCTCCCTGGAATGGTCGTCGGAGCACGACACACGGCCATGGCGGGCTTGCAGATGCTCGTGGCACTAGCGACAGAGAGCGAGAGGAGGCGAGAGAGGAGTTCTGTGAGGACCGCAGGCTCACCACGGATGCAACGGAGGGGTCGGCGAGGCGAGGTGCGGTCGAGAAGCGTCGGATTCGTCGTCGGAGAGTGGCGGACGGCGTCGGAAGAGAAGAGGTCGATGGCGAGGATTCGAAGCACGCGGGGTCGATGCCTTCGGTGGAGATGATCTTCGCGATGAGGCGGTTCCAACGGCGGCGGATAGAGGTGGGTGACAGGGCCGACGATTCAGGGCCGGCGCTTCTCTCTGCTCCGATGGCGCGCGCGCGATGGTGGTACGGTGGCGGTGGCAATCTGGCTGCTCTGGGGGGAAGAAAGGAAGGGGAAGGTGAATTTAATACCCCCACCCCTTTAACACCGGTTCGTGGCAGGAACCGGTGTTAAAGGGAATTGCTTACAGATGATATTTCTCTTTAACACCGGTTCCAGCCACAAACCAGTGTTAAAGTGGGTGTTGAACGAATAATGCCCCTTTAACACCGGTTCTGCTCGAACCGGTGTTAAAGGGGCATTTATTTCATGCATTAAAGGGCTTTTTAATTAAAATATGATATGAATTTAGAAAATTCATATCTTTTTCATTTCAACTCAGAAAAATATGAATAATATATCATAATTTTCAGAAAAATAATATCTATCCATTCATGTAAATCATTTTATATTTACTTTACATGAATTTTTTTAAAATAATTAAAACACTTACATATAAATTTTGATTATTCAATTCAAATAAATATAAATTGTTAAATCCTAAAACTTTGAACATAAGAAATATTAAGCATCTAAAAAATGATTTTTATTAGATCAAATCATATTTTAATGCCGTATCTTTTGTATTAACATTTTTGAATTGATTGGATATTTAAATGTCGCATCTTTTGTATACACTTGAATCTCACCAAGCCTCGCTCAACTTGCATTGTTTTTTGATAAAATAGCATATTGTGAACCTAAAAATGTGTTGGTGGTTTTTTGAATTAGCCATTTGGTGGTTGCTTCACAAAACCTTCCATTTTTTATGCTCGGAAAATGGAAAATGCCTTTTTGGTGCGATAAAAAGGAAAACTCCTCTTGCAAACTATGCCTTGATTCTAGCCATAACATTGGTCATTTGACCCGAAAGCCAAGAAACCTCGAATGAGATAGGTCATTTTGAGACAGTTACATAAAGCCGAACTGGAACTGAAAATTAAGATACATAAAAGAACTGAAAATTAAGATACATGGCCAGATTAAGTAACAATCGGCCAAACTGGAACTGAAAATTAAGATACATAAAAGAACTGAAAATTAAGATACATGGCCAGATTAAGTAACAATCGGCTGAACTTGTTTCGAATGTTGGAGTGATTCACCATGCTCCCGCCACACCTGTAATACTCGCCACAGAAGTCGCCGTGATTGCCGCCGCCGTTATCGCCGCTGCCGGGTCGCCAGAATTGAACCTCTGGAGAGTACGCGGGCTGGACTTGAGGGTAGCGCAGACGGGGTTAGAGTCGGCGGCAAGGTCATAGGCCATGACGCTCTGGAGAGTCCGACCGCCACCATAGCCGACGGCCGCCTCGTTGAAGTTAGGAGGAGGGGCCGTCCTCCTCGTGCGAGCGCCTCTCATGCCGATCCACGAAGAAGGCTTCCCAAGTAGGGAAATAGTCGAGATGTCATCCGGGATTCTCCGCTGCTCCGGCGTGAGCTCGGTAGTAGTGGTTCATGATGGCCATCCGCGCCACACCTAGAGGGACAGAGGAACTGCACGCCCGACGCCAAAGATCCAACCGACGGGACACAAGAGTCGGGGGTAGTTCGAGGCGCAAAGCGCCCGCCTCCTCGGGGTTAGTGCTACGGTGGAAGCCATGGGAAAGAGTGATGAGGTAGATATGAGTCTAGAGATGTGCAATGACAATGGAGGCCAACCCCTACATATATATATAGTGAACTAGCGGGAAGAACTGGAGGGAAGAATCAAGGGAAGAAAATGGCGGGAAAAAATGGCGGGATGAACCTTTAGTCCCGTTGAGACACCAACCGACAAAACACAGTCAAGACTAATAATAGGGGTGAGTGCATGTCGACATTATGTCGTATGGCGTGTACCTTGTCCCGGATGGTCACCAACCGACTAAAGATGAACCTTTAGTCCCGTTGAGACACCAACCAGGACTAAAGATGAACCTTTAGTCCCGGTTGTAGACACCATCCTACACAAAACACGAGTCAGCACTAATAATAGGGGTGAGTGTCGACATTATTTTGTAAGTGTCAACACTATGTCGAGCTGCTTGTACTATAAATAGGCATCCTTGTGAGTCCTCCACCAGCTTGAGGGGACACCACTACGACCAGTTTCAGGAGATGACGATGGAGCCCAGCCTCCCATCTCCGAGAATCGTCATAGAGGCACTCTAATATGTGAAATTAGTTAGCTCCACGGTGTATTGATCTAGTTAGAGAAGTTACAAAGCTGCAAGATGGTTTCGAGAGGGGACACCACTACGGTTGCTTTCGGAGATGCCGACGGAGCCTAGTCCTCCCATCTCCAAGAAACTGGTCATAGAGGCACTCCTAATATGTGACCGCTGCTTTGGAGATCGATCTTAATGGTAAGTACGAATCGGGACAACTTCTTCTCATAGTCCCACCATCCACAAAACATGACTAACACTCAAGACATGTATTAATATTAAAACATGAACTAGAGTTACATAATATGAGCATGAACTTCTTGGCATATGCCCTTCCTTATGATCGCTTCAGACGTAACCATGGAGCATGTTCTTTACTTAACGGAATGCTTGGGTTTTTCACCGTGAAGGGCGGAATTTCATCAAACTTATTATAATCTTCCGACATGTCCATCTTGTCCTCGATTCCCACGATGTTTCTTTTCCCGAAAGAACTATGTGACGCTTTGGCTCATCATATGATGTATTCGTTTGCATATTTTTTCTTTTTTTGGTCCGGAGGACATGTCCTTCACATAGAAAACCCGAGCCACATCATTGGCTAGGACGAATGGTTCGCCTAAGTTCTTCATAAGATTGTTGAGATCCACCGTTGTCATTCCGCATTTCTTGTCTACCTCAACCCTCCTCCTGTTAGCTTGACCCATTTGCATCGAAACAAGGGGACCTTAAAATTAGGTCCATAGTCAAGTTCCCATATCTCCTCTATGAACCCATAATACGTGGTCTTTTACCCATTATCTTCTGCATCGAGCGGACACCACTGCTTTGGTTGGTGCTCTTTTATCTTGGCCTATCGTAAAATGTATTCCCATTTATCTCGTACCTTTGGAAAGTACATACAACAAGACGGTGTCCCGCCAATAAGTACAAATGATCCCAAAGGGTGTTATTCATGAGAAGTCTTTGCAGCCAGCCGCCAAAACTCGCCATGTGTTCACTTATAATCCATTCATTAGACTGCCCCGGGTGTTTGAGGCGTATTAAATTCTTGTGTTCATTGATATACGGGGCAACCAAGATAGATCTTTGTAAAACCGTGTAGTATGCTTGATTGAGAGAATGCCCGTCCCTACATATCATTGCTTTACATCCTAGGGTGCCTTTTCCACGCAGTCTCCCCTCATGTCATGATTCTGGAACACCAATCGCTTAAGGTCAGAATAAAATCAACACGTAACTCAATGACCTCCTCTCATTACATAGCCCTTGGAGATGCTTCCTTCGGCCTAGCACGGTTATGAACATATTTCTTTAAGACTCCCATGTACCTCTCAAAGGGGAACATATTGTGTAGAAATACAGGACCGAGAATGGCAATCTCTTCTACTAGGTGAACCAGAGATGCGTCATAATATTGAAGACCGATGGTGGAACACCAACTCAAAGATGACAAGACATTGGGCCACATCTGCTTGTAACCCCGTAGGCTTTCTGGATCGATTACCTTCTGAGATATTGCATTGAGGAATGCACATAGCTTCACAATGGGTACTCGAACATTTTCAGGTAGAAGCCCCCTCAATGCAATCGGAAGCAATTGTGTCATAATCACGTGGCAGTCATGAGACTTCAGGTTTTGGAATTTTTCTCTGCCATATTTATTATTCCCTTTATATTCGACGAGAAGCCAGACGGGACCTTGATACTGCTCAGACATTCAAAAAAGATTTCCTTCTCTGCTTTGGTAAGAGCGTAGCTGGCAGGAGTTAAGTGGCATAGTTTACCCTTCTTGTTCTCAGGATACATAGGCTCTTCAGGGGCCTTCAGACGTTGCTGGTCCTGTCGTGCTTCCGGTGTATCTTTTGTATTCCCATACACTCCTAGAAAGCCTAGCAGGTTCACGCAAACATTCTTCGTCACGTGCATCACGTCGATTGAAGAGCGGACCTCTAAGACTTTCCAATAGGATAGGTCCCAAAATATAGATTGCTTCTTCCACATGGGCGCGTGTCCGGCATCGTCATTCGGAACAGATAGACTGCCAGGAACTTTTCCAAAGATTACTTCTAGGTCCTTGACCATACCAAATACCTCCTCACCGGTACGGAGGACAGGCTTCCTCCGGGGTTCTGCCAGACGTTTGAAATGCTTGCCTTTCTTTCTTACTGGATGCAGGTTCGGAAGAAATCGGCGATACCCTAGGTACACAACATTCTTACATTTATCCAAATATACACTTTCAGTATCATCTAAACAGTGTGTGCATGCATTGTATCCCTTGTTTGTCTGCCCTGAAATGTTACTAAGAGCAGGCCAATCATTGATGGTTACGAAAAGCAATGATCGTAGGTCAAATGGCTCCCCTTTGTGCTCATCCCACATACGTACACCTGGTTTGGCCCACAGCTGTAAAAGTTCTTCAACTAATGACCTTAGGTACACATCAATGTCGTTGCCGGGTTGCCTCAGGCCTTGGATGAGCACTGGCATCATAATGAACTTCCTCTTCATACACAACCAAGGAGGAAGGTTATAGATACATAGGGTCACAGGCCAGGTGCTGTGACTGCAGCTCTGCTCACCAAAAGGATTCATGCCGTCTGTACTTAGACCAAACCTTAAGTTCCTTGCGCCACGCATGGAAGTCCGGGTACTCTCGCTCGACTTTTCTCCACTGTGACCCATCAGCGGGGTGTCTCAACATCGCGTCTTTCTTACGGTCTTCCATGTGCCATCGCAATAACTTGGCATGCTCTTTATTTCTAAAGAGACGTTTTAACCGTGGTATTATAGGAGAATACCACATAACCTTGGCGGGAACCTTCTTCCTAGGGGCCTCGCCCTCAACATCGTCAGGATCATCTCGTCTGATCTTATACCGCAGTGCAGTGCATACCGGGCATGCATCCAAATTCTCGTACTTCTCACCGCGGTAGAGGATGCATTCATTAATGCAGGCATGTATCTTCTGCACGTCTAATCCTAGAGGGCAGACAACCTTCTTTGCTTGGTATGTACTGTCAGGCAACTCATTATTTCTTGGAAGAAGATTCTTCATTTTTACCAACAACTTTGAAAATGCGTCACCACACCATTCTCTCGCCTTCCATTGCAGCAAATCCAGTGTGGCACCTAGCTTTTTGTGGACATCTTCGCAAGTTGGATACAACAATGTTTTGTGATCCTTTAACATCTGCTCCAGCTTCTCCTTCTCCTTTTCAGTTTCACATTCTTCCTTTGCATCAGTAATGGCCCGACCAAGATCGTCATCAGCGGGCCCATCTGCTGCCTCTTGATCTTCATTATCTACCCCCGTTGCATTATCATCATATTCAGGATACATATTATGATAGTTGTCATCATCCTCTTCTTCTTCGTTGTCTTCCATCACAACCCCTTTTTCTCCGTGCTTGGTCCAACAATTATAGCTGGGCATGAAACCGGATCGAAGCAGGTGGGCGTGAATGGTTCTGGTATTTGAGTAGTCTTTCTTGTTCTGACAGTGAACACACGGACATCACATAAAACCATTGTGACCACGGTTTGCATTAGCCACAACGATGAAATTTTGGAGGCCCGTAATGTACTCGGAAGTGCGGCGGTCACCGTACATCCATTGCCGATTCATCTGCATTAATATGTAGTATATATCAAAAAATAATAGGGAGATGACCATTTATATATATAGTACATCAATGACACATGAAACTATAGTTGACGACCTCGACCGAGACGGAAAGAGCAACAAGAAAACTTATTTTGAGCTCTCGGCATTTCACCGAACACCTCTAGTGCATATGAAAAAAACACAAACTAGCACTCTTCACACCCTCTTGCTAGGCTCCAAAATGTGAAAGAATGGAAGAGTGGGGTGTGTGTGGGCTGGGGTGGTGTCTTATATAGCCTCCCCCTTTAAACACCGGTTCATGCCACGAACCGGTGTTAACGGGGGGAGGGGTGCGCGGGCCACTGGTGCTGGGACCTTTAACACCGGTTCGTGGCACGAACCGGTGTTAAAGGGGGGGCTCCTTTAATGCCGCAGGGGCCACGCTGGTACGGCCCCCCCCTTTAACACCGGTTCGTAGAAGAACCGGTGTTAAAGCCCCTTTTCGGGATCAACAAAAGACCTCGTTTCCACTAGTGGATGTCGTGTGTTCCTTTGTTAGTTGACCAATTATGCTGCAACAAATGGGTAATTACCGATGTATCTATATATTTCTATATGTATGCAGCGTCTGTTGTTGTACATGTCCCATCCAAAATTATATTTAAATGGTGAATACATGTATTTATTTCTTTATTCCCAAAAACTTAACCAACGAGCCTAGAAAATAGAATGACAGACATAGAGCTAATTTACGTCACCATTTAGACTATCAGCAATCATGAAAAAATAGAACATATTAGTACTTATCTATTAATGATAACCTGATATAAAATCTATTAGTCAGGGGTAAATCTGTAATGACAGACAAGCCATGACTAGTATGTCAGTGCTATTATACAAATAGTTGTTTTTTCCAAGAAAGAAAGTACGTAGCACGCCACCCAATCCATAGTGCTAACAGCCATAGATTATGCATAGGCCGCTGGTTTGCCAAGTCTCTAGGCTAGATACCCGCATCTCATCGACTGGAGTACCTCCATCGACAGGCAAAAATCAAGTTGGTAGTCAGCGCTAGTAGATCGGACGACAAGTCATATCGACATCAGCGATAAGGTGTTATCAGTGACTGTATATCGCTGACGAACGTCTTTATCATCAGTGTAGTTGATTCCTAGCTCGACACTGATAAGTACGTAATTTCGCACTAGTGAACTTGTGTGATTTTTGTCTCATGGTCGCCTTTCTTCTTCTCCTTTCACTGGCGTTATTCGGATAGATGCTAAACCTAGTCAAACAATTATAGTAATTTAGGTAGTATATAATTCTCAAATATCAATGTATTATTTTTAGCTAGGAATAAAATCACTTGATAGCAGGGCCGGCTCTATATTTTTTGGGGCCCTTGGCGAAGTCGATAAAAGGGCCGCTAAAGAGAATATATATATATATGCGTATAACTAGATATATAGATGATATATGTGCCAATTTTACTTGCAAAATATTTAAAAGCATATAACCACACGCTCATAGTCGAGATGTCTATAAATAATTGTCAAGAACTAAAGCATTGTGATATTTAGATAAAAAAATAAAATGGTAGGAAAATATAACAAGTATTCCATGCTAGTAAAAATGGTAGGAAAATATAACTTATTTAAAGCACCTCTTTGTAAATAAATAAGCTGATTCTCTCTCTTTCTTTTCTTCTTTTTTGCAGCACCCAACAATTGCTTCCCCATCGTACCACCTATCAAAGATTGTGATAAAATTTATATCAAAGATCGTAACACCGAATCGAGAGATTAATTAGAAAAATTAAATCAGGAAGAAGGAATTAGACATAAACAGATAAACTTACGGTCTGTCGATGATCTAAGTTACAGTCTATAGAGGGCAGATCGAACGAGCGTTGATGATCGCGTTTGTGACAGAGGGCAGATCGATCGCAGCAGGGCTGGCGCAGCATAAGGGCACCAGGGCTGGCGCAGCCAGCAGCAGCAGGCAGGCAAGCCACGCAGGGGGAGGAGGGGCTGGGCGCTGGCGTTGGGCGTGGCTGCCCTGAGTCTGCAGTCTGCGTGTCTGCGCCTTTCTGCGTCAGGCGTGGCGACAAAATGTCGAAACCGCGAGCGTGAGCCGCGAGGAGAGAGAGTCAGAGAGACGAAACCGCGACAGGGCTGAATCGTGAGCGCGAGGCGAGCGAACCGAGGAGTTCGCGATCAGGGCAGCAAGGCAACGTTTCGTCGTTTCGGTTTTGGTTCGGTGTCGATCGAGTTCCCTATTTTTCCTGGGCCCTTGTAGTTTAGGGGTAAAAAAAGGGCCCCCCTCTGGCCTGTGCCCTTGGCCATGGCACAACCCTGTCATGGGTTAGAGCCGGGGCTGCTTGATAGTAATCAACTCAATAATTTTTTGCCAGAGTCGGTGTAATCTATGAATATATTCTCATCGGTACAAGTATTGTTTGGACTTGAAAAATAGATACTGCTAGAACAAGCATACCTACGGAAGTAGGAAAAACCTGAGATTTACATGCCAGTGCATAATTCAAAGAAATGTATAATGAACTTCTTTTGTGCAAGCAAGCTGAAGGATTCAATATGTGTATCTTTGATTGTTTCATAAGGTGTTCAAGATTTAAAAAATTGAATAGAGGACCTTCATAGCTCGGCTAGGAATCGAGTAGGCTCTAAGCGCTACCATGTTTTCGTGTTTGTACCAATAGATGTGGATCCTGTGGTTGGATTCTTCCTCTCTATTTCTGTTTGGTCGGGGCATTGTGCATGGACGATTGTGGCTGCATGGCTGCGTTCCTGTCTGCATGTTTCGGATCGCTTGAGGATCCATACAGCTATGCTACCATTTTGACTTGTTGGATTATTCTTTCTCATGCATCACATGGAAATTATTTCCTCAATTTCATTGTTATTTTTTAATTTGTATGATTTTCCGTGTAATCCCAGTTAATATCATTTGAGTCGTCACCGTCTATGCTAATTTTGTCGAGCGAGCAATGTATTAGCAAGTGAGAAAAAAGTACGAGGTATGCAGGATAAAAATAATAATTAATGGCTCATTTGATATATTGTGCTGCCCTAGCCATTATTCGATGTTGGTGAAGGATCCTTCTTGCTTCCATACCGATGACATCGGTTGCCATGAGAATCGGAACAACAAATCATCATTACTTTGGTGATTTATAGATTAGGCTGGTCCTAGTGGTAGTATCATACTACTAGTATCATGCATATGATACTAGTGCATGATACTATGTCTCTAGTGCATTGTATCATATAGTAGTATCATAGTAGTGATATATTTATTGATTTGTAGCATCTCTATGTAAAATGTGTGTACAAGATTTACTTGTCATTATGATTTCTAGTTTTACGTGCTATGATACGGTATCTACCTATGATACACTAATCACCTCTCTCTTCATTAATTATGGCGCCACATCAGATTTTTGCCAAGTTGGCATGCATGATACACCTTATGATACTAGCACTAGGACCAGCCTTATTCTTTCCCTTGCATCACGTGAAAATAACGTCCTCCATTTCATTGTTATTTTTTAATTTGTATGATTTTTTGTGTAATCCCAGTTAATGTAGGAATTGAAAGCTCGGCTCATAAATAGAACATCATTAGAGTCGTCAAACTTTCTATGCTAATTTTGTCCACGAGCAATGTATTAGCAACTAAGAAAAAAGTACAAGGCATGCAGGATAAAAAAAATTAATGGCAAATTTGGTTTGTTGATCTGCCCTAGCCATTATTCAATGTTGGTGAAGGATCCTTCTTGCTTCCATATCGATGACATCGGTTGTCATGAGAATCCTAACAACAAATCATCATTACTTTGGTGATATATGGGTAATTCCTGTTGCCTTCCATGCCCACATCTGTCAAGTCATATCTCTACTGTACACGGGCACAACAAAAGTATATGAAATTCGAAATTTTTGACAAAACACATATAGTGAGAAACAGGCTATGCACCGTTTTCATGGAGAAGGCTTGCTCCATATAAAAGACTTGGCTCGTGTGCAGGGTCTGTAAGCCTTTTCCTCTGGTAGGTCGATCAATAGTTAAACTTCTTCTAAAATAAAGTTAAATAGCATCCATTCTTTATGAGCATGGTTCTCCATTAAATAAGTCAGTACGGTAGACTCATCAATCATGTAAACATAAGATAAATAATCCTTTGACCTATCTAGTTTCGTATGAATTAGACATATAATTTTGGAATATGTAGATGCATCATTAGAGTCGTCAAACATATATTTTAGAGTGGATAGAGTATTATATTTAACTATTTTAATTGTATTATTCAATCTATTATTTAATAAAGTCATTATGCATACTCTCTCGGTTGTATTTGTCTTGTCATGTAAGATGCCTACACTTGTCACGTACACACGGCATCATTATGGCATCTTAATAAACCGCCATTTTTCTGTAGGTTGCAAATTCCAATGATATATCCTAGTAAATTTTAAGGATATAAAAACCGCCATTTTTTCTATGTTCTATTTTGTGTACCAATCATTTAAGAGTTTAATCTATCTCTCATTTTAAAGTGGATATAGCATTATCTATAACTATTTTTGTGTGAATAGAATTCTGGTATTAAAAGAACATCGAACAGTACAAAGCAGCTCAAAAAATGAAAATTACATTGAAATCCTCGGTATTATTCAATCAAGTCATTATGCATACTCTCCCGGTTGTATTTGTCTTTTCATGTAAGATGACTGCACTTAGCATGTATGAACGACATCATTCTGGCATCTTAATCAACCACCATTTTTTATAGGATTGAAAATTCCAATAATGTATCCTAATAAATTTTAAGGATATAATAACTACCATTTTTTCTTGGTTGTATTTTTGTGTACCAATTATTTTTGGAGTTTAATCTGCTACTCAGCTTGCTGACCGATTAGGTGATGTTAGTCTAGCGGATCAACAAGGCTAGATAGCTAATCGGTCAATTATTTTGGTAAAATCAGCTGTTTTTTCCTTTGTATAGTTCTGCTCTTAGGTGGTATACCAAGCTAGATAATGCACACACTATGGTAGTTGATCTATTATGAATGGATCTGTATGGTCATCGAGCTAGATAGCTAGCTAGTTTAAGATGGAACCTATCAATTCCTTCAAAAAAAAGATGGAACCTATCAATTCTTTTGGTAGCAATAGTCCTTTTTTAGATGGTAGCAAATAGTCTTTGCCTTAAAACAAAACCTTTGCCCTTTCCTTATACAAGATGGATGGATAGGAACAGTACGGCTTCCACGGTTCAGTAGAGCTTCATTGGTTTCTTATTAACTTAATGTGGACTTAGACTTATACGGTCCGTTGACCTGGCTGTCACGTCTAATGTGTTACGTAATATACAATTTGATTAAATCATAGCCGCTAGTTATATATCCAACAGTCTAAATAATTTAGGTAATAAGGATCAACCTAATGTCCTGAAAAAACACTCTTATATTGCTTTTAGTATATAATAGATAAGGTTTTTATGTTTTTATGGTATGAGTATGGATATAATTAATTAAAACTATAACAGTTTTATCAAACCGGCCTATTTAAGTTCATTAGACAAACATCTACATTCTCCCACTACAACAAAAAAGTCATGCAGAGACATCAAATTATAAGTAAGGACGCAATAAGACGTGACTAGGTGGTTGTAGAGTCGTCTCAGTAAAGCGTCATAGGAGCGTCTCCTTATGCACCGTCTCAAACATCGTAAAGATGTGTCTAAAGCGTGTCTAGGAAACATTAGACGCTTTAGAAAGCATGTTTACGTTGGTAGAGACCTATTGGAAGCTGTCTTAGAGTTGTAGTATGAAACGTCTCTACCAAATCTTGAGTGGCTTTTAGAGATGGTTATTTAAATCAAATTAATATTACATTATGTTGTACGTGAGGGTGTAAATTTGTATGGAAGCCATTGCAGAATATACAAAAGTGGACACGTGTAGCAATTACATAGGGAAACCTTAACTTATCTTAATCAAGAGAAATTGTACTTTACAACTGAACAATACATATAGAAAATGGGGTAGAAGTTGCTATAAAATCCTTAAAATCTCATATGATTCTTCTAACTAGTTGGATCTATCTAAGCTTCATTACAATACGTCAATAGCTCCTGTCCTCACCGCATCACGTATATTTTCCTTGTGGTCTTCTAGTTTGACTCATGAAAAAAAATCCCACAGCTGAACTTCCTGCAAAATAAAATCAAAATATCACCTCTTGGACAAACACTATTCATTTATATTTAAAATCTTACAAACTGAACGCAGATTCTAACCCATTGCACTAAGGTCAGTAATTGTTGAACCAACATTGGCCAAAATATGTACCAACCTGGAATATTGCTTTCAGACTAGAAAGTGTATTGCAACCGTTAGTTGCAATATAAATGTACAAATGTACCTTACTAGTCATCTATCCATAATAGTAACAGCTAGCATGATCAAGTAAGAACCTTAACTAAAATGATGCACCGTCATAACTTTACCAATTTTCTTTGGAACACTACAACTTGAAGCTTCGATGAATTTAGGGGAAGCCTATCAATAAAAAAGGTTAGTGACGAGGATGACAAATTCTGAAAAAATGGTGAATCTAATTAGAAAAAAGAGTTATACTTTCTCCATCCGAAAATTAGTGACTTAGATTTTTTTAGATTCACATGTATCTAAACGTGTTTTAGTATATAAATATATGCAAAACTAAACAAATCCAACTTACTCATTTATGGACGGAAGACTGAGGGAGTACTACAATAAAATGGTAGAGTTAAAGATCACTCTTGATTACCTAAGTTATATAACTGACACCTCTAATAAGACATGAAGAATTGAAGCAAGACGAAGGATAACGCTGAAAATGCTAGCTGCGATTCGTCGCCTAAAAATTGTAGATGCAGTCAAATTTTGCATGTTGTGCTTGGGAGGCTGAACAAACTTCATCTAGTCACTCCTTAAATCACATAACCACTTTCAGTTCAGTAAATTACACCATTATGAGCATGCAATAGGTCAAAGTAGATCAAAACTAATGTAACTTATATGGACTGTACACGATACACACAAGTAGATAAATTCAAGTTTATTAGTGAGTTAAGAAAACCACAATAATTATATTGAAAAGTACATGAATACTTAAAGACTATCTCTTTCAATACATGGATTACATGTATAACAAATACAAGAAACCCTTTATTAAGATAAGCATTCTGGATCGGTGAATGTAAACTATGAAAGAAAAGGAATACTAGATTAGGACGCTCATGCACATCAGCACATTCAACTTGTCAAGAAGAACAATGAAAATCTGAGCGGTACTATATATGGTATTTTGATTAAAGTAAGGGATCGATAAACTCACAATTTTCACGAAAGTCTGCCACATCAGGGAAAACGAAGCACATACATCTTTGTGGGCCGTGTGGAGAGCAAGTTGGAATTGGGGGCACTACAAAACAGAAGAGGACAAAGCAGTGAGGTTGCCGCAACGTAGCGCCATGTGCAACCAGCGGCGATGCGGCGGAGCGCCACAGGAAGGCCACCAGGAACAGTCAGCGGTGAAGGTTTGGTGGCGCCACTGTAGATGAGAAGTCCCATCTAGTCCTAGGCTCCTACCTAGGGTAAGGAAGAGGACGTGGGCCGTCTAAAATAGGCTGAGAAAGTAGAGGCGGTTTGTGATAAAAAAATAGCTTTACCAACTAAAACAATTATCTTTGTATGGATATAATTCAGACTTTGAGACAACCCTCCTTGCGTCCTTTGGGACGTCCTTATATGCAATGGGACTCCCTCTATAGAGACACACTAAAAGTCGTCTAATAAAAAACGTCCATACGTAACCGAAGAAGCTAATGTATGCATGCATGAAAGAGAATCTTACCACTATCCAAAAGTTTAAATAGAATTATCTCTTAAATAGTTATCAGATTGAAGATCTGTTTTCACTATTGGGTTTGTCACGACAAGATCTCCCATCTTAACATATTTTGATCAATTATTTTATCTCTAGGTACAAAGTTATAATAATATAACAATCATATTACTAGTTAACAGTTACCAGATATTTTTTACATGTGTTTTTTCTGTATAGAAATAATCTACGTAATCCGAGAGTGAGTACTCTAATTTTTGCTAAAAAGGGGGATAATTTTAACCTGGTAACCAAATTGGTTTGCCTCATGAACAATTGTCTATAATCTCGTAACTATGATCAAAAAATAAGTTTATCAAAACAGATCAGCTTGTTATCTAGTTTGAAAGATATCACCGCCACAATGCCAGCCATAAAAATGGATATGAATTTTGACTTAAAGTCTAAGAAATAAAACATTTTCAGGTTTGAAAATAAAAACAATCCACATGGACTAGTTAAAAAAACCTATTAATTTTAACATGGTAACCAACTTGACATTAGTGATTGACTAAGTGAGAATAATCTGGTAAGTAGGTGTCGAAAATAAAAATTATCAAAATATATCAATATGAGATCTATCTTCAAAAATTTTGTCACGAAAAAGCTAACCATATAAACTTATCTGGATCTCGACTTATGGATCAAGAGAAAAAACACTTTAATGTTTGAAAAAAAATGAAACAAAAGACAATTAAAAGGAGAAATTAACAGAACATTCTCACAAATGAAACAAAACAAAATCATGAGCATCCGACATTTGTTATTTAGTGGTAAAGAATGACGCTACATAGAAAATCAGAAGCTCCATGTATGTTTGACATATGATCTAACATGATATATAAATTATAGAGTGAATTCCACTTTTTACACTCTATTTGTACATTTGAGACACTAATTACCTCATTTAGTAGAAGTTGTACCTGAATGTCCTATTTAAGAAAATTCTAAGCATGATTTTGTCTTGTTTTAGCATTTAACACATGTTTTTGGATAAGGCTGACATGTTAGGATGATGTGCCACCATAAAATATGTCAAGATTAGAGGACGTCGTCGTTGATCACATCTACCCTTCTCTGTACCAAATGGTTTATTCTTTGTTGCCATCTCAATAATTTCGAAGTTCAATCGTCACCTCACACCTTGGCTAATAGATATGCATCAGAAAATGAGGATTTAAAGTTTCCAAACATGGTAATTTAGATGAATTTTCACTACATAGGGTAATTAGTGTCACAAATGCACAAGTAGAGGGTAAAAAGTGGAATTCACTCGAAATTATATGCTAGATCTCATTGTGCACTTTATCTTATATACTGATCTAATATCAAAAAATTACACATATGGTACATAGTACGACTTTCAAATAAACAAAAAGCACACACAGTCACATGCCATTTAAGGAACACGGGAGTCACCGAGCTATAACAAAAGAGTCACTATGTATGCCTAGCTATTAACAGATTGTTGTCTCCCTCTGTATTCTTCCTTAATGAGGAACAACAATACATCGAACATGGGGTTTGATCTCTTGTGAGATGAGTTAGCTAGAACAACCATTCTAACCATAGGTTAGTTTTCATGCTCGGTCTGATATGGTGTCACCGGAAATGATATAAGAGTGTTGCTCCAGTCTAGGAGAATTTCAACTCATTGGCCAATATTTTAGTGGTATTTACACGATAGTAAAATAAACAGCATGTACACAGTGTAAGTTTCTCTTGATCCATTTTTCTTTGCCAAAAACACATACATTGTGCTCCGTTTGCAACCTAAAAGATCCATGGGAGTATGCGTCGTATTTTTTTGACCTATTGGAAACTCTTGATGTCTCCTATGGAAAATATATAGCAAATTCATAACATATAATACATGGAATGATCCTAGAGAAGTCCAAAATAGAAAATAAAAAATAAACTATTTATTATTTTCTTGGAGGACCCATGCTCGTCATAAAAGACTTGGGGGGTACTGGTAGGAAACGTTACGAAGTGGTTTGTCCTCATCTAGTTAGATCCTGTGACGTCTCACATTATGAAGTCGTGTGCACTTCATCAGTTCTCTTAAAGATAAAGATTTTCTTAGTTTTTAATTGAACAAATGAATTGCTCTTTTTAACTCGGCACCAAGATCCAAATGATCTTTCTAGTAAATTTAATACTTCCTCTGTCCCTAAACACAAAGGACTCTTCCCAAAGCACTCTTCACTAGTGAGCACAAGGACTACATTTTTCTCTTTCCCTCACGGCCACTCTTTTATCATTCATATTGATCATACTTATATAGGCAGTAAAGATAAGGACTCACACGATCTCCACTCTCATCCTAATCCTAAACTCACTCTCTCAAAAAAAAATCCTAAACTCACGCATGACCACATGACCCGGCCAAGATCCACATCTACACATGCAGCATGCATGCACCTCGTCTAACTAACTCTGGACACTACTAGAGCTAGTTTCACGACTGAGCTAGAATAAGTGCACGTACTTATCCTCACATCTACGTGCACTTATTCTAAACTAAACACAATTAAAATCTACACTTAACACTAATAAGAGGATTAGTTCCAACATTAAGTACCAGTATGGTTCCTGCATATTGCTCCGAGACTGCCCCCTTGTTGCTTGCATGCACCATCTACCGTGATCCTGTGTAGTAACCGGCAGTTGGCACGAGCCAGCTTCTAGCTTGCCTCGTCGCTTAGCAAACACCTACCTGAAGTTTAGGCTTTTGAATCCCGCTGAAGATCCGAGATGTATCTCCTAATAAATTCAGTGAGCTTTGGAATTTTTTCTGGTGAATCGTGGGTGAACACCGAAGCACACCTCCCATAAAAAAAAACATCCACTGCTCACTGATGGCAAACTCTGGATTCCAGGCACCTCTTGAGTTTTCTTGTTTTGAGGGAACGAATCTTACTTTACATTATTGCTCCTTTGGCAATTGGCATCATGCACAACTATGATGCACTGACCAAATAAATGGATGCATGTACATAGTGTGAGTGTTTATGATTGTATTGTGTTTTTTAAAAATACCTTAAAAAACCAAAACGAACTACCACCGAATCCTCAATCTAGTTTCACTTTTTACTGGATTGATTTTCCTATTACTCTCTCAGTCACGCTATGCTTGGAAGACGACTGAAGATCAGTGTTCATATGCAGCAGTCACAACTCAATGTCTCAATCATACATGGTCCTGCCATGAGTCTCAAGTCATCAGTTCACATTATGTAGAACGTGCGTAACTAATACCATGGAGTAAATTGCATGCTAATAAAAAACATATTAGTAATCCAATCCGCGCCCCAATCATGGTCAGGAAGTATAGGTACAAAATACAGGCGAGTCCATATATATGGTGGTTCACTTGTGTCCACTCGATTTGTAACATTTCCGGTATCATCCCTCTAAAAGTCCGGAATGCAGCTCACGTCTAAGACAGGCTCATCAGAATCGCAAACATTTGTAGTGGTAGTCATGTTAGTCTGTGGATAAGAAATGTGACAGATTTGCTAAAAAATGGCTGGCTATCCTGCATTGTACTCCCATTTGATATTCTCTTTGTTGGTTGCCAATAATTCAGTCTTTGTTCCCAACTTCAATGTAGGTGACATGAGGGCTGAGTACATGTCCTAATTTTGTTGACCCATCAGTAATTCCCGCTACCTTCCATTCCGAGGTCTCTCAAACTTGTAACTTTGGTGTGAAGTTACACAGTAAGAATGCACGAGAATGAAGCAAACTATTCTAGGATATATATAGAAATAGAACGGGGAATGAGTTTTTTTGCCATTTACTTGGGGGAGCCTTGCTTCTTATAAAAGACTGGGTAGTACATTGTGTTATGAATTCGTTTATCATTAGGTAGATCAATAGCTAGATGACACTTAGTTATGAGCTTGGTCCTCTGGTAGGTCAACCGTTATGTGTCCCCTTAGCCTCTTTTCTTACAATGAAAGATTTCCTCGCTCTTCCGTGCTATGTACCTTGACAATGCAATTCATTGTTTCAAAACTCGTACAAATAGAAGTCCTATAGCTATCAATCTATTGTCCATACAAAAAGTGTGAGTTCATTACAACGAACATATCCAATATAATATCATCACACGAAAAGAAGGATGGTGAATGTCGCACCTCTTTCTGTGTGTGCATGCTCACCAGCGTGTATTCGGTTGTTTTGCTTGAAAATGACATTGCCAAAATTTATGTTCCATAAGTTAGAACAATAATTCTTTTATGGTGAGCCATATGTCTCGGATACA
Organism: Avena longiglumis; assembly: GCA_030063025.1. Taxonomy (NCBI): domain Eukaryota; kingdom Viridiplantae; phylum Streptophyta; class Magnoliopsida; order Poales; family Poaceae; genus Avena; species Avena longiglumis. Next base: position 244,730,771 of record CP125979.1, on the reverse strand, counting down.
TAGATGCAAGCAATTGTGTGATATGAGTTCGTTCCTTGTCGCACTTTGACATTGGCTTACACACTCAGGAGTATCATCGATTAGGTTTCACTGACCTCTATATGATACCATAATAAAAAAAAGCATCAGACTAAATTGATTAACAGTTACACTAATGAACGAGTATATCAGAAGATGCGGTTAACAAAGAACTTTTTATATCAAAGAAATTAGTTGCCTAAACAAACATCATTCTTTGCTTAAAGGGGGTGCAATAATGTCGTTGACCATTGTGCAAAATTTTGCATGTTAATTTGGTCAGTGAAATCACCGAAAAGCTAAGCTCAAGCTTTTATTTAGACCGCTAGGAGAAGACGGTGTGCCTAAAATGAATGACAACGAAGCTTTCTCAAATGAATAGGATCTAGCTTAGTTATGGCTACACCCTGATCACCACTTGTTCGGCAGGTACCATGTGCCTTTCACTAATGGAGTAAACTAGTTGTTGACCAAGCAACATATACTTTGTGCTATTTTCCATTGTCGGCTCTATTGCACCTTAAACTATTTTCCTCAAGTACCTATTGTTGTTGGCAGTCCCTGCATCGTAGAAATTGAGAGGCAGCCTGGTTTAGAATTAATTATGGAATATCTCACCAACTTGGTGTTTTGTAGCAATATTATGTCAGTGGTTAATGATTGGTACATACGCAAAAAAAAGTTGTTAATGATTGGTGGCACCATTGACGGATGAAAACGGAATTTAATCTGATGAAACTGAGTATATATAGATACTTATTTTCATATTTTTGTGTCGGAGCAGAAAGAAATATGAATCGAATTTGGAAACATATTCAGACTGGGTACTGTACGGATCCAGATAGAAAAGCGGGGGATGGGTGATGCCACTGCAGTAGCGGTGTCTCTGGTGGCAGGTTGCAAGGACGTGTCAAGGGAGAAGGACGGACTAGCTACGGGATTGGGTAGTAGAATATGTTGTGTTGGGGTCTATTTCACAGAGATTGGCGGCATGTTGTAATTGTCCAAACACAACATTTATAGCCCCATGAAAACTGAGAATTTTGCTATTTGCCAAAAGCATAAATTATTTTTCCGAGTCAATTCCGCTTGAAAATCTTGTTTTGGTTCTCCTGAAAGAATTGCCTCTTGGTTTCCATTTTACCCACAAAAGTCATAAATTTTTCACTCTAGTTCATCCCTACTATAACATAATATAATGGGATGCAATTGTGCACACCATGAATATGACATTGATCGGTATTTATATAAATATTATACATTGTATTACAAGAAGGTCAAGTCAGGTTTCCTAAAACCCTAGGTAACCACTGTATAGATTAAGCTAAACTTCTAGAGTTATCTAACATGGCTCCGTAGTGTGAACAAGGGGACAAACCGTTGTTGATGTGAATACTAGACCAGAAATCCATGAATAGATGGGTTTGGCAGTCTTTTGGTGAATATCTCGGCAAACTGTGAGGGAACATGTAGTACCCGGAGAACTCCAAGTGCAACCTTATCACGGACGAAATGAATGTCTAGCTCAATGTCCTTAGCGTGATGATGTTGTACTGGGTTAGCATACATGTAGACAACAAAAATGTTATCACAATACACAACCATGGCACTGTCAAGGGGGCAGCATAGCTCGGCCAAAAGATGATGTAGCCAGCATGTCTCGGCCACTACCGTAGCAACTGCCCGGTACTCCGCTTCTGCACTTCTGTGAGAAATTGTTGTCTAATAGTGAGACGACCAAGAATATTTTGTAGATTGATCACTACAAGAAATGTGTTAACTTGTGACCTTCTCATAGTAACGAGGAATTAAATCGTCATAGATTTATGACGATTTTGCACAAGATGGTCATACGATGTTTGGAGAGGTCAAAATCCTATGGAATTACGATGATTTGCGTCAAAATCGTCGTAATTTCATGACATGAAATCGTTATAACCTACACGATATAGCTTAGAGTCTTATTTATACCCCATTATGACCAATTTAAATCATCATATTGTCTAAAATAATATATTAAATTAACTAGTTGGCCACCTCAACAATTATGCTTATGTGGCATGTGTATGTGTCTATATTTATATATGTATATATCTAGGTGTCAATATATATCTAAATCTATTTGGGAAATATAGTAATATAAAAAAAGGAGGCGATGGGATCAAACCAAGGACCTAGCGCACTGGCAGCTCGTGGACAACCACCACGCCATAACGACTTTGGTGTTACAATTGCATAGTTATTTTATTATAGCAATCAATAATTGGGCTTTGACAAATAAATGGCGCAAAAAATAGGATGCCACCAAGAATCTCTATAACCAAACGATAGGATCTAACCATCCATCCACCACCGCTTTGTTGTAGTACAACTGAGCTACATCTTTATAAATGATACTTACCTATTGGTTGGGCCTGAGCCTTATCAAAGGGAGTCCTTCCCTCTTTTATTTTTTTTAACTGTGGCATGGGACTTGCCACCCGGTGGCAGTAGATAAGATCTTGTCCAACTTGGTGGTCCATTTAGCAAAGTTTTTTTCCTTTTCTATTTTCTTAATTTTTTATACCTTTTTCATAAGAAGTCCAAATAAATTGATATTTTCCTCTATTTTTTTATAAAGTTCAGTTATATCCTCCTAGGTTGTTAATTATCAATACTTGTATTATTTAAAAATAGTGGATTTACTAATCTCACATTAGTCCATGGTAGGGACAATATAATAATTCAAAATATAATTTTGAAACTAGGGTTTTGGATTCAAATTTGTTGGCCTTGATTCTTACTAAAATTGTATTGGATCTATGATAAAACAATATATTGTGAGTCTAAAAATCATTTTTTCAAAAAATAACGGACATCAGATAATGTACCTGTAGTTCAAAACGGACCCACTTCCTACCGATTCGGTAAGAATTTGTCTTTGTCGCAAGGGGCGCACTGAAAGGTTTGAGATACCCCGGTTGGGAAATTGTCCATGTAAAGTGGCCTATTATTTTTGAAACATATGGTGGTACCATTCTAAAACTGTCATTTGGTGGTTGCTTCATAAAACGGTCCGTTTTTTGCGCCCGGAAAATGGAAAATGCATTTTTCGTGCGTCGAAAAGGAAAACTTCCTCCTGTAACATTGTTTTCCATCACAAGATGCACAATACGGACACATTATCACAAACTATTCCCTGTATCTAGCCATAACATAGCCCATTTGACCCGAAAGCCATGAAACCTCGTACATGATAGGTCATTTCTAGGAAGGTTTTTTCGAGACAGAATCAATTTACCAAGTTGATATTTTTTCTTGGAACTATATCACATAACATGACGCCACACAAAGGTTTTACATAGTTCGGACTAATTTTGAATTTTTTATGCCCGTTTCAAACAATGGTCAAAACGGCGGGCATGAAGGTTCTTAGCTAGGGGCTGAGCCTCGCTAAACTTGCATTGGATCTCTGAAGAAATAGCATATTTTGAGTCTAAAAATCATTTTTCAAAAAAAACATAGGCATCATATAATGTACATGTAGTTCAAGTCGGACCCACTTCCTACCGATTCGGCAGGAATTTGACTTTTTTGCCAGGGGTGGACGGAAATGTTTGAGATGCCCCGGTTTGGACATTTTCCATGTAAGGTGGCCTATTATTTTTGAAAAATGGGGTGGTACCATTCTAAAACTTTCATTTTGTGGTTGCTTGATGACCCACAAGTATAGGGGGTGTATCGTAGTACTTTCTAAATAGGAGTGTCGATCCCAACGAGGAGCAGAAGGTGTTGACTAGTGGTATGTAGCAGGAAATCTCTGTAAATACTTAACAAATGGATTTTTAGGTTTTTTTTGATAAAACAACAAAACAAAGTGCAAGTAATAAAGACAATGAACAACTGCATCAAGTGGTCCAATCCTTTCTTAGCAAAGGACAAGTCGGTGGAAATACTTATAAGGACCAAACTTTCTCGAGGACACATGGGAATTCTGTCAAGTGCTTTCCCTTCAAATAGCTGAGTACTCTTCTTTGGTGTTGTAAGTATTGAGTGGGTAAACCTGTGCTAATGTACCGATCTTACTTGGACTAATACATACTTGTGATTAAACCCCCTGCAAGCATCTGCAACTACAGGAAAGTAATTAAGATATAAATCTAACCACAGTCTTAAACTCTGAGATCCTACGCTCCCTTATACAATGATGTCCTAACGGGGGTTCAGGTTTCTGTCACTCCGGCAACCCCGCAATTAGTAGCCAAATACACAATGTATTCCCCTTGGCCCATAAATGGTAAAGTATCATGTAGTCGACGTTCACATGACACCACTAGAAGAATAGCACCACAACTTAAATACTAAACCATTGAATAATAACTCAACACAATCCACTAGTAACAACATGACTTCTCTCATGTCCTCAAGAACCAAATGAACTACTCACAAGACATCATATGAATCAAGATCAAATATGATATGGTGATGGATAACAATCTGAACATAAACAATAATCCAATGGTTCCACTCACAAGCATCAACTACAATAGTAATCAACACCAGGAAAGTTTCCCCTAAGAACTAAAGCAAGATCCAACACGATTGTTACAGCGGGATGGAGTGGTGATGATGGTGCTGGTGGAGATGATGGTGTGGATGATGATGATGATCCCGATGAAGCCTAGCTTGATGACGGTGTTGATGGCGACGATATCCCCTCTCCGGGAAGTGATTTCCTCGGCAGAAATCTGTCTGCCGAAGAGATCTTTCTCTCTCGGTGTTTTCCGTCCCGCAGAGGCGGCGGAAATCTTTTTGTGGTCGCTCCCCTGGTGTTAGCGTTTAGTGAGGAAGATATAGGCGAGAGGGCGGAGTCGGGAGCCATCCTGGTGGGGCCACACCAACCCTAGACGCTGGGCAAGGTGGGTCGGCGCGTAGGGGTGTGTGGGCCCCCTGTGGCCCGGCTACTCCTCCCCTTCTCGCTTCCTCCGTCTTCTGGGAAAATATAATTTTCCAATATTTTTCTTGAATTTTTATGATCTTCGAGAAATTTCATCAAAACACCTCTTTTTCCATCAGAAACATGACTCCGGCAGTCCATCCTTCAAGAATCATCCAACATGCAAAAACAGAGGAAAAGACATAAGTAATACATCATAATAAGACATATATCAATGAATAGAGGCAAATTATGATATAGAATGGTGATGCAAATTGGACGTATCAACTCCCCCAAGCTTAGACTGTCCCCAAGCAAAAACTGAGCTCAGTAAACATGTCCACAGGTTTATGGAGTGAAGTGTCGATAAAAGAATACGGACAAGAAGCATCACACTTACCATTACACAACTCATAGAAGAAATCAACTCACCATTATATAACTTATTTTGCAACAAGTACATGAGTCACAATAGAGATGCATAAAGATAAATCATAATTGGAATTGGCAAAATTTTGTTCCTGGTCAGAGAACAGCTGACAAATAGTTTCACAAAAAGCTTTTTGTAGAAGTTTTATAACAAGAACACTCTTTGCTCAAAAAGGTTTTTCACAATGAATGCTTTCAAAGTAATACTCAATAGATAAGAGTCTTGTGCAAACAAGGAAAATAAAGAACATGATTGAATAAATCACCATATGAATGCTTGCAACACAACAACTCAAATGCTTGCTGGTGGTAGAGAGGAAGTAGGTTTACTGACTCAACTCAGAAAATAGGAGGAAGGTCCCTTCATAGAGGGTAGCAGGGATTTCAAGTCATAAAGAGCTTCCAAAATATTATGGTACTTACTAGCTTTGAGCCCTCATTGCCCCTATCATAGGCATCTTGAGATGATTAAGGTTAAAGTGAACAATGATGGAGTATATGCTTGACGAAATATAAGTTGGCAATCTCATGTCCCTTGAGTACGAGGGCCGCTCCTCATGCTACTCAACTTTATTTACCGGTAAGTTTTTGTCATTGTAAGTACATATTTATCATAAAGAAATGCCAATGGGGTACCCCTTGCACATGGTACATGAGTTATCCCATAACCAAAATGCCAAGGCAAGCAGACAGTGAGCATCTCAGCGATCTTTTTATTTACTATGTGCATAGCTTTTTATTGAGGATGCTTCATAGAATGCTCACTATAGTGATGCTGCAAGTTTCCACCATGATTAGGCATGGCTTAGGCTAGCGGCCCAGGCATTTCTCTAACACACATACATCACTCCATGGACTTACAAGTTCCCTCTTTATTTCACACCAATGACATCCGCAAACAAAAGAGCATGATATCAACCATGTACAACGTACAAGTGCAATGTTGAAAGCGTTCCTCGTGAAAGCACGGTTCTGCTAATTCCAACGTATAGATGCAAGCATATACAACTTTGATGACACAATGGTTCAAGTCTATTAGGGCCAAGAAAATATGGTGTAACATCAAGTTCATGAGAGGTTTACTAACTAGTTTTCACATAACAAAAATAGTTTTTAATTCGAAAGATAGATGAAACTTGAGAATTTTCTTGGAATAGCAATAGTTCTAATAGGTAGATATTGTGGACACAAATGGCAAAGGTTTTGGTTCAAAGGGATTGGAAACATGAGAAGTATGCCTTCTCAAAATAGGTTTTTGGCTAGCAAAGCTGGATAGCAAGCAAAAGAGTTGAAGGAAACAAGGAAACCTACAAGTGATAAAGCCAAACATGCAATCTTCCTTGAAGACACAACAGATCTTAAATAAAGAATACTAAGCTTATGAGCCAATCAAGAAAGAAAACAAAATGATACAAAATACCTGTAAGCTTTTTATCTTTCCCTTTCAAACCTCAAAAAGTGTTGCTACTAACGAGAATTTGGTCTGCCAAAACCAATTTAGATTTACTTGATGCTCCCAAAGTGATGCCAATACTGATCAACAAGATCCATCATATAATAGAGATTGCAAACTAAAATAAGAAGTGCAAAAAGTAAAAGATGAAACTTCTGATTAATATTCCATAAAGGCACTCACACCAAGGGATACATAGATAATCAGCTAAAGGAGAGATACTTCCACATGCAAACAAACCTATAGGATCACTTCTCTACCAAAGATATGAATCTAAAAATGTAAAATATAAAAGATAATAGTGTGATACCGCGGCACTCCCCCAATCTTGGAACAAGCCAAGGGGATGCCAAACCTGATGACGAATTACTCCTTCGGTGGTGGTGGTGTTCTCTTGTTTAGGGTCAGAAAACCCTCTAGCATCTCATGAAGCCTGTCATTCTCCTCTTGAAGCATATCCACCTTCATCCTCAAAGCACGGTACTTATCATAAAACTCGTCAGTGGTTCGAAGGGCTTCCACTACCTCAGGACAAGATCCGAAGTGTGGAACGGAGGCTATCATCCCCTGCATGTTACGAGAAAAAGCATGTCCAGTGTTAATTGCTCCTACAAAAGTATGTTTCCTTGCCCTTGACCCTGCGACGGTTTGTTCCTCCAACTTTACTCCCTCCACGGGTTTCTTGCCTTTGTCGTTGGCGGAGACCATGGTGCTCTAAACTGAGAAGATTTCCTGATAGAAACAGATCGAAACGAAAACACGACGAGAACACGATGCACGAACCTTGGGGGATCCGGGGGTTATATATTATGAAGTTTCAAAGCATAAGGAAAGTGCTGATACGAAAGAGAGGCAGAGTCGGAGCTCGGGGGGTCACACCCCCTCCAGGCGCGGGGCAAGGTGGGCCCGCGACTAGGGTGGGTTTGGCCACCCCGGCCTCCGGTTCCTCCTCAGTTACATCTCGTAACTTTCCTTATGTAATAAAAACATCAAAAATATAAAAATATTAGGCTTTCACGAACCTTCTGTTTTCACCACTTTTACCTATTTCAGAGACAAACTCTTGAGACTCTTTTTCTCCTTCTCCTGGAAAGTCCTTTTCTCACAAGGCAATACACAAGCTTCAATGGAAACATTAGTGTAAGAAAAAAATAAACCTTTAGGTACACACTTCAACTGAAATCTATCAAAACAAAGGCTTCTATAAGAGGCAAATGCAAATGATAACGGAAATCTTTCAAAATAGACCAGCAGGTAAAGATTGAATTTTTAGAAAACCTTCTGTTGCTAAAATAAGAAAGTGAAAAACTAATGAAAGTTGGGTAACAACCTGAGAACAAGATCAAAAAATATAGCTCCATCCGACGTACTGAGCTCCCTGACGAATTTTTATAGTGCAACACAAAAATCAATCCCAGGACAACCAATTTTCACAACTCCTCTACTTCTCAAAAGTAGTTGAACTTGACACAAAAACAAAAACAAAAAGGATAAGGAGCGGTTATTACTGAAGTAATAACTTCCAAGACTCAACCAAACTCTTAAGTTATCTCCCAACAAGTACTTTTCTTTAATGCATTTAAGTTAGGCTTGAATCTTTCAAAGATGCTCACAAAGGAGATATATATCTGGAATGAAAGAGAGCATCAAGAAGCAAATAACCAACACACTTGAGTCTAACCCACTTCCTAAGCATGGGGGTATCATGAGAAAACAAATTGTTGAAACAAAAATCCACCAGTATAGGAAGACAAAACAAATGCAACTTCAAAGCTTTCAACATAAAACGGGGAAACTTAACATTATTGAAATGTACAAAACCATGTTTCCCTCTCTCATAATAACTTTCAGTAGCACTTTGAATAAAGTTGACAATATAACCATTAAAGGAAACAACTCTATCATAAGAATGAGCATACTTATAGTCACCAAAAAGAGGTCCAAGGTCATAAACTGGATCAATAGAAACAAGTTATTCGATCCTGAAATCTTTATTAGGCAAGTTGTTTTCACAAGGAGCTTTAGCAAATTTGTAAAATTTAAACTCATAAGAATCTCCATCAAACTTAGTTAAAACTTTGTCCTTCTTACAATCTATAATAGCTCCATAAGTGTTCAAGAAAGGTCTACCAAAAATGATAGGGCAAGTTTTGATAGCTGCTGAATTAAGCACTAGAAAATCGGCAAGATACTTAACCTTACCAAAAAGAACCTCCACATCTCTTACAATACCAATAGGGCAAATGGTTTCCTTATTTTAAAGGTGAATAACCACATCAATGTCCTCAAGCTCACAAGGACCAATCTCATGCATAATTTCCTTGTAAAGCTCATAAGGAATAGCACTAGAACTAGCACCAATATCACATAAACCATAATAGCAATGATCACCAATTTTAACAAAAAGCACAGGAACACTAGGTTTTCTAGCCTTACTAGGATGAGAGGCAATATTAGAAGCGTCCTCACAGAAGACAATATGTTCATCCTCTATATTTCTAGCGCCAAGGTCTTTCACAAAGTTTTCTTAGTACCTTTATTATCTGCACTAATCATCATAGAATACTCCTTTACCTTAGCTGGGAAAGGTATTTTCTCAACATAAGGTTCATGCACAATATGATTAGTAGTACAAACTTAAGTGCTTCTAACAGGAACATGACTAACAACATCTTTATAAGGTGCATGGTACTAGTTCCACTTATTTTTGGGAATTTCTATGTAAGAGACAAAGGCTTTAAAACAATTGTCAATACTTGAGAATCAAGACCATACTCATTGCTAATATCACGGAAACCATCAATCCCCATAAAATATTTAATGCATTCATAATCATAGTTTATACCTAAATTTCTTCCTTTGTCATTCTCCCAAGCTTCAGTGTTCTCTTGAATATGGTCTAGGAGATCCCATTTAGCTTATTCCTTCATACGTGTGAATGATCCAGCACAAGAAGCGTCTAGTAATTATTTATCATGAAGAGAAAGCCTAGCATAAAAGTTATTGATAATAATATTGTTAGGGAGTTCATGAATAGGACATTTAAGCATTAGTAACTTCAATCTCCCCCAAGCTTGAGATATACTCTCTCCATCACGAGGCCAAACGTTATATACCATATTTCTATCTTTATGAATCTCACTAGGAGGATAGAATTTAGAATAAAAGAGAGAAGCCATTTCCTCCCATTTCATGGATTGTCCATTCTTAAGCAGCTTATACCATTCTTCAGCTCTCTCTTTCAAGGATATAGAGAGTAACTTCTTCTTCACCTGTTCAGTTGTGATACCTGCACACTTAAACAACCCGCATAATTCATGGATAAAAAGCAAGTTATCACCAGGATGGAAAGTTTCATCCCCAAAATAATAATTGTCCATAACATGATCAACAATACTTGTAGATATGTTAGAAGGATCTATCTCAATAGGTGGTAGTTCATCTACTACCCTAATAGTGGTAGTAGTTCTCCCAAACAGAAAACCATGTGGGTTATCCATATTGGAAACAAAGTAACAAACAAAAACAAAAGGAAATACTCATAGTAGAAGTTTCCTTTACCAGTTCCACTCTTCAATAGCTCTTCACTCCCCGGCAACGGTGCCAGAAAATAGTCTTGATGACCCACAAGTATATGGGGTGTATCGTAGTACTTTCGATAAATAGGAGTGTCGATCCCAACGAGGAGCAGAAGTTGTTGACTAGTGGTATGGAGCAGGAAATCTTTGTAAATACTTAGCAAACGGATTTTTAGGGGTTTTCTAATAAAGCAACAAAACAAAGTGCAAGTAATAAAGACAACGAACAACTTCAGCAAGTGGCCCAATCCTTTCTTAGAAAAGGACAAGCTGGTGGAAATACTTATAAGGACCAAACGTTCTCGAGGACACATGGGAATTCTGTCAAGTGCTTTTGCTTCAAATAGCCGAGTACTCTTCTTTGGTGTTGTAAGTGTTGTGTGGGTGAATCTGTGCTAATGTACTGACCTTACTTGGACTAATACATAATTGTGATTAAACCCCCTGCAAGCATCCGCAACTACAGGAAAGTAATTAAGATATGAACCTAACCATAGCCTTAAACTTTGAGATCCTATGCTCCCTTAGGCAAAGCTGTCCTAACGGGGGTTCGGGTTTCTGTTACTCCGGCAACCCCGCAATTTGTAGCCAAATACATAATGCATTCCCCTAGGCCCATAAATGGTGAAGTATCATGTAGTCGACGTTCACATGACACCACTAGAAGAATAGCACCACAACTTAAATACTAAACGATTGAATAATAACTCAACACCAATCCACTACTAACAACATGAATTCTCACATGTCCTCAATTACTAAACGAATTACTCACAAGACATCATATGAATCAAGATCAAAGATGATATGGTGATGGATAACAATCTGAACATAAACAATAATCCAATGGTTCCACTCACAAGAATCAACTACAATAGTAATCAACACCGGGTAAGTTTCCCCTAAGAACTAAAGTAAGATCCAACACGATTGTTACATGGGGACGGAGTGGTGATGATGGTGCGAGTGGAGATGATGGTGTGGATGATTATGATGATCTCGATGAAGCCTAGTGTAACATCCCAGGTTTAGCACCTAGAATTATAGAAGACGCACGTGTGTGCATTGCATTCATGCATCAGAAAATCCGGGGAATTTTCACGCAAAAGAAAAAGGAGCTATAGAGGAATCGAGGTCTCTCTTGTTCTGATGAAAACACCAGGACAGGTGCGATGGATTTCGACATGAACTCTATTGTAATTTTGTGTTTGAGGGGAAGGAAATCCAAATTTGAATATTCACTTGGTGAATTTGAGTTCTAAAAGAATTTGAAATGGAATAATAATTGGAAAGTAAATTGTAATAATAAATAAAGGGTGAACTCTTATTTATGATTAAGATACAGTATTTACAATTATTTAAGTATACAAAATAATTGAAATTCAAACACAAAAGGAAAAAGATTTACAATAAAAAAATGAGTTTATAATTATAAACAAGATATGAATATTACAAGAATTTAGATTACAAATAGAAAGAAACATTAAGCTTTATTAATATTATATAGTATTGCATTGTCTTTACTAACGAAATATAAAACAAATAACTTTATTAAATAAGCTACAACCATACAATGTCTTTACATGATTCAAATAGAAAAGAAATTACAATAATTATTCAAAGAAAGAAAAGAAAGAAAACCTAAACTAAAGCTAGTATCTTCTCATCCTCTTTTATACCTGCAAAATAAAACTAGTAGTAAATTAAAGAGGGGGTTAGTGTGGTTAAAGTAGTGCTCTCCGTTTAACAGTGTAATGCACTGTTCAGCACATCACTGAGCTAATCTTAAAAAGGGGCAAGTTTCATCAACTCATATTATCTGTCCTTAATCAGATAAATTGCCTCAGTACAACCTCATTGGCAGTAATTTATGGGGCAAGTTTCACCATAAAAGTAGAAGAGTGGAAGTAAGATATTTTTTGCCTTGCACTGATCCAGAACAGTGCAAGCAGCTCACACATACATGCAGGTATGTGGTGCTGTCAACATAGGAAGCAATCAGGATAGGGGATAAGTATCAGTCGAAGCAGAGTGAGGATACTCTGCTAAACACTAGCTACAACACTCAGAACAACAAGAAACCATCTTATCATTAGCTCTCATCAGATTCACATCAACTCATCCCCATCTCATCAACCATGATATTAGCCAGATCACCACCACATCACTTACACCATGGTTGCTGCAAGAAGCCATCCAATGGCAAGGAGAAGGTGGAGAAGGCCAGGCTATGGCTGCTGTAGTGGATGATGTAATAAAAGGAGAGGTGAGCAGGATATCAAGGTACAGTAGAAACTGATCAAGATCCATCACAAGGACAAGCCTCCAGCACCACCTCATCTGTCAACACTACAAACAATAAGGTAGATGGGAATATAGCTAGATTTTGTAGCATATGTTCTTATTCAATTTTGAAAAGACATCTTTGAGGGTTAAGAAAAATAGAAGTGTAACAACCAAATACAATTACCCTGCAACTAGAACATGTCTAGGAAGATAAGAGGATTTCTTCTCTCAGTTTTGCATGGAAATGCCATGCAAAGTTCCTCATAGAGAATTGAAGCCACAAAGTAAGTATATGTTCTTATTTAAGCTTAGTGCCTCAGCCTTTGCATCATAGGCCAGGGGTATTCCCAAAGAATCTTTAGAAACAAATCATCTAAAAATGATCTCTAGTAAGCAATCAAGTTTCAGTAGTAGATCATGTGTTATGCATCACCATTGTGCACACTCAATAGAGGCACCACGATAGAGTTCTATAGCTAGCAGAAGCCACCGAAATGAATCATTAGGACTATCAAATTATTTCTTCCAACCAGAAATTAAAATCATGCAAATGCTTCACTGTCATGTTGCCCTTCGTAATATAGTAAGAGTAAATAGAGGGAAATCATCCCAAATGGATTTACATCATATTCCTAGTCAGAATTCCTAGGAATCAATATTCATATTTAGTAATCACTTCACTAAATCAAATATATAGTCAAGCATATAAGCATCACCCCAGGCCCAAGTGCATACGTATGCATAACCAAATCATCATTGGTTCATTCAAAGCCATCTGCAAGCAACCATAGAAGTGTTCAAATTATTTTCCTAGCTAGTTAGTTAGGAATCATTCCTCAACAAAAATATTATTATAAATACCATTTTGTTTTACAAGTAAGAATGGCTCGAGGTCACATTGAGCCAAAGAAGCACTAATCATAGAACTGAATCAAAGATTCAGCTAAGTATATATACAAATATTTCATGACAAAATAAAAAGATATACCATCTGTAAATAATCAATGGCTATCCATGCACTACTTAATTATCTGGACTAGTACCATCTTATCACTACCATCAGTATATGTCCAAATAACAACCATATACATTCTCCTACTTATCATATTCACTTTTGCACAAAGAAAACAATATGCATTCTCTATCTTAAAAGAATAGGAGCTAGCACCGATATCTTTTAAACATACTTGATTATTTAGTCAAACAAAGGTAGACTCTTCTTATTATTTAAAAAGCATCATGTGTAGAGACTAGTCTGGGATCATACGGTTTTCACAAGAAGCAATTAAGCAAATCAAATGTTCACCCTTATAAATTGTGACACTCTGTAACTACATATACCAATGTAAACAACAGCATAACACTTAGTAATATCCCTTATATTCCAGGAAAGTCCTAAGTATATTAATAATAGCATCACCAAACCCTTATTAAAACGAGTATGCTCCCACCACTATCAATTGGTTAAAAAGAAACACCACAAACCACAAAACTAGGTCATCAGCCCAATGGCTGGTCACAACAAAGATCTCACCGTGTCCATACGAGGGAGTAGCGAAGTGCCGACGCCGGAATTGCGTCCATAGCATTATTCCACCAGGGTCGGAATCGAGAGAGAGGGCACCAGGGTTGCAGACATTACTACCGTCCCTCCGGTGTCAGGAATTAGCAGCAACCATAGCCGCAACACCGCACCACCAAGGGTCGGCGATAGCAGCTGAATATGGTTGGCATGGAGGTTCCCGTGGCCTTCCTCGAGCAGCATCAGGAGACACGGGAACTAGGAAGCCGCGCCGGTAAGTCAAATCGAGGCTAGGGTTTCACGGGCGCACGCATCAGAGCTGAACTAGGACGAGGAAGAGAGGGATTGAGAAAGGATAGGGAGGCAAAGCATCACCGGCGAGCAGCTCTGTCAGATAAAGTCGACGGCGGCCGGAGCAGCGGCAGGCGACGGCGTACACATTGGGAGGCTAGGGTTTCTCCCAGGATAAGGGCACACGGGTACTGGACACCCAGTAGAGGGGAACCGGAGGAGAAAGAAAGGAATAGTGGCGCCAGGATATGCCGGCGAGGGTTGGCAAGGCAGGTTGCGGCGTTGGCGGCGATAGCGGCATCGCAAGCGGCCAAGAGGGGGGCGATGTGTGCGTGCTTGCGTGTGCTGAATGTGGGCGTGGTTGTCACGAGGGGAGAGAGGGGCCGGGGCCAAGGTGACCCCGAGCCTGATCTGGCTAGGCCAGGTAGGCCCATGTTCCCAACACAAGTAAACCAAACTTAAAGAAAATAAAAAGATAAATTGTAAAATTACCACAATACCCTTAATAATATTCAAGCCCTAGAAAAAAAATATAGAAAAATCCCAAAAATACATATGATATATCAAAATGACCACAAAAATAATATCTACCTAATAAAAATATAATTTTAATTGTTTAAAATAAATATAAAGTAAAATAATTGTTAACACCATTAAATATTAAATGAAATTTTATAAAATAAAAAAAATACCCTAAAAATATATTAAAAAATCATTTTTGTGTATCAAAATAACTCTAATATTTTATAAAAATACTTAGAGTTTTACAAATAAAACATAAAGCAAATATTTAAAGACACTTAAGTCTTTGATGAATTTTATAAAAATAAAGATAATACTTAAAAATAAATAAAATTCATTTTCAAGGTCTTGAATAAATATATTACACTAGAAAAATATTAAATATATTATTAGAAAAGTCTTTAATATTTTAAATAATAAATCCTTACCTAATACCTATTTTGTGAATTCTTTAAAAATAATTGTTAAGTAAGAAATAATCACAATTCTTATAAAACCTTGAGCAATTAGTGTCTTTGTACTATATTCCAAACCTATAACTTAAATTCATAATCAAATTTAAGTATAGCCTTTAACTTTAAAATATTCTTTTAAAAATCTTATTAACAATCCTTTTAAATAAACATTGGGTATCACCCATTTATATAATATGGTGAATAATCTTTATATCTTAACCATTATTAACATAACTTTAAATTCTAACAAATTACTAAGAAAGCCTAATTATGCTCCCATTAAATAAATACAAAGTATTTTCTTAATAAGAAAAACAAATTTAATCTAAATCATTCACTTAAATATAAAGTGAATAATTCCACACCTTAGTTATACCTATCATAAATCTAAAACTTGGGAATAATTAAAATATAAGTTTACTTAACCTTTTCAAGTTAACTTTAGTCTCAAAGCTTATAAACATCAGGTCTAATAAATCACTTATGTTTTTATAGTTAACTTTGGTCTGTTTAACTTAAGACATAAAGCATCTCAAGTCCAAACTAATAAATCAAACACCAAAAGACATTAATCATGTTCTATTAACAATGATGATTGTTTAAACCTTAGAAAGGAAATCTTTTCTTCAAATGTTATTCTTTTTTCCACTTCAAGCAACAACTCTAGGATAGTTCTTTCAAACCTTAATAATCCAATACATAGACTTCCATCCTAATCACCAATTAGCAACTAATTTAAATCTTAAATTACTATTGCACTCTACTTTTATATCTTGTATATCAAAACTTAAGATCCCTATAGATACACTTCATGTGAAGTAAAAATTTGAAGATAAACCAACTCTGAAAGGAATCACCTAAGTTCACTTCACTTACAATATTAGGGATTCACTTTGGGGGTTTTACAAAATGCATAGCATTACTTATGCACAACAACATATTGCTTCTTTAAACATTAGTCCTTACCGGACCAATGATGCAGATTTTAAATATTGGATCTTATGTCGTCTCGAAGACCGTGAGTTCATAATCTTGCATTCACAAAAGGCAAGTTCACACTTGCTCATGTCCTTTGATTATTTTTTGTAAAGTATTTTGCAAATCCAGTGTTGTCATCACCTGCATTTGAAAAAGGTCAGAAAACACTATTTTCAAAATAATATGATTATAGGTTATTTACCATGAGGTAATACCTACTACGAAAGTTCCGGTGGTAAAGGAACATATTATCTAGGACTTAACAACCAATGTCGCCAGTGATTCTTGCGCCGTATATCACGCGTTAACCATGAGATTTGGAATGGGACAGAGAAGTCAGCTGTATCTTCTTCCTCTCGCATGTATCCGGATGTGCAGGTCGTGGCTGTTATCACTCATAGCGTGCATATTAATTGGTAATTTGTAGAGGATATGCAGCATATGGGTGGGAACCCTCAATGTCCCATGATAGTTCTGGCATCTAAAGGTCTGTACAAACCATTGTCGTAATTCAATATGTGGGCATGATGTACACCAAGGAGGCATGCAAGGTCGCGAAGGGGGCAGTGATTGGCTTGGATCATCTATTGGGCCCCACACCATAGGAAGTGTGGACGGGAAAGATCGCCCGGTAGTGCAACAAGGATTTGATCTCTCATGGGTAAAGTGACGCACCTCTGCAGAGTGTAAGAACTGTAACTTGTTACTCCCTATTCCGGGAAGGAGCTACGAACGCGGCGGGAAAGGAACTCCATGAAAGTTCTGGTAAACCCGTGAAGGCTGACGGACATAGTTTTTCAGAATAAAAGAAACCTTTGAAGAAATGTTTATGAAAACTTGCATTGCCTACAACCTATGGTCCGTGGCTGTAGATATAGTGCATCAAATACTCCTTTTCTAGTGAACTTGTTGAGTACGCTCGTACTCAACGTATCTTCTTAACACTTGCTAGGTTCTAAAGCCAGTACAGACGATGTCTATATCAAGTTATGCTTCAGAAATCATCACCAGAAGCTAAAGTTCTTCAATGAAGTCAAGAAAGTCAACATCTACATCAACTCAAGTGAAGACAAAGTTACTGATTAGATAAGAATATAATCTCTAGCCATAGAACCTATTTCTATAGTGTATTGCAATAGCAGCAATGCCAGACCAATAGTTCAGATATTAGTCTAATTAGTAGGATCGTGATGAGTTGATTATTTCCAATTCTTCTTTGTAAGAAGTTTCTTTCTCTCTCTTTAACCGAGAGTGTTCTCTGGATCTTATGTAAAGAGTCGAGTTGTAACCTATAGTCATGTCTTGGACCTGCTATGTTTCTATTGTACCACTCTGAGGGATGTAATACTAGTGAACGGTGTTTCATTGGTGTTATTTCAACGACTATATTGTACTATATCATGCAGTGGTATGCTGGGTCACAGCACCTAGTTTGATGATGGTGTTGATGGCGACAATCTCCCCACTCCGGGAAGGGATTTCTCTGGAAGAAATCTGTCTGCCGGATAGCTCTTTCTCTCTCGGTGTTTTCCGCCCTGCAGAGGCGGCGGAAATATTTATGTGATCGCTCCCCTGGTGTTAGGGTTCCGTGATGAAGATATAGGCGAGAGGGCGGAGTCGGGAGCCGGCCAGGTGGGCCGCACCTGCCCTAGGCGTGAGGCACAGTGGGCCCACGCCTAGGAGGGTTGTGGGCCCCCTGTGACCCGGCTATGTCTCCCCTTGTAGCTTCCTCCGTCTTCTAGGAAAATATAATTTTCCAATATTTTTCTGGAATTTTTCTGATCTTCGCGAAATTGCATCAAAACACCTCTTTTTCCATCAGAAACCTGACTCCGGCAGTCCATCCTTCAAGAATCAACCAACATGCAAAAATAGAGAAAAAGGCATAAGTAATACCTCATAATAAGACATATATCAATGAATAGAGGCAAATTATGATATAGAATGGTGATGCAAATTGAACGTATCATTGCTTCACGAAACGACTCGTTTTTTGCGCTCAGAAAATGAAAAATGGATTTTTCGTGCGTCAAAAAGGAAAACTTCCTCCTGCAACATTGTTCCCCATCCCAAGATATACACGCGTGCACAATACAGGCACATTATCACAAACTATGCCCTGAATCTAGCCATAACATTGCCATTTGACCCGAAAGTCCTGAAACCTTATACATGATAGATCATTTCTAAGAAGGTTTTTTCAAGACGCAATGAATTTACCAAGTTTGATATTTTTCCTTGGAACTATGTCACATAACATGAGACCACGTGAAGGTTTCACATAGTTCGGACTTTTTTTTGAATTTTTTATGACTGTTTCAAACAATGGTCAAAACGGCGGGCATGAAGGTTCTTAGCTAGGGGCTGAGCCTCGCTAAACTTGCATTGGATCTCTGAATAAATAGCATATTGTGAGTCTAAAAATCATTTTTTCAAAAAAACATGGGCATCAAATAATGTACATGTAGTTCAAAACGGACCCACTTCCTACCGATTCAGCAGCAATTTTTCTTTTTCGCGAGGGGTGGACATAAAGGTTTGAGATACCCCGGTTGGGACATTGTCATGAAGGTGGCCTATTATTTTTGAAAAATGGGGTGGTACCATTCTAAAATTGTTATTTGGTGGGTGCTTCACAAAACTGCCCGTTTTTTGTGCTCGGAAAATGGAAAATGAATTTTGTGTGCGTCGAAAAGGAAAACTTCCTCCTGCAACATTGTTCCCCATCCCAAGATTCACACACGTGCACAATACGGGCACATTATCACAAACTGTGCACTGAATCTAGCCATAACATTGCCCATTTGATCCGAAAGCCATGAAACCCCATACATGATAGGTCATTTCTAAGAAGGTTTTTTTGAGACGCAATCAATATACCAATTTTGGTATTTTTCCTTTGAACTATGTCACATAACATGATGTCACGGGAAGGTTTCACATAGTTCAGATTATTTTTGAATTTTTTATGCCCGTTTCAAACAATAGTCAAAACGACGGGCATGAAGGTTCTTAGCTAGGGCTGAGCCTCGCTAAACTTGTATTGGATCTCTAAAGAAATAGCATATTGTCCGTCTAAAAATCATTTTTTCAAAAAAACATGGGCATCAGATAATGTACCTGTAGTTCAAATCGGACCCACTTCCTACCGATTCGGCAGGAATTTGTATTTTTTTTCCAGGGATGGATGGAAAGGTTTTGAGATACCACAGTTGGGAAATTGTCCATGTAAGGTGTCCTATTATTTTTGAAAAATGGGGTGGTACCATTCTAAAACTGTCATTTGGTGGTAGCTTCACAAAACAGCCCGTTTTTTATGCTCGGAAAATGTAAAATGGATTTGTAGTGCATCGAAAAGGGAAACTTCCTCCTGCAACATTGTTTCCCATCCCAAGATGCACACGCGTGCATAATACGGGCACATTATCACAAACTATTCTCTGAATCTAGCCATAATATTGCCCGTTTGACCCGAAAGCCATGAAACATCATACATGATAGGTCATTTCTGAGAAGGTTTTTTCGAGACGCAATCAATTTACCAAGTTTGATATTTTCCCTTGGAACTATGTCTTATAACATGATGCCACGCGAAGGTTTC
This sequence comes from Avena longiglumis, assembly GCA_030063025.1. Classification (NCBI taxonomy): domain Eukaryota; kingdom Viridiplantae; phylum Streptophyta; class Magnoliopsida; order Poales; family Poaceae; genus Avena; species Avena longiglumis. The sequence continues at coordinate 244,710,723 of CP125979.1, read as the reverse complement.
ACATAGTTCGGACTGTTTTTGAATTTTTTATGCCCATTTCAAACAATGGTCAAAACGGCGGGCATGAAGGTTCTTAGCTAGGGGCCTATCCTCGCTAAAATTGCATTGGATCTATGAATAAATAACATATTGTGAGTCTAAAAATCATTTTTCAAAAAAACATGGGAATAAGATAATGTACCTGTAGTTCAAATCGGACCCACTTCCTACAGATTCGGCAGTAATTTGTCTTTTTCGCCACGGGTGAACGGAAAGGTTTAAGATACCCCGGTTGGGACATTGTCCATGTAAGATGGCCTAGTATTTTTGAAAAATGGGGTGGTACCATTCTAAAACTATCATTTGGTGGTTGCTTCACAAAACGGCCCATTTTTTGCGCTCGGAAAATGGATTTTTCGTGCGTCGAAAAGGAAAAATTCCTCCTGCAACATTGTTCCCCATCCCAAGATTCACACACGTCCACAATACAGGCATATTATTACAAACTATGTCCTGAATCTAGCCATAACATTGCCCATTTGACCCAAAAGCCATGAAACCCCATACATGATAGGTCATTCCTGAGATGGTTTTTTCGAGAAGCAATCAATTTACAAAGTTTGATATTTTTCCTTGGAACTATGTCACATAACATGATGCCACGCGAAGGTTTCACATAGTTCGGATTGTTTTTGAATTTTTATGCTCATTTCAAACAATGGTCAAAACGGCTGGCATGAAGGTTCTTAGCTAGGGGCTGAGCCTCACTAAACTTGCATTGGATCTCTGAAGAAATAGCATATTATGAGTCTAAAGATAATTTTTTTCAAAAAAACATGGGCATCAGATAATGTACCTGTAGTTAAAATCGGACCCACTTCCTACTGATTCGGCAGTAATTTGTCTTTTTCGCCACGGGTGGATGGAAAGGTTTAAGATACCCCGGTTGGGACATTGTCCATGTAAGGTGGCCAAGTATTTTTGAAAAATGGGGTGGTACCATTCTAAAACTGTCATTTGGTGGTTGCTTCATAAAACGACCCATTTTTTGTGCTCAGAAAATGGAAAATGGATTTTTCGTGCGTCGAAAAGGAAAAATTCCTCATGCAACATTGTTCCCCATCCCAAGATTCACACACGTCCACAATACATGCATATTATTACAAACTATGCCCTGAATCTAGCCATAACATTGCCCATTTGACCCAAAAGCCATGAAGCCCCATACATGATAGGTCATTTCTGAGAAGGTTTTTTCGAGACGCAATCAATTTACAAAGTTTGATATTTTTCCTTAGAACTATGTCACATAACATGATGCCACGCTAAGGTTTCACATAGTTTGGATTGTTTTTGAATTTTTTATGCTCGTTTCAAATAATGCTCAAAACGGCGGGCATAAAGGTTCTTAGCTAGGGGCTGAGCCTCACTAAACTTGCATTGGATCTGTAAAGAAATAGCATATTGTGAGTCTAAAAATCATTTTTTTTAAACATGGGCATTAGATAATGTACCTGTAGTTCAAATCGGACCTACTTCCTATCGATTCGGCAGTAATTTGTCTTTTTCGCCAGGGGTGGACGGAAAGGTTTGAGATACCACGGTTGGGACATTGTACATGTAAGGTGGCCTATTATTTTTGAAAAATGGGGTGGTACCATTCTAAAACTTTCATTTGTGGTTGCTTCATAAAACGACCCATTTTTTACGCTCGGAAAATGGAAAATGGATTATTCGTGCGTCGAAAAGGAAAACTTCCTCCTACAACATTGTTTCCCATCTCAAGATGCACACTCGTGCATAATACGGGCACATTATCACAAACTATTCCCTGAATCTAGCCATAACATTGCCCATTTGACCAGAAATCCATGAAACCTCATACATGATAGGTCATTTCTGGAAAACAAATCGAGACGCAATCAATTTACCAACTTTGATATTTTTCCTTGCAACTATGTCACATAACATGACGTCACACGAAGGTTTCACATAGTTTGGACTGTATTTTAATTTTTTATGCCTGTTTAAACAATGGTCAAAACGGCGGGATGAAGGTTCTTAGCTAGGGGCTAAGCGTTGCTAAACTTGCATTGGATTTCTGAAAAAATAGCATATTGTGAGTCTAAAAATCATTTTTCATAAAAAAACTTGGGCATCAGATAATGTACCTGTAGTTCAAATCGGACCCACTTCCTACCGATTCGACAGGAATTTATCTTTTTCGCCAGGAATGGACGGAAAGGTTTGAGATACCTCGGTTGGGACATTTTTGATATAAGGTGGCCTATTATTTTTTAAAAATGGGGTGGTACCATTCTAAAACTTTTATTTGGTGGTTGCTTCACAAAACAACCCTTTTTTGTGCTCGAAAAATGAAAAATAGATTTTTTTCGTGCGTCGAAAAGGAAAACTTCCTCCTGCAACATTGTTCCCCATCCCAAGATGCACACGCGTGCACAATACAGGCACATTATCACAAACTATTCCATGAATCTAGCCATATCATTGCCCATTTGACCAGAAAGCCATGAAACCTCATACATGATATGTCATTTCTGAGAAGGTTTTTTCGAGACGCAATCAATTTACCAAGTTTGATATTTTTCCTTGGAACTATCTCACATAATATGACGCCATGCGAAGGTTTCACATAGTTTGGACTATTTTTGAATTTTTTATGCCCGTTTCAAACAATGGTCAAAACGGCGGGCATGAAGGTTCTTAGCAAGGGGCTAAGCCTCGCTAAACTTGCATTGGATCTCTGAAGAAATAGCATATTGTGAGTCTAAAAATCATTTTTTCAAAAAAACTTGGGCATCAGATAATGTACTTCTAGTTCAAATCGGACCCACTTCCTACCGATTCGCAAGAATTTGTCTTTTTCGTCAGGGGTGGACGGAAAGGTTTGAGATATCCCAGTTGGGACATTGGCCATGTAAGGTGGCCTATTATTTTTGAAAAATGGGGTGGTACCATTGTACAACTCCGTTTGGTGGTTGCTTCACAAAACGACCCGTTTTTTGGGCTCGGAAAATGGAAAATAGATTTTTCGTGCGTCTAAAAGGAAAACTTCCTCCTGCAACATTCTTCCCCAGTCCAAGATGCACACGCATACACAATACGGGCACATTATCACAAATTATGCCTTGGACCTAGCCATAACATTTCCCATTTGACCCGAAAGCCTTGAAACTTCAGAAATGATAGGTCATTTCTGAGAAGGTTTTTTCGAGACGCAATCAGTTTACCAAGTTTGATATTTTTCCCTTGGAACTATGTCACATAACATGACGCCACGCAAAGGTTTCACATAGTTCGGACTGTTTTTGAAATTTTTATGCTCGTTTCAAACAATGGTCAAAATGGCTGGCATGAAGGTTCTTAGCTAGGGGCTGAGCCTCACTAAACTTGCATTGGATCTCTGAAGAAATAGCATATTGTGAGTCTAAAAATATTTTTTTTCAAAAAAACATGGGCATTAGATAATGTACCTGTAGTTCAAATCGGACCCACTTCCTACCGATTCGGCAGGAGTTTATCTTTTTCGCTAGGGGTGGACGGAACGGTTTAAGATATCCCGGTTGGTACATTGTCCATTTAAAGTGGCCTATTATTTTTGAAAAATGGGGTGGTACCATTCAAAACTGTCATTTGCTGGTTGCTTCACAAAACAGCCCGTTTTTTGTGCTCGGAAAATGGAAAATGGATTTTTTGTGCGTCGAAAAGGAAAACTTCCTCCTGCAACATTGTTCTCCATCCTAAGATTCACACGCGTGAACAATACATGCACATTATCACAAACTATTCCATAAATCTAGCCATAGCATTGCCCATTTGACCAGAAAGCCATAAAACCTCATACATGATAGGTCATTTCTGAGAAGGTTTTTTCGAGACTCAATCAAGTTACCAAGTTTGATATTTTTGCTTGGAACTATGTCACATAACATGACGCCACGCGAATGTTTCACATAGTTCGGACTGTTTTCGAATTTTTATGCATGTTTCAAACAATGGTCAAAACGGCGGCGGGCATGAAGGTTCTTAGCAAGGGTCCGAGCCTCGCTATACTTGCATTGGATCCCTAAAGAAATAGGATATTGTGAGTCTAAAATCAATTTTTCAAAAAAACATGGGAATCAGAGAATGTGCCTGTAGTTCAAATCGGACCCACTTCCTACTGATTCGGCAGTAATTTATCTTTTTCGCCAGGGGTGGACGGAAAGGTTTGAGATACCCCAGTTGGGAAATTGTACATGTAAGGTGGCCTATTATTTTTGAAAAATGGGGTGGTACCATTCTAAAACTTTTATTTGTTGGTTGCTTCACAAAACGGCCCATTTTTTACGCTCGGAAAGTGGAAAATCGATTTTCCGTGCGTCAAAAAGGAAAACTTCCTCCCGCAACATTGTTCCCCATCCCAAGATGCATACGCGTGCACAATACGGGTACATTATCACAAACTATTCCCTGAATCTAGCCATAACATTGCCCATTTGACCAGAAAGCCATGAAACCTCATACATGATAGGTCATTTCTGAAAAAGTTTTTTCGAGACGCAATCAATTTACCAACTTTGATATTTTTCCTTGCAACTATGTCACATAACATGACGTCACGCGAAGGTTTCACATAGTTCGGACTATTTTTGAATTTTTTATGCCCGTTTCAAAGAATGGTCAAAACGGCGGGATGAAGGTTCTTACCTAGGGGCCGAGCCTCACTAAACTTGCATTGGATCTCAGAAGAAATAGCATAATGTGAGTCTAAAAATCATTTTTTTCAAAAAAAAACATGGACATTAGATAATGTACCTTTAGTTCAAATTGGACCCACTTCCTACTGATTCGGCAGGAATTTGTCTTTTTTGTCAGGGATGGACGGAAAGGTTTGGACATTGTCGATGTAAGATGGCCTATTATTTTTAAAAATGGGGTGGTACCATTCTAAAACTGTCATTTGGTGGTTGCTTCACAAAATAGCCCATTTTTTATGAACGGAAAATGGAAAATAGATTTTTCGTGCGTCGAAAAGGAAAACTTCCTCCTGCAACATTGTTTCCCATCCCAAGATGCACACACGTGCATAATACAAGCACATTATCACAAACTATTCCATAAATCTAGCCATAACATTGCCCATTTGACCAGAAAGCCATGAAACCTCATACATGATAGGTCATTTCTGAGAATGTTTTTTCGAGACGCAATCAATTTACCAAGATTTTCTCCGAGATCTTGAACTCTTCCACCTCTGCGGACAAAGTAGATCTGGATTTTTCTTCTGCCATGGTCATCACCTCAAGGGTGGGTTTTGCGGTTTCAGCGAAACCGAGATAGATATCGATCTCGTTGATGGACATGATCATGTAGGTCGTCACGGGTTTTGAAGCCGAAATCTAGGTCTCGTCGAGAAGGACGAGAGGGACATCGCTGGCGTAGACCACGCGACCCATGGCGATAGATTCGTCGATTCCTGCACGCGCAAACTCCGCCTAGAACGATGCTCCAAAGGTCATCTGCCCCATGGTGGGCGCCAACTGCCGTCGGATTGTCAACAAGTACACCATAGGGGGTCCTAGTAGCGTTGGGAAGATGGGGTGTGAGACGCCGGATGTTCCAGAAGCAGTGAGCACAAGTTTACCTAGGTTTAAATCCGACTGCGGTGATCGGATCCTACTCCTGCTAGCAACCCAGTAATATATCGGCGTAAGCCGTATGTTATAATGGATTACAAGAGAGGTTCGCCTGTGCGAGTTGATTGTGGTGTTAATATTGGTTGTGTGCCCTAAAGGCTCCCATAGGTCCGGTTTATATAGTCATCGGGGCATAGGGTTACAGGAGATACCTATCCGGCTACGTTACAGAGTCGGTAACTAGATATAGCTTGGACTACAAGTAATACTATAGGCCTCATTCGGTAACTCTTCTAGGCCTTGTCGTAGCTGGAACTGGCTCCTCCTCTTTCTCTGACTGGGCCGCCCGTGAAGCAAAGCTCTAACCCGTTGGTGGGCCACCCTGGTCAGCAAGTCCTGTGGGTATACCCGGAAAGTATATCCCCAATAGTTGTCTCAAACCAATCTGCCTCTAAACACGAATTGATCTTGAATTGACGCCTATTCTAACAGGTGGAACCCATTTGTATGTTTGATGTGGAAAAAAATGAGAAATCCCAAAATAGAAGGGAATATAAATATTTAAAGTAAATCAAAAGTATAAAAAAATAAAAATATCCCTGGTCTATCCCTGTTGCGTGTGGCATGGCCTAGTCAAAACAGACCGCCTCGACAGGCGTCGCCATGTTCAGCACCGCCATCACCCTGCCCCACCCCATTCCTGCTCATTGCGCTCCTCTGGCACCGCCACTACACCTAGTTTGCGAGATCTGGTCAGGGGCGGCCTTAGGTGAGCTCCCCTAGGGGGCGGCGTGGATAAGCGAGCTCCGGTGAGGGACGCTCGTAGGTGCAGTTGAGCTCCGCCAGAGAGATGATCTCCAATGATGGAGCACGTGTCCGGTGGGGCGGTGGAGCTGGGCCGGCAGCCGTGTGACACAGGCCAAGCCTACTGGGAGGAGGGTGGCCCGCGCGCGATGGTCCGGCGGCTGCCGGAGGAGAAGGGGCAGGCTGGGAAGATGGAGGACGATGCAGGGGGATGGTGTTGGCTAGGAGGAGGGCACGGCAAGCTGGCGGCAGCACAATTGGGAACTGGCCAGCGACGACGCGAGGTAGAAACAACAGGCGGTGGCATGGCAGGGCCTCCTACATGACGCGTAGCGTAGGTGGGAGGGAGCTGCGAGGGAAGGAGAACACCCCTTTGTTCCTTTTTTTATGGGTTTTTTAATAATTTTAATATGGGATGGCTCGTCAATATCCATGTTAGCCTTACAGGTGGGCCTCTCATCTCAGAATGAGTGTCGATTCGTGTTTAGAGGCACATTGGTGTTTTTTGTGACAATCTCAAAAAATATGGTAGATTTCGATATGTAAAACGAAAAGTGGTACCAAAATCAAAATTTAGCTAGAAATATGGTTGTTTTAACTCTCCAATGGCACGTTCTCCTCCCAATCTGCGCACCTCACACTTTTTGTGAGCATTACGGCCGACTAGATGCTGCATTGCACACGATTTTCTCTCTACTTTTGCTTCGGTGTCTCCCTTCCTTTTCAAACTTTGACAATTAAAACTCGATACTGATTCATTTCGAAGACCGTATGAACCCAACCGAAGCTCATATGGTCCTCTTAGACTTATACTCACCGTCCACGACTACTCACTGCATGCGGAAGGTGGAAATCAGAAGGTATATAGGAGCAACGAAAGAATATCAAAACGTGGCATGCAAAGACATGGATCACGATAACGGGAGGTGGGATCAGCCAACGAGAACGTGTAGTATACCCATTCAACTGAGTACACCTATATGAATGTATACTTATCCTGGATATGGGTTTCGACTGGTCAAAAGAAAACTGACCTATGCAAACTTAGTTTAACGTGGAGGAGGTGGGAACACTGAAGCACACCTCTTTTCTCTCTCGGAGATCCTGGACCACATCTCACTACACTGTCGTTAACGCCTGGCTTCTGGTTGTTGTTCCCTAGCTGTCACATTGGTTGGCCATGGATGGTCAATAATTTGCTAGTACTCCCTTCGTTTTAAAATATAAAATGTTTTAGCCTTTTGTTAACAGATATGTATCTAGACGTTATTTAGTATATAGATTCGAAGTAAAATAAGTGAACTTACTCATTAAAAATGTCTAGATACATGTGATACATAGAAATGCTAAAACATCTAATATTTTAAAACGAAGTGAGTAGCTGACGAGCGCTTCGAATTCTATAGTGATGCTAGTGCTCCGGAGCCTTTGGCTCGAACGAAATGCGTGCATGTTCCACGGGCATGCCGCACAAGTGCTGAGTGCAATCATGGATGAGTGGTGAGATCTTGTCTAATTTGTAGACGTAGAGGTGGGACTCTGAGAGATGATACATACTCCCTCCATTTCAAAATATAAGATGTTTTAGCTTTGTGAAATAAATGTATCTAGACTAGTTTTAGTATATAGGTTCACTCATGTTTGGAGTGAATCTACACACTAAAACAAGTCTAGATTTATTTTCTTTACAAACCTAAAACATCTTATATTTTGAAACGGAGGGAGTAGGTGTGCATTGGTGTTCGTGGACTGCAGCCTGTCGTTGGTTAATCCCTTTCGAGCTCAATATAAAACGCATAGATCTCCAGTACTCGACTAAGCAGCAGGGCCTAACCAGTATAAAGGGTTTACATCAAAATGCATTTTCTAGAGTTTTTTATGCTCCGCAATCCAGTCATCAGCCTTTTAGAGCAAAGGTGATCTGAGCTGGAACAAGATTTGGTCCGCGCAGCACGCTGATTGTCGTCAGTGTCCTGATCAAATCTTCCCGTTCCCAATCCATTGCTAACTGTTGCAATTCCAGATTGTGGCACAAATCATCGTAACTTTGATTATAACTAGAATAGTGGTGCGAGGGCGTCATCTTTAATCCGCAAAAAGTGTTATAAAAATAAATTAATGATTTCCGTAAATGTTATGCTGAATAAAATATCACGTGATAATTTTTTTAAAATGTGGCCTATAAACATTTGCATTTTTCTAATACACCACACCACTAACCATGAGAACCTATATTTGGCAGGGTTAAGAGTCATACTCCTAAACCACAAGGGATCCATGACGATTTATGTTTCTCACTAAGGCGGAATATTGTTTAGGTGCAGGCACTGGACAACAGCGAGGCATTTGGAGTGATTCGTCATTCTTTAATTTCCACAATTGTGATGTGTGCATGTGGCAGTTATGTCCGCGTGTCTAAGTTTCTCTCGGTGTTTCTAAGAAAAGACTTTTGGATATATGTGTCTCTTTTACATGATATTAGCTCATAACCTAGAATTAAAGATCACATGATGAGCAAACCTATATTATCTATATGTCAGTATACTAAGTTGGAACTCAAATTATTACTCATTATATGTACACTTAAGAAAAAAATTATATTTTTAAGTGGTCAAAAAAAAATATATATTTTTAAATGCAGCTGAAAATAAGGGTTCAGTCAAATAATGTGAAGGTTTTTTAAGCATAGTTAAGACGAATCAACCATGATCCACTTTATCCCTGGAAGGAAGAACTATATGTTCACTATAATAAAATAAGTTAGATCAGTTGTGTTGTACATGCTTTATGTGTAGTATTCAAGATATGCCTCTCTATTTGATCAAATACTATGCTCGAAAGGATAAATGCAACTATAGAAATTTGTGTAGACCCGTTCATTCTTACTTCACTTTGAGATTTTCTACCACTTAATTTATGTGTAGTATTCAAGATATGTCTCTCTAGTTCATCAAATATTATGCTCGAAAGGATAAATGCAACTATAGAAATTTGTTTAGACCCGTTCTTTATTACTTCACTTTGAGATTTTGTTCCACTGTTAGATTTGTTAGTATGTAATACACATTGTCTTTTATGATTATATAGGGAAGATATTTTTCAAAGTGTAAAATCATGATTAGAAATAGAAGATACTATGTGAATATATGTAAATCTATTTCTCATTTATTAATCAATTTATATGCAATAAAGTTATAATGGTTACCTATAATGTATACAAAGTATCTTGTATTTTGAATCAAAGTTAGAAAATGTTGACAAATTATATCACACTCTCATATTATACATGCTTTTTCATATGTATTTGTTGTATAATGCAACCCACTGGCTTGAGTGGTATAGATCCGAACATCATAGTTAGTATTACTACGTTTTTAAGGCATGTAATATTTTCCCAACCCATCACGCCAACGGATTATGTCTCGCTGGGTCAACACTCTTTAGTGCCCTCCTCTTGGCACCCTAGAGTGAAGCTACTTTCATGATCCTTATCTGATGCTCGTATGGGTGTGTCACATATGTTCTACACATCATAAGATTATGATATAAGATGCATTGATTAATTCATGTATCCCTTGAGTGGATCAGATTTGGACTACTGATTATGTTTTTCTATAAAATATCTAAATCTGTTGACTATGATGGATTTTGGTTCTTTTATGAGATTCACCTACTATGAAATATTCATTTGAGGTACAACTATGATAATATGTCATATGTGATTTGCTTAAGGATAAAAAATGTTTCTTAACATAAAGTCCAAAAGAAATATCAAGTGTTCTACTTGGTTATCATTGACCTACGTGTAGTGTTTTAGTTAGGTACGATTGTGAAGACCAATCAGATGTTGTATGCTAATAAATACATGTTTCATAATATTGACGGTCAATTTTTTTGTTTTGTTTCTGAGAATACTTAGTATATCTCCTTTATATTGTATTATTATTTTTTATTAAATACATAAGTGCTTATTTAACATTATGGTAATCTACTTCCTTCCTTTTTTTCAAAGGAATGTGGTAGGGGAAGCCCCTACAGTGAGTTCTTTTAATAATAAGAACCCAAATATGGGTCCATGAGGACTTGAACCTGGACGGTTGGGCTGTACATCCACTTCCCTAACCAAATGAGCTAGGCTCACTCCTTTCCTTCCTTATTCCCTTAGGTTAATTTATGAAGTTTCTTGTTTGTACTATACTTAGAGAAATATGGTCCACCAAATTGACGACATTCCAATGCTCTCGTTTGTCAAATGCAATATTTATATTTTGATCAAATAGTGCTCATATTTATTTCTATTTTTTCTAAGAATAAAGATGGAATTATCCCCTGCTTCTAACTTGGAATAACAACATAGCCACCTGCATGCCCCTTGCCTAGTTTGAGCGTCCAAAGCTAAGATTATGGCCACTGTAATAATAGATCATGTATATGCTAGTTTTATGGCATCATGTTTACTATTTCTATTTTAAACATATAGGACATGATAATTTTTTGTATGGAGTCCTTGTTTTTGCCTTGAACAATAACGTGAGCTACAGAAATTATTATTTCATTATTTACTAATGTATGAATACCGGAAACTTATCTGTATTTTTCGCACAAATGAGTAAATTTGAGTTCGATCTCTCGTATTATCAAGGTGCGAAAACTTGGGCGATAGTAAACAATATTTTTTTATTATGTTACACTAATGTGGGTTCTAGTTTGGAAAAATGACATAGTCGACCTTCGTCAGTGTAAAATTAGGAACAATGAGTTAGCCACCTTCATGTGCTTCACCAAGTTTGTGGGTCCTAAGAAAAGCTTATGGTGATAATAATAATGTTGTATGTATGTTAGTTTTATGGCAAGCTCATGTTAGTCATTCTATTTCAAATGTATAGGACGTTGTAAATTTGTTATATAGAGTCCTTTTATGGACAAACAACTAATGCTAGCCAGCCGGATTAATCGTTCATTTACTTGTCCATAATATCAGCAATTGTAACTATTTGTCTCGAAAAAACTATTTAATTATTTTTGCACAAATGTGGAAATTTAATTTCTATCTATTGTAACATCAAGTTGTACAGACTTGGAATATCCTCAAAAAAATACTGAAGTGTTTGATATCATTTATATTTTGTTCATATAATTTCCAATATAGTCACTTTTAGTCTATATTTGTATTTGCTATGCATAATTAGTACTCCCTTCGTTCAATAATACAATATGTTTTAGCCTTTTTAAAAAATATATGTATCTAGACACCTTTTTTTATCTAAAGCATATAATTTTCAAACGAAGAGAGTACCGTATACTTACAAATAGTACACACTAATTTTTATAGGACCTGTTCTTGTGTGCTAGTGCGGATCTACCTTCGTTATTTATTTTTCTGAGAACACCTGTTCTTTTGTGCTAGTTGATGGAACACATGTATGTGTAGATATATTATCTAATTAAACTTGTAGCCCTTTAGTTTCGAATATAAGATGTTTTACTATTTTACCTGCTCTACCATATTGCCTTGGTTATCCCATCGTCCGGTGCAGCGTATGGCCTCTAGGGAACTATCGGCAATTAAGGCGCCTTTAATGGAGCACCGGAGCAAAGCATTAACACTCCGTGAACACATGTGATCCTCACACCACAGCCATCCCCTCCGGTTGTCCCAATTATTGTCACTTTGGGGCCTTTGGATCCGGACAATGATATGTGTACACAACTTGCAGATAAGATCACAAACAATACTATCATCATGATTCAATGATAAGTTCAGATCTGAGATCATGGCACTCGGGCCCTAGTGACAAGCATTAAGCACAACAAGTTGCAACAAAGTCAAATAGCACTAATAGAGATACTAGGCACTATGCCCCTAACAGATCTTATTCGATTACATGATAGAACTCATCCAATCCCTGCCATCCCCAAGCCTACAGCGGGGGATTACTCACTCATGGATGAGGGAAATATCGGTGGTTGATGGAGATGCGTTGATGATGACGATGGCGATGATCCTCTCCAAATTCCCCGTCCCGACAGGGTGCCAGAACAGAGTTTCTGGATCCGAATCTTGGTTTCTCGTGGCGGCGGCGGAGCGGAACTCTTTCTGGAAAACTATCGACCCCCTGAGTTTTTAGGTCAGAAGGCAACTTATAGGCGCGGAGGGAGGCCGAGGAGCTTCCTGGGGTGCGCGGGGTCAGTGGGCCCGCGCCTAGGGTGGGTCTGGGCCCCCCAGGCCTCCCCTATGTCTCCCCTTCTGGCTCTGTGGATCTTCTGGTGAGAAATAGTTTTTGGCATATTTTCCGGGATTTTTCCTGATAGTTCATTTTCTGCACAAAAACAAGACCCCAAGGTAATTCTGCTGAAAACAGCGTCAGTCCGTGTTAGTTATATCCAAATCATATAAGTTTAGAGAAGAAACAATAGCAAAGTGTTTGAGAAAGTAGATACGTTTTGGACGTATCACATATCTCATGCAAAGACAACATAACCCCCTTGATAATGTTTCTCCCCTTAATAAAAGTTGTCTGGGAACTAGAAATCGGCTTATCCATATAGGGATATAGTCTAATAGTAATAACCCTAGTTATGATTTTATAAAGAACTTGCAGCAAACAAATGGGTCAATATTTTGAAATTACATCAGCATCATGATTTTTTAAGAAGAATAATCATACCAAAATTTATCCTAAACAAATCAAGAGTACCAGCATGCAAATCATCAAACAAAGCCAAAATATCAGACTTAACAATAGACCAGCAGGTTTGGTAGAATTCAATAGGATTTCCATCAGGGCTAGGAGCATTATTCCTAACCATAAAATCTAGTGCATTTTTAATTTATTCTTCAGTAAAAGTACTATCAAGCACTTCATTATCAATACTACTTAACTTTTCTTCATCATTTCAAATGGAATAATCTAACCCAACTTGGTTTCCCTCCCCTTTAAAAAATAACAACTTATAGATTCATATGTTTTAAAAAAGACTAAAACATTGTATAAAATTTAAAATGGATGGAGTACAATTATTTTGGTTCAGCCTACGTGCGATTCGTAGGGACTCATATTTTCTTGTTAGAATACGTTGTCTAGTTAAGACACGCATTAGACGATCATCAGTTTGGAAAAACATACTGCGTGTATGTCCAGGATTCCAATCTTTTTTTCTTTTGGCCGTGGCCAAATCCGGTTGGATTGTACCACGATGGTTTCATATCCTTACCCGATTTTCACCTTCATTAACTTCTCAGATGTGATATCTTGGACTTTTGTTTGTATCAACCATAGTTGTATGTAATATTTCTTATCTCTAAATCCTAGCCTTAAATTTTAAATCTAATGGGTAATATAATTTAGGTGATGTGGATTAACGTGATGCCTCGAAACAGCCCCTTATATTGTTTTTAGTATATAATAGATAATAGATAGATATATGGGTGTTTCCTGATGCCTTCTACGCCCATACATACGAGTCATATCACTAGTGTGCAGGAAAATGACGAATAATGCACAGATGGAAGTGTACAATTCACCATTTGAAATGTGAGATAACTTATATTCACCATTTGCCTCGGCAGACTTGCTTCTTATACTGAAGATTTGAGTGGAAGGCAGTGTCATGAAGTCATTTGTCCTTTCATAGCTCAATAGTTAAGCACTTAAGCATCTGTCTGTTACGAGTTAGTTCGTCGGGCACGTCAGCTTCTACAGCCGGTATATATTTACTGTTCAATTAAAGTTGGCGTGTGTAGGTCGTCGACACTCACGAAACATTGTCCATCGTCTAGCACTCCTCAGTATTTGAACGAAACGCGGAAGTAGCATGCACCCGCCTGTCATGCATCCGCATTTCCGCAGTAGAACAATGGCGCCGTGCTTCTCCTCTAGATACAGACATACATACATCTTGTAAGTACGTGGCGTTCAGCTCGATTTGCTAACTTTCTTTGCACATGATTATATTTCCTTTAATAATTGCAGTTTTCCACGAAATGGGATCCATCGCAATGAAAAAAAGGGGACACGGCCTGAGACAGATAGACACGTTGTATATGATTGTTTAGTTGTGATTTTATTGTCTGTGTATTATGCTAATGTCATGCATTGTTCAATTCAGATCAGAGGGGATGGAAAAATTCATTTCTGTGTAAAACTTTTATTTTCAGTCTATGTAAGATGCATTTCGGTCGGGAGATAAACTATCCTACTCATGATCTCGAGCTTGCAGCAGTTGTTCATGCATTGAAAACGTGGAGACACTATTTGCTTGGCAACCGTTGTGAAATCTTCACTGATCACAAGAGTCTCAGTTACATTTTCACTCAGCCTGATCTAAACATGCGACAAAGAAGATGGATGGAAACCATCTCAGACTTTGATGTCTCAATTGACTACACTCCAGGGAAGGCTAAGGTGATGGCTGATGCCCTTAGTCGAAAATTCTATTGCAATAACCTCATGATCAAGGAAAGAAATAAGCATCTCTTCAAAGAAATTCAGTTGTACAATCTTGAGATTGGTCCTCAGGGGCATCTTGCAAGTCTATGCTGTGATCCTAATCTTGAAGAGAAAATTCGTGAGGCCCAATTGACTGATGCTATGGTCCTCAAAGTCAAGAAAAATCTGGAATTGGGCGTTCCCAAGTACAAATCCTATTCCATTGATGCTAATGGAACTCTCAGATTCGAAGGGTGCATTGTTGTACCAAAAGAGCAAGCACTCAAGAATCTAATTCTCAAAGAAGCTCATGAAACTCTGCTTACTATTCACCCTGGTAGCTCAAAGATGTACAATGATCTCAAGCCTTACTATTGGTGGACGCGCATGAAGCGTGAAATTTCCAAGTATGTTGCCGAGTGTGATGTGTGCAGAAGAGTGAAAGCAGAACATTAGAGAGCCGCTGGTCTCCTTCAACCTCTCCAAATTACAGAGTGAAAGTGGGATAAATTGAGATGGATTTTATCACCCGGTTTCCAAAATCTCAAAAGGGCAACAATGCCATCTTTGTGGTGATTGATCGCTTCTTGCCTGTCAAAGAAACCTTTATTTTACCTGCTCTACCATATTGCCTTGGTTATCCTACTGTCCAGCCAGCCCGTGGCAGCGGGGCCTCTAGGGAACTACTGGCAATTAAGGCGCTCCTTTTAATAGAGCACCGGAGCAAAGCATTAACACTCCGTGAACACATGTGATCCTCACACCACAGCCATCCCCTCCGGTTGTCCCAATTATTGTCACTTTGGGGCCTTTGGATCCGGACAATGATATGTGTACACAACTTGCAGATAAGATCACAAACAATACTATCATCATGATTCAATGATAAGTTCAGATCTGAGATCATGGCACTCGGGCCCTAGTGACAAGCATTAAGCACAACAAGTTGCAACAAAGTCAAATAGCACTAATAGAGATACTAGGCACTATGCCCCTAACAGATCTTATTCGATTACATGATAAAACTCATCCAATCCCTGCCATCCCCAAGCCTACAGCGGGGGATTACTCACTCATGGATGAGGGAAACATCGGTGGTTGATGGAGATGCGTTGGTGATGATGATGGCGATGATCCTCTCCAAATTCTCCGTCCCGACAGGGTGCCAGAACAGAGTTTCTGGATACGAATCTTGGTTTCTCGTGGCGGCGGCGGAGCGGAACTCTTTCTGGAAAACTATCGACCCCCTGAGTTTTTAGGTCAGAAGAAAACTTATAGGCGCGGAGGGAGGCCGAGGAGCTTCCTGGGGTGGCCAGACCTCCCCTAGGCGCGGGGTCAGTGGGCTCGCGCCTAGGGTGGGTCTGGGCCCCCCAGGCCTCCCCTATGTCTCCCCTTCTGGCTCCGTGGATCTTCTGGTGAGAAATAGTTTTTGGCATATTTTCCGGGATTTTTCCTGATAGTTCATTTTCTGCACAAAAACAAGACCCCAAGGTAATTCTGCAATAAAACAAACGGTCCGTGTTAGTTATATCCAAATCAAATAAGTTTAGAGAAGAAACAATAGCAAAGTGTTCGAGAAAGTAGATACGTTTTGGACGTATCACATATCTCATGCAAAGACAACATAACCCCCTTGATAATGTTTCTCCCCTTAATAAAAGTTGTCTGAGAACTAGAAATCGGCTTATCCATATAGGGATATAGTCTAATAGTAATAACCCTAGTTATGATTGTATAAAGAACTTGCAGCAAACAAATGGGTCTATATTTTGAAATTACATCAGCATCATGAGTTTTTAAGAAGAATAATCATACCAAAATTTATCCTAAACAAATCAAGAGTACCAGCATGCAAATCATCAAACAAAGCCAAAATATCAGACTTAACAATAGACCAGCAGGTTTGGTAGAATTCAATAGGATTTCCATCAGGGCTAGGAGCATTATTCCTAACCACAAAATCTAGTGCATTTTTAATTTATTCTTCAGTAAAAGTACTATCAAGCACTTCATTATCAATACTACTTAACTTTTCTTCATCATTCCAAATGGAATAATCTAACCCAACTTGGTTTCCCTCCCCTTTACAAAATAACAACTTATAGTATTCAGTGGCATGAGTTAGGAGATTAGAGGCCCCCTGAATGACTAAGTCATTATGCTCTAAAGAGTACATAATGTTTTTCCTTCTTCTACTATTAGCAATTCTATGGAAATAGGCAGTATTATTATCCCCTTGAAGAAGCCATTTAGCACTGGACCTACTAAACCAAAACTTCTCTTCTTCATAAATTTGCATCAATCTCAATTGCACAAACCCCTTTCTCCTAAATTGTTCACTAGTTAATAGGTTACTTTCTTCCAAAAGTTCCAGATTTTCCAGCTCCAAAGTAATATCCTTCTTTTATTTAATGGATTGACCTCTAACATTTATCCCCCAACTATTCAGATTATTCTTCACTATTTTTAACTTCTACTGCACCTTACCAATATTGCTAGAAGCAATAACCAAGGAATGCCAAGCAAATTTCACCTTGTCTAGGAATTAAGGATGATAAATCCATTTTTTCTCAAACCTAGACACTTTAGCACCCTCGAACTTTTCACATGTATCAATCACCAAGGGGTTGTGATCAGACATAATTGTTGGGATTTTTTACTTGAGTCAAAGGGGAAATGGATTCCCATTCAGAATTTTACCAGAATCCTACCAACTTTTCCAAGATAGGGTCATTTTGATTATTTAACCAAGTACACTGTCCACCTGAGAACTGAATTTCCCTAAGTGAATAAGTATTAAAAATGGAATTAAACATATCACCAAGGGGCTGTGACTGGAGATAGCTAGTTTTTGTGTGTAATCCCTCAAGGAGGTGGACATCGACATGTATATATGTACATATGTAACCCTTTATGATTATTATATAAAAATTGCAGTGGGGGCTTTCCCTACTGTTCAACCCTAAAAAATATATCAGTACTTTTCGAGCACCTACTCAACTTGTTTTTCTCATGAGAAAAATGGGTAATATTAAAATCCCCTCCAATCAAAGAAGCGATAGAAAAATCATCACAAATGCTTCCAAATTTTGTAAGAAAAATGTCCGTATCTTCTATTTGAGCAGCTCCATAGACAACAAACAAGTACAAATATTTTAACAATTTTTGATCAAAAGCCCTAGCATTAACGAAGTATCTATGAGTAACCACCTTGATGACTTTAAATCTTGAGGATTTAAGTACACACAAGATCCTCCAGATTTTCCCACAGAGGGGGCCAAAGCCAAACAAATTTATTCTCAGGATCAAAATTTCTACAAACTAAAACATCAACCTTCTTTTTCATGGTCTCTTGTAGACCAATAAAATCAAACCCAATCTCACAGATCAAATCCCTAAGACAAAAATAAAAACCTTTTCCCCCAACCCCTCTACAATTCATAAAGAGGCCTATCATATATATTTATTATTCTTGTTACGAAGTCTAGGCCCATGCAGAATATCACACAGAGGGTGATTTTGAAAAGCCCTTCCCACATTCGTAGTGCCACCCAGGGGTACTCCACCAGATTTCCTAGAACTATTTGAGCTTTCCTTCAATTGTTTCTTATTTTTTTGGAAATAATAGGAGTAAAATACTCATCATTATATCATCATATTATCCCTAGTTTGGTGTACATTAGCAGACTCTTCTGGTAAATTAGTATCACCGATAAGCAACCTATTAGTATCATTCACACCCATACTAGCAGATTTTTACTATAGCAGCATCACACATATTTTTTGAGCCAAACAATCTCTAGGTTTTTCCAAATCCTTTAGTAAATGTATAGTATCCATAGGTAAAGTTTCCACATCAATCCATATTTCTAAAGTCTTATCTATAATCTCATTATCACTTAAAATAGAAAAAGAATTAGCAGTTGTAACAATATTGGTATCTGATATGTCTCTAGCATTAATATGCTCCATGGCTCTGGCCAGAACTAGGATATTAGAGGTCCCAGTAGCCTGAATACTCGCACTAATTCTTGTGGGAGCAAGCTGCTCAGGTGTGGGGATTGTTGGCACAGAGGGCCTAACAACAGCAGAAGAACCCAAGTTTTCCTTCATTTATGATGGCATTTCAGTAATACAAATTACTAAAGACTGCACAATATGAGGATGAGAAAAGTCTTCAGATACTCCATCACGATCATCAGAACCAGGTTTTCTAGAATTCATAGCACTGTCTTTAGGTGATTCAACAACTGGCTCCATTTGAGCACCAGGTAGTCTAGCAAGATGCTGCCTCCATTCATACCTTTTATCACTGTTTGTTTCTAGAAGTTGCTTGAGGAACTCTTCATAAGTCAATGAGGATTTTCAACAACTCTAGGAGCCAAGATCCTAGGTCTTTTGATGAATTCCAGATAATGATTGTAATGGTCCACTAGAGGAGGAAGTTTAAAAGCCTGGCTAGATGAAGCACGTGCATTATCAGCAAAATTAGAAGATAGCAATCCATGATCCCTGAGATTTTCTTCTAGAGAAGGACCATCCTCATCATCACTATGTACAACATCATCTCTCTCAGCAACATCTTTCCTTTTTCCATGTGCATCTGATTCATCATCATACTGACTAGCCGTTCCACAAACAATCTTTTTAGCTGTTTTACTAGCAGGAACAACAGCATCATATGTCCTTCTAGCATCTCCCATAAAACTTCTAGGAGCAGAATGATGCCCAACCCTAGTACCGGCACTATCAGTTCTTGCCCTCTTGGGAGTGTGTTGTGAGTTGTTGCCAATAGTGTTACAGGAGGTCTATTCTCATCCAACAAATCATTAGTCACCAAGGATCTATCCCCAGCATTTCTACCCCTAGAGATCTACCTAGTAAATTCAGTGTCATAATATTGATCCAATATTGACATTTGGAACCACGGGTGGAACCAGAGACACATCCATATTGCCAATCCGCACGGTGACATAGTCAACATTGTTAAGGTTGTGCTTATCAACGCCAAGAGTTCTTCCAACAGGACTGCCAGCAAAGGCAACAGTGGGGCAATTCCTGTTATCCAAAGGGATACCCTTTACCTGAAACCAAGCAACATCAAAAGCTCCCCAGTAGTCCTAATTCTGTAGTTTCTACCTAGCTCAGTATAGTTCCTTCTACTAGAATTGCCATTGAACGACCGTCCAAGTATTAGTACGTGCAACAGGCCTATGCTAAAACAGAGTAAAAGAAGAAGCTACTACTACCAGTAGCTAGTTAGGACTAGGTTGTGATGAATAATTCATCACCACTCACATCGTGCTTCTTTGGCTAGTCCGGGTTGTCGTGCACATCGTAATTTTGGTGATCGATTGGTAACTCCCGATGCCTTCTATGTCCATATCTATCAATTTCATATCAATTGTAAATATAGGCACAACCAAAAAGTGCACACGATGGTAGCCAGTTCCTTAAATTGGTAAATTCCAATATAGAATAAGTACTTATTAGTTTCTTGGGAGAACTTTCCGCCTTATATGGGACTTGGGTGGTTTCCAGTGATATGAATTCATTTGTCCTTGGTAGATTAATAGCTATATATCACTTGGTTATGTATGTTCTTGGTTCTAAGGTAGGTTGGTGGCTATCCTCCTAACCGGCACAATTTCACATCTTTTCCCTAAAATCACAATAGATCAATCGTAGTTCCATCTATAACAGAGTGTTGAACTCACATGTGCTTGAATCTTTGGCTATATGTGGCGAACTTCTCAACTTGTTTCTTTCGAATATATTGCTTTGAAAAAATACGCTACAATTTCACTTGGGCATATTCCTGGAAATCAACAAGTTTACATTGTCATACAAGAGTGAAGAGGCCAAAAATATAAAATTTAATTTTTCTTGAACTTTAGCTAAAATTGTACCAAGAACCACTAGTAGGAAAGAAGGATTTCGTTCGCATGAAATTTTTTCTCTAGTCCCGGACGTGCCTTGGGCCGGGATTAGTGTGAGCACTAGTCCCGTTTCTAATGGCAAGGAGGCCGGGAAAGCTCTAGTCCACGGTCGTTTTGGACATTTACTCCCGGTTCGTGATATAACCCAGGACAAAAGGGGTGTAGCGTGTGCAGGCGCGATATCATACTTTATTCCCGATTGGTGTCTCCAACCGGGACTAAAGATAAAACTTTTAGTCCTGATTTAAGACATCAACCGGGACTAAAAAATCTGACAAAAATTAATTTGGCGGGTTCTACCACGGCAGGAAAACGGGCAAAAATCCTGCCGCGGCAGGAGATTTCTGTCCACCCTCGAGATCGCCTTTTCAAGTTTCAAAAGCATGCCAAAAAATTATAAAAAAATCAAAATAATAAAATCCTTCAAACTATAATAATATTAAGTGACTTAGTTGTTACGAAAAATAAGAAACATGAATTTTGACATATTTTCCTAAAAATTGTCATGAAAACTTCAAATGGCTATAACTTTTGCGTACGGTGTCGGAAAAAACATACAACCTATCAAAATGTGCGGAAATTTTTTTCGCATTCGACTTCAACCGCTTCAGGCCATTTAGGATTCTTTTAGATTCTTGAAATTCAAAAAGGAAAAAAGTTATTTAAAAAATTAATTTTTTTAGCAACAAATTTTTAATCCATATTTGGATTCCTCACATTTTTTTTGATAATAATGGATATATTATTTGTTACATATTTAAAGATATTATTTATGCCATATTAAATGAATAAATGGCAAAAAATTAGTAAAATATTATTTTATTTTTTTTACTTTCATTGGATTAAAATATTATTATTACTTATTTATTGTTGTTTACTTAAATAGTTATTTATAATTTTTAAAAATAAAGACATGTGACATATTGGTATGAGCTAATATTATTGATATGGTAGTCTTGATAACAAGTTACAAATAGGCTTCGCGCAAGGACATCCTGATGGAACGAAGAAGTTAAGCGTGTTGGGGTAGAATAGTACTAGGATGGGTGACCGACAGAGAAGTTTGATCACGAGTATAATTTGACTTAAGATTAAGTATAGTTAGTGTTAAAAATATTTTAATGAGTCAAACAATTGAAGAAAAAAACTAAAAAAATCAAAAATAAATAAATTAAATTCAATTAGCAAACCGAGGCTAGAGGTAGGGGCCTTTAGTCCTGATTTTGCAGTCCTGGGTGCGAAACCGGGACTAATGGCCCTTACAATCTAAAACTATAGGCCCTTTTTCCACTAGTGAACTCAAGTTATTTATCTTAGAATAGATAAGCAATATCTTTCATAGGCCATGATCATCAGAATTAAGATGCAAAGCTAAACTTGAAAACACATGTACTCTTAAATCCCTGGGCGACGCTGGGGGCAAACACTAGCGCTGCCGTGAGAGTGTCACGTGGCGCACCCCTTACTGTCACTGCCATCGTCCTGATCCGCACCGGCAGCGCACCCGCTGAAGGGTTCGCAGCATCGAAAACAAAAAATTTCCTACGATGGGAACAACTAAGTACCAAGATCTATCTACTAGATACAAGCAACAGGTGAATTACATCCATAGAATACATACCCTCGAAGACGGAATAGCGTTAACGAGGTTGTACTCATGGATGATGTAGTCGAATGCTTGCCGATCTCAAGATCGTGATGAAGTCCATCTGGTTCAGCCGGTCCAGCACCATCAAGTACAGCACTGCAAAGCAGTGGTGCTTCCGTGATCGCACACATGTCCGGGTACCCTGACAACCTCCGCGCCCTTGCTCCATCGAAGCAGCGGAAGCAACAAATCCTTACAGAAAAATCCACCGGGAACATGTATCTCGCTGATCCGAAACCATGGGGAAATTCTAAAGGGGGAGAGAGATCCTTCACGAGGAGGTGTGAGATGAGAGGAGGGAGTGGGGTGCCTTTTATAGGGAGAGGGGGGCAGCCCCCTCCCATGGCGTGGAAGCCATGGAGGTGCCCCCACCTCTTTCACATTCATGTGGGTGGAGCTCCCACTCACATAAATAGCCACCCACTCAAAATTCCACCCACCTCCATTAAATTTTCAAAAAATTTAATGCAATCTCTTATTACTCCCTCCATTTCGGTTTACAAGTCCTGCACATAATTCTATGTCGCCAAATTGAACAACTTAGTATGATGTATATATTAAAAAAAAATATCACCGGAAAATTTAGACTTTGTATTTTCTAATGATATAATTTTTATATTATATAATTCAAATTATATAGGTCAAATTGATAACCTAGATATACGCGTAGGACTTGTAAACTGAAATGGAGGGAGTAAATAAAACTCTTTTATTTATTTATTAAGAATTTTTTTAATTACTTTAATTAACAAACATTCACATAAAACCCTTGCTAGTATTCAATTTTACATGCAGAACCAGTTTCAGCAATTTCAACCAAAACACTTCCGTTGTCTAGTGAAATAAATTCCTGTGCTTTCTTTTTCTTTCTCTGACATATTATTTGCTCCGAATGGTGTCAATAACTCTACGGTTCGCAAATAATGTAGATATGATCGAGACCCCTCTTCGATCAATAATCAGTAGCGGGACCTGGAGATCTGTACTGACTCCCATACATTCAACGTGACTTCTGTGATCGTGTGAACCTTATACGTATGTAACTCAATCCCTTTGTCTCGCGATATATTACATGTCCGAAATTCTATCATCGGTATCTCCATACTTAGTTTTATCTCGTTACCGACATGTACTCTTTTCTCGTTCCCGTGATATAATATTCTAGTGATCAAATCACTTGCTTGCAACCTAACTAATGTGATATCACTGAGAGAGCCCAGAGTATATCTCTGTGTCATCGAGATGGACAAATTCCACTCTTGATCCATGAGCCTCAACATAACACCTTCGTAGCACTGAACCCATCTTTATAGTCACCCTATTACGGTGTGACGTTTGATGTTATCAAGATACTTTTTCGGTGTTAGTGATTGACATGATCTCATGGTCTAAGGATTAAGATTACTTCGTATGATGGTATAGCAATATAAACACCATGACTTTGATCGTAATGCTATACTTCAGATGAATGTTCATCACATCATTCCAACAATGTTGTGACCTCGTTATTAACAACATCCAATGTCCATGATCAGAAAACCTTTGATCATCTTGTTAATCAACGAGCTAGTTTATAAGAGAGGCATAACTAGGAACTTTATTTTGTTCATTAAACACACATGTATTAACGTTTCCGTATTAATACAATTATAGCATGCAAAATAAATAAATAAGGAATACGATAATAACCACTTTATTATTGCCTCTCGGGCATATTCCCTTCACCCGCCACAAAATGGTGGAGGCTATCTCGTGTAGGGCGACGGTGGTCCAGGGATAGGCGGAACCAGGAGGCGGCCCTGCAGCTCGCCAGTGGAAGGCGACAGCTCAATGATCTACTGGCTGGGGCCATGTCTGGTGGATAGAGCCGGTGGCATATTGCGCTACTCCTTCCCTAACGAGTTGCCCTAGATGGATTCAAATCATCATCTTCTTCATGGACGTGTGGCCAGGTTTCACGGCTAGATCTTGATGGGTCTCACTGGTCTAGATCACAACACGATGCTTGGTTATGTCTACCCTGGCCTGTTGGCTACTAATGCCTGGCTGCGGCTGCATATGGTTTCCTCTATAAGGCCTTGATGGATGTGCACCTCCAAGGATAGTGCCTCATGCCTTCTGTGCCACCACACCGCGCTCCTCTATTATGGAATTAGATGCACTGCCGATGCAATTGTGGGCTACGTGCTCGGGCGTTAGGTGACCATCAACCGATATCTACACTTCAGTTATGTTGACCTCGACGTCTGCATTACTCGATTACCAATGTATTTACATGGGTATTTTCAAGACCGTCATGTTTGTAAAATATAGGTTAGGATTGTTGGAATTTCACCCATGGATCAATCACATAAAACTAGGCAAACACATGCACGTGAAAACTTGTGGCTAGGGGCGCATGTCGCACCCTCTAATTTCTGTGTTTTTTGCTTTTTTCTAATTTCTGTGTTTTTTGCTTTTTTCAACTCACAGTACAACTTCCAATACAAACCAACGTGACCTTGTGTATATTTATATACGGTCAGACTACTAGACGACCCTAACTTGGTAGGACACGGACAAGACATCAACCGGACTCAAACTCCTAAACTCTCACTAGTACATATCCTATCCGGACTAAACATGCTATTTATGGCATGCAAGCCAACTCCAGCGTGAACTCTCCTAGTTCTACCTAAGTTTAAACACTATTATGCAAAATTATTGCTAACAAGGCTCTGAAGGCACAATCTCACATGCTTATGTCTGAGTCGAGATTTCTGTTCTAAGGAGTACTCGAAGATTGTAGGGAGAAGATGACACTTCACCACTCGATGATCTCAAACCGTACATATGATGTTAATGATCTAGCCGATCAGTGAATTGCAGCAGTAATCGACAAGTAGGGGCAGCGACACAGGATGACTTCGTTCTTGGTGGTTCTTTTGAGCGCCATGTCTTAGTTTTGGGTTGAGAACCCTAGGTATGACCTTCATTGGTTGTACGTGACAATGGCAACTCTATAAAGTTTTCCTCGTTGCATGCATTGTTCAAAATTGGACCTTCTCCAGGTAAAAAGCTATGTTCCCCAACTTTGGTGTTAGTTCGGCGACAACAACGCTTGTGTCAATTACGTTGCTGAATGTGTCACTTTGGAGAACAATTCTTGGAGCCTAGGTGCCGCCAATAATGGTGGTTAGTTCATGCTGTTTTGGGCCGCTGACTTAGGCAGGGCCCTTTTCCTATTTTTCTTCTATTTTGTTTTTTTGCCGGTATCCATCCTTGATGTCTAGATTGGCATTATACTGTTACAGAGGTCGGATGTAATTGGTATCATCTTGGTATTAATATATTATCTTTATCAAAGAAATTTTTGATTGTCTATCTGACATTGCCGGAGACTTACATATCTGTATAGAGGGCATGGGCATGAACATACACGCTCAAAAACTAAGATATTCATCCAAGAAAGAACTACTCCATAGTTAACTAACGCGTTGGTACGCAAAGCATGGTTTTCAAGCATCGTGCATTATCAAGATGGCAATTTACATGAACATCTGAGCTTGACTTCCTTCTTACTCCCCTCTCGTCGCATCCTTCATGTCGTTACTACAACTCATTCATATGCCTACGGTCCGGCCTTACATGCTATTAGTATGTAGTGTTTGTGATCTGCGGTATAGTATATGTTCCGAATTACGGAAAGATGGAATGTTCAATGGGAGAAAAATGTTTGATTGGGAAAATCTATTATATACTAAAAGCAATATAAAGATGTTTTTCGAGGCACCTGGTTGATCCACATCATCTAAATTATTTTGAGCAGTTAGATCTAAAATTAATGGTTGAGATGTTGTATGAGATTAAAAGATAAGTCATGTTACGTAAAAGTGAAGATATACAAAATAAGTATAATGTCACTTAGTTGTTATGGACAGATTTTTTTTTTCAAAGGATGGTCAGCTAACATTTTTTTTTTCTTTTAAAGAACGGTACGTGTTGGTCCTGCTGTCCGTGTCAATCACGAATGGTGCACGTGTGCCTTTTTTCCCTAAAACTCATGAAATTACTCTGGCTGGCTGGTAGTCAAAAAGATCAGTATCAATCAGATTGTAGGCTTCCGATGATTATTCTAGCCAAGTTGAATTTGTTTATATATCTATCTTCTATTATATACTAAAAGTAATATAAAAGCGTCTAATAGAGCCACCACGTTAAGCCACATCACTCTAATTTATTTTGATCATTAGATCCAAAATATATGGCTCAGATTTAACGAGAGGTTAATATTTATATAACTATGTAATTTGGTTTGGCATAGTAGTTTGATACGGTGTATGTTAAAGACACGTATCCCTTTCAAAAAAAGACACGTATCAATTAGAAAGAGATTTATCTCACAAGATTATTAGATTATAGAGAAAGAGAACTATCTCACCACGTACAAACTAAGTTGATCTACCGTGTTGATGCGTAACTTGGTGGAACTCTTTACAATCATTGAAAAAAATGACCACAAGATAGAGCGTGGAGGCAAATCCAGTCCCTTCAAAAAGAAACTTACGATAGGTATTTGATGGGACCCACTTCATGGCTGATCCGCTAGCTAATTAAAAGAAACTAGGAAGCCGACCTTGTGATAGAAAAGAACCCCAAAACTAATCCGTTAAAAAGGAAGAAAACAAAAATGATTGATACATACTAGAAGCAAACTCCAAAACTGTTCGGCCACAAAATATGGTTTTTTTATGGATTCACAATGGTGTTAGAGACACATTTCACGCAAGACAAATTGTCTAACCGTCACTCTATTGCCAAATTGCTAAACTTTTCGGAAAAGAATAGTCGTGAGTATCACCAGTTACATAGACTACTGCACGATAAACATTGGTCCAGAAAAAAAATACAAAGAATTAGACGCATCCAATATTCATTTATTCTATATCGGCACCATGTTATCTATGGAAAAACAATTCCGAATCAAGTCAATATGAGATGTGATTTTAGCTTACATCCATGTGTGGCATGACATAGTAGTACTACCATAGGACACGGTGGCAGCCTGGCAAGGAAAATACATGACATGCTTAGAAATTAGCATATATAAATCTATAAATAACCTTTTAGAACATAATTTATAAAATTCAAATTAACCTCACATGTTCTAAAAAACATCTAAGAGATGTTGACTTTATAGACTATGACTATAAGAGCAAGTACAATAAGCTGACTATAAGGAATATAAGAGGAGAGAGAATGTAAGTGGGCTATAAGTTAACAACCGGCTCTAGCACGTGCTCATAGGAAGCTTGTGTGAGTGAAATGTGGGCCACATATTAATTAAGTCGTAGACTTTTGTAGCTAACTATTATACAAGTGAACTATAAGCTGGCTATAATTAATATGACACTTTTTTATAGTTAACACCGACTATATTATTGAACTTGCTCTAAGTCATCAGGCGGATAGCGGCAGAGACACATCGTCACAAGGTGGACTATCAAACCAATGCTCTATTGCCAAATCAGCAAATTTTCCAAAAAAAACAAAAGAACAAGCCATGAGATTCAGCGGTTAAATGAACTATTGCATAATAAACATTCACCCATACGAAAAATACCATGAATTTGACAAAGCTAATATGCATTTATCATGTACGACACCATCTCAAAAACCAAGACATTGTCTAATAGAACACAATAACATCACATACCCGAACTACAATCAAATATAAATATGTAGTTTTGCATCCCTCATCCTTGCAACCTTTATCATTTTTTGAAGGTCAAACAAAGTGGGAATATTGAAACAGATTGTTTTATTGAAAAGGAAATGGGGAGATAGGGGTTTCAATGTGCCTCTATTTAGTACGACAACGTCTCAATCACAAATACATTATTGCCAAATAGAGACTAATGCAAAATATCTAAACTTCACTCTAGAGATGGATTACTTCCTTCCTCACCTCCGAGAGCATTTAATTGTTGTTGAAGGTCAAGTGACATGGAAATAAATTGAAACGAGATATTTTCATTGAAAATGAGAAGAGTAGTTTGTAGGTTCGACTTTAGGAGACTTTTGGAGTCAAAGAAGTGTCCATGCTCCTTCATGGATGATTCATACGACCATACATCATAAATATGTGTGAAAAAATGAAAAAAAAATATTTTTATATATTTGTTTTATAAAATCACGGTCAACAGATTTCCATAGTTGTACATAAGCAAATTACACAACTGTACGTGAACATATAGCAACCAACAGAACTTTCTAATTGTATCAAGTTTAACAATCAATAATAGATCTTCCTAAAGTATGTCATGTTTTTATTTGACAATAATATGATCTAAACTAATCACAATTCCAAAGATTTCATGAATTTACTTAAATGTCATATAGCAATCTTCCATTGAATGTACAATTTGAAGCATTAAAAATGAAAATGCAATTGATTAGTTCAATTGTTATGGAATCAGTTATGGCGTATATATATTTGGACGCGTAAGTGACACACTCACCTTACCCTATGAAGATGAAATACTCAAGGGTAATGGAATTATCTCTATAAACATACGATTTAATTGTCACAAGATGAAGACAATTGTAGTTTTTTAACTAGATTCGAGCTCTATTCATAAGCTACTTGACGTGGAAATTCAGGGTCCCTCATTAAGCAAGTTCTTGCTTGGGGATATGAACGAGGATTTATAATCCATTATAATGGTATAAACATCATAGGATCGTTCCTCAAGTAAACCTTAATTATTTTGTAGTATGTGTGTTAGCCATGCATAATGATATATGATCCCCTACTAACTAGAAGTTAGTTCATTGTGTAAACTTTAATTATATATATACCAATTCGTTCTCATGCATAAACTTCACATATGGTCATTAATGTTGTGTTTCGATAAGTAGCCTAATAACGTTTGACACATGAATTAAAGATGATTAAAGATGCCTTCTATGCATACCATATAAATTTAGCATAGAACATGAATATATAATGTAATATGTTCTATTGCATAATATGATTGTCCATCAAGTAGTGATATTTTTCATAAATTTTAGCACACCAAAGACGATGTCCCTCACTAAAAAAACAACTAAAGATAATGCCCTCGCTTTTGCGAGGGCCACCATGCTAGTTCTTTTTAAAAAAACGATATCCTAAAAAGGTGTCTTCAAATTAAAAATTATTTGAGAAATTTGAGTGGGGGCTGCTCTCTTTGGGTCCTCCCTATTCACGATTATATTGAAGTTACTCTACTACGAAGTCGAGGTTGTGTACCTAGCTCGGTACAGTTCCTTACACTGTAATTGTCCTTGAACGACTAACCAAGAATCGGTAACCTGCAACAGGGCTTTGCTGCAATACGGATCAAGTGCCTAACCATGGAAATAAAATTAGACGCTAGAGCTACCAGTAGTTAGACACGATTAGGTGATAATGAATCGTTTGGCACGACCAATATCGTTTCCGGTTGGCGAGATCAACATTGGCAAGCCAAGGTGGCACTGCACGTGGTATTTTTTGTGATCCATATGTAACTCCTAATGTCTTCTATGTCCAAATTTCATATCTAATGTACATATAGGCACAATAAAATATGCACAAGATAGGTATGGTAATTCCCATATGTAATACAAATTTATCATTTGCTTGAGAAAACCTTCCTCCTTTTATGGGACTTGGTTTGTCATTTGTCCTTGGTAGGTCAATAGCTAGACATCACTGCTTGGTTATTTATGTGCTTGCGACGGTAACACCCTTGCTGCAGTGTGTTGGCGGAGCTTCACGAGTCCATTTGGGCTCGGCCGGACCAGAGAGGGCCTGGTTTGCCTCCACAACTACATCCGGTCGGCTATCGCCTTCCGGCGATGGAGGTAGTTTCCTCCCGCGTGTTATTGTACTATCGACCCTCGTCGGAGTCTCTTCCTTTCGGTCGGACCAACCTCATACTGTGGGTGATGGTGAGGCGCCGGGGTGACTTCAAGACCGTGGTGGCGTGCATTGGTGGGCGGCGAGCTTGGTAGGGAGCTTCGAAGCGTCCAGGAGTGTGGTTTTTTGAGGGGTCGGGAGAAATCCTTGTCGTCTCGACACCGACGTGGTGACGCCCGCGGGTGTCGCCGTCCTTCCTAAAGGGCGTCGGGGTACCTCTTCCCCACCTCCCATAACGTATCAGGGGAAACCCTAGGACTTGTCCGGATAGCAGCGTTGTCGTCGTCGCTTTCCTTCTTGGAGGTGCTGCTTGATGCGTGACGCTTCAGAGAGGCTACGAGAGTGGTGGAAATTCTCCGGTGGGCGCAGCGGTTGCGGGTCATCCTCGGTAGTCGAGCCGCTGGCGCCGGCTTTGTTTTCTTTTATTGTTCTTTTTTTTTCTGTTTTCTTTGGGCGTTGTGCTGTCGGCCCAACAACGGTATCAATCGTGGTTGCTATATTTATATAGCTGGACGCATGCCTATTTCAAGGTTAATTGCTAGACATCACTTGGTTATTTATGTGCTTGTCTTAGGTAGGTTAGTGCATATTAGAGCCTCGGCCATCCTCCTATGCTACACTTTCACATATTTCCTTAGAGAGCACGATAAATCAATCGGAATTCCATACTCACACATGCTTGAATCTTCCGCTAGATGTCATGAACTAGTTGACTTCTTCCTGTCGAATATGTTGCTCTGAAAAAATATACGATATTTTCACTTGTGCATATTCCCTTGCAATCAACATGGTTACCCATATGGCTAGAGACAAGAGACTAAAAATATCCTTCCGAATTTAGAATTCAGCTAAAATGTGACCAATCAATCGAGATGTTTCTCTTAGACCGGAAAAGCAATATCTTTCAGAGATCATGATTGATCAAATTTAAGATGAAAAGTTAAACACGAACACACATGTATTCTTAATTATCTGTCTGACGTTGATGGAGAGTTCATATTAATTAACGCGTTGGTGCACACACGTGGTCTTTCAAGCATCATGTGTGGATTATGGAGATGATAATTTACACGAACACTCTATGGTCTCATCGTTGTAGGGATTTGACTTAAAAAAGTCACGCCGGCTTGTCTCGTGACTACCTCTTGTCACGATACTTGTGAAACCTGTTGTTGTTATATTAAAGTAATATATTCATGTGGGATCCTTCCCCCCACCCCCACCCCCACCCCGTTGATTGTTTCAAAAAAAATTACACAAACACATGAGCTCCACTTGCTTCTCACTCTCCTCGTGTCGTGTCCTTTCGGAAGACGACGCATACTCATGTCGTTACTCCAACTCACTAAGATGTCTACGGTCTACCTTACATGCTAGTATTATAAAAAAACATTGCTAGGAGGAACTACACACTTTTTTAATATAGAAGAAGCGGGTCGGCGTGAGAATTCTATAAATTCGTTCCTAACAGGGATCAAACTCCAGCTGCTGGGATGCGCCAACTGCAACCCAACCACTAGGCTATTGATACAGATGATAGTGAAGCATACATTCCTAGCTAAAGGCATATGCCACACGTGAATAGATAAAATGTACATTGGGAGAAAAAGTTCAATTTGGGGATATTGTATTGTAAATCCGAATAAATCTAAAAATATGTGCTGAATTTAAAATTATTTGACATATTTGAGTGGGGGCTGCTCTCTTTGGGTCCACCCTGTACGTGATCATCTTAAAGTTACTCAACTGCGAATCCTGGATTTTCTAGGTAGCTCGGTACAGTTCCTTACACTGCAGGAATTACGGTTGAACGACCATTCAAGAATCTGTAACATGCTCAGGACTGCGCTGTAACTCGGATCAATTTCCTAACCGTTTAAATCAAATAGGATCCTGGAGCCACCATTGGCTAGATAGGATTAGACGATGATGAATCATTCACAACGACCTCTTTTGCGCCTATTGGGTTGGTTCTACATTGGCAACATCATGTGGTAGTGCACATCGTAATTTTGGTGATCCATAGGTAACTCCTGATGTCTTCTATTTCTATATCAATCAAATTCATATCTAATGCACATACGCATGACAAAAAATCACAAGATAGGTCATTCCAAGATAGAGTATTTATCATTTTCATGGGAAAACCTTCCTCCTTATATGGGTCTTGGTGGTAGCCAATGACGTAAAGTCATTTGTCCTTGGTATCCAGTGACGTGAAGTCATTTATCGCTTATGTGCTTGGTTATTAGGTAGGTTAGGGGCTATTAGAGAATCGTCCATCCTCCTAACCTATGCTACAGTTTCACTAGAATCTAGCAAAATTATAACTAAGAAAATGTGTACATGTTTCATTTAGGCTCCACCATGCATTGTACTGTACTCTCATTTTGGAAAACGACAACAAGTATCTTTATGAGAATATCACAATAGAACACCGGGGTTCAAGTTGTTTTCTCTTTTCGGTAGAATCCGCACGAGCTTGACCTGCATCTTACTCACCCCGCGCCGCGTCCTTCCGCCATGAATCTCGAGTCAATAGTTTGCGCAGCCATTTTTAATTAACCACATGTATATCCAACGTTCAGATCAGTAAGTCAAGGTATTTGTTTATCCATTATGTAGTCACATTAAGGCAGGGTCGAACCATTTATTCCTCTCGAGTCAATTTATTTTTGTTCTTTTCCTTTTGTAAAACCATTTATTAGTTGCTTGTACTAGGTCTACTATGTTTTATATGATGGTGAAGTATGAATTTCAAATTAAAGTGTATATAAATCTTGATGGGTTGTCCACCTCTTGGTACCTAAAATCAGCTGATGATTGGAGGCCCGTCCCCAAACCACAAAGGGGCGCCGAACCCATTAGTATAGTGGGTTAAGTCCTCATCGTTAGATACCCATCCCGAGGTAGTGCGTGTTGGAATTATGCCCTAGAGGCAATAATAAAGATGTTATTATTATAATTCTTGTTCATGATAAAGTTTATATTCCATGATAGAATTGTATTAAGCGGAAACATTAATACTTGTGTGGTTTGTAAACAACACCGTGTCCCTAGTACGCCTGTATGGACTAGCTCATTGATCAATGATGGTTAAGGTTTCCTAACCATAGACATGAGTTGTCAATTGATAATGAGATCATGTCATTAGGAGAATGATATGATGGACAGACCCAAACTAAGCGAAGCAATTAGATCGTTTCATCGTGTTCATCTTTGCGAAGCTTTTCCTATGTCAAATATTGTATTCCTTAGACCATGAGATAATGCAACTCCCTGGTACCGGAAGAAAGCTTTGAGGTCATCAAACGCCATCCTATGAGAGGGTGATCATAAAGGTGTCTCTCAGGTGATCGGAAAGTATCTGTTGGGTTGTATGTATCGAGATGGAATTTGTCCCTCCCAAGTCGGAGAGATATACTTCGGGCCCACTCGGTAATCGATATCAACACCGCTTGCAAGCATGTGGTTAAGGAGTTAATCACAAAGTGATATCGGATTACGGAACGAGTAAAGTACTTGCTGTGAACGAGATTGAACTAGGTATGACGGTACCGACGATCGAATCTCGGGCAAGTAAAATATCGCGAGACGAAGGGAATATATATATGGGATTGATTGAATCCTGGCATCGTGGTTCATCCGATATGATCATCGATAAATGTGTGGGAGTCAATATGGGTTTCCAGACCCCGCTGTTGATTATTGATAGAAGATCATGTCTGCATATTCTCGAACCCGCAGGGTCACACACTTAACGTATCTCGACGCTAGGATAGATTGGATAATTGGTTTATGAATTTTTGTTCGGAGTCTCGGATGGGATCCGGGATATCACGAGAGGTTCCGGAATGGTCCGGAGAATAAGATTCATATAAGGCAGTGCAGTTTTTGGAGTTCGGAATTGTTCCGGGTTAATCGGTATTGTACCGGAAGCTTCTAGAACCTTCCGGAAGGGGACCAACGTGGCCCCACCTTCCGGGAGGGGGCATGGGCCTATGAGGGAGTGTCCTGGCCGCATTGGGCCAGGGGCACAAGGCCCCATAGGGCCCAGCCGATTCTAGAGAGATTTGACTCGTTTAAATCTCGGGATAGAATTTCTAGATAAGGGAGAGTTTAAATCGTTTAAATCTAGAGATAGGATTTCTAGATAAGGAAGAGTTTAAATTGTTTAAACTAGAGATAGGCTTGGAGGAGGGGCAAGGGCTGGCCGCCCCTCCTCTATATATAGAGGGGTGGTGCGCCCCCTCCCCACACACCTTCCTCCAAGCCCTAGCTGCCTTGCTACCTTCCTCTCTCCCTCCCGACTGTTTGTAGGCGAAGCCCTGCAGCAGAAATTCTCCACCATATAAACCACGCCGTCGTGTTGTAGATCCAATCTATCTCTCCACCATACTCGCTGGTCCGAGGAAGGAGGAGACGTCAGTGCTGCGTGTGCATCTCACGGAGGCACCGCCACTTGTGGTGCTAGATCGGATCGGATCGCGAGGAGGAGAAGCGAGTCGACTACATCACCCACGTTCCGAGCGTTCCGCTGTCTAATCTTCAAGGGTATGAAGATCTAATCCAATCTCTCTCGTTGTTTGCATCTCCTAGATTAGATCTTGGCTTTCCCTCTGTTCGCTCCGTAGAAAATTTTGATTTACTATGCCGCGAAACCCTTCAGTGCGAGTATATGTGAATGCACTTGTGTTTCAATATGTGCCAACTTAAAACTTTTTTACTATTTCTTTGAATGTATTGGTCTATTCTCTATGCATTTTATGAGATTATTAACATCAAAAATAAATGTCACGAAGCATACTCAAGGGAATTATTGATTCGACTTATCCCTTGTGTTTATGCATACATACATAATTAATCATGTTAGAAAGAACTTAATACATAATTCTTCACTGGCATGTGTCTCTCTTGATAGAATTGTTAACATTCGGCCGACTATGAATTTATAGATACATCATTCACTTGTGTTTCACCACGTCTACACACTTGTTTCTGTTATTAGTTTACCATCTCTTAACATGTATATCGTCACTAGGTTGTGCCTCAACTAAATACATAAACTTATAAATCATATAGTCGAGGAGCACGTCCAACGAGAAATTCTATGATGAAGTATGATCATCGAGATCAACAAAAGATCAAATAAAAAAAGATTTCGCTCGGACAACCATTAGTGCAAACTAAAATATAAGTATCTGTAAATTGGACGAGTTATAATCTATTGCCGGACTGTCTAGAATATCGGTTATAAAGGACGCATGAAAGACATAAAATACACTAATAAGAATACATGTAAAATGGGAGTCTCCAAAAACATACAGATAAACATATGAGTTTATTTGTGAATGCAGTACACTCTGATGACACAATAGCTAAGTTAGGAAGTAGTGCACATGGTCCTAATTTTGGTCATTCATCAGTGATCCATGTTCTCTTCTATGCCTATGGAACTCATCTCACTAAATTCCAGGAATTACAACAAAATATGGATGAAACATGATTAAAATATTCTAGGGAAGAAAGGTGAAATGATAAATAAGCTATTAACCACTTTCTTTGGAAAGCTTTTTGTTTCTTTTAGAATACTTGCGTTGTCAGAAGAAGCGACACGAAGTCATTTTTCCTCATGCAGTTCAATAGCTAGACGTCCTTGGTTATGATCACGGTTCTCGAGTATTTGGGTGGCTATGATCACTTTATAAATCATTTAATACAAGTGATATATCACTCAGCCTGTTCTTGTAAAGGAATAACTTTATCGATTTTCAAAAGCTAAAAAAAATAATGTTTCCTCTATTGTGGATGTCTTGCATGTGCACCCAAAAACCATGAAATTAGCACATAAAGAATGGTTTTCAAGTTCTCCTCATATTGGTCGTCTATTTTTTGTACTCGTTACTGATACTTCGTGCTTATTTTCTAAGATCAATGACTTTTACTGAGGTAGGAGTGCATGTCATAAAATTGTTGGCCATTAGTAATTCATGGTGCCTTTTATGCCCATATATGTGAAATTCATACTGCTAATGTGCACAAATGTAACAAAGAATGCATGAAATATAATGGACTATTCCAAGATTGAAACATAAAATAAGAAGCAAATTTATTCATCATTTTCTTGAGAAATATTTACTACTAATAAAGGACTCCGGTGGTAAGAAGGGACATGAAGTCATTTGTCCTCAGGTAGGTCAAATAGCTAGACGCCCCACGGATATGAGCTTGGTCTTCAAGTTGGCTAACAACTATATGTGAGAGTTTTATCAATCCTTTAAACTAACAGTGAATGTCATTATATTTTTTCATTGACAAAGAGTTTTATTACTCTTATACTGCCATCTCTACGAAAAACATTTTATCCATACAGGTTACGGGGTTGGTTATCAGGTAGGCTAATCGCTATGTACTTGTATTTCGATCTACACTAGAGTTGCTACTATTGTACTATATCTTTGAATCTTGGCCACCAAGCATACCGTTGGAAAAATGTATATGACATATCCCTTTTGGTCATACATGCATAGTTAATTAACCACCTTAGATATAACTTGAAAAAGATATCTTGATTGCACTACTAGTGTCTGGCCGGACTCGGAAGTTGCCTCGCCTAGTAGCTTCTTGCATGAAAAAGGGTCATCCTAATGGGCTACCAAAGTTGTCTCGTCAGACACAGAAGTTTGCTTCTTCGGACACCAAAGTTGCTCAGTCGGGCACAAGTTGCCTTGTCGGGCTCCAAAGTTGTCTCGCCAGGTTTCGAAGTTGTCTCGTCTAGCAGCGGCTTGCATGAAGAAGGATCGTCCGCACCCACCACGGCAACGTCACCCTAATAGCCTACCAAAGTTGCCTCTCCGAGCAAAAAAGTTGCATCTCCATGCTCTGAAGTTGCCTCTTTATGCTCCAAAGTTACCTCATCGGGCTTCGATGTTGCCTTGTTAGGCAGCGACTTGTCAAAAAAACATCCTCACCCACCGCGGCAGCGCGATTCTAATGGCCTACCAAAGTTGTCTCGCCGGGCTTTAAAGTTTTCTCGTCAGGCTCCGAAGTTGACTCGTCGGGCTTCGATGTTGCCTCATTGATAGAGGATTTCCTGAAAAAGGGCTATCCTCACCCACCACGATAACGCTGTCCTAATGGCCTACCAAAGTTGCCTCATCAGACTTCGGTGTTGCCTCTTTGGGCAACGGCTTGCCTGAAGAAGTTTTGACCCCACGTACCATGGTAGCGCCGTCCTAATAGCCTACCAAAGTTGGCTCTCGAGGCTCCAGAGTTGTCTCATCGGGATTCAGAGTTGCTCAATCAGGCACCAAGTTGTCTTTCAGGCTTCAAAATTGTCTCGCCGGCCTCTAAAGTTGTCTCACTAGGCTCCGAAATTGTTTTATCGCCAGGTTTCATCGGTGCCTTGGCAATGCCTACTTCGCAATTT
This sequence comes from Avena longiglumis, assembly GCA_030063025.1. Taxonomy (NCBI): domain Eukaryota; kingdom Viridiplantae; phylum Streptophyta; class Magnoliopsida; order Poales; family Poaceae; genus Avena; species Avena longiglumis. The sequence continues at coordinate 244,672,932 of CP125979.1, read as the reverse complement.
TTATAGGAAGTTTCATAAAATTGGTAAGCAATTTAGAATTTACTAAATACACTCTACTATTACAACTATATATAATATATACCGCTATACAACCTTTTACTCCATCTGATCCAAATTAGTTGACTTAGATTTGTCTAGATTCGGTTTTATCTAGACATTGTTTAGTATTAGATTCATCTGTATCAACAAATTTGAGTCACTAATTTGGGTCGCAGCGAGTAGCATTTTCTAGCAAATACTACGTGATTTTAGGAAACAAATTGATTCAATTGGGCAAGTATATGGGACCCACATATCTCCTCTCGATATCTTACTTCCTCATGTGTCTCTCTATACAGACAATTTCTTCTCTATCCCCCGTCAACACCACCATGCCCACTAAATCCCGTGACAATCCTGGCCCTGGTCCGTCTCCTCTGCCTCTGCCGTTAAACAGTGCATCCCCGCCGGTCTCCCAATTCCTCACCGCCGAGACGGCGTTTCGCGTGCCCATGTTGCTGCTTCGCCTGCTGCTCCCAGATGAGGCGGGGTCGCGTGGGAAGCCGACGGCGGGGCAGCAAGAAGCCGGCGGCACGAAGCTCGTTCGGTGTGTGATGGGGCACCTGGACAGCATCCCGCGAGCACACACTGGAGTTGAAATTGACAGCGGGTGCACTTTCAGTAGGGAAGTCCGGCGGCCAGCAGCGAGCGTGGTGGCCGGGGCGACAACGCGTGGCTGTAGCGGGTGTTGGGTGGGCTTTGACAATAGGGTGCGCTTGGGATGATGTTTCGGCGTCTGGCAGCTTGCTAGACGTGTACTAGTTTTAAATGTTAACTAGATGAATGTTCGTGTGTTGTCACGGCCTATTTTCTATGATCGTATATGTCACGTGATAGATAAAATTAATTATGTGCATATATTAAAAGATAGCACGTTAAAATATGTGTTGATATAAACTTAAATATTCACATAAGAATATGTCTAGCTACAGTTTCACAAAAGATAGCACATATACAATTTTGAAAATTCAAAAAAAAAAGCGAAAGATCTGGATCTCGCTGTCAGCGCCGCCGGTCGTCGGTGCAGGTCGTCGTCGTCGCCTCGTCGCCTCGTCGTCGTCGTCACCTCGTCGGAGAGGCCTCGTCGTCGTCGGAGCTGCAAGGACGAGGAGGAGAAGAAGAGGAGGAGGAAGAGGAGGAGGAGAAGAAGAAGAAGAAGGAGCCCGCCATCGTCGTCGTCACTGCAAGGAGGAGGCCGCCATCACCATCTTCACTGCAAGGAGGAGGAAGAGGAGGAGAAGGAGAAGGAGAAGGAGAAAGAGAAGGAGGAGGAAAATGAGAAGGAGGAGGAGGAGGAGGAGGAGGAGGAGGAGGAGGAGAAGAAGAAGAAGAAGAAGAAGAAGAAGAAGAAGAAGAAGAAGAAGAAGAAGAAGGAAAGGAGAAGGGAGGAAAAAGAAAAGGAGAGAAGGGGAGGGGAAAGAAAAGTGGTAGGTGGGCGGGGTGGGAATTCAAATTTTGAATCCTGCCCAACTTACTTGTAGCGCACTAGGTGGTGGTGCGCTACGGGTAAGTTGCCCTTTATTTTTTTTTCTGCAGGAAAAAACGGTCTTTTAACCGTAACTTTTTACTCTTTTCGAATTTTGAAAATCCAAAAAATCGCTAAACTACCGAAGGTTGTTGCGAGCGGATGCGAAATCTCATTCTCGTCATTTTGGTATATTATACGATTTTTTTTCGATATCGTATGCAAAAGTTACGCATTTTATTGTGGCATGACTTTTTTTGCAGATAAAGTCGAAATTTAGTTTTCCTACAAACTATACCACATTACCTACCTAAATATCAAAAGATTATATTTCCGGAAGTATTTATCATTTTCTTTTATTTTTTGCAAAACCTAAAAAAGCGATCCACGGGGGTGGGGGTGGTGGAGTTGGTGCAGGCCACTTAGGCGTAGGGCACTAGGGCAGAGTGCCCTACGGCTAAGTTGACCCAGCTGCTGCAGCACACATGCCTGTAGCTCACTAGGTCAAGGTGCGCTACGGCTAAGTGACACATCCGTGGCGCACCTTGACCTAGTGTCCTACGGGTATGTGTGTTGCGGTCACCTGTGCCCTGACCCACACATAATCGTGGCGCACCACCCCTGTGTGCGCCACGCTTGTGGCTGTTAGCTGTAGGGCACCTGTGGGCAGTGCGACACGCCTATTTTACTCGTGGGGCACCACTAACAAGTGTGTCACAGAAGTGTGGATTACCTATAGCCGTTTCCTAGTAGTGCTTGTACTATCAAGCTTGGGACTGTGCTGCTGCGGTATCAAAGGTGAAGAGCACAGAGCTGGAACGCTCAGTCCATGGACCATTGCGTGGATCAAGCAATGAAGTTGTGCATCGCTTAGGTAAAGAGGGCTCTAGTACTAAAGTATGTAAAACCTGGTTAGGTTCACCGCCGGGGTTTATTGTGAACTTGTTGTTGTAGACTGATGGTTAAATAAAGTGCGGCCCGATTTGATCTAAAAAAAGGAGCCAAACCCGTATGTTAAGGGTTCAACATTCATCGTAGACTCTGTGGCGGTGTGACTACACAGACAACATACATATGTTTTGATCTACGCTAGACTACTACTATTTTACTATCTTTTGGAATGTAACAACATATTATGTATGCATTTCTACGAGATTGAAAACATATAAATCAATATGAGACAACATGCAGAGGAAAAATATTGATATGACATATTTAAATCTTTGAAGTAACTTATTACAGACTTCTGTAGTACATGAGTGTATAGCTGGATAGAGTCACTAATATCCATCTGCATATGGAGATAATCACACGACATACACTTGTATCTCACTATTTCTACAAACACTTATTACGGAGTTCTGTATTTGTACACATCGGTTTTTCTAGAACCTAGCCGGATATGAAGCAATTTGAAATAGTAGTAGTGAATCGAGGAACATATAAAGTTGGAATGTCAACGTTGTCTCTCGATCAATTAGCCTATTTGGGATCTCACAAGTCAGAGCTGAAGTTCTTATTCAAATCTAGGAATGAGCTCCTATTCAAACCTAGTTCCACTTTCATCGTGCTGCTCTATCTTTTTTCCTTTTTTGGTGACAGATGCCTCTCGCACTCTTTCCCATGACGGTTGATGGGACATGAATGGGGAGTCAACTTTTGATGGACGTGCTCCACATATAATTTCTGGTGCCTCCAATGCCCTTAGCCATCAAAACTTTATCCATAAGGTGTGAAGGCATGAATGGGCATGACAATTCCAAGTCAAAATAAGTAGAATAACTGACTAAGAAAAGCTATTTATCATTTGAGACCGACATGAACCTTGTTCCTTCTAAAATACTCGGATAGTTGACACCGACATGAAGCCATTTGTCCTCCGCTAGTTTGAGGAGTAAACATTCCTCTGTTATGAGCCTAGCCCTTGGGTAGGTCAGCAACTACTGCGCTTTAGTGTATATAATTCACTTGTTTTCCTCTGTCTTTATTTCCCGTTATTGGTGGAAGTTGTTCCTCACTTGAAATTCAAAAAATGCTAATGATACGTGATTTAGGAGTTATAATTTTGATGAACTTACGCATTAGTTTGTAGTTTGTACCATTGCTTTCCAGATCTCTGCACCAACATCACGAACATCATATGAACCACTAAATGAAACAAATCATCTCAAACAAAATACACCGGGGAAACTGCTTTTTATCTGCAAGAAAAAAGTCAATGGCATTCAGGTTTCTGAGCGGGCTAGCAGGTAGGGATGAAAACGGAGAAAAAATGAACAGAACTAAGTGGTGCCACATTGATTTTTCTGGGAGCAGAAAAATACAGAAACTCCGAAACAAATACGTAAATAGGAATTGTTAGAAACATATACATATCTAATACAGTATAGCGACAAAGCTGAAAGTGGATTGTTGCATAACTAAGTTGTCCCTAAAAATTATTAGCAGAGGACATGGATTAAGAAGTACTATGCTGCTCCTCTGTCTAACCTACACGTCTCTAAGCGCCCCCGTGTCATCCACCTGGGCAGCAAGGGCGGCTCCCTGTTCGTCTTTCTCTTCCAGCACCACCTCCTAGTGCTTCATCCGTCATGTCCACTTGACGATGCTGGTGGATATAGCTCGTGTGGTTGACGATGGAAGCGTAGATCAGGTTGTTTTGCGCATATCAATCTAGTCAAAAGGCCAACACATGGATCCATCAATCATGTGGCTAGGACACGGATGAAGCAAGGCCTGTGTGTGCCCGTTTGGGCACATGATATATTGCGGCAACAATTCAGTAATGACATGGCGATATCGTCACAGTGTTTGCCAAACAGGCATCCAAACATTGACGCATATGGGCAATCTGCTCATGCTCTGCATTCCCAAAGGTATGATTATGTTGGCTCGGTAAGTGGGGCGACAACACAAGGTAAATTTTCACGGTCTCTAACTCTGGGGTGAAAACTCTAGGTTTGAATTTCGTTGGTTGTACCTTACAATGTTGGTACCTACATATAGGTCCCTTGTTGAAATCCTCATAAATTGTATAGACTTTATTCAGGGTGAAAACACATGATGTGGCTTTGGTAGTTGGATCAAGCGATGGTGGCGCTCATGTGCCATACCCTTCTTGGAGTTATTATTTGGAGTTAATGTTTTCGTAGAATTTTCCTATTTTAGGGTGCCCAAAATTTATAGTTTACATTGAGCTTTGTTGCTGCATATGTCATGCCTTTTTGCTTTATTTTTACCTTTTTGGCCTTGTACACTAGATATCTCGACTAGGTCTTGAATCATGTTTTCTAATGATCGAGATTACTTAATATCAACTTGTTATTAACATATAGCCCTTTATCGAAAATAGTCCCCTTGAATTATGCAGAAAAACTCAAGTAGCCCAAGAAAACTCAAAAACTCGTTATCTAGCCCTATTACGGGAAGGGTCGACCGATGGAAGCCTCCTCAAATAGATGAAGTAAGTACATGGTCGATAGTTTTGGGATGATGAGCTTAATCATTTTGGTTTGACAAGGTCATGTATTGGTCTTAAATGGCCATGCACAACAAACCACAGAACAACAATTCCAAATTATCTAATAACGGAATTTCTGCTTCGACATCTATTCCACTAGAAAATGATGTTCTGTTTCTGTCTTCACCAAAAAATTCAATTTCCTTCTTTGAATTCTATTTGAGTTTTGTTTCAGTGCCCTTCCCCTTTCTAACATAAAAAACCTGAAAACACAAGAAAAACCAGGATTAACCGACACCCCCTCATGCCGTCTAAATCGAAGGGGTATTGGTTAATCATAACCGTTCTTGTGTTTTCAGTTTTTTAACTTTAGGAGGAGGGCGAGGACACCGAAGCACACCTCATTTGATTTTAACTTTTCCATGAAAAGTCCAAAACTTTTCGCTACATTTTCATACTTATTTTTTTGTAGATAATTGTCCCACTTTATTGAATAATAATGTTTGACACTAATACAAGGATATGTACAATTTCAAGGGTATTAAGTACTACCTCCGTCCCAAGGCTTAAGGCATATAACTAAAAGTCAAACTAGCTAAAGTTTAACCAAGTTTTTAGAGAAAAATATTAATATTTATAATACGTAATCTATACTCTTTCATACATCATGAAACATATTTTCAATGATATCTATATAACATAATAGTTCTTGATAGTTTTTCTAAAAGTTTGGTTAAACTTTACATGGCTTGACTTTTTAAAAAAGTTATATGTCTCAACTCATGGGATGGAGGGAGCAGCCACGGAATCTAGAAAGTTAGCTGCATAAGCTAGGTTGTGAGCATCACTAATGTATTACCTGCCTTCATGGACGAAATAGACCCTAGTGGTGTGAGTATTTTGTAATTTTCCTGACAATAGATGAATTCGCACCTCCGTAATTATCAGCTATATACTGGTAGAAAAGGGCCCATGCGTCCCGGTTGGTAAGGGCCATTAGTCCCGGTTACCCAACCGGGACGGGGCAATCGGGACTAAAGCTCTAACCATTAGTCCCGGTTGCACCACCAACCGGGACAAATGGGGCACACGTGGCGGCATCAGAGCGCGAGGGGGGGTGGAGTATTAGTCCCGGTTCGTAACACGAACCGGGACTAATAACCTGCTGCCGCGGCAGAGATTTGGCCCATTTCTCTGCCGCGGCAGAGAATTCATTTTGGCACATTTTGTTGTCGCGGCAGCATTTTCACCACTTTTTGTGCCGCGGCAGAGAATTCATTTAGGTTGTTTTATTGTTTATTTAGTGTTTTGCACTTATCAATGAAGGAACCTTATATTACACAAGATCATCATGACAATATTACATTCAATACACTGATCGAGTTCATGCACTACATACAAAAGTTGCTATTCGATGCTACCGACCAATTCCTTCAAAATTGCTATTTTTACAATCCCTATTGTCTATACACAGCAGAATAGTATTCCCCTTTCGGGTCTAGGACTTCTACATCCAAGAATCCCGCCAATTCCTCCTGAATTGCTCGAACGCGATCCTTTGGCAGAAGACCGTCCCGTAGACGTTCGATCTGATTTAAAAAAGGAGTCAGCTTATATGAATGAAACTAAACACAATTTGTTTGAAATTAAAAACTATAGAAATTGTTTACGTACTTGGAGTTGCTCTAAATTTCTGCCCTTCTCATCGCACGTCTGCCGGATGAACTCGCATACATAGTATCCACATAGATTGTTACCTGGTCCCTGCGTCAGGCACTTTACGAGAACATAGTTCAATCAAAATAATAATCAAGCATGATAATACTGTATCAAAACTAGAATCAAAGAAATGCGCGGATATAGCTAGTGGTTCTTACATCTAGTGGTTGAAATGTAAGCTCCTCTTTCCAAACACCCCTAGCCTTGTTGGTGAACCGTTTCCAAGCGCTGCCCGGCGAAGAAAACGAATAAAATAAGTTATTAAGTACTTGATATCATAAAATTCACGAACGTTGCCGATATAGTGTCGTAATGATTAGAATTACCGCTGGAGAAGTATCTGCATGTCCTTCCACGTCTCAAGGGGTTTATGTTTCGAGTCCATGACTAGTACACGCCCTTTGTCATGTTGAATGATTAACAGAATATGGTGGAAGCTGCAAATGCATAACTAATCAATTATATACTTAACATCGAGTAAGCGAAAAAGAAAGTGTATACAAGACATTAACACTCACTCGAAGTTGTAAGGAAATAGTATTTCCCTTTTGGTTTCTTGAAACCTTAACGCGTGTACTATATTATCCTCCGTATCCTGGGGGCTTATTTTGAGATTATCTTCATGAACCCAATATGGGTCAATGAAGCCAATGTCATAGATTTGTTCTCTGCTGCATTCGGGAATCTTCATTCTGCATATTACAGTATGATTATATACATGAAATAAACAAAATAATATAGCTGGAGACTAAATTAATTACAGAATTAGTACTTACAGACAATAGGCACTGATGATCGATTTGTCTAAGGCGTCTTGATTGAATAATTGAAATAGTTCATCAAATTCAATGGATATCATGTCATCCCTTTCTTTCCCATGATGCTTTTTTGTAACCCTCAGCACTATCCAGTTAGCCCCGGCCTTTGTGGCATGCAAGTACCAGTTATGCAATCTTCGCATTTTTGTTGGAAGATTGTTTACCTCCTCAGGTTTGACGAGAGGTTTGCCGTACTGGTATTTGTATGCTACTTCACTCAAGGGGAAGAACTCTAACTGGGATAAGTACTGGGCAATACTCATACCTTGAGCAGCGGCAGCTTCTCCGTATTGTGCAACTACCTCTGGATCATACTGCTCTTCGGCCCCATATTTGCTCGACCCCACATTGGTTTGAGAAATCACCTTGAGAGGGGCGCAAGTCTGTTTTGCTTGTTCTCCGAGCTGGGCAACAGATTTCCCGCTTGCATCAGTACTGCTCTTCGAGGCTTTTTGTGCCGCATGTGACTTGAGAATAGAACGCTCATAGTCTGATGACAGCTTTGGCTCGGGTTGATGAAGATTCTTTAGCATTTTCAACACTTTCCAGGAGATGCATCATAATATTGAAGAAGGATGGTGGGAACACCAATTCAAAACTAACAAGACATTGTACCACATCCTTCTGTAACCTTGGCAGAATATCTGGATTGATTACCTTCTGAGATATTGCATTGAGGAATGCACACAGCTTCACAATGGGTACTCGAACATTTTCCAGTAGAAGAGACTTCAGGTTTTGGAACTTTTTCTCTGCCATATTTATTATCCCCTTTATATTAGATGAGAAGCCCGACGGCACCTTGATACTGTAAAGGACTTCAAAAAAGATTTCCTTCTTTGCTTTGGTAAGAGCATAGCTGGCACGACTTAAGTGACGCCCTTTATCCGTCTTGTTATCTGTATGCATGTTCTTTGGGTCTTTCATAATTTGTTGGTCCTCCCGTGCTTCAGGTGTATCTTTTGTCTTCCCATACACGCCTAGAAATCCTAGCAGGTTCACGCAGAGATTCTTCGTCACGTGCATCACGTCGATTGAAGAGCGGACACGCAGGACTTTCCAATATGGCAGCTCCCAAAATATAGATTTCTTCTTCCACATGGGTGCGTGTCCTATAGCGACGTCGTTTGGAACTGATTGACCGCCGGGACCCTTTCCAAAGATTACTTCTATGTCCTTGACCATACCAAATACATCATCACCAGCAGGGAGTTCAGGCTTCTTCCGGTGATCTGCCTCACCTTTGAAATGCTTGCCTTTCTTTCTTACGGGATGATTGGTCGGAAGAAATCGATTCGCCAGTACACAACCTTCTTGCATTTATGCAAATATGTACCTTCGGTCTTATCTAAACAGTGGGTGCATGCCTTATATCCTTTGTTTGTCATCACGAAGGTTACTAAGAGCAGGCCAATCATTGATGGTTACGAATAACAACCCTCGTAGATTAAATGGCTCCTGTTTGTTCTCATCCCACGCACGTACACCTGGTTTGCCCACAACTTTAAGAGTTCTTCAACTAATGGCCTAAGGTACACATCAATGTCGTTGCCCGGTTGCTTCGGGCCTTGGATGAGCACTGGCATCATAGTGAACTTACGCTTCATGCACAACCAAGGAGGCATGTTGTAGATACATAGAGTCACGGGCCAGGTGCTGTGACTGCAGCTCTGCTCCCCAAAAGGATTCATGCCATCCATACTTAGACCAAACCATAAGTTCCTTGCGTCACCCGCAAAGTCTGGGAAGTCTCTCTGGATTTTTCTCCACTGTGACCCATCAGCAGGGTGTCTCAACTTCCCGTCTTTCTTACGGTCTTCTTTGTGCCATCGCAACAACCTGGCATGCTCTTTGTTTCTGAACATGCGTTTCAACCTTGGTATTATAGGAGCATACCACATAACCTTAGCAGGAACCCTCTTCCGGAGGGGCTCTCCCTCAACATCACCAAGGTCATCTCGTCTGATCTTATACATACGCGTTGCATACGGCATTTATCTAAATTCTCATACTCCTTACATGGTAGAGGATGCAGTCATTAATGTATGCATGTATCTTTTGCACATCTAATCCAGAGATGAGAGTCTTCTTTGCTTCGTAGGTACTCTCGGGAAGTTCGTTATGTTTTGGAAACTTCGGCTTCATTATTTTCAGCATCTTTTCAAATGAGGAGTCAGTTAGACCACACTCTGCCTTCTATCGCAACAATTCCAGTGTGGTACCGAGCTTTGTGCTGCCATCTTCACAATTTGGGTACAACAATTTCTTGTGATCTTCTAACATGCCCTCTAACTTCAACTTCTCATTTTCTGTTTCACAGTCTCGCTTTGCATCAGAAATGACCCTACCAAGTTCATCAGCCGGCTCATCTGATGCCCGTTCTTCACCTCTTTCCTCTCCATTGTCTTCCATTGCAGTATCACTGTATTCAGGAAATATATGATGATAGTTGTTATCATCATCTTCTTCTTCACCATCTTCCATCATAACCCCTCTTTCCCCGTGCTTGGTCCATCAATTATAGTTGGGCATGAAACCTTTCATAATCAGGTGTCCGTGAATGATTTTCGAGGAAGAGTACTCCTTGTTGTTCCGACATTGAACACATGGACAACGAATAAATCCATTATCTTTGTTTGCCGTAGCCACATCGATAAATTTATCCACGCCTTTGATATACCCGGCTACGCGCCGGTCACCGTACATCCATTCCCAACCGTTCATCTGCATCATATAAGTAAGTTTATCAAAAAACAGGACATCATAAATAGTGAAATAACCAATTCACACCGACACATGAATTGTATCAATGACCTAGAAAAGATAAGATTGCTAACCTCGATCGAGGAAAATAAAGAGGAGAAAGCTCAAGTGCGTCTTGGACACCTTCTATATTTTTGTTCTATGAGAAATTCAACGGAATTATTCACTCTAATATTTCATCAAACACCTTCAATGCATGCATGAGAAAAAACTAGCACACACCCCCTCACACCTTCCACCATTCGGAAAAACAGAGTGGAGGCAGAGGGGGCTGGGGCGTTGCATTTATAGAGGGGTCTTTAGTCGGTTGGAGCAACGGGACTAAAGGTGCGTGCCACGCCACGTGGCTGTGGCCAAATCTTTAGTCCCGGTTGGTGGCTCCAACCGGGACGCATGCCCCCTGGCCCCGTGCCCGCTCCAACCGGGACGCGTGCCAGCATTAGTCCCGGTTGGTGGCGCAACCGGGACTAATGCTTCGAGGGGTCGCGAACGGATAGCCCTTTTTCCTCTAGTGTATGTCTTTGCACACATGAATTGAACGACTATGAGGCACGGAGAAAATAAAAAAATTACAAAAACCGTGGATAAACCGCAGCTGCACCCATTTAATTTTAAGAGCTGCCATACACAGCTCCTTCTCCCTACTCTCTTCTGCCTCTCACAATCTCTCATGAACACACACACACGTATGCATGAGAGAACTCAGAAAAAGACACCCCACACACACAGACACCAAAGAAGAAGAACACAAAGACTTTTCCCAAAGCACTCTTCACTAGTGAGCACAAGGACTACATTTTTCTCTTGCCCTCAGCCACTCTTTTATCATTCATTTTGATCAGACTTATATAGGCAGTAAAGATAAAAACTCACACCCATTCTAATCCTAAACTCATGCATGGCCACATGACCCGGCCAACATCCACATCTACATGCAGCATGCATGCACCTCGTCTAACTAACTCGGACACTACTAGAGCTAGTCTCAGGACTGAGCTAGAATAAGTGCACTTACTTATCCTCACATCTAGCTATGTGCACTTATTCTAAACTAAACACAATTAAAATCTACAATTAACACTAATAATAAGGTTAGTTCCAACATTAAGTACCAGTATGGTTACTGCATATTGCTCCGACTTCCCCCTTGTTGCTTGCACCTGAAACTGCTCCATCTACCGTGATCCTGTGTAGTAACCGGAAGTTGGCATGAGCTAGCTTCTAGCTTGCCTCGTCGCTTAGCAAACACCTACTTGAGGTTTAGGCCTTTGAATCCGCTGAAGATCCGGATGTATCTCCTAATAGATACTCCCTCCGTTTTAAAATATAAGATGGTTTAGTTTTGTGAAGTAAACGTATCTAAACTACTTTTAGTATGTAGGTTCACGCAGGTTTAGAGTGAATCTATACACTAAAAAAAAGTCTAGATGCATTTTCTTCATAAACCTAAAACATCTTATATTTTAAAATGGAGGAAGTAGGTCAGTGTTCAATGAGCTTTAGAAAATTTTCTCGTGAATCGTGGGTGAACACCGAAGCACACCTCCCATAAAAAAACATCCACTGCTCGCTGATGGCGAACTCTAGATCCAGGCACCTCTTGAGTTTTCTTGTTTTGAGGGCACGAATCTTAGTGTACATTATTGCTCCTTTGGCAATTGGCATCATGCACAACTATTATGCACTGACCAAATAAACGGGTGCATATACGTAGTGTGAGCGTTTATGATTGTATTGTGTTTCTAAAAATACTTTAAAAAACCAAAACGAACTACCACCGAATGCTCGATCTTGTTTCACTTTTTACTGGCTTGATTTTCCTATTACTCTCTCAGTCACGCCTATGCTTGGAAGACGACTGGAGATCAACGTTCATATGCAGCAGTCACAACTCAATGTCTCAATCAGACATGGTCCTGCCATGTGTCTCAAATCATCAGTTCACATTATGTAGAACGTGCGTAACTAATACCATGGAGTAAATTGCATGCTAATAAAAAACATACTAGTAATCCAATCCGAGCCCAAATCATGGTCAGGAAGAATAGGTACAAAATACAGGCGAGTCCATATATATGGTGGTTCAGTTGTGTCCAATCGATTTGTAACATTTCCGGTATCATCCCTCTAAAAGTATCGGAATGCAGCTCACGTCTAATACAGGCTCATCAGAATAGCAAACATTTGTAGTGGTAGTCATGTTAGTCTGTGGATAAGAAATGTGACAGATTTGCTAAAAAAATGCCTGGCTACCCTGGATTGTACCCCATTTGATATTCTCTTTGTTGGTTGCCAATAATTCAGTCTTTGTTCCTGACTTCAATGTTGGCAACATGAGGATTGAGTACGTGTCCCGATTTTGTTGTCTCATCAGTAATTCCTGGTCCCTTCCATACCCAAGTCTCTCGAACTTATAGCTTTGGCGTGAAGTTACACAATAACAATGCATGAGAATGAATCAAACTATTCTACTTGCTCCTTATAAAAGACTAGGTAGTACATTATGTTATGAATTCGTCTATCATTAGGTAGATCAATAGCTAGACATCCCTTAGTTATGAGCTTAGTCCTCAGGTAGGTCAATGGTTATGAGTCTCCTTAGCCTATTTTCGTTCAAGTATTTCATTTCTCTTCCGTGCTTTCTACCATGAAGTTATCCAACTAGTCAATGCAATTCTTTGTTCCGAACTCATAAGAATAGAAGTCCTATAGCTGTCATTCTGTTCTCCAAACAAAAGATCGCGAGTTAGTTAGAGCGAACATATCCAATATAACATCATCACACAAATACATGGGTGGTGAACGTCGCACCTCTTTCTTTGTATGCATGCTCACCGGCGTGCATTCGGTTGTCTTGCTTGAACATGACATTGCCAGTATTTATGATCCACAATTTAAAACAATTATTATTTTATGGTGAGCCATTTGTCTTAGATACATAGAAACAAGCAATTGTGTGTGATATGAGTTGGTTCCGTGTCGGACAAACAAATCGGCTTTGACATTGGAGTACACACTCAAGAGTATCATCTATTAGGTTTCACTGACCTCTGTACAATACTGTAATAAAGAAAGAGCATCGGATTAAATTGATTAACAGTTACACTAGCGAAAGACTATATATATCAGAAGATGCGGTTAACAAAGAAATTTTTACATCGAAGAAATGAGTTGCCTAAACGAACATCATTCTTTGCGTAAAGGGGGTGCAATAATGTTGTTGACCATTGTGCAAAATTTACATGTTAATTTGGTCAGTGAAACCACCGAAAAGCTAAGCCCGAGCTTTTATTGTAGACCGCTAGGAGAAGATGATGTGCCTAAAATGAATGAAAACGAAGCTTTCTCAAATGAATAGGATCTAGCTTAGTTATGGATACACCCTGATCACCACTTGTTCGGCAGGTACCCTGTGCCTTTCACTAATGGAGTAAACTAGTTGTTGACCAAGCAACATATACTTTGTGCTATTTTCCATTGTCGGCTCTATTGCACCTTAAACTATTTTCCTCAAGTACCTATTGTTGTTGGCAGTCCCTGCATCGTAGAAATTGAGAGGCAGCCTGGTTTAGAATTAATTATGGAATATCTCACCAACTTGGTGTTTTGTAGCAATATTATGTCAGTGGTTAATGATTGGTACATACGCAAAAAAAAGTTGTTAATGATTGGTGGCACCATTGACGGATGAAAACGGAATTTAATCTGATGAAACTGAGTATATATAGATACTTATTTTCATATTTTTGTGTCGGAGCAGAAAGAAATATGAATCAAATTTGGAAACATATTCAGACTGGGTACTGTACGGATCCAGATAGAAAAGCGGGGGATGGGTGACGCCACTGCAGTAGCGGTGTCTCTGGTGGCAGGTTGCAAGGACGTGTCAAGGGAGAAGGACGGACTAGCTACGGGATTGGGTAGTAGAATATGTTGGGTTGGGGTCTATTTCACAGAGATTGGCGGCATGTTGTAATTGTCCAAATACAACATTTATAGCCCCATGAAAACTGAGAATTTTCGTATTTGCCAAAAGCATAAATTATTTTTCAGAGTCAATTCCGCTTGAAAATCTTGTTTTGGTTCTCCTAAAAGAATTGCCTCTTGGTTTCCATTTTACCCACAAAAGTCATAAATTTTTCACTCTAGTTCATCCCTACTATAACATAATATAATGGGATGCAATTGTGCACACCATGAATATGACATTGATCGGTATTTATATAAAGATTACACATTGTGTTACAAGAAGGTCAAGTCAGGTTTCCTAAAACCCTAGGTAACCACTGTATAGATTAAGCTAAACTTCTAGTGTTATCTAACATGGCTCCGTAGTGTGAACAAGGGGACAAACCGTTGTTGATGTGAATACTAGACTAGAACTCCATGAATAGATGGGTTTGGCAGTCTTTTGGTGAATATATCGGCAAACTGTGAGGGAACATGTAGTACCCGGAGAACTCCAAGTGCAACCTTATCACGGACGAAATGAATGTCTAGCTCAATGTCCTTAGCGTGATGATGTTGTACTGGGTTAGCATACATGTAGACAACAAAAATGTTATCACAATACACAACCATGGCACTGTCAAGGGGGCAGCATAGCTCGGCCAAAAGATGATGTGGCCAGCATGTCTCGGCCACTACCGTAGCAACTGTCCGGTACTCCGCTTCTGCACTTCTGTGAGAAATTGTTGTCTAATAGTGATACGACCAAGAATATTTTGTAGATTGATCACTATAAGAAATGTGTTAACTTGTGACCTTCTCATAGTGACGAGGAATTAAATCGTCATAGATTTATGACGATTTTGCATAAGATGGTCATACGATGTTTGGAGAGGTCAAAATCCTATGGAATTACGATGATTTGCGTCAAAATCGTCGTAATTTCATCACATGAAATTGTTATAACCTAGACGATATAGCTTAGAGTCTTATTTATACCCCATTATGACCAATTTAAATCATCATATTGTCTTAAATAATATATTAAATTAACTAGTTGGCCACCTCAACAATTATGCTTATGTGGCATGTGTATGTGTCTATATTTATATATGTATATATCTAGGTGTCAATATATATCTAAATCTATTTGGGAAATATAGTAATATAAAAAAAAGGAGGCGATGGGATCGAACCAAGGACCTAGCGCACTGGCAGCTCGTGGACAACTACCACGCCATAACGACTTTGGTGTTACAATTGCATAGTTGTTTTATTATAGCAATCAATAATTGGGATTTGACAAATAAATGGCGCAAAAAATAGGGTGCCACCAAGAATCTCTACAACCAAACGATAGGATCTAACCAACTAGCCACCACAGCTTCGTTGTAGTACAACTGAGCTACATCTTTATAAATGATACTTACCTATTGGTTGGGCCTAGGCCTTATCAAAGGAAGTCCTTCCCTCTTTTATTTTTCTTAACTGTGGCATGGGACTTGCCACCCGGTGGCAGTAGATAAGATCCTGTCCAACTTGGTGGTCCATTTAGCAAAGTTTTTTTTCTTTTCTATTTTTTTAATTTTTTGTACCTTTTTCATAAGAAGTCCAAATAAATTGATTTTTTCCTATATTTTTTTAGAAAATTCAGTTATATCCTCCTAGGTTGTTAATTATCAATACTTTTATTATTTAAAAATAGTGGATTTACTATTCTCACATTAGTCCATGGTAGGAAAAATATAATAATTCAAAATATAATTTTGAAACTAGGGTTTTGGATTCAAATTTGTTGGCCTTGAGTCTTACTAAAATTGTATTGGATCTATGATAAAACAGTATATTGTGAGTCTAAAAATCATTTTTTCAAAAAATAATGGACATCATATAATGTACCTGTAGTTCAAAACGGACCCACTTCCTACCGATTCGGCAAGAATTTGTTATTTTCGCAAGGGGCGCACTGAAAGGTTTGAGATATCCCGATTGGGAAATTTTCCATGTAAAGTGGCCTATTATTTTTGAAACATAGGGTGGTACCATTCTAAAACTGTCATTTGGTGGTTGCTTCATAAAACGGTCCGTTTTTTGCGCTCGGGAAATGGAAAATGGATTTTTCGTGCGTCGAAAAGGAAAACCTCCTCCTGTAACATTGTTTTCCATCACAAGATGCACAATACGGACACATTATCACAAACTATTCCCTGTATCTAGCCATAACATAGCCCATTTGACCCGAAAGCCATTAAACCTCGTACATGATAGGTCATTTCTAGGAAGGTTTTTTCGAGACAGAATCAATTTACCAAGTTGATATTTTTTCTTGGAACTATATCACATAACCGGACGCCACACAAAGGTTTTACATAGTTCGGACTAGTTTTGAATTTTTTATGCCCGTTTCAAACAATGGTCAAAACGGCGGGCATGAAGGTTCTTAGCTAGGGGCTGAGCCTCGCTAAACTTGCATTGGATCTCTGAAGAAATAGCATATTTTGAGTCTAAAAATCATTTTTTCAAAAAAACATAGGCATCATATAATGTACCTGTAGTTCAAATCGGACCCACTTCCTACCGATTCGGCAGGAATTTGACTTTTTTGCGAGGGGTGGACGGAAATGTTTGAGATGCCCCGGTTTGGACATTTTCCATGTAAGGTGGCCTATTATTTTTGAAAAATGGGGTGGTACCATTCTAAAACTTTCATTTGGTGGTTGCTTGATGACCCACAATTATAGGGGGTGTATCGTAGTACTTTCGATAAATAGGAGTGTCGATCCCAACGAGGAGCAGAAGGTGTTGACTAGTGGTATGTAGCAGGAAATCTCTGTAAATACTTAGCAAATGGATTTTTAGGGGTTTTCTGATAAAACAACAAAACAAAGTGCAAGTAATAAAGTCAACGAACAACTGCATCAAGTGGCCCAATACTTTCTTAGCAAAGGACAAGTCGGTGGAAATACTTATAAGGACCAAACGTTCTCGACGACACATGGGAATTCTGTCAAGTGCTTTCCCTTCAAATAGTTGAGTACTCTTGTTTGGTGTTGTAAGTATTGTGTGGGTAAACCTGTGATAATGTACCAATCTTACTTGGACTAATACATACTTGTGATTAAACCCCCTGCAAGCATCTACAACTACAGGAAAGTAATTAAGATATAAACCTAACCACAGCCTTAAACTCTGAGATCCTACGCTCCCTTATACAATGATGTCCTAACGGGGGTTCAGGTTTCTGTCACTCCGGCAACCCCGCAATTAGTAGCCAAATACACAATGCATTCCCCTAGACCCATAAATGGTGAAGTATCATGTAGTCGACATTCACATGACACCACTAGAAGAATAGCACCACAACTTAAATACTAAACCATTGAATAATAACTCAACACAAATCCACTACTAACAACATGAATTCTCACATGTCCTCAATTACTAAACGAACTACTCACAAGACATCATATGAATCAAGATCAAAGATGATATGGTGATGGATAACAATCTGAACATAAACAATAATCCAATGGTTCCACTCACAAGCATCAACTACAATAGTAATCAACACCGGGTAAGTTTCCCCTAAGAACTAAAGCAAGATCCAACACGATTGTTACAGCGGGATGGAGTGTTGATGATGGTGCTAGTGGAGATGATGGTGTGGATGATTATGATCCCGATGAAGCCTATCTTGATGACGGTGTTGATGGCGACGATATCCCATCTCCGGGAAGTGTTTTCCTCGGCAGAAATCTGTCTGCCGAAGAGCTCTTTCTCTCTCGGTGTTTTCCGTCCCGCAGAGGCGGCGAAAATCTTTCTGTGGTCGCTCCCCTGGTGTTAGCGTTTAGTGAGGAAGATATAGGCAAGAGGGCGGAGTCGGGAGCCGTCCAGGTGGGGCCATACCAACCCTAGACGCTGGGCAAGGTGAGTCGGCTACTCCTCCCCTTCTCGCTTCCTCCGTCTTCTGGGAAAATATAATTTTCCAATATTTTTCTTGAATTTTTCTGATCTTCGGGAAATTGTATCAAAACGCCTCTTTTTTCCATCAGAAACATGACTCCTGCAGTCCATCCTTCAAGAATCATCCAACATGCAAAAACAGAGGAAAAGACATAAGTAATACATCATAATAAGACATATATCAATGAATAGAGGCAAATTATGATATAGAATGGTGATGCAAATTGGACGTATCAACTCCCCCAAGCTTAGAATGTCCCCAAGCAAAAACTGAGCTCAGTAAACATGTCCACAGGTTTATGGAGTGAAGTATCGATAAAAGAATACGGACAAGAAGCATCACACTTACCATTACACAACTCATAGAAGAAAGCAACTCACCATTATATAACTTAGCTTGCAACAAGTACATGAGTCACAATAGAGATGCATAAAGATAAATCATAATTGGAATTGGCAAAATTTTGTTCCTGGTCAGAGAACAGCTGACAAACAGTTTCACAAAAAGCTTTTTGTAGAAGTTTTATAACAAGAACACTCTTTGCTCAAAAAGGTTTTCACAATGAATGCTTTCAAAGTAATACTCAATAGATAAGAGTCTTGTGCAAACAAGGAAAATAAAGAACATGATTGAATAAATCACCATATGAATGCTTGCAACACAACAACTCAAATGCTTGCTGGTGGTAGAGAGGAAGTAGGTTTACTGACTCAACTCAGAAAATAGGAGGAAGGTCCCTTCATAGAGGGTAGCAGGGATTTCAAGTCATAAAGAGCTTCCAAAATATTATGGTACTTACTAGCTTTGACCCCTCATTGCCCCTATCATAGGCATCTTGAGATGATTAAGGTTAAAGTGAACAAGGATGGAGTATATGCTTGACGAAATATAAGTTGACAATCTCATGTCCCTTGAGTACGAGGGCCGCTCCTCATGCTACTCAACTTTATTTACCGGTAAGTTTTTGTCATTGTAAGTACATATGTATCATAAAGAAACGCCAATGGGGTACCCCTTGCACATGGTACAGGAGTTATCCCATAACCAAAATTCCAAGGCAAGCAGACAGTGAGCATCTCAGCGATCTTTTTATTTACTATGTGCATAGCTTTTTATTGAGGATGCTTCATAGAATGCTCACTATAGTGATGCTGCAAGTTTCCACCATGATTAGGCATGGCTTAGGCTAGCGGCCCAGGCGTTTCTCTAACACACATACATCACTCCATGGACTTACAAGTTCCCTCTTTATTTCACACCAACGACATCCGCAAACAAAAGAGCATGATATCAACCGTGTACAACGTACAAGTGCAATGTTGAAAGCGTTCCTCGTGACAGCACGGTTCTGCTAATTCCAACGTATAGATGCAAGCATGTACAACTTTGATGACACAATGGTTCAAGTCTATTAGGGTCAAGAAAATATGGTGTAACATCAAGTTCATGAGAGGTTTACTAACTAGTTTTCACATAACAAAAATAGTTTTTAATTCGAAAGATAGATGAAACTTGAGAATTTTCTTGGAATAGCAATAGTTCTAATAGGTAGATATGGTGGACACAAATGGCAAAGGTTTTGGTTCAAAGGGATTGGAAACATGAGAAGTATGCCTTCTCAACATAGGTTTTTGGCTAGCAAAGCTGGATAGCAAGCAAAAGAGTTGAAGGAAACAAGGAAACCTACAAGTGATAAAGCCAAACATGCAATCTTCCTTGAAGACACAACAGATCTTAAATAAAGAATACTAAGCTTATGAGCCAATCAAGAAAGAAAACAAAATGATACAAAATACCTGTAAGCTTTTTCTCTTTTCCTTTCAAACCTCAAAAAGTGTTGCTACTAACGAGAATTTGGTTTGCCAAAACCAATTTAGATTTACTTGATGCTTCCAAAGTGATGCCAATACTGATCAACAAGATCCATCATATAATAGAGATTGCAAACTAAAATAATAAGTGCAAAAAGTAAAAGATGAAACTTCTCATTAATATTCCATAAAGGCACTCACACCAAGGGATATATAGATAATCAGCTAAAGGAGAGATACTTCCACATGAAAACCAACCTATAGGATCACTTCTCTACCAAAGATATGAATCTAAAAAGGTAAAAGATAAAAGATAATAGTGTGATACCGCGGCACTCCCCCAAGCTTGGAACAAGCCAAGGGGATGCCAAACCTGATGACGAATTACTCCTTCGGTGGTGGTGGTGTTCTCTTGTTTAGGGTCAGAAAACCCTCTAGCATCTCACGAAGCCTGTCATTCTCCTCTTGAAGCATATCCACCTTCATCCTCAAAGCACGGTACTTATCACAAAACTCGTCAGTGGTTCGAAGGGCTTCCACTACCTCAGGACAAGATCTGATGTCTGGAACGGAGGCTATCATCCCCTACATGTTACGAGAAAAAGCATGTATAGTGTTAATTGCTCCTACAAAAGTAGGTTTCCTTGCCCTTGACCCTGCGGCGGTTTGTTCCTCCAAATTTACTCCCTCCATGGGTTTCTTGCCTTTGTCGTTGGCCGAGACCATGGTGCTCTAAACTGAGAAGATTTCCTGATAGAAACAGATTGAAACGAAAACACGACGAGAACACGATGCACGGACCTTGGGGGATCGGGGGTTATATATTACGAAGTTTCAAAGCATAAGGAAAGTGTTGATACGAAAGAGAGGCGGAGTCGGAGCTCGGTGGGTCACACCCCCTCCAGGCGCGGGGCAAGGTGGGCCCGCGCCTAGGGTGGGTTTGGCCACCCCGGCCTCCGGTTCCTCCTCAGTTCCATCTCATAACTTTCCTTATGTAATAAAAACATCAAAAAAATAAAAATATTAGGCTTTCACGAACCTTCTGTTTTCACCACTTTTACCTATTAAGAGACAAACTCTTGAGACTCTTTTTCTCCTTCTCCTGGAAATTCCTTTTCTCGCAAGGCAATACACAAGCTTCAATGGAAACATTAGTGTAATAAAAAAAATAAACCTTTAGGTACACACTTCAACTGAAATCTATCAAAACAAAGGCTTCTATAAGAGGCAAATGCAAATGATAACAAAAATCTTTCAAAATAGACCAGCAGGTAAAGATTAAATTTTTAGAAAACCTTCTGTTGCTCAATCAGAAAGTGAAAAACTAATGAAAGTTGGGTAACAACCTGAGAACAAGCTCAAACAATACAGCTCCATCCGACGTAATGAGCTCCCTGACGAATTTTTACAATGCAGCACAAAAATCAATCCCAGGACAGCCAATTTTCACAACTCCTCTACTTCTCAAAAGTAGTTGAACTTGACACAAAAACAAAAACAAAAAGGATAAGGAGCGGTTATTACTGAAGTAATAACTTCCAAGACTCAACCAAACTCTTAAGTTATCTCCCAACAAGTACTTTTCTTTAATGCCTTTAAGTTAGGCTTGAATCTTTCAAAGATGCTCACAAAGGAGATATATATCTGGAATGAAAGAGAGCATAAAGAAGCAAAAAACCAACACACTTGAGTCTAACCCACTTCCTATGCATGGGGGTATCATGAGAAAACAAATTGTTGAAACAAAAATCCACCAATATAGGAAGACAAAACAAATGCAACTTCAAAGCTTTCAACATAAAACGGGGAAACTTAACATTATTGAGATGTACAAAACCATGTTTCCCTCTCTCATAATAACTTTCAGTAGAACTTTTAATAAAGTTGACGATATAACTATTAAAGGAAACAACTCTATCATAAGAATGAGCATACTTACAGTCACCAAAAAGAGGTCCAAGGTCATAAACTGGATCAATAGAAACAAGTTGTTCCATCCTGAAATCTTTATTAGGCAAGTTGTTTTCACAAGGAGCTTTAGAAAATTTGGAAAAGTTAAACTCATAAGAATCTCCATCAAACTTAGTTAAAACTTTCTCCTTCTTACAATCTATAATAGCTCCACAAGTGTTCAAGAAAGGTCTACCAAAAATGATAGGGCAAGTTTTGCTAGCTGCTGAATTAAGCACTAGAAAATCAGCAGGATACTTAACCTTACCACAAAGAACCTCCACATATCTTACAATACCAATAGGGCAAATGGTTTCCTTATTTTCAAGGTGAATAACCACATCAATGTCCTCAAGCTCACAAGGACCAATCTCATGCATAATTTCCTTGTAAAGCTCATAAGGAATATCACTAGAACTAGCACCAATATCACATAAACCATAATAGCAATGATCACCAATTTTAACAGAAATCACAGGAAAACTAGGTTTTCTAGCCTTACTAGGATGAGAGACAATATTAGAAGCGTCCTCACAGAAGACAATATGTTCATCCTCTATATTTCTAGCGCCAAGGTCTTTCACAAAGTTTTCTTAGTACCTTTATTATCTACACTAATCATCACAGAATACTCCTTTAACTTATCTGGGAAAGGTATTTTCTCAACATAAGGTTCATGCACAATATGATTAGTAGTACAAACTTAAGTGCTTCTAACAAGAACATGACTAACAACATCTTTATAAGGTGCATGGTACTTGTTCCACTTATTTTTGGGAATTTCTATGTAAGAGTCAAAGGCTTTAAAACAATTGGCAATACTTGAGAATCAAGACCATACTCATTGCTAATATCACGGAAACCATCAGTCCCCATAAAAGATTTAATGCATTCATAATCATAGTTTATACCTAAATTTCTTCCTTTGTCATTCTCCCAAGCTTCAGTGTTCTCTTGAATATGGTCTAGGAGATCCCATTTAGCTTATTCCTTCATACGTGTGAATGATCCAGCACAAGAAGCGTCTAGTAAATCTTTATCATGAAGAGAAAGCCTAGCATAAAAGTTATTGATAATAATATTGTTAGGGAGTTCATGAATAGGACATTTCTATCCTTATTAATCTCACTAGGATGATAGAATTTAGAATAAAAGAGAGAAGCCATTTCCTCCCATTTCATGGATTGTCCATTCTTTAGCAGCTTATACCATTCTTCAGCTCTCTCTTTCAAGGATATAGAGAGTAACTTCTTCACCTGTTTAGTTGTGATACCTGCACACTTAAACAACCCGCATAATTCATGGATAAAAAGCAAGTGATCACTAGGATGGAAAGTTCTATCCCCAAAATAATAATTATCCATAACATGATCAATAATACTTGTAGATATCTTAGAAGGATCTATCTCAATAGGTGGTAGTTCATGTACTACCCTAATAGTGGTAGTAGTTCTCCCAAACAGAAAACCATGTGGGTTATCCATATTGGAAACAAAGTAACAAACAAAAACAAAAGGAAATACTCACAGTAGAAGTTTCCTTTACCAGTTCCACTCTTCAATAGCGCTTCACTCCCCGGCAACGGCGCCAGAAAATAGTCTTGATGACCCAAAAGTATAGGGGGTGTATCGTAGTACTTTCGATAAATAGGAGTGTTGATCCCAACGAGGAGCAGAAGTTGTTGACTAGTGGTATGGAGCAGGAAATCTTTGTAAATACTTAGCAAACGGATTTTTAGGGGGTTTCTAATAAAGAAACAAAACAAAGTGCAAGTAATAAAGACAACGAACAACTTCAGCAAGTGGCCCAATCCTTTATTAGAAAAGGACAAGCTGGTGGAAATACTTATAAGGACCAAACGTTCTCGAGGACACATGGGAATTCTGTCAAGTGCTTTTGCTTCAAATAGCTGAGTACTCTTCTTTTGTGTTGTGAGTGTTGTGTGGGTGAATCTATGCTAATGTACCGACCTTACTTGGACTAATACATAATTGTGACTAAACCCCCTGCAAGCATCCGCAACTACAGGTAAGTAATTAAGATATGAACCTAACCACAACCTTAAACTTTGAGATCCTACGCTCCCTTAGGCAATGCTATCCTAACGGGGGTTTAGGTTTTTGTTACTCCGGCAACCCCGCAATTTGTAGCCAAATACACAATGCATTCCCCTATTCCCATAAATGGTGAAGTATCATGTAGTCGACGTTCACATGACACCACTAGAAGAATAGCACCACAACTTAAAGACTAAATCATTGAATAATAACTCAACACAAATCCACTACTAACAACATGAATTCTCACATGTCCTTAATTACTAAACGAACTACTCACAAGACATCATATGAATCAACATCAAAGATGATATGGTGATGGATAACAATCTGAACATAAACAATAATCCAATGGTTACACTCACAAGTATCAACTACAATAGTAATCAACACCGGGTAAGTTTCCCCTAAGAACTAAAGCAAGATCCAACACGATTGTTACAGCGGGACGGAGTGGTGATGATGGTGCTAGTGGAGATGATGGTGCGGATGATGATGATAATCTCGATGAAGCCTAGTGTAACATCCCAGGATTAGCACCTAGAATTATAGAGGACGCACGTGTGTGCATTCATTCATGCATCAGAAAATACGGGGAATTTTCACGCAAAAGAAAAGGAGCTATAGAGGAATCGAGGTCTCTCTTGTTCTGATGAAAACACCACGACAGGTGCGATGGATTTCGACATGAACTCTATTGTACTTTTGTGTTTGAGGGGAAGGAAATCCAAATTTGAATATTCACTTGGTGAATTTGAGTTCTAAAAGAATTTGAAATGGAATAATAATTGGAAAGTAAATTGTAATAATAAATAAAAAGTGAACTCTTATTTATGATTAAGATACAGTATTTACAATTATTTAAGTATACAAAATAATTGAAATTCAAACACAAAAGGAAAAAAGATTTACAATAAAAAATGAGTTTATAATTATAAACAAGATATGAATATTACAAGAATTTAGATTACAAATAGAAAGAAACATTAAGCTTTATTAATATTATATAGTATTACATTGTCTTTACAAACGAAATATAAAATAAATAACTTTATTAAATAAGATACAACCATACAATGTCTTTACATGATTCAAACAGAAAAGAAATTACAATAATAATTCAAAGAAAGAAAAGAAAGAAAAGAAATAAAACCTAAACTAAAGCTGGTATCTTCTCATCCTCTTTTATACCTGCAAAATAAAACTAGTAGTAAATTAAAGAGAGGGTTAGTTTGGTTAAAGTAGTGCTCTCCGTTTAATAGTGTAATGCACTGTTCAGCACATCACTAAGCTAATCTTAAAAATGGGCAAGTTTCACCAACTCATATTATCTGTCCTTAATCAGATAAATTGCCCCAGTACAACCTCATTGGCAGTTATTTATGGGGAAAGTTTCACCATAAAAGTAGAAGAGTGGAAGTAAGATATTTTTTGCCTTGCACTGATCCAGAACAGTGCAAGCAGCTCACACATACATGCAGGTATGTGGTGCTGTCAACATAGGAAGCAATCAGGACAGGGGATAAGTATCAGTCGAAGCAGAGTGAGGATACTCTGCTAAACACTAGCTACAACACTCAGAACAGCAAGAAACCATCTTATCATTAGCTCTCATCAGATTCACATCAACTCATCCCCATCTCATCAACCAAGATATTAGCCAGATCACCACCACATCACTTACACCATGGTTGCTGCAAGAAGCCATCCAATGGCAAGGACAAGGTGGAGAAGGCCAGGCTATGGCTGCTGTAGTGGATGATGTAATAAAAGGAGAGGTGAGCAGGATATCAGGGTACAGTAGAAACTGATCAAGATCCATCACAAGGACAAGCCTCCAGCACCACCTCATCTGTCAACACTACAAACAATAAGGTAGATGGGAATATAGCTAGATTTTGTAGGATCTGTTCTTATTCAATTTTGAAAATACATCTTTGAGGGTTAAGAAAAAGAGAAGTGTAACAACCAAATACAATTACCCTACAACTAGAACATGTCTAGGAAGATAAGAGGATTGCTTCTCTCAGTTTTGCATGGAAATGCCATGCAAAGTTCCTCATAGATAATTGAAGCCACAAAGTAAGTATATGTTCTTATTTAAGCTTAGTGCCTCAGCCTTTGCATCATAGGCCAGGGGTATTCCCAAAGAATCTTTAGAAACAAATCACCTAAAAAAATGATCTCTAGTAAGCAATCAAGTTTCAGTAGTAAATCATGTGTTATGCATCACCATTGTGCACACTCAATAGAGGCACCACGATAGAGTTCTATAGCTAGCAGAAGCCACCGAAATGAATCATTAGGACTATCAAATTATTTCTTCCAACCAGAAATTAAAATCATGCAAATGCTTCACTGTCATGTTGCCCTTCGTAATCTAGTAAGATTAAATAGAGGGAAATCATCCCAAATGGATTTACATCATATTCCTAGTCAGAATTCCTAGGAATCAATATTCATATTTAGTAATCACTTCACTAAATCAAATATACAGTCAAGCATAGAAGCATCACCCCAGGCCCAAGTGCATACGTATGCATAACCAAATCATCATTGGTTCATTCAAAGCCATCTGCAAGCAACCATAGAAGTGTTCAAATTATTTTCCTAGCTAGTTAGTTAGGAATCATTCCTCAACAAAAATATTATTATAAATACCATTTTGTTTTACAAGTAAGAATGGCTCGAGATCACATTGAGCCAAAGAAGCACTAATCATAGAACTGAATCAAAGATTCAGCTAATTATATATACAAATATTTCATGACAAAATAAAAAGATATACCATCTGTAAATAATCAATGGCTATCCATGCACTACTTAATTATCTGGACTAGTACCATCTTATCACTACCATCAGTATATGTCCAAATAACAACCATATACATGCTCCTACTTATCATATTCACTTTTGCACAAAGAAAACAATATGCATTCTCTATCTTAAAAGAATAGGAGCTAGCACCAATATCTTTTAAACATACTTGATTGTTTAGTCAAACCAAGGTAGACTCTTCTTATTATTTAAAAAGCATCATGTGTAGAGACTAGTCTAGGATCATACCGTTTTCACAAGAAGCAATTAAGAAAATCAAATGTTCACCCTTATAAATTGTGACACTCTGTAACTACAGATACCAATGTAAACAACAGCATAACACTTAGTAATATCCCTTATATTCCAGGAAAGTCCTAAGTATATTGATAACAGCATCACCAAACCCTTATTAAAACGAGTATGCTCCCACCACTATCAATTGGTTAAAAGGAAACACCACAAACCACAAAACTAGGTCATCAGCCCAATGGCTGGTCACAACAAAGAACTCACCGTGTCCATACGAGGGAGTAGCGAAGTGCCGACGCCGGAATTGCGTCCATAGCATTATTCTACCAGGGTCGGAATCGAGAGAGAGGGCACCAGAGTTGCAGACATTACTACCGTCCCTCCGGCGTCAGGAATTAGTATTAGCAGCAACCATAGCCGCAACACCGCACCACCAAGGGTTGGCGATAGCAGCTGAATAGGGTTGGCACGGAGGTTCCCGTGGCCTTCCTCGAGCAGCATCAGGAGACACGGGAACTAGGAAGCCGCGCCGGTAAGTCAAATCGAGGCTATGGTTTCACGAGCGCACGCATCAGAGCCAAACTAGGACGAGTAAGAGAGGGATTGAGAAAGGATAGGGAGGCAAAGCATCACCGGCGAGCAGCTCTGTCAGATACAGTCGACGGCGGCCGGAGCAGCGGCAGGCGACGACGTACACATTGGGAGGCTAGGGTTTCTCCCAGGATAAGGGCACACGGGTACTGGACACCCTAGTAGAGGGGACCAGAGGAGAAAGAAAGGAATAGTGGCGCCGGGATATGCCGGCGAGGGCCGGCAAGGCAGGCGGCGGCGTGGGCGGCGATAGCGGCATCGCAAGCAGCCAAGAGGGGGGCGATGCATGCGTGCTTGCGTGTGTTGAATGTGGGCGTGGTTGTCACGAGGGGAGAGAGGGGTCGGGGCTAAGGTGACCCTGAGCCTGATCTGGCTAGGCCAGGTAGGCCCATGTTCCCAACACAAGTAAACCAAACTTAAAGAAAATAAAAAGATAAATTGTAAAATTACCACAATACCCTTAATAATATTCAAGCCCTAGAAAAAAATATAGAAAAATCCCAAAAATACATATGATATACCAAAATGACCACAAAAATAATATCTACCTAATAAAAATATAATTTTAATTGTTTAAAATAAATATAAAGTAAAATAATTATTAACACCATTAAATATTAAATGAAATTTTATAAAATAAAACAAAAACCCTAAAAATATATAAAAAATCATTTTTGTGTATCAAAATAACTCTACTATTTTATAAAAAAAATTAGAGTTTTACAAATAAAACATAAATGAAATATTTAAAGACACTTAATTCTTTGATGAATTTTATAAATAAAGATAATACTTAAAAATAAATAAAATTCATTTTCAAGGTCTTGAATAAATATATTACACTAGAAAAATATTAAATATATTATTAGAAAAGTCTTTAATATTTTAAATAATAAATCCTTACCTAATACCTATTTTGTAAATTCTTTAAAAATAATTGTTAAGTAAGAAATAATCACAATTCTTATAAAACCTTGAGCAATTAGTGTCTTTGTACTAAATTCCAAACCTATAACTTAAATTCATAATAAAATTTAAGTATAGCCTTTAACTTTAAAAATATTCTTTTAAAAATCTTATTAAGAATCCTTTTAAATAAACATTGGGTATCACCCATTTATATAATATGGTGAATAATCACTATATCTTAACCATTATTAACATAACTTTAAATTCTAACAAATTACTAAGATAGTCTAATTATGCTCCCATTAAATAAATACAAAGTATTTACTTAATAAGCAAAACAAATTTAATCTAAATCATTCACTTAAATATAAAGTGAATAATTCCACACCTTAGTTATACCTATCATAAATCTAAAACTTGGGAATAATTAAAATATAAGTTTACTTAACCTTTTAAAGTTAACTTTAGTCTCAAAGATTATAAACATCAGATCTAATAAATCACTTATGTTTTTATAGTTAACTTTGGTCTGTTTAACTTAAGACATAAAGCATCTCAAGTCCAAACTAATAAATCAAACACCAAAAGACATTAATCATGTTCTATTAACAACGATGATTGTTTAAACCTTAGAAAGGAAATCTTTTCTTCAAATGTTATTCTTTTTTCCACTTCAAGCAACAACTCTAGGATAGTTCTTTCAAACGTTAATAATCCATTACATAGACTTCCATCCTAATCACCAAATAGCAACTAATTTAAATCTTAAATTACTATTGCACTCTACTTTTATATCTTGTATATCAAAACTTAAGATCCCTATAGATACACTTCATGTGAAGTAAAAATTTGATGATAAACCAACTCTGAAAGGAATCACCTAAGTTCACTTCACTTACAATATTAGGGATTCACTTTGGGGGTTTTACAAAATGCATAGCATTACTTATGCACAACAGCATATTTCTTCTTTAAACATTAGTCCTTACCGGACCAACGATGCAGATTTTAAATATTGGATCTTATGTCGTCTCGAAGACCGTGAGTGCATAATCTTGCAATCACAAAAGGAAAGTTCACACTTGTTCATGTCCTTTGATTATTTTTTGTAAAGTATTTTGCAAATCCAGTGTTGTCATCACCTGCATTTGAAAAAGGTCGGAAAACACTATTTTCAAAATAATATGATTATAGGTTATTTACCATGAGGTAATACCTACTACGAAAGTTCCGGTGGTAAAGGAACATATTATCTAGGACTTAACAACCAATGTCGCCAGTGATTCTTGCGCCGTATATCACGCGTTAACCATGAGATTTGGAATGGGACAGAGAAGTCAGCTGTATCTTCTTCCTCTCGCATGTATCCGAATGTGCAGGCCGTGGCTGTTATCACTCGTAGCGTGCATATTAATTGGTAATTTTTAGAGGATATGCAGCATATGGTTGGGAACCCTCAACGTCCCATGATAGTTCTGGCATCTAACGGTCTATACAAACCATTGCCGTAATTCAATATATGGGCATGGTGTACACCAAGGAGGCATGCGAGGTCGCGAAGGGGGCAGTGATTGGCTTGGATCATCTATTGGGCCCCACACTATAGGAAGTGTGGATGGGAAAGATCGCCCGGTTGTGCAACAAGGATTTGATCTCTCATGGGTAAAGTGACGCACCTCTGCAGAGTGTAAGAACTGTAACTTGTTACTCCCTGTTCCGGGAAGGAGCTGCGAACGCGGCGGGAAAGTAACTCCATGAAAGTTCTGGTAAACCCATGAAGGCTGACGAACATAGTTTTTCAGAATAAAATAAATCTTTGAAGAAATGTTTATGAATGCATGCATTGCCTACGACCTATGGTCCGTGGCTGTAGATATAGTGCATCAAATACTCCTTTTCTAGTGCACTTGTTGAGTACGCCCGTACTCAACGTATCTTCTTAACACTTGCTAGGTTCTAAAGCCAGTACAGACGATGTCTACATCAAGTTATGCTTCAGAAATCATCACCAGAGGCTAAAGTTCTTCAATGAAGTCAAGAAAGTCAACATCTACATCAACTCAAGTGAAGACAAAGTTATTGATTAGATAAGAATATAATCTCTAGCCATAGAACCTATTTCTATAGTGTATTGCAATAGCAGCAATGCCAGACCAATAGTTCAGATATTAGTCTAATTAGTAGGATCGTGATGAGTTGATTATTTCCAATTCTTCTTTGTAAGAAGTTTCTTTCTCTCTTTTTAACCGAGAGTTTTCTCTGGATCTTATGTAAAGAGTCGAGTTGTAACCTATAGTCATGTCTTGGACCTGCTATGTTTCTGTTGTACCACTCTGAGGGATGTAATACTAGTGAACGGTGTTTCATTGGTGTTATGTCAACGACTATATTGTACTACATCATGCAGTGCTATGCTGGGTCACCGCACCTAGTTTGATGATGGTGTTGATGGCGACGATCTCCCCTCTCCGGGAAGGGATTTAACTGGCAGAAATCTGTCTACCGGAGAGCTCTTTCTCTCTCGGTGTTTTCCACCCTGCAGAGGCGGCGGAAATCTTTCTGTGGTCGCTCCCCTGGTGTTAGGGTTCCGTGAGGAAGATATAGGCGAGAGGGCGGAGTCGGGAGCCGGCTAGGTGGGCCACACCTGCCCTAGGCGTGAGGCAAGGTGGGCCCGCGCCTAGGAGGGGCGTGGGCCCCCTTTGGCCCGGCTATGTCTCCCCTTGTGGCTTCCTCCGTCTTCTGGGAAAATATAATTTTCCAATATTTTTCTGGAATTTTTCTGATCTTCGCGAAATTGCATCAAAACACCTCTTTTTCCATCAGAAACCTGACTCCGGTAGTCCATCCTTCAAGAATCAACCAACATGAAAAAACAGAGGAAAAAGCATAAGTAATACCTCATAATAAGACATATATCAATTTATAGAGGCAAATTATGATATAGAATGGTGATGCAAATTCAACGTATCATTGCTTCACAAAACGACTCGTTTTTTGCGCTCAGAAAATGAAAAATGGATTTTTCGTGCGTCAAAAAGGAAAACTTCCTCCTGCAACATTGTTCCCCATCCCAAGATGTACAAGCGTGCACAATACGGGCACATTATCACAAACTATGCCCTGAATCTAGCCATAACATTGCCATTTGACCCGAAAGTCCTGAAACCTTATAGATGATAGGTCATTGCTAAGAAGGTTTTTTCGAGACGCAATCAATTTACCAAGTTTGATATTTTTCCTTGGAACTATGTCACATAACATGAGACCACGTGAAGGTTTCACATAGTTTGGACTTTTTTTTGAATTTTTTATGCCTGTTTCAAACAATGGTCAAAACGGCGGGCATGAATGTTCTTAGCTAGGGGCTCAGCCTCACTAAACATGCATTGGATCTCTAAAGAAATAAAATATTTTGAGTCTAAAAATCATTTTTTCAAAAAATATGGGCATCATATAATGTACCTGTAGTTCAAATCGGACCCACTTCCTACCGATTCAGTAGGAAATTAGTCTTTTTCGCCAGGGATGGATGGAAAGGTTTGAGATACCCTGGTTGGGAAGTTGTCCATTTAAGGTGGCCTATTATTTTTGAAAAATAGGGTGATACCATTCTAAAACTGTCATTTGGTGGTTGCTTCAAAAAATGGCCCGTTTTTGCGCTCGGAAAATGGAAAATGGATTTTTTGTGCGTAAAAAAGGAAAACTTCCTCCTGTAACATTGTTCCCCATCCCAAGATGCACACACGTGCACAATAAGGGCACATTATCACAAACTATGCCCTGAATCTAGCCATATCATTGCCCATTTGACCTGAAAGCCATGAAACCTTATACATGATAGGTCATTTCTGAGAAGGTTTATTTGAGACGCAAGCAATTTACCAAGTTTGATATTTTCCCTTGGAACTATGTCACATAACATGATGCCACGCGAAGGTTTCACATAGTTCGGACTATTTTTTGAATTTTTGATGCCCATTTCAAACAATGGTCAAAACGGCGGGCATGAAGGTTCTTAGCTAGGGGCCGAGCCTCGCTAAACTTGCAATGTATATCTGAATAAATAGCATACTGTGAGTCTAAAAATCATTTTTTCAAAAAAACATGGGCATCAGATAATGTACATGTAGTTCAAATCGGACCCACTTCCTACCGATTCAACAGTAATTTGTCTTTTTCGCGAGGGGTGGACAGAAAGGTTTGAGATACCCCGGTTGGGACATTGTCCATGAAGGTGGCCTATTATTTTTGAAAAATGGGGTGGTACCATTCTAAAATTGTCATTTGGTGGGTGCTTCACAAAACGACCCGTTTTTTGTGCTCGGAAAATAGAAAATGGATTTTTCGTGCGTCGAAAAGGAAAACTTCCTCCTGCAACATTGTTCCCCATCCCAAGATTCACACACGTGCACAATACGGGCACATTATCACAAACTATGCCCTGAATCTAGCCATAACATTGCCCATTTGATCCGAAAGCCATGAAACCCCATACATGATAGGTCATTTCTAAGAAGGTTTTTTTGAAACGCAATCAATATACCAAGTTTGGTAATTTTCCTTTGAACTATGTCACATAACATGATGTCACGGGAAGGTTTCACATAGTTCAGATTATTTTTGAATTTTTTATGCCCGTTTCAAACAATAGTCAAAACGGCTGGCATGAAGTTTCTTAGCTAGGGGCTGAGCCTCACTAAGCTTGTATTGGATCTCTAAAGAAATAGCATATTGTCCGTCTAAAAATCATTTTTTCAAAAAAACATGGGAATCAGATAATGTACCTGTAGTTCAAATCGGACCCACTTCCTTCCGATTCGGCAGGAATTTGTCTTTTTTGCTAGGGATGGATGGAAAGGTTTGAGATACCCTAGTTGCGAAATTGTCCATGTAAGGTGTTCTATTATTTTTGAAAAATGGGGTGGTACCATTCTAAAACTGTCATTTGGTGGTAGCTTCACAAAATAGCCCGTTTTTTGCGCTCGGGAAATGTAAAATGGATTTTTAATGCATCGAAAAGGGGAACTTCCTCCTGCAACATTGTTTCCCATCCCAAGATGCACACGCGTGCACAATACGGGCACATTATCACCAACTATGCTCTGAATCTAGCCATAATATTGCCCATTTGACCCGAAAGCCATGAAACATCATACATGATAGGTCATTTCTGAGAAGGTTTTTTCGAGACGCAATCAATTTACCAAGTTTGATATTTTCCCTTGGAACTATGTCTTATAACATGATGCCACGCGAATGTTTCACATAGTTCAGACTGTTTTTGAATTTTTTATGCCCGTTTCAAACAATTGTCAAAACAGCGGGCATGAAGGTTCTAAGCTAGGGGCCTATCCTCGCTAAACTTGCATTGGATCTCTGAAGAAATAGCATATTGTGAGTCTAAAAATCATTTTTCAAAAAAACATGGGCATCAGATAATGTACCTGTAGTTTAAATCGGACCCACTTCCTACAGATTCGGCAGTACTTTGTCTTTTTCTCCACGGGTGGACGGAAAGGTTTGAGATACCCCGGTTGGGACATTGTCCATGTAAGGTGGCCTAGTATTTTTGAAAAATGGGGTGGTACCAATCTAAAACTGTCATTTGGTGGTTGCTTCACAAAACGGCCTGTTTTTTGCGCTCGGAAAATGGAAAATGGATTTTTCATGCGTCGAAAAGGAAAAATCCCTCCTGCAACATTGTTCCTCATCCCAAGATTAACACACGTCCACAATACAGGTACATTATTACAAACTATGCCCTGAATCTAGCCATAACATTGCCCATTTGACCCAAAAGCCATGAAACCCCATACATGATAGGTCATTTCTAAGAAGGTTTTTTCGAGACGCAATCAATTTACAAAGTTTGATATTTTTCCTTGGAACTATGTCACATAACATGATGTCACGCGAAGGTTTCACATAGTTCGTATTGTTTTTGAATTTTTTATGCTTGTTTCAAACAATGGTCAAAACGGTGGGCATGAAGGTTCTTAGATAGGGGCTGGGCCTCACTAAACTTGCATTGGATCTGTAAAGAAATATCATATTGTGAGTCTAAAAATCATTTTTTCAAAAAAAACATGGGCATCAGATAATGTACCTGTAGTTCAAATCGGACCCACTTCCTATCGATTCGGCAGTAATTTGTCTTTTTCGCCAGGGGTGGACGGAAAGGTTTGAGATACCGCGGTTGGGACATTGTTCATGTAAGGTGGCGTATTATTTTTGAAAAATGGGGTGGTACCATTCTAAAACTTTCATTTGTGGTTGCTTCACAAAACGACCCATTTTTTATGCTCGGAAAATGGAAAATGGATTATTCGTGCGTCGAAAAGAAAAACTTCCTCCTGCAACATTGTTTCCCATCTCAAGATGCACACGCGTGCATAATACGGGCACATTATCACAAACTATTCCCTGAATCTAGCCATAACATTACCCATTTGACCAGAAAGCCATGAAACCTCATAAATGATAGGTCATTTCTGGAAACAAAATCAAGATGCAATCAATTTACCAACTTTGATATTTTTCCTTGCAACTATGTCACATAACATGACGTCACACGAAGGTCTCACATAGTTCGGACTGTATTTGAATTTTTTATGCCTGTTTAAACAATGGTCAAAACGGCGGGATGAAGGTTCTTACCTAGGGGCTGAGCCTCGCTAAACTTGCATTGGATCTCTGAAGAAATAGCATATTGTGAGTCTAAAAATCATTTTTCATAAAAAAACATGGGCATCAGATAATGTACCTGTAGTTCAAATCGGACACACTTCCTACCGATTCGGCAGGAATTTGCCTTTTTTGCCAGGGATGGACGAAAAGGTTTGAGATACCTCGGTTGGGACATTGTCGATGTAAGATGGCCTATTATTTTTTAAAAATGGGGTGGTACCATTCTAAAACTTTTATTTGGTGGTTGCTTCACAAAACAGCCCGTTTTTGTGCTCGGAAAATGAAAAATAGATTTTCGTGCGTCGAAAAGAAAAACTTCCTCATGCAACATTGTTCCCCATCCCAAGATGCACAAGCGTGCACAATACAGGCACATTATCACAAACTATTCCATGAATCTAGCCATATCATTGCCCATTTGACCAGAAAGCCGTGAAACCTCATACATGATATGTCATTTCTGAGAAGGTTTTTTCGAGACGTAATCAATTTACCAAGTTTGATATTTTTGCTTGTAACTATCTCACATAACATGACTCCATGCGAAGGTTTCACATAGTTCGGATTGTTTTTGAATTTTTTATGCCCGTTTCAAACAATGGTCAAAACGGCGGGCATGAAGGTTCTTAGCAAGGGGCTAAGCCTCTCTAAACTTGCATTTGATCTCTAAAGAAATAGCATATTGTGAGTCTAAAAATCATTTTTCATAAAAAAAACATGGGCATCAGATAATGTACCTGTAGTTCAAATCGGACCCACTTCCTACCGATTCGACAGGAATTTGCCTTTTTTGCCAGGGATGGACGAAAAGGTTTGAGATACCTCGGTTGGGACATTGTCGATGTAAGATGGCCTATTATTTTTTAAAAATGGGGTGGTACCATTCTAAAACTTTTATTTGGTGGTTTCTTCACAAAACAGCCCGTTTTTGTGCTCGGAAAATAAAAATAGATTTTCGTGCATCGAAAATAAATCTTCCTCCTGCAACATTGTTCCCCATCCCAAGATGCACACGCGTGCACAATACAGGCACATTATCACAAACTATTCCATGAATCTAGCCATATCATTGCCCATTTGACCAGAAAGCCGTGAAACTTCATACATGATATGTCATTTCTGAGAAGGTTTTTTCGAGACGTAATCAATTTACCAAGTTTGATATTTTTGCTTGGAACTATCTCACATAACATGACTCCATGCGAAGGTTTCACATAGTTCGGACTGTTTTTGAATTTTTTATGCCCGTTTCAAACAATGGTCAAAACGGCGGGCATGAAGGTTCTTAGCAAGGGGCTAAGCCTCTCTAAACTTGCATTTGATCTCTGAAGAAATAGCATATTGTTAGTCTAAAAATCATTTTTCATAAAAAACATGGGCATCAGATAATGTACCTGTAGTTCAAATCGGACCCACTTCCTACCGATTCGGCAGGAATTTGCCTTTTTTACCAGGGATGGACGGAAAGGTTTGAGATACCTCGGTTGGGACATTGTCGATGTAAGATGGCCTATTATTTTTTAAAAAGGGGGTGGTACCATTCTAAAACTTTTATTTGGTGGTTGCTTCACAAAATAGCCCGTTTTTGTGCTCGGAAAATGAAAAATAGATTTTCGTGCGTCGAAAAGAAAAACTTCCTCCTGCAACATTGTTCCCCATCCCAAGATGCACACACGTGCACAATACAGACACATTATCACAAACTATTCCATGAATCTAGCCATATCATTGCCCATTTGACCAGAAAGCCGTGAAACCTCATACATGATATGTCATTTCTGAGAAGGTTTTTTCGAGAAGTAATCAATTTACCAAGTTTGATATTTTTGCTTGGAACTATCTCACATAACATGACTCCATGCGAAGGTTTCACATAGTTCGGACTGTATTTGAATTTTTTATGCCCGTTTCAAACAATGGTCAAAACGGCGGGCATGAAGGTTCTTAGCAAGGGGCTAAGCCTCTCTAAACTTGCATTTGATCTCTGAAGAAATAGCATATTGTGAGTCTAAAAATCATTTTTCATAAAAAAAACATGGGCATCAGATAATGTACCTGTAGTTCAAATCGGACCCACTTCCTACCGATCCGGCAGGAATTTGCCTTTTTTGCCAGGGATGTACGGAAAGGTTTGAGATACCTCGGTTGGGACATTGTCGATGTAAGATGGCCTATTATTTTATAAAAATTGGGTGGTACCATTCTAAAACTTTTATTTGGTGGTTGCTTCACAAAACAGCCCGTTTTTATGCTCGGAAAATGAAAAATAGATTTTCGTGCGTT
The DNA here is from genome assembly GCA_030063025.1 of Avena longiglumis. Taxonomy (NCBI): domain Eukaryota; kingdom Viridiplantae; phylum Streptophyta; class Magnoliopsida; order Poales; family Poaceae; genus Avena; species Avena longiglumis. Next base: position 244,635,398 of record CP125979.1, on the reverse strand, counting down.
GAAAAGAAAAACTTCCTCCTGCAACATTGTTCCCCATCCCAAGATGCACACGCGTGCACAATACAGGAACATTATCACAAACTATTCCATGAATCTAGCCATATCATTGCCCATTTGACCAGAAAGCTGTGAAACCTCATACATGATATGTCATTTCTGAGAAGGTTTTTTCGAGACGTAATCAATTTACCAAGTTTGATATTTTTGCTTGGAACTATCTCACATAACATGACTCCATGCGAAGGTTTCACATAGTTCGGACTGTTTTTGAATTTTTTATGCCCGTTTCAAACAATGGTCAAAACGGCGGGCATGAAGGTTCTTAGCAAGGGGCTAAGCCTCTCTAAACTTGCATTTGATCTCTGAAAAAATAGCATATTGTGAGTCTAAAAATCATTTTTCATAAAAAAAACATGGGCATCAGATAATGTACCTGTAGTTCAAATCGGACCAACTTCCTACCGATTCGGCAGGAATTTGCCTTTTTTGCCAGGGATGGACGGAAAGGTTTGAGATACCTCGGTTGGGACATTGTCGATGTAAGATGGCCTATTATTTTTTAAAAATAGGGTGGTACCATTCTAAAACTTTTATTTGGTGGTTGCTTCACAAAACAGCCCGTTTTTGTGCTTGGAAAATGAAAACTAGATTTTCGTGCATCGAAAAGAAAAACTTCCTCCTGCAACATTGTTTCCCATCCCAAGATGCACACGCATGCAAAATACAGGCACATTATCACAAACTATTCCATGAATCTAGCCATATCATTGCCCATTTGACCAGAAAGCCGTGAAACCTCATACATGATATGTCATTTCTGAGAAGGTTTTTTCGAGACGTAATCAATTTACCAAGTTTGATATTTTTTCTTGTAACTATCTCACATTACATGACTCCATGTGAAGGTTTCACATAGTTCGGACTGTTTTTGAATTTTTTATGCCCGTTTCAAACAATGGTCAAAACGGCGGGCATGAAGGTTCTTAGAAAGGGGCTAAGCCTCTATAAACTTGCATTTGATCTCTGAAGAAATAGCATATTGTGAGTCTAAAATTCATTTTTTTAAAAAAACTTGGGCATCAGATATTGTACTTGTAGTTCAAATCGGACCCACTTCCTACCGATTCAGCAAGAATTTGTCTTTTTCGTCAGGGTTGGATGGAAAGGTTTGAGATACCCCGGTTGGGACATTGTCCATGTAAGGTGGCCTATTATTTTTGGAAAATGGGGTGGTACCATTGTAAAACTTTCATTTGGTGGTTGCTTCACAAAACGACCCGGTTTTACGCTCGGAAAATGGGAAATGGATTTTTCGTGCGTCGAAAAGGAAAACTTCCTCCTGCAACATTCTTACCCAGTCCAAGATGCACACGCATACACAATACGGGCACATTATCACAAATTATGCCCTGTACCTAGCCATAACATTTCCCATTTGACCCGAAAGCCTTGAAACCTCACAAATGATAGGTCATTTCTGAGAAGGTTTTTTCGAGACGCAATCAGTTTACCAAGTTTGATATTTTTCCTTGGAACTATGTCACATAACATGACGCCACACAAAGGTTTCACATAGTTTGGATTGTTTTTGAAATTTTTATGCTTGTTTCAAACAATGGTCAAAACGGCTAGCATGAAGGTTCTTAGCTAGGGGCTGAACCTCACTAAACTTGCATTGGATCTCTGAATAATTAGCATATTGTGAGTCTAAAATAATTTTTTTCAAAAAAACATGGGCACCAGAGAATGTACCTGTAGTTCAAATCGGACCCACTTCCTACAGATTCGGCAGGAATTTTTCTTTTTTGCCAGGGGTGGATGGAACGGTTTGAGATATCCCGGTTGGTACATTGTCCATGTAAAGTGGCCTATTATTTTTTTAAAATAGGGTGGTACCATTCAAAAACTGTCATTTGGTGGTTGCTTCACAAAACGGCCCGTTTTTTGCGCTCGAAAATGAAAAATGGATTTTTCGTGCGTCGAAAAGGAAAACTTCCTCTTGCAACATTGTTCTCCATCCTAAGATTCACACGCGTGAACAATAGAGGCACATTATCACAAACTATTTCATAAATCTAGCCTTAACATTGAATATTTGACCAGAAAGCCATAAAACCTCATACATGATAGGTCATTTCTGAGAAGGTTTTTTCGAGACTCAATAAAGTTACCAAGTTTGATATTTTTGCTTGGAACTATGTCACATAACATGACGCCACGCGAAGGTTTCACATAGTTCGGACTGTTTTGAAGTTTTATGCATGTTTCAAACAATGGTCAAAACGGCGGCGGGCATGAAGGTTCTTAGCAAGGGGCTGAGCCTCGCTATACTTGCATTGCATCTCTGAAGAAATAGGATACTGTGAGTCTAAAATCATTTTTTCAAAAAAACATAGGAATAAGAAAATGTGCCTGTAGTTCAAATCGGACCCACTTCCTACTGATTCGGCAGTAATTTTTCTTTTTCGCCAGGGGTGGAAGGAAAGGTTTGAGATACCCCGGTTGGGAAATTGTACATGTAAGGTGGCCTATTATTTTTGAAAAATGGGGTAGTACCATTCTAAAACTTCCATTTGGTGGTTGCTTGACAAAACGGCCCATTTTTTACGCTCAGAAAATGGAAAATCGATTTTTCGTGCGTCGAAAAGGAAAACTTCCTCCCGCAACATTGTTCCCCATCCCAAGATGCACACGCATGCACAATACGGGTACATTATCACAAACTATTCCCTGAATCTAGCCATAACATTGCCCATTTGACCAGAAAGCCATGAAACCTCATACATGATAGGTCATTTCTAAAAAAGTTTTTTCGAGACGCAATCAATTTACCAACTTTGATATTTTTCCTTGAAACCATGTCACATAACATGACGTCACGCGAATGTTTCACATAGTTCGGACTATTTTTGAATTTTTTATGCCCGTTTCAAAGAATGGTAAAAACGGCGGGATGTAGGTTCTTACCTAGGGGACGAGCCTCACTAAACTTGCATTGGATCTCAGAATAAATAGCATATTGTGAGTCTAAAAATCATTTTTTCAAAAAAAACATGGGCATCATATAATGTACCTTTAGTTCAAATCGAACCCACTTCCTACCGATTCGGTAGGAATTTGTCTTTTTCGTCAGGGATGGACGGAAAGGTTTGAGATACCCCGGTTGGAACATTGTCGATGTAAGATGGCCTATTATTTTTAAAAAAATGGGGTGGTACCATTCTAAAACTGTCATTTGGTGGTTGCTTCACAAAACATCCCGTTTTTTATGATCGGAAAATGGAAAATAGATTTTTCGTGCGTCGAAAAGGAAAACTTCCTCCTACAACATTGTTCCCCATCCCAAGATGCACACGCGTGCCTAATACAAGCACATTATCACAAACTATTCCATGAATCTAGCCATAACATTGCCCATTTGACCAGAAAGCCATGAAACCTCATACATGCTAGGTCATTTCTGAGAATGTTTTTTCGAGACGCAATCAATTTACCAAGTTTGATAGTTTTGCTTGGAACTATGTCACATAACATGATGCCACGTGAAGGTTTCACATAGTTCGGACTATTTTTGAATTTTTTATGCCCGTTTCAATGGTCAAAACGGCGGGCATGAAGGTTCTTAGCAAGGGGCTGAGCCTCGCTAAACTTGCATTGGATCTCTGAAGAAATAGCATATTGTTAGTCTAAAAATCATTTTTTCAAGAAAAACATGGGCATCAGATAATGTACTTGTAGTTCAAATCGGACCCACTTCTTACCGATTCGGTTGGAATTTGTCTTTTTGCCAGGGGTGGACGGAAAGGTTTGAGATACCCCAATTGGGACATTGTCCATGTATGGTGGCCTATTATTTTTGAAAAATGGGGTGGTACCATTGTACAACTCCGTTTGGTGGTTGCTTCACAAAACGACCCATTTTTTGTGCTCGGAAAATGGAAAATGGATTTTTCGTGCGTCTAAAAGGAAAACTTCCTCCTGCAACATTCTTCCCCATTCCAAGATGCACACGCATACACAATACATGCACATTATCACAAACTATTCCCTAAACCTAACCATAACATTTCCCATTTGACCTGAAAGCCTTGAAACCTCAGACAAGATAGGTCATTTCTAAGAAGGTTTTTTCGAGACGCAATCAATTTACCAAGCTTGATATTTTTCCTTGGAACTATGTCACATAACATGACGCCACGCAAAGGTTTCACACAGTTCGGACTATTTTTGAAATTTTTATGCCCTTTCAAACAATGGTTAAAACGGCGGGCATGAAGGTTCTTAGCTAGGGGCTGAGCCTCGCTAAACTTGCATTGGATCTCTGAAGAAATAGCATATTGTGAGTCTAAAAATAATTTTTTTTCAAAAAAACATGGGCATCAGGTAATGTATTTGTAGTTCAAATCGGACCCACTTCCTACCGATTCGGCAGGAATTTGTCTTTTTCGCTAGGGGTGGACGGAACGGTTTGAGATACCTCGGTTGGTACATTGTCCATGTAAGGTGGCCTATTATTTTTGAAAAATGGGGTGGTACCATTCTAAAACTTTTTGTGCGTTGAAAAGGAAAACTTCTTCCTGCAACATTGTTCTCCATCACAAGATGCACACGCGTACACAATACGGGCACATTATCACAAACTATTCCCTGAATCTATCCATAACATTGCCTATTTGACCAGAAAGCCTTGAAATCTCATACATGATAGGTCATTTCTGAGAAGGTTTTTTCGAGACGCAATAAATTTACCAAGTTTGATATTTTTTCCTTGGAACTATGTCACATAACATGACGCCACGTGAAGGTTTCACATAGTTCAGACTGTTTTTGAATTTTTTATACCCGTTTCAAACAATTATCAAAACGACAGGCATGAAGGTTCTTAGCAAGGGGCTGAGCCTCGCTAAACTTGCATTGGATATCTAAAGAAATTGCATATTGTCAGTCTAAAAATCATTATTTCAAAAAAACATGGGCATTAGGTAATGTACTTGTAGTTCAAATCGGACCCACTTCCTACCGATTCGGCAGGAATTTGTCTTTTTGTCAGGGGTGGACGTAAAGGTTTGAGATACCCCGGTTGGGACATTTTCCATGTTAGGTGGCCTATTATTTTTGAAAAATGGGGTGGTACCATTGTAAAACTGTCATTTGGTGGTTGTTTCACAAAATGACCCTTTTTTGCGCTCAGAAAATGGAAAATGGATTTTTCGTGCGTCGAAAAGAAAAACTTCCTCCTGCAACATTCTTCCCCATTCCAAGATGCACACGCGTACACAATACGGGCATATTATAACAAACTATGCCCTGAACCTAGCCATAACATTTCCCATTTGACCCGAAAGCCTTGAAACCTGACACATGATAGGTCATTTCTGAGAAGGTTTTTTCGAGACGCAATCAATTTACCAAGTTTGATATTTTTCCTTGGAACTATGTCACATAACATGAGGCCACACAAAGGTTTCACATAGTTCGGACTGTTTTTGATTTTTTTATGCCCGTTTCAAACAATGGTCAAAACGGCAGGCATGAAGGTTCTTAGCTAGGGGCTGAGCCTCGCTAAACTTGCATTGGCTCCCTAAAGAAATAGCATATTGTGAGTGTAAATTTTTTTTTCCAAAAAAACATGGGCATCAAATAATGTACCTGTAGTTCAAATTGGACCCACTTCCTACCGATTCGGCAGGAATATGTCTTTTTTGCCAGGGGTGGACAAAACGGTTTGAGATACCCCAGTTGGTACATTGTACATGTAAGGTGGCCTATTATTTTTTAAAAATGGGGTGGTACCATTCTAAAACTGTCATTTGGTGGTTACTTCACAAAACGAACTATTTTTTGCGCTCGGAAAATGGAAAATGGATTTTTCGTGCGTCGAAAAGGAAAACTTCCTCCTGCAACATTGTTCTCCATCCCAAGATGCACACGCGTGAACAATACAGGAACATTATCACAAACTATTCCCTGAATCTAGCCATAACATTGCCTATTTGACTAGAAAGCCATGAAACCTCATACATGATAGGTCATTTCTGAGAAGGTTTTTTCGAGACGCAATAAATTTACCAAGTTTGATATTTTTCCTTGGAACTATGTCACATAAAATGACGCCACGCGAAGGTTTCACATAGTTCGGACTGTTTTTGAATTTTTTATGCCCGTTTCAAATGATGGTAAAAACGGCGGGCATTAAGGTTCTTAGCTAGGGGCTGAGCTTCTCTAAACTTGCATTGGCTCTCTGAAGAAATAGGATATTGTGAGTCTAAAATCATTTTTTCAAAAAAACATGGGCATCAGATAATGTGCATGTAGTTCAAATCGGACCCACTTCCTACCGATTCGGCAGTAATTTTTTTGCCAGGGGTGGACGGAAAGGTTTGAGATACCCCGGTTGGTACATTGTACATGTAAGGTGGCCTATTATTTTGAAAAATGGGGTGGTACCATTCTAAAACTTTCATTTGGTGTTTGCTTCACAAAACTGCCCGTTTTTTATGCTCGGAAAATGGAAAATGGATTTTTCGTGCGTCGAAAAGGAAAACTTCCTCCTGCAACATTTTTCCCTATCCCAAGATGCACACGCATGCACAATACGGGCACATTATCACAAACTAGTCCCTAAATCTAGCCATATCATTGCCCATTTTCCCGGAAAGCCATGAAACCTCATACATGATAGGTCATTTCTGAAAAGGTTTTTTTTGAGACGCAATCAATTTACCAACTTTGATATTTTTTCTTGCAACTATGTTACATAACATGACGTCACGCGACGGTTTCACATAGTTCGTACTATTTTTGAATTTTTATGCCCATTTCAAACAATGGTCAAAACGGCGGGCATAAAGGTTCTTAGATAGGGGCCGAGCCTCGCTAAACTTGCATTAGATCTCTGAAAAAATAGGATATTGTGAGTCTAAAAATCATTTTCTCAAAAAAACATGGGCATCAGATAATGTACCTGTAGTTCAAATCGGACCCACTTCCTACCGATTCGGCAGGAATTTGTCTTTTTCGCCAGGGGTGGACGGAAAGGTTTGAGATACCTCGGTTGGGACATTGTACATGTAAGGTGTTCTATTATTTTTGAAAAATGGGGTGGTACCATTCTAAAACTATCATTTGGTGGTTGCTTCACAAAACGGCCCATTTTTTGCGCTCGGAAAATGGAAAATGAATTTTTCATGTGTCGAAAAGGAAAACTTCCTCCTGCCACATTGTTCCCCATCCCAGGATGCACACGCGTGCACAATACGGGCACATTATCACAAACTATGCCCTGAATCTAGCCATAACATTGCCCATTTGACCCGAAAGCCATGAAACATCATAAATGATATGTCATTTCTGAGAAGGTTTTTTCAAGACACAATTAATTTACCAAGTTTGATATTTTTCCTTGAAACTATGTGATATAACATGACGCCACACGAAAGTTTCACATAGTTCGGACCGTTTTTGAATTTTGTATGCATGTTTCAAACAATGGTCAAAACAGAGGGCACGAACGTTCTTAGCTAGGGGCCGAGCCTCGCTAAACTTGCATTGGATCTTTGAAGAAATAGCATATTGTGAGTCTAAAATTCATTTTTGCAAAAAATCATGGGCATCATATACCTGTAGTTCAAATCGGACCCACCTCCTACCGATTCGGCAGGAATTTGTCTTTTTTGCGAGGGGTGGACAGAAAGGTTTGAGATATCCCGATTGGTACATTGTCCATGTAAGATGTATACTATTTTTGAAAATGGGTTGGTGCCATTCTAAAACTGTTATTTGGTGGTTGCTTCACAAAACTCCCCGTTTTTTGCCCTCGGAAAATGGAAAATGGATTTCCGTGAATCGAAAAGGAAAATTTTCTCCTGCAACATTGTTCGCCATCCCAAGATTCATGTATGTGTAAAGTATAATCTCATTTATAGGAGCTATGCAATGGGAATGACATAATCCCAAATCCTCCTAAGCTCGCTTTTTATTGACAACTAATTAGAAGACATAATTTGCGTACCTATGCATCACCCCAATAAGCAGATCTCAGCCGTCCATGTGACTAGCATCCAATTCCCAAAAATTTCTCCCGCCTCCCCCTTGCCCTCCCCCAATTTTATTTAAAATTGACCAGAACACCCGCAAATCAGTACTACACCACAAAAATACCCAGGGGTATTTTGGCGAATCTTTTGATGCCACACGGATACCCCAACCCTAACCGCTCCCCTCCACACATTTCCTCAAACCCTAGCCACTCCTCCCCCGATACCCACACGTCCGCCTCCATTGCCTCCTCCGTCTCCACTGCTCCGTCTTCCACTATTCCGGCAATCCCCATCCCCTTCCCTGGCCAGACCATAAACCCTACCAGTCCCCTCCGCTCTGACCCATATCGAGCCACCAACTACCCTGAGCTCTTCCAACCCACCTTAGCCCCATCTGCCACCCAGATCCAATCCACGCTGTTGTGCCCAGATCCATCCATCCCTTCCCTGCTGAAGGGAATATGCCCTGAGAGGCAATAATAAAGTGTTTATTATGTGTATTCCAAGTATATGATAGATGTTTATTTTGCATGCTATAATTGTATTAATACGGAAACGTTAATACATGTGTGTTTAATAAACAAACAGAAAGTTACTAGTTATGCCTCTCTCATAAACAAGCTCGTTGATTAACAAGATGATCAAGGTTTCCTGATCATGGACATTGGATGTTGTTAATAACGAGATCACAACATTAGTGTAATGGTGTGATGAACATTCATCCGAAATATAGCATTACGATCAAAGTCATTGAGTTTATATTGCTATAACAACTTACGAAGTGATCCTAATCCTTAGACCATGAGATCATGTCAATCACTAACACCGGAAGAGTTTCTTGATAACATCAAACGTCACACCGTAACAGGGTGATTATAAAGATGGATTCATAACTAATAAAGTGTTATGTTGAGGCTCATGGATCGAGAGTGGAATTTGTTCATCCCGATGACGGATAGATATACTCTGGGCCCTCTCGGTGATATCACATTGATTAGCTTGCAAGCAAGTGATTTGATCACTAGAATGTTATATCACAGGAACGAGAAAAGAGTGCATGTCGGTAACGAGATCAAACTAGGTATGGAGATACCGATGATTGAATCTTGGACATGTAATATATCGTGAAACAAAGGGATTAAGATACTAGCGTAAAAGGTTCCGACGATCACAAGAAAGTCATCGTTGAATGTGTGGGAGTCAGTATGGGTCTCCAGATCCCACTTCTGATTATTGATCCGAGAGGGGTCTCGATCATGTCTGCATTATTCATGAACCGTAGGGTGACACACTTAAGAGACACCGACATCCAATTGGAGCAAATGTTTCATGCCGAAAGAATGAACAAGCGCAGGAACGGACTTGGTGTAGTGGATTTGGTTCATGTAATCACCAAAAAGGCACGAGGGATGTCGTTTTTGAGTGGGAGTTCATTCGTAATATAGAATAGTTGAACTCAATCTATCATACACTTAGTCTAAACTTTACAAATTATGTTGTAGATAGCACCACCTGCTTTTAATTTCAATGTGTTCATGGAGAAAGAGAAACTAGCAACGAACGGTAGCAACTTTACCGAATGGGCCATGAATTTGAGGATTCTCCTCTCTGCTGCACAAAAGCAATATGTGCTAGAAGTGCTATTAGGCCCCCCACCTTTAGATGATGCCCCTGACGAGGAGAAGAATGTCTATCAGACTCGTCAGGAGGACCACAACTTAGTTCATTGCGGCATATTGTATGGGCTAGAGCCGGAACTTCGAAAGCGTTTCGAAAACGGCAATGCATTTGATACAATGGGTGAGTTGAAAATGATTTTCGACACACATGATGCTGTAGAGAGCTACAACGCTTCAGAAAAGTTCTTTAGCTGCATGATGGAAGAGCACAGCTCCGTTAGTGAGCATGTACTCAAGATGTCGGGTTACGCCGATAAGCTTGTGTCCTTGGGAATATCGATTCCCATTGACTTAGGCATCCATCGTTTTCTGCAATCTCTGCCACCTAGCTATAAGAGCTTCGTGATGAACTATAATATGCAAGGCATGAAGAAGTCTCTCCCCGAGCTTCTGTCAATGCTTAAAACTGCAGAAGTGGAGATCAAAAGGAACATCAAGTGTTGATGATCAATAGGAACACTGGTTTCAAGAAAGACAAGAAGGGAAAACGGAAGGAAGTAAGGCGGCAAGCATGTTGCGCGCTGAAAAGAAACCCCGAGTTGGACCTAAGTCCGATTCGAAAGTGCTACTATTGTAAGGGGATCGCCACTGGAAGAGCAATCGCCCCAAGTATCGGTAGACAAGAAGGCCGCAAGGCAAACAAAGGTATATATGATATACATGTTATTGATGTGTACTTGACTAGTGCTCGTAGCACCGGGTATTTGATACCGGTTCGGTTGCTAATATTTGTAACTTTCGAATCGTGGGCTGCGGAACATGCGACCGCTAGCAAGGTGAGGTCAAGATGCGTGTCGGCAATGGATCAAGCGTTGATGTGATCGCCGTCGGAACGCTGCCTCTCCACTTGCCGTCGGGATTAGTTATAAACTTGAATAAATGTTATCTGGTGCCTGCACTGAGCATGAACATTGTATTTGGATCGTGTTTGATGCGAAGTGGTTATTCATTTAAATCCGAGAACAATGGTTGTTCCATTTATATGAATGAAATCTTTTATGGTCATGCACCGATGATGAATGGTTTATTTCTATTAGATCTCGATGATAATGTTACACATATTCATAATGTTGATGCTAAAAGGATTAAACTTAATGATGATATATCCGCATATATGTAATCGCCGTCTAAGTCATATTGGCGTTAAACGCATGAAGAAGCTCCATTCGGATGGACTTTTGGAATCACTTGATTATGAATCATTTGATACATGTGAGCCATGCCTTATGGGCAAGATGACTAGAACGCCGTTTTCCGGTTCAATGGAACGGGCGACAGATTTATTGGAAATCATACATTCTGATGTACGTGGTCCAATGAGTGTGTCGGCGCGAGGTGGATATCGTTATTTTGTTACTTTCACGGATGATTTGAGTAGATACGGATATATCTACTTGATGAAACACAAGTCTGAAACCTTTGAAAAGTTCAAGGAATTTCAGAATGAAGTGGAAAATCATCGTAATAGAAAGATCAAATTTCTGCGGTCCGACCGTGGAGGTGAGTATCTAAGTTACGAGTTTAGCACTCACATGAAAGAGTGTGGAATTGTTTCACAACTCACACCTGCCGGAACACCACAGCGAAATGGTGTGTCGGAACGTCATAATCGTACTTTATTAGATATGGTTCGATCTATGATGTCTCTGACGGACTTGCCGTTGTCATTTTGGGGTTATGCACTAGAAACTGCTGCATTCACTATAAATCGGGCACCATCTAAATCCGTTGAAAAGACACCGTATGAATTATGGTTTGGAAACAAACCTAAGCTGTCATTTCTTAAAGTTTGGGGATGCGATGTTTATGTGAAGAAACTTCAACCGGATAAACTCGTACCCAAAGCGGAAAAATGCGTCTTCATAGGATACCCTAAAGAAACTATTGGGTATTCCTTATATCACAGATCCGAGGGCAAGGTTTTTGTTGCCAAGAATGGATCCTTTCTAGAGAAAGAGTTTCTCGCGAAAGGTGTGAGTAGTCGGAAGGTAGAACTCGAAGAGGTTGTGGAACCTTCTCTTCAAAGTATGGCGAGTAGCGCAGTCACGAAGTTGTTCCGGAGTTGGCTCCACCATTGAAGAGGGAACTAATGATAATGATCATGAAACTCGAAGAGAGTACTACCAAACCTCGCAGGTCAAACAGACGCTGCAGCTCCGAGTCAGACGGAAATCCTGTCATGAATTTCATGGTTGATGAAAATGATGACCCTGCGACGTATGAACAAGCGATGATGAGCCCGGATTCCAACAAATGGTTAGAAGCCATGAAATCCGAGATGGAATCCATGTATGAAAATCAAGTTTGGAACTTGGTCGAATTACCTCACGACCGAAAGGCTGTGGAGAACAAATGGATTTTCAAAAGGAAAACTGATGCTGATGGTAATGTTACCGTCTATAAAGCTCGACTTGTCGCAAAGGGGTTTCGACAAATTCAAGGAGTTGACTACGATGAGACTTTCTCTCCCGTAGCGATGCTAAAGTCAGTTAGGATTATGTTAGCAATTGCTGCATATTTCGATTATGAGATATGGCAGATGGATGTCAAAACTACGTTTCTCAATGGTAATATTGAAGAAGAGTTGTATATGATACAACCAAAGGGTTTTGTCGATCCTAAGGATGCTAACAAGGTGTGCAAGCTTCAGCGATCCATCTATGGATTGAATCAAGCATCACGAAGTTAGAATCTCCGCTTTGATGAGGTGATCAAAGAGTTTGGATTTGTCCAAACTTATGGAGAAGCTTGTATTTACAAGAAACTGAGTGGGAGCAATGTGGCATTTCTGATATTATATGTGGATGACATATTATTGATCGGAAATGATATAGATCTTTTAAACAGTGTTAAAATTTATCTAAACAGCAAATTTTCAAAGTACATACCTTGATAAGATTTTAAAGAAGTTTAAAATGGACGGAAGTAAGAAGGGGTTCTTACCTATGTTGCAAGGCAAGACATTGAGTAAGACTCAAAGTCCGGCTTCGGCGGAAGAAAGAGAGATAATGGACAAAGTCCCCTATGCTTCAGCCATAGGCTCTATAATGTACGCCATGCTATGTACAAGACCGGATGTGGCACATGCTATTAGTTTGACTAGTAGGTACCAATCGGATCCGTGTTCAAACACTGGATAGCGGTCAAGAATATCCTTAAGTACTTACGAAGAACTAAGGATATGTTTCTTGTATACGGAGGTGAAGAAGAGCTCGTCGCTAAGTGTTATGTCGACGCTAGCTTTGACACCGATCCGGATGACTCTAAGTCTCAATCCGGATACGTATTTCTCATGAATGGCGGAACGGTTAGTTGGAGGATCTCCAAACAACCTGTGGTAGCATGATCAACAACGGAGGCCGAATATGTTGCTGCTCCAGAAGCGGCTCAGGAAGCAGTTTGGATGAAGGAGTTCATATCCGAACTAGGAGTGGTGGCAAACGCGTTGGACCCAATTGTGATCTATTGTGACAACAATGGTGCCATTGCCAATGCCAAAGAGCCAAGGTCTCACAAGCATTCCAAGCATATTAAGCGCCGGTTTCACTCCATCCGCGAGCATGTCAAGGATGGAGATATAAAGATTTAGAAGTACATACGGATCTCAATGTAGCAGATCCGTTGACTAAAACTCTCCCTAGAGCAAAACATGATCAACACCGAACTCAATGGGTGTTAGATTTATCACTACGTAACTAGATTATGGTCTCTAGTGCAAGTGGGAGTGAAGGGAATATGCCACGAGAGGCAATAATAAAGTGTTTATTATGTGTATTCCAAGTATATGATAGATGTTTATTTTGCATGCTATAATTGTATTAATACGGAAGCGTTAATACATGTGTGTTTAATAAACAAAGCGAAAGTTCCTAGTTATGCCTCTCTCATAAACTAGCTCGTTGATTAACAAGATGATCAAGGTTTCCTGATCATGGACATTGGATGTTGTTAATAACGGGATCACAACATTAGTGTAATGGTGTGATGAACATTCATCCGAAGTATAACATTACGATCAAAGTCATTGAGTTTATATTGCTATAACAACTTATGAAGTGATCCTAATCCTTAGACCATGAGATCATGTCAATCACTAACACCGGAAGATTTTCTTGATAACATCAAACGTCACACCGTAACAGGGTGATTATAAAGATGGATTCAGAACTAATAAAGTGTTATGTTGAGGCTCATGGATCGAGAGTGGAATTTGTTCATCCGATGACGGATAGATATACTCTGGGCCCTCTCGGTGATATCACATTGATTAGCTTGCAAGCAAGTGATTTGATCACTAGAATGTTATATCACAGGAACGAGAAAAGAGTGCATGTCGGTACCGAGATCAAACTAGGTATGGAGATACCGATGATCGAATCTCGGACATGTAATATATCGTGAAACAAAGGGATTAAGATACTAGCGTAAAAGGTTCCGACGATCACAAGAAAGTCATCGTTGAATGTGGGAGTCAAGATGGGTCTCGGATCCCGCTTCGATTATTGATCGAGAGGGTCTCGATCATGTCCGCATTAATCACGAACCGTAGGGTGACACACTTAAGAGACACCGACATCCAATTGGAGCAAATGTTTCATGCGAAAGAATGAACAAGCGCAGAATTTATTTCACTAGATACCAAAGCAGGTTTTGGTGAAATTGCATAAAGTGGTTATGCATGTGAAATAGAATTCTAGCAAGGGGTTATTTGTGAATGTTTTTCATTAAAGTAATTGACAAAATTCTGAATAAAATAAAAGAGTTTTATTTAATGAGAGTTTGCATTAAATTTGGTGGAAATTTAATGGGAATTTGAGTGGACTTTTGAGTGGAGGATTTTAAAGGGCATTTTGTGAGTGGAGTGTCCACCCACATGAATGAAGGAGGGGAGGGGGCAGCCCCCATGTCCGGCGGCCACCCCTTGGGTGCCCCCCTCCTCCTATAAAAGGAGCCCCCCTCCTCACTTGTCTCTCACACCTCCTCGTGAAGGATCTCTCTCCCCCTCTAGAATTTATCCCCCATGGTCTCGGACTAGCGAGATACATGTTCCCGGTGGCTATTTGGCAAGAAAGAGTTGTGCTTCCGCTGCATCGCTGGAGCGAGGAGGCGGAGGTTGCTCGGTGCCTCGAACGTGTGTGCGAGCACGGATGCGCTGCTGATTTGCGGCGCTAGGACTTCCTCTTGATCTTGAGATCGGCAAGAGATCGTCTACATCAACCACAAGTTGAAATCGTTAAGCTTTGTCGGTCTTCAAGGGTATGTTCTCTACGGATATACATTCGCACGTTGTTTGTATCTAGTAGATAGATCTTGGTATATAGTTCACATCGTAGGAAAAATTTTGTTTTCTATGCTGCGAACCCTACACCTGCCGCTCCATTCCTCTCCTTCCCTCTATGGCGGCGCCCTGCCTCACCCTCGAGCCCCATCCCCCTCACCCTCGAGCCACATATCCCCTCACAGGATTTTTCCCATGTGTCCATCATCACGAGGTGAAGGAGCGGGAGTGGTTCCTGCCGATCGCCAACATCGGGCACATCCATCGTGGCGTTCCAAAGAACAGACTATGTAGCAGTGTGCCAAGGATTCCAAGGAGTCCATCAGATTCATCGCCACTCACCAGCGAGTTAGTACCTCCTTTCCTCTCTCTGATCACTCCACTTGCCCTAGATACAAAATAATCGCTTAGTACAAATTCGCTGTGTGTGATCCCTGAGCGCAGAGCGAGCCATAGGTGCATGAAGGAGAAGCGAAAGACCATGAACTAGGACGACCTTATCTGGTCCATCAGCACACTTGGCTTAGAGGACTATGTCGAGCCCCTCAAGCTCTACTGGGAGGTATTCCACTATTCTCCCTTTCTACTCTATGCTAACCTTGATGCTACACGCAAGCTAATTTTACACAGATTATGTGCACATGTTATATGAGAGGAAGATTGAGGGTACATTATTGGTATGTATACATCCAAGTAGTCCCAAGAACTACTATTAGGCTGGAATTCCATTGTGTACTGTGTTAGGCTGGAATTCCAATAAGGGTACAGTATTAGGCTGGAATTCCACTGTGTACTATGACAATGAAACAAGAACTAAATCAATTAGTAGTTCAAATTCAGGTGAATTGAAAATAGATGAATTATCAGTATTTTGAAAAACAGATGAATTGAAACTTTTGTGTAAGTTTATTAATTTGTAGATATCTGGCAAAAGAAAACGTGACAGCTTAATGTAGTGCGCCCTCCTACTTCTAGCATTGATTCCACTTCTATTAGTCTGCTGTTGTTCCTCATGTCCCACTTCAAATTGTAGAGGCGATTATCATTTAGTTATAATTTTGATGGAAACAACAGCTGTTTTAGATTCATTGTCTAGATCATTTTGTGAACTTTCAGTACTACCAGTAGGAGTCCTCCAAGATGTGCCAGCAGATCAGTAGCTTGTAGAACTTAAACAGGTTAAAATCTGTCAAGTCATGGCATGATTATTCTGTATTAATTCCACTATTAACTGTGTTTAGAGAACCTAATCCATTCCAAATAGTGTTTCCCTAGATTTTACTAGTAAATGTTGGTAGATATGGACAATGCATCTGTAAAAAAAGTAGCACATTAGTATATGATGGATTAGAAGATGAAGAAACACATAGAGTTTTCTTAGATTTTCTCAATTGATGATTGGTGCAACATTGCATAGTAGTATGTGGCATTGCTCTGTACAGATATATCCAATTCTGCTTACACAGATCCTTGTGTACAGTCTACTATTCTTAATTCATACAGAGCTATTACATTCAATTGTAATATCTTAGTTCTTCCTCATCGAAGCCGGTGGAAATGCATGGTGGTCATCTACATGGACGAGTACCTGGAACATGTAGCGTCAACAATGATGCAGACCTGATCTTCCTCAACTACTGCCCCATCCACCGAATCGACACGAAATTAGGTACCAACATGTCTTCTCGAATAGATATGAGCCTGATGCTTGATGTATGTATCATGTGACAAGCACATTAATAAATTTTATTGCTTTGACATAGTTTCTCGTACTAACTAATCTGTTATACAACTAAAAATGGCAGTGGCATTTCCATTTATTTTATGTGGCATCTCTCTGATATGTCCAATTTGCATCAACATTCTATATCATAATTTGCCTCTATTCATTGATATATGTCTTATTATGAGGTATTACTTATGTCTTTTCTACTGTTTTTGCATGTTGGATGATTCTTGGTGGATGGACTGCCGAAGTCTAGATTCTGATGGAAAAAGAGGTGTTCTGATGAAATTTCGCGAAGATCAGAAAAATACCAGAAAAATATGGGAAAATTATATTTTCCCGGAAGAAGGAGGAGGCCATGAGAGGAGGCAAAGAAGGGCCACAGGGGGCCCACACTCCCCTAGGGGTGGGCCCACCTTGCCCTACGCCTAGGAAAGGTGTGGCCCACCTTCCTGGCCTCCGAAATCGCCCTCATGCCTATATGTTCCTCATGGAACCCTAACACCAAGGGGGCGACCATAGATAGATTTCCGCCGCCTCTGCGGGGCGGAAAACACCGAGAGAGAGAGAGAGAAAGAACTCTCTGGCAGACAAATTTCTGCCAGGGAAATTCCTTCCCGGAGAGGGGAGATCATCGCCATCAACACCGTCATCAAGCTAGGCTTCATCAGGATCATCATCATCATCTCCACCAGCACCATAATCACCACTCCGTCCTGCTGTAACAATTGTGTTGGATATTGCTTTAGTTCTTAGGGGAAACTTTTCCGGTGTTAATTACTATTGTAGTTGATGCTTGTGAGTGGAACCATTGGATTATTGTTTATGTTCAGATTGTTATTCATCACATATCATCTTTGATCTTGATCCATATGATGTCTTGTGAGTAGTTCGTCTAGTTCTTGAGGACATGGGAGAAGTCATGTTGTTATTAGTGGATCTGTGTTGAGTTATTATTCAATGGTTTAGTATTTAAGTTGTGGTGCTATTCTTCTAGTGGTGCCATGTCAACGTCGACTACATGATACTTCACTGAAGGGAATATGCCCTGAGAGGCAATAATAAAGTGTTTATTATGTGTATTCCAAGTATATGATAGATGTTTATTTTGCATGCTAAAATTGTATTAATATGGAAACGTTAATACATGTGTGTTTAATAAACAAACAGAAAGTTCCTAGTTATGCCTCTCTCATAAACTAGCTCGTTGATTAACAAGATGATCAAGGTTTCCTGATCATGGACATTGTATGTTGTTAATAACGGGATCACAACATTAGTGTAATGGTGTGATGAACATTCATCCGAAGTATAGCATTACGATCAAAGTCATTGAGTTTATATTTCTATAACAACTTACGAAGTGATCCTAATCCTTAGACCATGAGATCATGTCAATCACTAACACCGGAAGAGTTTCTTGATAACATCAAACGTCACACCGTAACAGGGTGATTATAAAGATGGATTCGGAACTAATAAAGTGTTATGTTGAGGCTCATGTATCGAGAGTGGAATTTGTTCATCCCGATGACGGATAGATATACTCTAGGCCCTCTCGGTGATATCACATTGATTAGCTTGCAAGCAAGTGATTTGATCACTAGAATGTTATATCACAGGAACAAGAAAAGAGTGCATGTCGGTAACGATATCAAACTAGATATGGAGATACCGATGATCGAATCTCGGACATGTAATATATCGTGAAACAAAGGGATTAAGATACTAGCGTAAAAGGTTCCGACGATCACAAGAAAGTCATCGTTGAATGTGTGGGAGTCGATGGGTCTCAGATCCCACTTCGATTATTGATCCGAGGGTCTCGATCATGTCCGCATTATTCACGAACCATAGGGTGACACACTTAAGAGACACCGACATCCAATTGGAGCAAATGTTTCATGCGAAAAGAATGAACAAGCGCAGAATTTATTTCACTAGATACCGAAACAGGTTTTGGTGAAATTGCATAAAGTGGTTATGCATGTGAAATAGAATTCTAGCAAGGGGTTATTGTGAATGTTTGTCATTAAAGTAATTGAAAAATTCTGAATAAAATAAAAGAGTTTTATTTAATGAGAGTTTGCATTAAATTTGGTGGAAATTTAATGGGAATTTAAGTGGACTTTTGAGTGGAGGAATTTAAAGGAGATTTGTGAGTGGAGTGTCCACCCACATGAAGAGGGAGGGCAAGGGGAAGCCCCATGCGCCATCCACCCCTTGGGGTTACCCTCCTCCTATAAAGGATCCCCTCCTCACTTGTCTCTCACACCTCCTCGTGAAGGATCTCTCCCCTCTAGAATTTATCCCCATGGTCTCGGACTAGCGAGATACATGTTCCGGTGGCTATTCGGCAAGAAAGAGTTGTGCTTCCGCATCGCCGCTGGAGGCGAGGCGGAGGTTGCTCGGTGCCTCGAACATGTGTGCGAGCACGGATGCGCTACTGATTTGCGGCGCTAGGACTTCCTCTCGATCTTGAGATCGGCAAGAGATCGTCTACATCAACCACGAGTTGAACTCGTTAAGCTTTGTCGGTCTTCAAGGGTATGTTCTCTACGGATATACATCCGCCCGTTGTTTGTATATAGTAGATAGATCTTGGTATATAGTTCACATCGTAGGAAATTTTTTGTTTTCTATGATGCGAACCCTCTGATGTCGAGCGGATCTATGCGTAGATACTTTACGGGTAGTACACATATGAGTATGTGGGCGATGATGATCATGTTGTTGCTCCTTTGTTGTAATTTTGGATATTGGTGGCATAGTGGGATGAAGCGGCCGGACAAACTTTACATGTCCTCGCACATGAGACTGTTCCACGCTTGACATGCAACTAGTTTGCATAAGTGGCTAGCGGTGTCTGTCTCTCCTACTATAGTCAATATCTATTTTGCAAGCGAGTTGTCAACAATTTGATTATCCTCGTTGTGGTTCATGTTCGTAGGTAAGAACGGTTCTATCTCAAAAGCCCTAAGCCACGTAAAACTTGCAATGGATAAATTAGGCGTCTAGTTTAGATTGTTCTTTGGGCTAGTGTTATGATATGGTAGTGTTGTAAGTAGAAGTATGAGATGATACTCTTACAACACACATAGCGTGTAAAATCCATAGACCTTGGATTTACACATATAGGTATGATAGTGATCATACCACGATGCACATGATAGAGATCATGCGGGAACCATATCATTTCACTAATAAACATATGATGTTTGATAGCATCTTATATTGCTTGTTTAGCGCTTTGTTAGCATAATAAGATGATCCCTCATTTAAATATCAAGATAAGAATGTGTTGTTCCTTTAGTATGCACCGATTATGTTTTTCGCTCCAAGACATCACGTGATGATCGGGTGTTCTTGGATCCACGACCATATTTCGGTGTAAAAGCGATTACATCTGTGAATACTAAGGTTCTAACTTGGCGAGCCTAGCATACGTACATGGCCTCGAACACGGACCGAAAGGTTAAGCATGAGTCATATAGTTTATATGATGCCCATTTGATGCTCGCCTTTGAAGCTATACCGACTCACGTGATGATCGGACTTGGTATAGTGGATTTGGTTCATGTAATCACCAAAAGGCACGAGGATGTCGTTTTGAGTGGGAGTTCATTCGTAATATAGATTAGTTGAACTCAATCTATCATACACTTAGTCTAAACTTTACAAATTCATTGTAGATGGCACCACTGCTTTTAATTTCAATGTGTTCATGGATAAAGAGAAACTAGCACCGAGCGGTAGCAACTTTACCGATTGGGCCATGAATTTGAGGATTCTCCTCTCTTTGCAAAAGCAATATGTGCTAGAAGCGCCAGTTAGGCCCCACCTTTCGATGATGCCCCTGACGAGGAGAAGAATGTCTATCAGACTCGTCAGGAGGACCACAACTTAGTTCATTGCGGCATACTGTATGGCCTAGAGCCGGAACTTCGAAAGCGTTTTGAAAACGGCAATGCATTTGATACAATGGGTGAGTTGAAAATGATTTTCGACACACATGTTGTCAGAGAGAGCTACAACGCTTGTAAAAGTTCTATAGCTGCATGATGGAAGAGCACATCCGTTAGTGAGCATGTACTCAAGATGTCGGGTTACGCCGATAAGCTTGTGTCCTTGGGAATATAGATTCCCATTGACTTAGGCATCCATCGTGTGCGGTCTACGCCACCTAGATATAAGAGCTTAGTGATGAACTATAATATGCAAGGCATGAAGAAGTCTCTCCCCGAGCTTCTATCAATGCTTAAAACTGCAGAAGTGGAGATCAAAAAGGAACACCAAGTGTTGATGATCAATAGGAACACTGGTTTCAAGAAAGACAAGAAGGGAAAACAGAAGGGAAGTAAGGGCGGCAAGCCTATTGCCGCGCCTGAAAAGAAACCCCGAGTTGGACCTAAGTCTGATTCCGAGTGCTACTATTGTAAGGGGTAGCCCTTTGGGCATAAGCCCCAAGTATCTGGCGCACAAGAAGGCGGCAAGTCAAACAAAGGTATATATGATATACATGTTATTGATGTGTACTTGACTAGTGCTCATGATAGCACCAGGTATTTGATACCGGTTCAGTTGCTAATATTTGTAACTCGAATCAGGGGCTACGGAACAAGCGACCGCTAGCAAGGGGTGAGGTCAAGATGTGTGTCGGCAATGGATCAAGCGTTGATGTGATCGCCGTCGGAACGCTGCCTCTCCACTTGCCGTCGGGATTAGTTATAAACTTGAATAAATGTTATCTGGTGCCTGCACTGAGCATGAACATTGTATCTGGATCGTGTTTGATGCGAAGTGGTTATTCATTTAAATCCGAGAACAATGGTTGTTCCATTTATATGAATGAAATCTTTTATGGTCATGCACCGATGATGAATGGTTTATTTCTATTATATCTCGATGATAATGTTACACATATTCATAATGTTGATGCTAAAAGGATTAAACTTAATGATGATATATCTGCATATATGTGGCACTGCCGTCTAGGTCATATTGGCGTTAAACGCATGAAGAAGCTCCATTCGGATGGACTTTTGGAATCACTTGATTATGAATCATTTGATACATGTGAGCCATGCCTTATGGGCAAGATGACTAGAACGCCGTTTTCCGGTTCAATGGAACGGGCGGCAGATTTATTGGAAATCATACATTCTGATGTATGTGGTCCAATGAGTGTGTCGGCGCGAGGTGGATATCGTTATTTTGTTACTTTCAGGGATGATTTGAGTAGATATGGTTATATCTACTTGATGAAACACAAGTCTGAAACCTTTGAAAAGTTCAAGGAATTTCAGAATGAAGTGGAAAATCATCGTAATAGAAAGATCAAATTTCTACGTCCGACCGTGGAGGTGAGTATCTAAGTTATGAGTTTAGCACTCACATGAAAGAGTGTCGAATTGTTTCACAACTCACACCTGCCGGAACACCACAGCGAAATGGTGTGTCGGAACGTTGTAATCGTACTTTATTAGATATGGTTCGATCTATGATGTCTCTGACGGACTTGCCGTTGTCATTTTGGGGTTATGCACTAGAAACTGCTGCATTCACTTTAAATCGGGCACCATCTAAATCGGTTGAAAAGACACCGTATGAATTATGGTTTGGAAACAAACCTAAGCTGTCATTTCTTAAAGTTTGGGGATGCGATGTTTATGTGAAGAAACTTCACCAGATAAACTCGAACCCAAAGCGGAAAAATGTGTCTTCATAGGATAACCTAAGGAAACTATTGGGCACTCCTTCTATCACATATCCGAGGGAAAGGTTTTTGTTGCGAAGAATGGATCCTTTCTAGAGAAAGAGTTTGTCATGAAAGGTGTGAGTAGTCGGAAGGTAGAACTCGAAGAGGTTATTGAACCTTCTCTTCAAAGTATGGCGAGTAGCGCAGGCGGAAGTTGTTCGGAGTTGGCTCCACATTGAAGAGGAACTAATGATAATGATCATGAAACTCGAAAGAGTACTACCAAACCTCGCAGGTCAAGCAGACGCGTGCAGCTCCGTTTGTCGGAAATCCTGTCATGAATTTCATGGTTGATGAAAATGATGACCTGACGTAAGAAGAAGCGATGATGAGCCGGATTCCAACAAATGGTTAGAATCCATGAAATCCGAGATGGAATACATGTATGAAAATCAAGTTTGGAACTTGGTGGAATTAACTCCACCGAAAGGCCGTGGAGAACAAATGGATTTTCAAAAGGAAAAGCGTCTTGATGGTAATGTGACCGTCTATAAAGCTCGACTTGTCGCAAGGGTTTTCGACAAATTCAAGGATTTGACTACGATGAGACTTTCTATCCGTAGCGATGCTAAAGTCGATTAGGATTATGTTAGCAATTGCTGTATATTTCGATTATGAGATATGGCGGATGGATGTCAAAACCGTTTCTCAATGGTAATATTGAAGAAGAGTTGTATATGATACAACCAAAGGGTTTTGTCGATCCTAAGGATGCTAACAAGGTGTGCAAGCTTCATGATCCATCTATGGATTGAAGCAAGCATCACGAAGTTGGAATCTCTGCTTTGATGAGGTGATCAAAGAGTTTGGATTTGTCCAAACTTATGGAGAAGCTTGTATTTACAAGAAAGTGAGTGGGAGCAATGTGGCATTTCGATATTATATGTGGATGACATATTATTGATCGGAAATGATATAGATCTTTAAACAAGGTTAAAAGTTATCTAAACAACAAAATTTCAATGAAGGACCTAGGTGAGCGTCATACATATTAGGCATAAAGATCTATAGAGATAGATCTAGGCGCCTAATAGGGCTATCGAAAGTACATACCTTGATAAGATTTTAAAGAAGTTTAAAATGGACGGAAGTAAGAAGGGGTTCTTACCTATGTTGCAAGGAAAGACATTGAGTAAGACTCAAAGTCCGGCTTCGGCAGAAGAAAGAGAGATAATGGACAAAGTCCCCTATGCTTCAGCCATAGGTTCTATAATGTACGCCATGCTATGTACAAGGCCGGATGTGGCACATGCTATTAGTTTGACTAGTAGGTACCAATCGGATCCTGGTTCGGAACACTGGATAGCGGTCAACAATATCCTTAAGTACTTATGAAGAACTAAGGATATGTTTCTTGTATCTGAGGTGAAGAAGAGCTCGTCGCTAAGTGTTATGTCGACGCTAGCTTTGACACCGATCCGGATGACTCTAAGTCTCAATCCGGATACGTATTTCTCATGAATGGCGAGCGGTTAGTTGGAGGAGCTCCAAACAACTGTGGTAGCGGGATCAACAATGGAGGCGAATATGTTCTTTGCTTGAGCGGCTCGAAGCGCTTTGGATGAAGGAGTTCATATCCGAACTAGGAGTGGTGGCAAACGTTGGACCCAATGGTGATCTATTGTGACAACAATGGTGCCATTGCCAATGCCAAAGAGCCAAGGTCTCACAAGCATTCCAAGCATATTAAGCGCGGTTTCACTCCATCCATGAGCATGTCAAGGATGTAGATATAAAGATTTGTAAAGTACATACAGATCTCAATGTAGCGATCCGTTGACTAAAACTCTCCTAGAGCAAAACATGATCAACACGAACTCAATGGGTGTTAGATTTATCACTATGTAACTAGATTATTGTCTCTAGTGCAAGTGGGAGGCGAAGGAATATGCCCCGAGAGGCAATAATAAAGTGTTTATTATGTGTATTCCAAGTATATGATAGATGTTTATTTTGCATGCTATAATTGTATTAATACGGAAACGTTAATACATGTGTGTTTAATAAACAAACAGAAAGTTCCTAGTTATGCCTCTCTCATAAACAAGCTCGTTGATTAACAAGATGATCAAGGTTTCCTGATCATGGACATTGGATGTTGTTAATAACGAGATCACAACATTAGTGTAATGGTGTGATGAACATTCATCCGAAATATAGCATTACGATCAAAGTCATTGAGTTTATATTGCTATAACAACTTACGAAGTGATCCTAATCCTTAGACCATGAGATCATGTCAATCACTAACACCGGAAGAGTTTCTTGATAACATCAAACGTCACACCGTAATAGGGTGATTATAAAGATGGATTCAGAACTAATAAAGTGTTATGTTGAGGCTCATGGATCGAGAGTGGAATTTGTTCATCCCGATGACGGATAGATATACTCTGGGCCCTCTCGGTGATATCACATTGATTAGCTTGCAAGCAAGTGATTTGATCACTAGAATGTTATATCACAGAGGAGAAAAGAGTGCATGTCGATGCGAGATCAAACTAGGTATGGAGATACCGATGATCAAATCTCGGACATGTAATATATCGTGAAACAAAGGGATTAAGATACTAGCGTAAAAGGTTCCGACGATCACAAGAAAGTCATCTTTGAATGTGTGGAGTCGTATGGGTCTCGGATCCCACTTCGATTATTGATCCGAGAGGAGTCTCGATCATGTCCGCATTATTCACGAACCGTAGGGTGACACACTTAAGAGACACCGACATCCAATTGGAGCAAATGTTTCATGCCGAAAGAATGAACAAGCGCAGGAATTTATTTCACTAGATACCGAAACAGGTTTTCGGGTGAAATTGCATAAAGTGGTTATGCATGTGAAATAGAATTCTAGCAAGGGGTTATTTGTGAATGTTTTTCATTAAAGTAATTGACAAAATTCTGAATAAAATAAAAGAGTTTTATTTAATGAGAGTTTGCATTAAATTTGGTGGAAATTTAATGGGAATTTGAGTGGACTTTTGAGTGGAGGGATTTTAAAGGGCATTTTGTGAGTGGAGTGTCCACCCACATGAATGAAGGAGGGGAGGGGGCAGCCCCCATGGCGTGCCACCCCTTGGGTGCCCTCCTCCTATAAAAGGATCCCCCCTCCTCACTTGTCTCTCACACCTCCTCGTGAAGGATCTCTCTCCCCCTCTAGAATTTATCCCCCATGGTCTCGGACTAGCGAGATACATGTTCCCGATGGCTATTCGGCAAGAAAGAGTTGTGCTTCCGCTGCATCGCTGGAGCGAGGAGGCGGAGGTTGCTCGGTGCCTCGAACGTGTGTGCGAGCACGGATGCGCTGCTGATTTGCGGCGCTAGGACTTCCTCTCGATCTTGAGATCGGCAAGAGATCGTCTACATCAACCATGAGTTGAACTCGTTAAGCTTTGTCGGTCTTCAAGGGCATGTTCTCTACGGATATACATCCGCCCGTTGTTTGTATCTAGTAGATAGATCTTGGTATATAGTTCACATCGTAGGAATTTTTTTGTTTTCTATGCTACGAACCCTACATTCACTATTTATGGGCCTAGGGGAATGCATTGTTTATTTGGCTACTAATTGTGGGGTTGCCAGAGTGACAGAAACCTGAACCCAATTAGGACACCTTTGCACAAGGGAGCGTAGGATCTCATAGTTTAAGGTTGTGGTTAGGTTTATATCTTAATTACTTTCTTATAGTCGCGGATGCTTGCAGGGGGTTTAATCACAAGTATGTTCTTTATTACTTGCTCGTTGTTTTGTTGCTTTATCAGAAAACCCCTAAAAATCCGTTTGCTAAGTATTTGCAGAGATTTCCTGCTCCATACCACTAGTCAACACCTTCTGCTCCTCGTTAGGATTGACACTCCTATTTATAGAAAGTACTGCGATACACCCCCTATACTTGTGGGTCATCAAGACTATTTTCTGGTGCCGTTGCCGGGGAGTGAAGCGCTATTGAAGAGTGGAACTGGTAAAGGAAACTTCTACTATGAGTATTGCTTTTTGTTACTGCTTGTTACTTTGTTTCCAATATGGATAACCCACTTGGTTTACTGTTTGGGAAAACTACTACCACTGCTAGGGTAGTAGATGAACCACCACCTATTGAGATAGATCCTTTTAAGATACCTACAAGTATTGTTGTTCGTGTTATGGATAATTATTATTTTGGGGAACTGTCCATCCTGGTGATCATTTGCTTTTTATACATGAATTATGTGGGTTGTTTAAGTGTGCAGGTATCACAACTGAACAGGTGAAGAAGAATTTACTCTCTATATCTTTGAAAGGGAGAGCTGAAGAATGTTATAAGCTGTTGAAGAATAGACAATCCATGGAATGGGAGGAAATGGCATCTATCTTTTATTCTAAATTCTATCCTCCTAGCGAGATTCATAAGGATAGAAATCTGATATATAACTTTTGGCATCGTGATGGAGAGAGTACAACTCAAGCTTGGGGGAGATTGAAGTTACTAATGCTTAAATGTCCTATTCGTGAACTCCCTAAAAATATTATTATCAATAACTTTTATGCTAGGCTTTCTCTTCATGATAAAGATTTACTAGATGCTTCTTGTGCTGGATCATTCACACGTATGAAGGAAGAAGCTAAATGGGATCTACTAGACCGTATTCAAGAGAACACTGAAGCTTGGGAGAATGACAAAGGAAGAAAGTCATGTATAAACTATGACTATGAATGCATAAAATATTTTATGGGAACTGATGACTTCCGTGATATTAGTAATGAGTTTGATCTGGATTCCCAAAGTATTGCCAATTGTTATAAGGCCTTTGCCTCTTACATAGAAACTCCCAAAAAGAAGTGGAACAAGTACCATGCTCCTTATAAAGATGTTGTTAGTCATGTTCCTGTTAGATGCACTGAAGTTTGTACTACTAATCATATTGTGCCCGAACCTTATGTTGAGAAAATACCTTTTCCAGCTAAAGTAAAGGAGTATTCTATGATGATTAGTGCAAATAATAAAGGTACTATGAAAAATGTGGAGCCTGTTGAGCAATTGAATATTGAACCTATGGTAGCTATTGTGAAAGATCTTGACGCTAGAAATATAGAGAATGAGGACATTGTCTTCTGTGAAGATGCTTCAAATATTGTCTCTCATCCTAGTAAGGCTAGAAAATCTAGTGTTTCTGTGCTTTCTGTTAAAATTGGTGATCATTGCTACTATGGTTTATGTGATATTGGTGCTAGTTCTAGTGTTATTCCTTATGAGATTTACAGGGAAATTATGCATGAGATTGGCTCTTGTGAGATTGAGGACATTGATGTAGTTATTCACCTTGAAAATAAGTAAACCATTTGCCCTATTGGTATTGTAATATATGTGGAGGTTCTCTGTGGTAAGATTAAGTATCCTGCTAATTTTCTAGTGCTTAATTCTGCAACTAGCAAAACTTGTCCTATAATTTTTGGTAGAACTTTATTGAACACTTGTGGAGCTATTATAGATTGTAAGAAGGAGAAAGTTTTAACTAAGTTTGATGGAGATTCCTATGAGTTTAACTTTTCCAAATTTGCTAAAGCTCCTTGTGAAAATAGCTTGCCTAATAAAGATTTCAGGATGGAACAACTTGCTTCTATTGATCAAGTTTATGACCTTGGACCTCTTTTTGGTGACTATAAGTATGCTCATCCTTTTGATAAAATTGATTCCTTTGATGGTTATATTGTCAACTTTATTCAAAGTGCTACCAAAAGTTATTATGAGAGAGGGAAACATGGTTTTATGCTTCTCAATAATGTTAAGTTTCCCCGTTTTATGTTGAAAGCTTTGAAGTTGCATCTGTTTTGTCTTCCTATGCTAGTGGATTTTTGTTTCAACAATTTGTTTTCTCATGATACCCCCATGCATAGAAAGTGGGTTAGACTCAAATGTGTTGGTTATTTGCTTCTTGATGCTCTCTTTCATTCTAAATTTATATCTCCTTTTTGAGCATCTTTGGAGGTTTCAAGCCTAACTTAAAAGCATTAAAGAAAAGTACTTGTTGGGAGATAACCCAAGAGTTTGGTTGAGTCGTGGAAGTTATTACCTCAGTAATAACCACTCCTTATCCTTTTTGTTTTGGTTTTTGTGTCAAGTTCAACCACTTTTGAGAAGTGGAGGAGTTGTGAAAAGTGGCTGTCCTAGGACAGATTTTTGTGCTGTATTCTAAAAATTCATGAGGAAGATCAATACGTCAGATGGATCTATATTTTTCTGAGATTGTTCTCCAAGTTTTTACCCAACTTTCATTAGTTATGCACTTTTTTATTTGAGCAACATAAGGTTTTCGAAAAAATCAATCTTTACCTGCTGGTCTATTTTGACATATTTCTGTTATCATTTGCATTTGCCTCTTTCAGAAGCTTTTGTTTTGTTGGATTTCAGTTGAAGTGTGCACCTAAAGGTTTATTGTTTTTTATTACACTAATGTTGCCATTGAGTTTTGTGTGAGACCTTGTGAGAAAAAGAATTTCCAGGAGAAGGAGAAAAGGAGTCTGCAGAGTTCGTCTTTGAATAGGTAAAAGTGGTGAAAACAGAAGGTTCGTGTAACCCCAATCTTTTTTTTAATACATAAGGGAAGTTACAAGATAGAACATAGGAGGAACCGGATGCCGAGGCGGCCAAACCCACCCCAGGCGCGGGCCCCAGCTGGTCGTGCCTAGAGGGGGTGAGACCATCCCGAGCTCCGACTCCGCCTCTCTTTCGTTTCAGCACCTTCCTTATGTTCTGAAACTTCATAATATATAAGACCCCAGATCCCCCATGGTTCATGCATTGTGTTCTCGTCATGTTTTATTTTTGATCTGTTTCTGTCAGGGAATTTTCTCAAGTTTAGAGCACCATGGTCTCTGCCAACGACAAAGGCAAGATGCCCGTGGAGGAGATAAAGTTGGAAGAACAAACCTCCGCAGGGGCAAGGTCAAGGAAACCTACTTTGGTAGGAGAAATTAACATTGGGGATACTTTTTCTCGTAACATGCAATGAATCATAGCCTTCGGTCTAGACTTCAAATATTGCCCTGAGGCAGCGGAAGCCCTTCGAAACACTGACGAGTTTTGTGATAAGTACCGTGCTTTGAGGATGAAGGTGGATATACTTCAAGAAGAGAATGACAGGCTTCGTAAGATGCTGGAGGATCTCCTTACCCTAAACAAGAGAACACCACAACCGCCATAGGATAAATTCGTCATTAGGTTTGGCATCCCCTTGGATTATTCCAAGCTTGGGGGGAGTGCCGCGGTATCATAACCATTATCTTTTATCTTTTACCATTTAGTGGATTCATATCTTTGGTAGAGGTGTTATCTTATAGTTTGGCTTGCATGTGGAAGTATCTATCCTTTAGTTGATTATCTATGTATCCCTTGGTGTGAGTTCCCTTATTGGAATATTAATGAGAAGCTTCATCTTTTACTTTTTGTACTTCTTATTTTTAGTTTGCATCTCAATTATATGATGGATCTTTTTGATCAGTATTGGCATAACTTTGGGATCATCAAGTGGATCTAAATTGGTTTTGGCAACCCAAGTTCTAATCAGTAGCAGTACTTTTTGAGGTTTGAAAGAAAAATCTTAAAGGTATTTTGTATCATTTAATTTCTTTCTTGTTGGCTCATAAGTTTAGTATTATCTATTTGAGATATTTTGTGTCTTCAAGGAATATTGCATGTTTGGCTTTATTACTTGTATGTTTGCTTGTTTCTTTCAACGCTCTTGCTTGCTCCCCAGCCATTCTAGCCAAAAACCTATTTTGAGAAGGCGTGTAGCATCCCAGTTGTCTAACACCTGTAATGCTACTTGTTCTAGTAATAAAAAGGGCCACTTCCAACATATAATTGTTGCATCATCATCATATCATGCTCATGTCATCATGTCACCTTGCTTTTGAGCATCATACAAAACCCTTTCTTGTTTGGTTCTTATCTCATGTGCATTATTAATTGTAGTTGCCTCTTGATATTGTATTTGGTTCTTAATATATTGTTAAATGCCCAAGTTGATTTGGGGGCATATCTCTTAACAACTCCACCACCTTTATTTCACCACCTTATAATTCCAACATCCAATTAATATGAGCTTGGCAGTTTATTTGAGTTTACCTCTTGCTCATGTTGGTTGGTTGGATTCCACCATAATCTTTTGCTTGGCCTTTGCCCACCTTTTGGGAATGCAAGGAAGAATGCCACATGAATTTATGTTGTTTCACAATATAAAGACATGGCATGTATTGTTTGCATGGGCCATGCAAGTGTCACCTCTTGCTGACTATTGAAGGTCATTTTGTTTTGCTTGCTTGGATCACTCCTTCCCTTTGCTTGATCTTGTTTTGACTTGTTTAAAACCCTAGCCTCACCCCTCTCTACCCTCTAGCTAATCTTTAACCTATCCCCTATCCTCTTGTCTCTTCCATGCATGATCATGTGATCATGTGTGCTTTCTCTCTATTTGTGCCTTGTCCTCTGTTTGCCTCTCTCTTAGTCAAGCCCCCTTTTCCAAACCTCCTGGTGACAAAGTTCAACAGAATTTGAATCAGTAGCTGGTTTGAATTTGTATTAGAATGAAACAAACAAATCAAACAAAAATAAAAGAGGAAGGTAAATAAAGGAGAGAACAACCTGGCAGCCAACGAGCCGCAGCAGCCCAAGAGGAGATCGCGGCCCAGCAGAGCAACACCCTCCTTCGGCCCAACTCGCCACCCCGGCCCGATACCCCTTCGCAATCACGCCGTCGCCCCTGTTTCTCTTCTCCGTTCGCCCGCGCTCTCTGAAGAGCAGCAGACGGAGCAGGTCGCGTCCGCCCGCCGTTTGCCGCGTCAGCCCTCACGCCGCGCTCGTGACCCCCCTCCCTTATCAACCCGGGTTTCCTCCCTATAACCCTAGCTCTCTTCCTCCCTCGCGCCGCAGCTTTTCCCCTTTTCCCCCACCTCTCTGTTTCGCTGCCGCCGCCTTGCCCATGACCAGGGCCTAGCTGCCGCTGTTGCCGCTAGCCTCGCGTTGGTGCAGCCTGAGCTCGCCTCCGGCCTCTTCTACTTGGAGCGAGGAGGGGACGTGCAGTGGAGGCCCCTGTCGCCGTCCCGCGCTCGTCGCTACGCCGCCACCGTCATCATCTCCGGTCAGCTACCACGTCGCCGTCCACCCCAGCTCGCCGCCTGCTTCCTCTCCGTCTCGCGCACGCTCTGGCTAGGCCGAGGACGCGCGCAAGGTGAGCCGCACGCCTTTTCGTCTCGCCGTCCTGCGCTACCTCTCGCCACAAGGCCACCTTGTCTTTGAACGCGAGCGGCATCGTCGGCAGCAGCGATCGTTTCCGCCTCTGATCGCCAACGTGCCCCGCCCGCTGCAGCCTAGATCCGACGATGAACCCTTAACAAAACTTGTAGCTGGTACATCCCCCTTCGTTTTAGGTTTTTACGGTTTAGTGAAATTCGCCTTCGTTTGATCGCCTCGGTCGTTTGTTTTTCCTGCCAGCTAGCAGTTCTTCAGGATCTTCGTCAGTTCGTCAGACAACCGGCTCCAGACGCTTTTCTGTTTAGGCCCCTAGGGTTCCTCGGGCTTAACCCGCAGTCCCCTTGGTCCCACCGTCAGCGTCTGATGTAGTTTTGTAAAAAGGCTCTCGTGTTTTAGGAAAAACCAACAGCGGTCCCCCGAACCAGCCAACGTGTCCCCCTCGCCTCTGCCAAGTCAGCACCCGGTCCCACCCGGTCAGTGGCTGTGGGTAGGATCCGGCTGGGTGACAAAGTCCAGAAGCCTCTCTGTTTTAATTTTCAAATCATTTCAAATTCACTCAGATTCAAATTCAAAATACAAATCTGTTTAAAACTAAATATATTCATAACTTATTCCTGGTTTGGAATTTGAATTCAAACCTTATATGAAAAATGTTTACTTTTTGAATTATAATTCAAATCCTTATTCAAATATTTTCAGAATTATTTTTATTAGTCAAACTTTGACTTTGACCCTAATTAAATAATTTTGACCTAACATAAATTTAAATTCATAATTTCAAATAATACAAATAATATATGTTTTTGAATCAGAAAAATGTGAGGATTTCAAATATGCTATTTAAATTACCTTTTGGACATTTTAAATTCCAAGTTGAGTTAAATTACAACAAATGCCACTGGAACTTAAATAATTCACAACTTTTGATTTATAATTCCAAATTTAACAAATGATATGTCTAAAATGATCAGCTCGACGAGACCTTTCTGTTTATGCTATCCATGACTTCAATTGCAGCATGCATCATATAAATATATAGCAAACAGCAATTGTTATGACAACAAAATGTGGTCCAAAATCCCATCAAAATGTTATTACTTGTCTTCCACACCTCACCATGCCATGCTACCTTATTGCCATGTAAATTGTGCATCATTCATCATGGCATGATTGTTTGCTTGACGCATCTTATTCATATGCTTGTGATCTATATTCATGTTGGCCTTGTTTGTTTGGTTTTTCTCGGATAGACACTGAGCAGGGGTTATATCAAGAGAACCAGGAGCACTACCCAGATCCGTCCCTCGCTTCAATCGAGTTATCGTGCAAGCACTTCCACATGCTTGCATACATACAGTACCTATTGCCTCTATCTTATTCTTGCATCATTGAGTCGCGATTGCATTAAATTGAATCCCAAGTATGCATAGCCTTTACTTTTAAACCCTACCAAGCTTGTTCCTCCATCCCATGAGCCATTACTACAGGATTTGTTTGAGCCATGCGAGTCGTAGAACAGCATGTGTAGGGTATGTGAGAGTCTGATGGATAACGAGGTACCTAAACAACTTAACCTGAGTAGTAATGGGATAACTAATGAAAGTGGCACCGGTGAGCAACATCTGCTATTTTGTTTTTCCTGCTCACTTGTGTCCCGTAAGACCCCGAGTACTTGATTCCTGTTCCTTGATTTATCGCGCTATCCACATCCGGGAGGTATATGGGACCCCCCTGGGCCAGAGCTTGATTCCGTCTTATTTCTTGGGGCCACAAACTAGTTTGAGGTTTTATTTACTATCCTGTACTTATGCCATGCTACTGCTTATTTATTATTGTGCGAGGAGCACACTGTACTGTTTAGGAATTTGTGACCCGTTTACGTGGTATCGACAGTCCCCGTTTGGGGACTCATTGTCCATCACGCCCCACAAACCTCGGGTCCGTCTCAAGTCATTAACTTTGTTATGGTGTACTCAAGGGTGGCCTGAAATATTTCTGAATCCTGTGATTGTTCAGTCGTGAAAGCCTCGTTGGGTTTTGATTTGGTTTTTCCGAGGTTGATCGAGCGTGTGTTGCTATTGGTGCACCCCGGCCGGGTAAAACTTTCTGAAAGCCGTGTCCGCGGATATGGACGACTTGGAGCACAGTTTCTCGATCATAGACAAGCATAACTAAAGTACCGCTTTAATATGACTAAGTAATTTGTCTAGTAAATAGTGCAACACTCATGGAATGGTTAATAAAATTGCCAACGGATGGGGGGTTGTTCGTCCGCTTCCTCGTTGGTAAGCGAGGAGGAGGATGGATCTGATGAAATTACTATTATAACTGTTGCCCTTAATTCACGGACATCCGTCTATCATTGGTTAGGCGGATGGTTAGCGAGTATCTGTAGAATTGCTAGGGTTTATCTTTCGCTGCAATTGCGTCACCCCAGGTTGTGTCCCCTTTAGAGGCATTAAGTCTTGCTGAGTACCCTTAGGGTCTCACACGATAAATTATTGGTTCAGATGAACAGGTACCCTCACAGGACAGATACTGGGTGGAAGAAGCCGAAGATATGGGCAACGATCGTTCGGTGTAGAGATTCCGGGAACGTGGATCCGTGAGATCTGTGGTTGGGATGTGCTTATTTCTATGGCATCTTATGCCGATTTGCTTCTTATCCGTACTCGGACTTGTTTGCCGCTTCCGCATGATACTCTGATGTGTGTTGTATGAGGAAGTATCCTAAAATATTAGATCTATCTAGGTCATTTGAATCTTGCCGTATGGCGTTGCTATATTTCCTTTCTTTCTAGATGGTATGGCTCTGATGTACTCTTGTATGGTGGCTTGCATACATACCCACTTGTGTATGTAGTTGATACCTTCGCCTGCCGATTACGCCGCCCGTACAGGTCCCGTTGAGTTGGTAGTGGTTGGGACGGTCGAAAGGTCTACCCGTGAGTGGCTTTTGGGGCCCCACCTTACTATTTCAACCACTACTGCTCATCCAGGCTTGTATCTAGGAGCGTAATTCACCGAGGTAGTTACAATTGGTATCAGAGCCATCCCGACCTTCAGGGTTTCAGCCAAACGGTCGTTGTCAGTCTAGCAAATATTTTGGTAGTTATGTATATTAGGGAAAAACAAAACGCGAGAGTAGGACTGCTTCCACTTTTCTTCTTACCCTCCCACCCACCCTTTTCTGGTAAGGAAGTGCAACGTTTTCAATCCTCTTCTCAAAGTTCAAACTAGGATTCACGTGTTCTGGGTTTCCGTAGTACCATAGGTTGTGTGTGTGTGTGTGTAATCCCTTGTCTATCTGTTGCATCCAAGTTGTTATCTTATCTGCCTTTGGTTATCAATGTTGGTACATTCCATACCGATGTGCTTATGCAAACCGACGCAATCTATCTTCCTCTTTGTATCCGACGCTTTCTTGTTTGGGGTGTTCGTTTCCGTAGTTACCAATCTTTAGGTTTCGTCGTGAGAAGAAGAGGTTAGGATATGTGTTCCACTTGTTCA
Organism: Avena longiglumis; assembly: GCA_030063025.1. Lineage (NCBI taxonomy): Eukaryota > Viridiplantae > Streptophyta > Magnoliopsida > Poales > Poaceae > Avena > Avena longiglumis. Next base: position 244,600,179 of record CP125979.1, on the reverse strand, counting down.
TGTGCGGAGTAATGATTTGAGTGCGGGATGGAGTCGCGACCATACCACTACTTTTATCATTCGCTTTTGTATATTGAATCGGTAGAGTCAGTAATCTTGATTCGTTAAGTAATTTTTGCGCATCTATTGGTATTTTAATGCCGAAATTTGTGGAATTTTTTTTTCTTTGATATATTTGTGTACCACACTCCTTTTCAGTCGTGTGCGATATGCTTAATATCTTCTAGGTGCTTTGAACTTTGTTGATATTTTAATATCATCTCAGTAAATTGTATCCTTTAATCTTGGTTAATTCCATCTTGGTACTATTTTGGATTATTACCATCTTCCATTATAGTACTGACTTGAGTTTTATATCAATGAGGATGGCTCCACCACGCCGCATCAAGAGGACATACCTCCGAATCGGGCTCACATGTCAAACATAGCTAATGCTTTGGCAGCAATGCAAGAGAACCAGAGCGCTTTGAGGAGAGCCGGGAGAAAGCGAGTTTGCTCCACTTCCTCCACCTCCCAAGCATGGAGACATCAAGAGCTTCCTCAAATTCAACCTCGTCTTTGATGTTTCGACCGACCTGACGCGGATGATTGGCTGCGTGAGATCTCAAGGTTGCTCGAGACTGCTGATGTTCCGGAGCAGGAGTGGGTCAAGTGTGCTACTCACCTTCTCAAGGGAGATGCAGCTCTTTGGTGGGAAAACTACTTGAAGGCAAGCTGCACTGGGTTCCATCCAACTTGGGAAAGGTTCACTGGAGCGTTCAAAGAGCAGTTCCTCTCAGAGATTGTAATGGAAAGGATGAAGGAGGCTTTCCTCAACCTCAAGCAAGGAAATGATAACGTCAACACCTATTCAGGAACTTCATGAATCTCTCTCGTTATGGTGGTGATGAGGTATCTGATGACAAGAAAAAGCAGAAGAGGTTCAGGCAAGGGCTCAATGCATCGATCAAGTATGCGATCACACATGCAAGGCCGGCAACTTTCCTAGAACTACAGCACACAGCACTGCAAGAGGAGGCAAGCAGGCAAGTGTTCGAGGAGTCCAAGAAACACAACAGGGATGCATCAAGCTCTGCAGTTATGGCAGCTCCTTCTAAGCGGCGTGTCTGGGTTCCTAACACCCCACCGTCGCTCCCGGCTCCACCAAGACCTGCAAGTTTCGCGTCAAGGCCACCAAACTTCACCACTGCGGCTCCCAGGGGCTACAACCACCACTACCACTGAGCGCTGGCGGAGTCCTGCTACTCGCTCCACGCCCACCGGTGCTCGCTCGTGTGGAGATCCTGGACATCAAAACTGGAACTGTCCGATGAAGAACAAAACTCTCCCTCCACCCCCGCCAAGATCGCAACAAGCTCTCCTTCGTTCGTGCACCACCACCTCGGCTCTCAACATCAACACCAAGCCCGGTCTGCGGTTGTTCGTGCCATAAGCTTGGCCGCTCAAGCTGAGCATGCACTGGAGTTGTGATGGGTATGCTTCCCTAACTTAACTCCCCTCACGAGTTTTGTTTGATTCTGCATCGCATTCTTTTGTCTCGCATAAGTTTGCACAAGAGCATAACCTGGATAGGGTTCCTTTATCACGTCGTCTGGTGGTGCTATCTCCTGGTTCAAACATGAGGGCTGCTCATATCAGTCATGGAAATCAGATTGAGATTGGTGGTTCTTCGTTTTTGGCTTCTTTAATTCTTCTGGGCAACTCTGACATTGATGTCATCTTGGGCATGGATTGGTTGACAGCAAATGCAGCTGTGATTGATTGTGCTGAACGCTCAGTGTCTCTGAAGATTCCTGAAGGCCATATAGTCTTTTCTCCAAGTCTGACTCCTGCTGTCCAGCTCTTTTCCTTGGCGGCTCTAAATGATGATGCTATGGAAGCTATTCAGAGTGTACCAGTGGTCTATGAGTTCCCAGATGTCTTTCCTAAAGAGTTGCCGGGTATGCCTCCGGATCGCGAGGTTGAATTCGTGGTTGAGCTTGAACCTGGAACGACTCCTATCTCCAAGCGGCCGTACAAGATGGGTCCTTCTGAGTTGGCTGAACTCAAACGACAACTTGATGAACAAGAGAAGTTGGGTTTCATTCAACACAGCACTTCTTCTTGGGGTAGCCCAACAATCTTTGTGAAGAAGCGTGACAGAACCGATAGGCTATGTGTTGACTACCGGGCTCTCAATGCTAAAACCATCAAGAACAAATATCCTCTCCCACGGATTAATGATCTATTCGATCAGCTAGCTGGAGCTGTGGTGTTCTCTAAGCTGGACTTGAGAAGTGGTTATCACCAAATCAAAATTCGCAAGGAAGATGTGCCCAAAACAGCTTTCACCACCCGCTATGGCCTGTATGAGTACATGGTCATGTCTTTCGGTCTCACCAACGCACCTGCTACCTTCTCGAGGCTGATGAACTCCGTTTTCATGGAATACCTTGATAAGTTCGTCGTTGTCTATCTGGATGACATTCTGGTCTATTCTAAGTCCAAGGAAGAGCATGAAGAACACCTGCGGTGTGTCCTAAACAAGCTTCGTGAGAACCGCTTGTATGCAAAGTTCTGAAAGTGTGAGTTTTGGCTGCCTACCTGGGTCATGTTATCTCTGCCAAGGGCATTGCAGTCAACCCGGAAACGGTGAAGACAATTGTCGAATGGCTTCCTCCTGTTAATGTCAAGGAAGTGCGGAGTTTTCTTGGTTTGGCTAGCTATTGCCGTCGTTTCGTTCAGAACTTCTCGAAGATAGCGAAGCCTCTTACCGATCTCCTCAAGAAAAGCAAGAAGTACCTGTGGACTCCTGCATGTCAAGAAAGTTTTGAGACACTCAAAGAGAAGCTCACTTCCACACCAGTCTTGGTTCCTCCGGATACATCTAAGCCTTTCCAGATATTCTGTGACGCCTCTTTGCAAGGATTGGGTGCGGTCCTTATGCAAGAGAAACAGGTGGTTGCTTATGCCTCTCGTCAGTTGAAGACGCATGAGATCAACTATCCCACACATGACCTCGAGCTAGCAGCAGTTGTCTTTGCTTTGAAGCTATGGAGGCACTACTTGCTTGGTAACCGCTAGAGATCTTCTCTGACCACAAGAGTTTGAAGTATATCTTCACACAGCCTGATCTCAACCTTCGGCAGAGGAGATGGATCGAAGCAATCAATGACTTTGATGTGACCATCAACTACACCCCGGGCAAAGCAAATGTCATGGCAGATGCGCTTAGCCGTAAAGATTATGTCAACAACCTCATGGTGGAAGAGCAAAAGCCTCTCTTGTGCGAGGAATTCCGTCAGCTCAACCTGGAAATTGTGGAACAAGGGCATCTCCTGAACCTTCTGGCTACTCCTCTCTTGGAACAACAGATTCGCTATCGTCAGCTTGGTGATCCGCACACCAAAAAGCTCATCTCTAAGCTTGACCTTCCGAAGTATGAGTCCTTCCACGTTGATGATCAAGGCACGCTCTTCTTTGAACACCGGATGTTTGTTCCAAACTACCCGGGTCTGAGAAACCAAGTTCTCAAGGAGGCGCATGATTCGGTCCTTTCTATCCATCCTGGCAGCACAAAGATGTACATGGACTTGAAAACACAATACTGGTGGCCTGGGTTGAAACGGTATTGCGCCAAGTATGTCTCAGAATGTGATGTCTGCCGCAGAGTGAAGGCTGTTCATCAGAAACCATTTGGTCTTCTACAGCCATTGAAACCTCCGGAATGGAAATGGGAGAAAGTAGAGATGGACTTCATCACTGGCTTTCCAAGGTCGCAGAAGGGCAACAATGCAATTTTTGTTGTCATCGACAGGCTATCTAAAGTGGCTCATTTCTTCCCAATCAAAAACAACAATTTACGAATTCAGATTGGTGAGCTCTCTATCAATGAATTGTCTCTCTGTATGGGGTTCCACTTGAAATCAGTTCGCATGGGAGCATCTTCACCTCAAAGTTCGGAGAGTTTCCAAAAGCTTTGGGAACAAAGTTGAACTTCAGCACTGCTTACCACCCTCAGTCGCAAGGACAAGTGGAAAGAATCAATCAGATTCTGGAGGATATGCTTCGGGCTTGCGTCATCTCGTTTGGCATGAAGTGGGAGGAATGTCTTCCATATGCTGAATTCTCCTACAACAACAGCTTCCAGAAGAGTCTGAAGATGGCACCATTTGAGGCTCTCTATGGTCGCAAGTGCAGAACTCCGATTGGTTGGTCAGGTGCAGGAGAAAGAATCTGGTTTGGCCCTGACATTGTAACTCAGGCAGAGGAGAAGGTGCATATCATTCTTGAGAACCTGAAGATTGCTCAAAGTCGTCAGAAGAGCAACTATGACAGGAAGCACACGGATATGGTATATGCCCCTGGTGATCTCGTCTACCTTCGTGTCACTCCCATGAGAGGTACACACCGCTTCGGTATCAAAGGAAAGTTGGCTCCTAGATACATCGGTCCTTTCAAGATACGTGATAGAAGAGGAGAAGTTGCTTATGCCCTGGAGCTCCCGGAAAAACTCAAAGTCCATGATGTTTTCCACATCTCTCAGCTCAAGAAGTGCTTCAAAGATCCCGGCAGGACCGTGGATCATGAGCTAATCGATCTCCAAGAAGACTTGTCTTATCAAGAACACCCCACCAAAATCCTTGAGACCGCAGAACGAAGGACTCGCAACAAGTCCATCAAGTTCTGCAAGGTGCAGTGGTCACACCATTCTGTTGATGAAGCCACATGGGAGCGTGAAGATGAACTCCGTGCCAACCATCCTTCTCTCTTTGTATCTTCTTCTTCTTCCTAGAATCTCGGGGCGAGATTCCTGTTTAGTGGGGGAGAGTTGTAGCATCCCAGTTGTCTAACACCTGTAATGCTACTTGTTCTAGTAATAAAAAGGGCCACTTCCAACATATAATTGTTGCATCATCATCATATCATGCTCATGTCATCCATGTCACCTTGCTTTTGAGCATCATACAAAACCCTTTCTTGTTTGGTTCTTATCTCATGTGCATTATTAATTGTAGTTGCCTCTTGATATTGTATTTGGTTCTTAATATATTGTTAAATGCCCAAGTTGATTTGGGGGCATATCTCTTAACAACTCCACCACCTTTCTTTCACCACCTTATAATTCCACCATCCAATTAATATGAGCTTGGCAGTTTATTTGAGTTTACCTCTTGCTCATGTTGGTTGGTTGGATTCCACCATAATCTTTTGCTTGGCCTTTTCCCACCTTTTGGGAATGCAAGGAAGAATGCCACATGAATTTATGTTGTTTCACAATATAAATACATGGCATGTATTGTTTGCATGGGCCATGCAAGTGTCACCTCTTGCTGACTATTGAAGGTCATTTTGTTTTGCTTGCTTGGATCACTCCTTCCCTTTGCTTGATCTTGTTTTGACTTGTTTAAAACCCTAGCCTCACCCCTCTCTCTATCCTCTAGCTAATCTTTAACCTATCCTCTATCCTCTTGTCTCTTCCATGCATGATCATGTGATCATGTGTGCTTTCTCTCTATTTGTGCCTTGTCCTCTGTTTGCCTCTCTCTTAGTCAAGCCCCCTTTTCCAAACCTCCTGGTGACAAAGTTCAACAGAATTTGAATCAGTAGCTGGTTTGAATTTGTATTAGAATGAAACAAACAAATCAAACAAAAATAAAAGAGGAAGGTAAATAAAGGAGAGAACAACCTGGCAGCCAACCAGCCGCAGCAGCCCAAGAGGAGATCGCGGCCCAGCAGAGCAACACCCTCCTCCGGCCCAACTCGCCACCCCGGCCCGATACCCCTTCGCAATCACGCCGTCGCCCCTGTTTCTCTTCTCCGTTCGCCCGCGCTCTCTGAAGAGCAGCAGACGGAGCAGGTCGCGTCCGCCCGCCGTTTGCCGCGTCAGCCCTCACGCCGCGCTCGTGACCCCCCTCCCTTATCAACCCGGGTTTCCTCCCTATAACCCTAGCTCTCTTCCTCCCTCGCAGCTTTTCCCCTTTTCCCCCACCTCTCTGTTTCGCTGTCGCCGCCTTGCCCATGACCAGGGCCTAGCTGCCATTGTTGCTTAGCCTCCGGTGCAGCTGAGCTCGCCTCGGCATCTTCTACTTGGAGCGAGGAGGGGACGTGCAGTGGAGGCCCCTGTCGCCGTCCCGCGCTCGTCGCTACGCCTCCACCGTCATCATCTCCGGTCAGCTACCACGTCGCCGTCCACGCCAGCTCGCCGCCTGCTTCCTCTCCGTCTCGCGCACGCTCTGGCTAGGCCGAGGACGCGTGCAAGGTGAGCCGCACGCCTTTTCGTCGCTGTCTGCGCTACTCTCGCTTCGCCAAGCGCCACCGCAGTCTTTGGAACGCGAGCGGCATCGTGCAGCAGCAGCAGTCGTTTCCGCCTCTGATAGCCAACGTGCCCCGCCCGCTGCAGCCTAGATCCGACGATGAACCCTTAACAAAACTTGTAGCTGGTACATCACCCTTCGTTTTAGGTTTTTACGGTTTAGTGAAATTCGCCTTCGTTTGCTCGCCTCGGTCGTTTGTTTTTCCTGTCAGCTAGCAGTTCTTCAGGATCTTCGTCAGTTCGTCAGACAACCGGCTCCAGACGCTTTTCTGTTTAGGCCCCTAGGGTTCCTCGGGCTTAACCCGCAGTCCCCTTGGTCCCACCGTCAGCGTCTGATGTAGTTTTGTAAAAAGGCTCTCGTGTTTTAGGAAAAACCAACCGCTGTCCCCCGAACCAGCCAACGTGTCCCCCTCGCCTCTGCCAAGTCAGCACCCGGTCCCACCCGATCAGTGGCTGTGGGTAGGATCCGGCTGGGTGACAAAGTCCAGAAGCCTCTCTGTTTTAATTTTCAAATCATTTCAAATTCACTCAGATTCAAATTGAAAATACAAATCTGTTTAAAACTAAATATATTCATAACTTATTCCTGGTTTGGAATTTGAATTCAAACCTTATATGAAAAATGTTTACTTTTTGAATTATAATTCAAATCCTTATTCAAATATTTTCAGAATTATTTTTATTAGTCAAACTTTGACTTTGACCCTAATTAAATAATTTTGACCTAACATAAATTTAAATTCATAATTTCAAATAATACAAATAATAGATGTTTTTGAATCAGAAAAATGTGAGGATTTCAAATATGCTATTTAAATTACCTTTTGGACATTTTAAATTCCAAGTTGAGTTAAATTACAACAAATGCCACTGGAACTTAAATAATTCACAACTTTTGATTTATAATTCCAAATTTAACAAATGATATGTCTAAAATGATCAGCTCGACGAGACCTTTCTGTTTATGCTATCCATGACTTCAATTGCAGCATGCATCATATAAATATATAGCAAACAGCAATTGTTATGACAACAAAATGTGGTCCAAAATCCCATCAAAATGTTATTACTTGTCTTCCACACCTCACCATGCCATGCTACCTTATTGCCATGTAAATTGTGCATCATTCATCATGGCATGATTGTTTGCTTGACGCATCTTATTCATATGCTTGTGATCTATATTCATGTTGGCCTTGTTTGTTTGGTTTTTCTCGGATAGACCTTTGCGGGGTTATATCAAGAGAACCAGAGCACTACCCAGATCCGTCCCTCGCTTCAATCGAGTTATCGTGCAAGCACTTCCACATGCTTGCATACATACAAGACCTATTGCCTCTATCTTATTCTTGCATCATTGAGTCGCGATTGCATTAAATTGAATCCCAAGTATGCATAGCCTTTACTTTTAAACCCTACCAAGCTTGTTCCTCCATCCCATGAGCCATTACTACAGTTTGTTTGAGCCATGCAGTCGTAGAACAACATGTGTAGGGTATGTGAGTCGATGGATAACGAGGTACCTAAACAACTTAACCGAGTAGTAATGGGATAACTAATGAAAGTGGCACCGTGAGCAACATCTGCTATTTTGTTTTTCCTGCTCACTTGTGTCCGTAAGACCCCGAGTACTTGATTCTGTTCCTTGATTTATCGCGCTATCCACATCCGGAGGTATATGGGACCCCCAGGCCGTAGCTTGATTCCGTCTTATTTCTTGGGGCCACAAACTAGTTTGAGGTTTTATTTACTATCCTGTACTTATGCCATGCTACTGCTTATTTATTATTGTGCGAGGAGCACACTGTACTGTTTAGGAATTTGTGACCCGTTTACGTGGTATCGACAGTCCCCGTTTGGGGACCTGCTGTCGTTTACCGCCGGCCCCACAAACCTCGGGTCCGTCTCGAAGTCAGCTAACTTTGTTGCGGGTGTACTCCAAGGGGTGGCCCCCTGAAATATTTCTGAATCCTGTGATTGTTCAGTCGTGAAAGCCTCGTTGGGTTTTGATTTGGTTTTTCCGAGGTTGATCGAGCGTGTGTTGCTATTGGTGCACCCCGGCCGGGTAAAACTTTCTGAAAGCCGTGTACGCGGATATGGACGACTTGGAGCACAGTTTCTCGATCATAGACAAGCATAACTAAAGTACCACTTTAATATGACTAAGTAATTTGTCTAGTAAATAGTGTAACACTCATGGAATGGTTAATAAAATTGCCAACGGATGGGGGTTGTTCGTCCGCTTCCTCGTTGGTAAGCGAGGAGGAGGATGGATCTGATGAAATTACTATTATAACTGTTGCCCTTAATTCACGGACATCCGTCTATCATTGGTTAGGCGGATGGTTAGCGAGTATCTGTAGAATTGCTAGGGTTTATCTTTCGCTGCAATTGCGTCACCCAGTTGTGTCCCTTTAGAGGCATTAAGTCTTGAGTACCCTTAGGGTCTCACACGATAAATTATTGGTTCAGATGAGCAGGTACCCTCACGATGACATCGGGTGGAAGAAGCCAAGATATGGGCAACGATCGTTCGGTGTAGAGATTCCGGGAACGTGGATCCGTGAGATCTGTGGTTGGGATGTGCTTATTTCTATGGCATCTTATGCCGATTTGCTTCTTATCCGTACTCGGACTTGTTTGCCGCATGATACTCTGATGTGTGTTGTATGAGGAAGTATCCTAAAATATTAGATCTATCTAGGTCATTTGAATCTTGCCGTATGGCGTTGCTATATTTCCTTTCTTTCTAGATGGTATGGCTCTGATGTACTCTTGTATGGTGGCTTGCATACATACCCACTTGTGTATGTAGTTGATACCTTCGCCTGCCGATTACGCCGCCCGTACAGGTCCCGTTGAGTTGGTAGTGGTTGGGACGGTCGAAAGGTCTACCCGTGAGTGGCTTTTGGGGCCCCACCTTACTATTTCAACCACTACTGCTCATCCAGGCTTGTATCTAGGAGCGTAATTCACCGAGGTAGTTACAATTGGTATCAGAGCCATCCCGACCTTCAGGGTTTCAGCCAAACGGTCGTTGTCAGTCTAGCAAATATTTTGGTAGTTATGTATATTAGGGAAAAACAAAACGCGAGAGTAGGACTGCTTCCACTTTTCTTCTTACCCTTCCACCCACCCTTTTATGGAAAGGAAGTGCAACGTTTTCAATCCTCTTCTCAAAGTTCAAACTAGGATTCACGTGTTCTGGGTTTCCGTAGTACCATAGGTTGTGTGTGTGTGTAATCCCTTGTCTATCTGTTGCATCCAAGTTGTTATCTTATCTGCCTTTGGTTATCAACTGTTGGTACATTCCATACCGACAGGCTTATGCAAACCGACGCAATCTATCTTCCTCTTTGTATCCGACGCTTTCTTGTTTGGGGTGTTCGTTTCCGTAGTTACCAATCTTTAGGTTTCGTCGTGAGAAGAAGAGGTTAGGATATGTGTTCCACTTGTTCATGTGCGGAGTAATGATTTGAGTGCGGGATGGAGTCGCGACCATACCACTACTTTTATCATTCGCTTTTGTATATTGAATCGGTAGAGTCAGTAATCTTGATTCGTTAAGTAATTTTTGCGCATCTATTGGTATTTTAATGCCGAAATTTGTGGAATTTTTTTTTCTTTGATATATTTGTGTACCACACTCCTTTTCAGTCGTGTGCGATATGCTTAATATCTTCTAGGTGCTTTGAACTTTGTTGATATTTTAATATCATCTCAGTAAATTGTATCCTTTAATCTTGGTTAATTCCATCTTGGTACTATTTTGGATTATTATCATCTTCCATTATAGTACTGACTTGAGTTTTATATCAATGACAGGATGGCTCCACCACGCCGCATCAAGAGGACATACCTCCGAACTGGGCTCACATTTGTCAAACATAGCTAATGCTTTGGCAGCAATGCAAGAGAACCAGAGCGCTTTGAGGAGAGAGTCGAGAAGAAGTTTGCTCCACTTCCTCCACCTCCCAAGCGTGGAGACATCAAGAGCTTCCTCAAATTCAACCCTCGTCAGTTTGATGTTTCTGACCGACCTCTGGACGCGGATGATTGGCTGCGTGAGATCTCAAGGTTGCTCGAGACTGCTGATGTTCCGGAGCAGGAGTGGGTCAAGTGTGCTACTCACCTTCTTAAGGGAGATGCAGCTCTTTGGTGGGAAAACTACTTGAAGGCAAGCTGCACTGGGTTCCAGCCAACTTGGGAAAGGTTCACTGGAGCGTTCAAAGAGCAGTTCCTCTCAGAGATTGTAATGGAAAGGATGAAGGAGGCTTTCCTCAACCTCAAGCAAGGAAATGATAACGTCAACACCTATATCAGGAACTTCTGAATCTCTCTCGTTATGGTGGTGATGAGGTATCTGATGACAAGAAAAAGCAGAAGAGGTTCAGGCAAGGGCTCAATGCATCGATCAAGTATGCGATCACACATGCAAGGCCAGCAACTTTCCTAGAACTACAAAGACACAAGACTACAAGAGGAGGCAAGGTGCAAGTGTTCGAGGAGTCCAAGAAACACAACAGGATGCATCAAGCTCTGCAGCTATGGCAGCTCCTTCTAAGCGGCGTGTCCGGGTTCCTAACACCCCATCGTCTCCCGGCTCCACCAAGACCTGCAAGTTTCGTCAAGGCCACCAAACTTCACCATCTGCGGCTCCCGGGGCTACAACCACCACTACCTGAGCGCTCGGGCGAGTCCTCGCTACTCTGCTCCACGTCCACCGGTGCTCGCTTCGTGTGGAGATCCTGGACATCAAAACTGGAACTGTCCGATGAAGAACAAAACTCTCCCTCCACCCCCGCCAAGATCTGCAACAAGCTCTCCTTCGGTTCGTGCACCACCACCTCGGGCTCTCAACATCAACACCAAGCCCGGGTCTGCGGTTGTTCGTGCCAACTGTGTCAGCGCCGCTCAAGCTGAGCATGCACCTGGAGTTGTGATGGGTATGCTTCCCGTTAACTCAGTCCCTGCACGAGTTTTGTTTGATTCTGGTGCATCGCATTCTTTTGTCTCGCATAAGTTTGCACAAGAGCATAACCTGGATAGGGTTCCTTTATCACGTCGTCTGGTGGTGCTATCTCCTGGTTCAAACATGAGGGCTGCTCATATCAGTCATGGAAATCAGATTGAGATTGGTGGTTCTTCGTTTTTGGCTTCTTTAATTCTTCTGGGCAACTCTGACATTGATGTCATCTTGGGCATGGATTGGTTGACAGCAAATGCAGCTGTGATTGATTGTGCTGAACGCTCAGTGTCTCTGAAGATTCCTGAAGGCCATATAGTCTTTTCTCCAAGTCTGACTCCTGCTGTCCAGGCTTGGGGGGAGTTGATACGTCCAATTTGCATCACCATTCTATATCATAATTTGCCTCTATTCATTGATATATGTCTTATTATGAGGTATTACTTATGTCTTTTCCACTGTTTTTGCATGTTGGATGATTCTTGGAGGATGGACGGTCGAAGTCTGGATTCTAATGGAAAAAGAGGTGTTTGATGCAATTTTGCGAAGATCCGAAAAATACCAGAAAAATAGGGGAAAACTATATTTTCCCGGAAGACTGAGGAACCCAGAAGGGGAGGCAAAGAAGGGCCACAGGGGGCCCACACCCCCTAGGCGTGGGCCCACCTTGCCCCGCGCCTAGGGAAGGTGTGGACCACCTGCCTGGCCTCCGACTCCGCCCTCTTGCCTATATCTTCCTCATGGAACCCTAACACCAAGGGAGAGACCACAGATAGATTGTCACCGTCTCTGCGCGGCGGAAAACACCGAGAGAGAAAGATCTCTTCGACAGACAGATTTTTGCCGGGAAAATTCCTTCCCGGAGAGGGGAGATCGTCGCCATCAACACCATCATCAAGCTAGGTGCGGTGACCCAGCATACCACTACATGTGTAGTATACTATAGTCATTGACATGACACTCACAGAACACCGTTCCGTAAATATCACATCCCTTAGAGTGGCACAACAGAAACATTGCGGTTCCATATTACAACATTCACACATTATTATTATTACAATACCATAAGTTTAGGACTTCAAAAGGTTTCAACTTACAAACCAAAATATAAAGTGTTTCAGCGGAATTTAAAAATAGCAACTCCGACTAGCAGTTGAGATCAGCGGCTTATTCTATAGAGTTCATGCTGCTCGGCTCCGTTGGTTACTACTAACTAGGATACTTAGTTGGATTCGTTATCGTCGACACCATAGCGGATTTCGTAATACACTCCTTCAACAACTCCTGACAGGTCAGGCTCTTCGTAGAACACATATTCTTGATATTCAGCTGCATACATTAGCACGTCTTCGTGATCCTCAGAGTCTAAGCAAAGGATCAAAGGAAGGATGAGTAACAGTGTTACCCAACAAGTTCATTATATGCAAGGTGAAAAGTTTGATGCTCTAACTACCACCTCGGATTATAAATCCTTGGCTCTATGCAATTTTTGTAAATCTTTCTTCAAAGATTGATTTTATTATGAAAATCTATGACCATCAGCCTTCACAGGTTGACCAGAACTTTCATGGAGTTCTTTTCCTGCCGCGTTCATAGCTCCTTCCCGGAATAGGGAGTAACAAGTTAAAATTCTTACACTCTGCAGAGGTGCGTTACTTTACCCATGAGAGATCAACTTCTTGTTGCACAACCGGGCATAATTTCCCGTCCACAATTCCATGATGTGGGGCCCAGTAGTTGGTCCAACCCAATCACTGCCCCCTTCGCAACCTCGCATGCCTCCTTGGTGTACACCATTCCCACATAATGAATTATGGCAATGGTTTGTACAAACCGTTAGATGCCAGAACTATCATGGGACGATGAGGTTTCCCACCCATATGCTGCATATCCTCTATGAATTACCAATTAATATGCACGCTTCGAGGATAACATCCACGACCTGCACATCCGGCTTCATGCGAGAGGAAGAAGACACATATGACTTCTCTGTCCCATTCCAAATCTCATGGATAACGCATAATATACGGCGCTAGAATCACTAATGTTAGGGGTTATTAAGTTCCTAATTGATCATCATTATTGCAAATAGAACCCTAAGTTCTATTGCTTCATTATATCATCACTTAGGATGATATCTATGATTTCTTTATTTGTGAAATTAATATTTTCTTTATTTTAGAGTATATATGATAACACACAATTTGCAAATACTTTGATAAAGACTCTTCAAAGGATATGAGCAAGTGATGAACTTGCCTTGTGATGGAAAGGTAGTGAAGTCTGATGCTTGCACTGGACCTTGAGCTTCTATGTCTACAAAAACATCATTATTGCCCGGTAAGGACAATATTTAAAGAAGCAAAATGATTATGCAAAGTAATGTAATGCATCATTTAACTTGATATACATTCTCCCCATTATTATAAAAAGTCTTTTTAATAATAAAAGTTTTATAAATACTAATTTTTTAATATTTATAATAGAATATTGTATTCTTTTATTTTATTTGATTTTTATTGATTTAATAATTATTTTTAGGAATTATCACTTAAATATCAAAATTTATTATTAAATATTTATTTAGTATTTTTAAAAATACTACAATATTAATATATAATGAAAGTGATTTTTATTTATTTTTATCATCTTTCAAAAAAAATTGTAAAATTCCATAAGGAATATAGAAATTACAAAATTCTTAATCAAATTTAAATATCTAAAATTTTATATCTTAATTTACTTGGATAGTTTGGATTTTTGTGAATCCAGAAATATTTTATTTATAATTTTTTGGACCTTTATTTTATTTTCTAGAATTTAATTAAGTTCAGGTGCATTTTGGTCTTTTTCTATTTATTAAAACAGGCCTTAAAAGTTTTTGGGCTGGCTTAATCTTATTGGTCCCTTGTGGCCCATTAGGTTTAGTCAAAAAAAGGCACCCCGAAGGGTTCTGGCGCAACTTAGCCCACTCACTCGTTGTCTCTAACCCTCGAGCTCACTCCTCTCCTCCTCTATCCCCGACCCCGTGGTCGGTGATGTCGCAGCCGACGATTCCCGCCGTCGTGGACCGTTCTGGTCGCCTCCGTGGTGCAGGAGGAGGTTGTCGACTACGCCCTTTCCTCCTGTCCAACTGGATTTGGGCATGGATCTCTCCTGCGACAGATCGATGCCATCCCGAACCCTAGGGTTTGGGGTTGGCGTGGATCCTGGTGCCTCCGCTGCTGTCGTGTGTCGTGGTGATTCACATTGCCTCTAGGCGTGGCTATGGTCGCCGTCGTGGCGCTGTATGGGTCACGGCGTCCCCCCTGGGGGTGCTCCTCGTGCTGCCATGGTCGTCGGTCACCTCTGTTTCCTCTTCTAGTCTCCAGCGAGGACCTTTGGTGAGTTCTTTTCCTCTCCCCCTTGTGCTCTCTGTGCTCGTTCATCCTATGCTAGATGTTGGTAGTGACCTCTCTGGTTACTGTCTTGTCCTGATTAAGATGATTGATTCCATTTAGGGTTCATGTATGATACTTGTAAGATGCTCCTATGATCTGGTTATGATGTTGAATGGGGATTTGGGATGCTCTGCACCTCATTGTTAGTGATCACCACCATTTGATTGTGTGATGCTATTGTTGATGTGTGATTAAGGTTGGATTAAATGTTAGGGTTGCATATTATTGCCTCTGGCTGGTACTCTGGTGAATTGATGTGTTTATCTATTGTCAGTATCTTGATACTGACAATGATCTAGTCTGTGATAATTTACTGACTTAGTTATTGTTGGCTTGCCAGATGATGCTTGTTCTGAATTATATTTAGTAGAATCTAATGATTCTTTGATCATGAATAAATATTTAGGATATGATCCTTGTTTCTAATTCCAGGGAGATGATTTGGTAAATAATTTGTGAAGGTTGGACTATTTGATTGTCTTTGTGATAAGGTCAGTGCTTATGAAACCTTCTTAAGATGGTACATAAGTAGATCTTGTTACTAACTAGGCTTAGAGTCATTTCTGGGACTTGATGGATGTTGATAGATAAGTTGGGAAACTTATTGTTTGACCTAGCCAGTGATGCTGGTATGAGGCTCTAGGAACTAAGCTTCTATGTTGCTGTCATTTCCAATTTGGTTAAGACATCAACTGCTTACTAGATCTTAGATCCTAGTTGGTTAATCTATATGGTTTTGTTTGTGGCTTATAAAATTTGAGGTGCTACTCCTTCTTGGATATGTGCCTAGATTTTGTAAGAACATTTGATAGAATATAAAGGTTGCCTTTGGTATCGCTAATTCTGTGAGGCTGGTCTGAGAATTTGGTGTTTAGAAAAGAGTTTGATCTTGATCTTTATGTTTAAAACCTCTAGGATAGCTTCACCCCACTTGGGTGATTATTGAGAGGTTGCCTTATGCATTAGCATATATACTTTGCTTGGGATAAGATAAAGAGTTCACATGGTTGTTTATGATGCTCACCACAAAAACTATGTTGGTGATGGCTTGATGTGCTGGTGGTCTTGCTGGTCTGATCCAGTCCTTCTCCCCTTGATGTTGTTCTTGTATTCCCTTCATGCTTGTGCTTTGCCTTGAGGAACTCTGCTCCTCCTAGCTCATGTGAGCTTGGCCTTTCTATTCACCTGATCGTTCTCCTCCTTATGTCACCATCAGGTGATATGTGGCTTGATCTGATGTGAGATGGTGTGGCTTGTTTATTTGACTCTGGCTAAGATAGTTGTTCTTGTGTGTGTGAGAAGGGAAGAGATGCACTAGTTCCTCTCCACGGCTGTGCTGAGCAGTGTTGCTGGGCTGTTGCTACGGTGCTCATAGCACACACCATGCAATTTGGTGTGTGTCCTGCCTGTGTGCTTGCTGTGCAACTTGTGGATATGCTCTGTCTTTGAGAGTTACTGTTATCTGATTACTTTTACTTGGCTGGTGAAACTTGCCCCTCCTTGCTATCATTTGACTTCTGGCTTAAAATTATGAAGGATACATTCTTTCATATTGGTGAAATTTGCCCCTTTTATAAGTTTACTCCATGATGAACCTTGATCAGTGCACTTCACTGACAAGTCTGAGAGTAAAACAATGCTAATCCTAACTTTTCTTTTTCTATTCAGTTTCTGTTTATTTTGTAGGTACAGATTGGAAATGAAGTTTTTAGTTTAGGTTTATTTGTAGAATAGTCATATGTAATCTTCTTTATTCTTTTGTAATTTTTGTTCTATTCTTTTGTAAGCTTCATTTTATTATTTTGTAATAAAGATTATACTATTATCAATAAAGAAATATTCTTATTCTTTATTTATTTGCTATGGTGAAGATTGTGGATGATTTTAATACGTTACATTTTTTAAACTTATTTATTGAATGAAAATATGAAATGGATATTCATATTCTTAATTGCTTTCTTTAAATAAAGTTTGAGTTAAATTGGTTAACTCTTAATTAAATCACGATTCAAACATTATTCAAAAATCATTTGAATTATAATTCAAACACTCAAGTTTTAAATTCAAATTTCATTTCCCAAAACACATAATTCCTCAAAGATCATACCAAAGTCAATAGCAATCATCCTTTAAGACTAAATCTAATCTCAAAGTATGAAAGAAACCTTGATCACATTAGGTTTTTATTTGGCGAAAAATTTACCCACATTTTCACAGATGAATGCATGCAACATTTCAAATTCCTAAATCTACCCTTCGTTAGTTCCTAAATGCTGGGATGTTACACTAAGCTTCATCAGGATCATCATCATCCACACCATCATCTGCACCAGCACCATCATCACCACTCCATCCCGCTGTAACAATTGTGTTGGATATTGCATTGGTTCTTAGGAGAAACTTTCGCGGTGTTAATTACTATTGTAGTTGATTCTTGTGAGTGGAAACATTGGATTATTGTTTATGTTCAGATTGTTATTCATCACCATATCATCTTTGATCTTGATCCATATGATGTCTTGTGAGTAGTTCATCTAGTTATTGAGGACATGGGAGAAGTCATGTTGTTATTAGTGGATCTGTGTTGAGTTATTATTCAGTGGTTTAGTATTTAAGTTGTGGTGCTATTCTTCAAGTGTTGTCATGTGAACATCGACTACATGATACTTCACCATTTATGGGCCTAGGGGAATGCATTGGGTATTTGGATACTAATTGTGGGGTTGGCGGAGTGACAGAAACCTGAACCCCCGTTAGGACACCTTTGCAAAAGTGAGCGTAGGATCTTAGAGTTTAAGGCTATGGTTGGGTTTATATCTTAATTACTTTCCTGTAGTTGCGGATACTTGCAGGGGTTTTAATCACAAGTATGAAAGTCCAAGTAAGGTCGGTACATTATCACAGGTTCACCCACACAACACTTACAACATCAAAAAAGAGTACTCAGCTATTTGAAGCGAAAGCACTTGACAGAATTCCCATGTGTCCTCGAGAACGTTTGGTCCTTATAAGTATTTCCACCGGCTTGTCCGTTGATAAGAAAGGATTGGGCCACTTGTTGTGTTTGTTCTTTATTACTTGATCTTTTGTTTTGTTGCCTTATCAGAAAACCCCTAAAAATCCGTTTGCTAAGTATTTGCAGAGATTTCCTGCTCCATACCACTAGTCAACACCTTCTGCTCCTCGTTGGGATCGAGACTCCTATTTATTGAAAGTACTGCGATACATCCCCTATACTTGTGGGTCATCAGTCTCTTTTATGATATTGTATTAACTTTTTGCTCCATTATCTCGCACTGGACTGGTACTATCATTGCCCTGTACTAATATATCCCAATTCTGCTTATATTGATCCTTGTGTATGGTCTATAGTTAGTTCATTCAATTGTTATCTCACAGTCATCCCTTTTGGTTGCATGATACATATGACTGAGGCATTTATGACTGGCGACGGGATCTCATGGTGGAATTCTACATGGATGAGTTCCTGGAATGGCCAGTTGATACGTCGGAAACGTATCTATAATTTTTGATGCTCCATGCTTGTTTAGTACCTACTTTACTTTTCTTTGTATACACTTTGAGGTGTTTTTATATCTTTTCTGGAACTAACCTATTAACAAGTTTCCACAGTGCAAGTTGCCTGTTTTCTTCTATTTTTGGTTCCAGAAAGGTAGAAAATCAATATTGTCGGAATTGGACGGGACAAAAGCCAAAGTCAATATTTTACCGTGGGCGGCACGAAGTCCAGAGGGGAGACAGAGAGGCGAACCAGGGCCACCACACCACCTAGGCGCGGGTGGGCCCTGCCCCGCGCCTGGGTAGGGTGTGGGCACTCCGGCCGCCTCCCATCCTCGCCTCTTCTCCTATAAGAAGCCCCCGGGGAGAAAACCCTAAATAATCCATCATACTTCCAGAAAAACCTCCATAGCGCCGCCACCACCGAAAGGGAGATTCGGGGGACAGAACGTCTCTGTTACGGCACCCTGCCGGGACGGGGAAGTGCCCCCGGAGCCATCTCCATTGATCTCCATCACCATCTTCATCACCGTTGCTGATTCCCATGAAGAGGAGGGAGTAGTTCTTCCTCGAGGCTAAGGGCTCTACCAGTAGCTATGTGTTCATCTCTCTCTCTATGCATGATCTTGTTGTGGTCATGAGCTTTGTAATCAAGTAGATCTACCTTGCTACTCAAGTGCTTCAATAGATCTCTGCTCTCCCCATGTGTGTGAAAGTGAAAGCATGCACGCCATTGTGGCACTTAGGTTTGAGTCTACATAAATACTCTTTGTGCTTTAATAGATCTATGATTTTTCCCACGTGTGTGAAAGTGACAACGTGCATACCATGTGTGGCACTTTGGCTATATTGAATATTTGTTATGAGTTATATTTGGAGTTGGATGTCTCTATGAAATTGTGGTGTTTGTTGGAACCATCTAGCGCTCAAGGTGATAGTGTGGGGTTATCTAGATTGGGGAAGGCGGACTTTGAGGAGTGTTGTTATAGCCCTACCAATGATTAGAGTATCCAACCGGAGAGTAGTTAAGAGTAGTATCATGAAGAGAGGATATTTAGATGAGAGAGTGTTCACTAGTGAAAGTATGATCCCTAGGCCTTGTTTCTAAACATTGAAACACCGTTTGGATCTAGATCTGTTGCATGTTTGCTTGCTTTAGTCTTTACCTCACTGTCAAGCTATTTTCTGGCACCGTTACCACTTGTATTTCACTATCTCTTCGCCGAACTAGTGAACCTATACAACTAACAAGTGTATTGGGTGTGTTGGGGACACAAGTGACTTCTTGTATCTTGATTGCAGGGTTGCTTGAGAGGGAATACCTTTGACCACTTCCTCCCTGAGTTCGATAAACCTTGGGTAATCCACTTAAGGGAAACTTTCTGCTGTTCTACAAACCTCTGCACTTGGAGGCCCAACAACTATCTACAATAATAGAAGTGCGTAGACATCAAGCTATTTTCTGGCGCCGTTGCCGGGGAGGAAAGGTAAAAGGCACTCACACACGTTACCCCACGTCAACAGCAAGCCAGTAAGCTATTTTCTGGCGCCGTTGCCGGGGAGGTAAGGTAAAAGGTACTCACATCCTCCGTTGTGAGTGC
Source organism: Avena longiglumis (assembly GCA_030063025.1). Classification (NCBI taxonomy): domain Eukaryota; kingdom Viridiplantae; phylum Streptophyta; class Magnoliopsida; order Poales; family Poaceae; genus Avena; species Avena longiglumis. The sequence goes on along the minus strand of CP125979.1, from coordinate 244,580,358 downwards.
TCGAAGTTATTTCCTTTAGATTCCGCAATTTTGTCTTTTTGTTTCTTGTTTTCACTAGTTAGGCTTAACGGTAAAAAACAAAAAAATTAGAGAGCTCTATAGCATTTATCTTGAGTTAGGACATGAAGTGTTTGAAGAGAAAATTAAAAAACATATGGAGCTTTATTTGCATGCTAATAGCAATGTTATTAGTATAAATTCTTTGGACACCATTATTGCTAATGCTATCGAAAAGTCTAAGCTTGGGGAAGCTAGTTTTGATGAAAGTGATCTTTTTAGTCCTCCAGCTTTGGAAGATAGCTATTATATTGCTTATGATGATACCAAACCTCCAATATATGATGATTACAATGATGAATATGATATTTTCAGTCCACCTACTATTGAGAGAAAGTTATTTGTGATTACAATATGCCTCCTATATTTGATGATTATGGTGATGAGAATAATAATGATAGCTATTTTGTTGAATTTGCTCCCACTACAATTAATAAGAATGACTATGCTTATGTGGAGAGTAATAATCATTTTATGCATGTGGCTCATGATAAGAATGTTTTAAGTGATAGTTATATTGTTAATTGTATTCATGATTCTACTGAAAGTTATTATGAGAGAGGGAAACATGGTCTTATGTATCTCAAAAATATTAAGTTTCCCCTCTTTATGTTGAAAATCTTGAAGTTGCACTTGTTTTGCTTTCCTAAGCTTGTTGCTTTGTGCTTTCATGACATGTTTATTTACAAGATTCCTATGCATAGGAAGTGGGTTAGACTTAAATGTGTTTTGAATTTGGTTCTTGATGCTCTCTTTTACTTAAATTCATATTTCATATCTAAGCATCTTCTCAAACTATCAAGCCTAACTTAAAGGAGTTAAAGAAAAGTACTTGTTGGGAGATAACCCAAGAGTTTCTTTGAGTCTTTGAAGTTATTACTTTTGTAATAACCTCTCCTTATCCTTTTTGTTTGTTTTTTGTGCCAAGAATGACCTCTAATTAGAGGAAAGTAAGATTTGGGGAGTTGCTGTCCCGAAACAGATTTCTATCCTCCACCATAAAAATTCTTGAGGAGTCTCTATAAGTCGGATTGACCTGAAAATTTACAAATAGGTCCCCTAGTATGTTAGATAACTTTCTTTAGTTCAACACTTTTTGATTGGATCAACAGAAGGTCTTCGAAAAAATCGGTTCCTACCTGCTGGTCTGTTTTGACAGATTTTTGCCATTATTTGCATTTGCTTCTTATTGATTCCTTTTTGGATTCTTTTTGGGAAATTGAGCTTTTTGAAGGAGTTGCTACAGTATCTTGTGTCTTTAGTTAAAGTTTTGCTGTTTTGAAACTAAACCCAAAGGCCTATTATCTTTTGAATACACTAATGTTGCTAATGAAGATTGTGTGAAGTTTTATATGAACAAAAATTTGCAGGTGTAGAGAAAGAATAATGTCATGAGATGAAGAATGGACAAAAGATCAAGATTTGGGATGCCACCCTGTGTCACCCCAAGAAATATTCAAGAGGTACAAGCATCAAAGCTTGGGGATGCCCAAGGCATCCCCTTCTTCATCAATAAAAATCTTAGGTCTTTCTAGACAGTTCGTTTTTATTGTTTCATGCATTGTTGTGTTGTTCTTGGAGCGTCTTAGTTTTCGTTTTTTGTTTTTGTTTTCTTATTTCTTGAGTAAGTTGGTTGGTTACACCACACTTATTTTGTAGAGAGACACACTCTGTTTTCATTGCCTAGAACACTCTAGTTTTCATTCTTATTGTTTTGTGAGTGTTCTCTTTTGATAGCACTATGTTTAGCCTTAGTTTTCTTGTTCTTTCAGCTTAGAACTTTTTAGTTCTTCTTTGGGGATTTGTGAAACAAGCTCACCGATCTTTGTTGATTATTATCTTTGTGAGTTGTTTCAAATAAGTTGTTTGGTGTTGGAAAGAGTGGAAAGTTTCATGCTTATAGTGGAACAAAAGGGAGCTTGTTTTGACTGTGTCATAGACTTTATCATGTAATACTATATTTTTTTTGACCTTATTCTTAGTGATTATTGCGGTAGCATGACTTGTTCCAAACAATTAGGATTGTTTAATGTTCCTTGAAGGAATCATGTGTTGTTTTAGCATACAAAAGCATAGTATTGTGGTATTATCCTTTGATGTTTTGTTTGGGTTGACTTGGCACATGCTCACACCATGTTATGACTATGAACAAGTCACCATATCCTCTATTATCATTTATTCCTTGACTTGTAGTACAACTCTATGATTTGATTAGTAATGTTTTGTTGCTCTACATGATTATGGCTATTATTGCTCTCTTAGTTGGTTGCTCCCAGTCTTTTGCTAGCCTCCACTTGTATGAGTAAGCTCTACTCATGCTTCCAACTCCCAAGAAACCAATTTATTCCAAAGTATCCACTATAAATTCCTATGCATGGTGTGTAACACCATTTCAACTATATTCTTGTTTTCATCTATCTTCCAATTAAAAACTATTTTGTTATGTGAAAACTTAGTGATTAAAGCCCTCACAAACTTGATGGCACACTTTATATTCCTTGCCCCCAATAAACTTGAACCATTGTGTCATCTATGTTGTATATGCTTGCACTTATACGTTGGAATTAGCAGAACCATGCTGTCATAGGGAACGTTTTCAACATTGCACTTGCACTTTGTACAGAGTTGATATCATGCTCTTTTGTTTATGGATGTCACCGGTGTGAAATAAAGAGGGAACTTGTATGTCCATGGAGTTTTTATTTTGTGTTAGATAAATGCATGGGCCGCTATCCTAAGCCATGCCTAATCATGGTGGAAACTTGCAGCATCACCATAGTGAGCTATCTATGAAGCATCCTCAATAAAAATCTATGCATATAGTAAATAACAAGATTGCTTAGATGCTCGTGTCTGATTGCCTTGTAATTTTGGTTATAGGATAGCTCCTGTACCATGTGCAAGGGGTACCCCATTGGCGATTCTCTATGATATGCATGTACTTGCAATGACAAGAACTTGCAGGTGACTGAAGTTGAGTAGCATGAGGTGTGGCCCTCGTATTCAAGGGACTTGATATTGTCAACTTATACTTTGTCAAGCATATACTCCATCTTTGTTTACTTTAACCTTAATCACTTCAAGATGCTTAGGATAGGGTCAATGAGGGCTGAAAGCTAACAAGTACCATAATTTTTGGAAGCTCTTTTTGAAACTTGAAATCCCTGCTTCCCTTTGTGAAGGGCATGTCTTCCATTATTATTTTAGTCTCCACCTTAAACCTTTAGGCACCATTAAGAGAGCATAGTTGTCATTCTGTGTGCAGTGTCCCAAAACTTATTGATTGATGCATATTGTGATATTATTTGTTCTTGTGCTACTTGTTTCTAGTCACCCTTGTGAACTTTGAAGGTGTCCTATGCATCTATTTGCTACTCTATGAGGGACAAGCTGAATGTCACTATGCCATGTTTTCTGTATGTGAAGCAAACAAACGTTTTTCAATGCATGTTATTCATGATCTTTGTTTGTAAACTTTCATGTTGCATGCATAGTTACTTTGTTTTATTATTAGAACTCCATCTTTCATGCACATGTTTAGAGTTCTTTGTTCCCAGCTTTCAATGCTTGCAAATGGTTTTATCTTGGTTTTGATGGTGCATGTCACCTAAAAAATTATTCTTTTATCACTTACCTACTCGAGGACGAGCATGATTTATGCTTGGGGATGCTTGATACGTCGGAAACGTATCTATAATTTTTGATGCTCCATGCTTGTTTAGTACCTTTTTTACTTTTCTGTGTCTACACTTTGAGGTATTTTTATATCTTTTCTAGAACTAACCTATTAACAAGTTGCCACAGTGCCAGTTGCATGTTTTCTTCTGTTTTTGGTTCCAGAAAGGCAGAAAATCAATATTCTCGGAATTGGACGGGACAAAAGCCAAAGTCAATAATTTACCGTGGGAAGCACGAAGTCCAGAGGGGAGACGGAGAGGCGAACCAGGGCCACCACACCCCCCTAGGTGCGGGTGGGCCTTGCCCCGCGCCTGGGTAGGGTGTGGGCTTTCTGGCCGCCTCCTAGACTCGCCTCTTCGCCTATAAGAATCCCCTGGGGAGAAAACCCTAAATAATCCATCATACTTCTAGAAAAACCTCTGTAGCACCGCCGCCACCGAAAGGGAGATCCGGGGGACAGAAAGTCTTTGTTCCGGCACCATGCCGGGACGGGGAAGTGCCCCCGGAGCCATCTCCACCGATCTCCATTGCCATCTTCATCACCGTTCCTAATTCCCATGATGAGGAGGGAGTAGTTCTTCGTCAAGGCTAAGGGCTCTACCGGTATCTATGTGTTCATTTCTCTCTCTATGCATGATCATGTTGTGGTCATGAGCTTTGTAATCAAGTAGATCTACCTTGCTACTCAAGTGCTTCAATAGATCTCTGCTCTCCCCATGTGTGTGAAAGTGACAGCGTGCACGCCATGGTGGCACTTAGGTTTGAGTCTACACAAATAATCTTTGTGCTTTAATAGATCTATGCTTTTCCCCACGTGTATGAAAGTGACAGTGTGCATACCATGTGTGGAACTTTGGCTAGATTGAATATTTGTTATGAGTTATATTTGGAGTTGGATGTTTCTATAAAATTGTGGTGTTTTTTGGAACCATGTAGCGCTCAAGGTGACAGTGTGGGGTTATCTAGATTGGGGAAGGCGGACTTTGATGAGTGTTGTTATAGCCCTACCAATGATTAGAGTGTCCAACCGGAGAGTAGTTAAGAGTAGTATCATGAAGAGAGGATATTTATATGAGAGAGTGTTCACTAGTGAAAGTATGATCCCTAGGCCTTATTTCTAAACATTGAAACACTGTTTGCATCTAGATATGTTGCATGTTTGCTTGCTTTAGTCTTTACCTCACCGTCAATCTATTTTCTGGCACCGTTACCACTCGTATTTCACTATCTCTTCGCCAAACTAGTGCACCTATACACCTAACATGTGTATTGGATGTGTTGGGGACACAAGAGACTTCTTGTATCTTGATTGCAGGGTTGCTTGAGAGGGAATATCTTTGACCACTTCCTCCCAGAGTTCGATAAACCTTGGGTAATCCACTTAAGGAAAACTTGCTGCTGTTCTACAAACCTCTGCACTTGGAGGCCCAAAACTGTCTACAAGAATATAAGTGCGTAGACATCACCAGTGTCAACGATGACATTGACTGAATCTTCTTTACCTATAGTTGTCCACTATGTAAGCCCTCATGCTTCAGGATCATATCCTACCGTTCTCAAAAAAAGGTTCACATCCTACCTGCTTCAACATCCCTGCATTATTCTGTTTCTAGTTGTGTTATTTTCAGAAGGTATATATCCATGTCCAATCAGAGAAATGCAATAGTAGTTAAATTAGATTACTAAGTAAATAAGTGAGATGTTGACTAGCGATGAACACTTCTCCACAAATATGGCATCAATGATCCCATGTTATGCAAATACTGCTATGTTTAGGCTTAGACTTCTCTACTACATCCATGTTTATGTAAAGAGTCATGCTTCATTTATGTTATCAGATCATGGTATTGTTGTAAAGAAGATTTCTTCATTCATTGTGATGTGTTTTTTTCACTTTATATAACATCATGAATGTGGCAGACACATCATTTACTTGGATGGTACACGCTTTCTACTAGTTTTACAATTGGTTGCCAGGTTGATTTTCTGTATTTTATTTATGTCTAATGTGGCGGTTCCTTGTTTATAGGAGCTCTAGGGCCAAGAAATTTGAAGTCATGAAATCCTTGAATAGTATCCAGCAAAGAGTAACCACTTGTAATAGTTAGGCATATTTTTGGGTTGTAATATACTGTGTAAAGATTGTAATAGCCTAGTTCTAGTAGTTTTAAATAATTTCATGTGTTCTCTATTATCTGTCTTGATTGATTATGTATGTGATCTGAAATTGGTGAAAAGAAACCCATGACTGAAATGAATGTGTTTTTCGACCCTTCTGATATGTGGGGCTAGTTTGTGAGTTGAACATGACAGGTGGGCCCTATTTGACAAGTGGGACCATGTCTTAAAATAAGGTTGAACTTAAATTTAAATATACTATAAATAGGCTAAGGCCCATAAAATAGACAAGCTGAAATTTTCGGTTTAGCCCATGTAGCTGATGAGAAATAACAAGAAAAAAAGATAAACATGCTGAATTCTAGGCTTGGCCCATTTAAATGATTGATATGGACTGGGCTAATTCTTTGACACATCGGATTAGCCACGCAGGATCCTACATGGCAGGGATGTGGACTAGGCCGATTCTCGCCACGTCGGATTGGCCACATACGATCTGACCTGGCCTGGCTAGACATTCCGTGACGATATTGAATCGTCATAAATATTATGACGATCCAATATCGTCATAGTCGGTTATGACGATTTCACTAAAATTGTCTTTATAGTTCACTTGCGATGCTCAGCTTTCGACGATCTTAAAATCGTCATAAACGGACTATTATGACGATTTTGTGATGAAAATAGAGGGTCATATATAGCCAGATTCCTTGTAGTGGATGTAGAGGCTGGTGCTTTCTCCATTTTTAAGAATAATATTTTGTAGATGATTCTAAGCTCCTTTTTCGGACTGATCCATGGATCAACAGCCTGACTACTGTGATGATCACACTCGATGTGGTAAACATGGTCATTCGGAGATTCTAGACCGGACAAGCTCTCCAGGACGGTCGAGATGGAAGTTCTTGGGTCACTGACATATATATCAGGGGCTCTAAGTTGTTGTCGTGGTCTAATATCTGTACCTATGGGCAGCAGTGGTGGCGGTGCTCCGGAGTTTTGGCATGTCTAATAGCTTCAGATAGAAGTGGAGACTCAACGAAATATTTTTTAGCATAAAACCACCATATTTATTGCCAAATTTCAACTTCGGTATCACTTCTCATTTTGAAGGCGGAAATCTAACACATTTTCTGAGTTTGTTGTCGTCGGATTGTCGACAAGTACGCCATAGGGGGTTCTAGTGGCATTGGGAAGATGGGGTGTGAGATGTCGGATGTTCTAGGAGTACTACGGTGTGCAACTTCATAATCTTCCTCCCAACTATCTGCTCGAGCTAAGCACTCACACAGCTCTATGCGAGGGATTTCTTTGCATTATGCCAAGTCTCACCCTTTTCCGGTACTACTATGGCAGGAAGAAGTCCATTAGCGCCGGTGTGCCTTACACCATCGGAAGCCTTAGCTTAGTCCTTAGAAGAAACCGAGTTTACCCTAGGATTAATGCTAGTGAATCCGTCAATTGCTAGGCCGGAACCTTCTTTTAACACAAGGATATTCCGGCTCCTGGAAAGGCGGAAGGTCTTCCGGCGTTCACCGACAGCACCGCTCCCCACCAGAATTCATGGGATGCAGAGGCGCCGGAGCTGTCGGAAATCTTAATCCTTGCCAATAGGCGGATTGAGTTTTTGATGAAGAATGAGGGCCTCCATGGATCCGACTTGATCCACTGCTGGTTGGAGTGTCAGATTCAGCCTCTCTGGCACCATGGGGACCGCCTCATGTACCAGATCACCAGCGATAAGAAGGACAAGATGCGGGTTAGTTCGATCCGGATTCCGGTGAAGGACTACAAGCCCCTTATGAAATATTTAGTCAAGGAAAGAGTGGAACAAAAGGTTCCAGAAGTCTCCATGAAGATGTATATTTCCAACCATCCTCTAACTCCGGTAAATATTTCGACTCTACTTTTGTGTTTTGTCGCTCTTTTTTGTTCTTCTTCTGAATCTATTTTCATCGACGCTTTTCGACTTTATTAGTTCGAGAAACTCTCCGGGTTTGAGTTGGCTCCACTAGAGGGCGATCTCTCAGACGATCCAGAGGCGACGGAGGATGATGAGGTGCAAGAAGTTGCCGCCACCGCCTCCAAGAAGCGCAAGGCGAAAGAAGTTGTTGTTACTGTTGGTAGCCAAGTGCTGCTAGTAGTTAAAAAGTAAGCACCCTGTCTTTTATTTTTAGTACTTTATACCTTTCTTTCTTTCCAGAGCACACCTGGTATTTGGATTTTCGTGTTCTAGAGCTAAATCAGTTTTGAAGAGTAAGATCAAGCTGGACAGCAAGCCGGGAAAGCAGATGTGTCAGCAGAAGCTTGTTGTTTCCCCTGCTATGCCGCCACCAACTCCATCCAGACCTCCATCAGCATAGGAAGCCTCTACCTCTCCTGATGCTGGCAACGTCTCGAAAGCCTTGGTCACCTTTGGTGGCCAAGCATCTGACAAGGGTGAACCCGCTAAGGGTAATGGTGCCATGGTAACATCTACAGGAATATTGGATAAAGTGGCCGGCTCTGCTATCTCTGGCCTAAAGAGGAAAGAGAAGGAAGAGATCCTCAGGCTGGCTCAATCTAGCCTTGAGAAGGAAACCTTAACCCCGGAGGCAGGGAGCCAGGAGCAGGAGGATGTCAAGATGGTTAGCCTCCTGGACCAAATTTTGGTCCGGGATGCTAAGATCGAGTCTGGTGAACTCCCAGCGGCGAATATTACTTCCCTCTCCATTACCGAGGAGGTGTTTCACAGAACCAAGCTCGGATTTTAAAAGTTGCACCTGGAACACATTGGAAGTTTCCGATTCTTATTTGCATTTATTATCATATCCTCTAGCCCCCAAGCATAAAGCCGAATAAACATCGTTGGATCTGAGTTGATGCTTTTAGGTTGCAAAGGAACGATTAGTGTAGCCTCCAAGGCTCGTGCTGTATTTTTACTTAGTTAAATTTGCAGCATGAGTCTTAGTAGCCGTCTGGCGGTGTTCCGTCTTCTTAAACTTACAGAAAATTGCATCTTCCAACTTGGAATTTCTCAAGAATATTTGTAATAAACGCAAGAAGATCAAAACCTTATGCCTTGAGAATTCAAAGTTGAAAATTGAGGAAGATGAAGCAGAAGGTAAACTTTTCTGACTACCTCTTTGTCAGTTAACTTTTGTCATAATCAAACTTGTTTTGTCCGACTTAATATTTTTCCTTTGTAGAACTATTGTGCCAGTCCAGCGGTGGAGCAATCTAAGAACTTCAAGGTCTTATAAATGGAGAATACTGAGCTCCGGGACAAGCTTGAGAAACTCACTATTGAGTCGGAGAAATCCGTAGCTGCTATCCTAGAGTCATGCAATATGGAGACCGTGAGGCTCGAGAAGCTTCTAGCCCTCCGATATAAACAACTAGATGATCTCAAGAAGGACTTCGATAGTCAGAAAGATCTTGCCCAGGCCGCAGAGAGTGAACTTAATAGCCTCCGTGAGGAGCATGCTCAATGGAATCGCTCTGTGCTAGGTAAGATTTCCGACTTTTATTTTTTGTTATTTTTTCGAATTTTTTTCAGTCAAATTTTGACATTTTTGGTTCTTTCCCAGCCCCCGTGAATCTTTTTGACTCTCCTACCTCCGAACCTCGCCTCAACCGCATCAAGCTCGTCGGAGATATATTGTCCGACTTCCGCCAGACTCTTGAAGAAGCTGGTGAATCGGTCAAGTTTTCCGACTTGCACACAATGTCAGTGCAAGAGGTGAGGGACAAGGTCAAGGAGATTCTGAAGCTTATGCTCGAACTGCTTCTCAGACTGCGCTTACCATGGTGATGAGCCACCACAGCGAGATGGAAATCTGGCAGTCACCAAAGGTATCGCCGAGGAGGACGATGAGGGCAACCCACAGGATATCAAGGCAATCCAAGAGTCCTGTGCAGGTTATGCTTGTCATGTGGTGGAGATGACTAATTATACGACGTCGTTCTTCGGATCCGTCGCCGTGCCTCCCTCGCCCCAAGAGCCAAAAGGCAGCATTGCAGCTTCCGAGTCTGAGATTGAGGGCAACAATGTTGTCGACTCCAGCACTCCACCTTCTTCATCACCACCGCCTGAATCTGCAGCATAAACAGTTTTTTATGCATTATTCTTAACTTCTGGCAATGTAATGATGGAAACAATGTTTTTATTTGTGCTGGTCTTGTAAAAACTAATGCTTTTACTATCATAGAACTTGTGCTTATATTTTTTATGCATGTGCTTGAAAATTTCTGCAGAACTTTTTTTTATGCCTATACTTTTTGTTTTATCTGGATCTCTGTCTCGTCCCTTTCATGGTCTGGCCAAACTTTAGCACGTAAACTTTGCCGAGTCACGGAGCGCAATTGCTAAACCAGTTTAAACTCACAAACAAAGCCGGCTTCCGGTACCAACAACTCATTACTCGAAAAATGCTCGCGTCTAAGCAATCATAACCAGAACGAACATGAACATAAAGTACTTTCAAGCATTCTAGCATTTTTGAAAATGACATGCTCTTTTGGAAATAAGATGGCAAAAAACTTCTCAACAATAATATATGAGGAAACTGATACTTTATTTTACTTTGAACATGTACATATATTATTACAAGGAAATATAACTAAGAATAGAAGGGACGTAGCTATGAAATATTCCATGGATAGTCTATTTCATCCGGGTCTGTGCTATCACCAGCTCTCTTTCTCTTCCGAGCATCCGGTCTTTCCTTGACTGGTCTCATATCGGTTAAATAATACGAGCCATTATGCAGAACTCTGCTAATCATAAAAGGTCCATCCAAAATTGGGTAAATTAGCTTTCTCTTTTGCACAAGTCGGAGAACCAAATCGCCTTTTCTGAAAGAACGGTTTTGAACTCTCTGACAATGATACTTACGCAACTTTTGCTGATAGGATGTAGATCCCTGCTCAGCAACGATGCGTACTTTTTCGATTATATCGAGATCATCTTGTCGAGAAACTTCTGCATCTTTTTAGATATACGCTTTGACTCGTGGAGACTGATGAATTAGATCACTTGGAAGAACTGCTTCTGCACCATATACCAAGAAGAAAGGAGTATAGCCGGTTGACCTGTTAGGAGTTGTACGTAAGCTCTATATCACATACGGTAATTCTTCCGCCCAAGCCCCCACGGCACGACGAAGCGGTGCCTCGAGACGAGGTCGGATTCCTTGCAAAATAAGTCCATTAGTTCTTTCGACTTGTCCATTACCTTGTGGATGTGCGACTGATGCAATATCGAATCAGATCCCCTGTTCTTCACAGAATTTGGCAAGTTCCCCCATGGAAAAATTGCTCCCATTGTCAGTAATTATACTATGCGGATATCCGAATCAGATAATTACGTCCTCGATAAACTTTCTGGCTATGGCTCCATCGCAACTTGTTATGGATATAGCCTCAATCCACTTTGTAAATTTATCCACCATCACTAGTAAGTGAGTAAATCCATATTTTGCCATGCGAAACGGCCCTACCATATCAAGCCCCAGATGGCAAACGGCCATGTAATAGGGATTGTTCGCAGCTGCTCAGCCGGAACGTGTGCCTGATGGGCGTACTTTTGGCAGCCTCTGCACGTTTTGACCAGTTTATCGGCATCCGTCTTAGCTGTAAGACAAAAGAATCCGTGTCAAAAAGCTTTTGCCACTAAGAATCTGGCTACAGCATGGTGACCACACTCGCCTTCGTGGATTTTTCTTAAGATTTACACTCCTTCTTCCGAAGAATTACATCGCTGAAACACGCCAGAAACACACTGTTTATAGAGCTCACCGTTTATTATAGTGTAGGCTTTTGCTCGTCGGACAATCTGTCGGCTCATGACTTCGTCTTCGGGTAATCTTCCGTCTATCAGGAAATCCAAATAGGGTTTTGTCCAGCTGGGAATTATAGCCAGAACTTCTATTAAAGGTGAGTCGGATTTCGTCGGATAGTCCTCATCAAGTCCAAGTATGGAGGGGACCCTTAAATGCTCTAAGAAAGCGTCATCCGATACTTGTTTCCACACAGAGTCTATCCTTGATAGAGCATCTGCTTCCTCATTTTCTGTTCGAGGGATGTGTTGAACCTCAAACCCCTCAAACGATTTAGATAGTTCATCCACAACAACTTTGTATGCTGCCATGTGCTTGTTTGCGTTGCAGATATCGGATACTTGCTGAGCAACTAAATCCGAATCTCCGTAACATATGTGTCTTCTTATGCCAATGTTTTTGGCCATGCGTATTCCATGTAGCAATGCTTCATACTCAGCAATATTGTTGGTTGTCGTGAAGTGTATTTGCAACACATAAAACAGCTTATCTCCTTGGGGTGATTTGAGGACCACGCCAGCCCCCGAGCCTCCTCGTGCTTTTGATCCGTCAAAGTAAAGGGTCCAAAATTCCGAGTCTGGAGGACTTGAGTTTTCTACCATCTCTGTCCAATCAACAACAGACTCGACAAGTATTTGGGACTTGATTTCTGTACGTGGTTTGTACTCAATGTCGAAAGTTGCAATCTCTATTCCCCACTTTGTGACACGTCCCGTGGCGTCGCGGTTATTGATTATATCTCGCATGGGAGCGGTGCTCACCACTGTGATCTTGTGCTCTTGAATAGTGGCATAGCTTTCTGGATGCAAAGAACACTCCATAGGCTAGCTTTTGATGATGTGGGTACCATTGTTTTGATTCTGTCAGGACCTCACTCGGGTAATAAGTTGGCCATTGCACCTTATGCTCGTGGCCTTCTTCCTCGCGCTCGACTACTATTACTACACTTATGACCTTGTTGGTCGCTGCAATGTAGAGTAACATAGGTTCCTGGGGTTCTGGCGCTGCGGAACTGGTGGGTTTGAAAGTAGGTGTTTCAAACTTTGCAGGGCAGTTTCAGCTTCCTGGGTCCAGACAAATTTGTCAGTTTTCTTCAAGAGTTTGTACAAAGGTGAGGCTCTTTCACCGAGCCAGCTGACGAACCGACTCGCCGCTGCAATGCAACCAGTGAGACGTTGCACGTTCTTCAGGCGAGTTGGCCTGATAATGTTTAGTATAACCTTGATTTTGTCCCGGTTCACTTCTATGTCTCGCTCAGAGACAATGAAACCTAACAATTTTCTAGCTGGAATTCCAAAGAAACACTTCTTCGGATTTAGTATCATATTGAATTTTCGTAGAATAGCAATTTTTTCATCCAAGTCGGAAATTAAAGTTTCCTTCTTTTTGGACATAACCGCTATGTCGTCTAAATATACATGGACGTTGCATCCGATTTGGTCGTTGAGACAATGTTGCATAGTACGTTGATATGTTGCCCATGCGTTCTTTTAAGCCAAAAGGCATAATTTTGTAGCAGAAGGTTCCAAAAGGAGTGACAAAATACGTCTTAATTTGATACGACTTTTTCATCGGTATTTGGTGATATCCGGAATATGCGTCGAGAAAACAGAGTAGTTCCAAGCCTGCCGTTAGGTCAATAACTTGATCGATTCTTCATAAAGGGAACGGATCGTTTGGGCATGCCTTGTTCAAAGCGGTATAATTAACACACATCCTTAAATCAATGGTGTCCTTTTTAGGGATGAGTACAGGATTTGCCACCCAATCTGTGTGGATGATCTCTGTTATAAAATCGGCTTTTCATCATCAAACCGTCGTAGGGACTATTTGACAGGTTTAGCGTCAGGGTAAACATTAAGAGAGTGCTCGGCAAGTTCCCTAGGTACTCCGGTCATGTCAGAAGGCTGCCATGCAAAGATATCACTATTAGATTTGAGGAACTTGACGAGCACGCTTTCCTATGCTCGATCTAAGCCTACCCCTATGTTCGTCGTCTTGGAGGGATCATCTTCCTTCAGTGATGTTTTCTTCTTCTCTTCCGACGCCTTGAACTGCAAATTTGTCTTCAGCACCTCGTTCTTCATAGCAGGCATCTCGGACGGATTGATGGTCTCCTTGATCTCCTGGTACTCCTGGGCGTGCAGCATGGCTTCGGCGAAGGTAGAAGATCCTTCGTCGCACTCTCGTGCCTTCCTCGGATTTCCCCGTATAGTGATTACGCCCTTTGGACCCGGAAGTTTAATCATGTTGTAGATGTAACAGGGACGAGCCATGAACACCCAGTAAGCTGAATGTCCGAAGATGGCGTGGTAAGCACTTTTTAACGGTACCACCTCAAAAGAGAGTGACTCGGTCCGGTAATTGTCTCGGGTTCCGAATGTCACGTCTAGAGTAATCCACCTAGAGAATCCGCCTATCTCCCTAGTACAATGCTATGGAAAGTTACACTGCTGTAACTCAACTGGCTCCCGTGTAGCTTCATGCGATGGAGTGTCTCGGTGTATAGGATGTTAATTCTTCTTCCACCACCCATGAGCATTTTAGAAAACTCATAGCCATCAATAATAGGATTGACGACCAGAGGGAACTTTCCCCGACGATGTGTTTTCCTCAGGTGATCTGAGCGATCAAAGGTGATGGTTACATCCGACCAATCCAAAAACTGTGGAACATCCGAAACCGTGGCATTGAGCTCACGGAGAACCGCCTTCTTTTCTTTGGCAGGTTGGGATCCAAGGAAGCAGACGTATGCGTCTTTCTTAGTCATAAAAGTCTTCTTTCCATCCGACTTGGGCTCTGCGGCGGTATCCACCTCTTCCATGTCGGAATCTTCCTTCGGCTCCTTTCCTTTATTGGAATTTTCTTTCCTTTTTGTCGCTTGGCTCTATAGCCAGCGGATTCCTCTTTCTTGATGTCGTCATTGAAACGACACTCGGCATTTGTGTGGGTAGATCCTCCGTTACTATCCAGGTGATGGACACATGGATTGTTGGCAATGTCAGCCCAGGTATAAGTTGTTCCGGGTTGCTGATCTCCTCTACCCTGGATTCGGGAAGTTCCACAGCCTCTACCCCGGCCACCTCCGCGCCCTCCTCGTCCTCCAGATCGAAACGTTGCGTTGACAACTATGTTGTCCGAAGCTGGTTTATCTTCCGAGGTGTTATTGCGCTTCTGAAACTTGTTGTTTTGGTTGTTCGGCCGCATTGGGATTGGCCAGAATATTTAGCAGCCTTCTGAATCATCATCAGCATCAGCGTATTTGCTTGCCTTCTCTATCATATATCCCAAATCTGTGACATGGTCACGCTTCAGTCTGTGACGCAAAAGTCCGACTGGGAGCCCTGCAATGAAAGCTTCTATTGCAGTTTGTTTGTTTAGTCCTTCGCAGGAGTTCTTCGTGTCAATCCAGTGTCCGAGGTAATCCCGACATGTTTTTCTAGGTCTTTGTGTGCAACACTGCAAGTCTCCGACTATACAGGGCCTCATGTATGTTCCTTCGAAGTTTGAAAAAAACACACTTTGCATAGCATACCAGTTGTGAATTGAATTGTCTGGCACTCATTGAGCCATGATCGAGCCGTCTTCGTCAACATGAGTGGGAGATATCGGACTGCGACCAGGTTGTTACCTCCTTTGGCGATGCAGCGGGCCTAGATAAAATCCTGGAGCCAAGTATCTGGACGAGTTGCGCCGTCATAGGGGTGAATTTGTTTGTCAATACCAAAGTCAACCGGAAATTTGGTTTGACGTATGCATGGTCCAAAGCACTTGGGTCCCACATACACGTCTTCCTCCTTGTACCAGCCCGCCTCTATATTTGATTCAATGCGATGGCGAGCGTCGTTTGGCGAGAGAGATCTGCGCCTTGGAGGCTCGCTGCTTCTGCACGACGGAGTCGGATTTCTGCTTCTCCTTTCACCATTGCCGCCTCCATCCCTTCGGCTTCCATGGATACGTTTGGATCCTTCATGGTCACTGCTAGGAGGCGATGGTGGCCGTGGTGGGTTATTTCCTGCTGGTTTACCTGGTGGTGGTAGTGGAGCCTCATTATGCTGACTCTGATGCCTGTTTCTTTGGGCACCGTCCCTACTTGATTTAGGACGATCCGGATCATCTCTTCGTTTGGCATTGCCAGACGGACGGCTTGGTGGTGGCATCCTTAGACGATCTTGCTCTTCTCGCTGGTGGCATGTTTACGGGTCTTCTCTATAGCGGTTGTTTTGCCGGCGATGGTCCTGATGGGGGACTAGTGCCCTGATGGCATCATCGGACGCAGCCGGAATAACTCTTGCCCAGTCACGCGCCGGCCGGCGAGAGTGGACGTTTGAGCCGGTTCTTGAATTCTCTTCTTCTCCACGGGGACGATAGTGTTGATTTGTATCCCTATGGAGCCTTACATCAGCACTTTGGTCAGCGCCAGTGTGGCAAAACTTGGATTTTGAGGCCAGCTTGCCACTGAATGACGCGGCCGTTTTCTGCTGTTTTAATCCTTTGTCCAGCAACACGACGCACCACTAGACCTGTTGTGGAGACGGATTGTTGGCGAGGATGGCTCGAGCTACAGCAGCCTTTTCCAACGGCGTGTTGTAGACTCAGATCTTCTCTCCGTCCTTTCCGTCGAATAGATCTTTGTGGATATCCGGGTTCTTGTTAGCAAGAAACGGACCTCCCCTTGTGTTGTTTGTGTGTCGCTTGAAATCTGACTGATACTTGGCTGGATCACTATCTAACTGCTGCCTCATCTCGACGATGCGTGTGGCTTCCTAGAGAAGAAACAGGCGGTGCTTTTCCAGGTCCTCAGCCCTTTTCTCCAGCGCCTCGGTGTAAGATCCGAAGCCATTGGGATTGGAATTGTGAGAGCATCTTCGTAAATTTCATGTGCACCCTTGGTGACGGCGTGTCCATCCACAGGAGGGTCGATCGGGGTGGTATTAATCGGATCTCCATCCTGATTCTCCATCTCGATCTCTTCATCAACTTTTTCTTCGTTGGTTTCCTCGACTTCCGGCTCTGGCGGTGTCAAATTTTTGTTGTTCTTCTTCTTCTTTGACCGCCCAGTAGCTTTAACGTGCGTACCAGTGGCAAATACGGCTCTTGGTCCGGTACCGGGGGATAAAATTCCGTCGGTACTTTCCATCATGGTTGGCTTGTGGACCTCGAAGGAATCTCCAATGTCCATATCATCCTATGAGGTGTAGCTTTCATCCACCTATCATATGGACTAGGAGAATTTTCTGGCTCACCTTGCGTTTTCTTGGAGACGTGTTCTTGTTCATACTCCTCCATATCTTTGTCGAAGTCTCGAAGTTCCTGCGACATTATTGACTCCTGAGGGGAGAAAGGTAAGTCGGCGTTTTCTTCAATTGCTTCTAGGACGGAATCGCTACTGGCTCTAGCATCGACCGAGTCGAATCTAGAGCTTATGTGGTACACGAAATAGTGCTTCTTCTTGTTCATGTTCTTGAGGTAGTGGCACAGCTAGATTTCTGCCTCCTCCATCTCAAAGTTCTCCTTGATGTCGGCGATTTCTTCGTAATCGATGTAGGGGTGTTTCATCATCTCCTTTATCTTGTGCTTCAAGGGTAGTTTTTCTGCTACAACATCCAGGAGGACAGATCTGTAGCGGATATAATCCTTGTCCGTGTATCTGATCTCAGTAGGGAGATCAGATCCGGAGTCTTCTTCCACCTCTTCCTCCACTAAAGGAGTGGGCTGGGTGGGTTTGATTTTCTCCGAGATATTGAACTCTTCCACCTCTGGGGACAAAGTAGATCCGGATTTTTCTTCTGCCATGGTCATCACCTCAAGGGTGGGTTTTGCGGTTTTAGCGAAACCGAGATAGATATCGATCTCATTGATGGACATGATCGTGTAGGTCGTCATGGGTTTTGAAGCCGAAATCCCGGTCTCGTCAAGAAGGACGAGAGGGACATCACTGGCTTATACCACGCGACCCATGGCGATAGATTCGTCGATTCCTGCACGCGCAAACTCCGCCTGGAACGATGCTCCAAAGGTCACCTGCCCCATGGTGGGCGCCAACTGTCGTCGGATTGTCAACAAGTACACCATAGGGGGTCCTAGTGGCGTTGGGAAGATGGGGTGTGAGACGCCGGATGTTCGAGCGATGAGCACAAGTTTACAGGTTTAGATCCATCGCGGTGATCGGATCCTACTCGCTAGCAACAAGAATATATCGGCGTAAGCCGTATGTTATAATGGATTACAAGAGAGGTTCGCCTGTGCGAGTTGATTGTGGTGTTAATATTGGTTGTGTGCCCTAAAGGCTCCCATAGGTCCGGTTTATATAGTCATCGGGGCATAGGGTTACAAGAGATACCTATCCGGCTACGTTACAGAGTCGGTAACTAGATATAGCTTGGACTACAAGTAATACTATAGGCCTCATTCGGTAACTCTTCTAGGCCTTGTCGTAGCCGGAACTGGCTCCTCCTCTTTCTCTGACTGGGCCGCCCGTGAAGCAAAGCTCTAACCTGTTGGTGGGCCACCCTTGTCAGCGAGTCCTGTGGGTATACCCGGAAAGTATATCCCCAATAGTTGTCTCAAACCAATCTGCCTCTAAACACGAATTGATCTTGAATTGACGCCTATTCTGTAACACCCTCAGAATCGGCCCTATGAAAGTTTCAGCGCTTCCCGCCAAACCCGCATAGAAACGATTCAAAGGTGCCCACCAGGCACTTGCGTGCGGGTGGAAAACGAAGTAATATCATTACACAATAGTCCTCGATAGAACCCACAAAACATATATATACAACAGCGACTCAAAGAGTCAAGAATACAGATATACAATACAAAGATCCAAATCACCTTTAAAACGATATAGCGTCCGAGTACGGACAAGATGCAAATTGCGCTAAGAGCCCTGAAGAATAACCAATGGCGTCCATAACTGCCTGCCAAGCGGAAGGGTAACCGCTAACCACGTCGATCTCAAAACCTGCTTAAACAAAGGGTGCCGACAAAGGGCAAAGGAAAAAGAGAGCGGTCGATTAAGGCCAAGACACGGCGAGACTAGAATTCAAGGTCCTCGCCTACATAGTTATGGTGGATCAAGAAAGCGGCATGCACTAAACAACCTATAGAGACTCGATACAACTAGTGGTTATCAGAGAGGGGTAAGAAAGACCTATTCGGAACCAACCTGATACTACCACCAAACATACCCATCCTGGTGTTTCCCCCCTCGAGACCAAATGAGGAAGTCAACCGAGGAACTCACACCGTTGGCAGTTTTATTCATTCCGTTATAGTTGCGGCAATTACTAGTCAAATAAAGATGGCATAAGTCATCCTGATATAATAAGCAGTGGGCAGTTTTAGTTAAACATTCCGCTGTAGTTGCAACACTTACTAGTCAGATACGATTAGCATGAGACATCCCAAACCCAGCACTTGTTGGTACTTTTATTTAGCCATTCCGTTGTAGTGAAGCTGATTACTAGTCATATCGGATACAAGTCAAATTATAGCAGTAAACTTTAGTTATAGTTGTCTATGATCGAGAACTGTGCTCCAAGTCATCCATAACCGCGGACACGGCTTTTTGAAAATATTTAACCCTGCAGGGGTGCACCAAAGTATCCACACGCACTTCGACCCTTTTGCGATCGCTTAACATACACCCATCGGTATGTCGGCGGGCCTAAGTCATGACGTTTACTGCACAAAGCAAGTACATGGGGCCACCCCACTAAGCTACCCGCGAAGTCGGCCGGTCTCAGACGGACTCGGGGTTTGTGTGAAGCAGAAACGACTGGGAACCCGAAAGTGTGACTGGGCTTGTCGATACAGGGAAAACATGTCACGGTCCTAAACAGTACATGTGCTCCTCGCACAATCGTAAATAAAGCAGTAAAGCATGGCATAAGTACAGGATAGTAATAAAGCCCCAAACTACTTGTGGCCCCGACAATACTTTGAAATCAGTACTAATCGATGGGGTGCCCATACACCCCACCGTGGTTAGCGCTCGATCTCTAAGCAGTGTCAAGAACTCGGGGTCCTACGGGACACAAGTGGACGGTTAACAACCAAATAACATCTATTGCCCACCTGTGCCTCTGCATTTACCTACTTCAATTTTAGTTATTAAACAATAATTAAAGCCATGATCATCTTCAACATAAAGCATATGGCAATTGTTCAACAATTGTGGTACTTGACAACACGCAACAGCACTTAAGCAAGCGACTACGACACGCAAGTTCAACTATCTACCAAACAACAGGTAATAGGATGTGTCCAAGGCAATATAAGGCTGCAAGGAATACCACGGGTATGAAAACTAGAGCATCGCAACGCAGATAGCAATAGATCAACAGGAGGGAATAAATACTATAAAAGTAAGATAGGTAGAAAGGGGGAGAATGCTCGCCTGAAAACATTGCTGAAGGTTCACCGGGGATCAGGTCGACACTCGCATCAACTCATCGGCCTCATCCGTGAAGAAGCAAAGCACTAGAAGAAAACACCGAATGCACTATTTAATACTACGACAGAAGATCGGGCATGATGCATGTATGATGTATGACATGGCAAAGGATGTGATGCAAATAGGCCATATTAAGCGGAACCGGGGTCCCGACAATTAATTAATAGGTTTATGTTGTTTAGATAACCCGCAATTTAAAAGTTGTCTTAACACGGCAGAACATAGTATCGGTTCGCTACACAAATTTAATGGGGGCAAATATTAGACTAGATTTATGGTCGTTATATTTAATTATAAGGTGAATCGACATAAGGTCCCCAAACACCCACAAATATCTATGCAAACATGAACAAGTTGATATGCAACAATTCATATAGGTATCAATTTATAAAATAGAGCTCGAGAGAAAGGGTCACACATGAGGGGTTCGACGGTCTTGGATTTTCGAGGGATTGGGGCTTCGGGATTCGAGAGGGAGAGCTTCGGTTCTTCGGTTCCATGGTGATGACCTTGTCGTCCATGACGGAGAACTCGGTCCGGGATCGGTCTTCGGATCTTCGAGTCTAAGGCAACGATCATCGGTGTCCAGGTCAAGGTACTTGGAACCCGTGAAGGAGGTCTTGTCGGTGGGGAACTTGGTTATTCTTTGTTGGTTCCTCGGTTTCGCTTTTAGTTCTCAGCTCGTCTTGGTGACTCCTGGAGCTTCGGGAGATCTTGGTGAGGATCTTGTCAACTTCGATAGGACTTGTAGTGGTCTTCTATCGGAGACATAGTGCAAGTGCATGGTTAGCAGACACTAAACAAGACAGGGCGTGACCACAGGAACACTGTGAGGAGGTGGTGTCCCGTTCATACGTTAGCTCGAGCACCTTACAGACGGGGTGTAGCAGGATGGCAAAAGCTGGCTCGGTGGCCTCCAGGCGCAGGGCTTGTCTGCTGAACAACAGGGGAAGACGTCGAGGTTCGGTCGGAGCAGAGAGCCTCGAGGGGAGCTAGGCGACCGTGTCGACCGTAACGCGCTCGCACACGGAACAGAGACGCGGCCAGACCTGGGCGAGCTTGATGCGGGAGGGAACCGGGCGGTCGGCGAGGAGGAGCCAGGCGGGGACGGCTCCAGGGAGGCGGCGCGGTGCTCTGCTGCAGACGGAGGGGCGGTCCTGGTGGCGAGGTTGGAACTGGGCGGCGAGGTTGAGGTCGAGCCAAGGCCTGCCGGCGAGAGGACGGTTGCGGCAGAGGAGGAGCTGGCCGGCGGTGGCCTGCAGAGGAGAGGCGGCGGCAGAGGATTAAGCGAGCAGCGAGGCAAGGGAGAGGTCGCGCAGTGGAGGAAGTGGCCACCGGGCGCCCTGTAGAGATTGACGGATGCGAGGTCGAAGATGAGCCTCGGGGAAGGAGGTCGGCGCTGACGGCATGGGGCGGACGGTTGTTGGGGAACGCAGGTCGCAGGGTCGACCGAGCGAGGAGGCGCGGGCGGAGCAGAGAGCTCGGCTCGGCGGCTCGCCATGGGGAACGGCGACAAGCGGTAGGAGGCGGGGGCGCCTAGGGCTTGGCGAGCGACGCCGGTCGGAGAGCTCGATGGCAGACGGAGAAGGATGGACGACGAGGGAGGAGAGCGGGGGCCATAGCAGGGGAAGAGGCGACGCCAGAGTGGAAAGCGAGAGGCAGCGGCGGAGGACACGAGGTGGAGGTGGGGGAGCGAGGCGGGCGAGAGGAGGGAGGAGAGAGGAAGGCGGTTGGGTCAGCGTGGTGGTTGGTGGGCCCGTTGGGCGCGGGGCACGAGGGGGGAGCGGTCAGGGGTGGCTGTCGGTGGGCGGCAGGAGAGGCGCGTGGACCAGGGGGTCTCGCGCGGGCGTGGGGAGATGGGCAGGTGCCTCGCGCGGGCGGGAAACTGCCGGAGGGTGGGTCCAGCTGGCGGTAGGTGGCGGTGGTTGATTGGATGGGGAGAGGGCCAGGCTGATGTGGCGCAAAGGGATAGGTTGGGGTGAGGTGGAGGGGGCTGGGTAGATTAGGTTTGGGTAGGAAAAGGTTTGTGGTGGCTCTGGTTTTTGTACTGGGGGTGGTCGACTGGGTCGGATCGGCCCGGTACGGCTGCCCCTAAAAATAAAATAAATATTTTAATTTTAAAACGGGGCTTTTGAAATCCATTGGTAGATGAAACAAAATAATCCGGAGACCCGGGTTTTGGATTTGAAATAAAGGTGGGGTATTTAGAAAACAAAATATGCTTTTCGAAAATAGTTTTATGCAAACAAATGCAAGATGACATGACGATGCCCAAATGCAATGTGGCATGATGACATGAGCATGCGGTCATGATGATGCAATGCACAGAAACAACGCGATTTTCTAGTAGTGGTTTTTGCGGGGCGCCACAATTCGACACCACTAACAATGGATCTCGCCCTCGAGATCCGCCTCATGGTACCGGAAGGAAGGTCGGCGATCTGCGTCTTCTCGCTTCGTGCAGATCCTCGCGACACCACTAACAAGATATCGTTGTCCGTGATCGTCGAGAGAACACTCCGGGGACAAAAAGGTCGAAGGTAGAGGTATCAACAAATAAAGCCACCTCTAGCTTCGATAGAAAGAGGGAACCGATGCATTCTCATCCACTTCAATGTACCAAAGCGAATAGAAGGGGTAGTCGGCATGGGGGCCAATCCATCACGCACCCAAACTATTACTCTGCACAATCAGTAGAAAAGCGTGCAACCATTCTCGAAATCAGACTGAAGATCTTGACAATCGAGGTTCAGAAACAAAGGAGTGATGCGCATCAGATCGGATCTGGCGTAGATGATGTCGTCGGCCGAAAACACCGGAAGGAACGAGAAGGAACAAAGAGAAGTCCACCGATTTAAGGGTTCCTCGGATAGCATGAAGACCAGATGTAGCAACACCATTACCAAAGGAGGAAGCGAAACCTCAAGGTGCGATGGAACCCAACCACGAGAAATCACGAGTCGAAGAGAGAGAAGAGAGCGGATTCAAAACACGCAGAGGTGAGAGGAGAGCAGCAGAGGGGTAAGGAGTAAAATCAGACCTAATCAGAACTATCCAACCGATTTTGCAAAATAGTTTTGACACTCTACTTCGGCCGTTAGCTAGGTTATCCTACAGGCTGGACTTGTGGGGTATCGTAACTGCTGAGCTCTGATACCACTCAGAACACCTCGATCGACCCTATGCAAGTTTCAGCGCTTCCCGCCAAACCCGCATAGAAACGATTCAAAGGTGCCCACCAGGCACTTGCGTGCGGGTGGAAAGAAAAGTAATATCATTACACAATAGTCCTCGATGGAACCCACAAAACATATATATACAACAGCGACTCAAAGAGCCAAGAATACAGATATACAATACAAAGATCCAAATCACCTTTAAAACGATATAGTGTCCGAGTACGGACAAGATGCAAATTGAGCTAAGAGCCCTGAAGAATAACCAATGGCGTCCATAACCCCTTGAGCCAAGCGGAAGGGTAACCCCGCTAACGACGTCGATCTCAAAACCTGCTTAAACAAAAGGGTGCCGACAAAGGGCAAAGGAAAAAGAGAGCGGTCGATCGAGGCGACAGCGAGACTAGAATTCGGCGGTCCTCGTCTACATAGGTATGGTGGACTGAAGCGGCAGCGCGGCATGCACTAAACAACCTATAGAGACTCGATACAACTAGCGGCTATCAGAGAGGGGTAAGAAATACCTATTCGGAACCAACCTGATACTACCACCAAACATACACATCCTGGTGTTTCCCCCCTCGAGACCAAACGACGAAGTCAACCGAGGAACTCACACCGTTGGCAGTTTTATTCATTCCGTTATAGTTACGGAAATTACTAGTTAAATAAAGATGGCATGAGTCATCCTGATATAATAAGCAGTGGGCAGTTTTATTTAAACATTCCGCTGTAGTTGCAACACTTACTAGTCAGATACGATTAGCATGAGACATCCCAAACCCAGCATTTGTTGGTACTTTTATTTAGCCATTTCGTTGTAGTGAAGCTGATTACTAGTCATATCGGATACAAGTCAAATTATAGCAGTAAACTTTAGTTATAGTTGTCTATGATCGAGAACTGTGCTCCAAGTCGTCCATAACCGCGGACACGGATTTTTGAAAAGATTTAACCCTGCAGGGGTGCACCAAAGTATCCACACGCACCTCGATCCTTTTTGCCAGATCAGTTAACATACACCCATCGGTATGTCGGCGGGGCCTAAGTCATGACGTTTCCCAGACCCAAAGCAAGTACATGGGGGCCACCCCACTAAGCTACCCGCAACGAAGTCGGCCGGTCTCCGAG
Organism: Avena longiglumis; assembly: GCA_030063025.1. NCBI lineage: Eukaryota > Viridiplantae > Streptophyta > Magnoliopsida > Poales > Poaceae > Avena > Avena longiglumis. The sequence continues at coordinate 244,555,921 of CP125979.1, read as the reverse complement.
ACGGACTCAGGGTTTGTGTAGACGGCTGTAAACGACTGGGAACCCGAAAGTATGACTGGGCTTGTCGATACAGCGAAAACGTGTCACGGTCCTAAACAGTACAGGTGCTCCTCGCACAATCGTAAATAAAGCAGTAAAGCATGGCATAAGTACAGGATAGTAATAAAGCCCCAAACTACTTGTGGCCCCCGGTACAATACTTTGAAATCAGGTACTAATCGATGGGGGTGCCCATACACCCCACCTGTGGTTAGCGCGCTCGATCTCGGAACAGGTGTCAAGAACTCGGGGTCCTACGGGACACAAGTGGACGGTTAACAACCAAATAACATCTATTGCCCATCTGTGCCTCTGCATTTACCTACTTCAATTTTAGTTATTAAACAATAATTAAAGCCATGATCATCTTCACCATAAAGCATATGGAAATTGTTCAACAATTGTGGTACTTAACAACACGCAACAACACTTAAGGAAGCGACTACGACACGCAAGTTCAACTATCTACCAAACAACAGGTAATAGGATGTGTCCAAGGAAACATAAGGCTGCAAGGAATACCACGGGTACGAAAACTAGAGCATCGCAACGCAGATAGCAATAGATCAACAGGAGGGAATAAATACTATAAAAGTAAGATAGGTAGAAAGGGGGAGAATGCTCGCCTGAAAACATTGCTGAAGGTTCACCGGGGATCAGGTCGACACTCGCATCAACTCATCGGCCTAATCCGTGAAGAAGCAAAGTACTAGAAGAAAACACCGAATGCACTATTTAATACTACGGCAGAAGATCGGGCATGATGTATGTATGATGTATGACATGGCAAAGGATGCGATGCAAATAGGCCATATTAAGCGGAACCGGGGTCCCGAAAATTAATTAATAGGTTTATGTTGTTTAGATAACCCGCAATTTAAAAGTTGTCTTAACACGGCAGAACATAGTATCGGTTCGCTACACAAATTTAATGGGGGCAAATATTAGACTAGATTTATGGTCGTTATATTTAATTAGAAGGTGAATCGACATAAGGTCCCCAAACACCCACAAATATGTATGCAAACATGAACAAGTTGATATGCAACAATTCATATAGGTATCAATTTATAAAATAGGGCTCGAGAGAAAGGGTCACACATGAGGGGTTCGACGGTCTTGGATTTTCGAGGGATCGGGGCTTCGGGATTCGAGAGGGAGAGCTTCGGTTCTTCGGTTCCATGGCGATGACCTTGTCGTCCATGACGGAGAACTCGGTCCGGGATCGGTCTTCGGATCTTCGAGTCTAAGGCAAAGATCATCGGTGTCCATGTCAAGGTACTTGGAACCCGTGACGGAGGTCTTGTCGGTGGGGAACTTGGTTATTCTTTGTTGGTTCCTCGGTTTCGCTTTTAGTTCTCAGCTCGTCTTGGTGACTCCTGGAGCTTCGGGAGATCTTGGTGAGGATCTTGTCAACTTCGATAGGACTTGTAGTGGTCTTCTATCGGAGACATAACGCAAGTGCATGGTTAGCAGACACTAAACAAGACAGGGCGTGACCAAAGGAACACTGTGAGGAGGTGGTGTCCCGTTCATACGTTAGCTCGAGCACCTTACAGACGGGGTGTAGCTGGATGGCAAAAGCTGGCTCGGTGGCCTCCAGGGGCAGGGCTTGTCTGCTGAACAACAGGGGAAGACGTTAGGGTTCGGTCGGAGCAGAGAGCCTCGAGGGGAGCCAGGCGACCGTGTCGACCGTAACGCGCTCGCACACGGAACAGAGACGCGGCCAGACCTGGGCGAGCTTGATGCGGGAGGGAACCGGGCGGTCGGTGAGGAGGAGCCAGGCGGGGACGGCTCCAGGGAGGCGGCGCGGTGCTCTGCTGTAGACGGAGGGGCGGTCCTGGTGGCGGGGTTGGAACTGGGCGGCGAGGTTGAGGTAGAGCCAAGGCCTGCCGGCGAGAGGGCGGTGGCGGCAGAGGAGGCGCTGGCCGGCGGTGGCCTGCAGAGGAGAGGCGGCGGCAGAGGATTAAGCGAGCAGCGAGGCAAGGGAGAGGTCGCGCAGTGGAGGAAGTGGCCACCGGGCGCCCTGCAGAGGTTGACGGATGCGAGGTCGAAGATGAGCCTCGGGGAAGGAGGTCGGCGCTGACGGCATGGGGCGGACGGCAGCACGAGGTCAGGGTCGACGGGCGAGGGAGGCGGGCGAGCAGAGCTCACGGCTCGCCATGGGAACGGCGACATGCGGTAGGAGGCGGGGCGCTGGTCTTGGCGCGGCGCCGGAGAGCTCGATGGCGGACGGAGAAGGATGGACGACGAGGGAGGAGAGCAGGGGAAGAGGCGACGCCGGAGTGGAAAGCGAGAGGCGGCGGCGGAGGACACGAGGTGGAGGCGGGGGAGCGAGGCGGGCGAGAGGAGGGAGGAGAGAGGAAGGCGATTGGGTCGGCGTGGTGGTTGGTGGGCCCGGTGGGCGCGGGGCACGAGGGGGGAGCGGTCAGGGGTGGCTGTCGGTGGGCGGCATGAGAGGCGCGTAGACCAGGGGGTCTCGCGCGGGCGTCGGGAGATGGGCAGGTGCCTCGCGCGGGCGGGAAACTGCCGGAGGGTGGGTCCAGCTGGCGGTAGGTGGCGGTGGTTGATTGGATGGGGAGAGGGCCAGGCTGATGTGGCGCAAAGGGATAGGTTGGGGTGAGGTGGAGGGGGCTGGGTAGATTAGGTTTGGGTAGGAAAAGGTTTGTGGTGGCTCTGGTTTTTGTACTGGGGGTGGTCGACTGGGTCGGATCGGCCCGGTACGGCTGCCCCTAAAGATAAAATAAATATTTTAATATTTAAAACGGGGCTTTTGAAATCCATTGGTAGACGAAACAAAATAATCCGGAGACCCGGGTTTTGGATTTGAAATAAAGGCGGGGTATTTAGAAAACAAAATATGCTTTTCGAAAATAGTTTTATGCAAACAAATGCAAGATGACATGACGATGCCCAAATGCAATGTGGAATGATGACATGAGCATGCGGTCATGATGATGCAATGCACAGAAACAACGCGATTTTCTAGTAGTGGTTTTTGCGGGGCGCCACATATTCTAACAAGTGGAACCCATTTGTATGTTTGATGTGGAAAAATATGAGAAATCCCAAAATAGAAGGGAATATAAATATTTAAAGTAAATCAAAAGTATAAAAAAATAAAAATATCCCTGGTCTATCCCTGTTGCGTGTGGCATGGCCTAGTCAAAACAGACCGCCTCGACAGGCGTCGCCATGTTCAGCACCGCCATCACCCTGCCCCACCCCATTCCTGCTCATTGCGCTCCTCTGGCACCGCCACTACACCTTAGTTTGCGAGCTCTGGTCAGGGGCGGCCTTAGGTGAGCTCCCCTAGGGGGCGGCGTGGATAAGCGAGCTCCGGTGAGGGACGCTCGTAGGTGCAGTCGAGCTCCGCCAGAGAGATGATCTCCAACAATGGAGCACGTGTCCGGTGGGGCGGTGGAGCTGGGTCGGCAGCCGTGTGACACGGGCCAAGCCTACTGGGAGGAGGGTGGCCCGCGCGCGATGGTCCGGCAGCTGCCGGAGGAGAAGGGGCAGGCTGGGAAGATGGAGGACGATGCAGGGGGATGGTGTTGGCTAGGAGGAGGGCACGGCAAGCTGGCGGCGGCACAATTGGGAACTGGCCAGCGACGGCGCGGGGTAGAAACATCAGGCGGTGGCATGGCAGGGCCTCCTACATGACGCGTAGCGTAGGTGGGAGGGAGCTGCGAGGGAAGGAGAACACCCCCTTTGTTCCTTTTTTATGGGTTTTTTAATATTTTTAATATGGGATGGCTCGTCAATATCCATGTTAGCCTTACAGGTGGGCCTCTCATGTCAGAATGAGTGTTGATTCGTGTTTAGAGGCACATTGGTGTTTTTTGTGACAATCTCAAAAAATATGGTAGATTTCGATATCTAAAACGAAAAGTGGTACCAAAATCAAAATTTAGCTAGAAATATGGTTGTTTTAACTCTCCAATGGCACGTTCTCCTCCCGATCTGCGCACCTCACACTTTTTGTGGGCATTACGGCCGACTAGATGCTGCATTGCACACGATTTTCTCTCCACTTTTGCTTTGGTGTATCCCTTCCTTTTCAAACTTTGACAATAAAAACTCGATACTGATTCATTTCGAAGACCGTATGAACCCAGCCGAAGCTCATATGGTCCTCTTAGACTTATACTCACCGTCCACGAATACTCACTGCATGCGGAAGGTGAAAATCAGAAGGTATATAGGAGCAACGACAGAATATCAAAACGTGGCATGCAAAGACATGGATCACGATAACGGGAGGTGGGATCAGCCAACGAGAACATGTAGTATACCCATTGAACTGAGTACACCTGTATGAATGTATACTTATCCTGGATATGGGTTTCGAATGGTCAAAAAAAAACTGACCTATGCAAACTTAGTTTAACGTGGGGGAGGTGGGAACACTGAAGCACACCTCTTTTCTCTCTCGGAGATCCTGGACCACATCTCACTACACCGCTGCTAACGCTTCTGGTTGTTGTTCCCTAGCTGTCACATTGGTTGGCCATGGATGGTCAATAACTTGCTAGTACTCCCTTCGTTTTAAAATATAAAATGTTTTAGCCTTTTGTTAACAGATATGCATCTAGACGTCATTTAGTATATAGATTCAAAGTAAAATAAGTGAACTTACCCATTAAAAATATCTAGATACATGTGATGCATAGAAATGCTAAAACATCTTATATTTTGAAACGGAGTGAGTAGCTGACGAGCGCAAAGTTTCGAATTCTATAGTGATGCTAGTGCTCCGGAGCCTTTGGCTCGAACGAAATGCGTGCATGTTCCACGGGCATGCCGCACAAGTGCTGAGTGCAATCATGGATGAGTGGTGAGATCTTGTCTAATTTTTAGACGTAGAGGTGGGGCTCTGAGAGATGATACATAGGTGTGCATTGGTGTTCGTGGACTGCAGCCTGTCGTTGGTTAATCCCTTTCGAGCTCAATATAAAACGCATAGATCTCCAGTACTCGATTAAGCAGCAGGGCCTAACCAGTATCAGGGGTTTACATCAAAATGCATTTTCCAGAGTTTTTTATGCTCTGCAATCCAGTCATCAGCCTTTTAGAGCAAAGGTGATCTGAGCTGGAACAAGATTTGGTCCGCGCAGCACGCTGATTGTCGTCAGTGTCCTGATCAAATCTTGCCGTTCCCAATCCATTGCTAACTGTTGCAATTCCAGATTGTGGCACAAATCATCGTAACTTTGATTATAACTAGAATAGTGGCTCTCGCAATTGCGAGGCCGTCATCTTTAATCCGCAAAAAGTGTTATAGAAATAAATTAATGATTTTCGCAAAAAGTGTTATAGAAATAATATAGGTTCTCACGTGATAATTTTTTTAAAATGTGGCCTATAAACATTTGAATTTTTCTAATACACCACACCACTAACCATGAGAACCTATATTTGGCAGGGTTAAGAGTCATACTCCTAAAACACAAGGGATCCATGACGATTTATGTTTCTCACTAAGGCAGAATAGTGTTTAGGTGCAGGCACTGGACAACAGCGAGGCATTTGGAGTGATTCGTCGTTCTTTAATTTCCACAATTGTGATGTGTGCATGTGGCAGTTATGTCCGCGTGTCTAAGTTTCTCTCGGTGTTTCTAAAAAAAGACTTTTGGATATATGTGTCTCTTTTACATGATATTAGCTCATAACCTAGAATTAAAGATCACATGATGAGCTAACCTATATTATCTATATGTCAGTATTCTAAGCTGGAACTCAAATTATTACTCATTATATGTACACTTAAGAAAAAAATTATATTTTTAAGTGGTCAAAAAAATATGTATATTTTTAAATGCAGCTGATAATAAGGCTTCAGTCAAATAATGTGAAGGTTTTTTAAGCATAGTTAAGACGAATCAACCATGATCCACTTTATCCCTGGAAGGAAGAACTATATGTTCACTATAATAGAATAAGTTAGATCAGTTGTGATGTACATGCTTTATGTGTAGTATTCAAGATATGCCTCTCTATTTGATCAAATACTATGCTCGAAAGGATAAATGCAACTATAGAAATTTGTGTAGACCCGTTCATTCTTACTTCACTTTGAGATTTTCTACCACTTAATTTATGTGTAGTATTCAAGATATGTCTCTCTAGTTCATCAAATATTATGCTCGAAAGGATAAATGCAACTATGGAAATTTGTTTAGACCCGTTCTTTATTACTTCACTTTGAGATTTTGTTCCACTGTTAGATTTGTTAGTATGTAATACACATTGTCTTTTATGATTATATAGGGAAGATATTTTTCAAAGTGGAAAATCATGATTAGAAATAGAAGATACTATGTGAATATATGTTAATCTATTTCTCATTTATTAATCAATTTATATGCAATAAAGTTATAATGGTTACCTATAATCTATACAAAGTATCTTGTATTTTGAATCAAAGTTAGAAAATATTGACAAATTATATCACACTCTCATATTATACATGCCTTTTCATATGTATTTGTTGTATAATGCAACCCACTGGCTTGAGTGGTATAGATCCGAACATCATAGTTAGTATTACTACGTTTTTAAGGCATGTAATATTTTCCCAACCCATCACGCCAACGGATTATGTCTCGCTGGGTCAACACTCTTTAGTGCCCTCCTCTTGGCACCCTAGAGTGAAGCTACTTTCATGATCCTTATCTGATGCTCGTATGGGTGTGTTACATATCTTCTACACATCATAAGATTATGATGTAAGATGCATTGATTAATTCATGTATCCCTTGAGTGGATCAGATTTGGACTACTGATTATGTTTTTCTATAAAATATCTAAATATGTTGACTATGACGGATTTTGGTTCTTTTATGAGATTCACCTACTATGAAGTATTCTTTTGAGGTACAACTATGATAATATGTCATATGTGATTTGCTTAAGGATAAAAAATGTTTCTTAACATAAAGTCCAAAAGAAATATCAAGTGTTCTACTTGGTTATCATTGACCTATGTGTAGTGTTTTAGTTAGGTACGATTGTGAAGACCAATCAGATGTTGTATGCTAATAAATACATGTTTCATCATATTGACGGTCAATTTTTTCGTTTTGTTTCTGAGAATACTTAGTATATCTCCTTTATATTGTATTATATTTTTTATTAAAATACATAAGTGCATATTTAACATTATGGTAATCTACTTCCTTCCTTTTCTTTCAAAGGAATGTGGTAGGGGAAGCCCCTACAGCGAGTTTTTTAATAATAAGAACCCAAATATGGGTCCATGAGGACTTGAACCTGGACGGTTGGGCTGTACATCCACTTCCCTAACCAAATGAGCTAGGCTCACTCCTTTCCTTCCTTATTCCCTTAGGTTAATTTATGAAGTTTCTTGTTTGTACTATACTTAGAGAAATATGGTCCACCAAATTGACGACATTCCAATGCTCTCATTTGTCAAATGCAATATTTATATTTTGATCAAATAGTGCTGATATTTATTTCTATTTTGTCTAAGAATAAAGATGGAATTATCCCCTGCTTCTAACTTGGAATAACAACATAGCCACCTTCATGCCCCTTGCCTAGTTTGAGCGTCCAAAGCTAAGATTATGGCCACTGTAATAATAGATCATGTATATGCTAGTTTTATGTCATCATGTTTACTATTTCTATTTTAAACATATAGGACATGATAATTTTTTGTATGGAGTCCTTGTTTTTGCCTTGAAAAATAACGTGAGCTACATAAATTATTATTTCATTATTTACTAATGTATGAATACCGGAAACTTGTATGTATTTTTCGTACAAATGAGTAAATTTGAGTTCGATCTCTCGTATTATCAAAGTGCGAAAACTTGGGCGATAGTAAATTTTTTTTTTATTATGTTACACTAATGTGGGTCTAGTTTGGAAAAATGACATAGTCGACCTTCGTCAGTGTAAAATTAGGAACAATGAGTTAGCCACCTTCATGTGCTTCACCAAGTTTGTGGGTCCTAAGAAAAGCTTATGGTGATAATAATAATGTTGTATGTATGTTAGTTTTATGGCAAGCTCATGTTAGTCACTCTATTTCAAATGTATAGGACGTTGTAAATTTGTTATATAGAGTCCTTTTATGGACAACCAACTAATGCTAGCCAGCCGGATTAATCGTTCATTCACTTGTCCATAATATCAGCAATTGTAACTATTTGTCTCGAAAAAACTATTTAATTATTTTTGCACAAATGTGGAAATTTAATTTCTATCTATTGTAACATCAAGTTGTACAGACTTGGAATATCCTCAAAAAAATACTGAAGTGTTTGATATCATTTATATTTTGTTCATATAATTTCCAATACAGTCGCTTTTAGTCTATATTTGTATTTGCTATGCATAATTAGTACTCCCTTCGTTCAATACTACAATATGTTTTAGCCTTTTTAAAAAATATATGTATCTAGACACCATTTTTTATCTAAAGCATATAATTTTCAAACGAAGAGAGTACCGTATACTTACAAATAGTACACACTAATTTTTATAGGACCTGTTTTTGTGTGCTAGTGCGGATCTACCTTCGTTATTTATTTTTCTGAGAACACCTGTTCTTGTGTGCTAGTTGATGGAACACATGTATGTGTAGATATATTATCTGATTAAACTTGTAGCCCTTTAGTTTCAAATATAAGATGTTTTACCATTTTTTTTGAAACCTATGTCTCTAGACGCCTTCTAGTCTAGTGCTTATGTCCGCTCATTTTTCTTCGAATCTACGTACTAAAATATGTGTAGATTCATATGTTTTAAAAAAGACTAAAACATTGTATAAAATTTAAAATGGATGAAGTACAATTATTTTGGTTCAGCCTACGCGCGATTCGTAGGGACTCACATTTTCTTGTTAGAATACGTTGTCTAATTAAGACACGCATTAGACGATCATCAGTTTGGAAAAAAAAATACTGCGTGTATGCCCAGGATTCCAATCTTTTTTTCTTTTGGCCGTGGCCAAATCCGGTTGGATCGTACCACGATGGTTCCATATCCTTACCCGATTTTCACCTTCATTAACTTCTCAGATGTGATATCTTGGACTTTTGTTTGTATCAACCATAGTTGTATGTAATCTTTCTTATCTCTAAATCCTAGCCTTTAATTTTAAATCTAATGGGTAATATAATTTGGGTGATATGGATTAACGTGATGCCTCGAAACAGCCTCTTATATTGTTTTTAGTATATAATAGATAATAAATAGATATATGGGTGTTTCCTGATGCCTTCTACGCCCATACATACGAGTCATATCACTAGTGTGCAGGAAAATGACGAATAATGCACAGATGGAAGTGTACAATTCACCATTTGAAATGTGAGATAACTTATATTCACCATTTGCCTCGGCAGACTTGCTTCTTATACTGAAGATTTGAGTGGAAGGCAGTGTCATGAAGTCATTTGTCCTTTCATAGCTCAATAGTTAAGCACTTAAGCATTTGTCTGTTACGAGTTAGTTCGTCGGGCACGTCAACTGCTACAGCCGGTATATATTTACTGTTCAATTAAAGTTGGTGTGTGTAGGTCGTCGACACTCACTAAACATTGTCCATCGTCTAGCGCCCCTGCCCGTCATCTCTCAGTATTTGAACGAAATGCGGAAGTAGCATGCACCCGCCTGCCATCCATCCGCATTTCCGCAGTAGAACAATGGCGCCGTGCTTCTCCTCTAGATACAGACGTACATACATCTTGTAAGTACGTGGCGTTTAGCTCAATTTGCTAACTTTCTTTGCACATGATTACATTTCCTTTAATAATTGCAGTTTTCCACGAAATGGGATCCATCGCAATGAAAAAAAGGGGACACGGCCTGAGACAGATAGACACGTTGTATATGATTGTTTAGTTGTGATTTTATTGTATGTGTATTATGCTAATGTCATGCATTGTTCAGTTCAGATCAGAGGAGATGGAAAATTTCATTTATGTGTAAAACTTTTATTTTCAGTTTATGTAAGATGCATTTCGGTCGGGAGATAAACTATCCTACTCATGATCTCGAGCTTGCAGCAGTTGTTCATGCATTGAAAACGTGGAGACACTATTTGCTTGGCAACCGTTGTGAAATCTTCACTGATCACAAGAGTCTCAATTACATTTTCACTCAGCCTGATCTAAACATGCGACAAAGAAGATGGATGGAAACCATCTCAGACTTTGATGTCTCAATTGACTACACTCCAGGGAAGGCTAATGTGATGGCTGATGCCCTTAGTCGAAAAGTCTATTGCAATAACCTCATGATCAAGGAAAGAAATAAGAATCTCTTCAAAGAAATTCAGTTGTACAATCTTGAGATTGGTCCTCAGGGGCATCTTGCAATTCTATGCTTGGATCCTAATCTTGAAGAGAAAATTCGTGAGGCCCAGTTGACTGATGCTATGGTCCTCAAAGTCAAGAAAAATCTGGAATTGGGCGTTCCCAAGTACAAATCATATTCCATTGATGCTAATGGCACTCTCAGATTCGAATGGCGCATTGTTGTACCAAAAGTGCAAGCACTCAAGAATCTAATTCTCAAAGAAGCTCATGAAACTCTGCTTACTATTCACCCTGGTAGCTCAAAGATGTACAATGATCTCAAGCCTTACTATTGGTGGACGTGCATGAAGCGTGAAATTGCCAAGTATGTTGTCGAGTGTGATGTGTGCAGAAGAGTGAAAGCAGAACATCAGAGAGCCGCTGGTCTCCTTCAACCTCTCCAAATTACTGAGTGGAAGTGGGATAAATTGAGATGGATTTTATCACCCGGTTTCCAAAATCTTAAAAGGGCAACAATGCCATCTTTGTGGTGACTAGTAAAAATGCCCGTGCGTTGCTACGGGTGGCAATACATAGTTTTTGGCCGCCCGTGTAAAGATAATTCATATGCATCGAAAAAGATGGCCATATAATATTGAAAAAATGCATAAAATGTAACTCAACATAAAAATATAAGTATACATCTATGCAAGAAAGCAATAAGACATAATTAACTCTATTTTATCAAGAAAGGTTCAAACAATACTCCCTTTGTTCACTAATGTAAGCATTTTAATTTTTATATGCATAAAAAATCAGAGACAACTTCCTAATAAACATGCCCTTACAACAGGGAGAAAACATGATCTAATAATTACATACTACTAATCGTGTCAAACATGTAATTTCAGGATTGTAAATTATCTGACTAAATACATGTGTGTTAGTACAATATGAATATACCTTGTAATCCCAAAGCAAGAACCAGCATGCGGAAATACTTAAGTGCCAAAGGAAGATACCAATTGATGATATGTACTACCTACGTTTGGAAATATAAGATGTTTTAGATTAGTGAAGCTAATGTATCTAGACATCTTTTAGTGTATAGGTTTAAATGAATCTAGATACTAAAAGATGTATAAATACATTTCCATCACAAATCTAAAACATCTTATATTTCTAAACGGAGGGAGTACTCAACTCCCATGGTGTTAACAAAAAGAGAAGGACTACTCACAAATGTGAATAAATCTGCACTTCTATGCATGTCTTGCAATGCATCAGATAAATAAAAAACTCATGCACAAGATGGGAAAAAAGAACGGCCTAAAAATCCACATGAAACTGCTCCAGAACATTGGTGTATGAGACCATTTGCAACATGGTGTATGAGACCATTTGCTCAGGGACCTATCTCAAGAATCCACCACGGCACCCATGGACTCCCATGGGTTGTAGATGGGACGTGTGTGTGCAGAGGCTTCAATGGGGAGTCCACCCATGCATGTGCCATCGGCAGTCGGCTAGCATCACTTGGGAGTAGTACAAAGAAGCACCGGGAAGAACCTTCGTGGAGAGGCCAACATAGCCGCGTCTCGCACTCCACCATAGGCCAGAATCATGTTTGCCAACTACTACACATGCAGCGTGTATTGACTAATGCACAAAAATTATCAATTTTGAGAAATATCGATGTATAAAACATTTAATTTAGCAAAATAGAAAGGCAATACAAAGGGGAAACGAAAATCTCAAGATATATTTGTTAATTCAGAATCCAAGCTAATAAAGCAGGTCTTAATAGAAGAACATGGTTACCAATGGTTTTAATATGAGAACATATTTATTAAGCATTGTCTCTGGCCAAGTAAGGAACAAGCAGGAAAGCCTTCCCCCTGGTTTCGTTCAGAGCTGACAGAATGACAGAGTGCAGCAGCAGAACATGCTTCATGGCCATAAATCATACCACTGAGGCACGATAACTTCATGTGCAAAACAAAGAGGTCTCCTACTTGGAATCCTGCAAAATTACGGTGTCATACATATCTCTTTTTTTTTGGAAATGGTGTCATACATGTCAAGAGAGAAACATATAGTACAATAGCATAGCTATATCTGCAATTAGGTGAAATATGATGGAGGAGGACTTCACCTGGGATATGAAATGGCATGATGGGCTGACACCTAGTACATTTAACTATATATAAACTTCCAACTGCTACAACTTTTTGCAAAGGTTCTAACTACTACACTTTCCACAGAAGAAAGGAATATTTGTAGTTAGCATATACTTTCAGTTGAACGCAAATCAAATGTGACATGTTAATGGGCATTTGTTTACCATGATCTAACTGAAAAATATATATCACCGACAGCTAAGAAAACATAGGATTAACCTCTGAAATTCATAGCATTAGATGGAACACATGGCTAGAAAAATAACAGAACAATGGAGAATATATTTCCAAGCATCCCTAGACAACGCCAGCACAGACAACTTGTAGTTGATAATAGAGATAAGAGACTGTCTCCACATAATAATAAACCCATTCAATATATTAATTTTCATGCACCCTGCATTGGCACCCATAAAACAATACACATGAGAACTTATGTTGTCGATGCATGATCATGTGACCCATAAAAAATCAGTTGTAGCATGCATCCTGCATTAATGCCCCTATAACAATACACATGAGAACTTCTGTTGTGGTCGATGCAAGATCATGTGACCCATATAAATTGGACGATGCCATAAGCTCAGTAATTATCCACTCTTAGTTCAGTGTATATACATTGTACAAAATTATATAAGTGTAACTATTCTCAAGTATCAGGACATAGACTGAAGAGTGATAAAGTACTATCAAATCAAGATACAACAAAACAATCATGCAAGAATTTAAATTAAAAACATATTAAGAATCAGGCCCTTCCAGTAGATTGTCAAGAGCTATGTGTACCATTAACATATTCTAAAGCACCATGGAAGCATGAATGAGAAAGAATGGTGCTAATGTTTACAGGTAATCCAAATGATAAATCAACTATGCAAGAAGAAGATAAAAGCTTTATTTAAATGGGTGAACCTAAATGATAAATCGAACAAAAGTTACCACTTACTGCTATCATTTGGTCTTGTAAGAAATAATATAGTACTTTGGTCGTCGCATCAAGTCCTCAAAAGCTCAAGAAGATATGCCAAATTAAAAATTAATGTTAAAACAGTTCTCCACATATATTGGTTTGGTACTTCGGTGTTTACTAATTAACATGAAAATATTATAGAAAGGAAGAAAATGCTGGGAACAAAAGCGGATAATAGAGAAGCGGTCTGATAGCCAGATGTAGACCATATATAAACAGAAATATAGTTTACATACACCAAAGGAAAATGGCTAGGAGCACATATACAGCTTCCAAAATAATCACATTTTATAGGAAAAAACAAAATAATCACATTTTATAGGAAAAAACAATTTCCGCAGGTGACCACACTTCCATTCAATCTCTCTACAAAATTAGTCTTTGAATTTTAGGTCTGATTTCAGCGATCATCTTATATTATCTATTAATACAACTGTCATGTAATAATTTACTCTTCACATGTCCATTCAATTTCTGTGCAACACTCATCCATGTAGGGATTAATATGTAATCAATTGTTTGCATATAAGAAAATATATATGCTCTCATGAGAGCATCACATCTCTTTTAAGTAGTAGTATATTTGCATCCAATTTGTACCTTTTGATTTATCTATTCACACTTTGATTTATGTTTGTTAAACGATAGAACACAAATCCGTGAGTGACAAAACCCAAATAATCGTGGAAATACAAGCTAAAAGCATCTTCATAAATGATGATAATCGACTGATATTACTTGCCAAAAAATCAAGTACCATGAGCATCTTGTCACAACCTCATCAAGCCAGAATGCCAGATCCAATATTGGCCATTGCTTCTCGTTGGTTACTTTCTAAAATTTCTAATGGGTAGGACAAAGATTTTTTATTAGACCTGCGTATTTTGTGGAATACAAAGTATGGAAAGGTATCAAATGTTTGGGTTCATACAAAGTATGAACTGGTAGCTTACCCGATCATCGCTCTTCATGGTAGACCCGCTGATCGCGTTATACCTCTGCTTCGTGAATTAGTTTCTCCACCCGCATCCAAGACACTTGCCAATATCAGAGACACTAAAGGTAGCATGATAACGCTCTAGACATATCATCAGACTGTATGCACAAGCACAACCAGTTCAAGTGCCATGCATGTAGAATAGGCCATCACGTGATCCCATCCAAGCCCCCCAACAATGGTTTAAATCAAACAGCAAAGAAGAATCATCCAAGTCAAGGCCGCTTTCTGGCCAGCAAAATGCAGTGAAAAGAACGTCAGCTACACTGTGTGAATATTTCCTCGCCATTTTTTATGCTCCAAATATGAACAATACAGTCTTCTCCACCTGACAACGAAAAAGGATTTGTTGAGAATTAAAATTTAATGCTAGAAATGACACTGACATGGACATTTATTAAACAAAAACATTAGCCACTATACGGTTCTACATTCTATATTGCCTAAGAAGGTAGACATGGATCGGCTACTAACAGGGCAGATTACTCAAATTCATAATTTGACCTTGTAACAACTCTAGGAATGCCAAAACAATAATTTACAGAACCTGCTGTCATTGTGATCCAACATTTTAACACAAAATTTTGGGTTTCAGATGCATGGATCCCTTACACTTAACATACAATAAAATTATAAAATGGGGGTCTTCAGATGCAACTTGTTACTGGCACACTATATTGGCAAGCATTTATGAAGGTTAAGTCCGCTGCTCACAAAATGACGTATGGAGTTAGATACTCAAGTGAAAATGCACTCTGAATGTTCTTACGCTTTCAAAAAGCAGCTTCCACTTTCAAAGGGTAACCTCAAAGGACAATGTTCATAGCAGTATATGATAAAAACGCCCATGGTAATGTGTAGAGCTAAGAATGAATTTGCCTGACATATGTAGGGTTTCAGATGGATCAACAAGTGGTAAATGAGTGTGTGAATTTACATGCCCAGCATAAGACTGTATATCCCCCTTCTGAATGAGACGGAGATCAAATAGCTTGATCTGCACAATATTTAAGCATTTGCATGAACCATTTGTTACCATAACCAGGCTGGAGAATCATATAATCTATGTACTTCACAGGTAATCATTCAAGTTAATATAGAACTCATAATTCATCTTCGTTAATCTAATTATCTGACCCAAAAAACTCTCACTTACACTCATCTACACGTGCATTTGTAAAACATCGCAGTACATCATTCCAAAAATAAACTGACCTCTGTCCATCCAGGGGCTCCTGGATTGAGACATGACATAGATTGTTTGTACACTGCAGGACCTGTCTTCTACCTCAATTCCACCTTTTGCTCGAAATTCTTTAGAAGCCATCAGGGTCACCCATATATCAATATTAGTAGAAGCAATGAGCTGAACTGGCAACACCAACGAAACCAAGAACACAAGCAGCAAGAGACCTAGCAAAGAAAGCATACGCAATGAAGAAAAAAAGAGCCCACCTCCACTTATTCCTATTCCTCAAATTCATCTTGTCTTCTCCATAATTCATCCCCAATCTCTCTAGACGTCTAGTCCCACAAGGCCCAAGCCCTCTCTGTTTCTCCTCCCGTCCCCATCCCCATGGCCGAGGTCCACCCATCCCTGGCCCCCATGGTAGAGCTCCTCCCGTTGATGTCCCATGGCCATGCTCTACCGAGTCTACCCCATATCTCCTCCCATCCCCATGGCTGAGCTCCTTCTATCCAATTACCTGAGTTTGACGCCGGAGACTCAGGTGAACCACGTCTCATACCTACAGATAGATCTGAGATGAGAGGAATGCCGGGTAGGAGGACTCGGGTGGATGGTGACGAGGGCTTGCCTTGCCGGAGGAGGTGAGTTGGAGGGCGGCGGCGGTTACCTGTTGCTTGTGGGCTTAGGTCTCACGCGAGGGGCACGCACAGTCGAGGACAGCGGCACCGCACGCCGGAGCTAGGATTCATGTCGGAGGAGAGTTTGTCCCGGCGGCGTGTGCGAGGACGGCCGGGAGAGGCGCTAGAGTAGCCGGTGGCCATCTCTAGGCAGCGGCGGCGCACGCGGAGTGCTGTGGGTGTGAAGGTCATCGCGGAAAATTGAATCAGGAAAAGTGATAAGGGTGGGACGGGATCAGGGCCTTGGCTCACTTGGGCGCATGCGGGGGCGAGCAGGACTGCGCGCTTCGGACGAAGGGAGCGATGCCGGACGTCGTGCAATGTCATCAGGAAGTTCTGAACCGTTAGATACGATAGATTTGAAGGCCAAGATCAATTGTTCCTGCCTGGTCGGAGGAAACAGAGGAAATTCGTCCTTTTTAGATAGTAGAGATTGATTACTTCTCCAAAGTGTCTCACTTATTGCCTGTCAAAGAAACTATTACAGCTAGTCAATTGGCAGAACTCTATGTTGTGAGGATTGTAAGCCTTCATGGTGTTCCCAAAGAAATCACATCTGATCGTGGAAGCTTGTTTACTTCCAGATTCTGGGAATCCTTTTAGCAGTACATGGGAACTAATATCAAGTTCAGCACTGTGTATCACCCTTAGTCTCAAGGACAAGTCGAAAGAGTAAATCAAATTCTTGAAGATATGCTCAGATCTTGTGTCATCTCATTTGGCATGAAATGGGAAGAATGCCTTCCTTTTGCTGAATTCTCTTATAACAGCAGTCATCAATCAAGTCTGCACATGTCACCATTTGAAGTTCTTTATGGCCGCAGGTGTCGTACTCCTCTCTATTGGTCAGAAACTGGTGAAAGGAAAATCTTGAGAAATAAAGATCCTCTAGTTCCTAAAATGTGTCCGGATATCATCAAAGAGGCAAAAGAAAAGTGTCAGATTGTTTGCGACAACTTGAGAATTGCTCAAAATCGTCAGAAAGCCTACTATGATGGAAAGCAGTGTGATATGGTGTACATAGTGGGTGATCTTGCTTATCTCCGTGTGACCCCGATGAGAGGCACACACCGCTTTGGTATCAAAGGGAAGATTGCCCCGCGTTACATCGGTCCCTTCAAGGTTCTCTCAAGATCAGGTCCTCTTGCTTATGTCTTGGAGTGGCCTGAGAATCTCAAAAATGTTCACCCCACCTTCCATGTCTCTCAGTTGAGGCAATGCTTCAAGGATCCCGGTAGAGCCGTGGATCACTCCTCTATTGAGCTCAAGGAAGACCTTTCTTACCATGAGCATCCTATTTGCATTCTTGATGAGGCTGAACGAAAGACAAGAAACAAAACCACCAAATTCTTCAAAGTTCAATGGTCACATCACTCCGATAAATAAGCAACTTGGGAGCATGAAGATCTCTTGAGATCCGAGTACCCCGCTCTATTCTCCTCTTCTTAGAATCTTGGCACGCGATTCCTTCAAGGAGGTGTGAGTTGTAACATCCCAAAGTTCTAGGCTACCATCTTTGTTATGCTTGTGCTTTTCAAATTATTCATCATGCATACTTTGCCATGTCATGCATCATATTTATTCTTTTTCATGCATTCTATTTCTTGCTCATGCATCATTTGTCACCTTAGCATTTTTTTCTTTCTTTTACCTATCTGTCATATCTTGTTCTCTATTCTTTGCCCCTCCTTTCTTCATGCTATCTTAAACCACATAACCATGTTTTACTAAATATAAATTACATGTCTTAAATAATCCAAAATGGATTACGTATAGATGCTACCATCTCCTCTGTTTATTAAATACAATAGTTTTTCCTAACTATGCTTATTTTAACGTTTGCTACAAATTAGAATGCATGCACTTCGACTCTTCTTTGTCCCTAAAATATTTCAAAAGCAGCCTTTTAAATTCAAGTCTGTAAATTAACTATAAAATCTACACCAAAGTAAAAAAAACATCTTTTTTTTCTAAGCTGGACCAGCCGATGGACACAGCTCCATTTTTTTTGGTACCTGGCCTCTTCCTAGTACACGCGAGGTGCATGAC
Source organism: Avena longiglumis (assembly GCA_030063025.1). Taxonomy (NCBI): domain Eukaryota; kingdom Viridiplantae; phylum Streptophyta; class Magnoliopsida; order Poales; family Poaceae; genus Avena; species Avena longiglumis. The sequence continues at coordinate 244,537,552 of CP125979.1, read as the reverse complement.
CACCGTGCCTCCCCTGTACCGCAGCTGTCTCTTTTCCCCTTAACTAGCAAGATCGAAGACAGATGAACCCGGCCCAACCACTCCGCCTCCACCTGGTTCTTTCCCCTTCTTCAAGCCTAGATCGAGCCAACGCCATGGATGAGCCCACACCAGCTCTACCACCTACGTAAGCTGTAACACCACCGTCGTCTTCCTCGTCCAGGAGCACACGCCAAGATCTTCGCCGTCACCTGCTACCAGGAGCGCGGAGGAGACTTCCTAGGAACCTCTCCGTCGTCGACGTTGTTCCCGCGCACGCCCAAGGCTCCGGTGTCGTCCTCCCATCTCGCCGTCGTCCCTGACCACGTCGGCCTCGACCTGTTTTCCTCTGACTTCAGGGTAAGGAGTTGCCTCTCTCCACCTCTTTTGTTCTTCCTCTTTGTTGCCGAAGCTTGGGTTGCACCCACGTTGTAACACCCTCAGAATCGGCCCTATGCAAGTTTTAGCGCTTCCCGCCAAACCCGCATAGAAACGATTCAAAGGTGCCCACCAGGCACTTTCGTGCGGGTGGAAAACGAAGTAATAACATTACACAACAGTCCTCGATGGGACCCACAGAACAGATATATACAACAGCGACTCAATGAGTCAAGAATACAGGTATAATATACAAAGATCCAAATCACCTTGAAAATGATAGAGCGTCCGGCTACGGACAAGATGCAAATGGGGCTAAGAGCCCTGAAGAATAACCAATGGCGTCCATAACCCTGCCCAGGCCAAGCCGGAAGGGTAACCCTGCTAACGACGTCGATCTCAAAACCTGCTTAAACAAAAGGGGTGCCGGCAAAGGGCAAAGGAAAAAGAGAGAGCGGTCAGTACTGAGGCCAGTACACGGCGAGGCTAGAATTCGGCGGTCCTCGCCTACATAGGTATGGTGGACTGAAGCGGCAGCGCAGCATGCACTAAACAACCTATAGAGACTCGATACAACTAGCGGCTATCAGAGAGGGGTAAGAAAGACCTATTCGGAACCAACCTGATACTACCACCAAACACACCCATCCTGGTGTTTCCCCCTCGAGACCAAACGAGGAAGTCAACCGAGGAACTCACACAGTTGGCAGTTTTATTCATTCAGTTATAGTTGCATCAATTACTAGTCAGGTATGGATAATCATCCTGATATAATAAGCAGTGGGCAGTTTTAGTTAACCATTCCGTTGTAGTTGCAACACTTACTAGTCAGATACAATTAGCATGAGATATCCCCGAACCCAGCAGTTGTTGGTACTTTTATTTAGCCATTCTGTTACAGTGAAGCTGATTACTAGTCAGATCGGATACAAGTCAATTTATAACAGTAAACTTTAGTTATAGTTGTCTATGATCGAGACCTGTGCTCCAAGTCGTCCATAACCGCGGACACGGCTTCTCGAAAAGATTTAACCCTGCAGGGGTGCACCAAAGTATCCACACGCACTTCGACCCTTTTTGCCAGATCAATTAACATACACCCATCGGTATGTCGGCGGGGCCTAAGTCATGACGTTTCCCAGACCCAAAGCAAGCACGGGGGGCCACCCCACTAAGTACACCCGCAACGAAGTCGGCCGGTCTCCGAGACGGACTCAGGGTTTGCGCCAGTGGCTGTAAACGACTGGGAACCCAAAAACTGGGCTTGTCGATACCGCGAAAACACTCCGCTTTCCTAAACAGTACAGTGTGCAGTACCTCGCACAATTTAAATAAAGCAGTAAAGCATGGCATAAGTACAGAATAGTAATAAAGCCCCAAACTACTTGTGGCCCCCAGTACAGTACTTGGAATCAGGTACTAAATCGATGGGGTGCCCATACATCCCACATGTGGTTAGCGCGCTCGATCTCGGAACAGGTGTCAAGAACTCGGGGTCCTACGGGACACCAGTGAGCGGTCGGAAACCAAATATTATCTATCACCCACCGGTGCCTCTGCATTTACCTACTTCAATTTTAGTTATTAAACAATAATTAAAGTTATGATCATCTCCAACAATAAACACACGGCAATACTCCAACAACTGAGGTACTTGACGACACACAACAGCACTTGAGCAAGCGACTACGACGCGCAGGTCCAACTATCTACCAAACAACAGGTAATAGGAGGTGTCCACGGCAATATAAGGCTGCAAGGGATATCACGGGTACGAAAAACTAGAGCATCGCAACACAGATAGCAATAGATCAACAGGAGGGAATAAATACTATAAAAGTAAGATAGGTAGAAAGGGGGAGGTGCTCGCCTGAAAACATTGTCGACGGTTCAACCGAAGATCGGGTTGACACTCGCATCAACCCAACGGCCTTATCCGCGAAGAACCAAAACACTAGAATAAACACCGGATGCAATATTTAATACTACGGTAGAAAATCGGGCATGATGCATGCATGATGTATGACATGGCAAAGGTGCAATGCAATTAGATCATATTAAGCGGAACCAGGGTCCCGACATTTAATTATATGGTTCATGTTATTTAGATACCCCGCATTTAATTGTTGTCTTAACATGGAAAAAGATAGCACCGGTTCGCTACACAAATTTAAATGGGACCAATATACGACTAGATTTTCCTGCATATGGATCCCATATTTAATTTAGGTGAATCAGCATAAGGCCCCCAACCACATGACAATATGCATGCGAGTATGACAATTTAATATGCAACAATTTATATAGATGGCATTTATAAAATAGGGGCTCGGAAAAGGTTCACACATCTGGGTTCGGACGATCTTGGTTCCGGGGGGTTCGGGGTTCGGACTCAGGGTTCGAATCTGGGGTTCGGTCTCGGCGGGATCGGCGAGGTTCGGATACAAGAGGAGTACTTGGTTCCAAGCGGTCGATCTTGCCGCTCTCGACGAACTTGAGTGGATCGGGTACCGGGGGTCTTGGGATCCGTGGAGTAGATCTTGTCGCACGGTGTCCGCTAAGCAGTTCTTGTCGTTCTGCGCGAATCTTGTCGTCACGAAGATCTTGTCGGGTCCTCGAATCAGATTGGTCTTGGCGTTCGGGATGAAGATCTTGGCGTTCCGCGGCGAAGTGCTTGTCGCACCGGGATGAAGACCTTGGGGTGCCCATCTCGATCATCGGTCAACTCGTTGGATGTAGAACTTGGCACGACTTCCGGGCATCGGCGCGGAGGGGCGGTCTTGTCGATGGCGACACGCTAAGAAGTAGAACTCGGGGGCGACACGGTCCCCTTTGTCCAACAGCTCCAATAGTAACACAGCGACACGTTTTACACCAAAACTCACAGACACAAAACCGGGACAGAGAGGCGAGGCGGGGTCGCGGAATAGGGCGAGGCCGACGACGACGGACTTGGCGGTGGTGGCAGAGCTCCACGGGCGGGCGCGAGCCGGAACAGGGATCATGGCCGCGGCCACGCAACTCCAGCGACGGCAGCGTCGAGGGGGCGAGGCCAAAGGCGCGGCCATGGCAAGCTGGCGGCAAGCTTGGGCAACCAGAGAAGGAAGCACGGCGGGTGCGGGACGGCCTTGGCCGGCGGGAGGCGGGATCGGGTCGGGCTCGGCCGGCGAGGGTCCGAGGCGGAGGGGAGGTGCTCGCGGGGGTCGAGCTCGGCTCGAGAGGAACGGCGGCGGGGTCGGCCCGAGGAGGAGGAGACGGGGCGGCGAGCGCGGGCGAGGCCGGCGATGGGAGCTCCACGGCGGCGCTTGGCGAAGGGAGAGGAGGGCGGCGGCCGGAGGGAAGGAAGAAGGGGCGGGCTTGGGCCGGCGACGAGGTGGGTGAGCGGGGCCAACGGGAGGAAGAGGAAGGCGGCGGGGCAGAGCGAGCTCAAGGGAGACGGCGGCCTCGCAGAGGCCGAGGCGGAGAGCAGAGGCCGGCGGCGCGGTGAAGCAGAGGGGAAGCGGCGGCGGGTGCTGGGGAGAGAGAGAGGAAGGAGAGGGCGGAGGTGGAGGCGGCGCTCGCGTCAGTGGAGGCTGCGCTGGGCGCCTTCGGAAGAAGAGGAAGGAGAGAGGAGGGAGGTGGGGTACGGGCCGCTTCTGGTGGGGCGGGTGGTTGACTGGGTGGGGCAAGGGTGGCGTCGTGGTGTTGGGTGGTGGGCTGTGGGGTGGGGCTGGCAGGAGAGAGAGGAACCAGGGCGGTGGGCCAGCAGGGTGGGGCCAGGAGTGTGGTGGTGGTGGGGATTGGTGAGGGGGCTGAGCTGAGGATGAGGTGGAGGAACGGTGGTGTGGCAAGCTGTGGTTGGTCGGGGTGAGGTGGAGGGGGCTGGGTAGACTAGGTTTAGGTAGAAAAGGGTTTAGGGTTAGATATTTTAGACTAGGGTTTTCTTTGGGCCGGGTAGTAGGTGGTCTGGCCGGTTGGGCTTTTGGCCTGACCGGTTGGACGACCTCCCCGACAAAATAGTTTTTTTATTATTTTTCAATTGTAAAAGATTTTATAAATAGTTTTTAGTCAAAACAAAGATCCGGACAAACCGACTTGATACTTTGCAATAAGAAGGGCTAGTGGAAAACAAAATAGGCTTTTCGGAAATAGTTTTAGGCGAACAGATGCATGCTGATGTCATGATGATGCAATGCACAAAAATAACGCGATTTTCTAGTAGTGGTTTTGCGGGATGCAACAATTCGACACCATTAACAATGGATCTCGCCCTCAAGATCCGCCTCATGGTACCGGAAGGAAGGTCGGTGATCTGCATCTTCTCGCTTCGTGTAGATCTTCGCGACACCACTAACAAGAGGTCGTTGTCCGTGATCGTCGAGAGAGCACTCCGGAGAAACAAAGGGCGAAGGTAGAGGTATCAAAAGATAAGGCCACCTCTAACTTCCACGGAAGGGGTATAACTGCAATGATTCACCATTCAATGTGCAAGAGCGAATGATAAGAGTAGTCGGATGGTGATCAGTCCATCGCGCACCCAAAGCATTACTCTGCTCATGAATAGGAAATTATGCAACCAACTCGCAGAATTCAGATTGTAGATCTCGACAAGCGAGGTTCGAAAACAAAGGAGTGATGCAGACTCTGCATCAGATCTGGCGTAGATGATGTCGTCGCGTCGGAAAACACCGGAAGGCACAAACAAGGAACAAAGAATGGTACCACAGTAGACGGATTCCTCAGACAGCATGAACACCTGATGGTAGAACACCGTTATCAAAGGAGGAAGCGAAACCCTGAAGGTACGACGGAAACCCAACCGCGAGAAATCCTGGACTCGAAGAGAGAGACGAGAGCGGATTCAAAACACGCAGAGGTGAGAGGAGAGCAGCAGAGGGGTAAGGAGTAAAATCAGACCTAATCAGAACTATCCAACCGATTTTGCAAAAATAGTTTTGACACTCTACTTCGGCCGTTAGCTAGGTTATCCTACAGGCTGGACTTGTGGGGTATCGCAACTGCTGAGCTCTAATACCACTCTGTAACACCCTCAGAATCGGCCCTATGCAAGTTTCAGCGCTTCCCGCCAAACCCGCATAGAAACGATTCAAAGGTGCCCACCAGGCACTTTCGTGCGGGTGGAAAACGAAGTAATAACATTACACAACAGTCCTCGATGGGACCCACAGAACATATATATACAACAGCGACTCAATGAGTCAAGAATACAGGTATAATATACAAATATCCAAATCACCTTGAAAATGATAGAGCGTCCGGCTACGGACAAGATGCAAATGGGGCTAAGAGCCCTGAAGAATAACCAATGGCGTCCATAACCCTGCCCAGGCAAAGCCGGAAGGGTAACCCTGCTAACGACGTCGATCTCAAAACCTGCTTAAACAAAAGGGGTGCCGGCAAAGGGCAAAGGAAAAAGAGAGAGCGGTCAGTACTGAGGCCAGTACACGGCGAGGCTAGAATTCGGCGGTCCTCGCCTACATAGGTATGGTGGATTGTAGCGGCAGCGCAGCATGCACTAAACAACCTATAGAGACTCGATACAACTAGCGGCTATCAGAGAGGGGTAAGAAAGACCTATTCGGAACCAACCTGATTCTACCACTAAACACACCCATCCTGGTGTTTCCCCCTCGAGACCAAACGAGGAAGTCAACCGAGGAACTCACACAGTTGGCAGTTTTATTCATTCAGTTATAGTTGCATCAATTACTAGTCAGGTATAGATAATCATCCTGATATAATAAGTAGTGGGCAGTTTTAGTTAACCATTCCGTTGTAGTTGCAACACTTACTAGTCAGATACAATTATCATGAGATATCCCCAAACCCAGCAGTTGTTGGTACTTTTATTTAGCCATTCTGTTGTAGTGAAGCTGATTACTAGTCAGATCGGATACAAGTCAATTTATAACAGTAAACTTTAGTTATAGTTGTCTATGATCGAGACCTGTGCTCCAAGTCGTCCATAACCGCGGACACGGCTTCTCGAAAAGATTTAACCCTGCAGGGGTGCACCAAAGTATCCACACGCACTTCGACCCTTTTTGCCAGATCAATTAACATACACCCATCGGTATGTCGGCGGGGCCTAAGTCATGACGTTTCCCAGACCCAAAGCAAGCACGGGGGGCCACCCCACTAAGTACACCCGCAACGAAGTCGGCTGGTCTCCGAGACGGACTCAGGGTTTGCGCTAGTGGCTGTAAACGACTGGGAACCCAAAAACTGGGCTTGTCGATACCGCGAAAACACTCCGCTTTCCTAACAAGACAAAGACTGCACAATTTAAATAAAGCGATAAAGCATGGCATAAGTACAGAATAGTAATAAAGCCCCAAACTACTTGTGGCCCCAGACAAGATTTGGAATCAGTACTAAATCGATGGGGTGCCCATACATCCCACATGTGGTTAGCGCTCGATCTCGGAACAGTGTCAAGAACTCGGGTCCCACGGACACCAAAGGAGCGGTCGGAAACCAAATATTATCTATCACCCACCGGTGCCTCTGCATTTACCTACTTCAATTTTAGTTATTAAACAATAATTAAAGTTATGATCATCTCCAACAATAAACACACGGCAATACTCCAACAACTGAGGTACTTGACGACACGCAACAGCACTTGAGCAAGCGACTACGACGCGCAGGTCCAACTATCTACCAAACAACAGGTAATAGGAGGTGTCCACGGCAATATAAGGCTGCAAGGGATATCACGGGTACGAAAAACTAGAGCATCGCAACACAGATAGCAATAGATCAACAGGAGGGAATAAATACTATAAAAGTAAGATAGGTAGAAAGGGGGAGGTGCTCGCCTGAAAACATTGTCGACGGTTCAACCGAAGATCGGGTCGACACTCGCATCAACCCAACGGCCTTATCCGCGAAGAACCAAAACACTAGAATAAACACCGGATGCAATATTTAATACTACGGTAGAAAATCGGGCATGATGCATGCATGATGTATGACATGGCAAAGGTGCAATGCAATTAGATCATATTAAGCGGAACTGGGGTCCCGACATTTAATTATATGGTTCATGTTATTTAGATACCCCGCATTTAATTGTTGTCTTAACATGGCAAAAGATAGCACCGGTTCGCTACACAAATTTAAATGGGACCAATATACGACTAGATTTGCCCGCATATGGATCCCATATTTAATTTAGGTGAATCAGCATAAGGCCCCCAACCACATGACAATATGCATGCGAGTATGACAATTTAATATGCAACAATTTATATAGATGGCATTTATAAAATAGGGGCTCGGAAAAGGTTCACACATCTGGGTTCGGACGATCTTGGTTCCGGGGGGTTCGGGGATCGGACTCAGGGTTCGGATCTGGGGTTCGGTCTTGGCGGGATCGGCGAGGTTCGGATACAAGAGGAGTACTTGGTTCCAAGCGGTCGATCTTGCCGCTCTCGACGAACTTGAGTTGATCGGGTACCGGGGGTCTTGGGATCCGTGGAGTAGATCTTGTCGCACGGTGTCCGCTAAGCAGTTCTTGTCGTTCTGCGCGAATCTTGTCGTCACGAAGATCTTGTCGGGTCCTCGAATCAGATTGGTCTTGGCGTTCGGGATGAAGATCTTGGCGTTCCGCGGCGAAGTGCTTGTCGCACCAGGATGAAGACCTTGGGGTGCCCATCTCGATCATCGGTCAACTCGTTGGATGTAGAACTTGGCACGACTTCCGGGCATCGGCGCGGAGGGGCGGTCTTGTCGATGGCGACACGCTAAGAAGTAGAACTCGGGGGCGACACGGTCCCCTTTGTCCAATAGCTCCAATAGTAACACAGCAACACGTTTTACACCAAAACTCACAGACACAAAACCGGGACAGAGAGGCGAGGCGGGGTCGCGGAATAGGGCGAGGCCGACGACGGACTTGGCGGTGGTGGCAGAGCTCCACGGGCGCGAGCCGGACAGGGATGGCGGCAGCGCCGACGGCTCAGCGGACGGCGTCGGGCGAGGCGAGGCCGAGGCGGCGGTCGGCGGCAAGCTTGGGCAGAGGAGAAGAGGCGGCGGCCGGGGTGCGGACGGCGCCGGGCGGTGGCGGGAGGCGGGATCGGGTCGGGATCGGCCGGAGCGGCGCGGGTCCGAGGCGGCGGAGGGGAGGTGCTCGCGGGGGTCGAGCTCGGCTCGAGAGGAACGGCGGCGGGGTCGGCCCGAGGAGGAGGAGACGGGGCGGCGAGCGCGGGCGAGGCCGGCGATGGGAGCTCCACGGTGGCGCTTGGCGAGGGGAGAGGAGGGAGAGGAGGGCGGCAGCCGGAGGGAAGGAAGAAGGGGCGGGCTCGGGCCGGCGACGAGGTGGGTGAGCGGGGCCAACGGGAGGAAGAGGAAGGCGGCGGGGCAGAGCGAGCTCGAGGGAGACGGCGGCCTCGCAGAGGCCGAGGCGGAGAGCAGAGGCTGGCGGCGCGGTGAAGCAGAGGGGAAGCGGCGGCGGGTGCTGGGGAGAGAGAGAGGAAGGAGAGGGCGGAGGTGGAGGCGGCGAGCGCTCGCGTCGCGAGGTGGAGGCTGCGCCTGGGGCGGCGCTCGGGAAGAAGAGGAAGGGAGAGAGGAACGGGAGGTGGGGGACGGGGCCGCTAGCTGGTGGGGCCGGGGTGGTTGACCGGGGTGGGGCAGGCGGGTGGCGTGCGTGGTGTTGGGTGGTGGCTGTGTGGGGTGGGCCGGGCTGGCAGAGGGAGAGAGAGAGAGGAACCCGCGGGGCAGGTGGGCCAGCAGGGTGGGGCCAGGGAGTGTGGTGGTGGCTGGGGATTGGTGAGGTGGCTGAGCTGAGGATGAGGTGGAGGGAACGGTGAGGTGGCAAGCTGTGGTTGGTCGGGGTGAGGTGGAGGGGGCTGGGTAGACTAGGTTTAGGTAGAAAAGGGTTTAGGGTTAGATATTTTAGACTAGGGTTTTCTTTGGGCCGGGTAGTAGGTGGTATGGCCGGTTGGGCTTTTGGCCTGACCGGTTGGACGGCCTCCCCGACAAAATAGTTTTTTTATTATTTTTCAATTGTAAAAGATTTTATAAATAGTTTTTAGTCAAAACAAAGATCCGGACAAACCGACTTGATACTTTGAAATAAGAAGGGCTAGTGGAAAACAAAATAGGCTTTTCGGAAATAGTTTTAGGCGAACAGATGCATGCTGATGTCATGATGATGCAATGCACAAAAACAACGCGATTTTCTAGTAGTGGTTTTGCGGGATGCCACACACGTGCGGCAGGCGCGTGCCATGGCCATCGCGAGTTCTGAACCCTTGTCGACTGTGGCGCCCGGGATGCCCCTGTTTCCTGTCACCTGGAACACATCTTCTCACCCCACACCATATCTTCACCTCACGAATATCACCAGCACCTTCATACACGACCAGTTTTGCAATCAGCTAGCCTGATTTTTCCCAAACATTTTGATTCATGTGGTTGTCACTTGGCTAGGTAGCTATGCACGGCTGTGTCATTTTTGCCTCCTAATTTTTATGCCCGAACTCTAACCAGCTCCAAAGAAGTTCAGTGTCGGGTCTGAAACCTGCCAGTATTTTACATCAGCAGCCTGAATCGTTCTTCTTTGTTTTAGAGAAACCAAATTCCAGACTTGTTATATGTTAAAACAGTCTCACGCCAAACTCTACAGAATCGAAAAGTTGAACCAGTGGCCAGCTTCCTTGTCCCTCAAACCAGGTCGAGGGATTTTGAGATCAACCCCCTTTGCATCCAATTGCTAAACCTATTGTATTTTTACGCACTGTTAATCTATAAGCTAAAACATTGGTTCAGTTTTGTCATGTTGTATTACCTTATATCCTTTCTTATACATATATATTTAAATGGTCTCTGTTGTAAAAGTGCTCCCTTGTGTAGCTAGAAGACCCAGCATGGAACCCCGTGAACTGCACATGGGGATCTCCATTTTATTTTGTTACACGACTTTGTCCATCTACCTATTTCAAAAATCCATGGCTTTCTCAAATCAAAACATTTTTGTTTGTGAAATTTATATCAAGAAGTATCAGAATAAAAGTTCCAACCATTTACAGTATGGGTTTGAGTTTTGGTACTTCAAAATTTGGACAACTTAAATTAAATACATAACCTATTATGTAAACTTATGACCTTAATCAATTAAGAGTTATACATACAAGACATATAAATGGGATGCCTAAAAAGATTAGAAAACGAGGTGCGCCTAAATCCGCATTCATACATGACATTTGAGATTATTAAAATCTGTACTAAATGTCATGCAAGCAAATAATAAATAAATATGGACTTTATTTTTATTACCTTTACCATCTGTTGGCCATTTAAACTCGATCCATTAATCATGTGCATCATGAACTCTTGCCTCCCATCATACTTGATTGCATTGCACCGATTATTTGTTGATTGCGTTATTTCCTTTCTATGTATGGCATTTGGTTCTTATTGGTAGAAAGGCGAGCCTGACGAGTACCAGAAGGAGTTTGAGCAGTGCGAGTACCCTCTCGAGTTTGCACCGACTCCTTCCTTTGAGCATTCAGGCGAGCACCTCATCCCCTTCTACCTATTTTGCATTTATAGTCTTTACTTCCTTCTGTTGATCTATTGCTATCCTTATTGTCGATGCTTTAGTATCGTACCTTTATTTTACCTGCTCTACCATATTGCCTTGGTTATCCTACTGTCCAGCCAGCCCGTGGCAGCGGGGCCTCTATGGAACTACTGGCAATTAAGGCGCTCCTTTTAATAGAGCACCGGAGCAAAGCATTAACACTCCATGAACAGATGTGATCATCACACCACAGCCATCCCCTCTGGTTGTCCCAATTATTGTCACTTTGGGGCCTTTGGATCCGGACAATGATATGTGTACACAACTTGCAGATAAGATCACAAACAATACTATCATCATGATTCAATGATAAGTTCAGATCTGAGATCATGGAACTCGGGCCCTAGTGAAAAGCATTAAGCATAACAAGTTGCAACAAAGTCAAATAGCACTAATAGAGATACTAGACACTATGCCCCTAACAGATCTTATTCGATTACATGATTGAACTCATCCAATCCCTGCCATCCCCAAGCCTACAGCGGGGGATTACTCACTCATGGATGAGGGAAACATCGGTGGTTGATGGAGAAACGTTGGTGATGACGATGGCGATGATCCTCTCCAAATTCACCGTCCCGACAGGGTGCCAGAACAGAGTTTCTAGATCCGAATCTTGGTTTCTCATGGCGGCGGCGGAGCGGAACTCTTTCTGGAAAACTATCGACCCCCTGAGTTTTTAGGTCAGAAGGCAACTTATAGGCGCGGAGGGAGGCCGAGGAGCTTCCTGGGGTGGCCAGACCTCCCTCAGGCACGGGGTTAGTGGGCCCGCGCCTAGGGTGGGTCTGGGCCCCCCAGGCCTCCCCTATGTCTCCCCTTCTGGCTCCGTGGATCTTCTGGTGAGGAATAGTTTTTGGCATATTTTCCGGGATTTTTCCTGATAGTTCATTTTCTGCACAAAAACAAGACCCCAAGGTAATTCTGCTGAAAACAGCGTCAGTCTGTGTTAGTTATATCCAAATCACATAAGTTTAGAGAAAAAACAATAGCAAAGTGTTCGAGAAAGTAGATACGTTTTGGACGTATCATATATCTCATGCAAAGACAACATAACCCCCTTGATAATGTTTCTCCCCTTAATAAAAGTTGTCTGAGAACTAGAAATCGGCTTATCCATATAGGGATATAGTCTAATAGTAATAACCCTAGTTATGATTTTATAAAGAACTTGCAGCAAACAAATGGGTCTATATTTTGAAATTACATCAGCATCATGATCTTTTAAGAAGAATAATCATACCAAAATTTATCCTAAACAAATCAAGAGTACCAGCATGCAAATCATCAAACAAAGCCAAAATATCAGACTTAACAATAGACCAGCAGGTTTGGTAGAATTCAATATGATTTCCATCAGGGCTAGGAGCATTATTCCTAACCATAAAATCTAGTGCATTTTTAATTTATTCTTCAGTAAAAGTACTATCAAGCACTTCATTATCAATACTACTTAACTTTTCTTCATCATTCCAAATGGAATAATCTAACCCAACTTAGTTTCCCTCCCCTTTACAAAATAACAACTTATAGTATTCAGTGGCATGAGTTAGGAGATTAGAGGTCCCCTGAATGACTAAGTCATTATGCTCTAAAGAGTACATAATGTTTTTCCTTCTTCTACTATTAGCAATTCTATGGAAATAGGCAGTATTATTATCCCCTTGAAGAAGCCATTTAGCACTGGACCTACTAAACCAAAACTTCTCTTCTTCATAAATTTGCATCAATCTCAATTGCACAAACCCCTTTCTCCTAAATTGTTCACTAGTTAATAGGTTACTTTCTTCCAAAAGTTCCAGATTTTCCAGCTCCAAAGTAATATCCTTCTTTTATTTAATAGATTGACCTCTAACATTTATCCCCCAACTATTCAGATTATTCTTCACAATTTTTAACTTCTACTGCACCTTACCAATATTGCCAGAAGCAATAATCAAGGAATGCCAAGAAAATTTCACCTTGTCTAGGAATTAAGGATGAGAAATCCATTTTTTCTCAAACCTGGACACTTTACCACCCTCGACCTTTCACATGTATCAATCACCAAGGGGTTGTGATCAGACATAATTGTAGGGATTTTTTACTTGAGTCAAAGGGGAAATGGATTCCCATTCAAAATTTTACCAGAATCCTATCCAACTTTTCCAAGATAAGGTCATTTTGATTATTTGACCAAGTACACTGTCCACCTGAGAACTGAATTTCCCTAAGTGCATAAGTATTATAAATGGAATTAAACATATCACCAAGGGGCTGTGATTAGAGATAGCTAGTTTTTGTGTGTAATCCCTCAAGGAGGTGGACATCGACATGTAAATATGAACATATGTAATCCTTTATGATTATTATATAAAAATTGCAGTGGGGGCTTTCCCTACTGTTCAACCCTAAAAAAAATATATCAGTACTTTTCGAGCACCTACTCAACTAGTTTTTCTCATGAGAAAAATGGATAATATTAAAATCCCCTCCAATCAAAGAAGCGATAGAAAAATCATCACAAATGCTTCCAAATTTTGTAAGAAAAATGTCCGTATCTTCTATTTGAGAAGCTCCATAGACAACAAACAAGTACAAATCTTTTAACAATTTTTTATCAAAAGCCCTAGCATTAACGAAGTATCTATGAGTAACCACCTTGATGACTTTATAACTTGAGGATTTAAGTAAACACAAGATCCTCCAGATTTTCCCACGGAGGGGGACCAAAGCCAAACAAATTTATTCTCAGGATCAAACTTTCTACAAACTAAAACATCAACCTTCTTTTTCATGGTCTCTTGTAGACCAATAAAATCAAACCCAATCTCACAGATCAAATCCCTAAGACAAAAATAAAAACCTTTTCCCCCAACCCTCTACAATTCATAATGAGGCATATCATATATATTTATTATTCGTGTTACGAAGTCTAGGCCCAAGCAGAATATCACACAGAGGGTGATTTTTAAAAGCCCTTCCCACATTTGTAGTGCCACCCAGGGGTACTCCACCATATTCCCTAGAACTATTTGAGCTTTCCTTCAATTGTTTCTTTTTTTTGGAAATAATAGGAGTAAAATACTCATCATTCATATCATCATATTATCCCTAGTTTGGTGTACATCAGCAGACTCTTCTGGTAAATTAGTATCACCGATAAGCAACCTATTAGTATCATTCACACCCATACTAGCAGATTTTTACTATAGCAGCATCACACATATTTTTTGAGCCAAACAATCTCTAGCTTTTTCCAAATCCTTCAGTAAATGTATACTATCCATAGGTAAAGTTACCACATCAATCCCTATTTCTAAAGTCTTATCTATAATCTCATTATCACTTAAGATAGAAAAAGAATTAGCAGTTGTAACAATATTGGTATCTGAGATGTCTCTAGCATTAATATGCTCCATGGCTCTGGCCAGAACTAGGATATTAGAGGTCCCAGTAGCCTGAATACTCGCACTAATTCTTGTGGGAGCAAGCTGCTCAGGTGTGGGGATTGTTGGCACAGAGGGCCTAACAACAGCAGAAGAACCCAAGTTTTCCTTCATTTATGATGGCATTTCAGTAATACAGATTACTAAAGACTGCACAATATGAGGATGAGAAAAGTCTTCAGATACTCCATCACGATCATCAGAACCAGGTTTTCTAGAATTCATAGCACTGTCTTTAGGTGATTCAACAACTGGCTCCATTTGAGCACCAGGTAGTCTAGCAAGATGCTGCTTCCATTCATACCTTTTATCACTGTTTGTTTCTAGAAGTTGCTTGAGGAACTCTTCATAAGTCAATGAGGATTTTCAACAACTCTAGGAGCCAAGATCCTAGGTCTTTTGATGAATTCCAGATAATGATTGTAATGGTCCACTAGACGAGGAAGTTTAAAAGCCTGGCTAGATGAAGCACATGCATTATCAGCAAAATTAGAAGATAGCAATCCATGAGCCCTGAGCTTTTCTTCTAGAGAAGGACCATCCTCATCATCACTATCTACAACATCATCTCTCTCAGCAACATCTTTCCTTTTTCCATGTGCATCTGATTCATCATCATACTGACTAGCAGTTCCACAAACAGTCTTTTGAGTTGTTTTACTAGCAGGAACAACAGCATCATATGCCCTTCTAGCATCTCCCATAAAACTTCCAGGAGCAGAATGATGCCCAACCCTAGTACCAGCACTATCAGTTCTTTCCCTCTTGGGAGTGTGTTGTGAGTTGTTGCCAATAGTGTCACAGGAGGTCTATTCTCATCCAACAAATCATTAGTCACCAAGGATCTATCCCCAGCATTTCTACCCCTGGAGATCTCCCTAGTAAATTCAGTGTCATAATATTGATCCAATATTGACATTTGGAACCACGGGTGGAACCAGAGACACGTCCATATTGCCAATCCGCACGGTGACATAGTCAACATTGTTAAGGTTGTGCTTATCAACGCCAAGAGTTCTTCCAACAGGACTGCCAGCAAAGGCAACAGTGGGGCAATTCCTGTTATCCAAAGGGATACCCTTTACCTGAAACCAAGCAACATCAAAAGCTCCCCAGTGGCCCTCATTCCGTAGTTTCTACCTAGCTCAGTACAGTTCCTTCTACTAGAATTGCCATTGAACGACCGTCAAAGTATTAGTACGTGCAACAGGCCTATGCTAAAACAGAGTAAAAGAAGAAGCTACTACTACCAGTAGCTAGTTAGGACTAGGTTGTGATGAATAATTCATCACCACCCACATCGTTCTTCTTTGGCTAGTCCGGGTTGTCGTGCACATCGTAATTTTGGTGATCGATTGGTAACTCCCGATGCCTTCTATGTCCATATCTATCAATTGTAAATATAGGCACAACCAAAAAGTTCACACGGTGGTAGCCAGTTCCTTAAATAGGTAAATTCCAATATAGAATAAGTACTTATTAGTTGCTTGGGAGAACTTTCCGCCTTATATGGGACTTGGGTGGTTTCCAGTGATATGAATTTATTTGTCCTTGGTAGATTAATAACTATACATCACTTGGTTATGTATGTTCTTGGTTCTAAGGTAGGTTGGTGGCTATCCTCCTAACCGGTACAATTTCACATCTTTTCCCTAAAATCACAATAGATCAATCGTAGTTCCATCTATAATAGAGTGTTGAACTCACATGTGCTTGAATCTTTGGCTATATGTGGCAAACTTCTCAACTTGTTCCTTTCGAATATATTGCTCTGAAAAAATACGCTACAGTTTCACTTGGGCATATTCCTGGAAATCAACAAGTTTACGTTGCCATACAAGAGTGAAGAGGCCAAAAATATAAAATTTAATTTTTCTTGAACTTTAGCTAAAATTGTACCAAGAACCACTAGTAGGAAAGATGGATTTCGTTCGCATCAAAAAATTTCTCTAGTCCCGGACGTGCCTTGGGCCGGGATTAGTGTGAGCACTAGTTCCGTTTCTAATGGCAAGGAGGCTGGGAAAGCTCTAGTCCACGGTCGTTTTGGACATTTAGTCCCGGTTCGTGATATAACCTAGGACAAAAGGGGTGTAGCGTGTGCAGGCAAGGTATCACACTTTATTTCCGATTGGTGTCTCCAACCGGGACTAAAGATAAAGCTTTTAGTCCCGATTTG
This sequence comes from Avena longiglumis, assembly GCA_030063025.1. Lineage (NCBI taxonomy): Eukaryota > Viridiplantae > Streptophyta > Magnoliopsida > Poales > Poaceae > Avena > Avena longiglumis. The sequence goes on along the minus strand of CP125979.1, from coordinate 244,520,967 downwards.
AGACATCAACCGAGACTAAAAAATCTGAAAAAAATTAATTTGGCGGGTTCTACCACGGCAGGAAAACTGGCAAAAATCCTGCCGCGGCAGGAGATTTCTGTCCACCCGGGAGATCGCCTTTTCAAGTTTCAAAAGCATGCCACAAAATTATAAAAAAATCAAAATAATAAAATCCTTCAAACTATAATAATATTAAGTGATTTAGTTCTTACGAAAATTAAGAAACATGAATTTTGACATATTTTCCTAAAAAATGTCATGAAAACTTCAAATGGCTATAACTTTTGCGTACGGTGTCGGAGAAAACATACAACCTATCAAAATGTGCGGAAAAAAATTTCGCATTCGACTTCAACCGCCTTAGGCCATTTAGGATTCTTTTAGATTCTTGTAATTCAAAAAGGAAAAGAGTTATTTAAAAAATTAAATTTTTTAGCAACAATTTTTTAAGCCATATTTGGATTCCTCACTTTTTTTGAGAATAATGGATATATTATTTGTTACATATTTAAAGATATTATTTGTGCCATATTAAATGAATAAATGGCAAAAAAATTAGTAAAATATTATTTTAATTTGTTTTTTACTTTCATTGGATTAAAATATTATTATTACTTATTTATTGTTGTTTAATTAAATAGTTATTTATAATTTTTAAAAATAAAGACATGTGACATATTGGTATGAGCTAATATTATTGATATGGTAGTCTTGATAACAAGTTACAAATAGGCTTCGCGCAAGGACATCCTGATGGAACGAAGAAGTTAATCGTGTTGGGGTGGAATAGTGCTAGGATGGGTGACCGACCGACAAGTTTGATCACGAGTATAATTTGACTTAAGATTAAGTGTAGTTAGTGTTAAAAATATTCCAAATGAGAGGATTAATGAGTCAAACAATTCATGAAAAAACTAAAAAAATCAAAAATAAATAAATTAAATTCAATTAGCAAACCGAGACTAGAGGTAGGAGCCTTTAGTCCTGATTTTGCAGTCCTGGGTGCAAAACCAGGACTAATGGCCCTTACAATCTGAAACTATAGGCCCTTTTTCCACTAGTGAACTCAAGTTATTTATCTTAGAACAGATAAGCAATATCTTTCATAGGTCATGATCATCAGAATTAAGATGCAAAGCTAAACTTGAAAACACATGTACTCTTAAATCCCTAGGCGACGCTGGGGGCAAACACTAGCGCTGCCGCGAGAGTGTCACGTGGCGCACCCCTTACTGCCAGTGCCACCATCCTGATCCGCGTTGGCAGCGCACCTGCTGAAGGGTTCGCAGCATCGAAAACAAAAAATTTCCTACGATGGGAACAACTAAGTACCAAGATCTATCTACTAGATACAAGCAACAGGTGAATTACATCTATAGAATACATACCCTCGAAGACCTAATAGCGTTAACGAGGTTGTACTCATGGATGATGTAGTCGAATGCTTGCCGATCTCAAGATCGTGATAAAGTCCATCTGGTTCAGCCGGTCCAGCACCATCAAGTACAACACTGCAAAGTGTAGGGTTTCGTAGCATGGAAAACAAAAAATTTCTACCGCATACAAACAAACAAGCCAAGTTCTATCTACTAGATTGTAGCAACGAGTCGATGGAATAACTTACCCTCGAAGATTCCAAAGTGTTTAAAGAGAGCGGATTCTCGTGGGTGATGTAGTCGTACTCTTCCCGATCTCAAGATCGCGTAGACGATCCTTCCGGCGCTGCGTTCGGCGCTCCCTTGATCGGTCACACGTTCGGTACTCGACGAAGACCTTCCTCTCCCTTGTTCCAGCAGGTAGCGAAGGTTGTAGCACTCTCCTCGCGATTCCGGCAGCACAACGGCGTGGTACCGGAAGTAGAGGGGAGATCTCGCAGGGCTTCGCCTCAAGCCGGAGCGAGTATGGTGGAGTATGAGAGAGTCCTCGGTGTTCTAGGGTTTAGACACACCAAGGAGGGGATGCTAGAGCCGGCAGCTAGGGTTTGGGGAACCCCAAGTTGGCGGCTAGGGCAAAACCCTAGGGGGCAGCGACGGCTATGGTGGTGGCCCCAAGCTAGGGTTTGGAGGAGAGGTACTTGTGTGTGCTAGGAGGGAGCCCTGCCCCTCCTTATATAGGTGGAGGAGCCGGCCGGCCAAGGGGAGGGAGGGGAGTCCCTCCCCAACTCGGCTTGGGTGGTGCGTCGGCTTGGGGAGGAGTACTCCCTCCCCAACTCGGTTTCCCCTTCCTCCTCTTTTCCTCTTTCCAAAACTTGCTGTTTGACTTTCAAACTAGCCGTTTGACTTTTCAATTTAGGATTTGAATAAACCCTTTATTTTGGACAGCGAAGACACTTAGTACATGATGCAATCATTCCAACTTACAATGACACATTCATGTACCCCTTCCCCTCCGGAGTGCCGGACATTCCAGAACCTTCTAGAACATTCCCGATGAAAAAACCGGAACCATTCCCCAACTCCGAAACGGGACTTTCTTTATATGAATCTTATTCTCCGGACCATTCCGGATCTCCTCGTGATATCCCGGATCCCATCCGATACTCCGAACAACATTCGGTCTTTTCCTCATCATACCATAACTACTCAAACAACGTCGAATCCTTAAGTGTGTCTCCCTACGGTTCGTGAATTATGCGGACATGATCGAGACACTTCTCCGAACAATAACCAATAGAGGAATCTGGAAATTCATATGGCTCCCACATATTTCTACGATTACTTTGCGATCGAATGAACCACTTACATACGATAACAATTTCCCTTTGTCTCATGATACTTTACTTATCCGAGGTTATGATCGTCGGTATCTCTGTATACCTAGTTCAACCTCGTTACTGATAAGTACTCTTTTCTCGTTCCCGTGATATGTGATCCCTTGTGAGCCAGTCACATGCTTGCAAGCTAATTGGATGAAATTCCACCGAGAGGGCCCAAAGTATATCTATCCGTCATATGGATGGACAAATCCCACTCTTGATCCATGTGTCTCAACCAATACTTTCCGAACACTCAATGCCACCTTTATAGCCACCCAGTTACGATGTGGTGTTTGATGTCATCAAAGCATCCATCCGGTAAAGGTGATATGCATGATCTCATGGTCGAAGGAATTAGGTTACTATGTATCAGAAAGCATATAGCAATTGAACTATTGAAATGACTTGATCTTTATGCTACGCTTATCTATAGGAGTATGTCCATCATATCATTCTCCTAACGATATGATCTTGTTGTTAATAACATCTCAATGTTCATGATAGGGAAACCACAATCATCTATTAACCAACAAGCTAGTATTGTATAGAGGCTTTACTAGGGACTTCAAATTAAGTTTACAAATCACACAAGTATTAATGTTTCCTTGTTAATACTATTATAGCATGAATGTAAACATTTATCATAAACACAAAGATATAATAATAACTATATTTATTATTGCCTCTAGGGCATATCTCCAACAGTCTCCCACTTGCACTAGAGTCATCTAATCTAGATTACATGGTAATATACCGAACACCCATGGCAGTTTGGTGCTGGTCATGTTTTGCCTTTGGGAGAGGTTTAGTCAACGGATCCGCCACATTCAGATCTGTGTGTACTTTGCAAATCTTTATATCCCCATCCTGGATATGTTTTCGAATAGCGTGAAAACGTAGCTTGATATGCTTCAGCTTCTTGTGTGACCTTGGTTCTTGCGCATTGGCTATGGCGCCCATGTTATCACAGTAGATAGACATTGGGTCCAGCGCACTAGGAACCACACCCAGCTCTGTAATGAACTCTTTCATCCATATCGCTTCTTGTGAAGCCTCCGAAGCAGCCATGTATTCCGATTCAGTTGAAGATCTCGCCACAACGCTTTGCATTGCACTCCTCCAGCATACTGCTGCACCGTTCAAAATAAATACGTATCCAGATTGTGATTTAGAATCATCCCGATCGGTATTCCAACTAGCATCGGTGTAACCATTAACAACGAGCTGTTCATCACCTCCATAAGAAAGAACCATATCCTTAGTTCTTCTCAAGTACTTAAGGATGTTTTTGACCGCTGTCCAATGATCCACTCCTGGATCACTTTGATATCTGGTAGTTAAACTAATAGTATATGCAATGTCGGGTCTAGTACACAGCATGGCATACATTAGAGATCCTATGGCTGAGGCATATGGAGTCTTACTCATCCTTTCTCTATCTTCTGCCGATGTCGGACTTTGAGTTTTACTCAAGGTCGTATTGGGCAACATGGGCAAGAACCCTTTCTTGCTATCTTCCATTCCAAACCTCTTTAGAACTTTGTCCAAATATGTACTCTGTGACAATGATATTTGGCGTTTCGATCTATCTCTATAAATCTTTATGCCTAATATGTAAGCTGCTTCGCCAAGATCCTTCATTGAAAAACTATTATTCAAATATTCCTTGACACTGTTAAGAAGGTCTACATCATTCCCAATCAACAATATGTCATCCACATATAGTATTAAGAATGCTACAGAGCTCCCACTCACTTTCTTGTAAATACAAGCTTCTCCATAAGTTTGTATAAAACCAAAACTTTTGATCACCTTATCAAAACGTTGATTCCAACTTCGGGATGCTTGCTTCAATCCATAGATGGACCGTTGAAGTTTGCATACCTTGTTAGCATCTTTAGGATCGACAAAACCTTTGGGTTGCATCATATACAACTCTTCATCAATGTCTCCATTGAGGAATGCTGTTTTGACATCCATCTGCCATATCTCATAATCATAATATGCAGCGATTGCTAACATAATCCTCACAGACTTTAGCTTCGCTACTGTTGAGAAAGTCTCATCGTAGTCAACTCCTTGAATTTGTCGAAACCCTTTTGCGACAAGTCGAGCTTTATAGACAGTAACATTACCATCAGCATCTGTTTTCTTCTTGAAAATCCATTTATTCTCGACAGCCTTCCGGCCATCCGGTAAGTCCACCAAAGTCCATACTTGGTTTTCGTACATGGATCCAATCTCGGATTTCATGGCGTCTTGCCATTTGTTGGAATTTGGGCTCGTCATCGCTTCCTCATATGTCTCAGGGTCATCGGTGTTGTCCACCAACATGACACTCATAACGGGATCATACCAATCTGGAGTGGTACGAGTTCTCGTTGACCTACGAGGCTCTGTAGCAACTTCAACCGAAGTTTCATGATCACCATCATTAGCTTCCTCTCTAATTGGTGCAGGCACCACAGGAACTTCTTCCGATGCTGCGCTACTCACAATTTCGAGATAAGGTTCGACAACCTCGTCGAGTTCTACTTTCCTTCCAGTCACTTCTTTCGAGAGAAATTCCTTCTCTAGAAAGGATACATTCTTGGCGACGAAGATTTTGCCTTCGGATCTATGATAGGAGCTATACCCAATAGTTTCCTTTGGGTATCCTATGAAGACGCATTTTTCCGCTTTGGGTTCAAGCTTGTCCGGCTGTAACTTATTTACATAGGCTTCGCAACCCCAAACTTTAAGGAACGACAATTTAGGTTTCTTCCCAAACCATAATTCATACGGTGTCATTTCAACGGATTTAGACGGTGCCCTATTTAAAGTGAATGCGGATGTTTCTAATGCATAACCCCAAAATGATAGCGATAAATCTGTAAGTGACATCACAGAACGAACCATATCTAAGAGAGTTCGATTACGACGTTCGGACACACCATTACGCTGTGATGTTCCCGGCGGTGTCAATTGTGAAAGTATTCCGCATTTCTTCAAATGCTCGCCAAACTCGTAACTTAGATATTCACCTCCACGATCAGAACTTAGAAATTTAATCTTCTTGTTACGTTGATTCTCTACCTCACTTTGAAACTCCTTAAACTTCTCGAAAGTTTCGGACTTATGTTTCATGAAATAGATATACCCATATCTACTCAAGTCATCCGTGAAGGTAAGAACATAACGATAACCACCACGCGATGCTACACTCATTGGACCACACACATCGGTATGTATGATTTCCAATAAGTCCGTAGCTCGCTCCATCATACCAGAAAATGGAGTCTTAGTCATTTTACCCATCAGACATGCTTCGCATCTATCAAGTGATTCAAAATCAAGTGATTCAAGAAGTCCATCGGAATGGAGTTTCTTCATCGTTTCACCCAATGTGACCAAGGCAGCGATTGCCACATATAGGTCGAATTATCGCTTGATTTCAAACGTTTAGCCTCAATGTTGTTGATATGTGTATTTCCACTATCGAGATTCAATAAGAATAGACCATCTATCAAAGGTGCATGTGCATAAAACATATTAGTCATATAAATCGAACAACCATTATTCTCGGACTTAAACAAGTAACCGTCTCGCAATAAACAAGATCCCGATATAATGTTCATGCTCAACGCAACACCAAATAACAATTATTTAAGTATAAAACTAATCCCGATGGTAGATGAAGGGGTAGCGTGCCGAGCGATCACATCAACGTTTGATCCATTTCCCACGCGCCGTCACCTCGCTCTTCTTCGCGCTTAGCTTTGATTCTCAAAGACTGTTTGAGTTACAAATATGAGCAACCGAACCAGTATCAAATACCCAGGCACTACTACGAGTACTAGTGAGATACACATCAATAACATGTATATCAGATATACCTTTCTTCTTGATGTTGCCGTTCTTCAAATCCGCCAAGTACTTCGGGCAATTTCGCTTCCAGTGACATTCTCCCTTGCAGTAAAAGCACTCAGTATCAGGCTTAGGTCCAGCCTTGGTCTTCTTCGTCAGCGTGGTAACTTTCTTACCACCCTTCTTGAAGTGTCCCTTCTGCTTAGACTTGCCTTTCTTGAATTTGGTGGTCTTATTGACCAACAACACTTGGTGCTCTTTCTTGATCTCCACTTCTGCAGACTTCAACATGGCAAAGAGTTCTGGTAACGTCTTGTTCATGTTCTGCATGTTGTAGTTCGTCACAAAGTTCTTGTAACTTGGTGGTAGTGATTGGAGGACACGGTAAATCCCCAAAGCATTAGGAATCACTATACCCAAGCTTTGAAGTTTGTTTGCGTGCCCAGACATCTTAAGCACATGCTCACTGACGGAGCTGCCCTCTTCCATCTTGCAGTTAAAGAACTTTTCAGAAGCCTCATAGCTTTCAATTGCCGCATGAGTCTCAAAGATCAATTTGAGATCCTCGAAAATGTCATATGGGTCTGAATTCTCACACCTTTTCTGAAGCTCCGATTCTAAACCATACAAGATAGCACACTGAACTGTGGAGTACTGAGTCTTCCGAGTGAGGTAAACGTTCTTTACTTCATCGGGAGCATCACCGCAGTGGGTCACCATGTGCATCCAGCACATAGGTCAAATTACCAGCTGTGAGGACAATCCTCAAATTGCGGAAACAATCTGCGAAGTTGCTTCCATTGTTTTTCAACTTTTCTTTCTCTAGTAACGCATTAAAATTGATGGTAGGGGCTGCCATTGATCTACAACATATTTGTAATATTTTAGACTAAGTTTATGACAAAATTGAGTTCATATTAATAAAATTAATCTAGGTGAACTCCCACTCAAAACAATATCCCTCACATTGTTTTAGTGATCACACGAACCAAATCCACCACATCAACACCGATCATCACGAGAGTTGATATAGTTTTAATGGCGAACAATTGACATGTTCATCATATCTACTATATGATTCATGCTTTACCTTTCGGTGATCCGTGTTCCGAGACCATGTCTGTCCATGCTAGGCTCGTCAAGATCAAACCTTAGTTTCCGCATGAGCAAATCTGGATTGCTCATGTTGTATACACTTGCGGAATCTAATACACCCGATCATCACGTGGTGCTTCGAAACAACAAGCTTTAGCAACGGTGCTAACTAAGGGTGAACACTTTGTGACTTGAAATTCATGTGCATGAGGGATCATCTTATAATGCTACCGTCGTCTACTAAGCAATACAAGATGCATAAAGGATTAATATCACATGCAATTCATAATATGTGATATGATATGGCCTTTCTTCTTTGTGCTTCCGATCTCCATCTTCAAGCACGAACATTATCTCCATCATCACCGGAATTGCATCAAGGTCAATGACGCTCCTCCATGGTTGTCGTCCACCGGCTTCAACTATTACAACAACTTTGAATAGACACGCGGGTCTTAACATAAATTAAATACAACCATATGGCTCCTGCCGGTTGCCAACTTACAATAAGGAACATTGCATACATCAAATATAATCACAATCATGGCCATATCACATCACAGCACACCCCTGCAAAACAAAGTTAGACGCCTCTACTTTCTTTGCATGTTTTACGTGGTTTGGGTCTTTCAATAAGTGTCGTTCTAACTTACGAACAAGAACCACAACATTGATACTAGTATTGTTAATCACCTGTTGTAAATTGGATCTTAACTATGCTAGGAGAAACAGGCACCCGCAAAGCCACTTATGCAATACAAGTTGCATGTCAAGCGTGGAGCAAGTCTCATGAACGATGTCATGTAAGGTTAGCCCGGGCCGCTTCATCCTAACATACCGCAAGATGCAAAGTACACAAGAAGCAATCGACAATAAATGCATCAACGCCCACAATAACCATTGTGTTTTACTCGTGCAGCAGATCTACATATAGACACGGCTCTGATACCACTGTAGGGTTTCGTAGCATGGAAAACAAAAATTTTCTACCGCATACAAACAAACAAGCCAAGATCTATCTACTAGATTGTAGCAACGAGTCGATGGAATAACTTACCCTCGAAGATTCCAAAGTGTTTAACGAGAGCGGGTTCTCGTGGGTGATGTAGTCGTACTCTTCCCGATCTCAAGATCGCGTAGACGATCCTTCCGGCGTTGCATTCCTAAGGCGCTCGCGATCGGTCACATCGTTCGATTTTCGAAGACCTTCCTCTCCCTTGTTCCAGCAGGCAGCGGAGGTTTTAGCACTCTCCTCGCGATTCCGGCAGCACAACGGCGTGGTACCGGAAGTAGAGGGGAGATCTCGCAGGGCTTCGCCTCAAGCCGGAGTGAATATGGTGGAGTATGAGAGAGTCCTCGGTGTTCTAGGGTTTAGACACACCAAGGAGGGGATGCTAGAGCCGGCGGCTAGGGTTTGGGTCACCCCAAGTCGGCGGCTAGGGCAAAACCCTAGGGGGCGGCGGCTATGGTGGTGGCGCCAAGCTAGGGTTTGGAGGAGAGGTACTTGTGTGTGCTAGGAGGGAGCCCTGCCCCTCCTTATATAGGTGGAGGGGCCGGCCGGCCAAGGGGAGGGAGGGGAGTCCCTCCCCAACTCGGCTTGGGTGGTGCGCCGGCTTGGGGAGGAGGACTCCCTCCCTAACTCGGTTTCCCCTTCCTCCTCTTTTCCTCTTTCCAAAACTTGTCGTTTGACTTTTCAATTTAGGATTTGAATAAACCCTTTATTTTGGACAGCAAAGACACTTAGTACATGATGCAATCATTCCAACTTACAATGACACATTCATGTACCCCTTCCCCTCCGGGTGCCGGACATTTCGGAACCTTCTAGAACATTCCCGATGAAAAAACCGGAACCATTCCCCAACTCCGAAACGGGACTTTCTTTATATGAATCTTATTCTCCGGACCATTCCGGATCTCCTCGTGATATCCCGGATCCCACCCGAGACTCCTAACAACATTCGGTCTTTTTCTCATCATACCATAACTACTCAAACAACGTCGAATCCTTAAGTGTGTCTCCCTACGGTTCGTGAATTAAGCGGACATGATCGAGACACTTCTCCGAACAATAACCAATAGAGGAATCTGGAAATTCATATGGATCCCACATATTTCTACGATTACTTTGCGATCGAATGAACCACTTACATACGATACCAATTTCCCTTTGTCTCACGATACTTTACTTATCCGAGGTTATGATCGTCGGTATCTCTGCATACCTAGTTCAACCTCGTTACTGATAAGTACTCTTTTCTCGTTCCCGTGATATGTGATCCCTTGTGAGCCAGTCACATGCTTGCAAGCTAATTGGATGACATTCCACCGAGAGGTCCCAGAGTATATCTATCCGTCATATGGATGGACAAATCCCACTCTTGATCCATGTGTCTCAACCAATACTTTCCGAACACTCAATGCCACCTTTATAGCCACCCAGTTACGGTGTGGTGTTTGATGTCATCAAAGCATCCATCCGGTAAAGGTGATATGCATGATCTCATGGTCGAAGGAATTAGGTTACTATGTATCAGAAATCATATAGCAATTGAACTATTGAAATGACTTGATCTTTATGCTACGCTTATCTATAGGAGTATGCCCATCATATCATTCTCCTAACGATATGATCTTGTTGTTAATAACATCTCAATGTTCATGATAGGGAAACCACAATCATCTATTAACCAACAAGCTAGTATTGTATAGAGGCTTTACTAGGGACTTCAGATTAAGTTTACAAATCACACAAGTATTAATGTTTCCTTGTTAATACTAATATAGCATGAATGTAAACATTTATCATAAACACAAAGATATAATAATAACTATATTTATTATTGCCTCTAGGGCATATCTCCAACACAAAGCAGTGGTGCTTCCGTGATTGCACACATGTCTGGGTACCCTGACAACCTCCGCGCCCTCGCTCCATCGAAGCAGAGGAAGCAACAAATCCTGCTAGAAAAATCCACCGGGAACATGTATCTCGCTATCCGAAACCATGGGAAAATTCTAAAGGGGAGAGAGATCCTTCACGAGGAGGAGTGAGATGAGAGGAGGGAGTGGGGTGCCTTTTATAGGGAGAGGGGGGCAGCACCCTCCCATGGAGTGGAAGCCATGGAGGTTCCCCCACCTCTTTCACATTCATGTGGGTGGAGCTCCCACTCACATAAATAGCCACCCACTCAAAATTCCACTCACCTCCATTAAATTTCCACCAAATTTAATGCAATCTCTTATTAAATAAAACTCTTTTATTTATTTATTAAGATTTTTTAATTACTTTAATTAACAAACATTCACATAAAACCCTTGCTAGTATTCAATTTCACATGCAGAACCAGTTTCAGCAATTTCAACCAAAACACTTCCGGTGTCTAGTGAAATAAATTCCTGCGCTTTCTTTTTCTTTCTCTGACATATTATTTGCTCCGAATGGTGTCAGTAACTCTACGGTTCACGAATAATGTAGATATGATCGAGACTCCTCTTCGATCAATAATCAGCAGCGGGACCTGGAGATCTGTACTGACTCCCACACATTCAACGTGACTTCTGTGATCATGTGAACCTTATACGTATGTAATTCAATCCCTTTGTCTCGCGATATATTACATGTCCGAAATTCGATCATCGGTATATCCATACTTAGTTTTATCTCGTTACCGACATGTACTCTTTTCTCGTTCCCATGATATAATATTCTAGTGATCAAATCACTTGCTTGCAAGCTAACTAATGTGATATCACCGAGAGAGCCCAGAGTATATCTCTCTGTCATCGGGATGGACAAATTCCACTCTTGATCCATGAGCCTCAACATAACACCTTCGTAGCACTGAACCCATCTTTATAGTCACCCTATTACGGTGTGATGTTTGATGTTATCAAGATACTCTTTCGATGTTAGTGATTGACATGATCGCATGGTCTAAGGATTAAGATTACTTCGTATGTTGTTATAGCAATATAAACACCATGACCTTGATCGTAATGCTATACTTCGGATGAATGTTCATCACATCATTCCAAGAATGTTGTGACCTCGTTATTAACAACATCCAATGTCCATGATCAGAAAACCTTTGATCATCTTGTTAATCAGCGAGCTAGTTTATAAGAGAGGCATAACTAGGAACTTTATTTTGTTCATTAAACACACATGTATTAACGTTTCCGTATTAATACAATTATAGCATGCAAAATAAACATTTATCATAAATAAGGAATACGATAATAACCACTTTATTATTGCCTCTCGGGCATATTCCCTTCACCCGCCACAAAATGGTGGAGGCTATCTCGTGTAGGGCGACGGTGGTCCAGGGATATGCGAAACCAGGAGGCGGCCCTGCAGCTCGCCAGTGGAAGGCGGCAGCTCAATGATCTACTGGCTGGGGCCATGTCTGGTGGATAGAGCCGGTGGCATATTGCGCTACTCCTTCCCTGACTAGTTGCCCTAGATGGATTCAAATCATCATCTTCTTCATGGACGTGTGGCCATGTTTCATGGCTAGATCTTGATGGGTCTCACTGGTCTAGATCACAACATGATGCTTGGTTATGTCTACCCTGGCCTGTTGGCTACTCATGCCTGGCTGCGGCTGCATATGGTTTCCTCTATAAGGCCTTGATGGATGTGCACCTCCAAGGATAGTGCCTCATGCCTTATGTGCCACCACACCGCGCTCCTCTATTATGGAATTAGATGCATTGCCGATGCAATTGTGGGCTACGTGCTCGGGCGTTAGGTGACCATCAACCGATATCTACACTTCGGTTATGTTGACCTCGACGGCTGCATTACTCGATTACCAATGTATTTACATGGGTATTTTCAAGACCGTCATGTTTGTAAAATATAGGTTAGGATTGTTGGAATTTCACCCATGGATCAATCACATAAAACTAGGCGAACACATGCACGCGAAAACTTGTGGCTAGGGGCGCATGTCGCACCCTCTAATTTCTGTGTTTTTTGCTTTTTTCAACTCACAGTACAACTTTCAATACAGACCAACGTGACATTGTGTATATTTATATACGATCAGACTACTAGACGACCCTAACTTGGTAGGACACGGACAAGACATCAACCGGACTCAAATAACTCCTAAACTCTCACTAGTACGTATCCTATCCGGACTAAACATGCTATTTATGGCATGCAAGCCAACTCAAGCGTGAACTCTCCTAGTTCTACCTAAGTTTAAACACTATTATGCAAAATTATTGCTAACAAGGCTCTGAAAGCACAATCTTACATGCTTATGTCTGAGTCGAGATTTCTGTTCTAAGGAGTACTCGAAGATTGTAGGGAGAAGATGACACTTCACCACTCGATGATCTCAAACCGTACATATGATGTCAATGATCTGGCCGATCAGTGAATTGCAGCAGTAATCGACAAGTAGGGGCGGCCACATAGGATGACTTCGTTCTTGGTGGTGCTTTTGTGTGCCATGTCTTAGTTTTGGGTTGAGAACCCTAGGTATGGCCTTCATTGGTTGTACGTGACAATGGCAACTCTATAAAGTTTTCCTCGTTGCATGCATTGTTCAAAATTGGACCTTCTCTGGGTAAAAAGCTACGTTCCCCAATTTTGGTGTTAGTTCGGCGACAACAACGCTTGTGTCAATTACGTTGCTGAATGTGTCGCTTCGGAGAACAATTCTTGGAGCCTAGGTGCCGCCAATAATGGTGGTTAGTTCATGCTGTTTTGGGCCGCTGACTTAGGCAGGGCCCTTTTCCTATTTTTCTTCTATTTTGTCTTTTTGCCAGTATCCATCCTTGATGTTTAGATTGGCATTATACTGTTACAGAGGTCGGATGTAATTGATATCATCTTGGTATTAATATATTATCTTTATCAAAAAAAATTTGATTGTTGCCGGAGACTTACATATCTGTATAGAGGGCATGGGCATGAACATACACGCTCAAAAACTAAGATATTCATCCAAGAAAGAACTACTCCATAGTTAACTAACGCGTTGGTACGCAAAGCATGGTTTTCAAGCATCGTGCATTATCAAGATGGCAATGTACATGAACATCTGAGCTTGACTTCCTTCTTACTCCGCTCTCGTCGCATCCTTCGTGTCGTTACTACAACTCACTCATATGCCTACGGTCCGGCCTTACATGCTATTAGTATGTAGTGTTTGTGATCTGCGGTATAGTATATGTTCCGAATTACAGAAAGATGGAATGTTCAATGGGAGAAAAATGTTTGATTGGGGAAATCTATTATATACTAAAAGCAATATAAAGATGTTTTTCGAGGCACCTGGTTGATCCACATCATCTAAATTATTTTGAATAGTTAGATCTAAAATTAATGGTTGAGATGTTGTATGAGATTAAAAGATAAGTCATGTTACGTAAAAGTGAAGATATACAAAATAAGTATAATGTCACTTAGTTGTTATGGACAGATTTTTTTTTCAAAGGATGGTCAGCTAACATTTTTTTTATTTTAAAGAATGGTACGTGTTGGCTCCTGCTGTTCGTGTCAATCACGAATGGTGCACGTGTGCCTTTTTTCCCTAAAACTCATTAAATTACTCTGGCTGGCTGGTAGTCAAAAAGATTAGTATGAATCAGATTGTAGGCTTCCGATGATTATTCTAGCCAAGTTGAATTTGTTTATATATGTATCTTCTATTATATACTAAAAGTAATATAAAAGCGTCTAATAGAGCCACCACGTTAAGCCACATCACTCTAATTTATTTTAATCATTAGATCCAAAATATATGGCTCAGATTTAACGAGAGGTTAATATTTATATAACTATGTAATTTGGTTTGGCATAGTGGTTTGATACGGTGTATGGTAAAGACACGTATCCCTTTCAAAAAAGACACGTATCAATTAGAAAGAGATTTATCTTACAAGATTATTAGATTATAGAGAAAGAGAACTATCTCACCACGTACAAACTAATTAGAAGCAAACTCCAAAACTGTTCGGCCACAAAATATGGTTTTTTTTATGGATTCACAATGGTGTTAGAGACACATTTCACGCAAGACAAATTGTCTAACCGTCACTCTATTGCCAAATCGCTAAACTTTCCGGAAAAGAATAGTCGTGAGTATCACCAGTTACATAGACTACTGCACGATAAACATTGGTCCAGAAAAAATACAAAGAATTAGACGCAGCCAATATTCATTTATTCTATATCGGCACCATGTTAGCTATGGAAAAACAATTCCTAATCAAGTCAATATGAGATGTGATTTTAGCTTACATCCATGTGTGGCATGCCATAGTAGTACTACCATAGGACACGGTGGCAGCCTGGCAAGGAAAATACATGACATGCTTAGAAATTAGAATGATTTCTACATATATAAAGCTATAAATAACCTTTTAGAACATAATTTATAAAATTCAAATTAACCTCACATATTCTAAAAAACATCTAAGAGATGTTGACTTTATAGACTATGACTATAAGAGCAAGTAAAATCAGCTGACTATAAGGAATATAAAAGGAGAGAGAATGTAAGTGGGCTATAAGTTAACAGCTGGCTCTAGCACGTGCTCATAGGAAGCTTGTGTGAGTGAAATGTGGGCCACATATTAATTAAGTCGTAGCCTTTTGTAGCTAACTATTATACAAGTGAACTATAAGCTGGCTATAAATAATATGACACTTTTTTATAGTTAACACCGACTATATTATTGAACTTGCTCTAAGTCATCAGGCGGATAGAGGCAGAGACACATCCTCACAAGGTGGACTATCAAACCAATGCTCTATTGCCAAATCAGCAAATTTCCCAAAAAAAACAAAAGAACAAGCCATGAGATTCAGCAGTTAAATGGACTATTGCATAATAAACATTGATCCATATGAAAAATACCATGAATTTGACAAAGCTAATATGCATTTATCATATACGACACCATCTCGAAAACCAAGACATTGTCTAATAGAACACAATAACATCACATACCCGAACTACAATCAAATATAAATATGTAGTTTTGCATCCCTCATCCTTGCAACCTTTATCATTTTTTGAAGGTCAAACAAAGTGGGAATATTGAAACAGATTGTTTTATTGAAAAGGAAATGGGGAGATAGGGGTTTCAATGTGCCTCTATATGGAGCAGTAGATTTTGTAGCTAACTATTATAGAATGGCCAGCAACGAGAATGGTGGAGTGGAGGCACATTGAAACCCCATATGGAACAATGTGTCTCTATATTAGCTTTTGTAGCTAACTATTATACAAGTGAACTATAAGCTGGCTATAAATAATATGACACTTCTTTATAGTTAACACCGACTATATTATTGAACTTGCTCTAAGTCATCAGGCGGATAGCGGCAGAGACACATCCTCACAAGGTGGACTATCAAACCAATGCTCTATTGCCAAATCAGCAAATTTCCCAAAAAAAACAAAAGAACAAGCCATGAGATTCAGCAGTTAAATGGACTATTGCATAATAAACATTGATCCATATGAAAAATACCATGAATTTGACAAAGCTAATATGCATTTATCATGTACGACACCATCTCAAAAACCAAGACATTGTCTAATAGAACACAATAACATCACATACCCGAACTACAATCAAATATAAATATGTAGTTTTGCATCCCTCATCCTTGCAACCTTTATCATTTTTTGAAGGTCAAACAAAGTGGGAATATTGAAATAGATTGTTTTATTGAAAAGGAAATGGGGAGATAGGGGTTTCAATGTGCCTCTATTTAGTACGACAACGTCTCAATCACAAATACATTATTGCCAAATAGAGACTAATGCAAAATATCTAAACTTCACTCTAGAGATGGATTACTTCCTTCCTCACCTCCGAGAGCATTTAATTGTTGTTGAAGGTCAAGTGACATGGAAATAAATTGAAACGAGATATTTTCATTGAAAATGAGAAGAGTAGTTTGTAGGTTCGACTTTAGGAGACTTTTGGAGTCAAAGAAGTGTCCATGCTCCTTCATGGATGATTCATACGACCATACATCATAAATATGTGTGAAAAAAAACATATATATATATATATATTTATAAAATCACGGTCAATAGATTTCCATAGTTGTACATAAGCAAATTACACAACTGTACGTGAACATATAGCAACCAACAGAACTTTCTAATTTTATCAAGTTTAACAATCAATAATAGATCTTCCTAAAGTATGTCATATTTTTATTTGACAATTATATGATCTAAACTTATCACAATTCCAAAGATTCATGAATTTACTTAAATGTCATATAGCAATCTTCCATTGAATGTACAATTTGAAGCATTAAAAATGAAAATGCAATTGATTAGTTCAATTGTTATGGAGTCAGTTATGGCGTATATATATTTGGACGCGTAAGTAACACACTCACCTTACCCTATGAAGATGATATACTCAAGGGTAATGGAATTATCTCTATAAACATACAATTTAATTGCCACAAGATGAAGAAAATTGTAGTTTTGTAACTAGATTCGAGCTCTATTCATAAGCTACTTGACGTGGAAATTTAGGGTCCCTCATTAAGCAAGTTCTTGATTGAGGATATGAACGAGGATAAATTCGTCTTGATTTACCGTATTAATACGATGGAATTTATAATCCATTATAATGGTATAAACATCATAGGATCGTTCCTCAAGTAAACCTTAATTATTTTGTAGTATGTGTGTTAGCCATGCATAATGATATATGATCCCCTACTAACTAGAAGTTAGGTCATTGTGTAAACTTTAATTATATATATACCAATTCGTTCTCATGCATAAACTTCACATATGGTCATTAATGTTGTGTTTCGATAAGTAGCCTAATAACGTTTGACACATGAATTAAAGATGATTAAAGATGCCTTCTATGCATACCATATAAATTTAGCATAGAACATGAATATATAATGTAATATGTTCTATTGCATAACATGATTGTCCATCAAGTAGTGAAGGTATTTTTCATAAATTTTAGCACACCAAAGACGATGTCCCTCACTAAAATAACAACTAAACATAATGCCCTCGCTTTTGCGAGGGCCACCATGCTAGTTCTTTGTAAAAAACGATATCCTAAAAAGGTGTCTTCAAATTAAAAATTATTTGAGAAATTTGAGTGGGGGCTGCTCTCTTTGGGTCCTCCCTATTCACGATTATATTGAAGTTACTCTACTACGAAGTCGAGGTTGTGTACCTAGCTCGGTACAGTTCCTTACGTTGTAATTGTCCTTGAACGACGAACCAAGAATCGGTAACCTGCAACAGGGCTTTGCTGCAATACGGATCAAGTTCCTAACCGTGGAAATAAAATTAGATGCTAGAGCCACCAGTAGTTAGACAGGATTAGGTGATAATGAATCGTTTGGCACGACCAATATCGTGTCCGGTTGGCGAGATCAACATTGGCAAGCCAAGGTGGCACTGCACGTGGTATTTTTTGTGATCCATATGTAACTCCTGATGTCTTCTATGTCCAAATTTCATATCTAATGTGCATATAGGCACAATACAATATGCACAAGATAGGCATGGTAATTCCAATATGTAATACAAATTTATCATTTGCTTGAGAAAAACCTTCCTCCTTTTATGGGACTTGGTTTGTCATTTGTCCTTGGTACACTAGTGCAGAGAGGCCCATTGGTCCCGGTTGGTAAGGGGCTTTAGTCCCGGTTACCCAACCGGGATGGGGCAATCGGGACTAAAGCCTCAACCTTTAGTCCCGGTTGCCCCACCAACCGGAACAAATGGGGGTACACGTGGCGGCGTCAGAGCGCGAGGGGGTGGAGCATTAGTCCCGGTTCATAACACGAACCGGCACAAATAACCTTCTGCCAGGCAAAGATTGCCATTTCTGCCATGCGTAGAATTCATTTTGGCACATTTTGTTGCCGCGGCAGCATTTTCGCCACTTTTTGTGCCGCGGCAGAGAATTCATTTAAATTGTTTTATTGTTTATTTAGTGTTTTGCACTTATCAATGAAGGAACCGTTATATTACACAAGATCATGATGACAATATTACATTCGATACACGGATCGAGTTCATGCACTACATACAAAAGTTGCTCTTTTTACAATCCCCGTTGTCTATACACAGCCGAATAGTATTCCCCTTTTGGGTTTAGGACTTCTGCACCCAAGAATCCCGCCAATTCCTCCTGAATTGCTCGTACGCGATCCTTTGACAGAAGACCGTCCCGTAGACGTTCGATCTGATTTAAAAAAGGAGTCAGCCTATATGAATAAAACTAAACACAATTTGATTGTAATTAAAAACTATAGAAATTGTTTACGTACGTGGAGTTGCTCTAAATTTCTGCCATTCTCATCGCATGTCTGCCGGATAAACTCGCAAACATAGTATCCACATAGATTGTTACCTGGTCCCTGCGTCAGGCACTTTACTAGAACAGAGTTTAATCAAAATAATAATCAAGCATGATAATAACTGTATCAAAACTAGAATCAAAGAGATGCGCGGATATAGCTAGTGGTGCTTACATCTAGTGGTTGAAATGTAAGCTCCTCTTTCCAAACACCCCTAGCCTTGTTGGTGAACCGTTTCCAAGCTGCCGTGAACAAAACGAATAAAAGAAGTTATTAATTACTTGATATCATAAAATTCACGAACGTTGCCGATATAGTGTCGTAATGATTAGAATTACCGCTGGAGAAGCATCTGCATGTCCTTCCACGTCTCAAGGGGTTTATGTTTCGAGTCCATGACTAGTACACGCCCTTTGATTAATAGAATATAGTGGAAGCTACGAATGCATAACTAATCAATTATATACTTAACATCGAGTAAGCGAAATAGAAAGTGTATATAAGACAATAACACTCACTCGAAGTTGTAAGGAAAAAGTATTTCCCTTCTGGTTTCTTGAAACCTTAACGCGTGTACTATATTATCCTCCGTATCCTGGGGGCTTGTTTTGAGATTAGCTTCATGAACCCAATATGGGTCAATGAAGCAATGTCATAGATTTGTCCTCTGCTGCATTCGAGAATCTTCATTCTGCGTATTACAGTATGATTATATACATGCAATAAACAAGGTGAGATAGCTGGAGACTAAATTAATTACAGAATTAGTACTTACAGACAATAGGCACTGATGATCGATTTTTCCAAGGCGTCTTGATTGAATAATTTAAATAGTTCATCAAATTCAATGGATATCATGTCATGCTTTTCTTTCCCATGATGATTTTTTGTAACCCTCAGCACTATCCAGTTAGCCCCGGCCTTTGTGGCATGCATGTACTAGTTATGCAATCTTCGCATTTTTGTTAGAAGATTTTTTACCTCCTCAGGTTTGATGAGAGGTTTGCCGTACTGGTATTTGTATGCTACTTCACTCACGGGGAAGTACTCTAACTGGGATAAGTACTGGGCAATACTCATACCTTGAGCAGCGGCAGCTTCTCGGTATTGTTCCACTACCTCTGGATCATACTGCTCTTCGGTCCCATATTTTCTCGACCCCACATTGGTTTGGGAAATCACCTTGAGAGGGGCGCAAGACTGTTTTGCTTGTTCTCCGAGCTGGGCAACAGATTGCTCGCTTGCATCAGTACTGCTCTTCGAGGCTTTTTGTGCCTCATGTGACTTGAGAATAGAACACTCATAGACTGATGACAGCTTTGGCTCGGGTTGATGAAGAGACTTTAGCATTTTCAACACTTTGGCTTTTTCTTCTTTGGTGCTGGGGAACTCTGGCTCTTTCAGCCGCCTCAGCTTAGCTAAAAACGTTGTTGTTTCCGCATCAACGATCGCCACAGTCTCCTCTTCAGTACAGTCATAAGCTCTCTTTGGAGGAACCTTTGGTACTTTTGGAAGAGGCTCTTGTTTACGTTTCGGCGATCGCTTACCACGACGCAGAGTAGCGGTAAGCTTACGCTTTTTATCCTGAGGCGTCGGCAATGGCTCCTGCGGCGATGGCTGCGCCGGAGATTGGTGAGGCGACGGAGCCGGGTGAGGGGACGAAGATGGCTGTCGCGGCGGCGATGACCTCGCTGGAGACAGGTGAGGCGCCGGCGAAGATGGCCTTGCCGTGTGATTTCGAAGAACGATACATTCCTTTGGCCATAGAATGGTGACGTTTTTTGCGTCTCCCAGTTCAGTCACATCCCCTTCACCTGCAGGGTAGTCAAGCTTCAAAACTTCAAAGGTGGGCACGATTTCATCCACCCCGACAACAGCGTAGCCCTCTGGAACCGGACGACAGTGGTAAGTTGTTGTGGGTCCAATTGGTAAGGCATAGCCGACCGCCACCTTCATTGATATGTTCACAACTTTGACATGTAGCTCGCAGTGTGTCATCTCTGTGATATCATCCACTGGGTAGACAACAGGAGCCATCGTCGGTGCACCATCGTCATCGCCATTGTCATCACCCGGGACCTCGGTGGAAGCCACACTGCTTTTTCGATTATTCGATAGGCTGGTAGCATCGAATGCAGTGTGCTGCTGAGATGGGCCGGTAGTACTTTGCTCTTTAAGTGCGTTAATTTCATCTTGTTGTTGCTTTATTCGTTCTTCAATTATACACATTCGCTCTTTCTGACTATCTGCTTCAACTTCCGTCCTGTCCTTTCTCCGCTGACGGCTTCTATTAGGATATTTCTTCCTCTCTTCGGGAAACCCAGTCCTTCATGGTTGGGAGCCTCTTGTGCCTCGTGTTCGTCCATCATGTTCCTTATTTCCAAGGGCGAGTGTGAGCTCATCATTCTCTCTATCGGGAATGAAGTTCCCAACTTTAACAGCCTTTACTGCTTTTCTCATTCTCTCGATTGGCAAGGGGTCTTCTTTATGTCGTATGTTATATATACACATCCTTTCCGAGCCCAACATGCCCCCATGCCCGTAAAACCAATTCCTTGCACGTTCTACCCAATCGTCTATCTCTGGGGTGATCTTTTTAGCACGCAGTTCATTCTCAAGTTTCTCCCACTTAGGAATGCCAGCCCTGTAGCCACCTTGCCCCATAGTATGGTGATACTTCTTGTTAGCAAGATTCACTTATTCGCTAGACATTTTCTTAGCTTTTTCTGATGTCTTGTATTCCACAAACTCAGCCCAGAATGGTTTTATCTTCTCAAACTGAATATTCTTGAAATCGGGAGTCTTCTCTTTCACGACATAGTCAAGGTGCAATCTTTTCTTCCAGTTGGTGAAACACTGGACCATCTTCTTCAAAGACCACTCCCTGACCTTAGCCTCCATGGCTCTCCCATGTTCTAAGGCGTCCTCAACTGGATCCTCCGCATTTGGATCCATCTCTGTCTTCGGTAGTTTGAAATTAACCATGAGCCTCTTCCACAGTAAATCTTTGGCGTGGTTAGGGACAAATAAACATGTTCCCTCTTCATCTGCATTAGCAGGCCTATTCGAATTTCTAATAGTGATCGGGATTAAGTCCCTAACGATTACTCCGCATTGTGCCACAAATTTGTTTGCGACAACTTCGGGAGCCGTCGGTTTGCCGTCTTCAGCGACATCTTCGATCCTGAACCTCTCATGGTCTTGCAACTTTTTGGTTGGGCCTCTTCTGCTCTTTTCAGTAGATTTGTTCGATCCGGAGGGCTAAAAGAAGAAAGATCGTCGTTACTATTTCTATATAGATAGCAGATGATTAATTAATGAATTAATTATATTACATGCACCTCGCCGGAGCGGTCGCTTCTAGATTACACAAGGCATCGCCTTCTCCCTCGCGGAAGGCAACACCTTCAACCTCAAACAAGTCGTCTATTCTGGTAAAAAGAGGATCACCCTCACCGGAGTTGTTCAGAAACGTTGATACATCTAAATTTTCTTCCCCGCGGATCACACCTTGGATCAACTCTTCCTTTTCTTCGTCTCTGACGTGTGGGTCCATATTTTCTGCATCGGTGGAAAAACGAATAAGTCAAAGCGGCTAAGGGAGAAAGTTAGGTACGGTGTTGAGAGATATAAACCCTAATTAAGAGAAACCCTAATATATACATACACAATAATAAAAATGAAGAGAAACCCTAAACCCTAAACCTAGCTACAAAAAGGAAACTATGTAGTAGATAGGTAACTCTAGCTAAAATCAATATTTCGGAGTTCCGAGGGGTGTAAAACCTTGTTTGGATAAACCTCGGATGCATATGAGAGGGGAACATGAGTATAAGGCTACAAAAGGGAAACTATCCAGCAGATAGGTAACACTAGATACTAATAAAATACCATATTGGAATCGATTTAAGAGGGTTCGGAATGCCCTGGCGAAGGCACATTTTCGAAACCACATGCACCTAAGGGGTATTAATGATTCCTTATCTAAGATAGGGCTTTTAAGTTGCTTGACAATGTGAATCGGGTCTGGGGCTACCCACAGTGACTGACCAGTGGGGCCGAAGACCAATAATACCAAACTAATTAATAAACCTAATAATACCTAACTAATAATAAACCTAATAATCCAAACACCGAAAAAAAGGGAAACAATCAACACATGGCGTCGATGCAATGATCAAGCAAGTATGATGATATGACAAGTTAATTTGCATTGGAATGTAACCCTAAGACATGCTCGACGATTTAATCGGGGTTCCGAGGGGTGAAAACCCTAACTCGGGGAAACTCTGCAACATATGAGAGGGGTGCATTTGTTCTTCTAATTATACTTGTCATTTAAGTTGTTGAACAATGAATGATTATAGGTTAAATATATAGGTTTCATTTTTCTGAACAATTTGATATATTATTTGTATTTTTTCTGACTTATAAACAATAAGTTATTGATTTTACAATATTAAATCATTTTCTGGAATTAAAAACAAAAAGGCAAATAGTTTTTACACCGGGGCGACCCCTAGCCAGTGAGACTGACAGAAGGGCCCCAGTGCCAACTCAGCCTCCACGCAAGCAAGCAGGACCCACCGAAGCTTTGACCGCGCTGACCCCGCCCGCTGATGTCAGCAGGACGTCAGCGTGACGTCATTACCGGGGATCAGCCCCAGATCGTCGACGGGGAGGGCGCTGGAGCGCGGGCGGAGCAGCGGGAGCGGGTGCGATGGATGCGGGCTAGCGTACCCAGCCGTTTAGTAGCGGCGCCGCTCCGGATTGGTCGCCGGAAGAGGAAGCACGACGGCGGCCGATGGCGGTGGCTTTAGGTCTTCGCCGCGGCAGCGATGCAGAGAGGAAGTGGAAGAACGGAGAGGACTGTGAGGTCGAGGGTCTCACCACGGAGGCGGTGGAGAGATCATCTCGACCAAGCGAGCTCAGACGTGGCCGGAATCGTCGAGAACATCGGTGACCGGACTTCGGGGAGGAGCTCCTGATTGCGGTGGTTACGGGCACCCTTCGTCAATTCTGTTGGAGGGGAGGCGATTCCTGACGAGGAGGCGGAGGCAGAGCAGCGGCGGCGGTCGGTAGGGCATGCAGGGCGGCGGGGTAGCCTGACGGCGTTGCTTTAGAGCCTGTGCGCGAGAAGATTGTGAGATGGGGAAGAAGAAGAGGAGGGGCACCCAGTTATAACCAAAGGGCCTTTTGTCCCGGTTGGTGGCTCCAACCGGGACTAAAGGGTCATACGTCCCGGTTGGAGCCACCAACCGGGACGTATACTCCAATTTTTTCAGCAGACCAAGGGTTGGCGCGCGGAGGGGTCTTTAGTCCTGGTTGGTGGCTCCAACCGGGACATATGACCCTGTTTTCAAATTTTTTCAGGAATTTTCTTTCTATTCCCGCCTTATTTTTTATTTTGGGGTTTAAATTTGTAATGTTTTTTAAATGATAATTACTTTGTAATTTAGAAAAACTTTAAACATAAAAAGTGTTTGAATTTGAATAACTAATTCGAAACCATTTTCTGTTTTTACAAATAATTAATGTAACCATTTAAACTATGAACCATTTAAAATTAAAAATGAATTAACTTATTTTTTGAATATTAATTTGGAATTTAGAAAAACTTTAAACATAAAAAGTGTTTGGATTTGAATAACTAATTCAAAACCATTTTCTATTTTTAAAAAATAATTAATGTAACCATTTAAAATATGAACCATTTAAAATTAAAAATTAATTAACTTATATTTTTTGAATATTAATTTGGAATTTAGAAAAACTTTAAACATAAAAAAGTGTTTGAATTTGAATAATAATTCAAAACCATTTTCTGTTTTTAAAAATAATTAATGTAACCATTTAAACTATGAACCATTTAAAATTAAAAATGAATTAACTTATATTTTTTGAATATTAATTTGGAATTTAGAAAAACTTTAAACATAAAAAGTGTTTGGATTTGAATAAATAATTCAAAACCATTTTCTGTTAAAAAAAATAATTAATGTAACCATTTAAAATATGAACCATTTACAATTAAAAATGAATTAACTAATATTTTTTTAATATTAATTTGGAATTTAGAAAAACTTTAAACATAAAAAGTGTTTGTATTTGAATAAGTAATTCAAAAACATTTTCTGTTTTTAATTTGGATTTGAATTAACTTATATTTTTTATATATTAATGGGCGGGAAAAAAGGACGGAAAATAATGGGCGGAAAGAAAATTTGATTAGGATAGAACTAGAATTAAAGTACATAACGCAACTAACACAAAGTTACATAGAAGAACTGAAAATTAAGATACATGGCCAGATTAAGCCACAATCGGCCGAACTTGTTTTGCAATATTGGAATGATTCAGTCATGCTCCTGCCTACACCTGTAATACTCGCCACTGTAGTCGTCGTACTTGCCGTGGCCGTCGTCGGGGTCGTCGTCGGGGTCGCCGTAGTTGAACCTTCAAGGCTGAGTATGAGTGGGCTGGACTTGAGGGAAGCGCAGGCGGGAGCTAGAGTCGGCGGCCGTGTCGTAGGCCATGACGCTCTGGAGAGTCCGGCCGCGCCACCACAGCCGACGGCCGGCCTCGTTGAAGTTCGGAGGAGGTGGGCCATCCTCCTCGTGCCTGGCAAGCGCCCTCTCACGCCAATCCACGAAGAAGGCTTCCCAAGTCGGGACATAGTCGGGATGCCATCTGGGATTCCTCCGCTGCTCCGGCGTGAGCTCGAAGTAGTAGTGGTTCGTAATGGCCATCCCGACGCGCCACACCTAGAGGGACAGGAGGAACCGGCACGCCTCAAGGCCGGCATCCGACCGACGGGGACACAAGAGCCAGTGGCGAGGGTAGTTCGTGGCGCAAAGTGCCTCCGCCTCCCTGGGAATTAGTGCTACGGTGGAAGTCATGGGAAAGATTGATGAGGTTGCAGATATGAGTCTAGAGATGTGCAATGACAATGGAGGTCAACCCTACATATATATATAGTGAGAAATGGCAGGAAGATAACTGGAGGGAAGAACTGGCGGGAAGAACCGGCCGGAAGATCTGGCGGGAAGAAATGGCGGGAAAAACCGGACCCACTTCCTACTGATTTGGCAGACATTTGTCCTTTTTACCCGGGATGGACAAAAAGGTTTGAGATGTCCCAGTTGGGAGATAGTCCATGTAAGGTGGTCTAGTATTTTAGGAAAATGGGACGGTAGCATTCTGAAACGGCATTTTGGTGGTTACTTCACAAAACGACCCGTTTTTTGCGCTCGGAAAATGGAAAAGGGCTTTTCCGTGCGACAAAAAGGAAAACTTCCTCCTGCAACATTTTTCTCCATACCAATGTCCACACACATGCATAATATGGGCACAACATCACAAACTATGCCGTGATTCAGCACATAACATCGGTCATTTGGAACGAAAGCCATGAAACCTCGAACATGATAGGTCATTTTGTGAAGGTTTTTTGAAACATAATCAATATACCAAGTCTGGTATTTTTCCTTTCAAGTATATAACATAATATGACACCACGCGAAGGATTTTCATTGCTCGGATTTTTTTTTGAATTTATTATGCCCGTTTTGAATTATCTGAATTTCTAACTATGGTCGAACCGGTGTGCATGAAGATAGGGGACGAGCATTGTTAGAACTTGCATTGGATCTCTGAATAAACCACATATTGCGAGTCTAAAAATGATTTTTTCAAAAAATCACGGGCGATAGATCATGTACCTGTAGTACAAACCGGACCCACTTTCTACTGATTTGGCAGACATTTGTCCTTTTTACCCAGGATGGACGAAAAGGTTTGAGATGTCCTGGTTGGGAGATAGTACATTTAAGGTGGTTTAGTATTTTAGGAAAATGGGACGGTAGCATTCTGAAACGGCATTTTGGTGGTTACTTCACAAAACGACCCGTTTTTTGCGCTCGGAAAATGGAAAAGGGCTTTTCCGTGTGACAAAAAGGAAAACTTCCTCCTGCAACATTGTTCTCCATACCAATGTCCACACAAATGCATAATATGGGCACAACATCACAAACTATGCCGTGATTCAGCACATAACATCGGTCATTTGGACAGAAAGCCATGAAACCTCGAACATGATAGGTCATTTTGTGAAGGTTTTTTCGAAACATAATCAATATACCAAGTCTGGTATTTTTCCTTTCAACTATGTAACATAATATGACACCACGCGAAGGATTTTCATTGTTCAAATTTTTTTTGAATTTATTATGCCCGTTTTGAATTATCTGAATTTCTAACTATGGTCGAACCGGTGTGAAGATAGGGGACGAACATCGTTAGAACTTGTATTGGATCTCTGAAGAAACCATATATTGCGAGTCTAAAAATGATTTTTTCAAAAAATCACGGGCGATAGATCATGTACCTGTAGTACAAACCGGAGCCACTTCCTGCCCATTAGGCAGACATTTGTCCTTTTTACCTAGGATGCATGGACGAAAATGTTTGAGATGTCCCGGTTGGGAGATAGTCCATGTCAGGTGGTCTAGTATTTTAGGAAAATGGGACGGTAGCATTCTGAAACGGCATTTTGGTGGTTACTTCACAAAACGACCCATTTTTTGCGCTCGAAAAGTGGAAAAGGGCTTTTCCGTGCGACAAAAAGGAAAACTTCCTCCTGCAACATTGTTCTCCATACCAATGTCCGCACACATGCATAATATGGGCACAACATCACAAACTATGCCGTGATTCAGCACATAACATCGGTCATTTGGAACGAAAGCCATGAAACCTCAAACATGATAGGTCATTTTGCGAAGTTTTTTTCGAAACATAATCAATATACCAAGTCTGGTATTTTTCCTTTCAACTATGTAACATAATATGAAACCACGCGAAGTATTTTCATTGTTCGGATTTTTTTTGAATTTACTATGCCCGTTTTGAATTATCTGAATTTCAAACTATGATCGAACCGGTGTGCATGAAGATAGGGGACGAGCATCGTTAGAACTTGTATTGGATCTATGAAGAAACCACATATTGCGAGTCTAAAAATGAATTTTTTAAAAAAATCACGGGCGATAGATCATGTACCTGTAGTACAAATCGGACACACTTCCTACCGATTCGGCAGATATTTGTCCTTTTTACCCGGGATGGACGAAAAGGTTTGAGATATCCCGGTTGGGAGATAGTCCATGTAAGGTGGTCTAGTATTTTAGGAAAATGGAACGGTAGCATTCTGAAACGGCATTTTGGTGGTTACTTCACAAAACGACCCGTTTTTTGCGCTCGGAAAATGGAAAAGGGCTTTTCCGTGCGACAAAAAGGAAAACTTCCTCCTGCAACATTGTTCTCCATACCAATTTCCACACACATGCATAATATGGGCACAACATCACAAACTATGCCGTGATTCAGCACATAACATCGGTCATTTGACGTGAAGCCATGAAACCTCGAACATGATAGGTCATTTTGTGAAGGTTTTTTCGAAACATAATCAATATACCAAGTCTGGTATTTTTCCTTTCAACTATGTAACATAATATGACACCACGCGAAGGATTTTCATTGTTCGGATTTTTTTTGAATTTATTATGCCCGTTTTGAATTATCTGAATTTCTAACTATGGTCGAACCAGTGTGCATGAAGATAGGGGACGAGCATCGTTAGAACTTGTATTGGATCTCTGAATAAACCATATATTGCGAGTCTAAAAATGATTTTTTCAAAAAATAACGGGCGATAGATCATGTACCTGTAGTACAAACCAGAGCCACTTCCTGCCGATTCGGCAAACATTTGTCCTTTTTACCTGGGATGCATGGACGAAAAGGTTTGAGATGTCCCGGTTGGGAGATAGTCCATGTAAGGTGGTCTAGTATTTTAGGAAAATGGGATGGTATCATTCTGAAACGGCATTTTGGTGGTTACTTCACAAAACGACCTGTTTTTTGCGCTCGGAAAATGGAAAAGGGATTTTCCGTGCGACAAAAAGGAAAACTTCCTCCTGCAACATTGTTCTCCATACCAATGTCCACACACATGCATAATATGGGCACAACATCACAAACTATGCCGTGATTCAACACATAACATCGGTCATTTGGACCGAAAGCCATGAAACCTCGAACATGATAGGTCACTTTGTGAAGGATTTTTCGAAACATAATCAATATACCAAGTCTGGTATTTTTCCTTACAACTATGTAACAAAATATGACACCACGCGAAGGATTTTCATTGTTCAGATTTTTTTTGAATTTACTATGCCCGTTTTGAATTATCTGAATTTGTAACTATGGTCGAACCGCTGTGCATGAAGATAGGGGACGAGCATTATTAGAAATTGTATTGGATCTCTGAAGAAACCACATATTGCGAGTCTAAAAATGATTTTTTCAAAAAATCACGGGCGATAGATCATGTACCTGTAGTACAAACCGGACCCACTTCCTCCTGATTCGGCAGACATTTGTCCTTTTTACCCGGTATGGACGAAAAGGTTTGAGATGTCCCGGTTGGGAGATAGTCCATGTAAGGTGGTCTAGTATTTTAGGAAAATGGGACCGTAGCATTCTAAATCGGTATTTTGGTGGTTACTTCACAAAACGACCCGTTTTTTGCACTTGGAAAATGGAAAAGGGATTTTTCGTGCAATAAAAAGGAAAACTTCCTCCTGCAACATTGTTCTCCATACCAATGTCCACACACATGCATAATATGGGCACAACATCACAAACTATGCCGTGATTCAGCACATAACATCGGTCATTTGGACAGAAAGCCATGAAACCTCGAACATGATAGGTCATTTTGTGAAGGTTTTTTCGAAACATAATCAATATACCAAGTCTAGTATTTTTCCTTTCAACTATGTAACATAATATGACACCACGCGAAGGATTTTCATTGTTCGGATTTTTTTTTGAATTTATTATGCCCGTTTTGAATTATCTGAATTTCTAACTATGGTCGAACCGGTGTGCATGAAGATAGGGGACGAGCATCGTTAGAACTTGTATTGGATCTCTGAAGAAAGCACATATTGCGAGTCTAAAATTGATTTTTTCAAAAAATCACGGGCGATAGATCATGTACCTGTAGTACAAACCGGACCCACTTCCTGCCGATTAGGCACACATTTGTCCTTTTTACCCGGGATGCATGGACGAAAAGGTTTGAGATGTCCCGGTTCGGAGATAGTCCATGTAAGGTGGTCTAGTATTTTAGGAAAATGGGACGGTAGCATTCTGAAACGGCATTTTGGTGGTTACTTCACAAAACGACCCGTTTTTTGTGCTCGGAAAATGGAAAAGGTCTTTTCCGTGCGACAAAAAGGAAAACTTCCTCCTGCAACATTATTCTCCATACCAATATCCACACACATGCATAATATGGGCACAACATCACAAACTATGCCGTGATTCAGCACATAACATCGGTCATTTGGACCGAAAGCCATGAAACCTCGAACATGATAGTTCATTTTGTGAAGGTTTTTTTGAAACATAATCAATATACCAAGTCTGGTATATTTCCTTTCAACTATGTAACATAATATGACACCACGCGAAGGATTTTTATTGTTCGCACTTTTTTGAATTTATTATGCCCGTTTTGAATTATCTGAATTTCTAACTATGTCGAACCGGTGTGCATGAAGATAGGGGACGAGCATCGTTAGAACTTGCATTGAATCTCTGAAGAAACCACATATTGCGAGTCTAAAAATGAATTTTTCAAAAAATCACGGGCGATAGATCATGTACCTATAGTACAAACCGGACCCACTTCCTACCGATTCGACAGACATTTGTCCTTTTTACCCGGGATGGGCGAAAAGGTTTGACATGTCCCGGTTGGGAGATAGTCCATTTAAGGTGGTCTAGTATTTTAGGAAAATGGGACGGTAGCATTCTGAAACGGCATTTTGGTGGTTACTTCACAATACGACCCGTTTTTTGCGCTCGGAAAATGGAAAAGGGCTTTTCCGTGCGACAAAAAGGAAAACTTCCTCCTGCAACATTGTTCTCCATACCAATGTCCACACATATGCATAATATGGGCACAACATCACAAACTATTCCGTGATTCAGCACATAACATCGGTCATTTGGACCGAAAGCCATGAAACCTCGAACATGATAGGTCATTTTGTGAAGGTTTTTTCGAAACATAATTAATATACCAAGTCTGTTATTTTTCCTTTCAACTATCTAACATAATATGACACCACGCGAAGGATTTTCATTGTTCGGATTTTTTTTGAATTTACTATGCCTGTTTTGAATTATCTGAATTTCTAACTATGGTCGAACCGGTGTGCATGAACATAGGGGACGAGCATCGTTAGAACTTGTATTGGCTCTCTGAAGAAACCACATAATGCGAGTCTAAAAATGATTTTTTCAAAAAATCACCGGCGATAGATCATGTACCTGTAGTACAAACCAGACCCACTTCCTGCCGATTCGGCAGACATTTGTCCTTTTTACCCGGGATGGACGAAAAGGTTTGAGATGTCCCGGTTGGGAGATAGTCCATGTAAGATGGTCTAGTATTTTAGGAAAATGGACGGTAGCATTCTAAAATGTCATTTTGGTGGTTACTTCACAAAACGACCCATTTTTTGCGCTCAGAAAATGGAAAAGGGCTTTTCCGTGCGACAAAAAGGAAAACTTCCTCCTGCAAAATTGTTCTCCATACCAATGTACACACACATGCATAATATGGGCACAACATCACAAACTATGCCGTGATTCAGCACATAACATCGGTCATTTGGATAGAAAGCCATGAAACCTCGAACATGATAGGTCATTTTGTGAAGGTTTTTTCGAAACATAATCAATATACCAAGTCTGGTATTTTTCCTTTCAACTATGTAACATAATATGACACCACGCGAAGGATTTTCATTGTTCGGATTTTTTTTGAATTTATTATGCCCGTTTTGAATTATCTGAATTTCTAACTTTGGTCGAACCGGTGTGCATGAAGATAGGGGACGAGCATCATTAGAACTTGTATTGGATCTCTGAAGAAACCATATATTGCGAGTCTAAAAATGATTTTTTCAAAAAATCACGGGCGATAGATCATGTGCCTGTAGTACAAACCGGAGCCACTTCCTGCCGATTAGGCAGACATTTGTCCTTTTTACCTGGGATATATGGACGAAAAGGTTTGAGATGTCCCGGTTGGGAGATAGTCCATTTAAGGTGGTCTAGTATTTTAGGAAAATAGGACGGTAGCATTCTGAAACGGCATTTTGGTGGTTACTTCACAAAACGACCCGTTTTTTGCGCTCGGAAAATGGAAAAGGGCTTTTCCGTGCGACAAAAAGGAAAACTTCCTCCTGCAACATTGTTCTCCATACCAATATCCACACACATGCATAATATGGGCACAACATCACAAACTATGTCGTGATTCATCACATAACATCGGTCATTTGGACCGAAAGCCATGAAACCTCGAACATGATAGGTCATTTTGTGAAGGTTTTTTCGAAACATAATCAATATACCAAGTCTGGTATTTTTCCTTTCAACTATGTAACATAATATGACACCACGCGATGGATTTTCATTGTCCGGATTTTTTTTAATTTATTATGCCTGTTTTCAATTATCTAAATTTCTAACTATGGTCGAACCGGTGTGCATGAAGATAGGGGGCGAGCATTGTTAGAACTTGCATTGGATCTCTGAAGAAACCACATATTGTGAGTCTAAAAATGATTTTTACAAAAAATCACGGGTGATAGATCATGTACCTGTAGTACAAACCGGACCCACTTCCTACCGATTCGGCAGACATTTGTCCTTTTTACCCGGGATGGACGAAAAGGTTTGGGATGTCCCGGTTGGGAGATAGTCCATGTAAGGTGGTCTAGTATTTTAGGAAAATGGGACGGTAGCATTCTAAAACGGCATTTTGGTGGTTACTTCACAAAACGACCCGTTTTTTGCGCTCGGAAAATGGAAAAGGGCTTTTCCGTGCGACTAAAAGGAAAACTTCCTCCTGCAACATTGTTCTCCATACCAATGTCCACACACATGCATAATATGGGCACAACATCACAAACTATGCCGCGAGTCAGCACATAACATCGGTCATTTGGACAGAAAGCCATGAGACCTCGAACATGATAGGTCATTTTGTGAAGGTTTTTTCGAAACATAATCAATATACCAAGTCTGGTATTTTTCCTTTCATCTACGTAACATAATATGACACCACGCGAAGGATTTTCATTGTTTGGATTTTTTTAATTTCTTATGCCCGTTTTGAGTTATCTGAATTTCTAACTATGGTCGAACCGGTGTGCATGAAGATAGGGGACGAGCATCGTTAGAACTTGTATTGGATCTCTGAAGAAACCACATATTGCGAGTCTAAAAATGATTTTTTCAAAAAAACACGGGCGATAGATCATGTACCTGTAGTACAAACCGGACCCACTTCCTACCGATTCGGCAGACATTTGTCCTTTTTACCCGGGATGGACGAAAAGGTTTGAGATATCCCGGTTGGGAGATAGTCCATGTAAGGTGGTCTAGTATTTTAGGAAAATGGGACGGTGGCATTCTGAAACGGTATTTTGGTGGTTACTTTACAAAACGACCCGTTTTTTGCGCTCGGAAAATGGAAAAGGGCTTTTCCATGCGACAAGAAGGAAAACTTCCTCCTGCAACATTGTTCTCCATACCAATGTCCTCACACATCCATAATATGGGCACAACATCACAAACTATGCCGTGATTCAGCACATAACATCGGTCATTTGGACCGAAAGCCATGAAACCTCGAACATGATAGGTCGTTTTGTGAAGGTTTTTTCGAAACATAATCAATATACCAAGTCTGGTATTTTTCCTTTCAACTATGTAACATAATATGACACCACGCGAAGGATTTTCATTGTTCGGATTTTTTTTGAATTTATTATGCCCGTTTTGAATTATCTGAATTTTAACTCTGGTCGAACCGGTGTGCATGAAGATAGGGGACGAGCATCGTTAGAACTTGCATTGGATCTCTGAAAAAACCACATATTGCGAGTCTAAAAATGATTTTTTTTTTAAAAATCTCGGGCGATAGATCATGTACCTGTAGTACAAACCGGACCCACTTCCTACCAATTCGGGAGACATTTGTCCTTTTTACCCGGGATGGACTAAAAGGTTTGAGATGTCCCGGTTGGGAGATAGTCCATGTAAGGTGGTCTAGTATTTTAGGAAAATGGGACGGTAGCATTCTGAAACGGCATTTTGGTGGTTACTTCACAAAACGACCCATTTTTTGCGCTTGGAAAATGGAAAAGGGTTTTTCCGTGCGACAAAAAGGAAAACTTCCTCCTGCAAAATTGTTCTCCATACCAATGTCCATACACATGCATAATATGGTCACAACATCACAAACTATGCCGTGATTCAGCATATAACATCGGTCATTTGGATAGAAAGCCATGAAACCTCGAACATGATAGGTCATTTTGTGAAGGTTTTTTCGAAACATAATCAATATACCAAGTCTGGTATTTTTCCTTTCAACTATGTAACATAATATGACACCACGCGAAGGATTTTCATTGTTCGGATTTGTTTTGAATTTATTATGCCCGTTTTGAATTATCTGAATTTCTAACTATGGTCGAACCGGTTTGCATGAAGATAGGGGACGAGCATCCTTAGAACTTGCATTGGATCTCTGAAAAAACCACATATTGCGAGTCTAAAAATGATTTTTTCAAAAAATCACGGGCGATAGATCATGTACCTGTAGTAAAACCGGACCCACTTCCTACCGATTCGGCAGACATTTGTCCTTTTTACCCGGGATGGACAAAAAGGTTTGAGATGTCCCAGTTGGGAGATAGTGCATGTAAGGGTGGTCTAGTATTTTAGGAAAATGGGACGGTAGCATTCTGAAACGGTATTTTGGTGGTTACTTCACAAAACGACCCGTTTTTCGAAACATGATCAATATACCAAGTCTGGTATTTTTCCTTTCAACTGTGTAACATAATATGACACCACGCGAAGGATTTTTATTGTTCGGATTGTTCTAAAAATGAGACGGTAGCATTCTGAAATAGGATTTTCATTGTCGACACCACGCGAAGGGATTTCGGCAGGCTGGGCCAGGCAGCACTAATGATAGGGGTGAGTGTCGACAATATGTCGTGCGGCGTGTACCTTGTCCCGGATGGTGTCACCAACCAGGACTAAAGATGAACATGTAGTCCCGGTTGGAGACACCAACCGGGACAAAACACGAGTCAACACTATAATAGGGGTGAGTATCGACATTATTTCGTAAGTGTCGACACTATGCCGAGCTGCTTGTACTATAAATAGGCATCCTTGCGAGTCCAGTCTTCTAGCCAGTTTAAGGCATCTCCAAGATGGTTTTCGAGAGCAGGGACACCACTACGACCAATTTCAGGGAGATGCCGACGGAGCCCAGTCTTCCGGCATCTCCGAGAAACTGGTCATAGAGGCACTCCCTAATATGCGAAATTAGTTAGCTCCGAGGCGTATTGATCTAGTTAGAGAAGTTACAAGCTGCAAGATGGTTTTCGAGAGCAGGGAACCAATACGGCCAGTTTCAGGGAGATACCGACGGAGCCCAGTCCTCCGGCATCTCCGAGAAACTGGTCATAGAGGCACTCCCTAATATGTGAAATTAGTTAGCTCCCAGGTATATTGATCTAGTTAGAGAAGTTACAAGCTGCAAGATGGTTTTCAAGAGCAGGGACACCACTACGACTAGTTTCAGGGAGATGCCGCCGGATCCCAGTCCTCCGGCATCTCCAAGAAACTGGTCATAGAGGCACTCCCTAATATGTGACCGCGCGCGTTTGGAGATCAGATCTTAATGGTAAGTACGAATCGGGAAAACTTCTTCATAGTCCCGGTCCAGCCACAAAACGGGACTAACACTCAAGACATTTATTAATATTAAAAACTGAGACTACAAAACCGGGACTAAAGGCCCCCCTATATGTAGTCCTAGTCAAGCCACAAACCGCGAAAGATATCCTTCGGTCAAGCCACAAACCGCGAAAGACATGAACTAGAGTTACATAATATGAGCATGATGTGGCATCCCGCAAAAACCACTACTAGAAATCGCGTTGTTTTTGTGCATTGCACCGTCATCATCATGCATTGTTTGACTGCATTATTTTGACAAGCCTAGTTTTGATTTATACAAATACCCCTCTTATTTTCAAACACAAAACCCCGATCGCATCGGAGATTTTATTTGTCTAAAAACTGTTTGCAAAGTGACCCTGTTTTAAAATAAACAACACCAAACAAACACACATTCTAATCAGCCTAAATCTAAATCCTATTTACACCCAGATCTATCCTACCCACCAACCGCAGGCCGCCACCTCACCCTCTCACCCTTTCCTACCCACCTGCCACCTCACCGATCCACCAGCCCACCCTCTCCCCTTTTCTCACCCTAGCCATCCTACCCACTCTCCTAAACCTCTCCCTTACCCCTGGGGCCCCCACCGCCCCTGACCCCACGCGTCAGTCCCACCTCTCCCCTCTCAGCAACCCCCTCACCCTCTCTCTCCTCCCCGGGCCCCACCCGCGCGCCCCACGCGGTCCACCGCGTCCCTTCCCCGCGGGACCCACCACCCCAGGCCCGCGTGCGCCCCCCCTCTCTCTCCCTCTCTCCTCTCTCTCCTTTCTCTTCTCTCCCACCTCCGGCAACCCCGCACGCCTCCCTCCTCTCCTCCTCCCTCCACCCCGACGACCACACGCCGCCGGCATCCCTCTCCTCACAGCCCCCGGCGCCGCTCGCCGCCTCGCCCCGACCTCCGCCCGCTCCGCGCGTCCCCCTCCGTCGGCCCTACGCCCTCGCCGCCGGACCCCCCCTCACGCCTCCCGGCTGCCCTCGCCTGGGTCCCCTTCTTCCCCACCGTCGCGCGACCCCCTCCCCGCCGTCTCCTTTCTGGCCGCCCCGTCCACGAGCTCCTCCGCGCGGATGGCCTCCTCCTTCGTCGCTATGCGCGCCAGCGTCACCTCTAGCCGCCCCTGTGAGCTTCCGTGCAGGCGTCGTATTTCTTCCCTGGTCCGGTGTCACCTCTCCAAGCAGACCAGGAGACCAATCCAGACAAGATCGGCATGTGACGAGGATACTCAATGGGTTCCGAGATGACACCCGAAGGTCGGTGTCGAAGTCCGAAGACCGACCCCGGAGTCCGAAGCCGAAACAAGATCTCCGAGCCCGATGGACCACGTCGAGAACCCGCGTGCTCCGAAGACCGTACCGTACCCGGAGGCGCTAGACGAACCCTCTGCAAGATCTTCGTCACGGAAACCCCGATGACTTCGACAAAGAGCATTGAGGATGCCGCCATGGACCCGGGAAAAATCCCCGGACGCCAAGACCGCCACGCGGAACCCGATCCTGGGCGCCAAGCACTTCGATTTCAAAGACCGACGCGCGCAGATGAACCCGGGGAATGCCGTGAAGACCAGCAGGAACTACTTCATGGAACCTGAAGAGCGTTTCTCAGGCTCCCAGAACCGAAGCCAAAAACCGTTCCGAGACCACCAAGTACTCCGTCCCGGACACCAGGTTCTGCAAGCCGAACGCCAAGACACCCGTCGAACCCCGAACACCACATGTGCGACAAGTACTTCCTCGAGAACGCCAAGTCCTTCCCCCCGAACGCCGAGACCGACCCGACAAGATCGTCGCAACGACAAGATCGACACCGACCCGGGAGAACCCGATGCGCCCCCGGACACCGAGACCCCGGTGCGACAAGTGCTACTCCCGGACGCCGATTCCGCCGAGAACGTATCCGTCGAACCCTGAACCCCGAGGCCGAACCCCGAACCCCGGAACCAAGATCTGCCGAACCCTAATGTGTGAACCCCTTCCCGAAACCCTAATTTATAATAAAATACAACTTGTCGCATATTAAATGTTCATGCATGCATATTGTCGTGTGGTTTGGGGGCCTTATGCCGATTCACCTCTAATTAAATATGGGGCCCATATGCGGGCAAATCTAGTCTCATATTGGCCTCATTTAAATCTGTGCAGCGAACCGGTGCTATCTTTTGCCATGTTAATCCAACATTTAATTTGCGGGGTAGATAAATAACTTGGACCATCCAATTAAGTGTCGGGACCCCTGGTTCCACTTAATACTGCCTAATTGCATCGCACCTTTGCCATGTCATACATCATGCATGCATCATGCCGATCTTTTGCCGTGGTATTAAATATTGCATCCGGTGTTTATTCTAGTGTTTTGCTTCTTCGCGGATAAGGCCGTTGTGTTGATGCGAGTGTCGGCCCGATCTTCGGTTGAACCTTCGACAATGTTTTCAGGCGAGCATCTCCCCCTTTCTACCTATCTTACTTTTATAGTCTTTATTCCCTCCTGTTGATCTATTGCTATCTGTGTTGCGATGCTTTAGTTTCCGTCCCTGTGATATACCGTGCAGCCCTATATTGCCTTGGACACATCCTATTACCTGTTGTTTGGTAGATAGTTGGACCTGCGCGTCGTAGTCGCTTGCTCAAGTGCTGTTGCGTGTCGTCATGAACCACAGTTGTTGTAGTATGGCCGCATGTCTCATTCGGAGATGACCTTGGCTTTACTTATCGTTCACTTTAATTACTGTTTAACAACTAAAATTGAAGTAAGCAGAGGCATCGGTGGGTGATAGATAATATTTGGTTTCCGAACGCCCACTTGTGTCCCGTAGGACCCCGAGTACTTGATACCTGTTCCTTGATTTATCGCGCTATCCACATCCGGGAGGTATATGGGACCCCCCGAGCCGAGCTTGATTCAGTCTTATTTCTTGGGGCCACAAACTAGTTTGAGGTTTTATTTACTATCCTGTACTTATGCCATGCTTTATTTAAATTGTGCGAGGAGCACACTTTTACTGTTAGGATCGGACACGATTCGCGGTGTCGACAAGCCCAGTTTTGGGTTCCCGAGTGCTCACAGCCGTATACCCAAACCTTGAGTCCGCTTTGAGTCATAACTTCATGGTAGCTTAATGGAGTGGCCTGAAATATTTCTGAATCCTGTGATTGCTTTGTGAAGGCCTCGTTGGGTTTTGATTTGGTTTTTCCGAGGTTGATCGAGCGTGTGTTGCTATTGGTGCACCCCGGCCGGGTAAAACTTTCTGAAAGCCGTGTCCGTGGTTATGGACGACTTGGAGCACAGTATCTCGATCATAGACAAGCATAACTAAAGTAGTGCTATAAATTTGACTTTTTAATGACTAGTAATCAGCTTCACTATAATGGAATGGCTAAATAATACTGCCAACAATTGCTTGCTTGGGTTGTCGTATGCGACCATTGTACCTGACTAGTAAGTATTGCAACTATAACGGAATGGCTAAATAAAAGTACCAACAAATGCTGGGTTTTGGGTTATCTCATGCTAAATGTATCTGACTAGTAAGTGTTGCCACTATAACGGAATGGTTAACTAAAAGTGCCCACTGCTTACTTTATCAGGATGATTATCTAAACCTGACTAGTAATTGCTACAACGATAACTGAATAAATAAAAATGCCAACGGTGTGAGTTCCTCGGTTGACTTCCTCGATTGGTCTCGAGGGGGAAACGCCAGGATGGGTTTGTTTGATGGTAGGATCAGGTTGGTTCCGAATAGGTCTTTCTTACCCCCTCTGAGAGCCGCCAGTTGTACCGAGTCTCTATAGGTTGTTTAGTGCATGCTGCGCTGCCGCTTCAGTCCACCATACCTATGTAGGCGAGGACCGCAGAATTCTAGCCTCGCCGTGTACTGGCCTCAGTACTGACGCTCCTCTTTTTCCTTTGCCCTTTGTCGGCACCCCTTTTGTTTAAGCAGGTTTTGAGATCGACGTCGTTAGCAGGGTTACCCTTCCTTGGCACAGGCAGGGTTATGGACGCCATTGGTTATTCTTCGTGGCTCTTAGCCCCATTTGCTTCTTGTCCGTAGCTGGACGCCTATCGCTTCAAGGTGATTGGGATCTTTGTACCTTATATTCGTATTCTTGACTCATGGAGTCGTGTTGTATATATATTCGCTCGTGGGTCCCATCGAGGACTGTTGTGTAATGTTATTACTTGCTTTTACACCCAGACGAAAGTGCTGGTGGGCACCTTTGAATCGTTCTTTGCGGGTTTGGCGGGTTTTTCTAAAACTTGCATAGGTCCGATTCGAGGGTGTTACAGTTGTATCGAGCTCGGCTAGCGATACCCCACAAGTCCAGCCTGTAGGATAACCTAGCTAACGGCCGAAGTAGAGTGTCAAAGCTATTTTGAAAAATTGGTTGGATAGTTCTGATTAGGTCTGATTTTACTCCTTACCCCTCTGCTATTCTCCTCTTACCTCTACGCGTTTTGAATCCACCTCTTATCTTTTCTTCGAGTCCAGGATTTCTCGTGGTTGGGTTTCCGTCGTACCTTCAGGGTTTCGCTTCCTCCTTTGGTAACGGTGTTGCTACATCTGGTCTTCATGCTATCCGAGGAATCCTTCGTTTGGTGGACCATTCTTTGTTCCTTGTTGTGCCTTCCGGTGTTTTCCGACGCAACGACTTCATCCACGCCAGATCCGATGCAGAGTCTGCATCACTCCTTTGTTCCAAACCTCGCTTGTCTAGATCTTCAGTCTAATTCCGAGAGTTGGTTGCATAATCCGCCTATTCGTGTGCAGAGTAATGGTTTGGGTGCGCGATGGACTGATCACCATCCGACTACTCTTAACATTCGCTCTTGTGCATCGAATCAGTGGATCCAGCAATTTTACTCCGTCCACGGAAGTTAGAGGTGGCTTTATTTGTTGAAACCTCTACCTTCGCCCTTTTGTTTCCGGAGTGTTCTCTCGACGATCACGGACAACGACCTCTTGTTAGTGGTGTCGCGAGGAACCGACACGAAGCGAGAAGACGCAGACCGCCGGCCTTCTTTCCGGTACCATGAGGTGGATCTCGAGGGCGAGATCCATTGTTAGTGGTGTCGAATTGTGGCCCGCAAAAACCACTACTAGAAATCGCGTTGTTTTTGTGCATTGCACCGTCATCATCATGCATTGTTTGACTGCATTATTTTGACAAGCCTAGCTTTGATTTATACAAATACCCCTCTTATTTTCAAACACAAAACCCCGATCGCATCAGAGATTTTATTTGTCTAAAAACTGTTTGCAAAGTGACCCTGTTTTAAAATAAACAACACCAAACAAACACACATTCTAATCAGCCTAAATCTAAATCCTATTTACACCCAGATCTATCCTACCCACCAACCGCAGGCCGCCACCTCACCCTCTCACCCATTTCCTACCCACATGCCACCTCACCGATCCACCAGCCCACCCTCTCCCCTTTTCTCACCCTAGCCATCCTACCCACTCTCCTAAACCTCTCCCTTACCCCTGGGGCCCCCACCGCCCCTGACCCCACGCGTCAGTCCCACCTCTCCCCTCTCAGCAACCCTGCTCACCCTCTCTCTCCTCCCCGGGCCCCACCCGCGCGCCCCACGCGGTCCACCGCGTCCCTCCCCCCCCCACGGGACCCACCACCCCGGCCTCATCGCCCCGCCTCTCTCCTCTCTCCTTTCTCTTCTCTCCCACCTCCGCAACCCAAGACGCCTCCTCCTCTCCTCCTCCCTCCCACCCCGACGACCACACGCCGCCGGCATCCCTCTCCTCACAGCCCCCGGCGCCGCTCGCCGCCTCGCCCCGACCTCCGCCCGCTCCGCGCGTCCCCCTCCGTCGGCCCTACGCCCTCGCCGCCGGACCCCCCCTCACGCCTCCCCCGGCCTGGCCTCTGCCCTCGCCTGGGTCCTCTTCTTCCCCACCGTCGCGCGACCCCCTCCCCGCCGTCTCCTTTCTGGCCGCCCCGTCCACGAGCTCCTCCGCGCGGATGGCCTCCTCCTTTGTCGCTATGCGCGCCAGCGTCACCTCTAGCCGCCCCTGTGAGCTTCCGTGCAGGCGTCGTATTTCTTCCCTGGTCCGGTGTCACCTCTCCAAGCAGACCAGGAGACCAATCCAGACAAGATCGACATGTGACGAGGATACTCAATGGGTTCCGAGATGACACCCGAAGGTCGGTGTCGAAGTCCGAAGACCGACCCCGGAGTGCGAAGCCGAAACAAGATCTCCGAGCCCGATGGACCACGTCGAGAACCCGCGTGCTCAAGACCGTGCATGAGGCGCTTAGAAACCTTCAGAAGATCTTCGTCACGGAAACCCCGATGACTTCGACAAAGAGCATTGAGGATGCCGCCATGGACCCGGGAAAAATCCCCGGACGCCAAGACCGCCACGCGGAACCCGATCCTGGGCGCCAAGCACTTCGATTTCAAAGACCGACGCGCGCAGATGAACCCGGGGAATGCCGTGAAGACCAGCAGGAACTACTTCATGGAACCTGAAGAGCGTTTCTCGGGCTCCCAGAACCGAAGCCAAAACCGTTCCGAGACCACCAAGTACTCCGTCCCGGACACCAGGTTCTGCAACCCGAACGCCAAGACACCCGTCGAACCCCGAAGACCACATGTGCGACAAGTACTTCCTCGAGAACGCCAAGTCCTTCCACCCGAACGCCGAGACCGACCTGACACAAGGACCCGACAAGATCGTCGCAACGACAAGATCGACACCGACCCGGGAGAACCCGATGCGCCCCCGGACACCGAGACCCCGGTGCGACAAGTGCTACTCCCGGACGCCGATTCCGCCGAGAATGTATCCGTCGAACCCTGAACCCCGAGGCCGAACCCCGAACCCCGGAACCAAGATCTGCCGAACCCTAATGTGTGAACCCCTTCCCGAAACCCTAATTTATAATAAAATACAACTTGTCGCATATTAAATGTTCATGCATGCATATTGTCGTGTGGTTTGGGGGCCTTATGCCGATTCACCTCTAATTAAATATGGGTCCCATATGCGGGCAAATCTAGTCTCATATTGGCCTCATTTAAATATGTGCAGCGAACCGGTGCTATCTTTTGCCATGTTAATCCAACATTTAATTTGCGGGGTAGATAAATAACTTGGACCATCCAATTAAGTGTCGGGACCCCTGGTTCCACTTAATACTGCCTAATTGCATCGCACCTTTGCCATGTCATACATCATGCATGCATCATGCCGATCTTTTGCCGTGGTATTAAATATTGCATCCAGTGTTTATTCTAGTGTTTTGCTTCTTCGCGGATAAGGCCGTTGAGTTGATGCGAGTGTCGACCCGATCTTCGGTTGAACCTTCGACAATGTTTTCAGGCGAGCATCTCCCCCTTTCTA
Organism: Avena longiglumis; assembly: GCA_030063025.1. Classification (NCBI taxonomy): domain Eukaryota; kingdom Viridiplantae; phylum Streptophyta; class Magnoliopsida; order Poales; family Poaceae; genus Avena; species Avena longiglumis. The sequence continues at coordinate 244,477,654 of CP125979.1, read as the reverse complement.
CCTATCTTACTTTTATAGTCTTTATTCCCTCCTGTTGATCTATTGCTATCTGTGTTGCGATGCTTTAGTTTCCGTCCCTGTGATATACCGTGCATCCCTATATTGCCTTGGACACATCCTATTACCTGTTGTTTGGTAGATAGTTGGACCTGCGCGTCGTAGTCGCTTGCTCAAGTGCTGTTGCGTGTCGTCATGAACCACAGTTGTTGTAGTATGGCATCATGTATGTTGCTGGAGATGACCTTGGCTTTACTTATCGTTCACTTTAATTACTGTTTAACAACTAAAATTGAAGTAAGAAGAGGCATCGGTGGGTGATAGATAATATTTGGTTTCCGAACTCCCACTTGTGTCCCGTAGGACCCCGAGTACTTGATACATGTTCCTTGATTTATCGCGCTATCCACATCCGGGATGTATATGGGACCCCCCTGAGCCAGAGCTTGATTCAGTCTTATTTCTTGGGGCCACAAACTAGTTTGAGGTTTTATTTACTATCCTGTACTTATGCCATGCTTTACTGCTTTATTTAAATTGTGCGAGGAGCACACTGTACTGTTTAGGATCGGGACACGATTCCGCGGTGTCGACAAGCCCAGTTTTGGGTTCCCAGTCGTTCATAGCCGTATACCCAAACCTTGAGTCCGTTTCGGAGTCAGCTAACTTTGTTACGGGTAGCTTAATGGGGTGGCCCCCTGAAATATTTCTGAATCCTGTGATTGCTTTGTCGTGAAGGCCTCGTTGGGTTTTGATTTGGTTTTTCCGAGGTTGATCGAGCGTGTGTTGCTATTGGTGCACCCCGGCCGGGTAAAACTTTCTGAAAGCCGTGTCCGCGGTTATGGACGACTTGGAGCACAGTATCTCGATCATAGACAAGAATAACTAAAGTAGTGCTATAAATTTGACTTTTTTAATGACTAGTAATCAGCTTCACTATAATGGAATGGCTAAATAATACTGCCAACAATTGCTTGCTTGGGTTGTCGTATGCGACCATTGTACCTGACTAGTAAGTATTGCAACTATAACGGAATGGCTAAATAAAAGTACCAACAACTGCTGGGTTTTGGGTTATCTCATGCTAAATGTATCTGACTAGTAAGTGTTGCCACTATAACGGAATGGTTAACTAAAAGTGCCCACTGCTTACTTTATCAGGATGATTATCTAAACCTGACTAGTAATTGCTACAACGATAACTGAATAAATAAAAATGCCAACGGTGTGAGTTCCTCGGTTGACTTCCTCGATTGGTCTCGAGGGGGAAACGCCAGGATGGGTTTGTTTGATGGTAGAATCAGGTTGGTTCCGAATAGGTCTTTCTTACCCCCTCTGATAGCCGCCAGTTGTACCGAGTCTCTATAGGTTGTTTAGTGCATGCTGCGCTGCCGCTTCAGTCCACCATACCTATGTAGGCGAGGACCGCCGAATTCTAGCCTCGCCGTGTACTGGCCTCAGTACTGACGCTCCTCTTTTTCCTTTGCCCTTTGTCGGCACCCCTCTTGTTTAAGCAGGTTTTGAGATCGACGCCGTTAGCAGGGTTACCCTTCCGGCTTGGCCTGGGCAGGGTTATGGACGCCATTGGTTATTCTTCAGGGCTCTTAGCCCCATTTGCTTCTTGTCCGTAGCTGGACGCTCTATCGTTTCAAGGTTATTGGGATCTTTGTACCTTATATCTGTATTCTTGACTCATGGAGTCGTGTTGTATATATATATCTGTTCTGTGGGTCCCATCGAGGACTGTTGTGTAATGTTATTACTTCGTTTTCCACCCGCACGAAAGTGCCTGGTGGGCACCTTTGAATCGTTTCTATGCGGGTTTGGCGGGTTTTCGCTAAAACTTGCATAGGTCCGATTCTGAGGGTGTTACAAATGAACTTCTTGGCATATGTCCTTCCTTATGATCGCTTCAGACGTAACAATGGAACATCTTCTTTACTTAACGGAATGCTTGGGTCAGTTTTCACTGTGAAGGGCGGAATTTCATCAAACTTATTATGATCTTCTGACATGTCTGTCTTGTCCTCGATTGCCATGATTATTCTTTTCCCTGAAAGAACTATGTGACGCTTTGGCTCAACATATGATGTATTCGTTTGCATATTTTTTCTTTTTTTGGTCTAGAGGACATGTCCTTCACATAGAAAACCTGAGACACATCATTGGCTAGGATGAATGGTTCATCTCTATAACCAAGATTGTTGAGATCCACTGTTGTCATTCCGTGCAACTGGTCTATCTTTACCCCTTCCCCATTCAGGTTGACCCATTTGCAGCGAAACAAAGGGACCTTAAAAGAGACTCCATAGTCTAGTTCCCATATCTCCTCTATATAACCATAATATGTGTCCTTTTGTCTATTCTCGTCTATTGCATCAAAGCGGACACCACTATTTTGGTTGGTGCTCTTTTTATCTTGGGCGATCATGTAGAATGTATTTCCATTTATTTCGTACCCTTGGAAATTCAATACAGTAGAATATGGTGACGCGGCTAACAAGTATAGCTGATCTCCAACAGTGGTGTCATTCAAGAGATGTGTCCGCATCCAACCACCAAAAGACTTCATGTGTTCATCTGTAATCCATGATTCAGGCTTCCCTGGGTTTTTGGAGCGTACAATATTCTTGTGTTCCTCGATATACGGAGCTGCCAAGGTGGAATTATGTAGAACTGTGTAGTGTTCTTTAGTGAAAGAATCCCCGTCCCTACATATCATTGCTTTCTTTCCCAGCGTGCCTTTTCCACTTAGTCTTCCCTCATGCCGCGAGTCAGAAACACCAATCGGCTTAAGGTCAGGAATAAAGTCAACACAAAACTCAATGACCTCCTCTATTCCATATCCCTTGGAGATGCTTCCTTATGGTCTAGCACGGTTATGAACATATTTCTTTAAGACTCCCATGAACCTCTCAAAGGGGAACATATTGTGCAGAAATACCGGACCGAGAATGGCAATCTCTTCCACTAGGTGAACCAGGAGATGCGTCATAATATTAAAGAAGGATGGTGGGAACACCAATTCAAAACTAATAAGACATTGTACCACATCCTTCTGTAACCTTGGGAGAATATCTGGATTGATTACCTTATGAGATATTGCATTGACGAATGCACACAGCTTCACAATGGGTACTCGAACATTTTCCGGTAGAAGCCCCCTCAATGCAATCGGAAGCAACTGCGTCATAATCACGTGACAGTCATGAGACTTCAGGTTTTGGAACTTTTTCTCTGCCATATTTATTATCCCCTTTATATTAGATGAGAAGCCCGACGGCACCTTGATACTGTAAAGGACTTCAAAAAAGATTTCCTTCTCTGCTTTGGTAAGAGCATAGCTGGCACGACTTAAGTGACGCCCTTTATCCGTCTTGTTATGTGTATGCATGTTCTTTGGGTCTTTCATAATTTGTTGGTCCTCCCGTGCTTCTGGTGTATCTTTTGTCTTCCCATACACGCCTAGGAATCCTAGCAGGTTCACGCAAAGATTCTTCGTCACGTGCATCACGTCGATTGAAGAGCGGACACGCAGGACTTTCCAATATGGCAGCTCCCAAAATATAGATTTCTTCTTCCACATGGGTGCGTGTCCTGTAGCGACGTCGTTCGGAACTGATTGACCGCCGGGACCCTTTCCAAAGATTACTTCTATGTCCTTGACCATACCAAATACATCATCACCAGCAGGGAGTTCAGGCTTCTTCCGGTGATCTGCCTCACCTTTGAAATGCTTGCCTTTCTTTCTTACGGGATGATTGGTCGGAAGAAATCGTCGATTCGCCAGGTACACAACCTTCTTGCATTTATGAAAATATGTACCTTCAGTCTTATCTAAACAGTGTGTGCATGCCTTATATCCCTTGTTTGTCTGTCCTGAAAGGTTACTAAGAGCAGGCCAATCATTGATGGTTACGAATAACAACCCTCGTAGATCAAATGGCTCCTGTTTGTTCTCATCCCATGCACGTACACCTGGTTTGCCCCACAACTGTAAGAGTTCTTCAACTAATGGCCTAAGGTACACATCAATGTCGTTGCCCGGTTGCTTCGGGCCTTGGATAAGCACTGGCATCATAATGAACTTACGCTTCATGCACAACCAAGGAGGCAGGTTGTAGATACATAGAGTCACGGGCCAGGTGCTGTGACTGCAGCTCTGCTCCCCAAAAGGATTCATGTCATCCGTACTTAGATCAAACCATAAGTTCCTTGCGTCACCTGCAAAGTCTGGGAAGTCTCTCTCGATTTTTCTCCACTATGACCCATCAGCAGGGTGTGTCAACTTCCCGTCTTTCTTATGGTCTTCTTTGTGCCATCGCAACAACCTGGCATGCTCTTTGTTTCTGAACATGTGTTTCAACCTTGGTATTATAGGAGCATACCACATAACCTTAGCAGGAACCCTCTTCCGGAGGGGCTCTCCCTCAACATCACCAGGGTCATCTCGTCTGATCTTATACCGCAACGCATTGCATACCGGGCATTTATCTAAATTCTCATACTCCTTACCGCGGTAGAGGATGCAGTCATTAATGCATGCATGTATCTTTTGCACATCTAATCCTAGAGGACAGAGAGTCTTCTTTGCTTCGTAGGTACTCTCGGGAAGTTCGTTATGTTTTGGAAACTTCGGCTTCATTATTTTCAGCATCTTTTCAAATGAGGAGTCAGTTAGACCACACTCTGCCTTCCATCGCAACAATTCCAGTGTGGTACCGAGCTTTGTGCTGCCATCTTCAAAATTTGGGTACAATAATTTCTTGTGATCTTCTAACATGCCCTCTAACTTCAACTTCTCATTTTTTGTTTCACAGTCTCGCTTTGCATCAGATATGACCCTACCAAGTTCATCAGCCGGCTCATCTGATGCCCGTCCTTCACCTCTTTCCTCTCCATTGTCTTCCATTGCAGTATCACTGTATTCAGGAAACATATGATGATAGTTGTTATCATCATCTTCTTCTACACCATCTTCCATCATAACCCCTCTTTCCCCGTGCTTGGTCCAGCAATTATAGTTGGGCATGAAACCTTTCATAATCACGTGGCCGCGAATGATTTTCGAGGAAGAGTACTCCTTGTTGTTCCGACATTGAACACATGGACAACGTATAAAACCATTCTCTTTGTTTGCCGTAGCCACATCGATAAATTTATCCACGCCTTTCATATACCCGCACGCTACGTCACCGTACATCCATTCCCGACCGTTCATCTGCATCATATAAGTAAGTTTATCAAAAAACAGGACATCATAAATAGTGAAATGACCAATTCACATCGACACATGCATTGTATCAATGACAGAGAAAAGATAAGATTGCTAACCTCGATCGAGCGAAATAAAGAGGAGAAAGCTCAAGTGCGTCTCGGACACCTTCTATATTTTTGTTCTATGAGAAATTGAACGGGATTATTCACTCAAACATTTCATAAAACACCTTGAATGCATGCATAGGGGAGAAAAAACTAGCACACCCCTCACACCTTTCACCAAGAGAAAAAACAGAGTGGAGGCAGAGAGAGCTGGGGCGTTGCATTTATAGAGGGCGGGAGCATACGTCCCGGTTGGAGCCACCAACCGGGACTAAAGGTGTGTGCGACGCCATGTGGCTGTGGCCAAACCTTTAGTCCCGGTTGCTGGCTCCAACCGGGACGTATGCCCCGTTACCAACCGGGACGCATGCCTCCGGGTCCCGTGCCCGCTCGAACCGGGACGCGTGCCAGCATTAGTCCCGGTTAGTGGCGCAACCGGGGCTAATGCTCTGAGGGGACACGAACGGATGGCCTGTTTTCTACTAGTGGTAGACATCACTTGGTTATTTATGTGCTTGTCTCAGGTAGGTTAGTGGATATTAGAGCCCCGGCCATCCTCCTATGCTACACTTTCACATATTTCCTTAGAGAGCACGATATATCAATCGGAATTCCATACTCACACATGCTTGAATATTCCGCTAGATGTCATGAACTAGTTGACTTCTTCCTGTCGAATATGTTGCTCTGAAAAAATATACGACATTTTCACTTGTGCATATTCCCTTGCAATCAACATGGTTACCCATATGGCTAGAGACAAGACTAAAAATATCCTTCCGAATTTAGAATTCATCTAAAATGTGACAAAAAAATCGAGCTGTTTCTCTTAGACCGGAAAAGCAATATCTTTCAGAGATTATGATTGATCAAAGTTAAGATGAAAAGTTAAACACCAACACACATGTATTCTTAATTATCTGTCTGACGTTGATGGAGAGTTCATATTAATTAACGCGTTGGTACACACACAAGCATCATGTGTGGATTATGGAGATGATAATTTACACGAACACTCTATGGTCTTATCATTGTAGGGATTTGACTCAAAAAAGTCACGCCGGCTTGTCTCGTGACTACCTCTTGTCACGACGCTTGTAAAACCTGTTGTTGTTCTATTGAAGTAATATATTCATGTGGGGATCCCAAACCCCCACACCCCGTTGATTGTTTCAAAAAAATTACACAAACACATGAGCTCCAGCTGCTTCTCACTCTCCTCGTGTCGCGTCCTTCCGGAAGACGACGCATATTCATGTCGTTACTCCAACTCACTAAGATGCCTACGGTCTACCTTACATGCTAGTATTATAAAAAAAAACATTGCTAGAAGGAACTAGACATATTTTTGATATATAAGAAGCGGGTCGGCGTGAGAATTCCATAAATTCGTTCCTAACAGGGATCAAACTCCGGCCGCTGGGATGCGCCAACTACAACCCAACCACTAGGCTATTGATGCAGACGATAGTGAAGCATACATTCCTAGCTAAAGGCATATGCCACACGTGAATAGACAAAATGTACATTGGGAGAAAAAGTTCAATTTGGGGATATTGTATTGTAAATCTGAATAAATCTAAAAATATGTGCTGAATTTAAAATTATTTGACATATTTGAGTGGAGGCTGCTCTCTTTGGGTCCATCATGTACGCCCTTGAAACAGGCTTTCACCCAGCTTTATAAATAAAGCACACAGGTGATATCGCTGCTGGGCCAGACAGCACAATGTCCAAGGACAGACACACAACACGATACACAATGATGGGGCAGCATCACACACATGCCCGAACTAAAACAATAAAAAAACAAAAAGAAAGAAGACAGAGACGGATTGACTAGACGAGGAAGACCGCAACTGCTGCGTCCACCGAAGAATGCCCACCATGCAACTATCCCCGACTCGTCAAGCACCAAGCAGCACCCTCAAGAGGGAAAACGACCGCTGCTGCCCGGACCAGAGAATGACCCTAGGGTTTCTCCCGGAACATAGAGGGGAATGGATGAAGGGAAGCCACGATGCCCTCTAGGAAGGAAGATGCCACCCATGGGAGTGTTGGAGATATGCCCTAGAGGCAATAATAAATATAGTTATTATTATATCTTTGTGTTTATGATAAATGTTTGCATTTATGCTATAACAGTATTAACCAGGAAACATTAATACTTGTGTGATTTGTAAACTAAATTAGAGTCCCTTGTAAAGGCTCTTCATAATACTAGCTTGTTGGTTAATAGATGATTGTGGTTTCCCTATCATGAATATTGAGATGTTATTAACAACAAGATCATATCATTAGGAGAATGGTATGATGGACATACTCCTATAGATAAGCGTAGCATAAAGATCAAGTCATTTTAATAGTTCAATTGCTATAAGATTTCTGATACATAGTAACCTAATTCCTTCGACCATGAGATCATGCTTATCACCATCACCGGAAGGATGCTTTGATGACATCAAACACCACACCGTAATTGGGTGGCTATAAAGATGGCATTGAGTGCTCGGAACGTATGGGTTGAGACACATGGATCAAGAGTGGGATTTGGCCATCCATATGACGGATAGATATACTCTGGGCCCTCTCGGTGGAATGTCATCCAATTAGCTTGCAAGCATGTGACTGTCTCACAAGGGATCACATACCACGGGAACGAGAAAAGAGTGCTTATCAATAACGAGGTTGAACTAGGTATGCAGAGATACCGACGATCAAAACCTCGGATAAGTAAACTATCGTGAGACAAAGGGAAATTGGTATCGTATGTAAGTGGTTCATTCGATCGCAAAGTAATCGTAGAAATATGTGGGAGACAAACGAATTTCCATATTCCTCTATTGATTATTGATCGGAGAAGTGTCTGGATCATGTCCGCATAATTCACGAACCGTAGGGAGACACACTTAAGGATTCGATGTTGTTGAGTAGTTATGGAATGATGAGTAAGAGACCGAATGTTGTTCGGAGTCTTGGATGGGATCCGGGATATCACGAGGAGATCCGGAATGGTCCGGAGAATAAGATTCATATAAGGAAAGTCTTGTTTCGGAGTTGGGGAATGATTCCGGTGTTTTCACCGGGAATGTTCTAGAAGGGTCCGGAAGGTCCGGCACTCCGGAGGGGAAGGGTACATGAATATTTCATAACAATATGGAATGGTTGCATCATCTACTAGGTCACTTGGCTGGGCAAAATAAAGGGTGAAATCAAATCCTAGTTTGAAATTCAAACGCCAATTTGAAAAGTCAAACGACAAGTTTGCTTGGTGGAGGGAGAGTAGGAAACCTACTTGGGGAGGAGTTCCCCTCCCTCCACCCGTCGGCCAAGGAGGCCGAGTTGGAGAAGGACTCCCTCCTCCCAACCGGCCACCCTCCACCTATATAAGGAGGGATAGGGCGCCCCCTACCCCTCACACCCAAAACCCTAGCCCTCTCCTCCAAGTCGCCGGCGCCACCACCACCTTGTGCTGCTGCCGCCGCCTAGGGCACCTCCAACTCGGCGAGTTGGGGTGATCCCCAAACCCTAGCCGCTGGCTGCACTCTCACCTTGGTGCCCTCTAAACCCTAGATCACCAAGGCCTCTCTCATACTCCACCATACTCGCTCCGGCTTAAGGCGAAGCCCTGCGAGATCTCCCCTCTACTTCCGGTACCATGTCGTGGTGCTGCCGGAATCACGAGGAGAGTGCTACAACCTCCGCTGCCTGCTGGAACAAGGGAGAGGAAGGTCTTCATCGAGTACCGAACGTGTGACCGACTGCGGAAGCGCTGCCGGAACGCAGCGCCGGAAGGATCGTCTACGCAATCTTGAGATCGGCAAGAGTACGACTACATCACACACGAGAATCTGCTCTCATTAACCGATTTGGAATCTTCGAGGGTGAGTTCCTCTATCGACTCGTTGCTACAATCTAGTAGATAGATCTTGGCTTGTTTGTTTGCATGCGGTAGAAACTTTTTGTTTTCCATGCTACGAACCCCAACAGGGAGGCACCGCGTCGGTGTCGGCCGAGCCAACAAGGATTTCTCCCGATGGCCCTATCCATAACCCCCGGACGAGCCGAAGCACAGGAGACCCGCGAGAGGGAGACCGCGCCACCACCAAACCTCTCCGCCCACGAGCATGCGCCACTCCGATTCCGACTTCTTCATCATTGTCTCACTAAGAAAGCCGAAACGAGGACTGCAACATCACGACATAGATAGAAATGGACCGAGGCCCGCAGTACCGCAGCCGCCCGGGAGGAAACTTCCTCCACCGCCAGCAGCGGTAGTCGACTGGACGTGACCGTAGACAAACCAATCCAACATAGGTCCGGCGAGGCCCAGCAGGCCCGTAAAGCCTCCGCGGAGGCAAACCAGTCCCATGGCGGTCCGGCCGGGCCCCGACGGGCCCGTAAAGTCCGCCACCACGCTACAACAGGTTGGCCGAGGACACCGAGGATCCCATACACCCTAACCCGCCAAGATCTGCAGCACATCCAAAGCAAAGACGGCCCGCCCGCCTAACCCAGATCCGGGCCCAAATGGGCCTGATCTGGGCCGCCATGGCCACGCCCGCCCTGAGCTTTGCCTGCCATGGATGCGCCTCGCTGCCCCGCCGCCCAAGACCGCGCCGCCGCGCTGGCTCGCCCCCTGTCGACATAGGCCCACCCAAGAGCCGGGCTGAGGCACCACAGAACCAGATCGGGCCCGGATGGGCCCAGATCTAGGCCGCACCACCCTGGCCGACATCTCCTGCCAGAGCCCCGCCGCAGCACACCACCGCCGCCTGCCGCCTCCTGGACCCAAGAGCTAGCAGGGAGACGCCCCGCTACCAATGGTCGCCACGCCACCGCCGGAGAGCCGCGTCAACGCACCCCAGGCCAGCGCGCCGCCCAGGCCTAAAGCTGCAGCCTGCGTCGCGAGCTCCGCGCCAGGGGGAGATGGGGGCCCGCCACCGCCGGCGACGCCTTCTGACGGCGGCGAGGGGAGGGAGGGGGAGGGAGGAAGGCCCCTAGAGGCGGTAGCGTGGGAGCCCTGCCATCACCCATGAGAGCGACAAGGAGGGGCTGTTCTTTCTCCGTGTGGCTGTATTCCTTGGTTTCTCTACCGTGTACCCTGTACGTGATCATCTTAAAGTTACTCAACTGCGAATCCTGGATTTTCTAGGTAGCTCGGTACAGTTCCTTACACTGGAATTCATCTTAAAGTTACTCAACTGTGAATCCTGGATTTTCTAGGTAGCTCGGTACAGTTCCTTACACTGAAATTATGGTTGAACTGCCATTCAAGAATCTGTAACATGCTCAGGACTGCGCTGTAACACGGATCAATTTCCTAACCGTTTAAATCAAATACGATCCTGGAGCCACCAGTGGCTAGATAGGATTAGATGATGATGATCATTCACAACGACCTCTTTTGCGCCTATTGGGTTGGTTCTACATTGGCAACATCATGTGGTAGTGCACATCGTAATTTTGGTGATCCATAGGTAACTCCTGATGTCTTCTATTTCCATATCAATCAAATTCATATCTAATGCACATATGCATGACAAAAATTCACAAGATAGGTCATTCCAAGATAGAGTATTTATCATTTTCTTGGGAAAATCTTCCTCCTTATATGGGTCTTGGTGGTAGCCAATGATGTGAAGTCATTTGTCCTTGGTATCCAGTGACGTGAAGTCATTTATCACTTATGTGCTTGGTTATTAGGTAGATTAGGGGCTATTAGAGAATCGTCAACCCTCCTAACCTATGCTACAGTTTCACTGGAATCTAGCAAAACTATAACTAAGAAAATGTGTACATGTTTCATTTAGGCTCCACCATGCATTGTACTGTACTCTCATTTTGGGAAACGACAACAAGTATCTTTCCTCAAATATCGCAATAGAACACTAGGGTTCAAGTTGTTTTATCTTTTCCGTACGACTAGCAAGGTGGCCCTTTGCAAGGTCATCATCTTTGATATGTCGAAAGTAATTGAAAACTTTATACATTTATAGATATAGATATATATACATTATGTAAAAGAAACTAATATTTTTCTATAGCCATTCGGCATGCTATGCTAAGTAGAACACCACATGTGTGAGAGAAAGGATTAACAATCTCTAATTATACAGATTAGAAATTGAATTCCATATAGAAAAAGCACCATGCAAATCTATATTTTTTATGAATTAAAAACCTACAAACTGCAATTATGATAGTCTATCTCTTTATGCAAACTATCCACGTCGTAGGCTTCTTTAGACATTTGATTTCACTTATCTACAACTTCAATTAATTCTCACATAAAATCAATCAGGTGCACTTCTAAACATTGTGACCTTCATTTGGTACAATACACAACATTCCACATTGGTTAAATTTAGACTACAGTGAGAGTTGAGTCATGCTTCCTCCCTTTAATTTTTTAAAAAAATTCCTAACGAAATAGACATATATAAAATTCCTAAAAAAAAAATCTGCACAGCGCGGGATATCATTCTAGTTTAATGACCATACATGTCATTCATACAAGATATACATATGTAAAAAACTCTAAACATATTCTATACTTTTTATACGGTGTTAGAGTAGTATGTGAGGTTAGCATTCATGTTGTTGGTCAATTTGTAGTGGATGTATGCATAGCAACGAAATCAATAACCTATGCTTAATAATTATGGCCCACGCAAGTAATGGTGAGATGACTTGAGGCTATTTTTTCATTTGAATGGAAAAACAAAAAATACAAAGTAAAAAAGAACATAATTTATCATCATTAAAAGGTTGGAAAACTACAAAAAAAATTCTCATTTTACTCTATGCACATCTTCTTCCTCTTCTTCATTCTCTTTAGTCTAAGATATACAAAATTCTTTATCGGTTTTTAGACACGAATTGTTCCACGACCACAATTTCACCATAGTTTCTTACATGTATCTTCCTTAAAAAATTAAGAAAATAATTATAAAATATTTGTAACCAAAATATAATGATATTCGTGTATTTTGGATCATTTGATTATATATTTTATATCGTCAATGAAGTTGGGAAAAGCTGGCTGCAAGCTTTCTAGGTCGCCATTTATTTTCTACTTCCTGCCAAGTTTGTTATATGCTCTCGCTCACATATTTGTTTATGTATAATTTAGTGTATATAAAAATCTATAAGACAATAGTTTGGTATTGATATTGATGCTATTTGGTACAATTATTTTGTACAGTTATTTTGAACCGCTTTTATATAAAATATACACCGTAGGGGCTATAACATCCCAAAAATACTTAACTTGGATCATCAAACTCTAATCATCAAAATTAGGGTTAACAAAAACTTTTATAAATAAAAATATGAAAGCATGCATGTGTGTATGCATTCCAATTTGAATTCTTTGGAATCACCTTTCTTGTGTGTTTCTTTGATTGTAAATGGATTCTTAGGTGAAATAAACATCATCTAAACAATCCCCACACTTTTCCCAAAGACAAATAAATCAAAACAAACAAAATAAGGGAATGGTCATTTTGGCCAAATTAACTCCCATGCCTACTTTGGTTATCTCTAACTTTCAAAACTTAACAGAAACGTGTTTGGACCTTTACACCCCTTGATAGTACTCATAACAAAGTACCAAGGCCCACCTTGTGATCATCCAAAAACATTTGAATGCATAGTTTAAAGGATAGTTCAAAATTGAATCTTTATCATATGGGAAGATCCCACTTTTTCAAAAACCACTCAAACAAGCTCAACTTTCAAAACCCAAGCATCCACAGACTCACCAGAACCTACCTAGCACACCCACCAAAAATATTTTCAAAATTTAAAACTTGAATTCTTGCGGCCATTTCATCAAACACCTTGCTGATGCAAATCAATCAAATCCTAAACACTATTGTGAGCAGTGATTTGAGCCTAACTGGTTCCCTCTCTAGCTCACAGCAACCTCAGTAGATCATCTAGCAAACTTAACTAAGCACTAGCCCCACTGTAAGCTTGGAAATGTCATCAATGGTGAACAGCCGAGCCTCACCATGTCACCCCAGTGTGGACAAAAAGCTAGGAGAAGAACTAGTCGTGCCAACCTTGTCTAGGACACAGCCCACCGTCCACCGTCAACCCCTGTTTAGTGCTCGAACCTTGCCATCCCCTGGACCACACGCACAGACCGTGCCCAGCTCGCCAGCAACCATGCCGAGCATGCGCCAAAGAGCCACCCTCGACACACGCCCACAGACCGCGCGCCGCCCTCGCCGCGTGCATACACGATCGCCACAGTTCTAGGAGACCACCAGACATCCCCGTTCGCTGCCCCATGCCTCACAGCCACCGCTCGCCGTCGAAGACGCCGCCTCTGCCGCGCAGAGCATCGCGTGTTCCAGACCGTTTGCCACCGCCCCTACACGTGCATTAAAGCCGTAGAGCATCACCAAGAGACCACCGAGTGATCGCCACCGCCGGCCATGCCTCTAGCAGCCCGTAGCCATGTCGCCACCGTCGCCTGCCCATCCCGTTCGGTCTCGTCGTCGAGACTATAAATAGAGGCCACCCCAGCTCAAACTCTTCACACCATTCTACTCCCCTATCCTCACGGATCGTTCGACCCCGTTCCCGGAGCAAGGCGAGCAGCGCTTCGCCGGAATTTTATTGGAGCCCGCCGCTGCTGGAGAAGAAGGGGGCCAGCGATTTGGAGTCGTCCCAGGAGAAGCTGCCGGTACCAGGAGGTTCGCCGTCGTCGACTTCGTCGTTCGCCCGCCTTGCCGACCCTCGCCTGAGCCCCGGTGAGCCTCCCACGACCCCCACCTGCCGCGTTAGGGTTCTGTCTCGCCGGCGTTGCCCGACGTGGACGATGAACCAGAGCCGTTGGATTAGAACTATATCGAACGTACCACATTGCCCCGTTCCGCTTCGCACCCCCCCCCCCCGTCTCACTGACGCGTGCGGACAACCACTTAACCAGCCCGCGTAAGCACTGTGCTTCGCAGGCCGGCCCAGTATTGTTTCCCGCGCAGCCCATTTATTTGAATTTGGATTTTTGCATTTTCATTCAAACACAGTTCTGTATCTAGTTTCAAAAATCAACCCATCTCGATTCAGTAAACCAAATTGAATGAAACCAATTTTGTTAGAAAGGTCTGGAAATTCTGAATCCAAGCCCGTTGGATTCAAGTCATTTGGATCTGTAGATCATCCTTGGTAAAAATAACAAGGCAGAAGCTTTTCTGCATTCAAACATTTTTCAAATTTAAAACATGATAGCTTTTGAGTTGATTCCAACTCTCAAAAATCACATCTAATCATACCTTTCATAATATATAAAAATATATGGGTTTACTTACAGAAATAATGTTCAAGAAATAAAAAGAAGGTCACATAGGCATTTCTAGTCACTTATTTAATTAAAATAAAAAGGTAAAACCTTATTAAATTGTGACACCACTTTAAATCACATTCCCATGCACTAAAATATGTGGTGATGACATGTGTCAACATGATCCCATGTTTGGTTTGGAGAATATTAAATCTTAAGTAGTTTTTCAATGAGTAGAAATTACTTTTCTAAAACAAAAATCATTAAGTCAAGTGCCTTAGCCTTGTAATGTTAGTGATGATGCTAGATCATCTATAGAACCCCTTTGTGTGATGATTGAAAGTAGTTAAGTATTGTTTGGTGATTGTGTACCTTGTATTTATTTATAGACGCTAGTACCGATCAAGGATACGAGGAGGAAGGAGGATACTACGAATAAGAAGCCGAGGAGAACTTCAACCACTGCTCTGCACAAGGCAAGCTTATACTGATATTGTGCAAGCCAATACTTGCAAGCCTAATACTACTAATTGAATGTGCAAGTTAATACTTGCTTGTTACCATGCCAACTAGATGCCTTAAGCATATTGTAACACCCTCAGAATCGGACCTATGCAAGTTTTAGCAAAATTCGCCAAACCCGCATAGAAACAATTCAAAGGTGCCCACCAGGCACTTTCGTGCGGGTGGAAAACGAAGTAATAACATTACACAACAGTCCTCGATGGGACCCACAGAACAGATATATATAACAGCGACTCAAAGAGTCAAGAATACAGATATAATATACAAAGATCCAAATCACCTTGAAAAGAGGGAGCGTCCGACTACGGACAAGATGCAAATGGGGCTAAGAGCCCTGAAGAATAACCAATGGCGTCCATAACCCTGCCCAGGCCAAGCCGGAAGGGTAACCCTGCTAACGACGTCGATCTCAAAAACCTGCTTAAACAAAAGGGGTGCCGACAAAGGGCAAAGGAAAAAGAGGAGTCAAGATCTTGAGGCCAGTACACGGCGAGGCTAGAATTCGGCGGTCCTCGCCTACATAGGTATGGTGGACTGAAGCGGCAGCGGCAGCATGCACTAAACAACCTATAGAGACTCGATACACTGGCGGTTATCAGAGAGGGGTGAGAATGACCTATCCGGATCCAACCTGAAGCTAACACCAAACAAACCCATCCTGGTGTTTCCCCCTCGAGACCAAACGAGGAAGTCAACCGAGGAACTCACACCGTTGGCAGTTTTGCTTACTCAGTTATAGTTGCGGCACTTTACTAGTCAGGTTTAGTGAATCGTCCTGATAAAGTAAACAGTGGGTACTTTTAGTTAACCATTCCGTGATAGTTGCATCAATTACTAATCAGATACAAGTAGCATGAGATATCCCATAAAGCCCAGCAGTTGTTGGTACTTTTATTCCGCCATTCCGTTGTAGTTGCAATACTTACTAGTCAGGTACAATGGTCGCAAGCGACACTCCAAACAAGCAATTGTGGGCAGTATTAATTAGCCATTCCGTTATAGTGAAGCTGATTACTAGTCATTATAAGTCAAATTTATAACAATAAACTTTAGTTATGCTTGTCTATGATCGAGATACTGTGCTCCAAGTCGTCCATATCCGCGGACACGGCTTTCAGAAAGTTTTACCCGGCCGGGGTGCACCAATAGCAACACACGCTCGATCAACCTCGGAAAAACCAAAAAAAACCCACGAGGCTTTCACGGTGAACAATCACGGATTCGAAATATTTCAGGGGCCACCCTTAAGTAGATCCCATAGCGAAGGCAATGACTCGAGACGGGCTCAAGGTTTGGGTATACTGTGAGCAGTGGGAACCCGAAAGTGTGGCTGGGCTTGTCGACACCGGAATCGTGTCTCGATCCTAACATGATAGTGTGCTCCTCGCACAATTTAAATACAGAAAGTAGCATGGCATAAGTACAGGATCGTAAATAAAACCTCAAACTAGTTTGTGGCCCCAAGAAATAAGACTGAATCAAGCTCTGGCTCAGGGGGGTCCCATATACCTCCCGGATGTGGATAGCGCGATAAATCAAGGAACAGGTATCAAGTACTCGGGGTCTTACGGGACACAAGTGGGCGTTCGGAAACCAAATATTTTCTATCACCCACCGATGCCTCTGCTTATTTCATTTTTAGTTGTTAAACAGAAATTAAAGTGACGATAAGTAAAACTAGAATCATCTCCATCATCAACATGCGGCAATACTCCAAGAACTGTGGCATTTGACAACACGCGACAACACTTGAGCAAGCGACTACGACGCGCAAGTCCAACTATCTACCATACAACAGGTAATAGGATGTGTCCAAGGCAATATAAGGCTGCAGGGGATATCAAAGGGTACGAAAACTAGAGCATCGCAGCACAGATAGCAATAGATCAACAGGAGGGAATAAATACTATAAAAGTAAGATGGGTAGAAAGGGGGAGATGCTCGCCTGAAAACATTGTCGAAGGCTCAACCGAAGATCGGGGCGAAGCTCACATCAACTCAACGGCCTTATCCGCGAAGAAGCAAAACACTAGAATAAACACCGGATGCAATATTTAATACACGGCAGAAGATCGGCATGATGCATGTAGGATGCATGGCATGGCAAAGAGGCGATGCAATTAGGTCATATTAAGCGGAACCGGGGTCCCGACAATTAATTAGGTGGTTCATATTATTTAGACACCCCGTATTTTAAATATGGTATTAACATGGCAAATAATAGCACCGGGTTCGCTACACAAATTTAAATGAGGCCAATATAAGGCTAGATTTGCCCGCATATGGGCCCCATATTTAATTATATGGTGAATCGGCATAAGGCCCCCAAACCACAGATATGCATGCGAGATGAATGATTTAATGCAACAAGTTGATATCATTTATAAAAATAGGGTATCGAGGAAAAGGGTCACACATCTAGGGTTCTCGACGATCTTGGGTTCCGGGGTTCGGGTTCAGGGTCCAGGGTTCGACGGGTCGGTCTCGGCGGAAACGTTCTCGAATAACGGGGCAGATCTTGAGCTCCGGGGAGAAGGACTTCGCGTTCGGTGGCGATCTTGACGGTGTTCGGGTTCGGGCCTTGGCGTTCGAGGGAAGTACTTGGCGTTTCTGGGACGGTCCTGTCGCATCCGCGGCCGTCGGGTCATGTCGTTGGTTTTGTCCTTTCCGGCGGAGATCTTGGCATCCGAGGAGAAGATCGTGTCGTTCCGAGACGGTGATCTTGGCGTCCGGGTAGAAGTACTCGGCGTTTCGTGATGATCTTGTTGATTCCATGGCGGAGGCCTTGGCGCTTCGGATCGGCCTTTGGATCGGGGCTTCGGGGTCTTGGGGTTCCACCTGGATTATCGGGGACGAACTTGGGCTCGACGCCGGGGTCTCCAGGGTCCCTGTCGGAGTGCTAGATGTTCCGTGATGGAGTTCTTGTCGGAGCTTCTTCGGGCACCTTCGGCTGGGTACGGTCTTGGCGTTCCGGGACGAAGGCCTTGAGGTACCTCGGCACCAAGGTTCGGGTTCGGTCTTGGCGTCCGTGGCGTCGTTCTTCGGGGTTCATGTCTCCGAAAATCTTCGGACGATCTTGTTTAGTTGTTGGAGCCGTCGGAAGATCTTGTCGTCCTAGAAGAGCTCGTGTGCTCGCAGGTTGGGCTCTGGTGGTTCTTCCGAGACTCGCGTGGTACTGAGATTCTTGACGCACCCCGGCGTCTGTAGCACATGCACCACATCGGCCAACGCCCGTATAGAGAACGAGGTCCCACGAGGAACAACGCTGCCGTGGCCGTCGGACGGCGCGCTGGTGGGGCCGAGGCGGAGACCGGAGGAAGGGCCGGCGGGGAAGGAGTGCCGAGGCCGGCCGGCGGCGGACGGGAGGCCGGCGCCGCGGGGGAGGAGCTTGGGAGGTGGTAGAGCTCGGGCGGGCGGGGAGGACGGTGGCGGAGAGGGGCCTGGCGAGGTGGGGAGGGCGCCGGAGACGAGCTCGGGATGGCGGTGTCGAGGCGGAGGGGCCCTGCTGGCGCGGAGGACGTGCGGAGCTCGGCGAGCTGCGGCGGCGGGAGGGGCGACCGGCGGGGCGTAGGCGGAGCGTCGCGGTCGGGCGGGCGTGAGGAGGCCGAGGCGGCGAGCTCGGCGCGACGGACGGCGAGGCAGAGGCCGAGGGCGGTGTGAGGTCGCGGGCGCGAGGATGCGGGCTGCGGAGGAGGAGGTTGCGGCGGCGGCGGGCGGAGAGGGAGGGCGCGCGACGCTGCCGCGGGGAAGGCGGCGGCAGGCGTCTGGCGTGGCAGGGTCGGGGTCGAGCCGCGGAGGCTGGGCGGCCGCGGAGCGGCTGGCGGCGGGCTTTGGAAGGAGAGGGAGGCGCGGGGCTGCGGGAAGCGAGGTGCACCGCGGCGGGCGGTGGCGGTCGAGCGAGGTCGCGCGCCGGCGACGGGGGCTGCAGGAGGCGACGCGAGAGGCAGAGGCGCGCGCTGCGGAGGTCGCAGAGGGGCGAGCTGGGCGGCGGGGAGAGCCAGGGGCAGCACGGCGGCTTGCGGCGGGGCGGCCGGGGGCTGCGCGTGCGGGGCGAGGAGGGGTTGCGTGCGGGTGGCCTCGGGAGGAAGAAAGGGAGGAGGGAGAGGCTGCGGGGCCGGGTGGGCCAGGCGCGGAAAGAGAGGCGGGGTGGGGCCCGGAGGAGCGGGGGCTGTCGGAGGACGCGGGCGGGAAAAGGACGGTGGGTCCGGGTGAGCAGAGAGAGAAAGAAAGGGAGGCAGTGCGCGCGTGGTGCATGTGTGGCCGCGTGTGTGGGCAGGCTGGGTGGGGTGGTGTGCTGGCTTTGACCAGGGAGGAGAGAGGAAGCTGGTGGGTGGGGGTGATGTGGCAGTTTGTGGTTGGAAGAGGGTGAGAGGGAGATGAGGTGTCAGCATACTACTGGTGGGGGTGAGGTGGCTGGGAAGGGTGGGTATAGGAATGGGTAGCTTTAGGATTAGAGGGGGCTGGTTAGGTGGACCGATTTAAAAACAGGGGTGGTCGTTCGGGTCTATTCGGCCCGTTCGACTGCCCCACTAAAATAAATTAAATATTTTTAATGTTTTAAACGGGGCTTTTGCAAACCGATGCTAGACAAAATAAATAATCCGGACAAGCCCGGGTTTTGCGTTTGAATAAGGATGAGGCGTTTAGAAAAAAATAGGGTTTTCTGCAAATAGTTTTGTACAATCAGATGCAAGATGATGACGATGCTCAAATGCAATGTGGCATGATGACATGGGCATGCGGTCATGATGATGCAACGCACAAAAACAACGCGATTTTCTAGTAGTGGTTTTTGCGGGATGCCACACATATGTGATCATACCCACTTGATACCCAATCCTAGTTTTACTTGCAGACTTTCTACCTTTGTTTCTTTATCAAAGCTTTCTTTTAGAGTTTACTTAAGTGACTTGTAGATGTTAGACAAATAGTTGAAGTTTGCATAAAGAGCATAAAATTTGGCCTAAGCTAGAAAATCTTGATGTCCTCCTAAGGCATGAGATTGAACTTAGTAAAACTCCACTTGTTTACCATCCCTCATTAGTACTCACCCCCACTTGTAGATGCTAGTGGTAAGCATAAAACTTGATCAACTTTAGATGGGAATACTTGGTGAAAATGGTTATGAAAACCTTAGAATGATGGATCATTCTACTGAGATGTTTTGACATGTGTTTCCGAACACCAGATGATTTTGGTGATGAAAATGTTGAGGCATCAGCCTTAGCCCCTTAATAAAACTGATGGTTGTCTGGATTCGATACCATTCCAATTTTACCGTACAACCACAATACCCGAAGATTGGGTAGGGCTTGACTGGAAACTTATATACCTTAGTATTGGTTCCCTCACGGCCAAGGTCTGAGCTGAGGCTACCTTGTGAAGATTGTCCACCTATGCAGTACCCAAGATGACAGTTAGTCATGGTTGGGAGGCCAAACTCACAGGAGAGGTGCTTATACTAGGGCATGTAATTGAAAGGTCAGGATTGATTATCCGCATACTGAGTATGGTGAATTCAGGATTTGTTCCTGACGGATGTTTCGAATGTTGTGGTGAAAGTGTACAATCTCTGCAGAGTGTCAAACTATTCGAATAGCCGTGTCCGCGGTTATGGATAGTTGGAGTGGCCATACTGTTCCCCCGTCAGATGTTTTCAAAATGACTTGTGAAATGAATTGAGATTTTGACTTGACCACAACAGAGTTGTGACATGAGATACAAGTTCCCACTTAGGAGTTATAAAATTGTGACTAGCTTCTCTTGCTTCTGAACTTAGTAGAGGTAAATCTGGCTTTTACAAAACAACCCTAGAGCTTAGTGTCATATTACAACAACCCCCTTCACTTGTTAGTATTAGTTTGCGAGTACTTAAAGAGTACTCATGGCTTTGTCCCTGGCTATTTCCGTGGCCAGACTATGAAGAGGAGTACCAGGATGATGGACCCCAGGAAGGTTACGACAACTAGGATTATCTCCCATCGTCAGCATTGCCTATGACCCCGAAGATGGAGCTTCGCCTACGCTAACTTTATTATTACGTATTTCCGCTTCTTGAAGTTGTATTAAGAACTGGATCATGAGATCCTTATTTGTGTAAGACCTTATGTATGTTTTGTAATGGATGATGTACTATGGTATCAAATTCTGTTATGTCTCGCAAAAATGGTAATCCTGGGATTGCGATGTATGGCATAACAGGCATCTGGGATTAAAAATACGGGTGTTGACAGGGGCTTACCCTACGGTAAAGTTGGCAAAAAAAATATTGATACTGTTTGGTATTGATATTTCTAAGATCGATCATCACCCTCTCTTATGTAAGCAATACCTAGTAACAACCATTGAGACTCCACCTCCATGAACAATCTGCATTGGATCTCTCTCTTTCATTTGACACTAACTGTTTGAAAACATTATGGGTGACCACTACTAAGCATTCGACGAACTAAAACTCCAACCAATTTCACATACCGACACTAATTTGTAATGTCACAATGAGTATCTTTTAGATAAAGTACCATATAAAATGTATATTCTTATTTATAAATGTTTGTAATGATTAGTTAAGGTGAGGCACCGTTCAACTAAAGACAATATAATAATGGACACTGAAGTTCACCTTATTGTATTCAACATAGCAATAAAACCCTCAATTCAAATGTAAGTACACTCAAAATGGATTTCTTAGCTCTTTGAGGAAGCGATGTGCAAAGGCTAAATTATGCCAGATAAATCTTTTCATGACTCAAATCAAATGGGCGTCATTTTCCTCCAAAGTATATCCTTTCGTTCTCTACACAACGTCTAATGTATCCTACCTAAGGACAATAGGCTATATTTTAATAGCTCATTCTTTTCTCTCAACAATTAAATTCAGAAAAACTTATTAGGAAAAACATCATATGAAATAAGGTGACCCAACAGACTCTATAAACATTAAGAATCAAAGTGTCTCTATAGACTATTGGTAGTGCTCTTTTAGTGATGCGCCCCTATCCTTTACATTGAAATCAAACATTCTACAAAATCATTGCAGATCGAGCCAACAATGTTTCTCGCTCCACAAATAAAACAAAGTTTCATGCTTCATCGCCTTTTCTGCCATTGAAAATATAATCATTTGGTTTCAAAATAGCATATGAATATATAGGGTTTTTCTTTACTAATTTTTCAGCCCCAAGGATATTATCAAACGACTAATAAGCACACAAGACCCCATAACCAATTAATGCACATATGATTTAGGGCTTCGTCCTATAGATGAGCTTCTGGGCTGACCACCAGCCTAACACCGGATGAGCACCCTACAGACATACCTATTAGGTATCAGGCTCAACAGGACATTGTTACTTATCTTTTGTCTGTTGGCCATATGTTTTGTGACTTTGTCATATCTCATGCTCAGCTCGTGCAATGATTGCTTATGGCCTCCTAGGATAAAATAAAAAAAAATCCATCGGTACCACGAAGAGTTAGGCTGAGCTAAAGGTTGTAATGAAGCAGATTTAGGCTCGGTATTTGCCGATTACTAACAAATAAGCAGATGCCAACTTTATCATCTGGCGGTCTAGTTAAGGCAAGCAGTGGGGTTCAACTAAATGTCAGAAAGAGAGTAGAGTATAATGGAGGAAGATCGAGGAAAAAATTATGGTTTGCTTTGTACCATCAAGCGCGGATGGGTCTAGCCGAATGGAATCAAATAATTACGACTACCAAGTGTTGTACTAAGTGACTTGGTTTTGTTTAAATTTTCATGTATCTACACACTAAATGCGTCGAGATACAAACAAATCTAGATAATCCGAATCACTTATTTTCAAACAGAGAGAGAAATATTCGACATGAACTTTATCTATATACTACCTCGTCTTAAAATAGATGTCACGGATTTGTCAAGATTTGGATGTATCTATATACTAAATATTAGATTTATCCAAATTTTAACAAATCTGAGACATCTATTTTAAGTGAGACATCTATTTTAAGACGGAGAGAATATAGATCATGCAAATATATAGTACGATCTCTGGTAAAATGGTATTTCAGATCTTGTACGCCATAAGATATACCCCCATGTCCATATTAATTGTTAAAATCAAATAATTTTAAACTGTGTCTATTCTGGATAACTCGGTAAAGAAGATGCGCACCTGGAGGTTGGCTACGCTTAATTTTTTATTTTCATATGCAAGGATGTAAATAAAGAAAAATATAGAATAGATTATTAAAGGGATGCGTGATAAACCGTAAAAACGAAGACGTAACTTCTCTCTCGATAGGCTAACGTGTTAGTGTTTCTTAGAGCTGGTTAAATTGTGCACATGCGAGGGAGGATCCTAGTAGTTTTTTTTCTTCAACCATTTACAGAGATCGTGTTGGAATAGAGTTTTTCTTTCCTTAATCCGTGTACATGAGAGATCAAATACGTGACACGGGCCTGAACGTGTGTATATGTAAACATAATTATGTTATGTTTATTTGACTAAATGTTAACCTTATATTTTAGATCTAACTGTTATAAATAATTTTGATGATGTGGATCAACCTAACGCCTCGAAAAACAAACTTATACTGCTTTTAGTATATAGTAATAGAATAGATGCGCACGATCTTGACCTGCATCTTACTCGCACTGCTCCACGTCCTTCCGCCATGACTCTCGAGTCAACAGTTTGTGCAGTCATTTTTAATTAACCACATGTATATACAACGTTCAGATCAGTAAGTCAAGGTATTTGTTTAACCATTCGGTAATCACATTAAGGCAGGTCGAACCTTCCTTCCCTCTCTCATGGCCTACAATTTTTTTTGTTCCTTTCCTTTTGTAAAACCATTTATTAGTTTCTTGTACTAGGTCTAGTATGTTTTATATGATGGTGAAGTATGAATTTCAAATTAAAGTGTATAGACATCTTGATGGGATGTCCCACCTATGGGTACCTAAGATCAGCTGATGATTGGAGGCCCGTCCCCAACCACAAAGGGGCGCCGAACCCATTAGTATAGTGGGTTAAGTGCTCATCGTTAGATACCCATCCCGAGGTAGTGCGAGTATATGTGAATGCACTTGTGTTTCAATATGTGCCAACTTAAAACTTTTTTACTATTTCTTTGAATGTATTGGTCTATTTTCTATGCATTTTGATGAGATTATTAACATCAAAAATAAATGTCACGAAGCATACTCAATGGAATTATTTATTCGACACATCCCTTGTGTTTATCCGTACATACATAATTAATCATGTTAGAAAGAACTTAATACATAATTCTTCACTGGTATGTGGCTTCCTTGATAGAATTGTTAACATTGGGCCGACTATGAATTTATAGATTCGACAGTCACTTGTGTTTCACCACATCTACACACTTGTTTTTGTTATTAGTTTACCATCTCTTAACATGTGTATCATCACTAGGTTGTGCCTCAACTAAATACATAAACTTATAAATCATATAGTCGAGGAGCACGTCCAACGAGAAATTCTATGATGAAGTATGATCATCGAGATCAACAAAAGAGCAAATAAAAAAAGATTTCGCTCAGAAAACCATTAATGGAGACTAAAATATAAGTATCTGTAAATTGGCCGAGTTATAATCTATTGCCGGACTGTCTAGAACATCGGTTAAAAAGAACGCATGAAAGACATAAAATACACTAATAGGAATACATGTAAAATGGGAGTCTCGAAAAACATACAGATAAACATATGAGTTTATTTGTGAATGTAGTACACTCTAATGACACAATAGCTAAGTTAGGAAGTAGTGCACATGGTCCTAATTTTGGTCATTCATCAGTGATCCTCGTTCTCTTCTATGCCTATGGAAATCATCTCACTAAATTCCAGGCATTACAACAAAATATGGATGAAACATGATTAAAAAATTCTAGGAAAGAAGGGTGAAATGATAAATAAGTTATTAACCACTTTATTTGAAAATCTTTGTTTCTTTTAGAAGACTTGCATTGTCGGAAGAAGCGACACGAAGTCATTTTTCCTCATGTAGTTCAATAGCTAGACGTCCTTGGTTATGATCACGGTTCTCGAGTATTTGGGTGACTATGATCACTTTATAAATCATTTAATACAAGTGATATATCACTCAGCCTATTCTTGTAAAGGAATAACTTTATCGATTTTCAAAAGCTAAAAAAATTAATGTTTCCTCTATTGTGCATGTCTTGCATGTGAACCCCAAAACCGTGAAATTAGCACATAAATAATGGTTTTCAAGTTCTCCTCATATTGGTCGTATATTTTTTGTACTCGTTACTGATACTTCGTGCTTATTTTCTAAGATAAATGAATTTTAGTGAGGTAGGAGTGCATGTCATAAAATTGTTGGCCATTAGTAATTCATGGTGCTCTTTATGCCCATATATGTGAAATTCATACTGCTAATGTGCACAGATGTAACAAAGAATGGATGAAATATAATGGACTATTCCAAGATTGAAACATAAAATAAGAAGCAAATTTATTCATCATTTTCTTGAGAAATATTTACTACTAATAAAGGACTCCGGTGGTAAGAAGGGACATGCAGTCATTTGTCCTCAGGTAGGTCAAATATCTAGACGCCCCTCGGTTATGATCTTGGTCTTCAAGTTGGCTAACAACTATATGTGAGAGTTTTATCAATCCTTTAAACAAACAGTGAATGTCGTTATATTTTTTCATCGACAAAGAGTTTTATTACTCTTATACTGCCATCTCTATGAAAAACATTTTATCCATGCAGGTTACGGGTTGGTTATCAGGTAGGCTAATCGCTATGTACTTGTGTTTGGATCTACACTAGAGTTGCTACTATTGTACTATATCTTTGAATCTTGCCCACCAAGCATGCCGTTGGAAAAATTGAATCTTGGCGACCAAGCATGCCGTTGGAAAAATGTATATGACATATCCCTTTTGGTCATACATGCATACACTAGTGGAAACGAGGCCTGGTCCAGAAAGCAAAAAGGAGCACCCCTTTAACACCGGTTCGAGCCAAGAACCGGTGTTAAAGGCCATGCACCAGTGGCCCGCGCACCTCCCCCCCTTTAACACCGGTTCGTGGCTTGAACCAGTGTTAAAGTGGGTGCGCATATATAACACACCGCAGCCCACACCCCTCTCTCTCTTTTTTTTCACTCTCTCCTTTTGGAGCATAGCAAGAGGGTGAGAGGTGTGCTAGTTTGTGTTTTTTCCTATGCACAAGAGGTGTTCGGTGAAATGCCCGAGAGCTCAAACTAAGTTTTCTCGTTGCTCTTTCCTTCTCGGTCGAGGTCGGCAACTTTATCCTTTCATGTGTCATTGATGTACTATATAAATGGTCATCTCCCTATTAATTTTTGATATACTAATGCAGATGAACCGACAATGGATGTACGGCGATCGACGCACTTCCGAGTACATTACGGGCCTCCAAAATTTTATCGTTGTGGCTAATGCAAACCGTGGTCACAATGGTTTTATGTGATGTCCGTGTGTTCACTGTCAGAATAAGAAAGACTACTCAAATACTAGAACCATTCACGCCCATCTGCTTCAATCCGGTTTCATGCCCAGCTATAATTGTTAGACCATGCACGGAGAAAAAGGGGTTGTGATGGAAGACAACGAAGAAGAAGAGGATGATGACAACTATCATAATATGTATCCTAAATACGATGATACTGCAACGGGGGTAGATAATAAAGATCAAGAGGCAGCAGATGGGCCCGCTGATGACGATCTTGGTTGGACCATTGCTGATGCAAAGGAAGAATGTGAAACTAAAAAGGAGAAGGAAAAGTTGGAGCAGATGTTAAAGGATCACAAAACATTGTTGTACCCAACTTGCAAAGATGGCCACAAAAATCTAGGTACCACACTGGATTTGCTGCAATGGAAGGCAGAGAACGGTGTGACGACAGCGCATTTTCAAAGTTATTGGTAAAAATGAAGAATCTGCTTCCAAGAAATAATGAATTGCCCGACAGTACATACAAAGCAAAGAAGGTTGTCTGCCCTCTAGGATTAGACGCGCAGAAGATACATGCCTGCATTAATGACTGCATCCTCTACCGCGGTGAGAAGTACGAGAATTTGGATGCATGCCCGGTATGCACTGCACTGCGGTATAAGATCAGACGAGACGATCCTGGCGATGTTGAGGACAAGGCCCCTAGGAAGAAGGTTCCTACTAAGGTTATGTGGTATGCTCCTATAATACCACGGTTAAAATGTCTCTTCAGAAATAAAGAGCATGCCAAGTTGTTGCGATGGCACATGGAAGACCGTAAGAAAGACGTGATATTGAGACACCCCGTTGATGGGTCACAGTGGAGAAAAGTCGAGCGAGAGTACCCGGACTTCGCACGTGACGCAAGGAACTTAAGGTTTGGTCTAAGTACAGATGGCATGAATCCTTTTAGTGAGCAGAGTTGCAGTCACAACACCTGGCCTGTGACTCTATGTATCTGTAACCTTCCTCCTTGGTTGTGCATGAAGAGGAAGTTCATTATGATGTCAGTGCTCATCCAAGGCCCGAGGCAACCCGACAACGACATTGATGTGTACCTAAGGCCATTAGTTGAAGAACTTTTACAGTTGTGGGCCAAACCAGGTGTATGTATGTGGGATGAGCATAAAGGGGAGCCATTTGACCTACGAGCGTTGCTTTTCGTAACCATCAATGATTGGCCTGCTCTTAGTAACATTTTAGGGTAGACAAACAAGGGATACAATGCATGCACACACTGTTTAGATGAGACTGAAAGTGTATATTGTTGGATATATGCCCTAGAGGCAATAATAAATGTAGTTATTATTATATCTTTGTGTTTATGATAAATGTTTGCATTCATGCTATAATAGTATTAACAAGGAAACATTGATACTTGTGTGATTTGTAAACTTAATTTGAAGTCCCTAGTATAGCCTCTATACATCACTAGCTTGTTGGTTGATAAATGATTATGGTTTCCCTATCATGAACATTGAGATGTTATCAACAACAAGATCATATCATTAGGAGAATGATATGGTGGACATACTCCTATAGATAAGCGTGGCATAAAGATCAAGTCATTTTAATAGTTCAATTGCTATATGCTTTCTGATACATAGTAACCTAATTCCTTCGACCATGAGATCATGCATATCACCTTTACCGGATGGATGCTTTGATGACATCAAACACCACACCGTAACTGGGTGGCTATAAAGGTGGCATTGAGTGTTCGGAAAGTATTGGTTGAGACACATGGATCAAGAGTGGGATTTGTCCATCCATATGACGGATAGATATACCCTGGGCCCTCTTGGTGGAATGTCATCCAATTAGCTTGCAAGCATGTGACTGTCTCACAAGAGATCACATATCACGGGAACGAGAAAGAGTACTTATCGTAACGAGGTTGAACTAGGTATGCAGAGATACTGACGATCATAACCTCGGATAAGTAAACTATCGTGAGACAAAGGGAAATTGGTATCGTGTGTAAGTGGTTCATTCGATCGCAAAGTAATCGTAGAAATATGTGGGAGCCATATGAATTTCCAGATTCCTCTATTGGTTATTGTTCGGAGAAGTGTCTCGATCATGTCCGCATAATTCACGAACCGTAGGGAGACACACTTAAGGATTCGACGTTGTTTGAGTAGTTATGGTATGATGAGAAAGAGACCGAATGTTGTTCGGAGTCTCGGATGGGATCCGGGATATCACGAGGAGATCCGGAATGGTCCGGAGAATAAGATTCATATAAGGAAAGTCCCGTTTCGGAGTTCGGGAATGATTCCGGTGTTTTCATCGGGAATGTTCTAGAAGGTTTCGGAATGTCCGATACTCCGGAGGGGAAGGGGTACATGAATGTGTCATTGCAAGTTGGAATGATTGCATCATGTACTAAGTGTCATCGCTTTTCCAAATAAAGGATTAAATTGAATCCTAGTTTGAAAAGTCAAATAGCTAAATTGAAAAGTCAAACGGCTAAAATTTGGAAGGTGGAAAAGAGGAGGAAAGGGGGAGTCCGAGTTGGGGAGGAGTTCCCTCCTCCAACCGGCGCCCCCTCCAAGCCGAGTTGGGGAGGGACTCCCCTCCCTCCCCCTTGGCCGCCGGCCCCTCCACCTATATAAGGAGGGGCAGGGCTCCCTCCTAGCACACAATAAGTCCCTCACCTCAAACCCTAGATGATGCAGCCCACCATAGCCGCCGCCACCCCCTAGGGTTTTGCCCTATCCGCCGACTTGGGGGTCCCCGGAACCCTAGCCGCCGGCTCTATCATCCCCTCCTTGGTGTGTCTAAACCATAGAACACCGAGGAGCTCTCTCATACTCCACCATACTCGCTCCGGCTAAAGGCGAAGCCCTGCGAGATCTCCCCTCTACTTCCGGTACCACGCGTTCAGCTTGGAATCACGAGAGAGTGCTACAACCTCCGCCTGCTGGAACAAGGAGAGGAAGGTCTTCACGAAATCGAACGTGTGACCGATCAAGGAGCGCCGAACGCAGCGCCGGAAGGATCGTCTACGCAATCTTGAGATTGGGAAGAGTACGACTACATCACCCACAAGAATCCGCTCTCATTAAACACTTTGGAATCTTCGAGGATAAGTTATTCCATCGACTCGTTGCTACAATCTAGTAGATAGATCTTG
Organism: Avena longiglumis; assembly: GCA_030063025.1. Lineage (NCBI taxonomy): Eukaryota > Viridiplantae > Streptophyta > Magnoliopsida > Poales > Poaceae > Avena > Avena longiglumis. The sequence continues at coordinate 244,447,874 of CP125979.1, read as the reverse complement.
GCTTGTTTGTTTGTATGCGGTAGAAATTTTTTGTTTTCCATGCTACGAAACCCTACAGTGGTATCAGAGCCGTGTCTATATGTAGATCTGTTGCACGAGTAGAACACAATGGTCATTGTGGGCGTTGATGCTTTTATTGTCGATTGCTTCTTGTGTACTTTGCATCTTGCGGTATGTTGGGATGAAGCGGCCCGGGCTAACCTTACATGACATCGTTCATGAGACTTGCTCCACGCTTGACATGCAACTTGTATTACATAAGTGGCTCTGCGGGTGCCTGTTTCTCCTAGCATAGTTAAGATCCAATTTACAACGGGTGATTAACAATACTAGTATCAATGTTGTGGTTCATGTTCGTAAGTTAGAACGACACTTATTGAAAGCCCCAAGCCACGTAAAACATGCAAAGAAAGTAGAGGCGTCTAACTTTGTTTTGCAGGGGTGTGCAGTGATGTGATATGGCCATGATTGTGATTATATTTGATGTATGCAATGTTCCTTATTGTAAGTTGGCAACCGGCAGGAGCCATATGGTTGTCTTTAATTTATGTTAAGACCCACGTGTCTATTCAAAGTAGTTGTAATAGTTGAAGCCGGTGGACGACAACCATGGAGAATCGTCATTGACCTTGATGCAATGCCAGTGATGATGGAGATCATGTTCGTGCCAGAAGATGGAGATCGGAAGCACAAAGAAGAAAGGCCATATCATATCACATATTTTGAATTGCATGTGATGTTAATCCTTTATGCATCTTGTATTGCTTAGTAGACGACGGTAGCATTATAAGATGATCCCTCATGCACATGAATTTCAAGTCATAAAGTGTTCACCCTTAGTTAGCATCGTTGCTAAAGCTTGTTGTTTCGAAGCATCACGTGATGATCGGGTGTGTTAGATTCCGCAAGTGTATACAACGTGAGCAAGCCAGGTTTGCTCATGCGGAAACTGAGGTTTGATCTTGACGAGCCTAGCATGTACAGACATGGTCTCGGAACACGGATCACCGAAAGGTTAAGCATGATTCATATAGTAGATATGATGAACATGACGATTGTTCGCCATTGAAACTATATCAACTCTCGTGATGATCGGTGTTGATGTAGTGGATTTGGTTCGTGTGATCACTAAAACAATGTGAGGGATGTTGTTTTGAGTGGGAGTTCACCTAGATTAACTTTATTATTAATTTGAACTCAATTTGTCATAAACTTAGTCTAAACTATTGCAAATATGTTGTAGATGATCAATGGCAGCCCCTACCATCAATTTTAATGCGTTCCTAGAGAAAGAAAAGTTGAAAAACAATGGAAGCAACTTCGCGGATTGGTTCCTCAATTTGAGGATTGTCCTCACAGATGGTAATTTGACCTATGTGCTGGATGCACCGCTGGGTGACCCACCTGCAGCTGATGCTTCCGATGAAGTAAAGAATGTTTACCTCGCTCGGAAGAATCGGTACTCCATAGTTCAGTGTGCTATCTTGTATGGTTTGGAATTGGAGCTTCAGAAAAGGTTTGAGAATTCAGACCCATATGATATTGTAGAGGATCTCAAATTGATCTTTGAGACTCATGCGGCAATTCAAAGTTATGAGGCTTCTGAAAAGTTCTTTAACTGCAAGATGGAATAGGGCAGCTCCGTCAGTGAGCATGTGCTTAAGATGTCTGGGCACGCAAACAAACTTCAAAGCTTGGGTATAGTGATTCCTAATGCTTTGGGGATTTACCGTGTCCTCCAATCACTACCACCAAGTTACAAGAACTTTGTGATGAACTACAACATGCAGAACATGAACAAGCAGTTGCCAGAACTGTTTGCTATGTTAAAGTCTGCAGAAGTGGAGATCAAGAAAGAGCACCAAGTGTTGTTGGTCAATAAGACCACCAAATTCAAGAAAGGCAAGTCTAAGAAGAAGGGTGGTAAGAAAGTTACCACGCCGGCGAAGAAGACCAAGGCTGGACCTAAGCCTGATACTGAGTGCTTTTACTGCAAGGGAGAAGGTCACTGGAAGCGGAATTGCCCAAAGTACTTGGCGGATTTGAAGAACGGCAACATCAAGAAGAAAGGTATATCTGATATACATGTTATTGATGTGTATCTCACTAGTACTCGTAGTAGTGCCTGGGTATTTGATATTGGTTCGGTTGCTCATATTTGTAACTCGAAACAGTCTTTGCGTAATAAACGGAAGCTAGCGAAGAATGAGGTGACGATGCGCGTGGGAAACGGATCAAAGGTTGATGTGATCGCGGTCGGCACGCTACCCCTTCATCTACCATCGGGATTAGTTTTATACTTAAATAATTGTTATTTGGTGCCTGCGTTGAGCATGAACATTATATCGGGATCTTGTTTATTGTGAGACGGTTACTTGTTTAAGTCCGAGAATAATGGTTGTTCGATTTATATGAGTAATATGTTTTATGCACATGCACCTTTGATAGATGGTCTATTCTTATTGAATCTCGATAGTGGAAATACACATATCAACAACATTGAGGCTAAACGTTTGAAATCAAGCGATAATTAATTCGACCTATATGTGGCATCGTCGTCTTGGTCACATTGGAGTGAAACGTTGAAGAAACTCCATTCCGATGGACTTCTTGAATCACTTGATTTTGAATCACTTGAAAGATGCGAAGCATGTCTGATGGGTAAAATGACTAAGACTCCATTTTCTGGTATGATGGAGGGAGCTGCAGACTTATTGGAAATCATACATACCGATGTGTGTGGTCCAATGAGTGTAGCATCGCTGTGATGGTTATCAAGTTATGTTCTTACCTTCACGGATGACTTGAGTAGATATGGGTATATCTATTTCATGAAACATAAGTCCGAAACTTTCGAGAAGTTTAAGGAGTTTCAAAGTGAGGTAGAGAATCAACGTAACAAGAAGATTAAATTTCTACGTTCTGATCGTGGAGGTGAATATCTAAGTTACGAGTTTGACGAGCATTTGAAGAAATGCGGAATACTTTCACAGTTGACATCGTCGGGAACACCACAGCGTAATGGTGTGTCCGAACGTCGTAATCGAACTCTCTTAGATATGGTTCGTTCTATGATGTCACTTACAGATTTACCGCTATCATTTTGGGGTTATGCATTAGAAACAGCCGCATTCACTTTAAATAGGGCACCGTCTAAATCCGTTGAAACGACACCGTATGAATTATGGTTTGGGAAGAAACCTAGATTGTCGTTTCTTAAAGTTTGGGGATGCGAAGCCTATGTAAAGAAGTTACAGCCGGACAAGCTAGAACCCAAAGCGGAAAAATGCGTCTTCATAGGATACCCAAAGGAAACTATTGGGTATACCTTCTATCATAGATCCGAAGGCAAAATCTTCGTTGCCAAGAATGGATCCTTTCTAGAGAAGGAATTTCTCTCGAAAGAAGTGACTGGAAGGAAAGTAGAACTCGACGAGGTTGTCGAACCTTCTCTCAAAATTGCGAGTAGCGCAGCACCGGAAGAAGTTCCTGTGGTGCCTGCACCAATTAGAGAGGAAGCTAATGATGGTGATCATGAAACTTCGGTTGAAGTTGCTATAGAGCCTCGGAGGTCAACGAGAACTCGTACCACTCCAGATTGGCATGATCCCGTTATGAGTGTCATGTTGGTGGACAACACCGATGACCCTGAGACATATGAGGAAGCAATGATGAGCCCAGATTCCAATAAATGGCAAGAAGCCATGAAATCCGAGATTGGATCCATGTACGAAAACCAAGTATGGACCTTGGTGGACTTACCGGATGGCGGAAGGTCACGAGAACAAATGGATCTTCAAGAAGAAAACAGATGCTGATGGTAATGTTACTGTCTATAAAGCTCGACTTGTCGCAAAAGGGTTTCGACAAATTCAAGGAGTTGACTACGATGAGACTTTCTCACCAGTAGCGAAGCTAAAGTTTGTGAGGATTATGTTAGCAATCGCTGCATATTACGATTATGAGATATGGCAGATGGATGTCAAAACAGCATTCCTCAATGGAGACATTGATGAAGAGTTGTATATGATGCAACCCAAAGGTTTTGTCTATCCTAAAGATGCTAACAAGGTATGCAAACTTCAACGGTCCATTTATGGATTGAAGCAAGCATCCCGAAGTTGGAATCAACGTTTTGATAAGGTGATCAAAAGTTTTGGTTTTATACAAACTTATGGAGAAGCTTGTATTTAGAAGAAAGTGAGTGGGAGCTCTGTAGCATTCTTAATACTATATGTGGATGACATATTGTTGATTGGGAATGATGTAGACCTTCTTAATAGTGTCAAGGAATATTTGAATAATAGTTTTTCAATGAAGGATCTTGGCGAAGCAGCTTACATATTAGGCATAAAGATTTACAGAGATAGATCGAAACGCCAAATATCATTGTCACAGAGTACATATTTGGACAAAGTTCTAAAGAGGTTTGGAATGGAAGATAGCAAGAAAGGGTTCTTGCCCATGTTGCCCAATACGACCTTGAGTAAAACTCAAAGTCCGACATCGGCAGAAGATAGAGAAAGGATGAGTAAGACTCCCTATGCCTCAGCCATAGGATCTCTAATGTATGCCATGCTATGTACTAGACCCGACATTGCATATGCTGTTAGTTTGACTAGCAGATATCAAAGTGATCCAGGAGTGGATCATTGGACAGCGGTCAAAAACATCCTTAAGTACTTGAGAAGAACTAAGGATATGGTTCTTTCTTATGGAGGTGATGAACAACTCGTTGTTAATGGTTACACCGATGCTAGTTGGAACACCGATCCGGATGATTCTAAATCACAATCTGGATACGTATTTATTTTGAATGGTGCAACAGTTAGCTGGAGGAGTGCAAAGCAAAGCGTTGTGGCGAGATCTTCAACTGAATCGGAATACATGGCTGCTTCGGAGGCTTCACAAGAAGCGATATGGATGAAAGAGTTCATTATAGAGCTAGGTTTGGTTCCTAGTGCGCTGGACCCAATGTCTATCTACTGTGATAACATGGGCGCCATAGCCAATGCGCAAGAACCAAGGTCACACAAGAAGCAGAAGCACATCAAGCTATGTTTTCACTCTATTCGAGAACATATCCAAGATGGGGATATAAAGATTTGCAAAGTACACACAGATCTGAATGTGGCAGATCCGTTGACTAAACCTCTCCCGAGGGCAAAACATGACCAACACCAAACTGCCATGGGTGTTCGGTATATTACCATGTAATCTAGATTAGATGACTCAAGTGCAAGTGGGAGACTGTTGGAGATATGCCCTAGAGGCAATAATAAATGTAGTTATTATTATATCTTTGTGTTTATGATAAATGTTTGCATTCATGCTATAATAGTATTAACAAGGAAACATTGATACTTGTGTGATTTGTAAACTTAATTTGAAGTCCCTAGTATAGCCTCTATACATCACTAGCTTGTTGGTTGATAAATGATTGTGGTTTCCCTATCATGAACATTGAGATGTTATCAACAACAAGATCATATCATTAGTAGAATGATATGGTGGACATACTCCTATAGATAAGCGTAGCATAAAGATCAAGTCATTTTAATAGTTCAATTGCTATATGCTTTCTGATACATAGTAACCTAATTCCTTCGACCATGAGATCATGCATATCACCTTTACCGGATGGATGCTTTGATGACATCAAACACCACACCGTAACTGGGTGGCTATAAAGGTGGCATTGAGTGTTCGGAAAGTATTGGTTGAGACACATGGATCAAGAGTGTGATTTGTCCATCCATATGACGGATAGATATACTCTGGGCCCTCTCGGTGGATTGTCATCCAATTAGCTTGCAATCATGTGACTGGCTCACAAGGGATCACATATCACGGGAACGAGAAAAGAGTACTTATCGGTAACGAGGTTGAACTAGGTATGCAGAGATACCGACGATCATAACCTCGGATAAGTAAACTATCGTGAGACAAAGGGAAATTGGTATCGTATGTAAGTGGTTCATTCGATCGCAAAGTAATCGTAGAAATATGTGGGAGCCATATGAATTTCCAGATTCCTCTATTGGTTATTGTTCGGAGAAGTGTCTCGATCATGTCCGCATAATTCACGAACCGTAGGGAGACACACTTAAGGATTCGACGTTGTTTGAGTAGTTATGGTATGATGAGAAAGAGACCGAATGTTGTTCGGAGTCTCGGATGGGATCCGGGATATCACGAGGAGATCCGGAATGGTCCGGAGAATAAGATTCATATAAGGAAAGTCCCGTTTCGGAGTTCGGGAATGATTCCGGTGTTTTCATCGGGAATGTTCTAGAAGGTTTCGGAATGTCCGATACTCCGGAGGGGAAGGGGTACATGAATGTGTCATTGCAAGTTGGAATGATTGCATCATGTACTAAGTGTCATCGTTGTTCCAAATAAAGGATTAAATTGAATCCTAGTTTGAAAAGTCAAACAGCTAAATTGAAAAGTCAAACGGCTAAAATTTGGAAGGTGGAAAAGAGGAGGAAAGGGGGAGTCCGAGTTGGGGAGGAGTTCCCTCCTCCAACCGGCGCCCCCTCCAAGCCGAGTTGGGGAGGGACTCCCCTCCCTCCCCCTTGGCCGCCAGCCCCTCCACCTATATAAGGAGGGGCAGGGCTCCCTCCTAGCACACAACAAGTCCCTCACCTCAAACCCTAGAATATGCAGCCCACCATAGCCGCCGCCACCCCCTAGGGTTTTGCCCTAGCCGCTGACTTGGGGGTCACCGGAACCCTAGCCGCCGGCTCTAGCATCCCCTCCTTGGTGTGTCTAAACCCTAGAACACCGAGGAGCTCTCTCATACTCCACCATACTCGCTCCGGCTTAAGGCGAAGCCCTGCGAGATCTCCCCTCTACTTCCGGTACCACGCCGTTGTGCTGACGGAATCGCGAGGAGAGTGCTACAACCTCCGCTGCCTGCTGGAACAAGGGAGAGGAAGGTCTTCGTCGAGTACCGAACGTGTGACCGACTGCGGGAGCGCTGCCGGAACGCAGCGCCGGAAGGATCGTCTACGCGATCTTGAGATCGGGAAGAGTACGACTACATCACCCACGAGAATCCGCTCTCGTTAAACACTTTGGAATCTTTGAGGGTAAGTTATTCCATCGACTCGTTGCTACAATCTAGTAGATAGATCTTGGCTTGTTTGTTTGTATGCAGTAGAAATTTTTTGTTTTCCATGCTACGAAACCCTACATATATTTGGATAAATGTAAGAAGGTTGTGTACCTAGGGTATCGTCGATTTATTCCAAACCTGCATCCCGTAAGAAAGAAAGGCAAGCATTTCAAACGTCTATCAGAACCCTGGAGGAAGCATGTCCTCCGTACCGGTAACGTATGAAAGACCCTGAAGAGCCTATACATCCTGGGAACGAGAAGGGTAAACGATGCCACTTAACTCCTGCCAGCTACGCTCTTACCAAAGCAGAGAAGGAAATATTTTTTGAATGCCTGAGCAGTATCAAGGTCCCGTCTGGCTTCTCGTCGAATATAAAGGGAATAATAAATATGGCAGAGAAAAATTCCAAAACCTGAAGTCTGATGACTATCACGTGATTATGACGCAATTGCTTCAGATTGCATTGAGGGGGCTTCTACCTGAAAATGTTCGAGTACCCATTGTGAAGCTATGTGCATTCCTCAATGCAATATCTCAGAAGGTAATCGATTCAGAAAGCCTACTAGGGTTACAGACAGATGTGGCCCAATGTCTTGTCAGCTTTGAGTTGGTGTTTCCACCATCCTTCTTCAATATTATGACGCATCTCCTGGTTCACCTAGTAGAAGAGATTGTCATTCTCGGTCCTGTATTTCTACATAATATGTTCCCCTTTGAGAGGTACATGGGAGTCTTAAATAAATATGTTCATAACCGTGCTAGGCCAGAAGGAAGCATCTCCAAGGGATATGTAATAGAGGAGATCATTGACTTCTATGTTAATTTTATTCCTGACCTGAAGGCGATTTTTGTTCCAGAATCACGACATGAGGGGAGACTGCGTGGAAAAGGCACCCTATGATGTAAAGCAATGATATGTAGGGACATGCATTCTCTCAATCAAGCACACTACACGGTTTTACAAAGATCTATCTTGGTTTCCCCGTATATCAATGAACACAAGAATTTTATACGCCTCAAACACCCGGGCCAGTCTGATGAATGGATTATAAGTGAACACATGGAGAGTTTTGGCGGCTGGCTGCAAAGACTTCTCATGAATAACACCACTGTTGGAGATCAGATGTACTTGTTGGCCAGGACACCATCTTCGACTATATGTAATTTCCAAGGATACGAGATAAATGAGAATGCATTTTACACGATAGTCCAAGATAAAAAGAGCACCAACCAAAATAGTGGTGTCTGCTTCGATGCAGCAGAATACAATGGGCAAAATACCACGTATTATGGGTTCATAGAGGAGATATGGGAACTTGACTATGGACCTAATTTTAAGGTCCCCTTGTTTCGGTGCAAATGGGTCAAGCTAACAAGAGGAGGGGTTGAGATATACAAGAAGTACGGAATGACAACAGTGGATCTCAACAATCTTATGAAGGTAGACAAGAACTTAGACGAACCATTCATCTTATCCAATGATGTGGCTCAGGTTTTCTATGTGAAGGACATGTCTACCAAACCGGAAAAAAGAAAAAATAAGCAAACAGATACATCACACGATGAGCCAAAGCGTCACATAGTTCTTTCAGGGAAAAGAAACATCGTGGGAGTGGAGGACAAGACAGACATGTCAGAAGATTATAATAAGTTTGATGAAATTCCGCCCTTCAGAGTGAAGACTAACTCAACCATCCTATTAAACGGTGCTGATACTTCATGGTTACGGCCGACGCGATCATAAGATTGACTATATGTATTAATTGAGCCATTTTTGCACACATATGTATCTCAAAATGGAAATCAATGTCATATTTCTTCTGTTAACACTATATGTATTAAATGAGCCATTTTTCTTCCCGCCATTTCTTCCCGCCATTTTTTCCTGCCAGTTCTTCCCGCCAGTTTTTCCTCCAGTTATCTTCTTGCCATTTCTCACTATATATATGTAGGGTTGGACTCCATTGTCATTGCACATCTCTAGACTTATATCTGCAACCTCATCACTCTTTCCCATGGCTTCCACCGTACCACTAACCCCCAGGGAGGCAGAGGCGCTTTGCGCCTCGAACTACCCCTGCCCACCGGGCTACTGCGTCCCTGTTGGCTGGATGCTGAGCGCCGGAGGCATGCCAGTTCCTCCTATCCCTCTAGGTGTGGTGCGCCGAATGGCCATCACGAACCACTACTACTTCGATCTCACGCCGGAGCAGCGGAGGAATCCTAGATGGCATCCCGACTATTTCCCGACTTGAAAAGCCTTCTTTGGGGATCGGCGTGAGAGGGCGCTCGCCAGACACGAGGAGGACGACCCACCTCCTTCGAACTTCAACGAGGCCGGCCGTCGGCTGCGGTGGCGCGGTCGGACTCTCCAGAGCGTCATGACCTACGACACCGTCGCCGACTCTAACCCCCATTGCGCTACCCTCAAGTCTAGCCCACGCGTACTCAGCCTTCAAGGTTCAACTATGTCGACCCCTACGACGACAGCGACGATGGCCATGGCGAGTACGACGACTACAGTGGCGAGTATTACAGGTGTAGGCAGGAGCATGACTGAATCACTCCAACATTTCAAAACAAGTTCGGACGATTGTGACTTAATTTGGATGTATCTTAATTTTCAGTTCTTCTATGTATCTTTATTTCCAGTCGTGCTTTGCTAGTTGCGTTATGTACATTAATTCCAGTTCTATGGTAATAAAATTTTCTTCCCTCCCTTTTCCTCCCGCGCATTCTGCCCGCCCTTTCCCATATGTTACTAGTTTGAATAGTTAGAATTTTATTTTTTAAAAACTAAAGATGTTTTAGGATTAATTATTCAAATACAAACAATTTTTATGTTGAAAGTTTTGTCAGATTCCAAAGTGAACAAAAGATGCTAAATTTAAATATCCAAACAATTCAAAAATGTTAATACAAAATAAAATATGATTTTCTCTAATAAAATATGGTTATATTCCTTTTTAGATGCTTAATATTTCTTAAGTTCAAAGTTTTAGGGTTTGACTATTTTAATTTTGTCTTAATTGAATAATCAAAATTTATATGTAAGTGTTTTAATCATTTTAAAAATTTTCATCTATAGTAACTATAATGTTTTTATATGAATGGATAGATCTTATTTTCTGAAAATTATGATATATTATTCATATTTTTCTGAGTTACAATGAAAAAGATATGATTTTTCTAAATTCTATCCTATTTTTTGAAATAAAAAAGTCCCCACCCCTTTAATGTACGAAATAAATGCCCCCCTTTAACACCGGTTCCAGCCACGAACCGGTGTTAAAGGGGGGAATTTATTTTGTTTCGCACGCACACCCCCCCCCCTTTAACACCGGTTCCATCCATGAACCGGTGTTAAAGGGGGGTAGGATGCGAGCGAAACGAATCCCCCCCTTTAACACCGGTTCGTGGCTAGAACCGGTGTTAAAGGGGGTGGTATAAAGCAGTGCGCGCATTCTTCCTCTTCCCTAGCCAGATACTTAGCAAATTTTGGGATCGAGCAGAGGAGCGCGTGGAGAACAACGACGACGACGCAGGCTGCTCGACCACGCCGTCGCCGTCCGCCACCGCGCCCACGCTGTCCGCCACCGTGCCCGTGTCGTCTGCCATCGCGCCTCGCCCGCCCCGCCGCACCGCACGCGCCGTTGTTGGACGCGCCACTGCCGCCCGCCTTGCTGCCGGGCCGCCGTGTTTCTAGGTGAGTCGCGCCTAGGATTTTTGGTTTAGGATTTTGTTTTAGGATTTTTGTTTAGCAATTTTGTTTTAGGATTTTTGTTTAGCAATTTTGTGTTAGCAATTTTGTTTTAGGATTTTTTTTTATGAATTAGCATATATATATGTGTGTTAGGATTTTTTAGAAAAATTTGTTAGAATATTTTGTTATGATATTTTGTGTCGTAATCATAATCATAATTAAGTTTAGAGAATATTTTGTTAGGACTTTAATGTTAGGATATTTTGTGTCATAATCATAATTAAGTTTAGGGAATAATCATAATCATAGGATATTTTGTTTTAGGAATTTAGTGTTAGGGAATTGATTTTAGGATATTAATTGGATATATGGATATTTTGTGATATTAATAATTATGATATCACCGTCGCCATCATCGCCGTTTCCGACCCCGCCCGGCCTCGCGGACCCCTCTGGTAGACCCACGATGAGCCCATGGTGCTCACCCGCCCCTCCGCTCGCTCCCTCTCGCTCGGAGGTGTCGTCGCCTCGCTGCTCTGCAAGCGCCGTCGCTGGTCGTCGTCGTTGTCGTCGCTCCGGTGACCCCTAGGTAGCGGCGCCGCCCGTTTTAGGTAGGCCGCATCGAGCTGAGTCGAACGTGATTGCTCGTGCGCCCTAGGTCGCTCTCTTCTCTAGATAATATTTGTGTATTTTTGTATGAATAATATGTATATTTGTGTATGAATCCAAGTCCACTTGAATGTTTACTCTCTTACTCTAGATAATATTATTGTTTTAGGAACTATGGATCCACTCAGTAGAAACCTTGAAGAGGAAGAAATAATAGAGAACATGATCCACGAGGACACCTCACAATATCTGAACTTGGAGGGACATGATGATAGCTCAAGTAGTCATGGAGAAGATGACGACTCCGGTAAACACACTTTAGTGATTACAAAGTCCGTCGAGGTACATATGCATGGATTAAGCCTCTGCTGACTTGCATCGATTTATTTGTATATATATGTACATGTATTAATTAACGCTTCTTTCTTCTTTTAGCCCTCCGGATCGACCAGCCAGCAACAATCTTCTTCTATAAAAAGAGGAAGTGAGGCGCGAGCCATCGGTTGAAAGATCGTGCGAAGTTCACGATCGAAGCAGTCCGTGTTGATGGCAGGCCGATGGAACCCAAGAAGGCCGCAGAAAAATTTATACGTCAGGCTGGAGTTCTTGTAGGGACCAAATCCCAATCATAATTGAATATTGGAATAAGCCAAAGAAGGGCGATGGTACCTTTGTCGATGAAAGATCCAAAGAAACGCTTTGGAATTCGCTGTTGGTAAATTTCACCCTACCGCTAGAGGAGGATGAAAATAAACCGGTTATAAAGGAAAAGAGAGTGGACTCTAAAGAAGATGGCTGACGCTTTTCGCAACTGGAAGAAAAAATTGAACAAATTTGTCAAAGCTCGCGAGACTCCAGATTTTGAAGACGCATATTATGTTGAAGATAAGACCTCACTGACCCAAATTTGTGTCGTACAAGGAAAGTGTTATAGCTACAAAGAGGTCAGAAACCAATACACTAAATGCCCAAAAGAAGGAATCTCTCCAGAGGACGGGGTCAGGTGGCTACATACCTCAGAGGCCTAAGTGGGAGGAAGCTGAGAAGGCCCTGCGCGATAGAGGGATCACACCCCAGACACATGGGTCGGACCTACGTGCAAAGACTTGGTTCTACGGAATCGGGGCAAGGTTGGACCCAGAAACGGGATTGTGTATCTTCCCAACCCTCCTTGCCAAACCCATCACTGAACTCATCACAACATACGAGGAAACAGCCGCCAGGACCTTCCATCCCGACAGAGAGAATGACCAGATGACACGCGCCATCGGTAAAAAAGAACACCCTGTACTTGCACGAGGCATAGGGGGTATGACGTGGAAGGATGGGTTTGCCGAGTGGGGCGACTCTTACAGATGGCGCGGCAGTAAAGAAAAAGAGCGTACAGACCAAATAACACAGATAGAACATGCACTTGTGGCGCTGCAGGCGCAAGTGAATGCACAAAAGAGCCAGCAAGGTATCGGCCCATCTCAGCGGCACGAAGAGCCTGCATTGGAAGCACAAGTGGTACCTTGATTTCTGCAAGACGAGAAAGGAAGAATGGATCACGGCGCATATAAGAGATGAAACTTTCTTGTGCGGAGACGACGAGGTCGCCTTCAACATTCAAGACTTGCATTTTCTATTCAATCAGAAGGAACTCGACAACGCTGCCATCAGCCTTTATTGTGTGTAAGTACTATTTCTGTAATTTCTATCTCATCTCATTCAATTCATTAATTGCATGTATATATATGCTCACCATATATGTATATACTATTATGCATGAAAAATGTTATGGAATGCATAAAAGGAGGCCCTTTTGACATTGGGTTCGTTGACCCAAATAGAGTTCATGAACAAGTGGTAAAACACAGACCCGAGCAAACAGAAGATATCTTGCTAAGGTCCTTACTGAGACAACAAACCAAAAGAGAAATACTATTGCCTTACAACTTCTCGTGAGTACTATTACCCTCTCTTGTACACATTCTGTTTCGGCTTACTTGATGTTAAGTGTAACTGATGATGAGTTATGCTTGCACAGGTTCTACTTTATTCTGCTAGTCATTCAACCTGACTTAGGAAAAGTCCTTGTCATGGACTCGTTACAAAAATACCAAGAGCTATGGGCAGACTTTAAAGAGATGCTCCAGAGGTAATTTCAATTATATTATCACACTAGATCGGCAACTTTTATGACAACAAGTAATTATTTACTCCTTTATCCATTTTCTTTGCAGGACAGGTTTTGGAAAAGGTTCACGGGCAGGGCCATGGGTGAATGGTCAGAAGAACTAAAATTTGTAGACCAAAATGTAAGTAATACTAGCTAGCTAGGTCTGCGTATCTCTTTGATTCTGCTTCCAATTCCATTATATCATGCTTTATTGATTATTATTTTGATTCAACTCTCTATTCTCGTAAAGTGCGCGCATCAAGGACCCGGCAATAACTTATGTGGATACTATGTTTGCGAGTTCATTCGCAACACGATATGTGCGACGAGCCAAGCCGCACTAGAACAACTTAGAGTAAGTAAACAAAGTACACAATATTATTTTATTACCATCAATTTGTTGAGTTTTATTCTTATATATATATTGACCCCATTCTTCATATATATTTAGATCGAACAGATGCGGGACCAACTCCTACCATTTGACCGCATACGAGCCATTCAAGAGGAATTGGTGGGGTTCATACTTGATGAGGTCGTCACGCCTGGCGGAGAACTCTTTAGATATCCACCAAAATGAACGTGTACGGAGATGTTATATTGTATATATGCTTGAACGTGTTTGTCTTGTACTTGATGCTTCAACGTTTACGGAGAATACCACAATGACGATGTTTGTGTATAATAATAGTTGCTTAACTATTTATGTACTCGTATGTACCGACCATGTATGTGTATACCTCTCCCGATTGATTCCTCCTCCCCCCTCCCTGTCCCTGCCGCGCTGCAGAAATACGCCCAGAACAGGGTGGTGACAGAACTCGGCCGCGGCAGAGATTTATGCCGTTTTCCTACCACGGCAGAGATTTATGCCTTTTTCCTGCCGCGACAGAGAACATTTAACACCGGTTCGTGTTACGAACCGGTGTTAAAGGGGGGCCTGAGCGCTGCGGCAGCCCACGTGCGCCACCCTTTAACAGCGGTTCGTATAAGAACAGCTGTTAAAGGGGGGCCTCTAACACCGAACTGCCAATAGCGGTTCTACAACCGCTGTTAGAGGCTGGTACGAACCGGTGTTAGAGACCTGTTTGTACACTAGTGATAGGTAATTAACCACCTTAGATATAACTTGAAAAAGACATCTTGATTGTACTAGTGTCTGGCCGGACTCAGAAGTTGCCTCGTCTAGTAGCTTCTTGCATGAAAAAGGGTCATCGTAATGGGATACCAAAGTTGTCTCGTCAAACACAGAAGTTTGCCTCTTCGGACACCAAAGTTGCTCAGTCGGGCACAAGTTGCCTTGTCGGACTCCAAAGTTGTCTCGCAGGTTCCGAAGTTGTCACATCTAGCAGCGGCTTGCATAAAGAAGGATCGTCCTCAACCACTGCGGTAGCGTCATCCTAATATCCTACCAAATTTGCCTCGCTAGGCACAAAAGTTGCATCTCCATGCTCTGAAGTTGCCTCTCTATGCTCCAAAGTTGCCTCGTCGGGTTTCCATGTTGCCTTGTTAGGCAGCGGCTTCTCTAAAAAACCATCCTCACCCACCGCAGCAGCTCCGTTCTAATGGCCTACCAAAGTTGTCTCTCTGGGTTCCAAAGTTTCCTTGTCAGGCTCCAAAGTTGACTCGTTGGTAGCGGATTTCCTGAAAAAGGGCTACCCTCGCCCACCGCAACAACGCTGTCCTAATGGCCTACCAAAGTTGCCTCATTTGACTTCGGTGTTGCCTCTTTGGGAAACGACTTGCCTGAAGAAGTTTCGTCCTCACATACCACAGCAGTGCCATCCTAATAGCCTACCAAAATTGCCTCTCCAGGCTCCAAAGTTGCCTCATCGGGATTCGGAGTTGCTCAGTCGGGCACAAGTTTTCTTTCGGGCTTCAAAATTTCCTCGCCGGGCTCCGAAGTTATCTCACTAGGCTCTGAAATTGTTTATCGCCAGGTTTCGTGGTGCGTTGGCAATGCCTACTTCGCAATTTTTATAGGCAGTTTATAACATTGGTAAGCAATTTAGAATTTACTAAATACACTCTACTATTACAACTATATATAATATACCGCTACACAACCTTTTACTCCCTCCGATCCAAATTAGTTGACTTAGATTTGACTAGATTCGGATGTATATAATGGGGTTGTATATCTTGCAGGAAGGGGTTCATGCCAACTTTGACAAGGAGCTCTCTCGGTTCTTTTGGATGGCGGATGTTGGCCATCAAAAGTATCATATGGTTAAGTGGGCAGACATTTGCGCCCCCAAGGATCTGGGGGGCATAGGGATCATTTCCTCTCGCCATATGAATGTGGCCCTCATGTTGCGTTGGGTTTGGCGTATCCTGACGGACGATGGTGGCATGTGGTTACAACTGATCAAAGCTAAGTATCTGCGTGGGAGCCCACTCTTGGCTTGTGAGAGTCGGGAGGGATCTCAGTTTTGGAGATCCATCCATGACATTAAGCCGGCTATCCGGAAGGGGCTCTCTATTTCCATAGGAAATGGGAGAAACACCATCTTCTGGCTTGACCCTTGGGTGGGTGGGCATCCGTTGCGCCACGAGGTTCTAGAGCTATTCGCGATCTGCACGGATCCTATGCTCTTGGTGGCTGACGCGGTCCAAGACGGGGTCTGGCAAGTTGTGTTACGCCGGAACCTTGGGGCCGCTGAACGGGCATCTTGGGAGAGACTGTGGGACAGCATCCCGCTGTCCCACTCTCAATCCCAAGATATTATGTCTTGGAATATTTCTCCCTCGAGCGTTTTCTCCGTGGGCTCCATGTATCGGGCTTTGTTTGGTGGGCCTTCCATTCCCTGGACCCTCCCTCTTTGGAAGGCCCTCCTTCCCTTAAAGATTAAATTCTTCCTCTGGCAGTTGCTACGCGATCGTCTCCCCTCGGGGGTGGAGGTGGCCAAGCGGCATGGCCCAGAGGATGGGCTTTGCCCTCTGTGTGCTGTCCCGGAAACGGGACACCACATTTTCTTCGCCTGTCCCGCAGCTCGCTTTCTTTGGAACTTCACCCGGGAGGCTCTGGGGTCGGCCTGGCAGACCTCAGACCTGGGATAGTTCCTGGAAGCCAATACAAACCAGACTGGCAGGAGGAGGCACCTCTTCTGGTTTCTGTTTGCGGGGATGACCTGGACTTTATGGAACATCCGTAACAAGATGGTCATCGAGTGTGTCTTTCTTCGCTGTGCCTCTGACTCGACCTTCAAATTTTTGGCTTTTTTGCAGCAGTGGTATCCATTGAGTAGGCAGCGGGACAAGGCGCCGCTGGATGGGATGATAGAGCACCTTATTGTGGCAGCGCGCCAACTTGCTTCTCTCCCCGGCCTGTGAGCGTGTCTTCTGGGCACGTTGGTATCCGTGTCGTTGTGTTGTGTGTGTCTTGCGTGTGGCTTGTGGGCTGTGTGTGTGACCTTTGTTGTTGGTGTTCGGATGTACTGAATTCTGTATGGATGTTGCTTTATTTATAAAGCTGGGCGTATACCTTGTTTGCCTTGTTTCGAGGAGGTTGTATCTAGGCATGATTTAGTATTAGATTCATCAGTATCAACAAATTTGAGTCACTAATTTGGGTCACAGCGAGTAGCATTTTCTAGCAAATACTATGTGATTTTAGGCAACAAATTGATTCAATTGGGCAAGTATATGGGACCCACATATCTCCTCTCGATATCTTACTTCCTCATGTGTCTCTCTATACAGCCAATTTCTTCTCTATCCCCGTCAACACCACCATGCCCACTAAATCCCCTGACAATCCTGGCCCTGGTCCGTCTCCTCTGCCTCTGCCGTTAAACAGTGCATCCCCGCCGGTCTCCCCTCTCCCAATTCCTCACCGCCGAGACGGTGTTTCGCGTGCCCATGTTGCTGCTTCGCCTGCTCCTCCCAGATGAGGCGGGGTCACGTGGGAAGCCGACGACGGGGCAGCAAGAAGCCGGCGGCACGGAGCTCGTTCGGTGTGTGATGGGGCACCTGGACAGCGTCCCGCGAGCACACGCTAGAGTTGAAATTGACAGCGGGTGCACTTTCAGTAGGGAAGTCCGGCGGCCAGCGGCGAGCGTGGTGGCCGGGGCCACAGCGCATGGCTGTAGCAGGTGTTGGGTGGGCTTTTACGATAGGGTGCGCTTGGGGCGCCTAGGCGTCTGCTAGACATGTCGTAGTTTTAAATGTTATAATTTAGACGTTTTGTCTTGATCCATCCGGCGAGGCCTCCAGATACTCTGTCTCGTAGGCCACTCTCATAGGCGGTGGTTCCATTTGACCTGTTCTTGACTTCGATCTAGCGGTAGCATCATGTAGTTCATCAACATATTATATCCGCCTTTAAAATTTTACAATTGTGAATTGTAAGTTGAATCGTTCCTCGCCTTCGCGTTTCTTTGCTTTTGTGCACGTCCATTTCATGAGGAAGAAGCCAATAATTTTCCCCATGATGCATCCGTAATTCATGATTGACGCACGTTTCCGGCCGGGTGGTTCGTGTGCATGTAAATTCCATCAGATAATTACCGGAGAATCGTAACACCTTATTATTTGTACACCTTAATTTTCATCTAGATTGCTAATTTACCCTAGAAATCACGGTACTCCTCATTTTTTTGGTGGTGGTACTCCAAGGATTTCTGTTGGATTACCAGCCGATCTTATCCATGAGATTACACTAAATGGAGGGCTTATATTCATTTAGGGGTAGCTTGTATCCTCCGTGTAGTGCTCCTACATGAGATTGATCACATGTTTAGAATTTTTATTGGGTGAAAGCGTTTCCATTATTTGGTCGATTTAACTGTAAAAATGATAAGATTTTTAACGATAAAAATTTAGCCCTTATGCAGGTTAACTACCGTTGCATCAGTACGTTCCGTTTATGATCATCTCTATAACGTATGGAGAATCCTGACCTATTTGTAAAGATGTGTACACGCTTGCAGAATATGGCGAATAATATTTTTATCTAACATGGATGGCAGAGTGCTCTATGGATTGGATCTATATCTGCTTAGGCGTTTTGCACTTTTTTCAAGATTACTTGTGTGTCTCATTTTATTTTTATTTTGTTGGTCGATTGATTGACTTGACTGCGGTTCTTAGTTATGCAGAGATTAGGTGTGATGCTCACTTTCTCGGCAATAAAACTGAGCACATGCATATCCAAATCATGGATAAGAAAATCTTTGGCATTTAATCATTTTAATCTATACAAAGCTTGGATACATAAATCTTCAGGGATCATTTCAAGGATCGAACCTTGCTTCCTTGTACATTCAGCCACATCAGTTTTTCTTTTGTTGTTTTCCTTCTTCCTTTTGCAAAATCATCTACTATGCCATGTGTGGCAGTCGTATAGAAGTCCTAATTAAAGCGTACATTACATAACAGAGACTTCACATGTATCAAGCTTGGGACCTATCGGCGGAAGTCAATCGAGAGGGTTCTTGTACTATATCAAGCTTGGGACTGTGCTGCTGCGGTATCAAAGCTGAAGAGCACAGAGCTGGAACGCTCAGTCCATGGACCATTGCGTCGATCAAGCAATGAAGTTGTGCATTGCTTAGGTAAAGAGGGCTATAGTACTAAAGTATGTAAAACCTGGTTAGGTTCACCGCCGGGGTTTATTGTAAACTTGCTGTTGTCAGACTAATGGTTAAATAAAGTGCGGCCCGATTTGATCTAAAAAAAGGAGCCAAACCCGTATGTTAAGGGGTTCAGCATTCATCTTAGACCCTGTGGCGGTGTGACTACACAGACAACATACACATGTTTTGATCAACGCTAGACTTACTACTATTTTACTATCTTTTGGAATGTAACAACATATTATGTATGCATTTCTACGAGATTGAAAACATATAAATCAATATGAGACAGCATGCAGAGGAAAAATATTGATATGACATATTCAAATCTTTGAAGTAACTTATTACAGACTTCTGTAGTACATGAGTGTATAGCTGGATAGAGTCACTAATATCCATCTGAATATGGAGATAATCACACGACATACACTTGTATCTCACTATTTCTACAAACACTTATTACAGAGTTCTGTAGTTGTACACATCGGTTTTTCTAGAACCTAGCCGGATATGAAGCAATTTGAAATAGTAGTAGTGAATCGAGATACATATAAAGTTGGAATGTTAACGTTGTCTCTCAATCAATCAGCCTATTTGGGAGCTCACAAGTCAGAGCTGAAGTTCTTATTCAAAGCTAGGAATGAGTTCCTTTTCAAACATAGTTCCACTTTCATCGTGCTGCTCTATATTTTTTCGTTTTTTGGTGACAGATGCCTCTCGCACTCTTTCCCATGCCAGTTGATGGGACATGAATGGGGAATGCAACTTTTAATGGATGTGCTCCATATATAATTTCTGGTGCCTCCAATGCCCTTAGCCATTAAATCTTTATCCATAAGGTGTGAAGGAATGATAAATAAATGGACATGACAATTCCAAGACAAAATAAATAGGTAGAATAACTGACTAAGAAAATCTACTTATCATTTGAGACCGACATGAAAGCCTTGTTCCTTCTAAAATACTCGGGTAGTTGACACCGACATGAAGTCATTTATCCTTTGCTAGTTTGAGGAGTAAAAAATCCTATGTTATGAGCCTAGCCCTTGGGTAGGTCAGCAACTATTGCGCTTTAGTGTATATACTTCACTTGTTTTCCTTTGTATTTATTTCCCTTTATTGGTGGAAGATGCTCCTCACTTGAAATTCAAAGAAAGCAAATGATACGCGATTTAGGAGTTATAATTTCGACGAAGTTACACATTAGTTTGTAGTTTGTACCACTGCTTTCCAGATCTCTGCACCAACATCACGAACATCATATGCACCACTAAATGGAACAAATCATCTCAAACAAAATACACCAGGGAAAACTGCTTTTTATCTGCAAGAAAAAAGGCAATGGCATTCAGGTTTCTAAGCGGGCTAGCAGGTAGGGATGAAAACGGAGAAAAAATGAACAGAACTAAGTGGTGCCACATTGATTTTTCTGGAAGCAGAAAAATACAGAAACTCCAAAACAAATACGTAAATAGGAATTGTTAGAAACATATACATATCTAATACAGTATAGCGACAAAGCTGAAAGTGGATTGTTGCATAACTAAGAGGTCCCTGGAAATTATTAGCAGAGGACATGGATTAAGAAGTACTATGTCGTTCCTCTGTCTAACCTATGCATCTCTAAACGCCCCCCGTGTCATCCACCTAGACAGCAAAGGCGGCTCCCTAGTCGTCTTTCTCTTCCAGCACCCCCTCCTAGTGCTTCATCTGTCACCTTCACTTGACGATGCTGGTGGACATAGATCGTGTGGTTGACGGTGGCAGCGCGGCTCAGGTTGTTTTGCGTATCAATCTGGTCAAAAGTCTAGCACATGGATTCATCAATCATGCGGCTAGGACACATATGAAGCAAGGCGTGTGTGTGTGTGTGCCTGTTTGGGAGCTTGAGATATTGCGGCAACAATCAGTGATGTCATGGCCATATCGTCAGGTTTTGCCAAATGGGCTTCTAAACTTTGGTGTGACGGGCGATCTGCTTATGCTCTGCATTCCCAAAGGTATGGTTATGTTGGCTCGGTAAGAGGGGCGGCAATAAAAGGTAAAATTTTCAAGGTCCCGAACTCCAGGCTGAAAACTCTAGGTTTGACTTTCGTTGGTTGTACCTAACAATGTTGGTATCTACATATAGTTCCCTTATTGAAGTCATTGCTCGTAAACTGGTTAGACATTACTCGGGATGAAATGGCTTTGGTAGTTGGATCAATCGATTGTGGCACCCATGTGTCATACCCTTCTTGGAGTTATTGTATTCGGAGAGTTTTTTTGTAGTTCAGGGTGCCCAAAATTTATAGTTTACGTTGATCTTTGTTGCTGCATACAAAGGTCACTATGTCAGGCCTTCTAGCTTTTTTTTGGCCTTGTGCATCTAGATATCTCGACTAGGTCTTGCAATCATGTTTTCATAGAGACCGGGATTACTTTATATCAACCTGTTATTAACATATATCCCTTTATTGAAAAGAGTCCCCTTGAATTATGCAGAAAAACTCAAGTATCCGAAGCAAACTCACATACTCGTTATCTAACCCTAGTACGGGAAGGGTCGACCGATGGAAGCCTCCTCAAACAGACAAAGTGAGTACATGGTCGATAGTTTTGGGATGAGGATCTTAGTCATTTAGGTTTGACAAGGTCATGTATTGGTCTTGAATGGACATGCAAAACAAATCATGAAATAGCAATTCCAATTAGCTGATAACGAAACTTCCGATTCGACATTTGTTCCACTGAAAAATGATGTTCTGTTTCTGTCTTGACCAAAAATTCCATTTTTTTCTTTCCGTTCTATTGGAGTTTTGCTTCCATGTCCTCATCCTCCCAAACATAAAAAAACCGAAAACACAAGAACAACCAGAATTAACCGATACCCTCTCGTGCTATCCGAATCGAAGGGGTATTGGTTAATCCTTACCGTTCTTGTGTTTTCGGTTTCTTAACTTTAGGAGGATGGGAAGGACACTAAACACCTCATTCTATTTTCACTTTTCCATGAAACGTCCAAAACTTTTCGCTAAATTTTCAAACTTATTTTTTTTGTAGATAACTGTCCCACTTTATTGAGTAATAATGTTCGACACTAGTACAGGATCGGTACAATTTCAAGGGTATGATGACCGGAATCTAGAGAGGTAGTTGCCCAAGCTAGGGTGTGAGCTTCACTAATGAATTCATGGACGAAATAGAATCTAGTGGTGTGAGTATTCTGTAATCTTCCCGATAATAGATGAATTCGCACCTCCGGAATTATCAGCTATATCTCTGCATGCATGAATTCAATGACTATGAGACATAGAGGAAATAAAAAGCATTACAAAAAACCGTGGATAAACCATAGCTGCACCCATTTAAGTACCAGTATGGTTCCTGCATATTGATCCGGCTTCCCCCTTGTTGCCTACACCTGAAACTGCTCCATCTACCGTGATCCTGTACTAACCGGCATATAGCACGAGCTTGCCAAACATCTACCTGAGGTTTAGGCTTTTGAATCCGCTTAAGATCTGAGATGTATCTTCTAATAAATAGGTCAGTGGACAATGAGCTTTGGAAAAATTTCTCGTCAATCACCTTCTGACAAGCTGTCCAGATGATCAGATAATGACTAGAACTTTAGTGTATGTATGTGATAGGGATTCCATAAAGGCATTTTTTCTTAGTTGTACCCCCTCCTTCATACGTCGACAACCAGAAACTCGTGGAATGCCAGGATCGCACGATACCTATTTGTTTTGAACACCGTACAAACTGACCCGAAGCTTGTATGTCTCTCTTAAAGGAATATGCACCATATGTGTATACTCATGTGTCTTCGGGACGCGGAAAGTGATGAGGTATATAGTAGCGGCAAAAAAAATTCAAAACACGGCATGCAGGGATGTGGATCACGATAAGGGGTGGTGGTGGGATCGACTGCTCGGGACAAGATGTATACCCAACTTGACTGAGTACCCCTATACAAAGATATACATGGTCTACATATGGATTCGGGCGGCTCAAAATAGAACTGCCTGATGCAAACTTCAGTTGTGTGTGTTTGTGCGCACTTCTGCTCCGGTGCTCCACCCTAAGTCAAAACTTAAATCTGTAAAACACAAGGATGGCTCAGATCCTCCGGTATCCCTTTAGACCAGAGGGCACGATAGTAAACTCGCCATAATGGCGTACGTAGAACCCACAAGGAAGCCCATATGGACTGGTCTCACCGTACGCATATGCATACACGACGTATATGTGCGTGCTCGTTTTTTCTCCACCTAACGAGGGCGCGACCGAAATGTCGCGAAGCTGGATATGATCACGTATGGAAACCCTAGCCAAGAAGAGACCGAGTGCAGTCGGCGGCAATTAGATCCTGACGGATCTAGAGCGGTGACATGATCACCAGAGATCATGGCGAGCAGCGAGTAGTAGTCATTGCGGAACCAATCCATACCATTAGAGAGGCCGCAAACGGCAGCATTTCTATCTATGTCTATGGAGCAGCTGCGTATGAATGCGTCGACCGGATCCTGACAGTCAAGGAAAAGTGATTCTACCATGGCTATTTCAAAATTCGGGAAGAAGACAAGGGAATCATCAACTGGGGAAGTGCGGTTCTTTTTTCTGGATGTGGAGTATACGTGCGGTATACACATAGATAGTTTTGGATATGGGTTTTGTTGGGCCAACTAAAAAAATGTCGGGGCAAAGTTCCCCTTTAAATTTGGGTTAGGGTGGAGCACTGAAGCAAGGCTCGTTTGTACGGGTGTGTGTGTGTGGTGGGGGGGGAGGGGGTGTGGGGGGGGGGGCACCGAAGCACACCTCCCATAAGAGAAAACATCCACTGCTACGCTGATGGCAAACTCTAGATTTCAAGGCACCTCTTCAGTTTTCTTGTTTTGAGGGCACAAATCTTACTCTATATTATTGCTACTTTGGAAATTGGCATCATGCAAAACTATGATGCACTTACCAAATAAAAAACTTTACGAAAAAACAAAAAATAAAGTATCGAAGTTCATTGTAATCTAAACGAACTACCACCGAATGCTCGACCATGTTTCACTTTTTACTGTCTTCATTTTCCTCTTACTCTCTTTGTCGTGCATATGTCTTGAAGACGACCCAAGATCAGCGTTCATATGCAGCTAGCAGTCACAACTCAATGTCTCAATCATAGATGGTCCTGCCATGACTCTCATGTCATCAGCTCACACTATGTAGAACGTTCGTAACTAATACAATGAATTAAATTGCATGCTAATAAAAACATACTAGTAACCCAATCCATGCCCAAATCATGGTCAGGAAGTATAGGTACAAAATACAGGGAGTCCACATATATGGTGGTTCACTTGTGTCCACTCGATTTGTAACATTTCCGGTATTATCCCTCAAAAGTACGGAATGCAGCTCACGTCTAAGACAGGTTCATTAGAATAGCAAACATTTGTAGTGGTAGTCATGTTAGTCTGTGGCTGAGAAATGTGACATATTTGCTAAAAAAATCCCAGCTATCCTGGATTGTACTCCCATTTGATATTCTCTTTGTTGGTTGCCAATACTTCAGACTTTGTTCCAGACTTCAATGTAGGTGACATGAGGGCTGAGTACATGTCCTAATTTTGTTGACCCATCAGTAATTCCCGCTACCTTCTATTCCGAGGTCTCTCAAACTTGTAGCTTTGGTGTGAATTTACACAGTAACAATGCACGAGAATGAATCAAACTATTCTAAGATATATATAGAAATAGAACGGGGAATGAGTTTTTTTGCCATTTGCTTGGGGGAGCCTTGCTTCTTATAAAAGATTGGGTAGTACATTGTGTTATGAATTCGTTTATCATTAGGTAGATCAATAGCTAGATGCCACTTAGTTATGAGCTTGGTCCTCTGGTAGGTCAACGGTTATGTGTCCCCTTAGCCTCTTTTCTTACAATGAAGGATTTCCTCGCTCTTCGCAATTCATTGTTTCAAAACTCGTACAAATAGAAGTCCTATAGCTATCAATCTATTCTCCACACAAAAAGTGTGAGTTCATTACAACAAACATATCCAATATAATATCATCACACGAAAACAAGGATAGTGAATGTTGCACCTCTTTCTGTGTGCGCATGCTCACCAGCGTGTATTCGGTTGTTTTGATTGAACATGACATTGCCAAAATTTATGTTCCATAAGTTAGAACAATAATTATTTTATGGTGAGCCATATGTCTCGGATACATAGATGCAAGCAATTGTGTGATATGAGTTGGTTCCTTGTCGGACTTTGACATTGGCATACACACTCAGGAGTATCATCGATTAGGTTTCACTGACCTCTATACTGTTAGATGTATATATTTGTATATTGTATTTCCCCCATATGTTAGGGGGCTTCCTGCATATTTGCCCTGTACATGTACTATATATTGTGGCCTTTGGCCCCCAGAGGAATACAAGTTGCATATTCCTGACATGGTATCAGAGCTAGGTTAGCCTCCTTTTTCTTGCAACTTCGTCGCTGCAGCCGCCACCGTCCCTGTCACCGACGGTCTTGCCGTCGTCGCCGCCGCCGGTTGCCGCCTTGTTCCTGGCCGTCGTTGCCCGTTTTGTTTTCAGATCGGTTTGCACCCGCCATCATCCGCTTCGTCTTCAGATCGGTTCGATCTCGCTTCAGATTGGATCGATTTTGCTGCCCAGGTCCCGTCGGCCTCGATCTGCTCGCCAATCCATCCCGCCAGAGCTCCTGCCCACGCCATCACGGTCTGCTGCTTCACGTGTGGTGCTCCCCTAACGGTCTGCTGCTCCACGTGCGGTCCAATCCCGCGTCCTCCATGCCACCTGACCCTGCCACGCGCCAGGCCGCTCTGTTCGGCCCGCCCCGCCACGTGCCTGGCGTCCTCCGCGTCCCTGCCACGCGCGGTCCACGCGCGGTGACGCTCTCGACGCCACCGGCCGCTCCCGCTCCCGACGCCACCTGCTGCTCCCACCCGGCCAGCCGCCCGTCCGCCCGCCCGTCCTGCTCGCTGCCCGCCTGGCCTGTCAGCCCGCCGCCTCGCCGGTTTGAATCGCTGTTCTTCGCCGCTTTTGATTCGATCTGAGAGTTGACCTAAAAAACAGAGAGAGATATGTCTTCTTCATCGGGGTATGTTGCGATTCCTCGCTGCCCGGTGATCTTCGATGGCGCGAATTACCCTGATTTCGCTGCCTTTATGCGCGTTCACATGCGCGGTCTCCGTCTCTGGGGTGTGCTCTCTGACGAGGTCTCCTGTCCGCCGTGCCCCCCTGCTCCTGTGGCTCCCCTTCCGCCGATGCCGATTGTTCTCGGTGCTGATGCTTCTCAGGAAGCCAAGGATGCCGCCGAGTGCCGATGATAGTGCCGCTTATGACCAAGTTCAAGCAAGATTTTCTGATCTCGAGGCTTATCGCCACGCCCTGGCTGCCTACACTCAGTGGGTCGATGAGGATGCTCGTGATGCTGCTGTTCTCACCTCCAGTGTTCTGCCCCAGTATGTTGCTGAGTTTATGAGTCTCCCTACTGTTGCCGCTCAGTGGGCACATCTTCGTCAGCGCTATCAGCCGTTTGGGGATGCTCTTTACCTGTTCGTGGTTCGCCAGGGTCATGCTCTTCAGCAGGGTGATTCCACTATTGATGAGTTCTATACTCAGAGTGATGCTATCTGGCGTCGGCTTAATTCTCTCCGTACTGCTGTTTGTGGCACATGCTCGTGCTGCCAGATTGTGCGCTCGGATTGGGAGTTTCACCGCATCTATGAGTTTCTGTCTCGGCTTCGCCAGGAGTTTGAGCCCCGGCGTGCTCAGCTGAATGCTCGTGGTCATGTTCCGCTCTCTGAGGTGTTGTCTGAGCTTCGGGCTGAGTTGACCCGTCTCCGTGGTGCTGGTCTTCTTGCGGTTCCGTTTGTGCTTGCTACTCGTGGTGCTCCCTTGCCGTCTGCTCCCTCGACTCAGCCGCGGTCCCCTGTGCCGCCGCTGCCGATCCTACCCACTCCTCCAGTTCAGGGTCAGGGTCAGCTTCAGCACCAGCAGCCTTAGGGTCAGAGTCAGCACCAGCGGGCTCGTGGTCAGGGTCGCCGTGGTTCTCTTCGTCACTGCTCTTACTGCAACAGGGATGGCCACACTTGGGCCACCTGTTACACACGGTGCCCCATTTTACGTCAGCAGCACCAGGCTCGTGGGCAGTCGGCTCCTTCTGGGTCTTCAGCAGTTGCTCTCTCTGATCAGGATATTATCAGGAGTCTTCGCGGTCTGCTTGCTGCTACAGGCTCTTCTTCGACGGGCCCTGCTGGTTCTGTGACTAATTCTTCAGGCCTTGTGCGACCACCACCTTCCACACAGTCAGGTACGTCCCCGTGGTATCTGGATTCTGGAGCTTCTTTTCATATGACCTCTGAGTCTTCTTTTTTGTCCGCTCTTCGTTCTCTTCCTTCTCTTGTCCGTGTTTTCACGGCTGATGGTACCTCTCTTCCTGTTTCTAGTCGGGGCACCTTTTCTACTTCTTCTTTTTCTGTTCCTGATATTTCTCATGTCCCTCTTCTTAAGATGAATCTGTTCTCCGCTAGCCAGCTTACTGACTCTGGTTGTCGCGTCATTCTTGATGCTGATTCTTGTGTTGTTCAGGACCGTCGCACACAGGCCCTGGTTGGAGTTGGCCCTCGCATCCGTGATTCTTCAGGGCTTTGGGAGTTAGACTGGCTTCGTGTTCCTTCCGCTGCCACTTCATCTACCAGTTCTTCTCCGGTCGTCGCCTCTGCTACCAGCTCCTTTCAGCAGTGGCATCATCGTCTTGGTCGTGACTCTCGCCTGTCTTCATTAGTTCACCGTGGTCTTCTGGGGTCTGTCTCAGGCGATGGGTCTTTACATTGTCATGGCTATAGGTTGGGTAAACAGATTCAGCTTCCCTACCCTACTAGCGTGTCTGTATCTCAGCGACCTTTTGATTTAGTTCATTCCGATGTTTGGGTTCCGGCTCCTTTCACTTCGAAAGGGGGCCATCGCTATTATATTTTATTCATCGATGATTTTTCTCGGTACACTTGGTTGTATTTTATGCGCTCTCGTAGTGAAGTGCTCTCCATATATCAGCTTTTTGTGGCCATGGTCCGCACTCAATATTCTTCCCCCATTCGCGTGTTTCGTGCTGATTCTGCTGGTGAGTATATCTCCCAGATGTTGCGTAGTGTTCTTGTTGAGCAGGGCACCCTTTCTCAGTTCTCCTGTCCTGGCGCACATGCCCAGAATGGCGTTGCTGAGCGTAAGCATCGCCACCTTCTTGAGACCACTCGTGCCATGATGATTGCTTCTTCCCTTCCTCCACATTTCTGGGCTGAGGCTGTCGCTACGTCGGCTTACCTCATCAATATTCAGCCTTCTGCTGCTCTGCAGGGTGGTATCCCTCTTGAGCGCCTATCTGGACAGTCTCCAGACTACTCCATGCTTCGCTTGTTTGGTTGTGTTTGCTATGTTCTTCTTGCTCCTCGCGAACGCACTAAACTGACTTCTCAGTCTGTTGAGTGTGTCTTCCTTGGATACAGTGATGAGCATAAGGGCTATCGTTGTTGGGACCCCGTTGGTCGTCGGATGCGTATCTCTCGTGATGTTACTTTTGATGAGACGTGTCCTTTCTATCCACGTCCCACCGCTGGTACTTACCTGGTGGAAGATATCTCCTTTCTTCTCTTTCCTGACACATCTCCTTCTACACCTATTGTGTCTTCTTCCGGATCTCCTCCCCCTGATGTCTCTTCTTCGACACCGTCCTCCTCTGCTCCGTCTAGTTCTCCTCGTTCTCCGGAGTCTTCCTCTACTATTCCCTCTTCTTCTTCGTCGTCTCCTGCGTTGTCTTCCTCTGATGATCTTCCCTCTACTCGTCCTATTCGTCAGCGTCGTGCCCCCAACCGTTACTCTCCTAGTCAGTATGGTCTTTCTGTTGCCTCCGAGCCGACTTCTTATCGGGATGCTGAGCATCATTCTGAATGGCAGCTGGCCATGGCTGAGGAGATTGCTGCGCTTGAGCGCACTGGCACCTGGGATCTTGTTTCTCCCCCTCCCGGTGTTTGTCATATCACGTGTAAGTGGGTCTATAAGATTAAGACTCGCTCTGATGGATCTCTTGAGCGCTATAAAGCGCGTCTTGTGGATCGTGGTTTTCAGCAGGAGCATGGTCGTGACTATGATGAGACCTTTGCTCCTGTGGCTCATATGACCACTTTGCGTACTCTTCTTGCTGTTGCTTCTGTTCGTCACTGGTCAGTGTCCCAGCTTGATGTTCAGAACGCCTTTCTTAATGGTGAGTTGAGTGAGGAGGTTTATATACAGCCTCCTCCTGGGTATTCTGTTCCTGAGGGGATGGTTTGTCGTCTTCGACGTTCTCTTTATGGCCTCAAACAGGCCCCTCGTGCCTGGTTTGAGCGCTTTGCTTCTATAGTGACTGCTGCTGGTTTCTCCCCTAGTGCTCATGATCCAGTGCTGTTTGTTCACACTTCTCCTCGTGGACGCACTCTTCTTCTTCTCTATGTTGATGATATGATCATTACTGGTGATGATCCTGAGTATATCGCCTTTGTTAAGGCTCATCTTCGTCATCAGTTTCTTATGACTGATCTTGGTCCTCTTCGATACATTCTTGGGATTGAGGTTTCCTCCACTTCGGATGGCTTTTACATCTCTCAGGAAAAGTATATTTAGGATCTTCTTGCTCGTGCTGCTCTAGGGGATGAGCGCACTGTTGAGACCCCTATGGAGCTTAATGTTAAGCTTTAGTCTACTGATGGTGATCTTCTTTCTGATCCGACGCGTTATCGTCATCTTGTTGGGAGTTTTGTTTATCTTGTTGTCACTCGTCCTGACATTTCTTATCCTGTTCATATTCTGAGTCAGTTTGTTTCTGCTCCTACCACTATTCACTATAGTCATCTTCTCCGTGTTCTTTGTTATCTTCGTGTACGATCAGTCGTCGCCTCTTATTTCCTCGTTCCAGCTCGCTCTAGCTCCAGTGTTATTCGGACGCTACGTGGGCGAGTGATCCTTTGGATCGTCGTTCACTTTCTGCTTACTGTGTGTTTCTTGATGGTTCGCTCATTGCTTGGAAGACGAAGAAACAGATAGCGGTTTCCCGTTCGAGTGTTGAGGCTGAGTTGCGTGCTATGGCCTTGTTGACTGCTGAGGTGACCTGGTTATGGTGGTTACTTGTGGATTTTGGGGTCTTTGTTACCACACCCAGTCTGGTTTTGTCTGACAGTATAGGTGCTATTAGTGTTGCACGTGATCCGGTCAAGCATGAGCTTACCCAGCATATTGGTGTTGATGCTTTCTATACACGTGCTCAGGTGCAGGCTCAGGTTGTTGCGCTGCAGTATGTGCCTTCAGATTTACAGTTGGCAGATTTCTTCACGAAGGCACAGACCAGAGCGCAGCATGATTTCTTACTCTCCAAACTCAGTGTTGTGGATCCACCATGAGTTTGAGGGGGGGTGTTAGATGTATATATTTGTATATTGTATTTCCCCCATATGTTAGGGGGCTTCCTGCATATTGCCCTATACCTGTACTATATATTGTGGCCTTTGGCCTCCAGAGGAATACAAGTTGCATATTCCTGACATATACGATACCATAATAAAAAAAGAGCATCAGACTAAATTGATTAACAGTTACACTAACGAACGAGTATATCAGAAGATGCGGTTAAAAAAGAAAATTTTATATCAAAGAAGAGTTGCCTAAATGAACATCATTCTTTGCTTAAAGGGGGTGCAATAATGTCGTTGACCATTGTGCAAAATTTTGCATGTTAATTCGGTCAGTGAAACCACCGAAAAGCTAAGCTCGAGCTTTTATTTAGACCACTATAAGAAGATGGTGTGCCTAAAATGAATGACAACGAAGCTTTCTCAAATAAATAGGATCTAGCTTAGTTATGGCTACGCCCTGATCGCCACTTGTTCGGCAGGTACCCCGTGCCTTTCACTAATGGAGTAAACTAGTTGTTGACCAAGCAACATTTACTTTTTGCTATTTTCAATTGTCGTCTCTATTGCAACTTAAACTATTTTCCTCAAGTACCTATTGTTGTTGGCAGTCCTGCATCGTAGAAATTGAGAGGCAGCCTGGTTTAGAATTAATTATGGAATATCTTGCCAACTTGGTGTTTTGCAGCAATATTATGTCAGTGGTTAATGATTGGTACATCCGCAAAAACAGTGGTTAATGATTGGTAGCACCATTGATGGATGAAAACGGAATTTAATCAGATTAAACTGAGTATATGTGGATACTTATTTTCATATTTTTGTGTCGGAGCAGAAAGAAATATAAAACCCGAGGAAACTAATATGAAAACATATTCAGGCTGGATCCATATACAAAAGCGGGGGGATGGGTGACGCCACTGCAGTAGTGGTGTCCCTGGTGGCAGGTTGCAAGGACGTGTCACGGAGAAGGACGGACTAGCTACGGGATTGGGTAGTAGAATATGTTGGGTTGGGGTCTATTTCACAGAGATTGGGCGGCATGTTGTAATTGTCCAAACACAACATTTATAGCCCCATGAAAACTGAGAATTTTGGTATTTGCCAAAAGCATAAATTATTTTTCCGAGTCAATTCCGCTTGAAAAGCTTGTTTTGGTTCTGCTGAAAGAATTGCCTCTTGGTTTCCATTTTACCCACAGAAGTCATAAAATTTTCACTCTAGTTCATCCCTACTATAACATAATATAATGGGATGAAATTGTGCACACCATGAGTATGACATTGATCAGTATTTATATAAAGATTACACATTGTGTTACAAGAAGGTCAAGTCAGGTTTCCTAAAACCCTAGGTAACCAACCGTATAGATTAAGCTAAACTTCTAGAGTTATCTAACATGGCTCCATAGTGTGAACGAGCGGACAAACCATCGTTGATGTGAAGACTAGACCAGAACTCCATGAATACAAGGGTTTGGTAGTTCTTTGGTGAATATATCAGCAAACTGTGAGGGAACATGTAGTACCCGGAGAACTCCAAGTGCAACCTTATCACGGACGAAATGAATGTCCAGCTCAATGTCCTTAGCGTGATGATGTTGTACTGGGTTAGCATACATGCAGACAACAAAAATGTTATCACAATACACAACCATGGCACTATCAAGGGGGCATCATAGCTCGGCCAAAAGATGATGTAGCCAGCATGTCTCAGCCACTACTGTAGCAACTGCCCGATACTCCGCTTCTGCACTTCTGTGAGAAAATGTTGGCTAACTGTGAGACCACCAAGAATATTTTGTAGATTGATGCAGAGGCTGGGGCTTTCTCTATTTTTGAAAAGAATATTTTATAGATGAATCTAAGCTCCTTTTTCGGATAGATCCATGGATCAACAGCCTGACTACTGCGATGATCGCACCCGATGTGGTAAACATGGTCATTCGGAGATTCTAGACTGGACAATCTCTCCAGGACGGTCTAGATGGAAGTGCTTGAGTTACTGACATATATATCAGGGGCTCTGAGTTGTTGTTGTGGTCCAATATCTGTAGCTGTGGGTGGCAGCGGTGGCGGTGCTCCAAAGTTTTGGCATGTCTAATAGCTTCAGATAGGAGTGGACACTCCACGGCAGATTTGTTAGCGTAAAACTACCATATTTATCGCCAAATTTCAACTACGGTATCACTTCTCGTTTTGAGGACTGAAATCTAACACATTTTCTGAGGTCGTCTCAAACCAATCTGCCTCTAAACTCGAATTGATCTTGAATTGACGGCTATTCTAATAGGTCGAACCCATTTGTAAGTTTGATGTGGAAAAAATATGAGCAATCCCAAAATAGAAGGGAATATAAATATTTAAAGTAAATCAAAATTATAAAAAAAATAAAAATATCCCTGGTCTATCCATGTTGCGTGTGGCATGGCCTAGTCGAAATAGACCGTCTCGACAGGCGTCGCCATGTTCAGCACCGCCATCGCCCTGCCCCACCCCATTACTGCTCATTGCGCTCCTCCGGCACCGCCGCTACGCCTCAGTTTGCGAGCTCTGGCCAGGGGCGGCCGTAGGTGAGCTCCCCTAGGGGGCAGCGTGGCTAAGCGAGCTCCGGTGAGGGACGCTCGTCGGTGCAGTCGAGCTACGCTAGGGAGATGGTCTCCAACGGTGGAGCACGTGTCCGGTGGCGCGGTGGAGCTGGGTCATCGTCCGCTTGACATGGGCCAAGCCTACTGGGAGGAGGGTGGCCCGCACGCGACGGTCTGGCGGCTGCAGGAGGAGAAGGGGCAGGCTGGGAAGATGGAGGCCGACGCATGGGGGTGTTGTTGGCTAGGACGAGGGCGCAACAAGACGGCGGCGGCACAATGGGGCACTGGCCAGCGAGAGCAGGGGGTAGAAAGGGCCGACGGTGGCATGGCAGGGCCTCCCACATGACGCGTAGCGTAGGTGGGAGGGAGCTGCGAGGGAATGAGAAGACCCTCTTTGTTCCTTTTTATGGGTTTTTAATTTTTTAATATGGGATGGCTCGTCAATATCCAAGTTAGCCTTACGGGTGGGACTCTCATGTCCGAATGAGTGTCGATTCGTGTTTAGAGGCACATTGGTGTTTTTTGAGACAATCTCAAAAAATATGGTAGATTTTAATATCTAAAACGAAAAGTGGTACCAAAATCAAAATTTAGCTAGAAATGTGTTTGTTTTAACTCCCCAATGGCATGTTCTCCTCCCGATCTGCGCACCTGACATTTTTTGTGGGCATTACGGCCGACGGGATGCTGTATTGCACACGATTTTCTCTTCACTTTTGCTTCGATGTCCCCCTCCTTTTCAAACTTTGAAAATAAATACTCGATAATGATTCATTTCGAAGACCGTACGAATCCATCAGAAGCCCATATGGTCCTCTTAGACCTATACTCACCGTCCACGACTATTCACGTGTCTGTGGGAGGCGGAAATCAAGAGGTATATAGCAACAACAACAGAATATTAAAACGTGCATGCAAAGACATGGATCACGATAATGGGAGATGGGATCACCCAACGAAAACGTGTAGTATACCCATTCAACTAAGCATGCAAACTTAAGTTTGACGTGGGGGAGGTGGGGACACTGAAGCACACCCCTATTCTCTCTCAAGTCTGACAGTGAGATCCTCGGCCACATCTCACTACACTATCGTTAACACCTCTCCTAGTTGTTGTTCTTTCGCTGTCACATTGGTGGCCATGGATGGTCAATAACTTGTTATTACTCCCTTCATTTAAAAATATAAAATGTTTTAGCCTTTTGCTAATAGATATGTATCTAGATGTCATTTAGTATATAGGTTTGAAGCAAAATAAGTGAACCTACCCATTAAAAATGTCTAGATACATATGATATAGAAAAATACTAAAACATCTTATATTTTGAAACAGAGTGAGCAGCTCACAAGCGCAAAGTGGCAAATTCTATAGTGATGCTAGTGCTCCGGAGCCTTTGGCTCGAACGTAATGCGTGCATGTTCGACGGGCATGCCGCACAAGTGCTGAGTGCAATCATGGATGAGTGGTGATCTTGTCTAATTTTTACACATAGAGGTGGGGCTCCGAGAGTTGATACATACTACTCCCCCTGTTTTAAGATATAAGATGTTTTAGCTTTGTGAAAAAAATGTATCTAGATTATTTTTAGTGTGTAGGTTCATAGAGATCCACTTCGAACCTACATGCTAAAAGATGTCTAAATACATTTTTTCACAAAGCTAAAAACATCTTATATTACACTAGTGCACAGGTAGGCCTCTAACACCAGTTCGGAGAGGCCTCTAACATCGGTTACAGAACCGCTATTGAGGGTTCGGTGTTGGAGCCCCCCCTTACGAACCGCTGTTAAAGGGTGGCGCACGTGGGGCTGCCACAGCGCTCAGCCCTCCCCCCTTTAAAACCGGTTCGTAACACACGAACCGGTGTTAAAGGTTCTCTGCCACGGCAGGAAAATGGCATAAATCTCTGCCGCTGCCGCCCCGTTCTGGGCGGATTTCTGCGGCGCGGCGGGGACGGGGGGGGAGGGGGCTCGATCGGGAGAGGTATACACATACATCGTCGGTACATACGAGTACATGAATAATTAAGCAACTATTATTATACACAAACATCGTTATTGTGGTATTCTCCATACACGTTGAAGCATCAAGTACAAGACAAACACGTTCAATCATATATACAATATAACATCTCCGTACATGTTTATTTTGGATATCTAAAGAGTTCTCCGCCAAGCGTGACAACCTCATCAAGTATGAACCCCGCCAATTCCTTTTGAATGGCTCATATGCGGTCAAATGGTAGGAGTTTGTCCCGTATCGGTTCGATCTAAATATATATGAAGAATGGGGTATATATATATATATATATATATATATATATATATAAGAATAAAACTCAATACAACTGATGGTAATAAAATAATGTTGTGTACTTCGTTTACTTACTCTAAGTTGATCTAGTGCGGTTTGGCCCGTCGCACATATCGTGTTGCGAATGAACTCGCAAACATAGTATCCACATAATTATTGTCGGGTCTTTGATACGCGCACTTTATGAGAATAGAGAGTTCAGTCAAAATAATAATCAATAAAGCATGATATAATGGAATTGGAAGCAGAATCAAAGAGATATGCAGACCTAGCTGGCTAGTATTACTTACATTTTGATCTACAAATTTTAGTTCTTCTGACCATTCACCCACGGCCCTGCCTGTGAACCTTTTCCAAACCCTGTCCGGCAAACAAATAGATAAAGGAGTAATTAATTACTTGTTGTCATGAAAGTTGCCGATCTAGTACGATTATATGATTAAAATTACCTCTGGAGCATCTCTTTAAAGTCTTTCCATAGTTCTTGGTCTTTTCGTAACGAGTCCATGACAAGGACTTTTCCTGAGTCAACTTGAATGACTAGCAGAATAAAGTGGAACCTACGCACGCATAACTCATCATCAGTTACACTTAACATCGAGTAAGCCGAAATAGAATATATACAAGAGGGGGTAATACTCACGAGAAGTTGTAAGACAATAGTATTTCCCTTTTGGTTTGTTGTCTCAGTAAAGACGTTAGCAAGAAATCTTCTGTTTGTCCGAGTTTGTTTTTTACCATTTGTTCATGAACTCTATTTGGGTCAACGAACCCAATGTCAAAAAGGCCTCCTTTCATGCATTCCATAACCTTTTTCCTGCATAATAGTATATACATATATGGTGAGCATATATATACATGCAATTAATGAACTGAATAAGCTGAGATAGAAATTAGATAAATAGTACTTACACACAATAAAGGCTGATGACAGCTTTGTCGAGTTCCTTCTGATTGAATAAAAAATGCAAGTCTTGAATGTTGAAGGTGATCTTGTCGTCTTCGCACAAAAAAATATATTCTCTTATATGCACCATGATCCATTCTTCCTTTCTCGTCTTGCAGAAATCAAGGTACCACTTATACAATCTTCGCATTTTTGTTGGTAGATTCTTGAGCTCCTGCCTACACCTGTAATACTCGCCACTGTAGTCGTTGTACTCGCCACGGCCGTCGTCGCTGTCGTCATCGGGATCGCTGTAGTTGAACATTGAAGGCTGAGTACGCGTGGGCTGGACTTGAGGGTAGCGCAGGCGGGGGTTAGAGTCGGCGGCCGTGTCGTAGGCCATGACGCTCTGGAGAGTCTGGCCGTGCCACCGCAGCCGCTGGCCGACCTCGTTGAAGTTCGGAGGAGGTGGGCCGTCCTCCTCATGCCTGGCGAGCGCCCTTTCACGCCGATCCCCGAAGGCTTCCCAAGTCGGGAAATAGTCGGGATGCCAGTTGGGATTCCTCCGCTGCTCCGGCGTGAGCTCGAAGTAGTAGTGTTTCGTGATGGCCATCCGGCGCGCCATGCCTAGAGGGACAGGAGGAACCGGCACGCCTCCGACGCTCAGCATCCAGCCGACGGGGACGCAGTAGCCCGGCGGGCATGGGTAGTTCGAGGCGCAAAGCGCCTCCGCCTCCCTGGGGTTAGTGGTACGGTGGAAGCCATGGGAAAGAGTGATGAGGTTGCAGATATGAGTCTAGAGATGTGCAATGACAATGGAGGCCAATCCTACATATATATAGTGAGAAATGGTGGGAAGAAAACTGGCGGAAAGAACTGACGGGAAGAACTGGCGAGAAAAAAATGGCGGAAAGAATTGTCAGATTCCAAAGTATACAAAATATGCTAAATTTAAATATTCAAACAATTCAAAAATGTTAATACAAAATAAAATATGATTTGCTCTAATAAAATAGGGTTAGATTCCTTTTCAGATGCTTAATATGTCTTAAGTTTAAAGTTTGGCTATTTTATTTTTGTCTTAATTGAATAATCAAAATTTATATGTAAGTGTTTTAATCATTTTGAAAAAACTTACCTACAGTAACTATAAAATGTTTTTATATGAATGGATAGATCTTATTTTTCTGAAAATTATGATATATTATTCATATTTTTCTAAGTTGAAATGAAAAAGATATGAATTTTCTAAATTCTATCCTATTTTTTGAATTAAAAATAACTCCACCCCTTTAATGTACGAAATAAATGTCCCCCTTTAACACCGGTTCAAGTCACGAACCGGTTTTAAAGGAGAGGGGTTGCACGGGACGGTGGTGCGGGACCTTTAACACCGGTTCGTGGCTCGAACCGGTGTTAACGAGGGTGCGTCTTTTTGCTTTCTGGACCATGCTGGTATAGGAGCTTTAACACCGGTTCGTAGAAAAACCAGTGTTAAAGACCATTTTCAACCTTAACCAAAGGCCTCGTTTTCACGGTTATGAAACAGAGGTAGTAGGTGTGTATTGGTGTTCGTGGCCTGCAGCCTGTCGATGGTTCTCTTAATGTCGTACTGAATCCCTTTCGAGCTCAATATAAAACACATAGATCTCCACTACTCGACTAAGCAGCAGGGCCTAACCAGTATGAAGGGGCTTACATCAAAATGCATTTTCCATAGTTTCTTATGCTCTGCAATCCAGTCATCAGCCTTTTAGAGCAAAGGTGATCTGAGCTGGAACAAGATTTGGTCCGCGCAGCACGCTGATTGTCGTCAGTGTCCTGATCAAATCTTGTTGTTCCCAATCCATTGCTAACTGTTGCAATTCCAGATTGTGGCACAAATCATCGTAACTTTGATTATATATGGGTGTTTCCTGCTGCCTTCTACGCCCATACATATGAGTCATATCACTAGTGTGCAGGGAAATGACGAATAATGCACAGATGGGAGTGGCACAAATCATCGTAACTTATATTCAGCATTTGCGTCGGCAGACTTGCTTCTTATACTGAAGATTTGAGTGGAAGGCAGTGTCATGAAGTCATTTGTCCTTCCATAGCGCAATAGTTAAGCACTTAAGCAACTGTTTGTTACGAGTTAGTTCGTCGGGCACGTCAGCTGCTACAGCCGGTATATATTTACTGTTAAATTAAAGTTGGCTGTGTGTAGGTCGTCGACACTCACTAAACATTGGACCAACATACACAGTTCAATCCTTTTTTGTGCTACTCCGCCCATTATTTCCCTCGATCGATAGACTTACCATCCTGTTACGAGAAATCAAATTTTACTTTTCAAATGTCTCTAATAATACCACTAATTTTCTTGCCAAAAGCTCTCTGAGGCCACTAATTATTTGTCAAAAATAAGCTCCCAAGACTAAATATGCTAGTACGATATCAAATCTCAATTGCCAAAAACATTCATGCTTGTGTCTGCGATATCGCGTCGTATTCTCCCTTTGTGCCACACCTTGCCGCATGCGCAATCAACACTAATTCGAAAACAATTCATAATCACCACCGCCTTTCGCTTGGTCGCCATCTGCTAATATCGAACGACACTCACACATGGCGGTCATGCCCCAGGTGCCAGACGACGAACTAGACTTAGACCCTAAGGCGCCCAGGCGCCAAAGAGTAATACACCCTAGATGTGGCCACCAAGGCACTATCCAAAACACAATCGGTCACGCTGTCGTCTGCGCCATATTATCACCGTCTTTGCTGCATCATCAGCCGCCCCGACCGTCATCCACCGCCGGCTCGCCTCACCGCCGGGAGCCCGCCCGTCTGCTTGCATAGTTCTCATATATCGAGGATGACGTTGAGGACCGCAGACGTGTCGCCGTCCTTTCTCCGCTGTCTAGCGCCCCGCCCGTCATCTCTCAGAATTTGAACAAGACGTCGAGGTAGCGTGCACCTGCCTATGTGTATGTGTACGACTAGGACTCTAGCATGTATACGAGTCCAACTCTTCTAAAGCTTGGGCCGGTAAGCCTCTCTATCAATATAAGGGGATCACCCCGTGCTGCTCGGAACTACCGAGTAGAACACTTTCATAAATTTTGTCATGGTATCAAAGCCTAGTCTCTTTCACGACATCCAATCTACCGGCCAAAACAACTCCAAATCGATCAAAAAAACCCGACCACCCACCCCGCAGTCGTTGCCATGGCCACGACAAGCTCCGCCGCTGCGCCCGATCTTGGATCGTCGCCGTCAGAGAAGCTCAAGCGCGGGAACTACCCAAGCTGGAAGGCGTTGATCCTTCCCAGGTTGCGTGGTGCCAAGATGGTCGGCCTCCTCAATGGTACCGAGGCTGCGCCCTCAAAAACGGTGCCCGTGGAGAATCCAGACAAGACGCCCAGGACGGCGTCCAA
Organism: Avena longiglumis; assembly: GCA_030063025.1. NCBI lineage: Eukaryota > Viridiplantae > Streptophyta > Magnoliopsida > Poales > Poaceae > Avena > Avena longiglumis. Next base: position 244,408,035 of record CP125979.1, on the reverse strand, counting down.
TCCTGCGTACGATGACTGGCTCGTTCGCGATCAAAAAAGCCCTAAGCTACCTCCTCAATTCACTCTCGCCGGAGATCCTCACCTCCGTTCTCCGTTACGAGTATGCCGCTGAAGTCTGGACTGCGGTGGAGGCTATGTTTGCGTCGCAGAGTCATGCAAAGATCACGAATCTGCGCATTGCGATTGCAACCACAAAGAAGCTTAGCATGACTTTCCCGGCCTACTTTGCCAAGATGAACAGTATTGTCGATGAACTCAACGCTGCTGGAGCGACAATCCAGGAGCCCGAACTTGTCTCCTATATTTTGGTTGGCCTCGGTTCAGCATATGACAATCTTGTTGGCGCCATCGGCCTCATAAAAACTCTGATCACTGTCAATGAGCTCTACTCTCAGGTGCTCTCTCAAGATCAACGCCATGATCTGCAGGGCAGTCCCAATGACGGCCACTTTGAGTCCTCCGCCAATGCCGCTGCACGTTCTCGCCTTGGTAGTGGTCAGCGTTCTCGTGGTGGAGGTAGCTATCATCCTGCTTGGCGCGGTAATCGCCAACAACAACAACAACAACAACAACAACGCCAGTATGAGGATCGCCAGCCCCCACAGCAGCAACGTCCAAGCAATCGTGGAGGAGGACGTACTGGACCCGCGGGAGGAGGCCGCGGACGTGGACGTGGTCGTCGTCGCACATCCCCCTGGATATATGTCACTTGTCAGATCTGTTCTTGTGAAGGATATGCTGCCAAGGATTGCTGGTACTGCTTCCAAGATGATGATGATAACATGTCTGATGAAAAGCATGCATATGCCTATGGTGTGGATACCAACTGGTATTCCGATACCGGTGCTACTCACCATCTCACGGGAGAGCTCAACAAATTATCGGTTCATGACAAGTACAATGGTCGCGACAAAGTAAACACCGCAAGTGGACAAGGTATGGATATTTGCCATGTTGGTCAATCAATTATTTGTACCCCTGTTCAAAATTTCTACCTTAAAGATGTTTTGCATGTTCCCAATGCCTCCAAAAATCTGCTATCTGTTCATCGCTTCACACTTGATAACAATATCTATTTAGAATTTCATCCTTTCTTCTTTTTGATCAAGGATTAGGTTACGAAGAAAATAATTCATAGAGGACGGTGTGTTGGAGGTCTCTACCCACTTATTTCCTCCTTGGTGTCTTCCTCCAACAAGCATGCTTTTGTCGCTACCAAGCCATCGTCAACCAAGTGGCATAGTCGTTTAGGGCATCCTTCATTAAATATTGTTAGACAAATTGTTAGCAAAAATAGTCTTCCTTGTGTTAGAGATTTAAACATAGAGTCGGTGTGTGATTCTTGTCAACGAGCTAAAAGTCATCAGTTACCTTACCCAGTGTCTACTAGTCTATCTACTTTTCATCTCCAGTTGATTTTCACTGATGTTTGGGGTCCTGCTCCTATGTCTGTTGGACGACATGATTATTATGTAAGCTTTATCGATGACTATAGCAAGTATACATGGATATATCTTTTTAAAAAGAAATCTGATGTGTTTCCTGCCTTCATGAACTTCCAAAAATTGGTTGAACATAAGTTTGATAAGAAAATTCTTACGGTACAATCAGATCGGGGAGGAGAATATGTCAAGCTAAATTCTTTCTTCCAAACTCTTGCACACCATGTCTCTTGCCCTCATGCACATCAGCAAAATGGTTCTGCCGAAAGAAAACATCGCCACATAGTTGAAGTTGGTCTAGCACTTTTAGCTCATGCCTCCATGCCATTAAAATTTTGGGATGAAGCTTTTCTTACTGCCACCTATCTCATTAATATGCTCCCTAGAAAAGTAATAAACAATGATACTCCTGTTCATCGTCTCCTTCATACTACACCAGATTATTCCCCCCTTCGTGTTTTTAGATGTGCTTGTTGGCCTAATCTTCGCCCTCATAATAAACGCAAACTTGCTTTTTGTTCCGAGCGTTGTGTCTTTTTAGGTTATAGTCCTCTTCATAAGGGAGTCAAATGTCTTGATGTTAACACTGGGCGTGTCTATATTTCTCGAGATGTTGTTTTTGATGAGTCTATTTTCCCTTTTGAGTCACTTCATCCAAATGCCGGAGCTCTTCTTCGCAAGGAACTAATCTTGCTTGATCAATCTATTTCCAATTCTGAACAAGGGGGAGAATTTATTGATGGTTCATCATTGGCTAATTATCCTGATAATTGTACTACTAAACCCATTTGTGAGGTTTTGCAGCAACCAGGAGAAAATTTAGAGACTAATGTTGAAGATTTCAGTCAAAACAGCATTCAAATGCCTTCAAACAGTACACAACAAATAACAAGTTCGGATGACACAGAACACAAGGTAAATTCAGATTCATCGGCCGAATTTTTCCCGGGATCCTCTCCCTTAGATCACACGCCGCCTTCCGTCCGGGTCGAGAAGGACGCCACAAAGCTCGATGTCGTAGCGCCACGTCATAGGTGTCTGGTTCTACGTCAGGTGATGCGGCCGCTCTCCAGATCGTATGTAGCCTCACAATTAAATCCAGCGTCCACAAAGCTGATACACGAGCAACAAAGGACCGGGCGAGGACATGCACCGAAGTGGTCTCGCTCTGACCTAATTTTTTTTTTCAGCGACAGAGGAAATTAATGGCGATCTTGGATCCTCTGGCCTGCCACAACTCCTACAAGTCAATCTAGGACTGATTCAGCTATACGTCCAAGAACTCGAGCCTCGCAAGGTGTTGTCCGACCAAAAGAATATAAGGATGGTACAATCAGATGGTGTTTGACGTGCTCCACCGATGAACCATTAAATTTGCATGATGCTTTAGCTAATAGAAAATGGGAAGAAGCTATGGATGAAGAATATGAGGCTCTCGTGAAAAATAAAACCTGGCATCTAGTTCCTAAGAGGCATGGTGTGAATATAATAGACTGTCGTTGGGTCTATAGAATCAAGAAAAAGACAGATGGTACAGTTGACAGGTATAAAGCACGACTAGTCGCTAAAGGTTTTAAGCAATGCTATGGCATAGATTATGAGGATACGTTTAGTCCTGCTGTCAAAATTGCAACTGTTCGACTAGTGTTGTCAATTGTCGTGTCTAGGGATTGGAGCCTAAGACAATTAGATGTCAAGAATGCGTTCTTACATGGTGTTCTGAAAGAGGAGGTCTATATGAGGCAACCACCGGGATATGAGAATAAGAGTAAGCCTAATTACATATGCAAGCTTGATAAAGCACTATATGGTTTAAAGCAAGCGCCTCGTGCATGGTATTCTCGGTTGAGCTCTCAGTTGATTTGCCTTGGTTTCATTGCTTCAAAGTCTAACACATCATTGTTTATCTATCACAAGTCAAAGGTCACTATATTTATGCTCATTTATGTTGATGATATTATTGTTGCAAGTTCCTCCAAAGTTGCAACCGATGCTCTACTTCAGGACTTAAGTAGAGAATTTGCCTTGAAGGATCTTGGAGATCTTAATTTCTTTCTAGGCATTGAAGTTCAAAAGGTTGATGATGGACTTGTGTTAAGTTAGACAAAATATGCAAAGGATGTTCTTGCTCGTGTCGGCATGACAAATTGTAGTGCCTCCCCTACTCCTTTGTCATCTTCAGAAAAGATTACTAAATATGAAGGAGAATTGCTAGGACCCGAAGACAGCACTAAATACAGAAGTATGGTTGGTGCACTATAGTATTTGACTCTCACAAGGCCAGATATTTCTTATGCGGTCAATAAAGTTTGTCAGTATTTGCATGCTCCTACTACTTTACATTGGACGGCATCCAAGAGAATTCTGAGATATGTTAAAGGTTCACTCACTGTTGGTTTGACTTTTATGAGGTCAAGTTCTGTCTTGGTTAGTGCTTTTTCATATGCCGACTGGGCAGGATGTCTAGATGATAGACGGTCAACAGGAGGTTTTGCTGTCTTTTTTGGGCCAAATCTTATTTCTTGGAGTGCTAAGAAACAGACCACAGTGTCAAGTACTGAGGCAGAATATATATCATTGGCAAATGCTACAGCAGAAGTAATTTGGATACAGTCTCTTCTTGCAGAGCTTGGAATAAATTCAAAGCAACCACCTTGTTTGTGGAGTGATAATTTGGGTGCAACGTATCTGTCAGCAAATCCAGTGTTTCATGCAAGAGCAAAACATATAGAGATTGATTTTCATTTTGTTAGAGAGAGTTCTCAATAAAGAGTTAGAAATAAAGTTTATTTCTTCAAATGATCAAATAGCTGATGGATTCACAAAGCCTCTTGGTGTACGCAAATTTGAAGAGTTCAAACATAATCTCAACTTAGCTAAGTTGTAATTAAAAGAGGGTGTTAGAAGTAGAATAGATTACATCTACTGTACCGAATATGTTATGAGTCGGTACATATATTCCGACCTTTCTACGTAGCTTACCTTCCTATGTGTATGTGTACGACTAGGACTCTAGAATGTATACGAGTCCAACTCTTGTAAAGCTTGGGCCGGTAAGCCTCTCTATCAATATAAGGGGATCACCCTGTGCTGCTCGGAACTACCGAGTAGAACACTTCTGTAAATTTTGTCACAAATTGATGACTTTCTTAGCACATGATTACATTTCTTTTAATAAATAATTATTTTATAAAATAGAAAATAGATTTGGATTCCTTATTCAATTCAAGAACTTTTCATGTTAAAAGTTTTTTCAAATTCATAAGCATGCAAAAACTGTATAATTCAAATGTTTAAAAAATATAATAGTATGCAAATTCAAATGTTTGAAAAAAAACAGTATAGCGCGCTAGTTTTGACTTAGCGTGCGCAATTTTGGGCCTTTTTTCCTTGGTCCAACTCACTAGCTAGGACTAAAGCCTGTGCAGCACGCTAGTTCCCGAAAAGCCACCCCCCTTTAGTCCCCTGGTGCGTTGTGGCTGGTGTCATGCACTGGGAATAAAGTATGTGTGTGTGGGTGTGTCTGTGGGGGGGGGGGGGGGGGGGTGGTATTTATACACGGCCTCCTTCCCCGGTCGAATCCACCCATCGGGACTTGGAGGCCGTCGACGATTACAACGCCGCCAGGCTGCCCAAACACCGGCCGCCACCACCACCCTCCCCGCACCGGCCGCCACCACCACCCTCCTCGCGCCTTCCCGCGCCGGCCGCTATCGGCACGCCCTCCGTCGCCGGTCGTCACCACTGTTGGAGATATGCCCTAGAGGCAATAATAAATGTAGTTATTATTATATCTTTGTGTTTATGATAAATGTTTACATTCATGCTATAATAGTATTGACCAGGAAACATTAATACTTGTGTGATTTGTAAACTAAAATAGAGTCCCTAGTAAAGCCTCTTCATAATACTAGCTTGTTGGTTAATAGATGATTGTGGTTTCCCTATCATGAACATTGAGATGTTATTAACAACAAGATCATATCATTAGGAGAACAGTATGATGGACATACTCCTATAGATAAGCGTAGCATAAAGATCAAGTCATTTTAATAATTCAATTGCTATAAGCTTTCTGATACATAGTAACCTAATTTCTTCGACCATGAGATCATGCTTATCACCATCACCGGAAGGATGCTTTGATGACATCAAACACCACACCGTAACTGGGTGGCTATAAAGGTGGCATTGAGTGTTCGGAAAGTATGGGTTGAAACACATGGATCAAGAGTGGGATTTTGTTGGAGATATGCCCAAGAGGCAATAATAAATTGGTTATTATCATATCTTCACACTTATGATAAATGTTTACATACCATGCTATAATTGTATTAAACGGAAACATTAATACTTGTGTGATTTGTAAACTAAAATAAGAGTCCCTAGTAAAGCCTCTTGTTAAACTAGCTTGTTGGTTAATATATGATCATGGTTTCCTGATCATGAACATAGAGATGTTATTAACAACAGGATCATATCATTAGGAGAATGATGTAATGGACATACTCCTATAGATAAGCGTAGCATAAAGATCAAGTCATTTCAATAGTTCAATTGCTATATGCTTTCTGATACATAGTAACCTAATTCCTTCGACCATGAGATCATGCATATCACCTTTACCGGATGGATGCTTTGATGACATCAAACACCACACCGTAACTGGGTGGCTATAAAGGTGGCATTGAGTGTTCGGAAAGTGTTGGTTGAGACACATGGATCAAGAGTGGGATTTGTCCATCCATATGACGGATAGATATACTCTGGGCCCTCTCGGTGAAATGTCATCCAATTAGCTTGCAAGCATGTGACGGCTCACAAGGGATCACATATCACGGAACGATAAAAGAGTACTTATCGTAACGAGGTTGAACTAGGTATGCGAGATACCACGATCATAACCTCGGATAAGTAAACTATCGTGAGACAAAGGGAAATTGGTATCGTATGTAAGTGGTTCATTCGATCGCAAAATAATCGTAGAAGTATGTGGGAGCCATATGAATTTCCAGATTCCTCTATTGGTTATTGTTCGGAGAAGTGTCTCGATCATGTCCGCATAATTCACGAACCGTAGGGAGACACACTTAAGGATTCGACGTTGTTTTGAGTAGTTATGGTATTATGAGAAAGAGACCGAATGTTGTTCGGAGTCTCGGATGGGATCCGGGATATCACGAGGTGATCCGGAATGGTCCGGAGAATAAGATTCATATAAGGAAAGTCCCGTTTCGGAGTTCGGAAATGATTCCGGTATTTTCATCGGGAATGTTCTAGAAGGTTCCAGAATGTCCGGCACTCCGGGGGGGGAAGGGGTACATGAATGTGTCATTACATATTGGAATGATTGCATCATGTACTAAGTGTTCTTGATGTTCCAAATAAAGGATTAAATTGAATCCTAAAACTGAAAAGTCAAATGGCCAGTTTGAAAGTCAAATGCTAAACAGAAACTGTGGGAAACAAGCAAGAGGAGGTTGAAACCAACTTGGAGGAGGAGTCCCTCCTCTCCAAGCCGGCGCGCCACCCAAGGCCGACTTGGGGAGGGACTCCCTCCCCTTGGCCGCCCCTCCCACCTATAAAAGGAGGGGCAGGGCCTCCTCCTCTAGACACACAAGTTCATATCCTCTAATCTAAACCCTAGCCAAAACCTCCGGTTTAGAGCCGTTTTGGTTTAGAGCTTCTAATTGCCCTAGCCTTCGGATTAGAGCCTTCTAATTGGTGTGTCTAAACCCTAGACCACTAATAGCTCTCTCATACTCCACCATACTCGCTCCGCTTAAGGCTCATGAGATCTCCCTCTACTTAGGTACCACGTCGTTGTCTTCGGAATCGCGAGGAGAGTGCTACAACCTCCATTTCTGCTGGAACAAGGGAGAGGAAGGTCTTCGTCGAAACCGAACGTGTGACCGATCATGGAACGCTGCCGAACGCAGCGCCTTAAGGATCGCTCACGATCTTGAGATCGGCAAGTGTACGACTACATCACCCACGAGAATCTGCTCTCGTTAACCGCTTTGGAATCTTCGAGGGTGAGTTCCTCTATCGACTCGTTGCTACAATCTAGTAGATAGATCTTGGCTTGTTTGTTTGCATGCGGTAGAAAATTTTTGTTTTCCATGCTACGAACCCCTACAGTGGTATCAGAGCCGTATCTATATGTAGATCTGTTGCACGAGTAGAACACAATGGTCCTTGTGGGCGTTGATGCTTTTATTGTCGATTGCTTCTTGTGTACTTTGCATCTTGCGGTATGTTGGGATGAAGCGGCCCGGGCTAACCTTACATGACATCGTTCATGAGACTTGCTCCACGCTTGACATGCAACTTGTATTGCATAAGTGGCTTTGCGGGTGCCTGTTTCTCCTAGCATAGTTAAGATTCAATTTACAACGGGTGATTGACAATACTAGTATCAATGTTGTGGTTCTTGTTCGTAAGTTAGAACGACACTTATTGAAAGCCCCAAACCACATAAAACATGCAAAGAAAATTAGAGGCGTCTAACTTTGTTTTGCAGGGGTGTGCTGTGATGTGATATGGCCATGATTGTGATTATATATGATGTATGCAATGTTCCTTATTGTAAGTTGGCAAGAGCCATATGGTTGTCTTTAAATTCTGTTAAGACCCGCGTGTCTATTCAAAGTAGTTGTAATAGTTGAAGCCGTGGATCGACAACCATGGAGAAGCATCATTGACCTTGATGCAATGTCGGTGATGATGGAGATCATGTTCGTGCTAGAAGATGGAGATCGGAAGCACAAAGAAGAAAGGCCATGTCATATCACATATTATGAATTGCATGTGATGTTAATCCTTTATGCATCTTGTATTGCTTAGTAGATGACGGTAGCATTATAAGATGATCCCTCATGCACATGAATTTCAAGTCATAAAGTGTTCACCCTTAGTTAGCACCGTTGCTAAAGCTTGTTGTTTCGAAGCACCACGTGATGATCGGGTGTGTTAGATTCTACAAGTGTATACAACGTGAGCAAGCCAGATTTGCTCATGCATAAACTAAGGTTTGATCTTGACGAGCCTAGCATGTACAGACATGGCCTCAGGAACACGGATTACCGAAAGGTAGAGCATGAGTCATATAGTAGATATGATGAACATGTTGATTGTTCGCCATTGAAGCTATATCAACTCTCGTGATGATCGGTTTTGATGTGGTGGATTTGGTTCGTGTGATCACTAAAACAATGTGAGGGATATTGTTTTGAGTGGGAGTTCACCTAGATTAATTTAATTATTAATTAGAACTCAATTTATCATAAACTAAATCAAAGTGAAATTGCATAGTTGTTGTAGTCATTGGCATCCGTTTACCACCTTGCGCTTAGTTTTTATTGAGATGATAGAACTATAGATTCCTGGTTAGTTACTTTACGAACTGGTATCGTATTGTTTTAAGTGTTAATTTAAAGTTTAAAAGTCCTATTGCAGACTTTCAGTAAGTTCCGGTTACTCCATGGAGTTTAATAATTAGTATTAAATCAAGAGTAACAATTCCAAGTATTAGTATATAAGTATCATGTTTGTCTCCATGATTCTTGATATTCAAAGGATTCTCTTAATATCAAGGTTATCTAGGATCTGAAAGAGTTGTTTCAGAAACCATGATGTGTGGAAGATATTGTGATATCTGAAACGAAGTTTTGGTTGCAACATGATAGAGTATAATATGGCTAAAGTCATGTTCTCATATTTGATGAGAATTTGCAAAAGGTTGGAGACACTAGTTGTCCTAATCCTCCAAAAGGTTTTGGAGAGCAACATTATACTTGCGATTCACCGTTACAAGCTAAAAGTAGCTTGATCATGGATAAATCCATGATGAGGGTGAACATTTGATGTAGGTAAGATGTTTACTACACCAAGAGATTACTAAAGAAAGGAATTTGAAAGAACACCAAACATTTGATGATAGGTGATCTACTTCAAAGTGCAAGTCCAAAGACATTGGTATTTAATTATACACGCTTTGGATTATGTGTCATATGTATGACTCCACTATTGATGTTGATAGATTCTTTCAAACAGAAAAGGAAATACTGAAAGAGAATCTCATAAATATATGGCAGAAAAGAAAAGACTAGAATTGTTCAGTTTAAGTATATAGATGATATACATGTTATGGCTATATTCTTTGCTTATTAAACAATGTGGTTCTTAAGTATTTGATACTGAATTTGTTTATGTGAATCGTCATACGAAACAACACAATTCATGAACTACAAAGGCCTAAGTAACTGGCAAAAGAATATGTGATGATGTTCATCGAGAACAAAATAAAGGGTTATTGTGTTGCTCGTTAAACATCAAAGCTTGCCTTCAAGATTTGTTTTATCAGGTATTATGAGAACAAAAGGGTTGTTCAAATAATTTCCGTAATCCATAAAAGATGGATGATTCACAAATCTCGTTGGAGACATCACATCCATAAAACTAGTGCTAAAGATGTCGAAAGACAAATTGATTGAAAGATCACTTAGGAAGTGACATCGCCGTTTAAATTATATTGGAAAGAAAACATGAGGAAACTCCATGTGGATGGAATTTTGGAGTCTTTTGATTTTTGATCAAATGACGCTTGTGAAACTTTCCTAGAGATAATTAAAACTTCGTTCATAGGCCAAAAGGGAACGAATGGCTAGCGTATTGGAACTTGTACGAAATCCATTATGTGTAGTCAAAAGCGATGGATTTCAACTTCATATGCTTTCTCCGAAAATTTGAGTGAATATATGAATATTTACTTAATAAGGATGAAGTGTGAAATATTTGAAAAGTTCAAAGACTTTCAAGATGAAGTGCAAAATCATTGTAACAAGAATATAAATAGTTTATGATAAGATCATAAAGGAAGATATTTGAGTTACAAGTTTAGCATAATACCTAAGATTTAAGGAATCGTTCCGTGGATTTGCATTTTCCCGAAACACCATAAGAGTATGGAGCATTCGAGATATGTAATTAAACCTTATTTGACATGGTAAGATCAAAGGTATAATTCATAAAACTGCCATTATATTTTAAAGATTAAAAGCTTTAGAGATTACCGTTTTTCCACTGAAAAGAGCTCCATCATAATCCGTTGAAATGACACCATATGTTATGGTTTGGGATAAAACCCAAGTTGTCCTTTCTTAAAAATTGGTATGCTATGCATAAGAAAGATGTTTGCAACCAAAGTCGGATGAACCTGTCTTTGTTAAGTATTCCTCGATAACACCGGAGACAAAAGTGTTTGTCACTTAGAACGTCAAGTTTCTTTTAGAAGGAATTTTTCTTGAAAAGTTAAGTGGGAGGACAATAGAACTTTGATAAGGTTAAAAGAACCTTAGCTATATGTGCAGAGTTGCGCAGCACCGAAAGGTGTTCCGGAGGCAGCAACAATGCTCATGGCTCATGTGCCTCAAAGGTTGTGGTTATGAAGGTTAAAGTTTCTGTTGAACCAAGTAGGTCGAGTAAACAATCAAATACCAAGATTTGAGGGTTGAATCATTATTTGAGAATAATGAACGTACTACATGCAAAGAAGCGATGATGGGCCCTGACTCCGTAAAATGGCTTGAAGCCATAAAGTCCGTGATAGTTCCATACATGAGAAATCAAGTTTTGAACTTGAAGGACCCTCGAGAAAGGTGTAAGACCTTACAGTCGTGTTTGGATCTATAAAGAAATAGACATGGATGTTTTACATATATGAAATAGTCGACATGTTGGGAAAGTGTTCACAACAATGTTCAAAGGTTGACTATGACAAGATTTGATCTTTCATAGCGATTTTTAGTCTAGACGGATTAATGTAGCAACCACTACATATAATTTGTTATATGGTAGTTTAATAAACAAAACAAGTTCTTCTATTAGAATCGTTACCTAGGACATGTGCATAACACGGTCCATAGGATTTTGTTAATTCAAAGGATGCTAAAAGCATATGCAAACTTCAATGGTTCAAGTGAGCATCGCGGAGTTGGAATCTTCACTGTGATGAAACTGTTAAAGGAGTTTAAAAGTTCATTAGAGACGATGAGGATGCTTGCATTTGCAAGAAATTAAGTGGGAGCTCTTAGATATGTTTCTAATACATTATGTGGAAGACATATTGTTGATTGGAAATAATGTATCTTTTATTAACACATATTAAGAATTTCATCCCGATGAAAGACTTAGGCAAAACCCAAATATTTGGCATCAATAGACGCTAATATAGTTGTGCCAGAAGTACATAGACAAGATATTGAATGAGTTTAATATAGAAACTACAAGAGAGGTTCTTGTCGCACAGAAAGGATTGAATGAGTTCAATGTTGATGATATATTCAAGTGTATTGACATTTGGTAAAGTGAAACAAATAATCAAGTATAGATTGATACTTGATGTATGAAATCACAAAGAGTATTTATATCAATCATACTGTGATATGTACAAATCCAGATATGTCCTATGCTCTAAATATTGTGAGCATATACCAGAATAATTCATAAGATGATCATTGGACAATTGTAAGGATATTCTTATGATCTTTTGGAAGAACTAAGAGTATACTATTTGTAGAAGTGACAAATAGATGGTTAGTTCATTGTAAAAGTACTACATTGATACTAGTTTTGTCACAAAGTACAAATTAAGTTTATCTCAATATAAAACTAAGGGTGGCACAATATAATGGAAAGTGAGTTCCATAATAGATTTGGATGAGTTCCAAAGTTAAGACATTGTGACAGATACTACAACAAAAGGCTAAGTATATGACTGCTATTTTAGCAGCAAAAGAGGGCATTTGTGTCAAGTAGTTTGTTATCAAAATAGGTGTAGTTCACGAAGGATAATACTATGAAGATATATTGTGACAATATTATCAACATGTTTTAACCCCAAAGAGCTAAAGGTCACACCGAAGACCAAATTTATACAAAGCCATCTCATTAGAGAATGAGTGATGCGAGAGACGCAAAGACATGCAATTACACACGGACTGGAAGTGTCGATCCGAGATCAGTTGACCACTAGCAATCGTGTACACACAACACGAAAGCCATAGGTGTTGAATACACAAAGGTTTGAAACTAGATTATTGACTCTAGTGCAAGTGGGAGACTGTTGGAGATATGCCCAAGAGGCAATAATAAAGTGGTTATTATCATATCTTCACACTTATGATAAATGTTTACATACCATGCTATAATTGTATTAAACGGAAACATTAATACTTGTGTGATTTGTAAACTAAAATAAGAGTCCCTAGTAAAGCCTCTTGTTAAACTAGCTTGTTGGTTAATATATGATCATGGTTTCCTGATCATGAACATAGAGATGTTATTAACAACAAGATCATATCATTAGGAGAATGATGTGATGGACATACTCCTATAGATAAGCGTAGCATAAAGATCAAGTCATTTCAATAGTTCAATTGCTATATGCTTTCTGATACATAGTAACCTAATTCCTTCGACTATGAGATCATGCATATCACCTTTACCGGATGGATGCTTTGATGACATCAAACACCACACCGTAACTGGGTGGCTATAAAGGTGGCATTGAGTGTTCGGAAAGTGTTGGTTGAGACACATGGATCAAGAGTGGGATTTGTCCATCCATATGACGGATAGATATACTCTGGGCCCTCTCGGTGAAATGCCATCCAATTAGCTTGCAAGCATGTGACTGGCTCACAAGGGATCACATATCACGGGAACGAGAAAAGAGTACTTATCGGTAACGAGGTTGAACTAGGTATGCAGAGATACCGACGATCATAACCTCGGATAAGTAAACTATCGTGAGACAAAGGGAAATTGGTATCGTATGTAAGTGGTTCATTCGATCGCAAAATAATCGTAGAAGTATGTGGGAGCCATATGAATTTCCAGATTCCTCTATTGGTTATTGTTCGGAGAAGTGTCTCGATCATGTCCGCATAATTCACGAACCGTAGGGAGACACACTTAAGGATTCGACGTTGTTTTGAGTAGTTATGGTATTATGAGAAAGAGACCGAATGTTGTTCGGAGTCTCGGATGGGATCCGGGATATCACGAGGTGATCCGGAATGGTCCGTTGAATAAGATTCATATAAGGAAAGTCCTGCTTTGAGTTCGGAAATGATTCCGTATTTTCATCGAATGTTCTAGAAGGTTCCGAATGTCCCAAGACTCGGGGAAGGGGTACATGAATGTGTCATTACATATTGGAATGATGCATCATGTACTAAGTGTTCTTGCTGTTCCAAATAAAGGATTAAATTGAATCCTAAAACTGAAAAGTCAAATGGCCAGTTTAAAGTCAAACGGCTAAAACAGGAAACTGTGGGAAACAAGCAAGAGGAGGTTGAAACCAACTTGGAGGAGGAGTCCCTCCTCTCCAAGCCGGCGCGCCACCCAAGGCCGACTTGGGGAGGTACTCCCTCCCCTTGGCCGTCCCTCCCACCTATAAAAGGAGGGGCAGGGCCTCCTCCTCTAGACACACAAGTTCCTATCCTCTAATCTAAACCCTAGCCAAAACCTCCGGTTTAGAGCCGTTTTGGTTTAGAGCTTCTAATTGCCCTAGCCTTCGGATTAGAGCCTTCTAATTGGTGTGTCTAAACCCTAGACCACTAATAGCTCTCTCTCATACTCCACCATACTCGCTCCGGCTTAAGGCGAAGCCCTGCGAGATCTCCCCTCTACTTCCGGTACCACGCCGTTGTGCTGCCGGAATCGCGAGGAGAGTGCTACAACCTCCGCTGTCTGCTGGAACAAGGGAGAGGAAGGTCTTCGTCGAGTACCGAACGTGTGACCGACTGCGGGAGCGCTGCCGGAACGCAGCGCCGGAAGGATCGTCTACGCGATCTTGAGATCGGCAAGTGTACGACTACATCACCCACGAGAATCTGCTCTCGTTAACCGCTTTGGAATCTTCGAGGGTGAGTTCCTCTATCGACTCGTTGCTACAATCTAGTAGATAGATCTTGGCTTGTTTGTTTGCATGCGGTAGAAAATTTTTGTTTTCCATGCTACGAACCCCTACAGATTTGTCCATCCATATGACGGATAGATATACTCTGGGCCCTCTCGGTGGAATGTTATCCAATTATCTTGCAAGCATGTGACTGGCTCACAAGGGATCACATATCATGGGAACGAGAAAAGAGTACTTATCAGTAACGAGGTTGAACTAGGTATGCAGAGATACCGACGATCAAAACCTCGGATAAGTATACTATCGTGAGACAAAGGGAAATTGGTATCGTATGTAAGTGGTTCATTTGATCGCAAAGTAATCGTAGAAATATGTGGGAGCCATATGAATTTCCAGATTCCTCTATTGGTTATTGATCGGAGAAGTGTCTCGATCATGTCCGCATAATTCACGAACCGTAGGGAGACACACTTAAGGATTCGATGTTGTTGAGTAGTTATGGAATGATGAGTAAGAGACTGAATGTTGTTCGGAGTCTCGGATGGGATCCGGGATATCACCAGGAGATCCGGAATGGTCCGGAGAATAAGATTCATATAAGGAAAGTCTTGTTTCGGAGTTGGGAAATGATTTCGGTGTTTTCATCGGGAATGTTCTAGAAGGTTCCGGAAGGTCCGGCACTCCGGAGGGGAAGGGTACATGAATGTGTCATGACAATGTGGAATGGTTGCATCATGTACTAGGTATCATGGCTGGGCAAAATAAAGGGAGAAATCAAATCCTAGTTTGAGAGTCAAACGCCAATTTGAAAAAGTCAAACGGCAAGTTTGCTTGGTGGAGGGAGAGTAGAAAACCTACTTGAGGAGGAGTTCCTCTCCCTCCACCCGCCGGCCAAGGAGGCTGACTTGGGGGAGGACTCCCTCCTCCCAAGCCGCGCCCTCCCACCTATATAAGGAGGGGCAGGGCTGCCCCTCTTCCCTACACCCAACACCACCCAAACCCTAACCCTAACCCTAGCCGCCGGCCTCCTGCAAGTCGCCGCCACCCCTAGGGTTTCTCCTAGCCGCCGACTTGGGGCTTCCCCAAGCCCTAGCCGCCGGACAAGCTCCGCCCCTTGGTGCCTTCTAAACCCTAGATCGCCAAGGCCTCTCTCATAGTCCACCATACTCGCTCCGGCTTAAGGCGAAGCCCTGCGAGATCTCTCCTCTACTTCCGGTACCACGCCGTCGTGCTGCCGGAATCGCGAGGAGAGTGATACAACCTCCGTTGCCTGCTGGAACAAGGGAGAGGAAGGTCTTCATCGAGTACCGAACGTGTGACCGACTGCGGAAGCGCTGCCGGAACGCAGCGCCGGAAGGATCGTCTACGCGATCTTGAGATCAGCAAGAGTACGACTACATCACCCACGAGAATCTGCTCTCGTTAACCGCTTTGGAATCTTCGAGGGTGAGTTCCTCTATCGACTCGTTGCTACAATCTAGTAGATAGATCTTGGCTTGTTTGTTTGCATGCGGTAGAATTTTTTTGTTTTCCATGCTACGAACCCCTAAAACCACGCCTCCCTGCGCCGCACTACTAGGAAAACGGCTATAGGTAATCCACACTTCTGTGGCGCACTTGCTAGTGGTGCCCCATGGGTAAAATAGGCGTGGCGCACTGCCCACAGGTGCCCTACGGCTAACTGCCATAAGCGTGGCGCACATGGGGGTGGTGCGTCACGGCTATGTGTGGACCAGGGAACAGGTGGCCGCAACACACATACCCGTAGCGCACTAGGTCAAGGTGCGTTAAGGATGTGTCACTTAGCCGTAGCGCACCTTGACCTAGTGCGCTACGGGCATGTGCTGCAGCAGCTGGGTCAACTTAGCCGTAGGGCACTCTGCCCTAGTGTCCTACGGCTAAGTGGCCTGCACCAACTCCACCCCCTCCCCCCTGGATCTCCTTTTTAGGTTTTGCAAAAAATAAAAGAAAATGATAAACACTTCTAAAAATATAATCCTTTCATATTTAGGTAAGTAATGTGGTATAGTTTATAGGAAAATTAACAAACAATAATTTCGACTTTATCTGCAAAAAAAAGTCATGCCACGGTAAAATGGCCGTAACTTTTGCATACAATATCGAAAAAAATCGTATAATATACCAAAAACGAGAACGAGATTCCGCATATGCTCGCAACGATCTCTGGTCGTTTAGCGTTTATTTAGATTTTCAAAATTTGAAAAGAGTAAAAAGTTACGGTCAAAAGACTGTTTTTTTCCTGCAGAAAAATAAAGATGGCAACTTACCCGTAGCGCACCACTACCTAGTGCGCTACGAGTAAGTTGGGCGAGATTAAAAATTTGAATCTCCACCCCGCCCACCTACCCCTTTCCTTTTCCTTTTCCTCCCTTTTCCTTTTTCTTTTTCCTCCCTTCTCCTTTCCTTCTTCTTCTCCTCCTTCTCCTTCTCATTTTCCTCCTCCTCCTCCTCCTCCTTCTCTTTCTCCTCCACCTCTTCCTCCTCCTTGCAGTGAAGATGGTGACGGTGGCCTCCTCCTTCCAGTGACTACGACGATGGCGGGCTCCTTCTTCTTCTCCTCCTCTTCCTCCTCCTCCTTGTAGTTCCGAAGATGACGACGAGGCTTCCTCTTCTTCTTCTTCTTCTTCTTCTTCTTCTTCTTCTTATTCTCCTCCTCTTCCTCCTCTTCTTCTCCTCCTCCTCCTCCTTGTAGTTCCTACGACGACGACGAGGTGACGACGACGACGACGAGGCGACGATGAGGCGACGACGACGACCTACACCGACGAGCGATGACACTGACGACGAGATCCAGATCTGCCGCCTTTTTTGAATTTTGAAATTTGTATCCGTGGCGCGCAGCACGTAGTGCGCCACGGTTATCGTTTCATACGCGTGGCGCACCACCCACGGCTAACTTTTAGCCGTAGCGCGAGGATAGTGGCGCACTGCCACGGATGGCCTTTTCAGGTGCGCCACGAATGACTTTTTCCTAGTAGTGCCGGCCACCACAGCTTCCCCATGACGGCCGCCACCGCCTCAAGGTAGTAGTTGCTAACACTTTTTAGTTGCAAATTGAAATAGAATATATTATAATAGAAATATAAATAGAAATAGGGAAAAATTGGAATTATGAAATAGAAAAATAGGAAATAGAAATAAATTTTTTTAGTTGCAAAATATATGTGTAGCAATATTTGGAAGAAATAGAAATAACCTTTTATTATTGCATAGGATTATTTGATTTTTAGTTGCAAATATATTTTAGTTGTGTATTTTAGTGTAGAAAATAGGAATTGAAATAGAAAAATAGATGTGTAGCAATATTTTTGTAGATGTGCATTTTACTTGCAAACTTATGTGTAGCTATATTTGTGTAGAAATATTGTGTGCAAAAATAGGATTTTTTTTCCAAATAGAAATATTGTGTGCATTTTGAAATAATATTGTGTGCATCTCTCATTTTGCAGAAACTATGGATCCAACCAGTTCAATCCGCAGTGAGGGTCTTACTCTGTTGTACACATTCACTTTTGCTTACTCGATGTTAAGTGTAGCTGGTGTATATATGAACGTGTGTAGTTTTCACTAGATTTTGCTAGACATTCAAGTTGATAAGGGATAGTTAAAGTCATGGACCCATTAAAGAGATACCTGGAAAAGTTCCACAGCATGCAGGACATGCTCCAGAGGTAATTCTCGTATTATATCGGTCTCTTTCGTTGATTTCCTAAGATATCAGTTAATAACTTTATTCATTTTATTTGTCGGGCAGGGTTTGGAACCTGTTCAAGCGTCAGGTTATGGGTTCTTTTAGTAAGAAGCTGGTGTTTACTCTGGTCTCGGTAAGTAGTACGTGATATGTCTACGCGTATCTTTACTTCTAGTTTTAATACAATTATAATGCTAGATTCTTATTTTGAGACTTCAATGCCGAAGAACGAAAGATTTTTTGGACCCCGACACCTCCTGTCTCGCGTCTCTCGCTTCCCCTAGGGCGATGGGACGCCGCCGCCTCCTCCGACCGATCCCACCCCTTCACCGCCCCTCCCCTTCGCCCCTGCCGGCCCAGGTCGCAGGGCGAAGCCCTAGCGGAGCCGGCGTCGGCGGACTGCCCTCCCCCGTGCCCGGGAGCTTCAGGTAGGGGCCCAAAGCTCGGCGGCGTCGGTGTACTTCGGAAGGTCTGAATCCGACGGATCCGGGTGTCCCTGGCGGTGGAGCTTGCTTCGGTAGAAGGGCCATGGCGGGGAGAGCCTCCGGCGGCTGCCCATAACCGGACCTGGGCGCCTCAGCCCTAGATGGGCTTGGGCGAGCCTAGATGGGCTTCAGCGGGCTGGGCTCTGCCTCGATGGTCTCTCTACAGGCGGTGTTGATGGCTCGCTGAGCTTGGATGCGGCGCTGCGGCTCGCCCATTGGCCAGGCCTATCTAGGCCTAGTGTGATCGGGCTACTCTACCCGGCTTTGACTGCCTCTCGGCAGTGGGGGTGGGTTCCTCCCGCGGGCTGCGGTGCTGCCGTCCTCATTCTGGCGTCGTCATGTGTCTATATCTTGCAGGCCACGTGCTAGTGTACACACAGTGACGGTGTTGGTGATTCCAAGGTCGTGGTGGCGCATGCTGGTTGGTGGTGAAGCTGGGTAGTGGTGCTCTATTGCGCTAGGGTTCTGTGTGGGTGGAGGTCGGGAGAAATCCCTGTCGGCTTGTCCGACCCTGATGCGGTGCCGCCGTCGGGTGGCACCATTCCCTCCTGGGGGCATCGAGGGAATATTGTGCCCCTACTCTCCCTGGAGTGCCGGGGGAAACCCTTGGAACTTGGTCCAGGCAGAATTACCGTGTCGACGGTGCTTCTCTCGGGTGGCACTTGGACTGTGGTGGAAAAAGTTGGAGGGCGCAGAAACTACGGGTCATATTCATCTAGTCAACTCGTCCTGATCTTCATTTCATTTATTTTGGGCATGTCAGACGTGTGTGTGCTATTTCTCCAGCATCGTGTATCGTGTTGTGTCTTCCTTTGGGCGTTGTGCTGTCTGGCCCAGCAGCGGTCTTATCTGTGTGCTTTATTTATAAAGCAGAGCGAGAGCCTGTTTCGAGAGATTATTATTGTGATTAAATTATATTCTCGTAATGTGCGTGAGGCAGCCAACTGGGGCCAATCTATGTGGATACTATGTTTGCGAGTTCATTCGCAAGTTTACCACTAAGCACAAAGATTATAGAGTCGACGTAAGCAATACATTCACAACATCATTTTATTATTGTCACTTTTTCTTATCATGATTGATATTCATATTGATCTCCTTTTCTTATATAATTCGAGGACATATGCTGAATCATCTCCTCCCAGAGCGACACATACTAGGAATTGCAGATGAATTCGCGGGATTTTTGTTGAAATAGATGGTAGATGATACCGGATAATTTAGTGTGAATATGCGCTACCGATGATCTGAGGCCGTGTAATCTAATAGACGGGCTCTAGTCCCGGTAATTGTGATCTCCATATAACTATCAAAATTGTATATATTTGTATGCTCGATCTCGTAAGACAAGTTATTTTATATATGCACTACCGTGTATGATATGTGGTAACGTAAAAATATTCAAAAACGGTTTTGAAATAATAATAAAAGAATACAAAATGAATTCTCTGCCGCGGCAGAGAACCATTTGACGATAGTTTAAAACAGGCATAAAAATTCAAAAACAATCCAAAAAATGCGTAACCTTCGCGTGGTGTCATATTATGTGACATAGTTAGAAGTAAAAATATCAAACTTGGTATATTTATTATTTCTCATAAAACCTTCACAAAATAATCTATCTCATTCGAGGTTTCTTGGCTTTCGGGTCAAATAACTAATGTTATGGCTAGAATTAAGGCATAGTTTGTGATAATGTCTCCATATTATGCATACATGTACATCATGGAATGGCGAACAATGTTGCAGGAGGAATTTTTCCTTTTCATCGCACCAAAAATCTATTTTTCATTTTACGAGTGCAAAAAAGGGCGGTTTGTGAAGCAACCACCAAATGGCTAATTAAAAATACTACCACCACATTTTTCAAAAATACTAGACCACCTTACGTGGAAAATTTACTAACAGGGGATCTCAAATCTTTTCGTCTATCCCTGATAAAAAGGACAAATTCCTGTCGAATTGGTAGGAAGTGGGTCAGATATAAACTATAGGTACATGATCTGATGCTCATGATTTTTTACAAAAATCAAGGTTCACAATATGATATTTCATCAGAGATACACTTCAAGTTTATCGAGGCTCAGCCCCGAGCTAAGAATCTTCATGCCTGCCGTTTGACAAAGTTTGACGATAGTTTAAAACGGGCATAAAAATACAAAAACAATCCAAACAATGCGAAACCTTCACGGGGTGTAATATTATGTGACATAGTTAGAAGGAAAAATATCAAACTTGGTATATTGATTATGTCTCAAAAAACCTTGACAAAATGACCTATCTCATTCGAGGTTTTCTAGCTTTCGGGTCAAGTGACCAATGTTATGGCTACAATCAATGTATAGTTTGTGATAATGTATCCATATTATGCATACATGTGTATGATAGAATTAAGAATAATGTTGCAGGAGGAAGTTTTTTTTCGTCGCACCAAAAAGTCATTTTCCGAGTATAAAAAACGGGCGGTTTTGTGAAGCAACCATCATATGGCTAATTCAAAATGCTACCACCATATTTTTCAAAAATACTAGACCACCTTACATGGACAATGTCCTAACAGAGAGGATCTCAAACCTTTCCATCTATCTCTGGTGAAAAAGACAAATTCATGCTGAATTGGCAAGAACTGGGTCAGATATGAACTATAGGTACATGATCTGATGCTCATAATTTTGGCTAGAATGAAATTATGGCTAGAATCACGACATAGATTGTGATAAGTTGTTACTGATATCATATTTGGATTCCACTAATTTTTCTGATCAATTTAGACATATTATTTTTCGAATTCTAATTTACGGATTTAAAGATATTAATTATTCCATATTAAATAGAAAAATAGAAAAAATAAAATAATTATATTTTTATTTGAATTCGATAATATTTTTACTTATTAATTTTTGTTTACTTAAATGATTTTTTGTAAATTCAAAAAGTACAAACATGTGACATGATGATATAAGAGTTAATAGGATTGATATCATGTATTGACAACAAGATATGAATTGCTTTGCGAAAAGAGATTCTTAAGAAACGGGGAAGTTAAGTGTGCTGGGAGTGGAGTGGTGAGGATGGTAACTGACCGAAAAGTTTGACCAAGACTACAATTTGATCAAAGATTAAATGTAATTAGTGTTAAAAATATTCCAAATGAGATATTAACGAGTCAAACAATTCAAAGGTTAAAAAAAGTTGAGAAAAAAATAAAAAAAATTGAAAAAAATTATATATTTTTTGAAATTATTTTTGTAACCGGCCGTTAGGCTATACTGACGGCCGCTATGCCGAGGGCAGCCGTCGGTGTAGCCTACGCCGGTGAATTTTCGATAAGCCAATGACCTCCATGCGCTCCACCGAGGGAGATCTTTACCGAGGAGCCTACGCCGAGGTCAATCGTCAGCGTAGCCTACGCCGACGGTTTTTGGCCCTCGACTTACCAATTCATTCCTGTAGTAAGCCTTTGGCTCGAACGGAATGCATGCATGTTCGCACAAGTGTCGAGTGCAATTATGGATAAGTGGTGATCTTGTCTAATTTGTACACATAGAGGTGGAGCCCCGAGAGATGCACATAGGTGTGCATTGGTGTATGTGGTTCTCTTAATGTCGTATTCACCATCTACCTCGGAAGACTTGGTTCTTATACTTAAGATTTGAGTGGAAGGCATTGTCGTCAAGTCATTTGTCCTTTCATAGGTCAATACTTAAGCATCAATTTGTTACAAGTTAGCTCCTCGGGTAAGTCAGCTGCTACAGTGTGGCATCCCGCAAAACCACTACTAGAAAATCGCGTTGAATTTGTGCATCGCATCGTCATCATCATGCATTGTTGTCTGCATTATTTTGAAAAGCCCAATTTTGCTTATACAAAAACCCCTCTTTATTTTAAAAGGCAAAACCCCGAAGGTATCGGATATTTTGTTTTCCCTCAAAACTATTTGCAAAATGGTCTTGATTTAAATTAGAGAGCATCAAACAAACACAAAACGGAAGCAGCCCCTCCTAAATCCTAGTCTCACCCAATCTATCCCTACCCACCAACCGCAGGCCGCCACATAACCCTCTCACCCATTTTCTGCCCACCTGCCACCTCACCGATCCATCAGCCCACCTCTCCCCTTTTTCTCACCATAGCCAACCTACCCACTCTTCTAAATCTCTCACCTACCGCTGGGCCCTCACCGCCCTGGCCCCACCTGCAGTCCACACCACCAGCTCTCTCACCCACCGCGCCTACCCCCCCTTTTTCCCTTTTCTCACCTTTTCCCCCTAACCCTCTCCCTACCCTCTCTCTGAACCCCTGGCTCATACCAGCAGAGATCCCCCTACTCAGGGTCCCTTTGGGACCCACCCCCACCGCCAAGGCCCTCTCTCCCTTCCTTCCTTCTCCCCTGGTCCGACCTCCCCCAGCCGGACCCCCCCCGGGCCCCACTCGATCCCACTCGCCTTCTCCTCCCTCGCGCCTTCCCCGCCTCCCTCTTCCTCCTGGCGCTTCCTCTGCCTCCTCCCCGCCACCACGCGACCCCTTCCTGCCTTCCTTTCCTCTTCCTCCTCCTTCCTCACAGATGCTCCCATCCGCCACCGACCTCGCCCCAGAGCCCGCCTCTTCCCTCCGGCCGCCTGGCCTCACCCCGCTGCCCTCTCCGCCCTTGTCATTGCTCGCCCCGCTCGCCAGCCTCTCCCTCCCTCTCACTCAGCCTCGGCCCTCGCGCGGCCCTTCCTCAGCCGCCTGCGCGCTCCCTCTCCTTCGCCTCGCGCTGGCCCGGCCGGCCGGCGCCACAGGCGCCTCCGCCTCGCCCGGCCCGCCACCACCCACTGCCGCCGCGCTGCAGATGCTTTCACACAAGGCTGCGGCGTCGCCATCCCTTCTCGGCTCAGCGCCGCCTCTCTCCGTTCCCGCCACCGCCTCGCATGCCTCGACCCCCCAGCGTCCCTCCGCCTCGGCCCGTGGCCCCGAAGCTTCTCGACGGGCCCCTCATGGCTACCCTCCTCCGGCCGGGTCCGACCGCGCCGGCAGCGCCGCCTCCGACCGCCCAGGGCCCCTCCTCGTCAGGCCCTTGCCACCGTCTTCAGCAGCCGTGGCCGCTGCCCTTCTCCTCTGGTCGCATGCCACCATACGACCTGCTCTTTGCCTGCTACTGTTCACGTGGGCCTCATGTGTTGTTCCTTGCATCTTTGTCTCAAGCACCTCTGTAAAGTTGTAATCAGTGCCCTATCGCGGAAAGGAACTCCATGTCCCGGCCGGAAGAGTCGTGGTGTCCTCTGAAGAACCGACCTAGGGTGCCCCGATGTCTGAGGAGAGAGGGCGAACCCTGAGGCCCTCGACGCGACGATGCCTGCTACCAAGATCTCCGGCATGGATCGAAAAGTTCCCCGAAGACCGATCCCGATGTGCGCACCCTCGACACGCCAAGAGCTACCCTCGGACGCCAAGACCCGAACCGGAAGGACGCAACGATCGCCACGATGACGACAAGCACTGCACCCCGAAGCCAAGACCGACCCGACTTGAGGACCCGACAAGATCTACAGGCGACAAGGACAACACTGAACCAAGTCCTTCCCGGAATCCGAGGACGCTCCCGTCAAGACCGAACCCGTCGAACCCTGGACCCTGGACCCTGTCGAACCCCGAACCCCGGAACCCAAGATCGTCGAGAACCCCTAATGTGTGAACCCCTTCCCGATATCCTATTTTTATAACATAATAACAACTTGTTGCACATTTTATTGTCATCTCGCATGCATCTTATTGGATTGGGGGCCTTATGCCGATTCACCTAATAATTAAATATGGGTCCCATATGCGGGCAAATCTAGTCTCATATTGGCCTCATTTAAACTTGTGTAGCGAACCGGTATTTTATCTTGCCTTGTTATAATAACATTTAATTTGCGGGGTAATTAAATAACTGGACAATATAACCAATTGTCGGGACCCCGGTTCCGCTTAATATGACCTAATTGCCTCGCACTTTTGCCATGCCATGCATCATACATGCATCATGCCGATCTTCCGCCGTTGTATTAAATATTGCATCCGGTGTTTCTTCTAGTGTTTTGCTTCTTCGCGGATAAGGCCGTTGAGTTGATGTGAGCTTCGTCCCGATCTTCGGGGAAAACCTTCGACAATGTTTTCAGGCGAGCATCTCCCTTTTTCTACCTATCTTACTTTTATAGTATTTACTTCCCTCCTGTTGATCTATTGCTATCTGTGTTGCGATGCTTTAGCTTCGTACTGTGATATCCTGCAGCCTTATATTGCCTTGGACACATCCTATTACCTGTTGTTTGGTAGATAGTTGGACTTGCGTAGTTGCTTGCTCAAGTGCTGATGTGTCGTCATATGCCACAGCTTGATGTATTGCCGCATGCTGATGTTGGAGATGAATTCTAGTTTTACTTATTGTTCACTTTACTTTCTTAACAACTAAAATTGAATAAGGAGGCATCGGTGGGTGATAGATAATATTTGGTTTCCGAACGCCCACTTGTGTCCCGTAAGACCCCGAGTACTTGATACCTGTTCCTTGATTTTGCGCGCTATCCACATCCGGGAGGTATATGGGACCCCCCTGAACCAGAGCTTGATTCAGTCTTATTTCTTGGGGCCACAAACTAGTTTGAGGTTTTATTACTATCCTGTACTTATGCCATGCTTTACTGCTTTATTTACGATTGTGCGGGGTACCGCACACTGTACTGTTTAGGGCCCGTGACCCGTTTACGTGGTATCGACAGTCCCCGTTTGGGGGCATACTGTCGTTTACCGCCGGCCCCACAAACTTTGGGGTCCGTCTCGGAGCTAGCTTACTGCTATGGTGTACTCCAAGGGTGGCCTGAAATATTTCTGAATCTGTGATTGTTCACCGTGAAAGCCTCGTTGGGTTTTGATTTGGTTTTTCCGAGGTTGATCGAGCGTGTGTTGCTATTGGTGCACCCCGGCCGGGTTAAAACTTTCTGAAAGCCGTGTCCGCGGATATGGACGACTTGGAGCACAGTATCTCGATCATAGACAAGCATAACTAAAGTTTATTGTTATAAATTTGACTTATAATGACTAGTAATCAGCTTCACTATAATGGAATGGCTAATTAATACTGCCCACAATTGCTTGTTTGGTTGTCGCTTGCGATAATTGTATCTGACTAGTAAATATTGCAACTACAACGAAATGGCTGAATAAAAGTACCAACAACTGCTGGGTTTCGGGAATACATCATGCTATCTGTACCTGATTAGTAATTATTGCAACTACAACGGAATGATTAAATAAAAGCGCCCACTGCTTACTTTATCAGGACGATTATCTAAACCTGACTAGTAAAGTGCCACAACTATAACGGAATAAGTAAAACTGCCAACTGTGTGAGTTCCTCGGTTGACTTCCTCGTTTGGTCTCGAGGGGGAAACACCAGGATGGGTTTGTTTGGTGTTAGCTTCAGGTTGGATCCGGATAGGTCATTCTCATCCTCTGATAGCCGCCAGTTGTATCGAGTCTCTATAGGTTGTTTAGTGCATGCTGCCGCTGCCGCTCAGTCCACCATATCTATGTAGGCGAGGACCGCCGAATTCTAGCCTCGCCATGTACTGGCCTCAGTACTGACGCTCCTCTTTTTCCTTTGCCCTTTGTCGGCCCCCTTTTGTTTAAGCAGGTTTTGAGATCGATGTCGTTAGCAGGGTTACCCTTCCGGCTTGGCCTGGGCAGGGTTATGGACGCCATTGGTTATCCTTCAGGGCTCTTAGCCCCATTTGCATCTTGTCCGTAGTCGGACGTTTCTATCGCTTTCAAGGTGATTTGGATCTTGTATATTATATCGTATTCTTGACTCCTTGAGTCGCTGTTATATATATCTGTTACGTGGGTCCGTCGAGGACTGTTGTGTAATGTTATTACCGTTTTCCACCCTTGCGAAAGTGCTGGTGAGCACCTTTGAATCGTTTCTATGCGGGTTTGGTGAATTTTGCCCGAACTTGCATAGGTCCGATTCTCGAGGGTGTTACTGAGTGGTATCGAGCTCAGCCATGATACCACAAGTCCAAATTTCAGGATAACCTAGCTAACGGCCGAAGTAGAGTGTCAAAATTATTTTTTGCAAAAATCGGTTGGATAGTTCTGGTTAGGTCTGATTTTATTCCTTACCCCTCTGCTATTCTCCTCTTACCTCTGCGCGTTTTGAATCCGCTCTCATCTCCTTCTTCGAGTCCAGGAATTCTCGGGGTTGGTTTTCCGTCGTACCTTCAGGGTTTCGCTTTCTCCCTTTTTGTAACGGAGGTGCTACGATCATCAATCTGCAACTTGTATGTTGTGCCCTTCCTCCAATCTTTTTGTCCTTGACCTCTTTATCCGTATGTGTTCCTTGCTGGATATCAGTGTCGTTGAAAAACATACGAGAAGGACGAGCTTTGGTGAAGTTGGGGTTAACCTTGAGCATGTGTTGTTCATGCCAATGAAACCATCGCGGAACCTAATCATTGTGTCTTTCATACGATTTCTGCTGGCATCATTCCATTGTTCCGGATACCACCTAAGGAGATCTTCAGTCTAAATCTCGAGAGTTGAGTTGCCTGATTCTCCTACCCATGTATAGAGTTGATAGTTGGATCCGGGATGGACTGATCACCCTACCCGACTCTTACTGTTCGCTCGGTACATCGAACTGGTGGATCAATGTAACTTTTCCCTCTTCTAACGGGAGTTAGGGGTGGCCTTATCGTTTGATGCCTCTATCTTCGTCCTTTGTTTATCCGGAGTGTTCTCTCGATGATCAAGAACAACGACCCTTTTGTTGGTGGTGTCGCCAATTTCAAGATGGAAGATGAACCCTCGTTAGTGGTGTCGCGAGGATCTACACGAAGCGCAACGGATCAGATCGCCGACCTTCCTTCCGGTACCATGAGGCGGATCTCGAGGGCGAGATCCATTGTTAGTGGTGTCGAATTGTGGCATCCCGCAAAACCACTACTAGAAAATCGCGTTGAATTTGTGCATCGCATCGTCATCATCATGCATTGTTGTCTGCATTATTTTGAAAAGCCCAATTTTGCTTATACAAAAACCCCTCTTTATTTTAAAAGGCAAAACCCCGAAGGTATCGGATATTTTGTTTTCCCTCAAAACTATTTGCAAAATGGTCTTGATTTAAATTAGAGAGCATCAAACAAACACAAAACGGAAGCAGCCCCTCCTAAATCCTAGTCTCACCCAATCTATCCCTACCCACCAACCGCAGGCCGCCACATAACCCTCTCACCCATTTTCTGCCCACCTGCCACCTCACCGATCCATCAGCCCACCTCTCCCCTTTTTCTCACCATAGCCAACCTACCCACTCTTCTAAATCTCTCACCTACCGCTGGGCCCTCACCGCCCTGGCCCCACCTGCAGTCCACACCACCAGCTCTCTCACCCACCGCGCCTACCCCCCTTTCCCTTTTCTCACCTTTTCCCCTAACCTCTCCCTACCCTCTCTCAACCACAGGCCCGCCATATACGCCAAAGAGATCCCCCTACCATGCAGGTCCCACTGGGACCCACCCCACCTCACAGGCCCCTCTCTCCCTTCCTTCTCCCTGTCCGACCTCCCAGCCGGACCACCCGGCCCACCCCGACCGACCGCGCCCCACTCGCCTCTCTCCTCCCTCGCGTCTCGCACCTTCCCCCGCACCTCCCTTCTTCCTCCCTGGCGCTTCCACCGCCTCCGCCATCGGCGACCCCGCCGCCCGTGGCTTCCTCTCTCCTCTCCTCCTTCCTCACACAGATGCTCCCATCCGCCACCGACCCTGAGCCCCAGGCCGCCACCCCTGGCCGCCCTCTCCGCTCAGCCCAGCGCCAGCCTCCCCTCCCTCCCTCCCCAGCCCTCTCCCCGGCCCCCGGCCCCTTCCCCCCTGCCTCCGCCCGGCCAGCGCCTCCGGCTGCCCGCCACCACCCACCGTCGCCTCCCGCCGCCGCTCGCAGATGCTCTGCCACCGCCGCCTGCGTGGGGCCTCGCGAGCGTCGCCATCCCCTTCTCCAGCTCAGCGCGCCGCCGCTCCTCTCCGTTTCTCCGGCCACCGCCTCCGCATGCCTCGACCCCAGCGTCCCCTCCGCCTCCGGCCCCGTGGCCCCGAAGCCTTCTCGACGGGCCTCGCGGCTACCCTCCTCCGGCCGGTCCGACTGCGGCTGCAGCGCCTCCGACCGCCCAGGGCCCTCGTCGGCCCTTGCCACCCGTCTTCAGCAGCCGTGGCCGCTTCTCCTCCGGGTCGCATGCCACCATACGACCTGCTCTTTGCCTCGCATCGTTCACGTGGGCCTCATGTGTTGTTCCTTGCATCTTTGTCTCAAGCACCTCTGTAAAGTTGTAATCAGTGCCCTATCGCGGAAAGGAACTCCATGTCCCGGCCGGAAGAGTCGTGGTGTCCTCTGAAGAACCGACCTAGGGTGCCCCGATGTCTGAGGAGAGAGGGCGAACCCTGAGGCCCTCGACGCGACGATGCCTGCTACCAAGATCTCCGGCATGGATCGAAAAGTTCCCCGAAGACCGATCCCGATGTGCCGGAGGCCGGACCCTCGACACGCCAAGAGCTACCCTCGGACGCCAAGACCCGAACCGGAAGGACGCAACGATCGCCACGATGACGACAAGCACTGCACCCCGAAGCCAAGACCGACCCGACTTGAGGACCCGACAAGATCTACAGGCGACAAGGACAACACTGAACCAAGTCCTTCCCGGAATCCGAGGACGCTCCCGTCAAGACCGAACCCGTCGAACCCTGGACCCTGGACCCTGTCGAACCCCGAACCCCGGAACCCAAGATCGTCGAGAACCCCTAATGTGTGAACCCCTTCCCGATATCCTATTTTTATAACATAATAACAACTTGTTGCACATTTTATTGTCATCTCGCATGCATCTTATTGGATTGGGGGCCTTATGCCGATTCACCTAATAATTAAATATGGGTCCCATATGCGGGCAAATCTAGTCTCATATTGGCCTCATTTAAACTTGTGTAGCGAACCGGTATTTTATCTTGCCTTGTTATAATAACATTTAATTTGCGGGGTAATTAAATAACTGGACAATATAACCAATTGTCGGGACCCCGGTTCCGCTTAATATGACCTAATTGCCTCGCACTTTTGCCATGCCATGCATCATACATGCATCATGCCGATCTTCCGCCGTTGTATTAAATATTGCATCCGGTGTTTCTTCTAGTGTTTTGCTTCTTCGCGGATAAGGCCGTTGAGTTGATGTGAGCTTCGTCCCGATCTTCGGGGAAAACCTTCGACAATGTTTTCAGGCGAGCATCTCCCTTTTTCTACCTATCTTACTTTTATAGTATTTACTTCCCTCCTGTTGATCTATTGCTATCTGTGTTGCGATGCTTTAGCTTCCGTACCTGTGATATCCCCTGCAGCCTTATATTGCCTTGGACACATCCTATTACCTGTTGTTTGGTAGATAGTTGGACTTGCGCGTCGTAGTTGCTTGCTCAAGTGCTGATGTGTGTCGCCATATGCCACAGTTGCTGATGTATTGCCGCATGCTGATGTTGGAGATGAATTCTAGTTTTACTTATTGTTCACTTTACTTTCTGTTTAACAACTAAAATTGAATAAGCAGAGGCATCGGTGGGTGATAGATAATATTTGGTTTCCGAACGCCCACTTGTGTCCCGTAAGACCCCGAGTACTTGATACCTGTTCCTTGATTTTGCGCGCTATCCACATCCGGGAGAGATATTGTATCTCCCTGAACCAGAGCTTGTTTCAGTCTTATTTCTTGGGGCCACAAACTAGTTTGAGGTTTTATTACTATCATGCTTATGCCATGCTTTACTGCTTTATTTACGATTGTGCGGGGTACCGCACACTGTACTGTTTAGGGCCCGTGACCCGTTTACGTGGTATCGACAGTCCCCGTTTGGGGGCATACTGTCGTTTACCGCCGGCCCCACAAACCTTGGGTCCGTCTCGAAGCTTACGTTGCTTGGTGTACTCAAGGGTGGCCCCCTGAAATATTTCTGAATCCTGTGATTGTTCAGTCGTGAAAGCCTCGTTGGGTTTTGATTTGGTTTTTCCGAGGTTGATCGAGCGTGTGTTGCTATTGGTGCACCCCGGCCGGGTTAAAACTTTCTGAAAGCCGTGTCCGCGGATATGGACGACTTGGAGCACAGTATCTCGATCATAGACAAGCATAACTAAAGTTTATTGTTATAAATTTGACTTATAATGACTAGTAATCAGCTTCACTATAATGGAATGGCTAATTAATACTGCCCACAATTGCTTGTTTGGTTGTCGCTTGCGATAATTGTATCTGACTAGTAAGTATTGCAACTACAACGAAATGGCTGAATAAAAGTACCAACAACTGCTGGGTTTCGGGAATACATCATGCTATCTGTACCTGATTAGTAATTGCTGCAACTCCAACGGAATGGTTAACTAAAAGTGCCCACTGTTTACTTTATCAGGACGATTATCTAAACTTGACTAGTAAAGTACCACCACTATAACTGAATAAGTAAAACTGCCAACGGTGTGAGTTCCTCGGGTGACTTCCTCGTTTGGTCTCGAGGGGGAAACGCCAGGATGGGTTTGTTTGGTGTTAGCTTCAGGTTCGATCCGGATAGGTCATTCTCATCCCTCTCTGATATCCGCCAGTTGTATCGAGTCTCTATAGGTTGTTTAGTGCATGCTGCCGCTGCCGCTTCAGTCCACCATATCTATGTAGGCGAGGACCGCCGAATTCTAGCCTCGCCGTGTACTGGCCTCAGTACTGACGCTCCTTCTTTTTCCTTTGCCCTTTGTCGGCACCCCTTTTGTTTAAGCAGGTTTTGAGATCGACGTCGTTAGCAGGGTTACCCTTCCGGCTTGGCCTGGGCAGGGTTATGGACGCCATTGGTTATTCTTCAGGGCTCTTAGCCCCATTTGCATCTTGTCCGTAGCTGGACGTTCTATCGCTTTCAAGGTGATTTGGATCTTGTATATTATATCTGTATTCTTGACTCCTTGAGTCGCTGTTATATATATCTGTTCTGTGGGTCCCGTCGAGGACTGTTGTGTAATGTTATTACTTCGTTTTCCACCCGCACGAAAGTGCCTGGTGGGCACCTTTGAATCGTTTCTATGCGGGTTTGGTGAATTTTGCCCGAACTTGCATAGGTCCGATTCTGAGGGTGTTACATACAGCCGCTATATCTTTACTGTTAAACTAGCAAGGTGGCATTCGTAAATGCGATGGAATCATCTTCAAAAGCATCCAAAAATAAACTCATAGCTGATTTTATGCAATTTCAAGTAATATGAATTAATAAATATCGTATATTTTGCTAATAAATGACACATGTGACTTGAGCATTTGAATCATTTCAACATCATGGAAGCGTTCTAAATGTATCAAACTGCTCATGAGATATTAAGCCGTTTGTAGAGGCCTGGTGTACTTTGTATCTTCTTGATATTACTATGATTCCATTTCTCGGAGAAGGACCCCCTATGATTTTCCTATAAAAATAGGTTTTTACATATTTGTACTCAAATGTTTCCTTTTCAAAGTGAGCATGAATACAAAAAGAATCCCATGATGTATAACCCTTAACAATAAATTATCTTCATAGGTAACACACTTTTTTTTAATAAAGGACGCTTTTATTACTTAAAATAAGTATTAAATCCGGCCTCTGTATAGCTAGAATGCACACAACCGATACCAGTCCAGAAGGTCCAACATTAAATAAAAAGATCCATAGGTAACACACTTAACAATATAACTAAACAATAATTTTAATATCATTTTAATAAATATGTAAAACATGGAGGAAATCAAATTAGTGATTCTCAATATTGGCCATTTTTATTTAGCCACATATACATTCCATCTATCTAGAAATACATGATATCCAGAAAGTTTGTCTGGTTAATATATATCACCTTGACTATTAAGATATGTGGAGGAATTATTTTGCTGCTACCAAGTATTGTGTACAAAAATCACAATATATTTTAATAAAATCAGGTGCTATATTTACTAAAAAAACAAAAAATCTTGTCATCGATATGCAGGGGCGGACCCAAGTAGAAGCTAGTGGGGGACTTGCCCCCCACTCAATTTTTGAATCTTCAATATAATTTTTTTCATTTTTAGAAGGGCAATATTCAGAATATGTGAACTTATAATAGAAATGCCACCAGTCAAATCATTTTCCCCCTATCAAATTATTTTCTAGGTCTGCCACTATCGATATGGTGGACTATAGGTTGATTAGTAGATAACTGTACCAAAGAGACCATTTCCATTGAATCTACATAACTATAACTAAGTCGATCACATGTACATATTCGATTTTCATAACCATACATATACCAGATTACTTACATTAAAGTCTCCACTTCCATACACATCAGGCACGGTATCTCTCACCTTTGGTGATAGTTGTGTCAATAGGTTACATATGACCCAACTATCCAATTATATCCCGTTACTCCAACTGAGTACACCTTGTGGCTCTAAGTCGGAAACTTACATAGATCAATAATATACCTCATCATCTACTATCTTATAAATATTTTTTACAGTGATATTCATATTAATATTCTAGCTTTCTCATGGATTTTTGCAATTTCTATCTTATAAATACGAGCTGTAGGTGATTAGTATAATTCTTTGATATCTCTCGATTTCCATCGCCTTCACCATCCCATAAGGTATCGAGATGTTGGATATGACATATCAACTCTGCATATAGTTTAAATATTGTATCTCTTAGGTTGTCTTTTCTTTGTGACAACATCCTAATGTTATAAGTATAGTATGTTATAAACAATTAATAAGATTTACACGCATGGTGATTCTCATTGTTGCAATTTTTGTGCTTTTATTTGTTTCCTCATTCGTTCATTAATGGACAACATTTTGGTGTCAAGTGTTCGTGAGATTTTTGTTCGTGGACAATATGCCTAAGATAGGGTCCAACTTTTGAGTATGGTGTCTCTTGATTCTTCCAACACATATGAGGTTAGTCTAATGTTTGGAGATGCGATTTTCTGTGCATTATTAACTAAAGGGAGGGAAAAATATAGCATGCGACAAACTACTCGTTGACTTTAACGGATCCTAAAACATATTCTTATTGGAAATACTTTTTGTTGGCAATCATTTCATTTTGCAATAAGGGGAGTGTATGTACGATCCAGTCGCCCAGGTTCAAGTTCTCATGGATGAGAAATTTGTTTCTTATTAATTCAAAAATCAAACTCTCTGTGGTGTTTCCTCCAACACTTTCATTTTTAAAAAGTCCAACCTTTATTTTTTATAGATAAAATATTGATATTGGCCATAGTTCACAAGTGGATGACAATTTGGTGTCATGCTTCAGCGAGGGCTGTCATTTATAGTGCGGGCTCAATGATCTTACAACCCATTTTTTAGGTTGTTGTCTCTTCTTTCTTACAAAATTATGTGGTTAATGCGTAGTATTTTAATATGATATTCCATATATTTGTTTTCTGATATTGAATAATTTAGGATGTGGGAAAATAGTCGTTGAATTCGAGGAATGTTGACCGTGCTTTTTTTCTTTGTTAGTAATCATTTTTGTTGTCCTTCATTTCGGGTTTTTATCTATCAGTTACTTTTAGTGTATCAGTAAAGTTGTATCGTTGTCAAGAAAATAAGAGGTGCATGCACACTCGGAAAAAGAGATTTAGAAAAATAGTATAGCTTTGGAAACTCTGTATATGATTCACTATTTATAGTCTAGAAAGTAATATAGTCGGTCGTTGTTGTTTCCTGTATATGAGCTATGCCCTGGCAGCCGCCTTGGAAAAATATGGGAGTACTATGGCATAGTGTTTTTTATGAGACGGAGAGTTACGGAAAATGGGAAGGCCGAGGCGACCCTCGGTGGCCGAGTTGGCCAGGTGGCGTGTCCAGCATGTGGGGCTGCGCCACCTAGCCTATATCAGGCCTTATGGCTCGCCACGGGTGTTCCCGATATCCAGGGTCTTCGTTTTACCAAAAAACTTCCGTGGTTTCTTTCCCAGATCAATTTGAGTTATCGAAGGTATCCAAAACATTAAAATATGAAATAGGAGATTTTCTGCCTTCCAAAAATTAAATATAAAAACAAGGAACTTTATAGGAAAATTCCTTAAATTATCTAATAATGGATAAATAAAGTAAGAACAATGCAAATAACAATAAAAACTAGTTATATGTTGCTATTATGATGATACAAAATGCACGCATCAAGTGCTTATTCCAAACACATGAATAGCATAAACATAGTGGGGGCAAGAGGATCGCTTTGCTTGAGGCAATGACTATGCCAAATGCGATCTTTGGGGCTGCCATTAATCAAAAGTCGAGTACTAACCCGAGTCGCCTTAGAATTTGAAGAAGAAAGGGCCATGAAACAGAATCGAGAGCACGAGCAATATCCAACTTCAAGAATAGAGCAACAAGTCGGTGATGGTGAAAGGTTTTGGCGCTTTGTGTTACCAGAAAATAATTATCTTTTATTGATCTTCCTCGGATGATGGCGCTCTGACTCATAGCTATTAACGACTCCAATCTTGGCACAACTGTGCTGGTGGTTACTTTCGAGAAGATCTTTGCAAAGACATGAACTAGACTGATGTGCCAGTGCTCTCCAATGCCACCCGCCCCTTCTTTCTTAGGTAACAAAGAGACGTGGGCTAGTTTAGGAGGTGGAGATTGCGGTGATGTCCAGGTGCAGACTTGTGTAATAGCCGCCAGAATTTTCCCCTTTTATTATTTGCCAGTAAGCCTGGAATTTCAACTTGGAGCTGGAATGTCTAGATGTGTGAAGTTGGGATGTCAACTCGGAGCTGAAGTTCATATTCAAAGATGCTGTTACTGAGTTGAAATTAAAGGCAGATACTTCTTTGGTGTTGCTCTATGCATCTTAATCTGTTTGTGACAAAGGCTTGACGCCTTCTTTCCGGTGACGGTGGTGGTGACATGAGGCGGCAGTGTGTCTTCTAATTTTACTCCTACGTTGGTAATTTCCGGTGCCCCCTATGCCCATACATATCAAATTATCCCCATAGGGTGCAAGGACAATCCCAAGCTAAAAGGCTAGAATAAGAAACAAGCTAGCTATCATTTGTTAGGAGCTGAAAACCTTGTTCCTTATAAAAACTTGGATGGCTGACACCCACAAGAAGTCATTTGTGCTTCTGTATGGGTAAAACTACCTTGGTTATGAACATTGTCCTCCTGCAGGTCAGCCTTTTATTGGTAGTACTAAACATAAGGTGTCCATACTTTCTTCGTCTTCTTCTATGGCTATATCCTTTTGTTTCTTCCTTTTATTATTGGTGCCAGTGCGGTAAACGCCCCTCCCTTTATATCTGACAAAAAATGTGGCGACATGGTGCAGAAGTTATTTTTATTGGCCGGTCTCTGCAACCACGTGCCAAACAGCACATGCATCAAATAATTGAAAACAATTCATTGCAAACAATAGACATCAAAAAAATTCCTGTTCATTTGCAAGTAAAAATGCACTGGCCTGTACTGAATTTTTCCAATACTGGTTAATTGGCAGCGCGGCCCCTTCAATTCCTACTTCCTCAGATCCAAATTTAGTTGATTCAGATTTTTCTAGGCCCAGATGTATCTAAACACAATTTATTGTTCAATTAATTTGGATCGGAGGAGTAGTTAACTTGTGGTGCATTATTCTCGCATGTCTATAAGAGGAATAAGCATATGCATGCCGTACTCATGGACACGGCTCCTCTGACGTAGCCAATTCTGTCTTTGAGTCACTGACATGTGGGTCCCACCTGTTAGCGACCCAGTCAGGGAACGGCAGGGGTTCCCACGTCAGAGGATCTCAGTCCCGTACTCATTCGCCGTAATGCGCTCGGAAAAAGGTGGTTCTGCCATGCATGACTCTCGCTTTGCCTGACTTACACATGCCAGACGGCATGCAGACAATGCACGCAACAAATCAAACTATTCATCATTTGCTCTTGAGGACATTGTACCAAGATTAAGATGAACACATTCCCGAGTTATGAACACATGCTAGACGGCACGGTCGGGGCATAGGGCAGGAGGCCAGAGTTGAGGAAGAGCTCGAGGTCGAGGTTGAGGCGGCCGGGACGAGCTCGAGGTCAGGGCAGTGGGCTTGAGGAGGAGAGAAAGCAGGGCGTAGGGGACAAGCTCGTGATGGAGATATGCCTGGACACGAGCTGGCTTGGTCCAACTCGGTGCGAGCCGCCGGCGAGCCCGGGCCAGCTCGAGGCTGCTGGCGAACCTCACAACGGAGCTCTCCCCGAGCTTTCCTCCAACTCGGTCTGGCTTGGTGTGGCTCGCGATCCCGACGGTGATGTGTCACTGACGCTTGGGACGTCAGAGGTAGCGGGGCGACAGTGCGGGGCGGCGCGGCGGCACCTAGGCAACTGGGCGGCGGTGCAGGACGGTGGAAGACGGTGCGGGGCGGCGTGGCGGCGTCTAGGCAGCGGGATGAGAGTGCAGGGCGGTGTGAGGCGGTGCGGGGCGGCGTGGGGGAGGCAGCGGCGGCACGACCTGATGCGTGATGTGTTCTCAGAAAGAAGAGGCTCTCTAACAGCGGAATAGGCCCTAAATTTTCAGCCCATCTCGCTCAATTCGACCCTGTTTCCATTCAGAATAAAATTAACGAGCCAACTAGCCGGACCGGACCGAGCTCGCTCCAGCTTTCCTGACTTGTCTCGGTCCAACACCTCCAACAAGCCGAGCCCAGATCGCTCCGAGCCCACGAAGCTCGGGCCGGGACCAAAAACTCGAGCCTAGTGTCCAAATATAGATAGAGAGCTCGCAGAGGCAACAACGCATGTGAAGATGAGGAAAGAGGAAAGTAGGGCGCTGGCGGTTGGCGGTGACGCTGATCGGGAGGGGCGACACAGGGTGGGCGTGTGTGGTGTGTCTTGCATACGTGGGTCGGGTCTTAGCCCTTCGCCCAGTTTGCATCAAGGTCCCTCCCTTTACCCGTGGGGCACGACATATGGGTGCGGCATGCTGGTTAGAAAAATACCCGTGGTGCGCCACAGGTCTATGAGGCCCTTTCGGTTTATAAATTTGTAGTGAAATCTATAAAACAAAAACAAACTCCATTTTTCCTTTCAAATTTGAGGATTCTAAAAATATCCATATTGGTCAAAGACTGTTGAAATCAGATCTAACTTTTTGTGTAGATGTTTTTTCATATATTACAATTTTTATCCAACGTCAAATGCAAAAGTTAGAGTCGTTTTACCAGAACATAGTTCTTTTTGTAAAATATATCAAAATTCATGTTTGTTATTTTTTCTAACAACTAGATCACATGAGATAACTATATCTCAAAGGCTTTTAAAATTTGAACAATTTACCATTTTCTTTTATTTTCTTCAAAACTAAATAGGCGATCCAAGGGGGTGTGTGACCACCCATACCCGTGGCGCACACCTGTACCGGGGCACACAAGTATGGCTTGCGCCACGATTAAGGGGGGGCCACCCCTGCCAACCTGGCTCAAATATACGTATGGCGCACCACTTTTCGCAGTATGCCATGGGTAATTTGCTACAATGACGCACCTATATGTAGCGCGTCACGGTTATATACCCGTGGCACATGCATATGTCGTTATCCCATGGGTATGCAATCTATCTGTAGCTGTTTTCCTAACAGTGAGGGCTCTGAGCTCCTGCCCCTACCGGTGGTTTCCTGTGTCATAATCGGCGGCCTGCGGCATAAATTGGGCGCCTGGGTAGCGGCCCCGGGCATATTGTGGCAGAAGCCTCCTCGTTATGCCGGTGGTGGGAAATAAGATATGGTCGATCTCAGGATCCCATGTCTTGCAGAATAAAAAGGCAGGCTGCGCTGGTCCTACTATTTTTCAAGCTAAATGGTGTCGATCTGCTGCTTGTCGTCCTCCTAGAATCTGACCACCGACGAATTCTGGTCTTTCTCTTGGATAATTCCGCAGTTTGGCACAAGGCACTATACTATATATCTGGAGCGGAAATCGATAGCCGTGTGTTCTCTTATTGTCTGCTAGAGTGGTTTCATTAGGACGAGGCGTGAAGCTTCTCCTTTTTTCGGTGCCATGGGACATGTTTCAGTATAGATTTCCATGAAACTGTTAGAGGTGGAGAGGGTACTGGTAGCGACGAGGACTATGCGGCAGAGGTTCTTCCTATGTGTCTTTGGCAACTTGCATTAATAGCCTTGACATGTGGGGGTGGCAGCATAGGTGGACTGCATTCTTGGTGGTTCTCCTCAAGTACCAATCGATTTTCAGGGTGAAAATCCAAAGTCTAGTCGTTATTGGTTGTACCTGACAATGACCTTGCTAATGACATTGTTTTGAAACTTGGAATTTCTCGAGGGTGAAAGCCTAAGATCTACAATCTGCGAAGACACCGCTTGTGGATTGTATCCTTTTTAAAGGTGTTGCTTTTAAAGAATCTTGTTTGTAATCCTTGTGGTGTCTTTGGTGGTGGTTAGAGTGCTACTTGTTGTAAGTGGTTCATCATGGCAACGGGGTCTTTTTTTTACTCTATTTTTTTTTTAAAATCTTGGCTATGTGTATTTCTGATATCTTTTGGTATTTTGTTGGTGTAGAGGCTAGTGTAATTGATATCTTCGTGATATTAATATATTTCTTTAGAAAATAATAATTGATATCTTCGTCAAAATTCCTTACATTCGAGTTGGCATTGAACGGCCGGCTAAACTAACAATAAGGTGCAACATGTCTAAGAAGCAATCGTTCATCAACTGCCTAACTGATGTAATAAAATAACAATAGATCGATCATCTGTTAGGATTAGGTGGTGATGAATCTCATCTCAAAAAAAAGGTGGTGATGAATCACTTATAACCACCCTTGTTGCACTTTTTTTTGACTTGAAGATCGGCAATCTGAGGCGGCAGTACGTGTTATAACTTTGGTGATCCATCGGTTATTCCTGATACCTTCTATGCCCAGATCTATCAAATTTATTTCTAATGTGCAGAGGCACAACAAATATTCAGAAAAGCAGGCATAGACAATTGCAAGATAGAATAAGTATTTATCATTTGCTTGGGTAAACTAAGAAACCTTGCTCTTTATATGAGACTTGGGTGGTTAGCGGTGACATGAAATCATTTTTACTTGGTAGGTCAATTGCTAGGCATCACGTGGTTATGTGTTTGGTTCTTGGGTAGGTTAGCAGCTATTAGAACACCGGCCATCCTCCGAACCTACACTATTGTTCCATTGGAATCCAACAAAACTATAACTGAAAAATGGACATGTTTCAGTTTTGGCTCGACGATGCATTCTACCGCACTCTCATTTTGAGACACATATAACAATATCATTCCTAAGAAATCACAAAAGACCAATCAGAATTCCAACTATAATGGAATGTTCAAAACTCACATGCTTGAATCTTCGGCTAGATGTTGGGAACTTTTCGACCTTTTCTTCTCGAATATATTTCTCAAGAAAACTACGTTATAGTTTGACTTGCGAATATTCCCTTGGAATCAAAATGGTTACATTGCTAGACAAGATACCCGGCCAAAAGGTAACCAAAAACTTCGAGTTGTTTGTCATAGACAAGAGAAGCAATATCTTTTAGAAATCATGATCAATCAGAGTTTAGATGAAATGTTAAACACAAACAGGCATATATGTACCCATTTGTTTCCTAGCCCTCAGGTGGAACATGTGATAGGGTTCCCTACCTCCAATTAGCGGAGCCACCCATATGTCTAGCCTCTTTTGGCCTTAGGGCCATTGAGGCATGGTGGATCCCCGTCCTTACTGGCAGGAGGGCTCCATTTTATTATTATTTTTAGTTTGGTTAGGGTTTGTGTCATGCTCAAGGAGGTGTGGTGACGGCTCACTAGAGATGGAATAAGATTCTTCTTGTGTAGCCTCTGTCCCGGTGGTGCATTTAGCGTCGTCAGAATGTGTGGAGGTGTGTCTCTGGTGGATCTCACTTCATTTGGTCGGTGTTTGTGTTCAATGGATCCACTTGGATACAATTTTCATTTTTCTACACGATGTGCAAATAAAGTAAGAATATGTAGGCACCTGTAGCTAGTTAGGATTAGATGGTGATGAAGCACTTATAACCACCCATGTTGCACTTTGTTTCCACCTTCAACATCGGATAGCAAGAGCGGCTGCATGTGTTATAACTTTGGTGATCCATCCGTTATTCCTGATACCTTCTATGCTCAGATCTATCAAATTCATATGTAATGTACAGAGGCACAAAAAATATCCACGAAAACTTTGCTATTTATATGAGGCTTGGGTGGGGAGCTATGACATGAAGTCATTTTTCCTCGGTAGGTTAATTGCTAGACACCACTTGGTTAGAGCAAGAATAATAGTATAGCCCGTTGTTGGCTATAAGAAATATCCACGTCACTTATAGTCAAGCTAATATCCAGCTTATACAATAGATAAACACAAATTATAGTAATTTATTAGTAGCATGGCCCACTTTTCACTCTCATATGGTGTCTAGGAGCACGCGTTGCAGCCGGCTCTTAGCTAAGATCCCACTCATTTTCTCTCTCCTCTTTTCTCTCCTCCACCTAGACTAAGATATACTATTTAATTGCTTATAGCCTGTTTACATCGGCTTATTGTACTTGCTCTTATGTTCTTGGTTCTTGGGTAGGTTAGTAGCTTCTAGATCACCGACTATACTCCTAACCTACGCCACTATTCCATTGGAATCCAACTAAACTATAATTGTCACAGCTGTTCATTTGTCATGTCAAGTGCTTGATGACCCACAAGTATAGGGGATCACAACAGTCTTCGCGGGTAGTATTACCCAATTTATTGATTCAACACAAAGGGAGCCAAAGAATACTTGCAAGCCTTAACAACTGAGTTGTCAGTTCAGCTGCACCTGAAAATAGTTTTGCTCACAGAAGTTTATTAATAGCAACAGTTTGGTAGTAGCAACAACAAAGCAACAGCAACCGCAATAGTGAGACAAGAGCAATAGTAATAGTAACGGTAACAGTAGGATTCGAGTGCGGTAGGCATAGGGATGGATGACGGGCGTTGCATGGACGAGTCTAAACATGTAACTTTAAGATCTAGGGCATTGCAGATAAATAATAACAAGCATCCAAGTACTAAACAATCCTAGGCATGTGCTCCAAATATAGTCATACGTGCTCGCAATGAGAACTTGCACAACATCTTCTGTCCATTCAGCCCGTGGCAGCGCGGCCTCCAGGGAACTACTGGCAATTAAGGTGCTCCTTTTAATAGAGCACCAGAGCAAAGCATTAACACTCCGTGAACACATGTGATCCACACACCACATCCATCGCCTCCGGTTGTCCCAATTATTGTCACTTTGGGGCCTTTGGATCCATAAAATGATATGTGTACACAACTCGCAGAGATCACAAAAAAGTACTATCATAATGATTCAATAATAAGTTCAGATCTGAGATCATGGCACTCGGGCCTAGTGACAAGCATTAAGCACAACAAGTTGCAACAAAGTCAAATAGGACTAGAGAAACTAGGCACTATGCCCTAACAATCTTATTCGATTACATGATAGAACTCATCCAATCCCTACCATCCCCAAGCCTATAGGGGGGGATTACTCACTCATGGAGGAGGGAAACATCGGTGGTTGATGGAGATGCATTGGTG
Organism: Avena longiglumis; assembly: GCA_030063025.1. Classification (NCBI taxonomy): domain Eukaryota; kingdom Viridiplantae; phylum Streptophyta; class Magnoliopsida; order Poales; family Poaceae; genus Avena; species Avena longiglumis. The sequence continues at coordinate 244,365,787 of CP125979.1, read as the reverse complement.
ATGACGATGGCGATGATCCTCTCCAAATTCCCCGTCCTGGCAGGGTGCCAGAACAAAGTTTCTGGATCCGAATCTTGGTTTTTGGTGGCGGCGGCGGAGCGGAACTCTTTCTGGAAAACTATCGAACCCCCCCTGAGTTTTTAGGTCAGAAGGCAACTTATAGGCGCGAAGGGAGGCCGAGGAGCTGCCTGGGGTGGCCAATCCCCCTCGGTAGGGGTCGTGGGCCGTGCACAGGTGGGTCGCCGCAGGCCTCCTCTCTATCTCCCCTTCTGGTTCCGTGGATCTTCTGGTGAGAAATAGTTTTTGGCATATTTTCTGGAATTTTTCCTGATAGTTCATTTTCTGCACAAAAACAAGACACCAAGGTAATTCTGCTAAAAACAGCGTCAGTCCGTGTTAGTTGTATCCAAATCACACAAGTTTAGAGTAGAAAGAATAGCAAAGTGTTCGAGAAAGTAGATACGTTTTGGACGTATCAACTCCCCCCAAGCTTAGCTTATTGCTTGTCCTCAAGCAATTCAGTTGAAAACTGAGTGCGATAAAAGAACTTTCACGAACACTTTGCTTCATATAATGTATATATTCTCAGCACAGGAGTAGATGCTTAGACAATTTATAATAAGGAGTATGCAACTAACTCTACTCAATAGTCATTGCAAGCTATGAAGAGAAACCAACTCAATAATAATAAGTAGCATGAAATATAAACATAAGCAACATTGCAGTGCTCATAATAAGGTATGATGAAGTGGTATCTCGCTTGCCTTTGTTTGAAGAGCACAATATAAATGCCAAGGCACCTCTGAAGTTCACATGAAGACTAGAAGTAAAGATATCAGAGATACAAGCATCAAAGTCATGACATAATTAACCAAGTTTTGGAACAAACACAAGAATGACAACTATGCTCTCAAGAAGGTGCTCATAGAATAAGTTGTGACTCGACAAAGTTGTGAAAACAGTTTTGTGAAGGTTTGAAATGATTCCCAATGCTGAAAGGAAGGTAATCATTAGCTTTGAGCTCTCATTGCCCCTATCATAGGCATCTTCATGTGGTTAAGGTGAAAGTGAGGTCCACTCTGAATTATATGCTTGACAGACCATAGACTGGAAATCCCAAGTCCCTTGAGTACAAGGGTCGCTCCGCATGCTACTCAACTTTGGTCACCTGAAAGTTCTTGTCATTGTAAATACATGCATATCATCGAGAACCGCCAACGGGGTATCCCTTGCACATGGTACAGGAGCTTTCCCATAACCAAAATGAGAAGGCAAGCAGACAATGAGCATCTTAGCAATCTTTTTATTTACCATGTGCATAGCTTTTTATTGAGGAAGATTCCTAGATGCTCATTATGGTGATGCTGCAAGTTTCCACCATGATTAGGCATGGCTTAGGCTAGCGGCCTAGGCGTTTCTCTAACACAATGTATAAACTCCATGAACTGACAACTTCCCCTTTTATTTCACATCTTCGACATCCGTAACCAAAAGACCAAGGAATCAACTGGATGAGATCTCCAAAAAAAGTGTTGAAAGCATTCCCCGTGACAGCACGGTTCTACTGACTCCCAGCATATAATTAGCAAGCATATAACTTTCATGGACTAATCATAATGGTTCAGGATTATTAAGCGCAAGGAATAAAGTGTGCCATCAAGTTCATGAGAGCTTTACTAACTAACTTTCTCAAAACGGACAAACATTTTAGTTTGGAAGAAAACACGACATATGAAATATGCACTGAAATAGCAAATGATGCTAATAGGTAGGTATGGTGCACATAGCTGGCAATAATGGTTTTGGGGAGTTGGAAGCATAGGTAGAGCACATACTCAGTGCAAGTGAAGGCTAGCAATAGAGAGGGAGCGACAAACGAGAGAGCAATAGCTGTCATAACCATGCTTGCAACAAAACAGGACTAACTATGGCATGAAAGTGATACAAGAACTCTGAGGCAAAATAAATGATCGAGGCTTACTGACTATTGATTAGTCATATGCATGCGTGAGCATGTGCCAAGTCGATTCACATGAACGGTCATAGGAGGATACCATAATATCATACCAAAGTATGAATAAAACAATGCAAGCAAACATTCATATGACATGCTACAAACTATTAGCAAGCTGGAGCTAATCATAGACAAGCAAGAACTACTAAGCATTCATAATGACATACACCTTACACAAACAGCCTAAGCATGCTCACAATGATGAGTATATGTACAAAAATGAAACAAATAGAGTTTGTTACCAGCCTCTTACCACATCTCGAGTTGTCTTAATCTTCATTATTGCCCTTCACTTGTGTGAATTGAATAATTAACATGAAACCAAAATACACCGAGGACGGCTGAACCCTGCAAAGAACTCACAAAACCAAAGAAGAAGAACAAATATTTTTGGTGTTTTCGATTTTTTAGAAAGCAAACAATGCAAAACCAAACGAAGCAAAAGAAAACTAAAAACAAAAACTAAGACGCTCCAAGAACAACACAATTGTGCATGAAACAATAAAAACGAAGTGTCTAGAAAGACCTGAGATTTTTATTGATGAAGAAGGGGATGCCTTGGGCACCCCCAAGCTTTGACGCTTGTACCTCTTAAATATTTCTTGGGGTGACACGGGGTGCCCCCTCAAGCTTGAGCTTTTGTCCATTCTTCATCTCATTACATCATTCTCTCTCTACACCTGAAATTTTTCCTTCATACAAAACTTCACACAATCTTTATTAGCAACATTAGTGTATTCAAAAGGGATAAGGAGAGGTCATTACTAAATAATAACTTCCAAGACTCAAGGAAACTCTTGGGTTATCTCCCAACAAGTACTTTTCTTTAACGCCTTTAAGTTAGGCACGACGAAGAGCAAAGATTGGAAAGGAGAAAAATAAAAGTGAGCAAGTATAACCACAGTGAAACCATTATTTTGTTCATTAAAATCCTTTTGTTAACAAGGTTGATCAAGTCTTATTACCAAAACAATCTTATATGAAACAAAACTTTGCATTCCACAAAGTGATTATGTTACCTCATACTTGATAGCAATGGTCCCAATCATAATAGTTCCAAAATTTTCTAGTGGAATGGGACAATATATTTCTCCAACCTTGATGCTCTCAATATTTTCAATGAAATTCAGGCAATAGCTCTTAAAAACCTTCTTGGGGAAATAGACGGTGTGCTCTTTGTCATTAATATTGAATGTTACTTTTCCTTGATTACAATTGATGACAGCACCTGCAGTATTAAGAAAAGGTCTCCCAAGAATAATAGACATATTATCATCTTCAGGCATTTCAAGCACAACAAAATCAGTTAGAACCATGCAATTATGATCTACTTGAATAGGAACATCCTCACATATACCAACAGGAATAGTAGTTGACTTATCAGCCATTTGTAAATATATATCAGTTGGTATCAACTTTTCTAGCTGGAGTCTCTTGTAGAGAGAAAAAGGCATAACACTAACTCCAGCTTCCAAATCACATAAAGCAGTTCTAACATAATTATTCTTAATGGAGCAAGGAATAGTTGGTATACCTGGATCACCAAGTTTCTTTGGAACCTTACCATTGAAGGAATAATTAGCAAGTAGATTAGAAAACTCCCCATTAGGAATCTTCCTTTTATTAGAGACAATATCCTTCATATACTTTGAATAAGGAGGCAACTTAATAGCATCAGTCAAAGGAATTTGCAAGAATAAAGGTTTCATCCACTCACAAAACTTGTTGTGGTGTTCCTCCTCCTTTGACTTGTGTTTCTTACCTGGAAAAGGCATAGGTTTCTGCACCCAAGGTTCTCTCTCTTTACCATGTTTATTAGCAATAAAATCTTCCTTTGTGTACCTAGTGTTCTTAGTGTGCTTCTCAGTTTCTTCCTCACCTTCCTTCTTATCAGGAGACTCATTTTTATCATTACCACTCTCAGTTTCAGCATCAGAGACAGGTATACTATTAGGATCTACAGCAGGTTCAAGGGGTTCCTCAACTATCTTATGTTTATTTTTCTTTCTCTTACGAGGACTACCACTATCCTCACCTTGTTGGGAATCCTGCTCTATTCTTTTAGGGTGTCCTTCAGGATATAAAGGATCTTGAGTAGCTGCACCACTCCTAGTTCTAATTCCATAAGCATGTTTATCTCCTGAAGCATTAACTAGCATATCCTTTTGTACCTTAGCAAGTTGATCAAGTTGGGTTTGAACCATTTGAAAGTGTTTACAAAGCATTTTAATACCATTAGAAGTTGTTTCCACAATATCTTTCAACTCATGGATAGCCCTAGAGTTTTCCAATAAATGACTCTGAACTTGTTTATTAAAGTGACATTGTTTAACAATAAAAATGTCAAGTTTCTCTAAGCATTGATCAGGAGGCTTACCATAAGGAATATCACCTTCATCAAAGTGTTGGAGAGAGTGTACCTCAATAGTAGATGAGTGGGGAATTGGCTTGCATAATTCTTCTATAGGAGGTAGATTCTTCACATCTTCAGCTCTAATACCTTTCTCCTTTAGACACTTCTTAGTTTCCTTCATCACTTAATCATTTAATACAATAACTCCCCTCTTCTTTGTTGTTGGTATTGGAACTGGTTCAGGAACAACTGGTTCAGGAATAACAGGCTCAGGTGTATTCAGCTCAGTTGAAGTCCTATCATCATAATTCTTGCTTATTTTAGCCATTAATTCTTCAGCATCTATAGGAGTACTTTTCCTGAAAACACAATCAGCAAAGCTATCTAGGTAGGTCCTAGAATCATTAGTTAGTCCATTATAATAAAGATCAAGAAGCTCATCCTTAGGTAATAGACATCCATGATGTGCATAAATCAAGGCACAGAACCTTGTCCATGACTCAGGCAATTTCTCTTCTTCTCCCTGTTTAAAATCAAAAAGTCTCTGCAAAGCAGTATGTCTAGCACTGGGAGGAAAATATTTATGGAAGAAAGAAGCAATCAAGTAATCAGGGCTATCAATGGAACCAAGAGTAATCTATTAAACCAAGCCCTAGCTTCTCCTTTTAGTGAAAAAGGGAAGATCTTAGCAACAAAGTACTTACGCATCTTAAAATCATCAGAGAATAAAGCACTCATAGTAGAAAGCTCATTCATATGAGCCACGACACTCTCATTTTCAGTACCACAAAAAGGTTCTTTCTCAACAATATCTAAATAAGATAAATCAAGAGAGAAATCATAATCTTCATTTTTAATATCTGGCAAACTTAGGATCGGAGGACATCTTAGGCATAATAGTACGTCTAGCAAGGAGACTCTTCATAGCACTAGTACCATGTGTGTTTCGGCACTCTTCAACAAAATCATCAGTGAACTCAATGTAACCATCATTAATATCATAACTCTCACTAGCCTCAGGTGAGCTAACAGGTGTAACAGTGGCTTCACTAGGAGTTTCGATATTTCCTAGACTAGCCATAGTAGAATCTAAAAAAGGACCTAATGAACCACTCGCATCAAGCATAGTAGAAGTAACATCATGAGTGTCAAAAGCAGTTTCAGACTCAGTAGTAGTAGAAGTGTGTGTAGCATGATCATGTGGTGGTGGCGTGACAAGCTTACTTATAATAGACAGTGAATCAAGAGCAGTAGAGGTGATTAGGACTGTACCTCTTCTTGTAGTGGATGGTAAAATAGGGAACTTTCCATCACGAGACTTTCCCGTGATGAAAGGAGTAGCAGTGAACAATAATAGATCCAAGTGAACTTACAAATAAAACTATGCTCCCCGGCAACGGCGCCAAAAAATAGTCTTGATGACCCACAAGTATAGGGGATCACAACAGTCTTCGCGGGTAGTATTACCCAATTTATTGATTCGACACAAGGGGAGCCAAAGAATACTTGCAAGCCTTAACAACTGAGTTGTCGATGCAATTTACACAAATAGTTCTTGCTCACAGAAGTTTATCAGTAGCAACAGTTTGGTAGTAGCAACAGCAAAGCAGCAACAATATCAACAGTGAGACAAGAGCAATAGTAACAGTAATGGTAACAGTAGGATTCGAGTGCGATAGGCATAGGGATGGATGACGGGCGTTGCATGGACGAGTCTAAACATGTAACTTATAGATCTAGGGAATTGTAGATAAATAATAACAAGCATCCAAGTATTAAACAATCCTAGGCATGTGCTTCAAATATAGTCATACGTGCTCGCAATGAGAACTTGCACAACATCTTCATCGGCCAGCCCATTGGCGTGGCCTCTAGGGAACTACTGGAAATTAAGGTGCTACTTTTAATAGAGCTCCGGAGCAAAGCATTAACACTCCATGAACACATGTGATCCTCACATCACAGCCATCCCCTTCGGTTGTCCCAATTATTGTCACTTTGGGGCCTTTGGATCCAGACAATGATATGTGTACACAACTTGCAGATAAGATCACAAACAATACTATCATAATGATTCAATAATAAGTTCAGATCTGAGATCATGGCACTCGGGCCCTAGTGACAAGCATTAAGCACAATAAGTTGCAACAAAGTCAAATAGCACTAGAGGAACTAGGCACTATGCCCTAACAATCTTATTCGATTACATGATAGAACTCATCCAATCCCTACCATCCCCAAGCCTACAGCGGGGGATTACTCATTCATGGATGAGGGAAACATCGGTGGTTGATGGAGATACGTTGGTGATGACGATGGCGATGATCCTCTCCAAATTCCCCGTACCGTCAGGGTGCTAGAACGGAGTTTCTGGATCCGAATCTTGGTTTCTGGTAGCGGCGGCGGAGCGGAACTCTTTCTGGAAAACTATCGACCCCCCTGAGTTTTTAGGTCAGAAGGTAACTTATAGGCGCGGAGGGAGGCCGAGGAGCTGCCTGGGGTGGCCAAACCCCCTCCAGGCGCGGGGTTAGGTAGGCCCGTGCCTGGGGTGGGTCTAGCCCCCAGGCCTCCTCTCTATCTCCCCTTCTGGCTCCGTGGATCTTCTGGTGAGAAATAGTTTTTGGCATATTTTCCGGGATTTTTCCTGATAGTTCATTTTCTGCACAAAAACAAGACACCAAGGTAATTCTGCTGAAAACAGCGTCAGTCTGTGTTAGTTGTATCCAAATCACATAAGTTTAGCGAAGAAACAATAGCAAAGTGTTCGAGAGAGTAGATACGTTTTGGACGTATCAGTGCTTTGAGTCCTCCTCCGCCACTGCCGCTGGTTTTGGCAACGGTCGCAGCAGCCCCCCTCCCGAAGGGGTAGGGGTACCTCCGGTAGTCGGGCGAGGCGGCGAAGCTAGGACGGCGACCCTTCTTCTTTGTTGTGATGGCGGCTTCCATGGATGCTTAGGCGGCGTGGTGGTCGAGCCTGTGAGCTGCTCACGAAGGTGCCTGTGACCTTATTCCTCCGTCGCGTGGTGGTGGAGCCTATGCAGGTCTGGATCGAAAGGTGGGAAGCATGGGGCTGCTCGCTCCGGCCTCTTAATAATGGTTGTTTCTCCCTAGCGATCTTCTTCCGTCAAGTCGTCTTTCTCCCATATGTCGACCTCCTCGATTTGGCCACCAACGAGTTCATGCCTTTCTCCTCAGAGATCTATACAGACTGGCGTATATCATCCCTGGATATCTAGATCGGAAAGGTTCCGGTCGTGCGTCCCCATGTTATCATCCATCACGGCTTCAAGGGGGCACAATGCGAAGCTTCGTTTTTTTATTGGTCTTATGGGACATGTCTAAGTATAGATTTCCATGGTACTGACAAAGGTGGATAAATTTATGAAGGCTGCAATTGGAGGTCTAAATTTCGTGGAAGAGTATTTTCAATGAGAAGAAGATTGTGTGTTGGCTGGTTGGTGGCTTCCAACAACAGCCTCGGCAAGCAGGGTCGCAACACTGGAGAACCGCATATTTGGTGGTCCTCCTTGAGTAATTAGTCACAATCCCCAGGGTGAAAGCTCAAGGTTTCTCTTTATTGGTTGTATCTGGCAATGATCTTGTTGAGGGCATTGTTTTATGGTGAACTAAAACTTTCTCCATGGTAAAAACCAAAGATCATTAATTGGGTGACGATAACGAGTGTGCATTATTTTCTTCTTGGAGACGTTGACATGGTTATACCCTATGGGTACACGATCTTAGCATACCTAGTCCAGCCCAAGGAAGGCCCACGAGAAACATGCACCAGCCCATGAAGACTTTCGGGTGGCCAGGGCCCATGACACCTTCGGATCCTTGGAGAACAAGACTAGAGTAGATAGAATATTCAAAGGGGCAAACCCTAAAACCTGTAACCGACTCGATCTGTGCCTGGGACCTGCCTATCTCTATATAAAGGCTAGGAGGGCACGACGAGGAGGGCACTTCGCATACCACCGCATACACACCTCCACGCCAGATTGCATCTGCGCACCCCTGTACTTTTCGGTTCCGCCGTAATCAAGAGCAGACAAGCAGGAGTAGGGTTTTCCCTCCGGGGGCCTGAACCTGGGTAAACCTCGTGTCCCCGTGTTGCTTGTTTGCTAACCGTTCCGCGATCTCCAGCATCCCCATCTTCTCCAAAACCCAAGCTCATAACAATGGGCATTGACGAGATTAAACCTCGTCAATTGGCGCCGTCTGTGGGAACTGGGGACGCTGATTGTGCGATCGTGACGGTCCCAACCAAAGCGATTTACAACTCCGCAGCGATGGAGAGTCATCTCCTCTTCGGCACTTTCGACTTCACCGCCCACTCGCCAGCCACCCTGAAGGATTCGAGCCTGTTGGCGATGGGCTCGAGATCCTGTCCGGGAGCTTCTGCTTCCAGGTAGGGCAGACTGGCACTCTCCGTCTCCCGGAGCAGGTGCCCCTGCCAGCGATCAGTCCCGCTTCATGGGCTCCACACCTCGTGCTACGCACATCACCATCAACAGATGAGTCCTATGATAGCAGCAGATGCAACTCAGATCTGTGCGATCCACGATCGGAGGAAGGGACCTACGGTTCCGGATCCGAAAGCTGCGGCAACATCGATCCAATCTATAAGCGCTACCAATGTGCCGCGGTCATCCAAAGCGACGTGGATCAGTAGCACAACCCGCCACCCAACCCGCAGGGTAGAAAAGGCGAGACAGGAGATACCGGTCCCCCCCCCGCCCAACGAGGATGACACCGATCCCAATCGGATCATCCACCTCAGCGATGAAGGATGGGCTCAAGCACACGAAGCTGTGGCAGGCAACAAGATCCTGCCCGTGGGTGCCTCACGGGACCTACTGATGGCGTACCACCTGCTCCTAATCGAAGAGCACGAGAAGCAGGTGAAGATGCAAGAGGTGCTTGACAAACGCAAGCAAGCAGCCTCAGAGTCGATTGCGCGGCGAGCTGCGCTCTCCGCCATGGGCGGATCTAGCTCACACGTCAACCATGGCAACAAGCACCGTTCTCGCACGGAGAACATGGATCCCAAGGCATGTCGTGAGGTGACTCGGACCCTCAACACGTCCTTCATGGAGATGGATGCCGACGACAACGTCATCCCGAAGACACCGCAAGCTGCGATCATGGAAGCCACCACATACCTCGCGTCCCATCCACCTCTGGCAGGGGACCCGAAAAGGGCCATGCACAAGTCCGCACTTACCGGACTCGGACTCATTGGAGCTGCGCTCCACGGAGAAGCTTCTGCGGAGCCAAAGAAGAAGGCTATGGTTAGGTTCAACCGCAGCCCAACGCCTTCATCCGACGATGAAGAGCACGGCCTACCTCGAAGGCACAAGAGCTCGCGCCATCACAGCCGCGATTACGACGCTCGAAGCGAGCTCACCCAGCGCAAGATCGACAAAGCGCGCGCCAAGCGCGTATGCTCGTCTGAATCCGAGGAGGAGGACGACGAATGAGAACTCTATGGAGCCCGATGCTTCAGCAAATCCGTTCGGCGGACACGGATGCCACGGAACTTCAAGCTTCCTTCAGACACTCCGAAGTTCGACGCCACACAGGACCCCAAGGCGTAGCTCAGCGACCACCTGTCGTCCGTCAAATTACACGGCGGAAACAAGGACACCGCCCTGCAATGCCTTCAGCTGCAGCTGACAGGCGCAGCCCGGATCTGGCTCAGCAGCCTATCCTCGGGATGCATCTGAAGCTGGGAGGAACTGGCGTACAATTTCATCCAAAACTTCAAAGGCACCAGCAAAAGGCCAGCCTCGATCGAGGAGCTGCGGGCCTGCACCCAACGAACGGGCGAATCCATTCGCTCGTACATATTACGCTGGTCCAACACCAAGAACTCCACGACGCACATCTCAGAGGAGAGAGCGATCGACGCATTCTAGGATGGCGTCAAGCGCCAGGACTTCAAGGAAGAACTTGGGCGCGTCAAGCCCAAGACACTCGACCACCTCATGGACATCGCCAACAGGTGGGCAGATGGCGAGGACTCCGTCCATCGAGCGCACTCGAAGGAGGAAGATGACTACGGCCGGCGACATGAACGCCGTAGCAAGAGAAGATCACGCGTCTACGACGATCGCGATGGACCCGACATGGTCGCGGCTGGCTACACCGACCGCCGCAGCGACGACAACCGCAGCAGCGACGGATACCGCGGAAGCAACTTCCGCGACAGAGGACGCCCAACACAGTCATGGCAACGTCGCGGCCGTGATGACGGACCCTCAACATACGACAAACTGTCAGGTCCATGCACCATCCACTTCTACATTGACAAGCAGGATGGTAAAAAGAAGGCAAGCCACATGCTCAAGGACTGCCGCGAGTTCCAGAAACTGAGCAAGAGCATGTCTCAGATGAGGCAACAAGCCCCAAACCCTGGGTATGGGAACGCACCCGCACCAGGTGAGATTCCACACGGAGCTCCTCCACCACCACCTGCGGGACCTTCGAACCACCCAGTCACACCCGCGCAGAATAAAGGTGGGCACGGGTACCCTGCGCCGAAAGGATCACTGATGATCCAAAAAGGGCGCCGAACAAACATGGTGCAAAACAAGATCACCCGTCAGATCAATCTGGTTGTAACCGCTCCACCCGCCATCCCTGGGTACCTCAACGGATCGGAGTCCTGCATCACGTTTAGCCGTTCGGATCACCCTTGCCAGGTCCCTTGCCTAGGTCATGCTGCCCTGGTGCTTGAAGCACATATCGGAGGGTTCGACATGATCCGCGTCTTCATGGACGGCGGCAACGGCATCAATCTGATGTTCGTCAGCACCTTAGCAGCAATGCGGATCACGTTGTGCAGCCTGGAACAATCCGATACAACATTCCATGGCATCGTCCCAGGGAAGGGCATATTTCCCCTGGGAAAGATATGGCTCGACGTCATCTTCGGCAAGCCCGATAACTTCCGGTGCGAGCGACTCGAGTTCAAAGTGGTGGACTGGCCATCACAATACCATGCCATCCTCGGGCATGTGGCATTCACACGATTCCTGGCAGTACCGCACTACGCATACCTACTACTCTGCCAGGACCAAAGGGCGTCATCATGGTCCACGGGAGCTTCACCCGATCGAACCACTGTGACAAGGACTTCAACAGAATCTCCCAGTCATTCGGCATGCAGGAGGAGCTCATAAGACTCCGAGAGGTGACGAACAACGGGGCACCCCCAGTTGCAAGACAAAACGCACCCGACATGTCCTTCGACTCCACTATACACACAAAGAAGGTGCAGATCCACCCGACGGACACGTCCAAGACGGCGCTAATCGCCAACGACCTCAGCCCCGCATAGGAAAGCGCGCTCGTCAAATTTCTCCGTGAGCGCTGGGAAATCTTCGCCTGGTGTCCTGCGGACATGCCAGGAGTTCCTAGTGAATTCGCCGAGCACACACTCAACGTCTTTCCAGACGCTAAGCCCTTCAAACAGTCCATCCGACGTCTGTCCGAACCACGGGCCGAAGCAATCGGAGTTGAATTCAACATACTACTCGACGCAAACTTCATCAGGGAGATCGAGGAGAGCGAGTGGCTTGCCAACACCATGATGGTCCCCAAAAAGGACACAGACATCCTGCGGATGTGCGTGGACTTCAAATCGTTGAATCAAGCACTGCCCGAAGGATCACTTCCCTCTCCCTCGGATCTATCAGATCATCGATTCGACTGCAGGATGCGAGAAGCTCTCCTTCCTCGACGCCTACTCAGGCTACAACCAGATTCAACTGAAGGTCGAAGATTAGGAGAAAACGGCGTTCATCACGCCGTTCGGAGTGTTCGGCTGCAACACAATGCCCTTCGGGCTGAAGAACGCAGGCGCCACATACCAACGGTGCATGCAGGCATGCCTAAAGGACCAGATCGGCCGCAACATCCAAGTCTATGTCGACGACATAGTAATCAAAACAAGGGAGGCCAAGACACTCATCGACGATCTCCGCGAGACGTTCGACAACCTTGATCGATACAAGATCATGCTAAACCCAGAAAAGTGCGCCTTCGGCGTCCCATCTGGTCAGCTGCTAGGCTACTTCATCTCCCAGCGAGGAATCGAAGCGAACCCAAAGAAAATCCGGGCCATAATTGCCATGGAGAAGCCCAAGAACCTCAAGGGGGTCCAAAAGCTTGCTGGGCGAATCGCGGCATTGAGCAGGTTCATCAGCCGCATGGGCGAAAAAGCCCTGCCCTTCTATCAGCTAGTACGCAAGGCAGAAAAATTTGAGTGGACGCCCAAAGCGGACGACGCATTCGAAGATCTAAAGCGGCTGCTCTCTACCTCGCCCGTCTTGGTCACGCCAAAGGAACGCGAACCTCTATTGCTATACATAGCAGCTACACACCAGGTGGTAAGCACCGTGCTTGTGGTCGAAAGACCCGAAAATGGCAAGACCCACGGGGTCCAACGCCCAATCTACTACCTCAGCGAGGTATTGACGCCGACCAAGCAGAGGTACCCTCACTACAAGAAACTCGCCTACGGCGTATTCATGACGGCTCGTCGGTTGAGCCACTACTTCCAGGAGCATCAGGTGATGGTCTTCAACGAAGCACCCCTGGACAACATCCTGAACAACCCGGAGGCCACAGGACGTGTGGCCCTGTGGGGCATCGAGCTGTCACCTCTGGACATCATCTATGAGAAGCGCCACGCGATCAAGTCTCAGGTCCTTCCGGACTTCCTCGTCCACTGGATGGAACTGCAGCTGCCAGACACAGCGCACATGACACAGTCATGGACGATGCACTTCGACAACTCCAAGCGTGAGGCCGGAGCAGGAGCCTGAGTCATACTGACGTCCCCGCAGGGCGACAAGATGAAGTACGTCCTCCGGATGAAATTTCGAGCCTCCAACAACGAGGCCGAATATGAGGCCCTCATCCACGGCATGAGGATGGCCAAGATCTGCGGCGCGACACACCTGGTCATCTATGGATACTCGAACCTTGTCGTCCAGCAGACGATGAACGAGTGCGACACACACGCCGCCAACATAATTGCGTACCGCGCACTCTACAACGCACTCGAAGGAGACTTTGACGGCTGCGAGCTTTGGCACGTTGGGAGAGAAAGCAACTAAGAGGCCGACAGACTCGCCAACATCGGATCCACCTACGCACGGGTGCCACCAGGTGTGTTCCTCGAATAGATTTGTGTGCCATCCATCAAAAGGAAATTCCCAAAGGGATCACCCGAAGAAGCAGAGCACTCGGGGGTTGCGCTGCCCGAAGGACAGGAAGGACTAGAAAAACTCGACACAGAGGTCGCAGTGGTCAACCTGATGCAGGTCATGGCAGTGGAAGAAACATGGACACAACCATACCTCTGATATCTGATAGACGGGGAGCTGCCTGACAGCCCGACAGATGCCCGACAGATATCTCGCCGGTCCAAGGCCTTCCACATCATCAATGGCGAGTTGTACAAGCGCAGCATTTCTGGTGTACTCCAAAGGTGCGTCACCATCGGTGACGGCAAAACCATCCTCCAAGACATCCACGAGGGCATCTGCGTCCATCATGCGGGCAGCCGCGCTTCGTCGCCAAGGCTCTACGAGTTGGGTTCTACTGGCCAACGGCCATGAACGATGCCAAGGACATCGTCCGAAGGTTCGCAGATAAACCACACGCTCCAGGATCGAAGCTCAGGACCATACCCCTGGCCTGGCCCTTCTCCCAATGGGGCCTCGACATGATTGGCAAACTGCCCAAGTCCTCGAAAGGAGGCCACGTCTACCTCCTGGTCGCAATTGACAAATTCACCAAGTGGATCGAAGCCATGCCTGTTACTAACCAAAAGGAAAAAATGGCCCTCAAATTCTTCGAATCCATTGTCTACAGGTTCACCGTGCCGCACGACATCATCACCGACAATAGGTCGAACTTCATCTCCAAGGAATTCCAGGACTTCTGCGAGGACCTCGGAATCAACATCACATACGCATCTGTGGCGCACCCGCAAACAAACGGGCAGGTCGAAAAGGCCAACGGCCTCGTCGGTGGTGGCATCAAGAAGCTCCTAATGAGCCCACTCCAGTGACTCACAGGAGCCTGGACACAAGAGCTATCCTCCGTCCTCTAGAGTTTATGCACAACGCCAAACAGCTCAACTGGCTACACGCCTTTCTTCATGGTGCACGGAGCCGAAGCCGTGCTGCCTGCAAAGGTACGCCACAAGGCCCCATGGGTCCTCGCCTACAGCGAAGCCGAATCGACGACCGCACTCGAAGACGTCGTCGACACCCTCGATGAGGCACGCGACATCGCCGCAGCTCGATCAACGGTCTTCAACAGAGCCTCCGCAACTACCACAGCCGTCGGCTGCGCCCAAGGTCCTTCTTCAAAGGAGACCTAGTCTTACGACTCAAGCAAGAGCGACCGAAGAAGCTCGAGTCGCCCTGGGAAGGACCCTACATCGTCACTGAAGTCATCCCAGGTGGCGCCTATCGCCTCAAGCACGTGGAGTCTGGAGTAGCATACTCCAACCCATGGAACGTCGCACAACTGCGACGCTTCTACCCCTATCTACCCCCCCTTTTTACTTTCAATAAGGCTATTCAGCCAAGGCTACTCAACTGAACAATGTACCTCCTCCTTACGATATAAATAAAGCTAAGTGCCTCGCCCCAAAAATTTTCTATTATTCGCACTTTCTTAAATGTTACAACACACTTGGGGGCTCCCCTCACCTCACGACTTCGTCGACTGAGGATAACGCGTGTACACCTGAGTAGCTGACCACGTCAGGCTAATGAAAAGGACACGCATACAAACAAAGCACCACGTGCTAACAACAATTAACCTTTACAGCAAAGGGCATAACATGCCCAGTCGAATACACAGAAATTTTACATCTATCTTTTTACAGGTCCTAGCTATTATGAAGAATCACTTGCGCACGCTGCTCAAAGAGATCTACAATTTGTTCGGCATACTGCCTTACAGCCGCATAATGTGGACGCATATCCCACACACCACCATCTGGCCGAAGAGGCGGCCCAGCTGCCACAGCAGCAAGATCTACATCAGGACGATGTAGCCGCACAAGGGAAAGCGCAGCCTTCACCCCCGCAACCAGCTGATGCCGCACCAGCTCCCTAACATGATGCACATCTCAAAATTTCGCCAGCAGGCCCCAGAGATTCGATGGTGCCTCATCCAAGGGAAACATCACGTGTAGAATCTACGCCAGCGAAGTCTTCACTTAACGCAGCACCTGCGACACCTGGTGAACACGATCCTGCACAGTCGCAAGGACCATGGCACGATCGTGGTCCATCCATAAAAAACCACCGGCCTCCATGTCCTTCTGGGTCAGGCAGTTGATCCGAACAGCAACACGCTCCTTTTACTCCTTAGGAACAAGGTTAGCACCTGCAACACCTGCAAAGTAAGATGACAGGCCAGCAGGCGCATCCGAAAAACGAGCAGCAACTCGAAAAACTCACATTGAAGTTGTTTGTCCACACGACGCAACTCCCCCATCAAATACTCCTCTCTGGCAGCGCCTCGCTCTGTCTTCGATTTCCAAACATCGGCATGGCCGCACACTCCAAGCAATTCTTTCTCAAGACTACGGATGCGGTCACGAAGAAACACAAGCTGCGACGCATCATCCAAGGATAGCCGCAGCTACGGCGCAGACGAGGTATCAACGGGATCATCACCCGAAGGTCCCTAGTGGAAAAGAAGGCAGGGATAGGAAAAAACACACGGATGAACAAAGAGCTCGGAGATTCATTATATGCAGCAAAAAGCCACTGCGTGGCATAAGGAGTGTTCATAGATATATTACAACAAAAGAAACAAAATCTATCCTATAACTACAAGGCCTAAGAAGCTGCATCCTGAGTAGCCTCGGAGCCAGATTGCCTGCTCTTGGCCTCCCCTTGCTGGCTCACCGCGTACTCAGCCAGCAAGTCAATCAACTTCGTCCCATAACGTTTACAACGGGCAACTTAGAGGGCAAAGGCTACCTCGGATCCGTCAGCAGCCGTTGGCATCTGGGAGGTGACCTGATGAAGATCCAGCTTCGCTCCAGACGCCAGGGCCATCGCCAGCCCCACGGATGCACCGATGCCTTTCTGCTTGCGCTTGTATGCCGCAGGCGCATCGTCTGACAGCGCATCCGCCAACAAGTCGACATCCTCGAGGGCGATGCCCTTGGGTACGAGATCCTTGTAGAAGCGCCCGAGAACCTCCTTGGCCTTGGCAAGTGAGCCGACCACGGTACTGCAGCGGTCTTCAACCGCCGCAGTGGCATCATCCAGAGCACTTCCGTGCTCCAGGGAACCGCGGTCAAACTCGATGCCTATGACATCTAAACAAACGGAATAAGCAACGTGAAAAACAAGAAAAACAAGAAAGATAAGGAAGCCAAAAAGGAACAAACGAAACCACTCACCCGAAATAGCCTTGGCAGCAGCCATCAGCTTGTCGGCTACCTCCTTCTCGCGCGAGGCTGCAGAAGTGGCGAGTTGCTCCTCGCGGTCTGTAGCCTCCTGCTGTAGGCGCTCCTTGGCCGCAGCTGCGTCGGCTAACTCCCGCTCAAGGCGCTCCTTCGCACCAATGGCGTCCTCGGCTTTCTTCTCCGCTCGCCCAAGGCTCTTTTGAGCATCAAGCTCGCGGAGGGCGGTACTGTTTTCATCTGCAAACAATAGAACACTCATCAGATCGAAGGAAAAGGAAGCAGAGGAAGACGAAAAAGACCAACTCATGAATGTACCCTGAAGCCGCTTGAAGCTGGGTTGGCGCCTTGCACAAAAGGCTGCAACAAGACACAACTTGTTAAAAGAAAGGCTCGGGGGCTGCGCCCAAGGAACGATCAAGGCAAATTACACATACGAAAAAACACTCGGGGGCTCCCCCGAGATACGTAGAAAAACGACATGATCAGCAGATCATCCGACAGATGCTCGGGGGCTCCCCCGAGACACAAAACAAAAAGATCAGCAGATCATCCGAAAAATGCTCGGGGGCTCCCCCACAGCAAGAACGTAAAAACTTACATGGTCAGATGGCGACTCCGAAGGTTCGCCTGTAGTCTTATAGGGGACAACCACCCAAGCCTCCCGCGGAGAAGGGTTCAGAGAAGCTCCCTCAGAGGTGGCCACCGTCTGAGGAGGAGGAGCAACCTTTGACTCCCCCCACCATCTCCCGAGCGCCATCGCTGAAGGAGCCATCGGAAGAGTGGCTACAAAAGGAAAAAGCAGACATGTACAAGCACAAAGACGGGAGAAAGCAAAAGCAATGGCCGAGACTTATGAGTCAAAATCGCTCAATTCGAAAACAGGAGGGGCCCTCCTGCTTTTCTTCTCTTCCTTCTTCTCTTCTTTCTTCCGCTTCACCGGCGGCTGCGGCACCACAGCCCGCATGGGCACGGCCGGAATAGGAGAGGAAGAGCCACCATGACCCCCATATGACGCTCAAGGCATGACGGGTTCCTAGGGGTCGGCGGAGTCGAAGCATCCTATGCTTCACTCGAGCTACACGTCCGCTTTCGAGTCTACTCCTCGCTAGACTCAAAAGTTTCTTCCGCTGGCGATCGCGCAGAGGGAAGCTCAGACATGGAACCCACTACTTCATTGTCCGGTGCATCTGGAAACATCTCGGGTAGTGGAGGCGACATGCCCGGTACCTTGAATTCCTGTGCAAAAGAAACAAACTGTCAGAACACAAGCAAGTGCAAGAAAAATGTAGTCGAAAAAGCGCTACGCGCACGCCCCAGATCTACACCCGCGGAACCATACGAGAGGCGGCGACCAGAGGATTCAACGACTTCCCTGGGAGATCCTCTTCCAGCCTTGAACTTCAGCAGCGGTCGAAGAATCCTGTCGAGATCCCCCCTGGAGAACTCCTCAGCCGAAACCCTAGTCGGATCGTGGCGACCAGAATAAAGGTGCGGATGATATCCACACCGTTCACCTCTTTATTCGGAATCAACTGAAGATCCTTCACCCGACGGTAGATCCCCTCTATCTCCGCCACCTCACCATCCAAGATGTGGTTCTTTCAGGACCTCTTCGGCTGGATTTTCTGGGAGGGGTCGAAAGGAGCAAGGCCAAAGTCCTGCCTAGCCACTGTGGAGTCACGGATGTAAAACCATCGCCTCCATCAGTACTGGACATATTCAGACATAGAAAAGGAGAAGAAGAGAACATTTCAATTAAGGGAAATGATACAGCCGCTGATGGGTAAACGCCATCGGAGCCAGACTGCCTCTTCATGGAATAGAGCTTCGGGAAGAGGCCAAAGTGCGGCTCAACGCCGAGCCAGCACTCGCAGAATGTGATGAAGCATGTGATATGAAGAAGAGAGTTCGGTGAAAGATGATGGAGCTGGATGCCATAAAGGAAAAGCAATCCACGGAGGAAATCGTGGATTGGGAAGGAAAGGCCCCGAAGGACAAAAGCGATGAAAATGACCCGAAACCCAGCGGGAGGACGAGGAATTACCTCGTCGCCGGGAACTCTGACGGCCTCCCTATCCTGCGGGATCAGACCCCGCTCGCGGATCTTGCGGAGATCACCCTCGCGCGTCTCCGATCGCCGCCATCCACCATCGGTGACGCGAGTAGCGGCGGAACCCTTCTTGCCATCGCCGGCAGCACTAGTACCAACTACGGTGGAGGCCTTCCCGGACTTCCCCATCGCAGTGCGGCGATGATGATGATGCGAACGCAAAAACAAGGATGGAAAGGTTCGAAGGAATTCCAGCGCGCAGCGGGGAAAGCTCAAAGAAGATGGGAGCAGTGAAACGAGAATGTCTGCGGTGAAAAACAAACTAACTTTTCCCCAATGAGTATAAGGACAAGGACGATGCACGACGACCGTTCATCGGGAAGACCTAAAGCCAACATCCAAATCCAACCATCCACGTGTCGGCACAGCAGCGAACCGTTGCTCACACGCCGTCCACTATGCACGGAATCGAGGCGACGCCGTAATTATCTCCACGCCGGTTGTGACCAGTCAACTCAAAGTCAGAAGGTGGTACCCATGTTCGTCCAGTCCCGTCATCTCTGGCGCCACAGACGCTTGAGGTCACAGATCGTCAGCAATGACGTCATCAAAAGCTATACTAGCAACGGTTACAATTCTTCGGCTACACAGCTAAAAGTACTCAGTCGAATCTACGATTCAACTAACTACTCGGGGGCTACTCCTACCAGGAGCGCTGGCCGCGCACCCGAAAAAGATCAAAAAACTACACCATTGAACTATTCTTCGAGTCCTACGTCGAGTCTACGACTCCACTACGGACTCGGGGGCTACTCCCATAGGGAGGGTGGATTCAAGCATCCAAAAAATTTCTGTCCTACGGACCTACAAGTCAACAAAGACTGAATTAAAGTCTCTGCTCGAGTCTACGACTCGAACAGACACTCGGGGGCTACTCCCATAGGGAGCGTTGGTTGCGCACCCTATGAATTCTTCGACTGCGATCCTGCGGATCAGTATGCAAAATTTTTTTTCAGCAACTCTGCCCCAATTAACGCTAAGTGAGCAACGTCCTCCTTGGCCACCCGAAACACCTCCGTGATGATAAACATTCGGATGCTACGTCTGCGACACAAAGATAAGACCTACAGATACCATCTGATGGCCTAGTAACAAACACGACTGCGCTCTGCTAGTAAAAATCCGTGCCAACAGGCGCGATGAAAATCCCGACGGACGCGTTGGGTACGTCATTTAAAATTCACTGGAATTCCACTCCTGTCAGTCCTCCGCGGCCTGAGTCGAATTACGCCAGCATATGTTCCGGTTTCGAGTCGAGGGACTCGAATCTTAAGAAGATCGTGTTGTTTTGTCCTAAGACAGTTAACTAACCCTGATCCGTCAGGAGAGTCAGGCACACGCATCAGCAATCCCTACGCACATAAATTGTTCTCTAAACGAACAAAGATAGCTGCACTCGAAGGATTAAAGAGTCCTCACCTGAATCTACGATTCAACTGAACACTCGGGGGCTACTGACATGGTTATACCCTACGGGTACACGATCTTAGCATACCTAGTCCAGCCCAAGGAAGGCCCACGAGAAACATGCACCAGCCCATGAAGACTTTCGGGTGGCCAGGGTCCATGACGCCTTCGGATCCTTGGAGAACAAGACTAGAGTAGATAGAATATTCAAAGGGGCAAACCCTAAAACACATAACGACTCGATGCATGCAGGACCCTATCTCTATATAAAGGCTAGGAGGGCACGACAATGAGGGCACTTCGCATACCACCGCATACACACCTCCACGCCAGATTGCATCTGCGCACCCTTGTACTTTTCGGTTCCGCCGTAATCAACAACAGACAAGCAGGAGTAGGGTTTTCCCTCCGGGGGCCTGAACCTGGGTAAACCTCGTGTCCCCGCGTTTCTTGTTTGCTAACCGTTCCGCGATCTCCAGCATCCCCATCTTCTCCAAAACCCAAGCTCATAACAATGGGCATTGACGAGATTAAACCTCGTCAGACGTTACTTTTGAAGAACCTCTTGTGTAGTCCGGGTGTTGTTTTTGTCGTATTTATATAGAGAGTTGTTTTTGTGGGTGTTCATGACCACCTGTTGGGGATATGCTATATGGGTATCCTCATAGCATGTCTCCTATCCGGATAACCTGGGTGGCCCACAGTTGGTAGCATGTCCCATGGCCTGCTAGGCGGACCAGTTAGATGGATCCATAAGGGAGGCCCATGCCGGATAAAGGAAGTCTACGGAGGAGTCACTGACGTACCCGGAGCCTTGGAGTGCAAGACACACTAGACTATTTGTAAGTAGTGTAGGACTCTGTAACCTGTCCGGCTAGGACTTTGCTTGTAACCCTAGGACGTGGCGACTATATAAGTCGGGCCTATGGGAGCCTTTAGGGCACAACCTAGTATTGATTAGCATACACCTCGCATAGCGAACCAATCCCTGTAACTCGGCGTATTGCCCTTATAGTGATTTATAGAAGGAGTAGGATTCCGCCACCGTTGTGGGATCTGAAACTGGGTAAGCTGTGTTACCTCGTACCCGTCAACCGTCCTCCTTCCCCCGCGTCTCTAAACATGCACTCTGAGGACCCCTCCATGGCATACTCGTCGGCAATACCACGACAGTTGGCGCCCACCGTGGGGCAACAGGCGCTTCATGCTCTTCAGCGGGCGAGGACCAAGATCTTTGCGGGAATCGGCGAAACCGTAGCCATCTGTTGTGTTCTCTTCTCCGGCAACGTTCTGATCGTCCCTCCCGACGAGTTCTAGATCCTGGCAAAAACAAACCCTATGCGGTGCTCGATCGTCCCCATCGGAGATATCCACCTCTTCATCGGCGAAACCGACTCGGGCACTAGTTCCATGGGAGTCGGAGGAGCATCAAGACCCGCACGGACCGCCTACGGGCAGGATACGTTCGCGGAAGGATCAATGTCAGATCTATCTTTGGAGTTTGCCGACAAAGATTGGAAAAATTCAAGTCCCACCCAAACTGCCCCTGTGCAGGATATAACGGTGGAAGATCGCTACAAGTACACCGGATTCGTCCGTGCATCTGGACTGTAGAGATCCAAGTTCGTCGGAGTGGTAACCATCTTCGATCTGGCACATTGCATTCAGAGAGAGGGCGAAAACACCCGCGATTACCTTGCCAGGTGGCTCCGTATACATGCCGAATTGGCGCATTACCCCAATGATGATGCCATGTATCACTTTGTGGAAGGACTGGACTAAGGTACGCTTCTCCGGCATTCGTTAAGGAGATAGCAAGCTCCGGGACACCTCACCTTCGAAAGCATGGTGAACACCGTCAACAACTACGCGGAGGCTGAGGAGGCAGCTTAGACATCCCTTGTGCTCATTGACGGAGCCCCTCCGGCTCAGCCCCCGCCGCCACCGCCTACGGCCGCTATCGCCGCAGCTGCACCACCGCCTCCAGTCACCATCGCTGCTGTTGCACCTCCACCCCCCATCATCGAGGAAACCCCGGCACCCTCTGACTCCGTGATTGACGCGCTCTACGCCGACTTCAGTGCAGATTCGGAGGAGATAGACTTCAGCCCGGAGGAGCTAGACTCGGCCATGCAGGAGATGGAGGAGGATTACAAGCGCGACGAGTAGGCCAACAACGCTGTCACGTACCAAGATTTGTTCGTCACCATTGGGACGTCGATGGATGAAGATCAACCCAGATGAGCTCCGCCAACAGCGCTGGACAAAGGGAAGGGACCACCTGTTGCTGCCAACAATGATCACGCAAAGGACATGCCCTCCCGCCTAACCCAGTGCAGCAGCCGCAGGAACTTGGCACCGGTCCGAGCAACAATAACACCGCAAACCCGCCGCCTCCAGCATCTATGTCTGCTGCTGCCCAAGTCACTCCAGCTGATAAAGTGATGTACGACAATCTCCTCATTGAGCCTATGACCGTGGCTCATATTCGCAATGTAGTCCAGCTTGATGAGAAGCGCCAACAGCTGCTAGAGGAAGCGCAGGCCATCACGGAGCAAGGCGCAAAGCTAGATCAAGATCTGGCCAACACGCAGAAGTCAATAGAGAAAGCTAGAGCAATGGAGGCCGAGTACAAGACTCTGCTGCAATAGCAGAAGGCCAAGAAAGCTCTGGCTCGAGTCATCAACGATCCTGGTGTCTGGCGAAACCTACGATGGGCTCCCTCGAATCCGGCACAAGCCAAGCAATACATTGACAGTGAAGGCAGGCAAGTGATGCCCACTCCTCTCCTTAACCTCGCCATCGCCAAGACCCTTCTGGGGCAGGATAAATCACCCGAAGCGGTCAACCAGGTCTATGACCTAGTGGCCAAGGCGGTGAAGCAGCAGGAAAAGGCCACCTCTCAGAGGCTTGAGTCTAACCCAGCGTATTGCCAGTCTAGCCAGCATAAGCCGCCAAGGGACAGATCTCCTCTTGATGTCGGGTCTCAGACGGGTTCGTCAGAACGAAGGCGGAGGGATGCGCGCAACAGGAAGGATGCTATCCCCATATCCTTCGACCATGGAGGCAAGGCCCAACCCCATCGCCCATCGCCACCACCCCGTTCCCCCTGACATTGCGAAGAAACCAAGGCTTACCGTCATACGGATATGCCTCCGCCAAGGCAGAGCAGCATCATCATCCGCGACAACATGGAGCAAACCCGTCATGACGAAGAACGCAACCAAGGACACAAGAGCAGGTCGCTCCATGACCCTCCGTGTCCGAAAAGCAACCGCGACAAGCGTGAGGCATCGCAGGAGGGTAACAACAAGAAGGCTGACCCACCGCCACCTCCGCCTCCGTCCCCACCCAGCAGCCACCACAGCGGAGGGGGCCCGCATTATTCACGCAGCCCATCCCCTGATGGCAAGAAGAAGGAAAGAAGCCCGGAGCCATACGATGCACGTTCATGTCTGGACAAGATCCACGAGGCCCGGGAAGGACCATACCTAGGACCACATTGCTTTGGACCTGTTATACGGTCTGCAACTTACCCCAAAGGTTTCCGGATTGACAAGACCATCAAGCCCTATGACGGCACCGCCAAGGCAACTACATGGTTACATGACTATGACAACGCGGTGGAGATTGCCGGGGGTAACCCAAATGTCGCCGTCAAGTACATCCCATTGATGTTGGTGGGCACGACCCGTCAATGGATTGATGACTTGCCGGAAAGATCCATCTGCAATTGGTTGGACATGCAAGAAGCGTTCACCAAGAACTTCGAGGGTACGTACAAACGTCCATGCACTATTGGCGATCTACAGCGGTGCATGCAAGAGAAAGACGAGATAGCTCGCGTCTACCTCTCCCGCTGGCCGGATATGAAGAATTCCTGCGCAGGAGTGCACGCCTAGACCGCCATGGCCGCATTCATCGATGGGTTGGAAAGGGGCACGTTGCTCCGACATAAGCTGAAGTGCCTGTAGGACAATCACCAGCTAGACTTAAACCAGATGATTCAGTTGGCCAGTGAGTTCACGGCTGCCGACGATGATGCTCGTGGCTCTCTGCCGGCAATGGCCATTTTAACTCAAGCTCGGAGGAACAGCAGCACGAAGTGGAAGACCGCACCAGAAGAAAAGCAAACCTCTGACATGGTCGCTATGACTTTTGCAGGACGGGGTGATGGCGGACAGCGTGGCCGAGGACGAGGAGCTGGTAGAGGGCAACAGTGAGGCAGTGAAACTACCTCGGTAGCACTCCTCGTTCCCCAAACCTACGAGGAGTACCGAGATATGCCGTGCCTCGTACACCTCGACGCCAACGGCAAAGCCACCCACACCAATCTCTACTGCAAGTTCGTCAACGACCTCAAGGAGGACCCGGAGTCCGGCTACAAGCAAAGTCGGAAGAACAGACCGCGAGGAAAGGGAAAGGGGAAGAATAAGGAGGAGGAGTCCAAGGATTCAAGTGACATGGACGAGGACGTTGACCCCAAGCACGCCGCCAAGAGCGACGACAATGGCAAGAACCCCTTCGAGAAGAAGGCGGCAGTTTTCCACACTTTCCTTGGCACGCCCACTGTCCGACAACAGAAGACCTCCATGAGGATACTGATGGCTACTTTGCCCCTAGTTCCCCAGTTCCTGCGCTGGTCGGAGATTCCAATTACTTGGGACAGGAAGGATCACCCAGACCTCATCCCTACGGAGAACCAATACGTCATGGTTATCAACCCCCTGATTGACGGCAATGAGTTCACCAAATGTATGGTGGATAGTGGAAGCAGCATCAACATCATGTACCTGGATACGTTTCATAAGATGAACTTGACGGAGGCAAACCTAAGGCGAACCAACACCATCTTCCACGGCGTAGTTCTCGTCGGGAGGCTCGGTCCCTTGGGTGCATCACACTTCAGGTCGCTTTTGGTGATGTTAATAATTATCGCCAAGAACGCATGACCTTTGAGGTGGCCCCCTTCAAGAGTGTGTACCATGTCATATTTGGCCGCGACAAATTCCACACCTTCATGGCCAAGTCATACTTCGTCTACAACAAGCTCAAGATACCCGGACCAAACGGTGTCATCACCGTATCCGGAAGCTTTACCAAAGCACGGGAGTGCGAGATTGGAGAAGCAGCCTATGCAGAAGCTGTCCTCTACAACAAAGAATTCAAGGAGATCTAGAGCAAGGTCGATGCCTCGGAGATTCCCGCATCGAAGAAACAGATTTCCGACTCTGCTCCAGCATTCAAGGACGCCATCAAGACCAAGCCGGTGGAACTTGTGGTAGGCGATTCCTCCAAGACCACCGTCATTAGGACGAACCTGGACCCTAAATAGGAAAGCGCACTCGTCGAGTTCCTCCATGAGAACAGGGACATCTTTGCCTGGCAACCTGCTGACATGAAAGGTGTACCTAGGGAACTTGCCGAGCACAGCTTAAATATTGATCCAAAATATAAACCAGTGAAACAACCTCTACGACGCTTCGGAGACGAGAAGAGACGCGCCATAGGCAAAGAGATAGCTAGGTTACTTAAGGCTAGTTTTATCCGAGAAGTCCTTCACACCCGATGGGTGGCCAATCCTGTACTTGTCCCCAAAAAGGGAACCAAAGAATTAAGAATGTGCGTTGATTACACCGGCTTGAACAATGCATGTCCCAAAGATTTGTTTGCTTTGCCTCGCATTGACCAAGTCATTGACTCGACGGCTGGCTCAGAGCTTTTGTGTTTTCTCGATGCATACTCAGGATACCACCAGATCAAGATGAGGAAGTCGGACCAATTGGCCACTTCGTTCACTACAACCTACGACACGTTTTGCTATGTCACGATGCCCTTTGGGCTGAAAAATGCAGGTGCTACGTACCAGCAGACAATGCAACGTTGCCTACCCAATCAAATTGGTCGGAATGCTATGTGGACGATATAGCGGTGATGTCTAAAAAATCAAATGACTTAATCTCCGACTTAAAAGAAACCTTTGATAATCTCCAGAAATACAACATGATGCTAAACCCTAAGAAGTGCGTCTTCAGGGTTCCAGCCGGCAAATTGTTGGGCTTCATCGTTTCCCAGCATGGAATCGAGGTCAACCCGGAGAAAATCAAGGTCATCTTCAACATAAATCGTCCGACATGCCTGAAGGACATACAGCGGCTAACAGGTTGCGTTGCAACAGTTAGTCGGTTCGTCAGCCGACTTGGAGAGAAGGCTCTGCCGCTGTACAAGTTGTTGAAGAAGGCAGACAAATTCACGTGGACGGATGAAGCAGATGCAGCATTGAAGCATATCAAGGAGATAATTTCCTCAGCGCCTATCCTTGCAGCACCCGAGCCTGGGGAGCCCATGTTAATTTACATGGCGGCCACCAACCGGGTAATCAGCATCGTTGTCGTGGTAGAGAGGCAAGAACCAGGGCATGAGTATGGATTTCAATGGCCAGTTTACTATGTAAGCGAGGTCTTGCTGGATTCCAAGCAGCGTTACCCGCACTACCATAAGATAGCTTTTGGAGTGTTCCTTGCTTCTCGCAAGCTGAGGCGCTACTTCCAGGAGCACCCTATCACAGTTGTGAGAAAAGCTCCACTGTTCGACATCATCAATAACAACAACACTAGAGGAAGGGTCGTGAAGTGGGGCATTGAACTTGCCACCTTCGAGATTACCTACAAGAGACACGACGCTATCAAATCACAAGCTTTGGTAGATTTTATCGCAGATTGGACGGAGATGCCAGATACTACCCCAATGCCAGAGCCGGAATATTGGGTGATGCACTTTGACGGATCAAAGCTACTCAACGGCTCGGGGGCTAGTGTACTGCTGCAGTCACCAACCAGGGAAAAGTTGCACTACGTTCTGTAGATCCACTTCGAGGCTACGAACAACATGGCGGAGTATGAAACACTCATTCATGGACTACGCGTAACCAAGGATATTGGCATCAAGCGCATAGTTTGCTGTGGAGATTCTGACTTGGTTCCCCAGTAGGTGGCTGGCACCTAGAACGCGCGGAACCCTATGATGGCAGCATATCGAGACGAAGTGGACGAGATAGCCAAGTGCTTCTTGGATATGAGGTCAAGTATGTACCTAGGGAGAGGCGGCTGATCTATTGTCTAAGCTTGGATCAGGGCGCAAACGAATTCCACCTGGAGTTTTCCTGGAGCATCTACGGACACCATCCGTGAAGGGAGCAGACATAGACAACCCGGATAGAGTTGACTCTTTCGTTCACACAGTGACAAAGGTCCCTCCGTCTTGGACAAAACCGTTCGTGGAATATCTCATACACGGAACTTTGCCCGACGACGAAGTCGAAAGATGGCAAATAATACATCGAGCAAAGGGCTATACCATAATCAATGGAAAACTCTACAAAAGAATCACCACTGGTGTATACCTTAAGTGTGTTTCCTAGCAAGAAGGTATTGAAATCCTACGCGAAATCCATCTCGAAGATTGCGGGCATCACGCTGCTCCTCGATCGTTGGTCGCTAAAGCCTTCCGGCAAGGATTCTACTGGTTGACCTCTAAGGCAGACACCGACAAGCTGGTTGAGACATGCATGGGATGCCAGTACTATGCCCGAAAACCACATGTTCCTACTGAAGAATTACGAACTATACCAATAACTTGGTCGTTTGCAGTCTGGGGCTAGACATGGTTGGTCTGTTGCAAACGGCACCATGTGGGTTTACACATCTTCTAGTAGCATTTGATAAATTCACCAAATGGATAGAAGCTAAACCCATTAGAAAGCTCGATGGGGCAACTACTCTTAGGTTTGTCCGGGATCTAGTGGTGAGATTTGGTCTCCCACATAGCATTATCACCGACAACGGCAGCAACTTGTCACTCGGAGAAGTGGAGGCTTATTGTTGGGAGAAAGGCATCCGACTTGACCTTGCATCTGTGGCACATCCACAGTCCAATGGTCAGGTAGAGCGAGCCAATGGATTAATTCTCCAGGGAATCAAGCCACGTCTGGAAGCACTGCTACATAGAGCAGCTGGAGTCTGGGCGGAAGAATTGCCATATGTGCTATGGAGTTTATGAACTACACCCAACAGATCCACCGGCTACACCCCTTATTTCATGGTATATGGAGCAGAAGCCATCCTGCCTTCTGACATCCTTCACGATTCACCAATAGTTGCCGCCTACGATGAAGATGACGCTGAAGAATCCAGACGCCTAGATGTGGACCTTCTCGAGAAAGAGATCGTATTGGCATGCCAAAGATCCTCCATCTACCAGCAGAAGCTACGCAGCTACCATAGTCGTCGCATTCGGCATCGCTCGTTTAAAGAGGGCGACCTGGTGCTCCGAATTAAGTAGAAGAAGTCACACAAATTATCCCCGCCATGGGAAGGACCGTTCATCATAAGCAAGGCACTACTCAATGGATCTTACTACCTCGTTGACAATCGTCAACTTGAGGATAGACCCAACGAGGATCATAAGCGTAAGGGACGTGACCCGGATGATGACTACCCGGAGCTTGATCCGCCATGGAACATAGCACAGCTACGTCCTTTCTACACTTACCATTTTTATCTATTGTGTACCTTTTATATGATCAATGAAATAAAGCTCTCTAGTTCACTCATATTCTTGAGTCTTTTACCTCCTTTAGTGTTTATTTTTGGATCGTATAAAACCTTAATGTACAGGCTTTGCGATTGAACTTGTGAAAAATTCCGCCTACGGGCGTTAAAGTTTTCTAGTCTACACGTGCTTTGTTGTTTTTATGTGGATTCTGGAGTAGTGACTTTTGGCACTTATTGTCGGCTATTTTATGCTTAGGTTATTGACGGTGCCATTGGGCGTCATCGCCTGAGCGTATGGTTCCGACAACGAGTCTTCCGACTCACGAAAAGTCAAGTATAAAAACCAGAGTAATGGATAAGCCAGCACTTGCTTAAAAAAATATATACATGCTGGAACCAGTTCTTGAGTAGCAGGAAAGAACAACCATTGTTTTCCGACTTAAGTTAAACAAGTAGTTTTTCCGCATACAAATTCCAGAAGAAAAAATATTACATATTGTTTTCATTTCTCTGGTGTAGGTGACTTGGATGCATCGTCATCAGCAGCAGGAGAGCCATCCTCCTCGAAGTCGGCGGTTTTGAGGGACTCAGAGGAGCTTTGGTTATCACCATCAATGATCTCCATGGGCACGAAGACATTAGGGTCGACCAACTCGGTGACTCTGGCATCAAAACCCGCGACCGACGCCAAGATAGCCTTGTGATCTATTGCCTGGCCTTCGTTGTCCACGTCGGGGATACCGGAGGTCACCGTGTCTATGTCGGTGTTTTCATAGTGCGCGTTGACCATTGACAGCGCCATCCTCGTGCCAGCCCGTGTACATGAAGCTTTCCATCTTACAATACGCTCGAGGGCTTGGCGCAAGATCTCCGAGAAGTTCATCACTGAATCCACCGCTTTGATGTTGATCTGGAGGTGCTTGGCTATCTCCTTGGCCTGCGTGATGGCGGTGTTGATAAAGTTGTCGGCAAGGACCATGCATTCTTTTGGTGGAGGAGGCTATTGGGTCAAACCAATAGGAGCTGCAGATTTCCGACAAAGGAACGCATGAGTTCAATCAAACAAAAATTCAGAGTATTTAGCTTACAAAAATACAAGGCGGAGAATCACTTACTGAAGATGCTAATCTCGGTCTGCTGGAGAGTTTCCGCCATAGAATCCCGCTCTTGTCGGAGGATCTTGTATGCTTCAAGATTGCGTTGATTTTACTCATCGGCAGCTTTCTTCTGCTCTTTTAGCATCTCGATCTCCTCCTTCAAATGGTTCATCTCTATGTTGGCGGACTCTTGCAGGACTTTCATGGAGTCCTCATGCATCTTCAGCATATCCTTCCTCTCCTGCTTAAGGATCTTGTTTTCACTATCCAGCTGCTGAATGTGCTTGGATTGCTCAACAATATCTTTAGCCTTGGAAATGGTTTCTACAAGTTGGAGAAAGAACATTACACAGTGAGTACTCGGAGAATGTTGGCACGAGACCAAGTCGGAATATGAAAAAGAAAGGAAAAACAGATGCTTGCTCTTGATGATTTGTTCCTTCAAGAAGGCAGTTTTACCCTTTTCGGCTTCCAGGTCCGCGCGCATCTTCTGGTACTTCTCGTCGGCCA
The DNA here is from genome assembly GCA_030063025.1 of Avena longiglumis. Lineage (NCBI taxonomy): Eukaryota > Viridiplantae > Streptophyta > Magnoliopsida > Poales > Poaceae > Avena > Avena longiglumis. The sequence goes on along the minus strand of CP125979.1, from coordinate 244,335,287 downwards.
CGCCTCTCCGAGCATTCTCATTTTGTGGAAAGAAAATTAAACGCTGTTTAGTCTACTTGGAGCATCTAGCCGTATAACTATCCACCTAGAGGCTTGGGGCTGCAGTGAGAGTTTTTTAACTTAGCAATATGCTTGGTATTTCTTTAAGCATCTAGTCGGAACGTATTCAGTTTTCAACTAGAAGCTTGGGGGCTACAGTATAAAGTTTTTAACAGTCATATGCTTAGTCTTTCTTTAAGCATCTAGTCAGAACTAATTCAGTTACAACTAGAGACTTGGGGGCTACAGTATCGAAATTTACAAACACTGCGTATGCTACTCTGAAAGCATCTAGTTGGAATAATTCATTCAAACTATATGCTTGGGGGCTACAGTGAGAAGTTTTCTAGCTTAGTCACTCTTAGAGCATTTAGATGCAAAGACCTATGGTTTTCCGTCTAAATCCTCGGGGGCTACAGTGGGATACTCATATAAAATGCAAAAAGAAAATTAAACTTACAAGTGCAGTGATCTTGAGATTGGTAGCACTCTCAGGAAGCAACTTGCCAAAAGAAAGGCTGTTTCCTTGCAAGATTTCTGCTTGCCGGAGAAGCTCCTCAAGACCGCACGTTGGAGATGTCGGCATTTCACCAGGAACCAGAGCGGAGCTACTTGGCGTAAGTGTCGGGTAGACTATCTTCGGGAACTCTACGGTTTTTCACAGGTGCGAGGCGCTACCGGCAGCATTACCACTCTCTACCACCGCCTTACCGCTACCGATGGCATCCTTAGCCGGAGCTTCAGCTATTTGTGTTGCGGTACTTTCTTGCGTTGCCTTTTCACCGACAACGGCAAGCTCCGCGAAGGCACCTGAGTCCACTTCCATGGCGGAAGGGCCAGATGCATCTTTGGCCTGTGAGCTTGTCGGGGCAGACGTAGGTTGTACGCTGGGAGTGACAGGGGCGATGGCAGGAGATGCGTGGGGAGATACGCCACGATGCAACATATCCTTGATATTTCTAGAAGCCCCCAAATTTTTGGAGGACTTCTTCAAACTGGTAGTGGCCTTCTTCCTGAAACATGCAAAAAGTATAAGTACAGGAATAAGACAAGCAATTGACAAATGTCGGAGAGAAAGAGGATTACACAACAGGGGGTGCTTTGGCAAAAGGAATCCCGGTAACCTTTCTTTTCTTTGCCTCCAGGGCGGCGGTAGTCTTCTTGGAGGCTCCACCCTCCGTCTTCTTCTTGCCTCCGTCGGCAGAATTAGAGGTGGAGCTCTTCCGCTTTCGCACCAACGGGACATCATCGTCGGACACGACGGTGATTTCCTTCATCTTTGGCTCATAGATTTGGACAGCCATGTCGTCCTCCTTTAGACTCTTAAGTTGTTAAGTGAAATCATAAGGTGTCAGGTGACAAAGGCAAGACGGAAGAACTGGAGCAAATGTCATACACGGAGAATAAACAAGTACCTCTGAGCACTTGCCCTCCTCGAACATGTCGTAGGTGATGGTGAAGCCACGCTTCCTATCCTTCACCTTCACGATGTCGTTGAGGCAGAGCTTGACGGAGTCGCTGGAGAAGTTGTCCTCGGAGATGGTGAGGCTATCCTTCCTCTCCTTAGAGTACTCGTGCATTAACTTCGAGCGTGCTGCAGAGGCTGGATCCTCCTGACGAACCAGCACATGGCTAGGTCCAATCCGATCAGACCCGTCTCTACGAACCACTCTATCCTCCTTATAGTGTGGAAAGCGTCGATGTCGGAGGGGAGGGAGGCTTGGGATATCCATGTTGAGGCTTCGACGGCAGCTCCATCGACAAAGTCCGGATACGTTGCTTCTCGGCCAGCCAGAGGGATATCTGGGCCGTAGAAGTACGTCCGTTGCAAGTTTTTACATGACTCATGGACGACTATGTCGGGGAACCGCAGGCCAGGCCGGATCTTAAAGCTAATTGTCCCGCTGTTCCCAAGCTCATCCTTGTCGGCTCCGACTTCCCTCTTAACGGTGAAGAAATAAATAAAAAGATCTAGCCTAGGCCTAATCCCTAAGTAACCCTCACAAAGCGCCACATAGTTGTTGAGCGCGAGGATGCTATTGGGGGAGAGGTTTTGACTTTTGAGGCTGAACCCGGTAATGGTTGAGGACAGCTAGGAAGAAATTGGAGATGGGCAGAAACGCCGCGTACCAGTTGGGTTTTGAGGTACACCTTCTCTCCGGCTTGGGGAGAAGGGGTGACCTCGCCGGCCGGCACCGCCCGCCAGGCGAGCCCCTCCGTCGCAGGGAGGTAGCCCTCGACGAGCAGCTCCTTGATGTCGCGGTCCGTGATGTCCGAACCGCGCCAATCCCCCTTGTGGGAGTCATTTTCCTCTTCCAGCAGCTCCAGCGCCGCTGGATTGTGGTCTCCGCCGGTGGATTCGACCACCGCGGACTTGGGGATCACCAGGCCTTCTGGAGGCATGAGGACGGTGCTCGCCGGCTTCGCCGCGGCATCGCCTGACGCCGCCATGGAGGGAGCAGAGCTGCTGCTAGCCATTGGGGAGATTGAGGTGGTGACTGGGAGGATTGAGGGGCTAGGGTTTTTCGCAATCACGCGGAGAGCTCGAGGAGGTGCTCGCTGAAGGAAGAAGACGACGCAGGAGGAGAATGAGGTGAAAAATAAAATTACACCGCAGTTACAATTTATAACCTCCGGCATCAAGATTCGTGCAAGACGATTGAATGGTTGACGCGTGGGCGACATGTGCGGGCGCGTGCGCGGAAATTCACCATGTTCCCAACCATCGCCGCCAACGGTTCGTATCGCTCGCGCGGAAAAAATGGACATGATTGTGTTCTCTGCATGTGTGAGTTACGAGACGTTGCTGACCTGTGTCTACGACGTCCTAGCTGTCACTAGCAGATTAACCATCACATCGGAATATTCCGGCATGAACAGATCTAGTCCGGCTACGGAAGAGTACGATAGAAGATTCAACAATTCTCTGACTTACAAGATGAAGACGGAGAAAACCTTGCAGGGTTCTTTGGAAGGACTATAAGATATTGCTTGATCTCGGAGTTCTCCGGGGGCTACTGTTGGGGATATGCTATATGGGTATCCTCATAGCATGTCTCCTATCCGGATAACCCGGGTGGCCCACAGTTGGTAGCATGGCCCATAGCCTGATGGGCGGTCCAGTTAGATGGATCCAGAAGGGAGGCCTATGCCGGATAAAGGAAGGCCACGAGGGAGTCACTGACGTATCCGGAGCCTTGGAGTGCAAGACACGCTAGACTAGTTGTAAGCAGTGTAGGACTTTGTGACCTGTCCGGCTAGGACTTTTCCTCTAATCCTAGGACCTGGCGACTATATAAGTCGGGCCTATAGGAGCCTTTAGGACACAACTTAGTATCGATTAGCATACACCTCGCACAGCGAACCAATCCCTGTAACTCGACGTATTGCCCATATAGTGATTTATAGCAGGAGTAGGATTCCGCCACCGTTGTGAGATCTGAACCTGAGTAAGCTGTGTTACCTGGTACCCGTCAACCGTCCGTTTTCCCCACATCTCTAAACACGTATTGTGAGGACTCCTCCATGGCGTACTCGTCGGCAATACCACGACACCACCATGGGGTCTTTGTTTTCTTATTCTCTAATTTTATTTTTCCTCGGTTATGTGCATCTTTGATGTTTGCGAACATCTTGTTGGTACATAAACTAGGTGTAAGGTATCTTTGTGATATTAATATATTTTATTTATCCAAAAAACAAAACTATAAATGGAAAAATAGACTTGTTTTAGTTTTTCCTCGACCATGCATTCTACCACACTCTCATTTTGAGACACAATTACCAATATATTTCCTCTATGATCACAATAGATCAATCAGAATTCGAACTAAAATGGAATGTTCAAAACGTATGTGCTTGAATCTTCGGCTAGATGTGGGGAACTTCTCGACTTTTTCATGTTGATTATATTTCTCCAAAAAATACGGTATAGTTTCACCAGCCCTGTCAATGAGGGTGTTCGAAGTGATCGATGGAACAGGGACCCCGTTTTCCAGGGCCTCCAAATATGTGCAGTCCAGTAGGAATTACTCCATTAAGCATGTTAATTATTTTCTTGCTCGTGAGACCCACTGCAGGTACTGAATTTCCATCGCTGGTAATTGGACATTGGACAGTCGTTGGGCTCCCGATCGGAGATCCCTTTAATTGATCGATCAGTCTCATCCGACCTAAGACGTTCATTCGTTCGTGATCGTGATCGAGATGCCCGCCTGTTCGTGATCGTGATCGACACGAGTCACGCGACCGACTCGATCCCCGCCTTCACTCTGCCAGCGCCCAATCCGATCTCGGTTTCTTGCTCGCGTCGCGGCCGACGCAACGCCCCCTCGTTGCTTCCTCTTCCTTCTGGTTGACTTGTTCCATAAATCAGAATCCAGATCGATCACTGGTTGAACCTTGGACATGTAACAGTGGACTGGATCACGGAGCACTACAACACATCAATCTGATTGATTCAGTTTCAATCGACAATTCGACACCGATGGCACGTCAGCTAGTACGTCCCCGCACTTGTTCCCAGACTTATGTTGCTTCCTCTCTCACTCTCAAGTCTCAAATTCGAAACTAAATTATTTTGTTAATTTATTCCTTCGTAAAAACAGGACGATGAACAGGATGATGCTAATAATATTCGTATAGAAGGTAATAATGCTCACACTGCTTTTTGATACAACATGAGGTTTGTTTACTGCTTTAGTGTTATATTTACTCTTTTTAAATGAATGCTTGATATATTTATAAATACCTTACGGAATAGCACATTCTGAAGTTATATAATTGATAAACATATGATTTTTTGTTTTACAAGTTATGGAGTTTAAACAAAATGAAGGCCTTATTTTGTAAGTCGCACCGGGGCCTCCAAATCTTGGAGATGGGGGCTGATTTGCACTTGCACATGTTCCCTCGCAATCAACACGGTTATGATGCCAGATAAGAGACCAAAAAGTTTTGATCAATTTTATCTTGAATTCAGCTAAAACGTGACCAAAAACTCTGAGTTGTTTCTCTGGGACTAGAGAAGCAATATCTTTCAGAGATCGCGACCGGTCAGAGTTAAGATGAAACGTTGAACACGAATTCGCAAATACGTACCCCTTTGTTTCATAACCCTTAGGTGCTATAGGATTCCCTACCTTCCATCGACGGTGCCACCCATCTCCCTAGCCTCCTGTGGCCCTATGATCATGGAGGCACGATGGATCCCGATTGCTTGCTGGCTGGAGTGCTCCATTTTATGATTTTTTTAGGTTGGTTAGGTCGGGTGTTCTACTCAAGGAGGCATGCAGTGGCTCCCTGGAGATGGAATAAGGTTCTCCCCATCTAGCCCATGTCCTAGCGCTGCGTCTAGCGTCATCACGAGGCATGTGGTGGCGTGTCTCCGACGGATCTTTAATTTCTTGATTTGGTTGTTGTTTGTCTTTGATGGGTCCACTTGGATATACAATCTTCGTTCTTCTATTTCATGTGTCTATATGTTGTATCCTTCTGATTTACGCTTCTCTTCATCGGAATGGTTGTTGTTCTGGTGTGTTGTTCCTATGTGGCATTATCATGATGACTCACATATATGGTTAATATGAGACCCAATACCTCGAAGGCGGTAAGATAAAAAGGTTTAAGTAGAGTTGATCTGAAAACCGTGTTGAGAAACTCGGTAACAATAAGGGGAGTACTGCAGTCATAAGTGATTCTTGAGGGATAAAGTTGACATCACGGAGCGTAATATTTTGATCTGTTTATCTTAATAATTATTAAAACTTGGAAATATCAAAAAACTTGTGGTTGGAGAGTGTATTCATAGTGCTTAGGTTATTGGATTGTTAGGGCGCATTACCCACCTATATATCCGGAGTTTATAATTATATTCTAATACATATTATTTCTCTTATAATTATCTTTTGTATCCGATTTGTGTGCACAACTACATGTGAAACCTTATGCTCATGGCCTATTTCCATCCATTGATCAATTAATCCCCAAAACAACAATAACAAATTCCTGGTATGGTAAACAAAGATTCTACGGGTTCTCCAGGTCTTGTTTAAAGTAGCATTTTACACCAAGCAAAAAACTTCTTAAGGATTTGATAAACTTAGGTCTTTCATGAAAAAGCAAGCTATATCCATAATCCGGATCAAAGGCATCATTACACCTAGCTTTTGGCTTTTGGGTAGGTTAGCGGCTGCGAGGGCTTTCGTTCTTTTCTATTTGCATCTTAGAAAAATTCAGGCCATTTAGCTACACAGTTATTAGTACACTATGATGTGCTTTTATGTATCATAGAAAACCATGCATTTTCTCTTTTTGCACAAAAAATAAATGACATGCATGCAAAATGGGGTAATTAATTACTACATAGGTAATCATGGCAAATTTGGACAGGAGAATCACGATAGGCCGTGGCCTCAAGCAACGTATAATAGTGTAGATTAAATCCGAACAAGAAAGGGACTCAGAATGTAGATTAAATCGGGATGGAGGGAGCCCTTCTCATCGTTGTTCTCTAACTTTTTTCCTTCGCTCTATGGAGAAGCTTGCGACGGTCCGCTACAGCTACTCCCTCCGTTTAGAAATATAAGATGTTTTAAGTTTGTGAAGGAGATGTATCTAGATATGTTTTAGTGTATAGGTTCAAATAAATCTAAATACTAAAAGATGTCTAAATATATCTTATTCACAAACATAAAACATCTTATATTTCAAAACAAAGGGAGAAACGTAGGCATGGAGGTGCTCACCATCAGGAAAGACCAACACCGGCGTGAGACAGTGACGCCACCGCCGTACCCTATCTTTGGAGGCAAAAATACAACCTTTCTTCAAGGGCTCGTTGTTCTGGACAATCGATGAGTCGTTTCTTCTTCTGGAGGACGGCGGCGGCATGCCTGTCCGAGGTTTCCTCTGCTTCATCCTCGCGGACGAGTCTTTCAGCGCATATCACCGCCCCTAGGGTAACCTGATCTCGAATATCACACGTCCAATTTAACCGAGATGCGCGGAGAACTGTGCCTCACTCACAGAGGGTGGCGCCAGCATGGTCCAGCTAAGACTAGCCCCAATGGGGGTATCATAGGTAGTATCATGCATCACATGCATGCAAAATGCTTATATGTCACTGCAATTAATAATGAAAGAGATTGTGTTGGTATCATAGGTAGATACGGTATCATAGCATATAGAACTAAAAAAACTAATCCAAAATAAATCTTGTACACAAATTTACATTAAGATTCTATAAAATAATAAATACACTAAGACTATGATACTACTACATGATACTATGCATTATAGAGATGGTATCATATACTAGTATCATATGCATGATACTACTATATGATACTTTCATTGTGACTAATCTAAGGCTCGTAGACTCTTTGACAGTTCAACATGGATATGGGCATGGCGCGACATGGTTGGCTCAAAATCGCGGATCCACCATGATGGGTTTGTCGTCACATCATCCCCAATCAAGACTATTTTCAACCGATAGCCTCGTTTGAAAACGGTATAGCTTTTCGAGTGGATTCTTACAATCCCACTTGACATATCACCATCCTGATACATACACGCTTGTCGAGTACACAAACAAAATTGTTCATGGTTATACGCTCCAAGCATAGTTCCTATTTAGCTTGTACTAGTTCACTATTAGAAAAGAGTGCGGAATTGAATTTGCGTGAGAGACCATGAGACCTAGTTTTCCAAGTGTTGATGATGTCTTCACTTCACCCATGTCTTTTTTTTTTTACATTTGTTTCCGTAGAAGATTGGTTCTGCCCTATTTCAGCGGTGCTCATCGTTGATAGAAAGAAATCTCTCGTGTATGTGATCCGTGACCTGCTTCGGCATAGCACACAACAAAGCCAACCTCTTTGTTTCGTTTGCCTTAGCTTATTTTCATGGAAAGCGCATAAAAGACCAAATAAAAAGACTCTTAGCAGATCATGATCAATCAGGGAATTCCTATAAGATGTTAAACCCGCACGTACTTGAATCCTTGAATCCTCATATAAGTATCAGCCCGATGAGATTCTTAATAAAAACACTCTGAGCTAGTTAACCTGTTAGTAGCTAACTGGCATAGGTCTCACTCATCTCTTTTTACATTGGTACCGCCACCCGTAGATCAGTATGGTTACTAAAGTTACTTACCAGAAAACTCACAGACTTTCTTAACATAGAACTCATAAATTGTCTAGCTCTGTACACTTCCTTACATTGTTACCACCTCCATTAGCTAGTAAGGACCTATAGTATGCGCGATCGCGAATTCCAACATCGGCAAATCGACGAAGTTACACGTTTTGTAATTTTTGCGATCAGTCAGTAATTCCTAATGCCTTCTATGCCTAAGATCTATCACGATCATATCTAATGTATGGAGGCACAAAATATGCATAGGAAAATTCCAAGATAGAATAAGCTATTCACCATTTGGTTGGGACAACATTGCTACTTATATGAGACTTGGGTGGTAACCAGTGACACTACGTCATTTGTCCTCGGGTAGGTCAATATCTAGACATCACTGGGTTATGAACTTGGTGCTCTAGGTAGGTTTTTGGCTATAAAAGCATCGACCGTTCTCCTCACGGACGCTCCAGTTTCTCTTAAATCCACCAAAACTATAACTGAAAAAATGGAAAAATTTCCGTTTTGCCCCATTCTGGATTCTAATTTTTTTATCTTAGACCACAAAAGCAACTACTTTCCACGGAGAACATGGTAAATCAATCGTAATTCAACAGAATGCTGGACCCAAAGACACAGACCTGCTTAAATCTTGGGCTAGATGAAGGGAACTTCTCGATTTGTTTCTTTGGAGTATATCTATATCAATCTAAAAAGAGCAAGCCTGTTAAATCCGAGACATCTTCACCATATAGAATGCAAAATCCAATGTCTTTTTTTTTGCAAAACGTAGTACAGATATAGAGGCTCATAAATACATACATACACTCAATCGTATGAAGAACGCACACACACAACCTACCCCTACGAGCACCTTCGAAAGACTGATCCAGCAGCTCTTGAGATCGACAAAGTCACCACAGACGCCTCGCTAACAACGGAAACATCGCCTGCCACAGAAGAATATTGTCTTTTTATGAGACACAAATAACCTAGGTTTTGATCTCTGGTCGGCTAAGGGCACCACCCGTCCTGACCATCCAACTACAGATTGGTTATGAAAAAATCAATGTCTCACGTGGCTCCAATTATGTATGATTTGTTGAAGCGATGTAAAAAGCGAGACTATTAGATCGGAGACATATTAATGGTATACAAGGCAAAATTCAACGTCTTGCGTGGCTCTAGTGATGTATGATGCGTTGAACAAACAAAATCATAGAAAACTGGTCGCTAATCACCTAAACATGCAAATTTCGCATGTATACAACACGTAAGAAGGGACTCCTGTCCGAGGGAGCAACAACCTTGGTGAAATACCAAGTGCCGGAGGCGACTGATCTGGTGGTCGAGCAGAGCGGGTTGTGCCAATGGGGAGGAGGACAGGTGGATTTGGCGTGGTGGCGGCTCGCCGCCGTCGTCGGCAAGCCGGATGGCGACCCTAGCAAGGTTGGGAGGCTTATAGGTGGAGTGGGCAACGCTGCATGTGAGCATTCAAGAGGAAGTACGCTGCATCGGTAGGGAATCAAATCCCACCATCGCCAGCTGCTGGCGGGCTTTGCCTGCGGCATGTGCCGGCGACGGCGAGGGGAGGTGGTGGAGAAGGGGTGGTGTCTAGGTTTCCCACCTGTGTCGCCCTAGAGGGAGACGACGGGGGGAGGGGTAGCTACTTCACGTCCTGAGTCCCCCATGTCACTATCTTTTCCATCACGGTGGTGGTGACGTGAGGCAAGAGTGTATCTTCTAATTTTGTTGCTACACTGAAAATTTCCCGTGCGGCCTATGCCCACTCATAAGAGATATTCGTTCATATTAATAGGCTGAAAAATGGATAGAGCAATTTTGCTTCTTATTTTTAGATGGTTGATATATATATCAACCTTATTTGATCCATGATTGTAAAATTTTGATTACGTTTGAATAATGCAATAAAAAGGGCTGTGTGCATCAAATGATGCAGAGGCCGGGACGATGTTCCCCATTTCGAAAAAAAAAACAGATATTCGTAATAAAATGGTGACATGCTCAACTCTCTTTCTACCGATCTCACTTTGCAGCCGCAATAAATTGTCAGTCTACAAATGCAATATGGGGATCATGGGCACCACTTCGCTGAAATCCGCGATTTGGTTGATCATCCGCAACCGAGTCTTGACTGCTCGCAGACTCTGCTCGTGAAGACGTCTGGCATCTGTTCATGGCTCAGTTTTTTTTTTTCGGGTAAATATGGAGCTCAGTTTTAATATTGGCTGGACTTGTGACGGCAGTCGCAACTATGTCGTGCTCCCTCAGCAAATGGTGGGCGCAAACAGGTGAAAAGCTGCAACGTACGATTAAACACAGATTCAATTCCCTGGTTATTTTGGTCGTTTGGAGCATCTGGACTAAAAGGGGCAGGCGGGTTTTTGTTTAATTTTTCAAGCCGATCCCCTAAGTCATTGACCAAGTCAAATGGGAGGCAGGCAGGCAGCTAAATGGGCTTTTGGAAGCAAGGGTCGTTTAACTCTACTAGAGGTTTAGTTTTAGTTTCTTTTTCTTCTTATTACTGTAAGAGGGTTGTATTTTAAGTTGTAGTAGACGTGTTTTTGATAGTTTTCGTTTTTCTTCTCTTTGTCCATGTTATTTCTCAGACTTAGCCATATTTTGGATTTCTTTCTTGGACGCGACTACAAAGTGATCAGCCACTTTTTTACCATACGGTGTGGTCAGTTTTGACCAACAGATCTTTCAATTTTTGGAAACAAATCCAAATTTAAAACGGCAACGCACTGGATTCGGTGTGCCCACCAAGATAAGGCCCATAAAACACGTCCGCTAGCGTCCTAGCGCAAACTTCCTCGGCTGATTTGGTTTTATACAGTAGTAGACTTACATCTATCTGTTTCTTTCCCTGAAATAAAAGCTGCATGTATGCATCCTATAGCACTAGATTTACATCACATGGCGTGCTTTTGCGATAAAACATGTTACAATAATAGAAACTCTGGCCGTGTAATCTTGCATAGATTTTGCAGAAACTTAAATACAAAAGATTTAGTTTGTTTGACGTTTTAAGACACTTGCTTGAGCTTCCATGAGAGCAGAATTAGTGTAAAGAATAGCATATATATCACAAATGTATCCAGCAAAATAGCTGAATTTGAAGGGCATTAAGTATCCTTGGTATTATCAGAGATGAATCCTACAATATAGTAGATCTATTTACCAAAAAAAACCTGAATTCTTAAACTTTACCTAAGTTTTTTTAAGGTCATACTAAATACCTTTTGAGCAATAATGTGCAGCTAGTTTTTCCTTTTCATTTTAGAACATGGCTGACATGCAATAGGTTGTCCAGTGAAAAGCAAAGTGTAGTTGAGACTAAATAAAAACTACAGGTATAGTAGAGACATGAACTAAACAATCACGTAGGAAGGAAAATAATCAAAATTAAGTTGCATGTGTATGCTACATGTATGTAAAGAACAACTATAAACTTTAGGCAGGCGCAGAAGGATGCACACAGAGGCATATGTACAATCGATTAATAGCTTGTCATTAAATCAAGCTTCTTGTCACTATTTCAACACAATATCTGTTGAATAAAAGAGCAATTTACCAAGCGACTTAACCATAATAAATGCTAGATAAAACATGAATAGAATAATAGAAATTAGACTAATCATGTGAAATAGGGAATACATATTAAAGCAAATAACCAAACGGATTGCAAGACATAAAACTTGAGATACGATCAGAACAAAGTTGAGAAAGAGGATGTAAATCACAGCAGCAGCAGAGGAACCGCCAGCGTTCGTGTTGGCACCGTCGTCAGCCATGTCGTCGAGGAAGAGGTTACTGATGTCGGGGAAGAAGTCCTCATTGGGGAAGACGTCGGCGCTATCGCTATCTATGAAGGAGTCCGTGATGAAGCTAGTAGTCACGCCAATAGCGCTCCCCAAAACCCTTATCGCCATTCTCCCGTACAGGACTCGAAGCAGCGGGGTCTCGGAAGCCTACTGTCCCGGCTCACGGTGCACGTCGCAAAAAAGGATGGGGAAAATCTAGGTATCATAGTGCTCTGGAACTGGAGGCACAAAGGGTTGTGCGACGGTGTGTCAGATAGGAGGCGCGACCTCCCTCTTATAGGCACAGAGGGAAGGCAGACAGGATACGCAGGAGATGAAACGAGGAGGCGAAAGTTGAAGCAACAGGCGGCAACCAACCGGACAGCCTCCACTCAGTTTGTATTCATTTTCTCTTAGCTCGTATTAAAAATATACTCGAGAAAAAACGTTTCGGCTTCTGTACAACTGTTTATATACCATCATGCGTGGCAAAATAAAGCTCGGCTCAGCGAGTTTCCTGCAACCCGTGGCGTGGCGTGGCGTGGAGAGGGCGAGGCGAGGCGTGGCGTGGTGTGGTGAGCGAGGAGGAGGAGGAGCGCGTGTATATGGCTCCTCTTCTCAAGCTCATACAAGAGGTGGAAGAGCTCTCCTTATAAGCTGGTCCAACTTCCACTCAACTAGCAATGTGGGACTAAACTTTTGTCCCAACTCTTGTCTTACATGAATGAGCCAAATGGGCCTCTAGAATTTTAGAAATTTATTGGCATATAATAAATGGGCTGATCCTATTTAGGGGAAAAAATTATCTTTGGTTCTAAAACATTGTTTATATACCTGTACTACAATAGAGACTGTTAAGTTGAACTTTCACCTAGAGCTTTATGTTATATTAGGCTGCAACTTATATAGTGGACTATGCCTTGAACTGCAAGTTTGCTGTGAACCTAGCTTTACACAGAGTCTTGACCGATACTAGGCTACCGTGGGACTTCCCCGCGGGTGGAGCTTATACGTCATACTCCATGGACTTTCATGACTTTATTAGAAAGCACCCTAATCTCATAGAGTGCGACGTTTAACAGTCACACTCATATAGGTGTGTTTTTCAAAAGATGTTCTGCAGGACAACATCTCTACTTAATATAAGCCACTTAGAACATATTAAGATAATAAATCAACCTGCCGTGCAGAATAGAAAAGTATTGCATATTTATGGAGTGGTTTCTATTAAAAGAGATACTTTCTTATCAGCTAACCAACAGCTTGCCTCCCAATTCTAATTCATGGGATCTTCGATCACATAGAGTGGTTTACCACTGTGGAAAACTCATATTCTGGGTCTCATATCCATCTCCTTCTATGCATTTTCTATCATGTTGCGTGATAGACCCTTTGTAAAGGGATCTGCCAAGTTTTTAGATGTTTGGATATAATCCAATGCAATAACTCTGGAGTTTCCCATTTTCCTAACAGATTTGAATCTCCTCTTCACATGTCTTGATGATTTCATATTATCTTTAAAAATATTTACTTTGAAAATCACAGTTTGATTATCGCAGTTCATAAAGATTACGGGTATTGGTTTTTAACCACAGGTAAGTTCATCAAGAGTTCACGAAACCACTCTGCTTCAACAGTGGCTGTGTCTAATGTTGTGAGTTCTGCTTTCATAGTTGACCTCGCTAAGATGGTCTCCTTGCAAGACTTACAAGAAACAACCCCACCAGCAAGTGTGAATACATATCCACTCATGGCCTTTATCTCGTTAGCATCAGATATACAATTTGAATCACTATAACCCTCTAGTACCCTCGGATACCCGGTATAGTGAATGTCATAGCTCGAAGTGACTTTTAGATAGCGCATAACTCTCTCAAGAGGATGCCAGTGATCATCTCCTGGATTTGAAACAAATCGACTGAGTTTTCTCACAGGAAAGGCGATGTCAGGCCTCGTGGCGCTAGCTAAATACATAAGCAAACCAATAATTTGGGAGTATATAAGTTGGTCTCTAGCATTTCCTCGATTCTTTCGAAGCAACACACTAGGATCATACGGTGTAGGAGAAGACTTGAAGTCGCTATACCTGAAACGACTCAAGACCTTTTCCACATAGTGAGACTGAAGCAACGTAATCCCACCATCATCATCTCTCAATAGCTTGATGTTCAGGATAACATCATCTACTCCCAGATCCTTCATCTAAAAAGAATGAGATAAGAAATCTTTGACCTCCTTAATTGTGTTAAGGTTGGTTCCGAAAATCATTATGTCATCAACATACAAACAAAGGATGAGTTCCTCACCCCCACCATGGCGATAATAGACACAATTGTCAGCTTCATTTACAGCAAAGTCTGCAGTAGTTAAAGTTCTTTCAAACTTCTCATGCCACTGCTTAGGGACTTGTTTTAGGACATATAAATACTTCAACAACTTGCACAACTTTCCTTCTTGACCACTTACCACAAAACCATCTGGCTAATCCATGTAAATTTCCTCATCCAACTCTCCATTTAGGAAAGTTGTCTTAACGTCCATTTGATGAACGAGAAGACCATGAGAGGCAGCCAATAAAAGTAGTAGTCAAATGGTGGTAAATCTAGCGATAGATGAGTAAGTGTCAAATAAGTCTTCAACTTCTTTTTGAGTATAACCTTTGGCCACAAGCCGTGCCTTATACTTCTCAATAGTACCATCAAGCTTAAGCTTTTTCTTAAACGCCCACTTGCATCCTACAGCTTTGCACCCATAAGGACGATCATTGATCTCCCATTTTCCATTAGCTAAGATGGAATCCATATCACTACGGACGGCTTCCTTCCAATAGTCAGCATCAGGAGATGCATATGCTTCTGAAAATGGAAGTGGGAGTGTCATCCACAAGGTACATAATGAAATCATCGAAGAATCCAATTTTTTTCTCGAGTTCATCCCACATATCCTTGCCATTGATAAATGATAGATATGAATCGACAATATTGTCGCCAAGAATGCTGATCAAGGAATCCTTGAAAGTGGTATCATGTTTTTGGAACACCTCTTCCTAAGCAGGATTAAGATCTCCCCCAAGTGTGCCATAGATGGCGTTTTATAGTTGTGAGATTCTACACATTTTTTATGGTTTCTATCGATGGTTTTCGTCTGGATTTGATGGTTTTATAGCTTTACCTAACGCTAATACTTCGATACCAAAGAAAAGTTGGTTTTTAACGTGTTTTTCAGGTTCTGAACATCAATAGATGGATTTAACAGCAAAAACACAATATTCAGACGAAAACAAGCAAGTCTCTATTTGAAAGCAATCGAGGGGAGTTTACTGAAGCTTTAACGAGCAACTATACAGCGGGAATATTTTCCGGCCATATAGTTCCTACCGTATAAATGCCATCTCCTTCGTCTTATTAAAAGGGACAACTTTCATGAAGAGGCTGAGGACAAAAACAAAACACACGAGCCGCCATACCATCCAGAAGGGAGAAAGAAGGGATCCAGAGAAGAAGGGGAAGACGTTCTTCATCTCGCTCCACGATCTTCGATCTCCTAGACACCACACCTCCATAGCCATTACTTGTACTTGAGAGAGAGATCTCCAGCTTGCAAGACTAGGGTTTGAGATTGTTCTTCCCATCTTTAATTGTGTTGGACTTGTTTCTATTTCTTATTGTGGATCTCCACAGTAATATCAAGAAAAACTCCCTTTATTTAATAATATCAATGATGCTTTCTTCTCTCATGTGTGAGTAAGTTCCCTTGGGCGTGGGAGACGTAGGGGATTGGTGAGATGTGATGTGCCTATATAATTTTCATTAAGTTTGTGGTTGATTTTAATTATTATATTATGTGTGCTTGACTATCTGTGGGATGCTTAATGCATGTTGTCCAATTAAGGGCCCAGACAATATAATGCTTTGTTCTAGATAGATAGAATCTTGTTTGCTAGCAGACCGGTGACCCCGAGTGACACGGGGATATCAATGGGAAACTAGTTTGACTCGAGGATAACGAGGAGCAACCGAGCTTATTGCATTAGTCCAATCCAAGGAGCTTAATTGCTAAGCAACCTGGAGGATCTTAATTGTCTAGTGACTGACCATGATTGTGGTAAACAGGCTAGTAGGATTATTGATGTTAGGATGAAATCTACCAAGAGGAGTTCCGGCTAATTATGGGTTGCTTGCCTACGCACATACTTATAAGATTATAATTGTTGCACTTATCACTCATCCACCAAACACATTCACTATCACCATGAACTAAAACTCCCCGCGCCTACTTCGTCATCTGCAAAAAAATCATTCTTTACTTTTATGCTTTTTATTTCTGAAGTTAACATTTTAGTTTTATTTAAATACAATCCTTTAATCCAAATTCTATTCTCATTTTCAACACTTGCAGTCAATTCACTCGAATACCTGTGATAACTTCAGGTGTGACAGAGACTTCACCAATAAAAACTTACCTTTGGGCTCCTTGTGGGATCGACATCTTAACTTTGAAACTATCTACAAACAATCTATGCACTTGCATCCATCAAGCTATTTTCTGGCGCCGTTGTCGGGGAGCTAAGTGCTAAGTGTTTTGTCTCTTGGCATTTTAGGTGTTACTATTACAAGATGGTCTCCCTAGGAGACAAAGGGTCTACACGCTCTGGTAGGGCTTACCTACCAGATCATCTTGATCGCGTACCTACTCAAAGGTGCGAGGAAATTATTGAAAAACTTTTGAGGTCGAACAAAGTTGAAGTTGAAAACCTAAGTGACTTCATGGAAATCATGTCCATTCATAGGACAACCCCCAAGAAACCTGAGAAGACTCTCAGAGAATATAGTGCTCCAAATTCTGCATTTTTGAAACAACCAATAGAATTTCCTAATCCTGGAGTTAGGGAATATCGATTTGGTGGTGAAATTATTAAAATTTTGTAGGAAAAAGCTTTCAGTGGAATGGAATATGAGGACCCAGGAAGACATTTTAGAGAGTTCAACGATGTGATTACATCACTTGGACCAAAAGGTTTGCCAAGAGAATTCTCTCGTCTAGAACTATTTTGTTGGTCTCTCAAAGGTAAAGCTCTAGACTGGTTACATTCTCTCCCTCGGCATTATATTAAATGTTGGGAAAACTGCATTATTAAATTTATAAACAGGTTTAATCATTTTACAAAGGTAACAGAACTTAGAAATAATATAGGCAACTTTAGTCAGAACATGGGAGAAAATTACCCACAAGTCTGGGAAAGATTCTTTGCAATGATCAATAGTATTCCTAATCATGGCTATTCTGAGTCAACTGTTTGCCACTTATTTTACCACGGTCTTAATACCTAATGCATAGAGTTGATAGATTCATCAGCAGGAGGATCGATAAATACTTTAACTGTTAAAGCATGTTTGGAATTAATGGCTACTAGGGATAAGAATGATTCTTTATAAAATCCTGATTTTGGTATAAAACCGGAAAAAGGAATACTTTGTATAAATCCTAACCTTATGCCTGAAGTATGCAAGACCATGAAATAAAAAGGTATACCTTCTGAACTTGTTAAGGAAAAAAAGTAGATTTTTTACAAATTCTTACTAAAGAGGATGAAACTAGGAAAGATTTTCAAGAATTAAAACATCGATATGCCAAATATTACAGTAGCTTGCATAAGCAATTTCAAAGACATAAAAAGATTTTGGACGAACTTACAGAAAATTATGAGGAAATTGGCCAAGAAATAAAATTATTTAACAAGTACCTTAGTATGATTGAAACCCAATGTGAACAAATAGCATCTGGTTATCAAATTTTTCTTCGCGATGATATAAATATTCCTGTTTCTACTAATGTTGTTACAAAAAGAGGTGCAGTTGTTAAAGGACCACCAGAATATGAAGCTAAAAAAGATCGAAAGGAAAAAAACATTTGCTTAAAGCAAGCCAGGAAGATGATACATTGGTGGATCCTCAAGATGAGACTACTTAAGACACACAAGATCAAACCTTGGAGGTGAATAATGATACACATGATGAAAATTATAACTCTGATGGAGAAACTGTTGATCCAAGAGAAGAAGAAGACACAAGCAAAGAATTTGAAGTTGTTGCAATAGAAAAGAAGAAGAATGATAAGCAACAACAAAAGAAGCAACTAAAGAGCCTGATCCTCCACAAAAGATAAAAGATAAGGGTAAGAAACTTCCATATCCAGACCGTAAAAAGAAAGCACCAGATGAGGCAATCTATAATTCTTTTACAAAGGCATTAAGTGATCTTCGTCTAGAAATTCCATTTGTGGATGCAATAAAAGTGCCTGCCTATTCTAAATATCTTCGTGATATTCTTAATAGAAAGAAAGAGATAACTGAAACCATCGCCATGGTAACTAGTTATCCCGCTAAAGGGAGGCTTTTGTCTAAGTCAGGAGATCCCGGGATACCAACTATTTTATGTTCAATAGACAAAACTGATATTCATAGTGTAATGCCATACTCCCTATATAAAAGGTTAGGATTAGGGGAATACTCCCCCACTTCTATCACTTTACAGATGGCTGGCAAATCCACCAAACAACCTGTTGGTATGATTGAGGATGTTCTACTAAGAATAGATGAGCATGTTATTCTCACTAACTTTATTATTCTTGAATTGCCGTAAGATGAAAGATTATCTAAATACTTGGAAGACCCTTTTTTAGCACTGCAGGATCATCAGTTGATTGTGCTGCAGGGAAGATAATCTTCAATGTTTATGATGCTGAAATAATCCGGTATTTTCCAAAGAAACTAGAAGCAGGAGAAAGGTATGTTCCACCGGCAAAACGAGTTCATGTGGTAAGTGCCTTTGATAAAGGGCAACCAAAGGTAAGAATTCGAGAACGGAGAAGGGGTTGTAATATTTAACCATTCTTAATAAATGCTTAATGGGAGTCAACCCATCATATGAATAAGATAAATTAAAGTAAGATAATAAGATGTTCATCGCGTTCCTACAAGTTTTCACAGACATTTACTCGGATGTGCTCCCGTAAAGATGCAGCTATCAAAAAGTAGTAGAAATATCAACTGAATAAACATAGATTTAGAGTAGAAAATAAAGTTTGAGTTTTATATGTAGAAAATGGCCTAATAATATTGTTCATATAAAAAATGCATCTCTAAAAATTTGGGTAAAAAAAGCATGTTTCAGGAGTTGTAATGACCAACTATACAGCAGGAATTTTTATTCCGGACGTATAGCTGTGGCGGTATAGTTATCAACAAAATTCTCAAAACTTGGGGTTCAGATACAGAAGGTTTGACGACCAACTATACGACGGGACCATTTGGTCTAGTTGTATAGTTGTGGCCGTATAGTTGTGATCTGGCGTTGGGAAACCCTAACTCTCGTCGCCGCCACAACTATAAAGCGGGAGCTACCTAACCCGGTAGTATAGCTCCCGCCGTGTAGTTTAGTCCGACCACTTAAACGGGTCGGGGAAGGCTAGTTTTATTCCTTCTCTCATTATTTGTCTCAACCTCTCTCTCCAAACTCTGAAAACCTCTCAAGAACTCTCAATTCTTCGCGGATTTCGTTTGAGTGGGGGAATCAATAGATCGGTATGTTTCTCTCCCTATCCATGCTTTATTTTCAGAATTCCATGGTTGAAATCCTCTCATTGAATTAGTATATGAACTCAAGCTTGATTGATTTTCTCTTCTAATTTCTCACGTTAGGGTTGAATTCCTCCACGTAGAATCATTCATATATCATGTAGAAACTATATACCTAAGGTTTTATGTTGAAATTTCTCAGTGCATCAAGATGAACAATCTCAGTAGTATTTTTCGCAAGAGCAAGCGCCAACGTGGTGAAGGCTTGGGGCTCCGGGATGAGCTCGACAACAAGTGTTCCATGGTTTTGGCGAGGAAGGTGATTCCCACACGATGGGCCGATAACGGCTTTCTCAACTCAGTAGAGTTGAAGGCGGACTTCGACTACCTGTATGCAAATGCAGGGCTCGCCAACCTCGCCAATGCCAGCCAGTACACCTTCGAAGGGCTCAACCATGAGTTCCTCGCCTCCTTCTAGGACTACTACAAGGAGAAAGGTAATGCATGCATGATAAATTTCACCGTTAACCAATGGCCGTATCAAATTACCTATCAACAATTCTGTGATGCTTATGGATTCCCTCAAGAAGGGGAATCAACTGTTACAAACTTTTATAGCATCTCGAGTGTAGATACTTGGGAGGTTGTTTCTGTTAATGGTGGAAGGGGCTTCTATCAGAAGAATATGTCCACCATTCAGAACCCAACCATCTGTTACTTTGCTATGTTTCTTACTAACACTTTGTTAGAAAGAGGAGATACCGGCTCGATGGCCAATGCAGACATGGCCATGATCACCAAGGAGATCTTCCCAAAAATATTGAACTAGAATCATCAAACTCTAATCATCAAAATTAGGGTTAACAAAAACTTTTCTAAATAAAAATATGAAAGCATGCATGTGTGTATGCATTCCAATTTGAATTCTTTTGAATTACCTTGCTTGTGTGTTTCTTTGCTTGTAAAATGATTCTTAGGTGAAATAAACATCATCTAAACATTTCCCAAACTTTTCCCAAAGACAAATAAATCAAAACAAACAAATTAAGTGAATGGTCACTTTTGCCAAATTAACTCCCATGCCTACTTTGGCTATCTCTAACTTTCATAACTTAACAGAAACTTGTTTGGACCTTTGCACCCCTTGATAGTACTCATAACAAAGTATCAAGGCCCACCTTGTGATCATCCAGAAACATTCAAATGCATAGTTTAAATGACAGTTTAAAATTGAATCTATATCATATGGGAAGATCCCACTTTTTCAAAAACCACTCAAACAAGCTCAACTTTCAAAACCCAAGCATCTACAGACTCACCAGCACATGCCTAACACACCCACCAAAAATCTTTTCAAAATTCAAAACTTGAATTCATGCGGCCATTTCATCAAACATCTTGCAGATTCAAATCAACAAAATCACAAACAGTATAGTGTGCAGTGATTCTGGCCTAACTTGTTCCCTCTCTAGACACCACTAGCCTTAGTAGATCATCTAACGAACTTAACTAATCACTAGCACCACTGTGATCTCGCCAATGTCATCAATGGTGAACATCCGAGTGCACCCTTGCCACCCACATGTCGACAGTGAGCTAGGAGAAGCACCAAGCCTAGCCAGCATGTATGGGAGGTAGCCCATGCCTCACCGCCCCCTCTCGACCAATCCTGCCTCGCGAACAATGCCTAGAACCGCCAGGAACGCCGCGCCCGTGCCGCTGTCGACCATGCCGACGTGCGCCGCAGAGCACGCACCGTTCTCACGCAACCCGACCACCTCGAGCCCTCGCAGCCCGCCAACATGCTCCCCACCATCCCAGGAACACGCCAGACATGCCCATTTTACCGCCCGTGCCCCGTAGCCACCGTTCGCCGTCGAAGACGCCGCCTCTACCGCACAGAACGTAGAGCGTTCCAGACCGTTTGCCACCGCCCCTACACGCGCATTAAAGCCATAGAGCATCGCCAGGAGACCACCGATCGATCGCCACCCTCGGCCATGCCTCTAGCAGCCCTTAGCCATGTCACCGCCATCGCCTGCCCATCCCGTTCGGTCTCACCATCGAGACTATAAATAGAGGCCTCCCCCGCTCGATTTCTTCACACTATTCCACTCCCCTCTCCTCACTGATCGTTCCACCCCGTTCCCGGAGCAAGGCAAGCAGCGCATCGCCGGAATTTGGCCAGAGCCCGCCGCTGCTGGAGAAGAAGGAAGCCAATGATTGGAGCCGCCCCAGGAGAAGCTGTCGGTACCAGGAGGTTCGCCGTCGTCGACTTCGTTGTTCGCCCACCTCGCCTCGAGCCGGTGAGCCTCCCGACCCCCACCGCCGTTAGGGTTCTCTGGCCGCTGCCCGTGTACGATGAACCCGAGCCGTTGGATTACAACTAGATCCAACGCACCACGTTCCGTCACCCGGCGTTTAAAGAGCCACCGGTGGAACCCCCTGTCGATTGAGCCTCAGCCATGAGTGACACTGGGCCGGCCCATTAGCAGTTCCCGCGCAGCCCAGTCGTTTGAATTTAACTTTTCCATTTTAATTCAAACATAGTTCTGTACCCAGTTTCAAAAATCAACCCAGCTCGATTCAGTGAACCAAATTGAATGAAACCAATTTTGTTTGAAAGGTCTGGAAATACTGAATCCAAGCCCATTGGATTCAAATCATTTGAATATATATATCAACTTTAGTAAAAATAACAAGGCAGAACCTTTTCTGCATTCAAACATTTTTCAAATATAAACTATAATAGCTTTTGAGTTGATTCCAACTCTCAAAATCACATTTGATCATACCTTTTAGAATATATAAAAACATATGGGTTTACTTACAGAAATAATGTTCAAGTAATAAAAGAATACCACATAGGCATTTCTAGTCATATATTTTTATTTGAAATAAAAGGTTAAATCTTATTAAATTGTGACACCACTTTAAATCACATTCCCATGTACTGAAATGTGTGGTGATGACATGTGCCAACATGATCCCATGTTTGGTTTGGAGAATATTAAATCTTAAGTAGTTTTTCAATGAGTAGAAATTACTTTTCTAAAAATAAAAGAAATTAAACAAAGCTTTAATCTTGTAATGTTAGTGATGATGCTAGATCATCTATAGGACCCTTTTGTGTGATGATTGAAAATAGTTAAGTATTGTTTGGTGATTGTGTACCTCGTATTTATTCATAGACGCTAGTACCGACCAAGGATACGAGGAGGAAGGAGGATACTACGAAGAAGAAGCCAAGGAGAACTTCAACCACTGCTCTGCACAAGGCAAGCTTTACTAACCAAGTGGACCAATGCAAGCTAACACTTGCAAGATACTCTACTTTAGCAAGCCAATACTTGCAAGCTAACACTTGCAATTTAGCAAGCTTAAGCCTAATACTACTAGTTGAATGTGCAAGCTAACACTTGCAAGATACTCTACTTTAGCAAGCCTTACTAATCAAGTTGACCTATGCAAGCAAATACTTGCTTGTTACCATGACAACTATATGCCTTAAGCATATGTGATCATACCCACTTGATAACCCCATTCCTAGTTTTACTCACAAGTTTTATACTTTATTTCTTTATCAAAGCTATTACTTAGAGCTTACTTAAGTGAATTTGTATATTCTAGAGAGATAATTGAAGGTTGCATAAAGAGCATAAAACTTGGCCTAAGCTAGATAATCTTTATGTCATCCTAAGGCATGAGATTGAACTTAGTAAAACTCCACTAGTTTACCACCCCTCATTAGTACTTACCCCCACTTGTAGATGCTAGTGCTAAGCATAAAACTTGAACAACTTTAGATAGGAATACTTGGTGGAAAAATGGTTATGAAAACCTTGGAATGATGGATCATTCTATTGAGATGTTTTGACATGTTTTTCCAAACACCAGATGATTTTGGTGATGAAAATGTTGAGGCATGAGCCTTAGCCCTTTATAAAACTTATGGTTGTCTGGATGCGATACCATTCCAATTTTTACTGTACAACCACGATACCCAAGAATTGGGTAAGGCTTGACTGGAAACTTATATACCTTAGTACTGGTTCCCTCACGGCCAAGGTTTGAGCTGAGGCTACCTTGTGAAGATTGTCCACCTGTGCAGTACCCAAGATGACAGTTGGTCATGGTTGGGAGGCCAAACTCACAGGAGAGGTGCCTATACAAGGGCGTCTAATTGAAAGGTTAGGATTGATTATCCGCATACTGAGTATGGTGAATTCAGGATTTGTTCCTAACGGATGTATTGAATTTTGTGGTGAAAGTGTACAATCTCTGCAGAGTGTCGAACTATTCGAATAGCGGCGTCCGCGGTTATGGACAGTTGGAGTTGCCATACTGTTTCCCCGTCAGATGTTTTCAAAATGACTTGTGAAATGAATTGAGATTTTGACTTGACCACAACAGAGTTGTGATATGAAAAACAAGTTCCCACTTAGGTGTTATAAAACTTCAACTAGCATTCTTTGCTTCTGAACTTAGTAGAGGTAAATCTGGCTTTTTGCAAAACAACCCTAGAGTTTAGTGTCCTACTACAAAACCCCTTTCACTTGTTAGTCTTAGTTTGCGAGTACTTAAAGAGTACTCATGGATTTGTCCCTGGCTATTCCCATGGCCAGACTATGAAGAGGAGTACCTAGAGGATGGACCCCAGGAAGGTTACGACAACTAGGATCATCTCCCATCGTCAGCATTGCCTGTGACCCCGAAGATGGAGCTTCGCCTACGCTACCGTTATTATTACGTATTTCCGCTACTTGAGTTGTATTAAGAACTGGATCATGAGATCCTTATTTATGTATGACCTTATGTATGTTTTGTAATGGATGATGTACTATGGTATCCAATTCTGTTATGTCTCGCAAAAATGGTAATCCTGGGATTGCTATGTATGGCATAACAGGCATCTGGGATTAAAAATCCAGGTGTTGAAAAGTTGGTATCAGAGCCATCCTGACCATAGGAGACCCTAGTTAGACTGGACGTTTGAATCAAAAACTTAGTTTCAAAACCAAAAGAAGCAAATATTTACAAAAACTTATTCCCATTCTTATCACCTTGATTCTTTCATGAAAATTCATATTCCTCAAAAAAACTTGCAAAATACATAAAATTTGACACACTTGATCACTCTACTAACTTACTCATCCTATATTATTATAGATGGACGTGAAGTACAGCAAGTTTTATCAGTTGCGGAATGGAGAAGACCTTATCTTTGAGCGGGATTTGGACCAGCTTTCGGAACTTCTGGAGCGTCCGCACCCCGAGTTCTTCGGAGCTCAGCTCAATGATCAAGGAGGAGAAGATCTGTAGTGGCTAATTGTTGCAAGTCTCCGAGGAAAGATTGAACCTCCCACTGCAGAGGGAATTCAATTCACCTTAAGAGAGAACAACTGGCTCGATGGACTTGCCAGGGCCATGCAGGAAGCTCTTGCCCGTCTGTGTGGGCAGAGTATCAAACAGATCAAGGGTACCCGCTTTGAGTTTTGTCCAAGGCGTGATGCTAATGGACAGCCACTGGAAGCCCCATACCACCACGAGCTGAAGACTCAGTTGGACCACCTTAGCTCATGATGTACGATCGTCAGCAGGAGTTGGATAATTGTCGTGACTACTCCAACCACAAGTCCGCCATCATCAAGACGAAGGATCAGACCATCGCCATGCTAGCAAAGGATAGCAAGTCTCGTCGCCGTCAGCTCGATAAGAAGGAGCGCATCATTGCCCGTCTTCGACACCGTATCTCGTCTTTGGAGGAGACCATCCATGAGAGAAACATGCAGTTGGAGGAAAGGGAGAATGCCGGAGAGGATCTTCGTGGAGACCCCTACTCCTATCTCAGCGATGATGATGATTTTCTGGAGGATCAGGCTATGGACTTCTTCACCGATGAGGAGGATTTCGCCTTCATCAATGACGATGAGGATGATGAGGATGACGACTACACCAACTTCGAGGAGTAGTAGCACTTGAGCACTAGCGTAGTGAGTAGTATTCGGTCCCACTGTATCCTAGTTTCCAGAATGGTTCCTAAAACCATCTGTTTACCTTTGTTCTGGTGTGTGTTGTATCGTGTGCTATGAATGAATGAAAAGCAAGCTGCTAGAAAATCTGAGTCAAACTTTAAAAACTTTTCAAAATCCCAGAACCTTAGAAATTTCCCTCTTTTCTCATGATCTATCTCAATCTTCAGATGCCACGCGGAGGAAGTGATTTATCCCCGGACCCGATGTTGCAGATCCTGTAAATGTTGGTTTCTGACTGCGAAGCTGAAAGAGCCGAACGTCAAGCCAACCTAGCCACCCTTCAACAGATAGCCCAGATAGCCCATAACAATCAAGGCCACGGAAATCAGGACAACCATGGATCTAAGCTCAAGAATTTCCAGAACACCAACCCACCTGTTTTCACTAAGTCAGAAGAGCCCTTAGATGCCGATGATTGGCTGCAGACCATGGAAAACAACCTAGAAGTCACCGGAGTGGAAGCTAATGAGAAATTTTTGTTCGCCACCCACTATCTGGTCGGAGATGCCAGAGCATGGTGGAACAGCGTTCGTGCAATGACCGAAGGACAGATGATGACCTGGGAGGAATTCAAGGTCAAGTTTAGCAGAACCCATGTGCCACCGGGTTTGATCAAGAGAATGAGAGATGAGTTCAGAGAACTGAAGCAAGGACGGATGACTATAGTGGAATACCGTGACAAATTCTTGTCATTAGCTAGGTATTCCCCGGATGAGATCGACACTGAAGCCAAGAAGAAAGAAAGATTCTTGAATGGTCTGCATGATGAGATGCAGACAGTGTTAGTCAATATCCCCTTTGCTGATATTGAATCCCTTGTCGAGTCTGCCATCCAGATGGAAGGAAAGATCAACCAAGCCAATGAGAACCGCAAGCGTCGCATGATGCATCAGCCAGGAACCCATCAGACCCCAAAGTATCGCTCTAACCCATCTCCAGGATTTGCCCCGAGAACCAACATACCCCCGATTAACCGTTCGACCTATCCCAACCGTGGAAACCCTAGGCCCGGAGGAAATCACAAAAACCCTGGAAACTCTAGCAATTTCAACCGTGCCCCACCCAAGTTCAACAACAACAATGCTACCGCCAACACCAACACTGCCCCGAGGACTAGAAGCAATGATGTGCCTGTTGCAGCAAAGGACAAGTCGCAAGTGATTTGTTATGACTGTGGAAATAAGGGTCACTACTCCAACAAGTGCCCCAACAAGAAGAATGCCGCAGCCCCCAATGCAAATGCCCCAACTCAGCAGCAGCGTCGTGTTCAGACAGGAAGAAGGTTTGCCCCAGGGAACTCGCTCAACCGCAACGGCAGTCTTTTTCTCATGCATGCTGAAGAAGCTCAGGAAGCGCCAGACGTCATGCTGGGTACGTTTTCTGTTAATTCAGTACTTGCAAGAGTGTTGTTTGATTCGGGTGCATCGCATTCATATTTCACCGAAGAATTTGCCTGCACTAGTAAGATTCAACCAACCAAACTGAAGCATGTTATGATCGTCCAAATTCCCGGTTCAACCACCAAGGCTAGGCAAATTTGCAAAGCCGTCCCTATCTGAATCCATGGAATAGATTTTTATGCTAACATGATAATACTCGAAACTAAAGGTTTGGAAGTAGTACTAGGAACGGATTGGATGCCCAAACATAAAGGATTGATTGACTGTGCCAAGAAAGCCATCACCGTGACCAGTACCGCCAGAATATCAGTAGAGCATATATCTGAAACCTTACCTCGTCAATTCAAGTGCAACAAGAGTATAGCCCAACCTACCATTGACCAAGTCCGGATAGTCTGTGAATACCCCGATGTATTTCTAGATGTTTTGCCCGTATGCCCCCAGATTGGGATATCGAGTTTATCATTGAACTAATCCCCGGAACAGGACCCATAGCCCAGAGACCATATAGTATGAACCCGTCGGAACTAGCAGAACTGAAGAAGCAACTGGATTCCATGTTGGAAATTGGATTAATTCAACCAAGTGCGTCACCATGGAGATCACCTGTCTTATTTGTGGACAAGAAGGATGGAGGTAACCGTTTGTGTACGGATTATCAGAAGTTTAATGATGTCACCATCAAGAACAAGTATCCCTTGCCCAAGGTAGAAGATTTGTTTGATCAGTTGACAGGTGCCAAAGTGTTTTCTAAGATTGATCTTAGGACTGGCTATCATCAACTCAAGATTCGCGCAGAGGATATTCCCAAGACTGCCTTTACCACCAGATATGGATTATACGAGTATACCGTCATGTCTTTCGGATTAACCAATGCCCCCGCTTATTTCATGAATCTCATGAATAAGATTTTTATGGACTTCCTGGATAAGTTTGTCGTTGTTTTCATCGATGACATTCTGATTTATTCCAAATCAGAAGAAGAACATGGGCTACACCTAAGGACCATTCTTGGAACCCTTAGAGAGCATCAATTGTATGCCAAGTTTAGCAAATGTGAATTCTGGTTACAGGAGGTAGGATTCCTCGGTCACATTGTATCAGCCGGAGGAATTTCCGTTGACCCTGTAAAGATGAAAGATGTCGAAGATTGGCAAGCCCCAACCACCCAAACCCAAGTTCGTGCATTTCTCGGATTGGAGGGATACCACAGAAAGTTCGTAGAAGGATTCTCGAGTATCGCCAGACCCATGACCCAATTGCTAAAGAAGGACAAGAAGTTTGAATGGACCGACAAATGTGAAGCGAGTTTTCAAGAACTCAAGAGGAGATTGATTTCAGCCCCAATCTTAATCATGCCGGATATCACAAAGCCCTTTGACGTGTATTGTGATGCATCCAAGATCGGTCTCGGATGTGTGCTAATGCAAGAAGGCAAAGTTATCTCTTATCTATCTCGACAACCGAAACAACATGAGCAAAATTACCCAACCCATGACCTCAACTCGCAGCCGTAGTTCTAGCCCTGAAGACATGGAGGCATTACCTGATGGGAAACCGTTGTGAGATTTATTCGGATCACAAGAGCCTGAAGTATATATTCACTCAGAAGGAGCTGAATATGAGGCAGAGAAGATGGATTGAGCTAATCAAGGATTACGACCTGGACATTCACTATCACCCCGGTAAAGCCAATGTGATAGCAGATGCCCTTAGCAGATTGCCATGCCGCTTGAACTCCATGATTTTGAAGGAGAAACCAAGTTTGCACAAAGAGATGGAAGATTTCCGAATGGAATAAGTGAGTGAAGGATTTTTGGCTAGCATCGAACTTCAACCCACTTTGATCAGCCAGATCAAAGAGGCGCAGAAAGTAAATGGTAGTATCGACGGAATCAAGCATCGTATCGGTACAGGCAAAGTACCTGGATTCACCGAAGACGAAGAAGGAGTTCTGTGGTACAAAGGACGCCTTTGTGTACCAGCAGATTCTGAGTTGAAAGAAGTTATTATCAAGGAAGCTCATGATACTCTTTATTCTATCCACCCCAGAGGAACTAAGATGTATCAAGATTTGAAAGAGAAATTTTGGTGGCATAAGATGAAGAGAGAAATCGGAAGCTATATCGCCAAGTGTGATATATGTCAGCGAGTCAAGGCCGAACATCAGAGACCCGCTGGATTGTTGCAACCCTTGCAGATTCCAGAATGGAAATGGGATTCCGTTGGAATGGACTTTATCACAGGATTGCCTACTTCTAGTAGGGGAAATGACTATTTGGATCATAGTGGATAGATTGTCCAAAGTCGCCCATTTCTTACTCGTCATGACCACATATCAGAGTTCGAAGCTAGAGGAGTTATATAGCGCTAGAATCGTCAGTTTGCATGGAGTCCCCAAGAACATCGTATCTGATCGAGGAACTCAATTTACCTCGAGATTCTGGAAGAAAGTCCAAGAAGGTTTAGGAACCCGACTAGATTTCAGTACCGCTTATCACCCTCAGACCAATGGACAAACGGAACGAGTAAATCAAATACTCGAAGATATGTTGAGAGCCTGTGTGTTAGAATATGGATCTAAGTGGGAAGACTGTCTGCCGTACACAGAATTTTCATACAACAACAGTTATCAGGCTAGTTTGCAAATGGCCCCATTTGAATTCATGTATGGAAGGAAGTGTCGCACCCCTTTGAATTGGTCGGAAGTAGGAGAGAGTCAGATTTTCGGACCCGATATCCTACGAGAAGCAGAAGAGAAGGTTCACAAGATTTGTGAGCAACTCAAGCCCGCCCAGTCAAGACAGAAGAGTTACACTGACAAGAGACGTCGAGACCTCGCCTTCAACATAGGAGATTTTGTATATCTGAAAGTGTCGCCATTAAAGTGAATGCAGCGTTTCCAACTCAAAGGAAAGTTAGCCCCCAGATATATCGGCCCCTTCAAGATTCTGAACCGTCGAGAAGTGTCGTATCAATTGGAACTACCCGAAGAGATGTCAGCCGTGCACAATGTGTTCCATATCTCATTACTTCGCAAGTGTCTCGAAGTCCCGGAGTAGAATAAAGTATTCAAGAATATTGATCACCGGAATATAGAGATCAATGATGACCTGACCTATCCTGAAGTACCCATCCGTATTTTGGAAGAAGCTTTCCGAACTACCAGAACCCGAAGCATCAAGTTTCTCAAAATTCAGTGGAGCAACCACACAGAAGAGGAAGCTACAGGAGCCAAGATCACATCAGGACGGAGTTTCCCGATCTCTTCAAATCCTAGGTAATCTTTTTCGTCCTTTTTCAAATCTCGGGACGAGATTTTGTTTAAGGGGGGAAGGTTTGTAACATCCCAAAAATATTGAACTAGAATCATCAAACCCTAAACATCAAAATTAGGGTTAACAAAAACTTTTCTAAATGAAAATATGAAAGCATGCATGTGTGTATGCATTCCAATTTGAATTCTTTTGAATTACCTTGCTTGTGTGTTTATTTCCTTGTAAAATGATTCTTAGGTGAAATAAACATCATCTAAACATTTCCCAAACTTTTCCCAAAGACAAATAAATCAAAACAAACAAATTAAGTGAATGGTCACTTTTGCCAAATTAACTCTCGTGCCTACTTTGGCTATCTCTAACTTTCAGAACTTAACAGAAACTTGTTTGGAACTTTGCACCCCTTGATAGTACTCATAACAAAGTATCAATGCCCACCTTGTGATCATCCAGAAACATTCAAATGTATAGTTTAAATGACAGTTTAAAATTGAATCTATATCATATGGGAAGATCCCACTTTTTCAAAAACCACTCAAACAAGCTCAACTTTCAAAACCCAAGCATCTACAGCACATGCCTAGCACACCCACCAAAAATATTTTCAAAATTAAAAAATTGAATTCATGCGGCCATTTCATCAAACACCTTGCAGATTCAAATCAACAAAATCACAAACACTATAGTGTGAAGTGATTCTGGCCTAACTTGTTCCCTCTCTGAACACCACTAGCCTTAGTAGATCATCTAATGAACTTAACTAATCACTAGCACCACTGTGAGCTTGCCAATGTCATCAATGGTGAACAGCCGAGTGCACCAACCTAGCCAGCATGTCTGGGAGGTAGCCCATGCCTCACCACCCCCTCTCGACCAGCCCTGCCTCGCAGACAATGCCCAGAACTGCCAGGAACGCCGCGCCCGTGCCGCTGTCGACCATTCCGACGTGCGCCGCAGAGCACGCACCGTTCCCACGCAACCCGACCACCTCGAGCCCTCGTCGCCCGCCAACATGCTCCACCATCCTAGGAACACGCCAGACATGCCCATTTTACCGCCCGTGCCCCGTAGCCACCGCCCGTCGTCGAAGATGCCGCCTCTGCCACGCAGAACGTCGAGTGTTCCTGACCGTTTGCCACCGCCCCTACACGCGCATTAAATCCATAGAGCATCGCCAGGAGACCACCGATCGATCGCCACCCTCGTCCATGCCTCTAGCAGCCCGTAGCCATGTTGCCATCGTCGCCTGCCCATCCCGTTCGGTCTCACCGTCGAGACTATAAATAGAGGCCTCCCCCGCTTGATTTCTTCACACCATTCCACTCCCCTCTACTCACTGATCTTTCCACCCCGTTCCTGAAGCAAGGCGAGCAGCGCATCGCCCGAATTTGGCCGGAGCCCGCCGCTGCTGGAGAAGAAGGAAGCCAACGATTGGAGCCGCTCTAGGAGAAGCTGCCAGTACCAGGAGGTTCGCCGTCGTCGACTTTGTCGTTCGCCCGCCTTGCCGACCCTCGCCTGAGCCCCGGCGAGCCTCCCATGACCCCCACCTGTCGCATTAGGGTTCTGTCTCGCCGGCGCTGCCCGATGTGTACGATGAACCAGAGCCGTTGGATTAGAACTAGATCCAACGCACCACGTTTCCCCGTACCGCTTCGCGTTTAAAGATCAACTGACTGGTGGAACCCCCCTGTCAGTTGAGCCCCGCGCCGCGGAGTGACACTGGGCCGGCCCATTAGCAGTTTCTGCGCAGCCCAGTCGTTTGAATTTAACTTTTCCATTTTAATTCAAACATAGTTCTGTACCTAGTTTCAAAAATCAACCAAGCTCGATTCAGTGAACCAAATTGAATGAAACCAATTTTATTGGAAAGGTCCATAAATGCTTAATCCAAGCCCGTTGGATTCAAATCATTTGAATCTATAGATCAACCTTAGTAAAAATAACAAGGCAGAACCTTTTCTGCATTCAAACATTTTTAAAATTTAAACTATAATAGCTTTTGAGTTGATTCCAACTCTAAAAAATCACATTTTATCATACCTTTCAAAATATATAAAAACATATGGGTTTACTTACAGAAATAATGTTCAAGTAATAAAAGGATACCACATAGGCATTTCTAGTCATTAATTTTTATTTGAAATAAAAAGTTAAATCTTATTAAATTGTGACACCACTTTAAATCACATTCCCATGTACTGAAATGTGTGGTGATGACATGTGTCAACATGATTCCATGTTTGGTTTGGAGAATATTAAATCTTAAGTAGTTTTTCAATGAGTAGAAATTACTTTTCTAAAAAGAAATTAAACCAAGATTTAATCTTGTAATGTTAGTGATGATGCTAGATCATCTATAGGACCCTTTTGTGTGATGATTGAAAATAGTTAAGTATTGTTTGGTGATTGTGTACCTCGTATTTATTCATAGACGCTAGTACCGACCAAGGATACGAGGAGGAAGGAGGATACTACGAAGAAGAAGCTGAGGAGAACTTCAACCACTTCTCTGCACAAGGCAAGCTTTATTAACCAAGTGGACCAATGCAAGCTAACACTTGCAAGATACTCTACTTTATCAAGCCAATACTTGCAAGCTAACACTTGCAATTTAGCAAGCTTAAGCCTAATACTACTAGTTGAATGTGCAAGCTAACACTTGCAAGATACTCTACTTTAGCAAGCCTTACTAATCAAGTTGACCTATGCAAGCAAATACTTGCTTGTTACCATGCCAACTATATGCCTTAAGAATATGTGATCATACCCACTTGATAACCCCATTCCTAGTTTTACTCACAAGATTTATACTTTATTTCTTTATCAAAGCTATTACTTAGAGCTTACTTAAGTGAATTTGTATATTCTAGAGAGATAATTGAAGGTTGCATAAAGAGCATAAAACTTGGCCTAAGCTAGATAATCTTTATGTCATCCTAAGGCATGAGATTGAACTTAGTAAAACTCCACTAGTTTACCACCCCTCATTAGTACTTACCCCCACTTGTAGATGCTAGTGCTAAGCATAAAACTTGATCAAATTTAGATAGGAATACTTGGTGGAAAAATGGTTATGAAAACCTTGGAATGATGGATCATTCTATTGAGATGTTTTGACATGTGTTTCCAAACACCAGATGATTTTGGTGATGAAAATGTTGAGGCATGAGCCTTAGCCCTTTATAAAACTGATGGTTGTCTGGATGCGATACCTTTCCAATTTTACCGTACAACCACAATACCCGAGAATTGGGTAGGGCTTGACTGGAAACTTATATACCTTAGTATTGGTTCCCTCATGGCCAAGGTTTGAGTTGAGGCTACCTTGTGAAGATTGTCCACCTGTGCAGTACCCAAGATGACAGTTGGTCATGGTTGGGAGGCCAAACTCATAGGAGAGGTGCCTATACTAGGGCATGTAATTGAAAGGTTAGGATTGGTTATCCGCATACTGAGTATGGTGAATTCAGGATTTGTTCCTGACGGATGTATCGAATATTGTGGTGAAAGTGTACAATCTCTGTAGAGTGTCAAACTATTCGAATAGCCACGTCCGCGGTTATGGACAGTTGGAGTGGCCATACTGTTTCCCCGTCAGATGTTTTCAAAATGACTTGTGAAATGAATTGAGATTTTGACTTGACCACAACAGAGTTGTGATATGAAATACAAGTTCCCACTTATGTGTTAGAAAACTTCAACTAGCATTCTTTGCTTTTGAACTTAGTAGAGGTAAATCTGGCTTTTTGCAAAACAACCCTAGAGCTTAGTGTCCTACTACAAAAACCCCTTTCACTTGTTAGTCTTAGTTTGTGAGTACTTAAAGAGTACTCATGGCTTTGTCCGTGGCTATTCCCATGGCCAGACTATGAAGAGGAGTACCTGGAGGATGGACAGGAGCTTGCATTGACTGTGACTTAGCCTTTAGCATGACATGCTAGGTGTTATTTTAGCATTATGCTTAGTGATTATTGTTGTAGCATGTCTTGATCCAAACAACTGGGATTGCTTAGTGTGCCTTGAAGAAATTATGCGTTGTTTTAGCATGCAAAAGCATAGTATTGTGGTTTTCTCCTTGATGTTTTGCTTGGGTTGACTTGGCACATGCTCACACCATGTTATGACTATGACAAGTCACCATTAGCCTCTATAATCATTTAGTACTTGACTTGTAGTACCACATTTTCCTTTGATTAGTTTGCTTTGTTGCACTACATGATTTTGGCCATTATTGCTCTCTTAGTTGGTTGCTCCCAGTCTTTTGCTAGCCTCCACTTGTATGAGTAAGTTTTACTCATGCCTCCAACTCCCAACAAACCAAGTTATTCCAAAGCGTCCACTATAAATTCCTATGCATGGTGTGTTACACCATTCCAAGTATATTCTTGTTTTCAACTATCTTCCAATTAAAAACTATTTTGTTATGTGAAAACTTAGTGATTAAAGACCTCACGAACTTGATGGCACACTTTATTCTTTGCCCCTAATAAACTTGAACCATTGTGACAACTTTGTTGTATATGCTTGCACTTATAAGTTGGAATTAGCAGAACCATGTTGTCACGGGGAACGTTTTCAACATTGCACTTGTACCTTGTTGTACTCAGTTGATATCATGTTCTTTTGTCTATGGATGTCACCTGTGTGAAATAAAGAGGTAACTTGTAAGTCCATGGAGTTTGTATCCTGTGTTAGAGAAACGCCTGGGCCGCTAGCCTAAGCCATGCCTAATCATGGTGGAAAATTGCAGCATCACCATAGTGACATATGTGAAGCATTCCTATAAAAAATGTGAAGGGATACGGGTAGTCTACACTAGTGCAAATAAAAAATTTCTACCGCGTAAACCAGGAATACTGTTGTCATAGATCACGGGATTACCACTAGACGCGCAGTTGCAGAACTTGTTGAAGCGCGTCGATGCAGTGTAGACGATCTACGTCTCCTCCTCCTTCTCGTCCCACAAGCAGCTCCCCTTGCGCTTCTCGTCCAAGCGATACAGGTGCAGCGCCTCCGAGGTATCCACATGTACAGGGTGGAAGCGTCAGACGCCGGACTGCTAGGTCCGCGCGCGCGACATAGGCGTGAGGAGTGGCGGCTGGGTGGAATGGTCTAAACCTGATGAGATCGCCCCACCCTCTCTTATATAGACGTCCCTAGTGGGCTTCTACATTAGAAGCCCATTAGTAGTCAAAGCCTGGTCTAATTCGGATCCAATCCTCATTAGGCTTCCAGCCCCTTAAGTGTGTGACCCTATAAGTTCATATACGTATAGACATGACACGAATACACTTATTTTGTCAATAGTTGGTAGCGGCCTCTAGCAAGACGTGTCAACTCCTAAGAGCATACAAAGATCATATCGGACGAACCATCACAAGGTTTAGTACATGTCTTTCCCTTTGCCTTACGATATTTGGTCTAGCTCCAAGCCGACCTCCCTTTCTCAATACTGTGATTCGGAATCCCTTTACTAGGTTAACTCTTAACCATATGTAGCACGGCCATGCATTTCTGGATCCAATCACTCGAGGGGCCCAGAGATATCTCTCTAAAGTACAGAGGGGCAAATCCCATCTTGATTGGCCATGCCTTGCAGCATGCTTCAGGACAAACCCGAAAGCTATCTTTATAACTACCCAGTTATGGAGTAGCGTCTGATATCCCCAAAGTATGTCGATCCACATCTCAAGTACATGCGACAATCTCAGGTCTAAGGATAAAACGTACACGATGTGTAGAGAGAGAGCTGGAACTAATTGCTAGTCTCAAGTTGGGTCAGTCCAACCCCATGTTCATAACATGTGTCCACATCATTGGTTTAACATCTCCATGTCTATGACTTGTGAAACATAGTCATCAACCAATCGATGTGCTAGTCTAATATTCACATGTGTCCTCACATGAACTCCGACTAGGGACAACTATTAAATAACCATAAAAGTAAAGAGTTTCACAAACAATTCACATAATTGCCAATCAATACAAGTTGCCTGATATGGATATTCAGGAAACAATACAATAACTCATGGATACATAAGAAATATAATCATCTCTATGATTGCCTCTAGGGCATATTTCCTTCCAAAAGAGACACACTGAGAAAAGAGGAAAGAGAGAAAAAAGCACCATATTCCCATGATACATAAGAATATTGCTGAGATGCTCATTGTCTGCTTGCCTTGTCATTTTGGTTATGGGAAAGCTCCTGTACCATGTGCAAGGGGTACCCCGTTGGCGGTTCTCAATGATATGCAAATACTTACAGTGACAAGAACTTACCTGGACCCAAAGTTGAGTATGCATGAGGTGTGGCCCTCGTATTCAAGGGGCATGTGCCAACTTATACTTCGTCAAGCAGATACTCTAGCTTTGCCACTTTAACCTTAACCACTTCAAGATGCTTATGATAGGGGTAATGAGGGCTGAAAGCTAACTAGTACCATAATTTTTGGAAGCACTTTTTGAAACTTGTAATCCCTGGTTCCTTTACAAAAAGGCCTTTCTTCCTATTGAGTCTCCACCTTCTACCTTTAGGCACCATTAAGGGAGCATAGTTGTCATTCCGTGTGCAGTGTTCCAAAGCTTATTAATTGATGCATATTGTGTTATTACTTGTTCTTGTGATACTTGTTTCTAGTCACCCTTGTGAACTTTGCAGGTGTCCTATGCATTATATTTCTACTCTATGAGGGACAAGCTGACTGTCACTATGCCATGTTTTCTACATGTGAAACAAACAAACGTTTTTCAATGCATGTTATTCATGATCTTTGTTTGTAACTTGTCATGTTGCATGCATAGTTACTATGTCCTATTGTTAGAACTCCATCTTTCATGCACATGTTTAGAGTTCTTTGATCCTAGCTTTCAATGCTTGCAAATGGTTGGATCTTTATTGTGAGGGTGCATGTCACCTCAGAAATTATTCGGTTTATCACTTACCTACTCGAGGATGAGCAGGAGTTAAGCTTGGGGATGTTGATACGTTGGAAACGTATCTATAAGTTTGATGCTCCATGCTTGTTTAGTATCTACTTTTCTTTAGTTTTCCACACTTTGAGGTGCTTTTTACATGTTTTCTGGTACTAACCTATTAACAAGTTGCCACAGTGCCAGTTGCCTGTTTTCTGCTGTTTTTTGTTTTAGAAAAGTTAGTGAAGAAATATTCTCGGAATTGGACGGGACAAAGGACAAAGTAAATTACTTTCCGTGGGGAACAAGAAGTCCAGAGGAGAGCCGGAGGGGCCAGCCAGGGGGGCTAGACCTACCCCAGGCGCGGGGGCAGGTGGGCCCGCGCCTGGCTAGGGTTTGGTGGCCCTGGTCGGCTCCCGGTCTCACCCCTTCGCCTATAAGAAGCCCCCGATGCAGAAACCCTAAGTACCCGATGAGAAATCCACAAAACCGCCTGTAGCCGCCGCCACCATCGTCCCTAGACCGGGGGAGATCTGAAGTTCTTCCCGGCACCCTGCCAGAGGGGAGATCATCCCGGAGGCCTTCTCTCCGATATGATGCATGAGTAGTTTGACCTTGGACTATGGGTCCATGTAGTAGCTAGATGGTTGTATCTCCTCCTTTGTGCTTTCATGTATAGATCTTGTGAGCTCCGTTCATGATCAAGATCTAATCTATTTGTAATCATGCATGTTGAGCTTCGATGGATATTGAGATTATTATGTTGGTTTGATTAATGGTTTTGTCTTTATGAATCTATCATGTCTGTGTTGTTTGTGATCTTTCATGCTCTCCGTTGTTAGTAGCTATCTTGGCCAAGTAGTTTCTAGTGACTCCAAGAGGGGGTATTTATGCTCGACAGTGGGTTCATGCCTCTAGTTTCCAAGGGAAGTGACAGAAATCTCTTCGGTTGTAGATGTGCTGTTGCTACTAGGGAGAAAACAACGGTCTCTTGTTCATGGAACATGTGGACTGTTTACCTTACACACTTTGCTTAAAGTAGTTGTCTGTTGCTTGCAACTTAATACTGGAGGGGGTTGGGATGATAACCTGAAGGTGGACTTCTAGTCATAGATGCAACTGGATGGCGGTCTATGTATATTATTGTATTGCCCAATCAACCTCATAGGATCTTTCTGACTAGTAATTGCATTGTTATGTCTTGTTCAGTTCCTGTCAATTGCCCTGCTGTAATTTGTTTACCCTTCATGCCATGTTATTTATTTAAGGAGAGCACCTCTAGGGAAGTATGGACCCCGGTCCAATCTTTACCATTGATACATCTTCCACTGTTACTTGTTTACTTGCTGCAAACCATTACCTTCCACACCATACGTTTAATCCTTTGTTACAGCAAACCGGTGAGCTTGACAACCTCACTGATTCGTTGGGGCAAAGTCTTGAGTTTGTGTTGTGCAGGTATCCGCGATGCTAGTAACACATGTGTGATGTTTCCTTCCTCCTACTTGTTCGATAACCTCGGTTTCTTACTGAGGGAAACTTGCTGATGTGCTGCTTCATACCTTGCTCTTGGGGTTTCCAACGAAGTGTCCCACCACAAGTACTGGGCGCCATCACAGCCGCAGGAGGAGCAGCCTTGGGACCAATGGCCCAATCAGCCATAATAGCACAAGGTTTCAAACAATGTCCCCTATCAGGATTTTCTGCAGCTCAACCAGCGTGTTGGGGAGATCGACCAGACTCTTCATGGAGTGATTGAAGATGTGAGTGCCTTAAATAACAACTTTAGTCACTTCATGACCAACTACCCGGGCTACTATCAGCAGCATCCGTACCACCCGCCGAACAACGACAA
This sequence comes from Avena longiglumis, assembly GCA_030063025.1. Classification (NCBI taxonomy): domain Eukaryota; kingdom Viridiplantae; phylum Streptophyta; class Magnoliopsida; order Poales; family Poaceae; genus Avena; species Avena longiglumis. The sequence continues at coordinate 244,296,223 of CP125979.1, read as the reverse complement.
CAACTAAGCATGGCAACATTCATGACCCACAAGTATAGGGGATCTCAACTGTCTTTGATTCGACACAAGGGGAGCCAAAGAATACTTGCAAGCCTTAACAACTGAGTTGTCAATTCAGCTGCACCTGGAAATAGTTCTTGCTCACAGAAGTTTACCACTAGCAACAGTTTGGTAGTAGCAGTAGCAACAGTAAAATAAGAGCAATAGTAACAGTAACGGTAACAGTGGGATCCGAGTGCGGTAGGCATAGGGATGGATGGACGGGCGTTGCAGGGACGAGTCTAAACATGTAACTTCAAGATCTAGGCCATTGTAGATAAATAATAACAAGTATCCAAGTACTAAACAATCCTAGTCATGTGCTTCATATATAGTCATACGTGCTCGCAATGAGAACTTGCACAACAACTTATGTCCAGCCAGCCCGTGGCAGCGGGGCATCTAGGGAACTACTGGCAATTAAGGTGTTCCTTTTAATAGAGCACTAGAGCAAAGCATTAACACTCCATGAACACATGTGATCCTCACACCACAGCCATCCCCTCCATTTGTCCCAATTATTGTCACTTCGGGGCCTTTGGATCTAGATAATGATATGTATACACAACTTGCAGATAAGTTCACAAACAATACTATCATAATGATTCAATAATAAGTTCAGATCTGAGATCATGGAACTCGGGCCCTAGTGACAAGCATTAAGAAAAACAAATTGCAACAAAGTCAAATAGCACTAATAGAGATACTAGGCACTATGCCCTAACAATCTTATTCGATTACATGATAGAACTCATCCAATCCCTACCATCCCCAAGCCTACATCGGGGGATTACTCACTCATGGATGAGGGAAACTTCGATGGTTGATGGAGATGCATTGGTGATGACGATGGCAATGATCCTCTCCAAATTCCTCGTCCGGGCAGGGTGCAAGAACAGAGTTTCTGGATCAGAAACTTGGTTTCTGGTGGCGGCGGCGGAGCGGAACTCTTTCTGGAAAACTATAGAACCTCCCTTTGTTTTTAGGTCGAGAGGCAACTTATAGGTGCAGAGGGAGGCCGAGGGGGTGCCTGGGTTGGCTGCACCCCCTAGGCGCGGCCAGAGGTGGGCCCGTGCCTGGCAGGGTTGTGGCCCCCCAGGCCCCTTCTTCGTCTCGTCTTCTGGCTACGTGGTTCTTCTGGTGAAATATAATTTTTGGCATATTTTTCGGGATTTTTCCTGATAGTTGATTTTCTACACAAAAACTAGACACCAAGGTAATTCTATTGAAAACAGCGCCAGTCTGTCTTAGTTGTATCCAAATCACACAAGTTTAGAGGACAAACAATAGCAAAAGTGTTCGGGAAAGTAGATACGTTTTGGACGTATCAACTCCCCCAAGCTTAGATTATTGCTTGTCCTCAAGCAATTTAGTTGAAAACTGAGTGCGATAAAAGAACTTTCACGAACACATTTGCTTCATATGATATATATATTCTCAGCACAGGAGTAGATGCTTAAACAATTCATAAAGAGTATGCAACTAAGTCTACTCAATAGTCATTGCAAGCTATGAAGAGAAACCAACTCAATAATAATAAGTAGTATGAAACATAAAACATAAGCAACATTGCAATGCTCATAGTAAGGTATAATAGAGTGGTATCTCGCTTGCCTATTTTTGTAGAGCACAATATAAATGCCAAGGCACCTCTGAAGTTCAAGTGAAGACTAGAAGTAAAGATATCAGAGATACAAGCATCAAAGTCATGACATAATTAACCCAGTTTTGGAACAAACACAAGAATGACAACTATGCTCTCAAGAAGGAGATCATAGAATAAGTGGTGACTCAACAAGGTTGTGAAAAGGTTTTGAAAAGTTTGAAAGGCTTCCAAATGCTGAAAGGAAGGTACTCGTTAGCTTTGAGCTCTCATTTCCCCAATCATAGGCATCTTCATATGGTTAAGGTGAAAGTGAGGTCCACTCTGAATCATATGCTTGATAGACCATAAACTGGAAATCCCAAGTCCCTTGAATATGAGGGCCTCTCTGCATGCTACTCAACTTTGGTTACCTGTAAGTTCTTGTTATTGTAAATACATGCATATCATAGAGGACCGCCAACGGGGTACCCCTTGCACATGATACATGAGACACCCCGTGATCAAAATGACAAGGTAAGTAGACAATGAGCATCTCAGTGATCTTTTTATTTACTATGTGCATAGCTTTTTTATTGAGGATTCTTCATAAATTCTCATTATGGTAATGCTGCAAGTTTCCACCATGATTAGGCATGGCTTAGGCTAGTGGCCCAGGCGTTTCTCTAACACAATGTATAGACTCCATGAACTCACAAGCTCCCCTTTTATTTCACATCGTCGACATCCGTAAATAAAAGAGCAAAGTATCAACTGGATAGGATACCCAAAAAGTGTTGAAAGCGTTCCCCGTGACAGCATGGTTCTGCTGACTCCCAGCATATAATTTGCAAGCATATAACTTTCATGGACATGTCACAATGGTTCAGGATTATTAAGTGCACGGAATTAAGTGTGCCATCAAGTTCGTGAGAGCTGTACTAACTAACTTTCTCAAAACAGACAAACATTTTATTTTGTAAGAAAACACAGCATAAAGAATATGCACTGAAGTAGCTAATAATGCTAATAGGTAGGTATGGTGGACACAGCTAGCAATATTGGTTTTGGGGAGTTGGAAGCACGGGTAGAGCACATGCTCAGTAAAAGGGAGGGCTAGCAAAAGAGAGCGAGCGACAGACGAGAGAGCAATAACTGTCATAACCATGCTTGCAACAAAACATGACTAATTATGGCATGAAAGTGATACTAGAACTCTGAGGCAAAATAAATCATCGAGGCTGACTGACTATTGTTTAGTCATATGCATCCGTGATCATGTGCCAAGTCGATTCACATGAAACATTCAGAGGAGGATACCACAATATCATACCAAAATATGAATAAAACAATGCAAGCAAACATTCATATGACATGCTACAAACTATTAGCAAGCTGGAGCTAATCATAGACAAGCAAGAACTACTAAGCATCCACCAGTAACATAAACCTTACAATGAATAGACTAAGAATGCTCACAATGATGAGTATATGTACAAAAATGGAACAAATAGAGTTCATTACCAGATTCTTACCACACCTCAAGTTGTCTTAATCTTCATTATTTCCCTTCAGTTGTGTGAATTGAATAATAACATGAAATCAAAACTCCACTGAAGACAGCTGAGCCCTGCAAAGAACTCAAAAAACCAAAGAAGAACAACAAATATTTTTGGTGTTTTCGATTTTTCAAACAAGCCAACAAAGAAAAAACAAACCAAACAAAGCAGAAACTTTTTGGATTTTTCTTTTAAGGAAAACCAAAGCAAGAAGCAAAGAAACAAACCAAGAGAAACAACAAAAATATTTTTGGTATTTTTGTGTTTTTGAGAAAACAGCAACAAGAACCAAGAAGAAAGCGAAACAATGGATATACAAAGAACCGACGGAACATGATATATATATATGAGTGTGATGTCGGTATACCCCCCCCCCCCCAAGCTTATGCTTTTGGCCTAAGTGGGGCTTAATAGCGCGGGTAGTAACCCCGAGTTGGTGGGTCATCATAGGAATGATCATAGTCAGGTGCTTGCAATGAAGAAGATGCGCCCCAATCAAATAAGGGCTACTGGTATGAGGACTCTCCCATGTTGGAGGGCTGAACCGAATCATCTTCGGCATCCTCCCCAACATTCTCCTCTTGCTTGGAGAGCTCTGCCACATATGTGTCAAACTCTTCCTCCGTGAGCGACCATCCTTGCCTGTTATCAAAATTAAACAAAGCAGGTGCAGGCAAATAAACTATTTTCTCAGTTCTACCCTTTCTCTGACCTTGCTGGGCAAACGATAATTCATACATTAAACTTCTCACAATAGCCCCCAAGGAAACAAAACCATGTTGAATCATGGATTCAAGATCAAGCCTCTCTATAGGGAACCGATAATCTGAATGGTGATGCTCTAAACCATGGAAAGCTTGCAACCTAGAAGCAATGAGACCTCTACAAATTCCACCCTTCAAGTGGTTGGTGGTGAAATGGTGAGCTATCAAAGCACCCAAACTATAAGATCTATTCCTATTCAAAGCAGCTGCGGTAAAAGCTAGATCAAAAGAAGATAACTTTCTAGAAATCTTTCTTGCAAGAACACACTTGGTAATGAAATAGGCAAAATATCTAATGGCTAGGAACTGAATGTTACGAATTTTACCACTTTCCTTTGATAAGTCAAAACCTTGGCAAATCTCAGCATACAAATCCATAAGTGACTTGGGACTCTCCTTGATCTTCTCACAAGATCCCCACTGAGGTACTCTAATTGCTGCACAGAAATCAGCAAAAGGCAGGTTGACAGGTATATTATATATTTTCTAATGGACCATGGGATTAGATGTAGACCAAGTGAACCAGAACTCCTGCACAAAAGCCATGGTTAGCTTAATAAATTGAAATGGTTCACCTTCAATAAAGTATTCCATCCCTGCATTGGCAACCAAAGTTTGGAAATCCTGGGAGATTCCCGCAGTTCTCATGAATTCATGGCATAGATATATGGAAGGGAAGACTCCTTCCTCACGATCAACCTTCATTGGCTCGGGAACCAGCAAGTCATATTGATTCACTGGATAAGCACTCATCTTCCTTGCTAAAATTTTTAGACAAACATCAAATCAAGTGATTTCTAGGTTGATAAATGATGATCAACTACTATAGGAACTTGCTAGAGAACTACACATGCATCAAAATGAAATTTCTAAGCAAAGAACAAGCATGCAATCTCACACAACCTAACACCTATAGCAACAAAATACTCAAGATACAATCTACCAATCATAAATCTAATTGGACAAGTGGAGGAGGCACATACCAAGGAGCAATCCCTCTAAAAATCAGCAGCAAAGATGGGCTGAGCAAGGAAATCAAAAATTGCAAGCAAGAAAAGCAAGAGCTCGAGCTTGAGCTAGTTTTTCGGTGTTTTCGGGAGAGAGAAAGAAGGTGGCTTTGAGTAGGCAGCTTGGAGGGGCCCAAGTAGGCCAGACCCCCCCCTCCCGGCGCCACCCACAGGTAGGTCGTGCCTACCATGGGTGTGGTGGCCTGGGATGGCCCCCTGGATCACTTCAGGTGTCTCTCTGCCCCTTTTTTCAAGGAAAAATTTTATTTTCAATTTTCTAGGATTTTTTGGGAAACTTTATTTTTGGCTAATTTTCAGGGGTATGAAAATTGATTTTCTCGCAGAAACAGTTTTTTCAAAAGAAGTAAAAGCAAACCAAAAGTCAAATTATAGGAGCTCTAAGGCACTCTAACAAGCAAACAACTAACAAAACCAAAGCTAGCAAAAGAAAAGCAAAGACTAGGAAGGATAAAAATAAAAGAAAGCAAGTATAACCATAGTGAAAACATTATTTTGTTCATTAAAATCCTTTTGTTAACAAGGTTGATCAAGTATTGTTACCAAAAGAATCTTATATGAAACAAAACTTTGCATTCCACAAGGTGATTATGTTACCTCATACTTGATAGCAATGGTCCCAATCATAATAGTTTCAAAATTTACTTGTGGAATGGGACAATATATTTCTCCAACCTTGATGCTCTCAATATTTTCAATGAATTCAGGCAATAGCTTTTAGCAACCTTCTTGGGGAAATAAACAGTATGCTCTTTGTCATTAATATTGAATGTCACTTTTCCTTGATTACAATTGATGATAGCACCTGCAGTATTAAGAAAAGGTCTCACAAGAATAATAGACATATTATCATCTTCATGCATCTCAAGCACCAAAAAATCAGTTAAAACCAAGCAATTATGTGCCACTTGAACAGGAACATCCTCACATATACCAACAGGAATAGTAGTTGACTTATCAGCCATTTGCAAAGATATATTAGTTGGTATCAACTTTTCTAACTGGAATCTCTTGTAGATAGAAAAAGGCATAACACTAACTCCAGCTCCCAAATCACATAAAGCAGTTCTAACATAATTATTCTTAATAGAGCAAGGAATAGTTGGTATACCTGGATCACCAAGTTTCTTTGGAACCTTACCATTGAAGGAATAATTAGCAAGCAAAGTCGAAATCTCCTCATTAGGAATCTTCCTTTTATTAGAGACAATATCCTTCATATACTTTGAATAAGGAGGCAACTTAATAGCATCAGTCAAAGGAATTTGCAAAAATAAAGGTTTCATCCACTCACAAAACTTACTGTAGTGGTCTTCCTCCTTTGACTTGTGTTTCTTACCTGGAAAAGGCATAGGTTTCTACACCCAAAGTTCTCTCTCTTTACCATGTTTATTAGCAATAAAATATTCCTTTGTGTACCTAGTGTTCTTAGTGTGCTTCTTAGGTTCTTCCTCACCTTACTCCTTATCAGGAGACTCATTTTTATCATTACCACTCTCAGTTTCAGCATAAGAGACAGATATACTATTAGGATCTACAGCAGGTTTAAGTGGTTCCTCAACTATCTTATGTTTCTTTTTCTTCCTCTTACGAGGACTACCACTACTTTCACCTTGTTGAGAATCTTGCTCAATTCGTTTAGGGTGTCCTTCAGGATATAAAGGATCTTGAGTAGCTATACCACTCCTAGTTCTAATTCCATAAGCATGTTTGTCTTCTGAGGCATTAACTAGCATATCCTTTTGTACCTTAGCAAGTTGATCAAGTTGGGTTTGAACCATTTGAAAGTGTTTACAAAGAATTTTAATAGCATTAGAAGTTCTTTCCACAATATATTTCAACTCATTGATAGCTCTAGAGTTTTTCAATAAATTATTCTTAACTTGTTTATTAAAATTACCTTGTTTACAATAAAAATGTCAAGTTCCTCTAAGCATTGATCAGGAGGCTTACCATAAGGAATATCACCTTCATCAAAGTGGGGAATTTGCTTACATAATTCTTCTATAGGAGGTAGATTCTTCACATCTTCAGCTCTAATAGCTTTCTCCCTTAGACATTTCTTAGCTTCCTTCATCACTACATCATTTAATGCAATAAATCCCCTCTTCTTTGGTGTTGTTGTTGGAACTAGTTCAGGAACATCTGGTTCAGGAATAATAATCTCAGGTGTAATTAGCTCAACTGAAGTCCAATCATCATAATTCTTGCTTATCATAGCCATTAATTCTTCAGCATCTGTAGGAGTTCTTTTCCTGAAAAAACAATCAGCAAATCTATCTAGGTAGGTCCTAGAATCATCAGTTATTCCATTATAATAAATATCAAGAAATTCATTCTTAGGTAATGGACATCCAAGATGTGCATGGATCAAGGCACAGAACCTTATCCATGACTCAGGCAATTTCTCTTCTTCTCCCTATTTAAAATCAAAAAGTCTCTGCAAAGCAGCATGTCTAGCACTAGGAGGAAAATATTTCTGAAGAAAGAAGAAATCAAGCAATCAGGGCTATCAATGGAACCAGGAGGTAATCTATTAAACCAATCCCTAGCTTCTCCATTTAGTGAAAAAGGGAAGATCTTAGTAACAAAGTACTTGCGCATCTTAAAATCATCAGAGAATAAAGCACTCATAGTAGAAAGCTCATTCATATGAGCCACATCACTCTCATTTTCAGTCCCACAAAAAGGTTCTTTTCAACAATATCTAAATAGGATAAATCAAGAGAGAAATCATAATCTTTATGTTTAATATCTATGGGAGAGGTGTCAAACTTAGGATCAGAGGACAACTTAGGAATAATGGTGTGTCTAGCAAGGAGACTCTTAATAGCACTAGTACCATGTGTGTTTCGGCACTCTTCAACAAATTCATCAGTGAACTCAATGTAACCATCATTAATATCATAACTCTCACTAGAGTCAGGTGAGCTAACAGGTGTAACAGTGTCTTCACTAGGAGTTTTGGTATTTCCTAGACTAGACATAGTACATCTAGGAAAGGACCTAATGAACCACTCGCATCAAGCACAGTAGAAGTAACATCATGAGCATCAAAAGCAGTTTCAGATTCAGCAGTAGTAGCAGTGTTTGTAGCATGAGTATGTGGTGGTGGTGTGAAAACTTATAACAGACGGTGAATCAAGAGAAACAGGGGTGTTTAGGAATGTACCTCTTCTTGTAGTGGATGGTAAAATAGGGAACTTTCCATCACAAGACTTCCCCATGATGAACGGAGTAGCAGTGAACAATAGTAGATCCAAGTGAACTTACAAATAAAGCTATGCTCCCCGGCAACGGCGCCAGAAAATAGTCTTGATGACCCACAAGTATAGGGGATCGCAACAGTCTTCGTGTGTAGTATTATCCAATTTATTGATTCGACACAAGGGGATCCAAAGAATACTTGCAAGCCTTAACAACTGAGTTGTCAATTCAGCTGCACCTGGAAATAGTTCTTGCTCACAGAAGTTTATCAGTAGCAACAGTTTGGTAGTAGCAACAGCAATAGTAAAACAGGAGAAATAGTAACAGTAAATGTAATAGTGGGATTCGAGTGCGGTAGGCATAGGGATGGATGGACGGGCGCTACATGGACGAGTCTAAACATGTAACTTCAAGATCTAGGGCATTGCAGATAAATAATAACAAGCATTCAAGTACTAAACAATCCTAGGCATGTGCTCCATATATAGTCATACGTGCTCGCAATGAGAACTTGCACAACATCTTCTGTCCAGCCAGCCCGTGGCAGCGGGGCCTCTAGGGAACTACTGGCAATTAAGGTGCTCCTTTTAATAGAGCATCGGAGCAAAGCATTAACACTCCATGAACACATGTTATCCTCACACCACAGCCACCCCCTCCGATTGTCCCAATTATTGTCACTTCAGGGCCTTTTGATCCGGACAATGATATGTGTACACAACTTGCAGATAAGATCACAAACAATACTATCATAATGATTCAATAATAAGTTCAGATCTGAGATCATGGCACTCGGGCCCTAGTGACAAGCATTAATCACAACAAGTTGCAACAAAGTTAAATAGCACTAATAGAGATACTAGGCACTATGCCCTAACAATATTATTCGAGTACATGAAAGAACTCATCCAATCCCTACTATCCCCAAGCCTACAACGGGGGATTACTCACTCATGGATGAGGGAAACATCGATGGTTGATGGAGATGCGTTGGTGATGATGATGGTGATGATCCTCTGCAAATTCTCTGTCCCGGCAGAGTGCTAGAACGGAGTTTCTGGATCCGAATCTTGGTTTCTAGTGGCCGCGGCGGAGCGGAACTCTTTCTGGAAAACTATCGAACCCCCCTCTGTTTTTAGGTCGAGAGGAAACTTATAGGTGCTGAGGGAGGCCGAGGGGTTGCCTGGGGTGGCTGCACTCCCCTAGGCGCGGCCAGAGGTGGGCCCGCACCTGGCAAGGGTGTGGGCCCCCTAGGCCCCTTCTCCATCTCGTCTTTTGACTCTATGGATCTTATGGTGAAATATAATTTTTGGCATATTTTCTAGGATTTTACCTGATAGTTGATTTTCTGCACAAAAACTAGACACCAAGGTAATTCTGCTGAAAACAGCGTTAGTCCGTGTTAGTTGTATCCAAATCACACAAGTTTAGAGGAGAAACAATAGCAAAATTATTCGGGAAAGTAGATACGTTTTGGACGTATCAAACATCCTAAGGTTGGGGGAGGTTTGAAAACCTCCAAACTTGCATTCATATTTTTATTTCTTCTTTTGATTTTTTTTATTTTCCAAGAATTGCATGTTTACTTTCAGTTTGCATTCTTAAAATAAAAACACAAAAAATTAACCGTAACCTTTATTTGCAAATTTGTTTCTTTGTCTTTCTCGGAGATTGCTCAATTCAGGTGACTTGGAAATAGGGAAATATAGAGAGGATTCGACTCAAGTACAAGAACGAAGCAAGAAAGAGGAGATATCACATTCCTTTCATCACCTCTCCTAAAAATTTAAATTGATCCCATAGTTATTTACTTGATTGCACTTGAGTCACTTCCCACCAAAGTATATTACCTTGCTAGTGTCCTATTTTAGCTTTGAAACAATAAGCAATGAACTTGGTTAAAATATTTCCGACATTTTTACAACAACAAAAAGCATCCAAGATATGACTTGAGTCCATGTTTAGCCCAAAGGATTTTATTTTAGAAACTACTCAACCTCATTGAGCTTAATGTAAATAGACTTGATACGTCGTAAATGTATCTATAATTTTTGATGCTCGATGCTTGTTTAGTATCAACTTTCTTATGTTTTGTCTACAGTTTGAGGAATTTTTATATTTTTTATGGAACTAACCTATTGACAAGATGCCGCAGTGCTAGTTTCCTGTTTTCTGCTGTTTTTGATTTCAGAAAAGCTAGTAAGGAAATATTCTCGGAATTGGACGGAACAAAAGCCAAAGTCAATATTTTACCCGACATGACACGGAGACCGAAGGGGAGACGAAGTGGGGCCACGAGGTGGCCACACCTAGGGCTAGCGCGGCCACCCCCTAGGGCGCGCCGCCCCATGGTATGGGCCCCTCGAGCGCCCACCGACCTTGTCCCTTCGCCTATATAAGCACCCCGATGCAGAAACCTGAAGTACCCGATCAGAAATCCACGAAATAGTTTGTAGCCGTCGTCATCTCCATCCCTAGATCGGGGGGATCCGAAGCTCTTCCAGGCACCCTACCAGAGGGGAGAGGTCATCCCGGAGGCCTTCTTCATCACCATGCCAGCCTCCGGAGTGATGCGTGAGTAGTTCACCCTTGGACTATGGGTCCATACAGTAGCTAGATGGTTGTTTCTCCTCCTTTGTGCTATCATGTTTAGATCTTGTGAGCTCCGTTCATGATCAAGATCATCTATTTGTAATCATACATGTTATGTTTGCGGGGATCCGATGGATATTGAGATACTATGTCAGATTGATTATTGATTCTATCATGTCTATGTTATTTGTGATCTTGCATGCTCTCCGTTGCTAGTAGATACTTTGGCCAAGTAGATGCTTGTAACTCCAAGAGGGAGTATTTATGCTCGATAGTGGGTTCATGCCTCTAGTAATCTGGGAGAGTGATAGAAACTTCTAAGGTTGTAGATGTGCTGTTGCTACTAGGGAGAAAACAACAATACTTTGCCCAAGGGCAATTATATTGTTTACTTTATACACTTTGCTTAATGCAATTATCTATTGCTTGCAACTTAATACTGGAAGGGGTTCGGATGATAACCTGAAGGTGGATTATTAGTCATAGATGTAGTTGGATTACGGTCTATGTATTATGTTCTAATGCCCAATCAAATCTCTTAGAGATAAAGATGTCTAGTATGTGCATTGTTATGCATTCTCAATATGTCAATTTCCCCGCTGTAATTTGTTCACCCAACATGCAATTTATCTTAAGGAGAACACTTCTAGTGAACTGTGGACCCCGGTCCATTCATTACCATTGATATATCATCTATTTTTTACCATTTACTTAATACAAGCAATTACTATCTTCCACACTATACGTTTAATCCTTTGTTTTCAGCAAACCGGTGAGATTTACAACCTCAATGTAAGTTGGGGCAAAGTATTGTGGGTTGGGTTGTGCAGGTTCCAAGTTGCTAGCAACACCTTGGAGTTGCTTCCTTACTCCTACTGGTTTGATAACCTTGGTTTCATAACTGAGGGAAACATGCTGTTGTGCTCATCATACTTGGGGTTCCCAATGAGCTCTACATATCTAAGCCATCAAGCACTTTACCGGCGCCGTTGCCGAGGAGATAATGACAGTTTCAATCTCTTCCTCCTCGTCAATCACTTTTCAGGGAGAAAGAAGATTCTTGCAAGGGGAATCTCTCACAACCAATCTCTTTACTTTGTTTTTATTTTGCTTAGTTTCTTTTTCTTTGTTTTGCTTGTTTCCTTTTTCAAAAACACAAAAATTAGTTGTACTAGTTTGTTTATTTTTATCAAAAACACAAAAAAAATTAGTTCTTTCTTTAGTTGTTACCTCGTTCTTAGCTCACTATGTTTATCCCTAAGTTTACCTTGAAAGACCTTTCAATAGGTAGTGGCTCCATAATTGGTAAATATAATATTGAAGAATTGATTAATCATGTTAGCAAGCATGAGGATATTGAGGATAGATCCTTAGCAGAACTTGCTCCAAATTATGAAATTGCTGCAGCTTCTTTAGTTCACATGTTGGACGATAGGTTTGTTAACCTTAACCCCATGATGCAATTAATGTTTCTTAAACTTAAAGATATTGAGGATACTGAAAAGAGAGATTTTATTCTGGAAACTTTGCTAAAAGAATTCAATGTTGCTGCTAAAGAAGCTAGAAAGGTCTTTGATCGTTTTAATATGCTAGGCTCATGTGTAGATGTTTTTGGCACACTAGAAAAGTTGTACAAAAACAAACGCAAAAACCGAGAGGAAATTAAAATACCAATACCTTTTAAACTTGTAGGAATGCATGAAGCCTTAGAAAATAATTTTGATTGGATTGTTCCTGAAAACCCGTTTGATGAAAATAGTGAACCCATCAGTATTGAGAGGGGGTCCTCTAGAACTTATTTGGATGATATACCTTGCCTCGTTTAAGGAATTTCTGGTATTGATCTTAATGCTTCTTCATTCGAAAATACTTGATTCTTGCTTCCTATGCCTAGCTAAAAGGCGTTAAAAAAGCACTATTGGGAGATAACCCAAATTTATTTTAGTAAGTTTTTCTTTTGTTGATTCTTGGAAATTATTTCCTCTGTAATAAACTCTCCTTATCCTTTTTGTGTGGTTTTTGTGCCAAGAATAACCTCCAGTGAGAGATAAGTAAGATTTGGGGAAGTTGTTGTCCTAAAACAGATTTTTGTGCTTCACTGTAAAAAATCATAAAATCCCAGTACGTCGGATTGAGCTATAATTTTCTGTTCATATGCCCCGAGTTATTATAAAACTTTCGTTAGTTGAACACTTTTCGATTTGAGCAATAGAAGGTCTTTGAAAAAATCGGTTTTTACCTGCTGGTCTATTTTGACAGATTTCTACAATTATTTGCATTTGCCTCTTAATCGGTTTGTTTTGAGTTCTCCTTGATCACTTGAGCTTTTAAAAGGAATTGCTACATTAGCTTGTGTTTTAATGGAAATTTTACTTGTGTTGAAACTAAACCCAAAGGCTTATTATCTTGAATACACTAATGTTGCTAATGAAGAATTGTGTGAAGTTTTGTATGAAGGAAACTTTCAAGTGTAGGGGAAGATCGATGTGATGAGATGAAGTATGGACAAAAGCTCAAGCTTGGGGATGCCACCCGTGTCACCCCAATAAATATTCAAGAGGTACAAGTGTCAAATCTTGGGGATGCCCAAAGCATCCTCTTCTTCATCAATAAAAATCACAGGTCTCCTTTCTAGACACTTTATTTTTATTGCTTCATGCACTATTGTGTTGTTCTTGGAGCGTCTTAGTTTTAGTTCTTAGTTTTTTTTTGTTTGGTTTGCTGCAATAAATTAGTTGGACCCCCGTATTCTCATTTTGTTTCAAATAAGTTGATTGGTGTTGGAAAATAGTAGAAAGTTTCATGCTTATAGTGGTACAAAAGGAAGCTTTTTTTGACCGTGACTTAGAGTTTATCATGCCATGTTAGATGTTGGTTTGACCATATGCTTAGTGATTATTGCTGTATCATGACTTTTTCCAAACAATTGAGATTGCTTAATGTGCCTTGAAAGGATCATGCGTTGTTTTAGCATACAAAAGCATAATATTGTGGTATTCTCCTTTGATGCTCTATTTGGGTTGATTTGGCACATGCTTACACCATGTTATGACTATGAACCAGTCACCCTAGCCTCTATGATCATTTAGTTTTCGACTTGTGATATCACTTTATGCTTTGGTTAATAATGTTTTGTCGCTTTGCATGATTATGGCCATTGTTGCTCTTTTAGTTGGTCGCTCCCAGTCTTTTGCTAGCCTCCACATGTACTGAGTATGATCTCTACCTGTGCATCCAACTCCCAATAAACCAAGTTATTCCAAAGAGTCCACTATAATTTCCAATGATTGGTGTGTTACACCATTCCAAGTATATTCATGTTTTTTATCTATCTTCCAAATTAAACTTGTTATGTGAAAATTAGTGATTAAAGCTCTCACAAACTTGATGGCACACTTTATTTCTTGCACTTAATAAACCTGAACCATTGTGCCCATCTATGTTGCTTATATGCTTGCAAATTATAAGTTGTGAATTAGCAGAACCATGTTTTCATGGGGAACGCTTTCTACATTGCACTTATTCTATTTAGTTGATATCATGTTCTTTTGTCTATGGATCCTGGCGGTGTGAAATAAAAGGGGAGCTTGTAAGCTCATGGAGTTTGTATAAGTGTTAGAGAAACGCCTAGGCGGCAAGCCTAAGCCATACCTAATCATGATGGAAAATTACAGCATAACCATAATGAGCATTCTGAGAAGCATCCTCAATAAAAACCTATGCACATAGCAAATAAAAAGATTGCTGAGATGCTCATTGTATGTTGCCTTGTCATTTTGATATGGGATAGCTCCTGTATCATGGGGCAAGGGGTACCCCATTGGCGGTTCTCTATGCTACACTAATACATCGTAAACGTATCTATAATTTTTTATGATCCATGCTTGTTTTGTATCGACTTTCTTATGTTTTGCATACATTTTGAGGTATTTTTATACATTTTCCAAAACTAACCTATTGACAAGATGCCGTAGTGCCAGTTGCCTATTTTCTGCTATTTTTGGTTTCAGAAAAGCTAGTAATGAAATATTCTCGGAATTGGACGGGACAAAAGCCAAAGTCAATATTTTACCAGAAGGAACCCTGATTCCGAAGGGCAACCGAAGGGGGGCCTCGAGGCGGACACACCTGGTGGCGGCGCGGCCTAGGGGCACGCCAGCCCTAGGTGTGGGCCCCTCGGGCGCACCCACCGACCTTACCCCTTCGCCTATAAAAGCACCTCGATGCAGAAACCCTAAGTACCCGATCAAATCTCCATGAAACAGTCTATATCCGCCGCCACTATCATCCCTAGATCGGGGGATCCGAAGCTCTTCCCGGCACCCTTCCAGAGGGGAGAGATCATCCCGGAGGCCTTCTTCATCACCATGCCAGCCGCCGGAGTGATGCGTGAGTAGTTCACCCTTGTACTATGGGTCCATACAGTAGCTAGATGGTTGTTTCTCCTCCTTTGTGCTATCATGTTTAGATCTTGTGAGCTCCGTTCATGATCAAGATCATCTATTTGTAATCATACATGTTGTGTTTGCGGGGATCAGATGGATATTGAGATACTATGCCAGATTGATTATTGATTCTATCATGTATGTGTTATTTGTGATCTTGCATGCTCTCCGTTGTTCATAGATGCTTTGGCCAAGTAGATGCTTGCAACTCTAACAGAAACAAATCCAATTCTTTTCACCCCTTGCTAGACCAAGTAAAAGTGAACCCAAGCCCACGTTACAAACTCACCAAAACTATTTTCAAATCTATCTAAAGGAAAGTTCAAAATTTAATCAAGTGTAGGTACTAAGATCACCATTCCTCAAAAACCAACCAAACTAGTGCACCTTGACAAACCCAAGCAACCACATACTACCAAGCATGTGACCGGTACACTCACCAAAATTCATCTAAAATTTCCAAACTAAAATTCTTTCGCCCATTTTGTCAAACACTTGGTGAGCACAGTAAACCCTGCCTAACTATCATAGTTTTTGATCAATTCTTTGTTCCCTCTTTGCACCAAAATCTCTCCCTTTGTCTCCCCTAGTGACCAAACTGCATTGACACAAGCTAGCAAGCTACCAGTGCACCAGTGCTGAGCCACCCGATCCCCTCATCACAGGCCGACCATGGCTAGCTAGCAGGAGGCAATGCCACGCCCAGCCACGATGTCCAGGAGGCAGCTCACCATCCACCACCACCCCCTGTCTAACCCTTGAGCGAAGCTAGGCCCTGGACCACAGGAAAATAGCTGCGCCCATTCCTCTGCGACCATGCCGAGAGCACGCCAGAGCACCGCGCCCGACATGCGTGTACACTCCACGCCTCTCCCTCTCTGCCCATGCCTACACTCACCGCGACACTAGCTACCCCCTAGACATGCTCGTTCGCCGCTGCGTGACCCGTAGCGCATGTGCGTCATCAAAACCGCCGTTGGTTCCGCGCAGAGCATGGACCGTTCCCTACCGTTCTCGACCGCCCCATGCCTCGCCACTAAGTCCTTGAGGATCGCCAGGAGACCGCACACCGACCTACACCCTCCGCCATGCCATTAGCTCGTTGTATCATCGACCCCGTCGAGCTCCGGCCATGCCGCACTGCCCCTCTCACTCGGCTATGAAAGGATGCCACCCCCCTCAATTTTGCACACCACCTCACTCCCTACTCATCATAGAACCTCCCACACCTCTGCACCTCCGGAATTTCACTGGAGCCCACCGCTGAAGAATAAGAAGGGAGCCGTTGATTGGAGCCGCCCTAGGAGTTGCCGCGACCACCATTCGAACCGTCGTCATTGACAATGTTGTTCGCCCCCAATGCCAACCCTGGATGGATCCCTGGTGAGCCTCACACGACCCCCACCGCCGCGTTAGGGTTAGACCTCGTCGGATCTGTTCATCATCGACGATAAACCTCAGCCGTTAGATCAGGTTCTAATTGTAGGGCCTAGATTGAAGGATACCCTTTCGGCATCCCCTGTCTCACTAATGGGTTGGGCCATCACTTAAGTCAGCCCGGACGCTGCGTTGTGCGCAGTGGGCCGGACCATTTAGTTCCCGCGCAACCCAGTAGATTCAAATTGATATTTTTCAATTTAGTTCAAACCTAGTTCTGTCAGTAGATTAAAAAATCAATTCAGAGAGTTTTACTAAACCAAATTGCATGAAACCAATTTTGTTAGAAAGGTATTGAAATTATTAATCCAAGACCATTGGATTCAAACCATTTGAAAATATAGATCACCTATAGTAAAAATAACAAGGCAGAGACATTTCTGCATTCAAACATTTTTCAAAAATTAACCATAAATGCTTTTGAGTTGATTCCAACTCTCAAAAATCACATTTGGCAAGATCTTTCTGGATATGTAAAAATATTTAGGTTTACATGCAGTGATCTTGGACAAGTATTAAAAGAATGCCCCATAGGCATTTCTAGTCACTTTAATTAATTAAAATAATAATGTTAAACCTTATTAAATTGTTACACCACTTTAAATCACATTCCCAAGTATTAAAATATGTGGTGATGACATGTGTCAACATGATCCCATATTTTAATTGAAGAATATTAAAATTAGTTTTCAATGAGTAGAATTTACTTTTCTAAAATAAAATAAATAAAACTAGGTCTTTATTTCATGCGATGATTGTGATGATGATAGATCATCTAGTGTGAACCTTTGTGTGCCAAATAGAAGTAGTTAAGTATTTTTTGGTGATTGTGTAACTCGTATTTATTTATAGACGCTAGTACCGACCAAGGTTACGAAGAGGAGGAGTACTACTACGAAGAAGAAGTAGAGGAGAACTTCAACCACTACACTACCCAAGGCAAGCTACACTATGCAATCTAACACTTGAATCTTTGCAAGCTAGATAACCTAGGCAATGCATTAGGCATGCTTTGGTTATGCAACCTTGATTATACCAAATCCCAGTTTTACTTGCAAGCTTTATTCTTTTATTTTCTTTATCAAAGTTCTTTATTTGACTTCTAGTTAGTGTTTTGTGAGTTTTGGAAAGGTACTATAGGTAGCATAAAGAGCATAAAACTTGGCCTAAGTTAGTTAGAACTAGATGTCATACTGAGGCATGAGATCTAGATTTGGATAGTCACACTTGATTAGCACCCCTCATTAGTGGTTACCCTCAACTTTAGTGGCTAGTGCTAAGCATAAAAGATGATGAGTCATTCTAGATGGGAATACTTGGTGAAAATGATTATGAAAACCTTAGAATGATGAGTCATTCTAATGAAATGTTTTGACATGTGTTATGAACACAATATGTTTTGATGATGAAAATGTTGAGGCATGTGCCTTAGCCCTTTTATAAAACTGATGGTTGAGTTCGGATGTAGTACCATTCCAATTTTACCGTACAAGCACAATACCCGAAATTTGGTAGGGCTTGACTGGAAACTTATATATCTTAGTATGGGTTCCCTTGCGGAAGAGGTTTAAGCTGAGGCTACCTCGTGATGATTGTCCACCTGTGCAGTTCCCAAGATGACAGATGGTCATGGTTGGGAGGCAAAACTCATAGGGGAGGTGCCTATACTAGGGTGTGTAATTGAATGGTTAGGATTGATTATCCGCATGCTAAGTATGGTGATTCAGGATTGTTCCTGATGGATGTATCTAATGTTGTGGTGAAAGTGTACCACCTCTCAGAGTGTCAAACTATTCGAATAGCCGCTTCCGCGGGTATGGACAGTTGGAGTGGCCATATTGTTCCGTCGTCAGATGTTTTCAAAATGACTTGTGAAATGAACTGTGACTTTGACTTGACCACAACAAGGTTGTGAACATGAAAGCTAAGTTCCCATTGAGGTGTGGTAATACATTAAGTTAGTTTTCCTTACTTCTAAACTCAGTTAGATATAAACCTGGCCTTTTGCAAATAAATCTAGAGCTTAGGATTCCTATTCAAACTACTTACTTGTTAGTATTAGTTTGTGAGTACTTAAAGAGTACTCATGGCTTTGTCCCTGGCTATTCCTATGGCCAGACTATGAGGAGGACTACCAGGATGATGGACATCAGGAAGTCTATGACAACTAGGATCATCACCCATCGTCAGCATTTCCTCTGACCCTAAAGATGGAGCTTCGACCACGCTACCATTATTATATTATTCTGTTGCGTTGATTGTATTAAGACTGGATTTGAGATCCTTTATTTGTAAGACCTTTATTATGGTTTGTAATGGATAATGAAATATGGTACCAATATGTTATGTCTCGCAAAAATGGTAATCCTGGGATTGCGATGTATGGCATAACAGGCATCTGGGATTAAAAATCCGGGTGTTGAAAAGTTGGTATCAGAGCCATCCTGACCATAAGAGACCCTAGTTAGAATGGATGCTTGAATCAAAAACTTAGTTTAAAAACAAAAGAAGTGAGTATTTATGAAAACCTATTCTCATTCTTATCACTTATATCCTTTCAAGAAAATTCATGTTCCTCAAAAATTCTTGCAGATCTTACATAAAATTAGACACACTTGATCACCCTACTAACTTACTCATCCTAATCCTTGTAGATGGAAGTCAAGTATAACAAGTTCTACCAGTTGAGCAATGGAGGTCAGCTCATCTTTGAGCACGATTTAGACCAACTCTCGGAACTTCTTGAGCACCCGCACCCTGAGTTCTTTGGCGCACAACTCAACGATCAGCAAGGAGGAGAGCTACAATGGCTGTTTGTTGCCAATATCAGAGGCAAGATGGAGGCACGTACCTCAGAGGGGATCAAATTTAGCTTGAGGGAGAACAACTGGCTACACGGACTCGCTAGGGCCATGTAGGAATCTCTTGCCCATCTGTGTGGGAAAAGCATCAATCAGATCAAAGGCACTTGCTTTGAGTACTATGCAAGGTGTGATGCTATGGGACAACCATTGGAGGTGCCACAACATCCGGAGCTGAAGCATCACGTGGATCATCTTAGCTTCATGATGTATGACATGTAGAAGGAGTTGGACAACGCCCATGCTTACGCCAACCACAACTATGCCATTGCAGTTAAGAAGGACCAGACCCTCGCCATCCTTGCGAAGGAGCGCAAGACATTTTGTTTTCTGCGTGACAAGAAGGATCACATCATTGCTCGCCTTCGTCACAAGGTGTCAGACTTGTAGGAGACCATCCATGAGCGGGACATGCAGCTTGAGGAGAGGGAGAATGCAGGGGAAGATATCTGTGGCGATCCCTACTCCTACCTTATTGATGATGATGACTACCTGGAGGACCAAGCCATGGACTTCCACACTGATGATGATGATTTCGCCTTCATTGATGACGACAAAGACACCGATTCTGATGAGTAGTAGCACTTGAGCACTATCGTAGGTGTGGGTTGTATCCGGTCCCACTATATCGTAGTTTCACAGAATGGTTCTTAAAACCATCTGTTACCTTAGTGTGGTGTGTGTTTGTATTGGGTGCTATGAATGAATGAATGAAAAGCAAGTTGCTAGTTGTCAAAACCAGAGTCAAAATCAAAGTTTAAAAAACTTTTCAAAAACAAATCCATGAACCTTAGAAATTTTCCTCTTGTCTCATGACCTATATCAATCTTCTGATGCCTCGCGGACGAAGCAGTTCATCTCAGGGCCCAATGTTGCAAATCTTGCAAATGTTAATTTCTGACTGTGAAGCTGAAAGAGCCGAACGTCAATCCAACTTAGCCACCCTTCAACACATAGCTCAGATGGACAACAACATTCAAGGCCATGGAAACCAGGAGAACCATGGATCCAAACTCAAGAACTTTCAGAACACCAATCCACCCATATTTAGTAAGTCTGAAGATCCCTTAGATGCTGATGACTGGCTGCAGACCATGGAGAACAACTTAGAAGTCGCAGGAGTGGAAGCCAATGAGAAAGTACTATTTGCCACCCATTATCTGGCAGGAGATGCAAGAGCTTGGTGGAATAACATTCACACCATGAATGGAGGACAGATGATGACTTGGGATGAATTCAAACTCAAGTTCAGCCGAACCCATGTGCCACCAGGTTTAATCAAGAGGATGAGAGATGAATTCAGAGAATTTAAGTAAGGAAGGATGATAGTAGTTGAGTACCGTGACAAATTCCTGTCATTAGTTAGGTATGCACCAGATGAGAATGACATTGAATCCAAGAAGGAGAGATTCTTGAATGGTCTGCATGATGAGAAGCAGACGGTATTAGTCAACATTCCTTTCGCTGAAATTGAAGCCTTAGTGGATTCTGCAATCCAGATGGAAGGCAAGATCAACCAATCCAATGAGAATCGCAAGCATCAGATGATGAATCAACCAGGAACCCACCATACCCCAAAGTACCGCCCCAACCCGTCTGCAGGATATGCCCCGAGAAAAAATAGACCCTCGATGACCCGTCCGAACTATCCCAACCATGGAGGAGGAAACCCAAGGCCCGGAGGAAACCACAACAACAACCCCGTCAACTCCAACAATTTCAACCGTGCACCGCCCAAGTTCAACAACACCAATACTGCCCCAAGAACTAGAAGCAATGTTGTGCATGTTGCAGGAAAAGACAAGTCTCAGGTTACTTGTTATGAATGCGGAACCAAGGGTCACTACTCCAATGAGTGCCCCAAGAAGCTTGCAGCAGCCACCAATGTGAATGCCCCGGATCAGCAGCAGCTCTGTGTTCAGCCTGGAAGAAAATTTGCCCCAGTGAACTCACTCAACCGCAACGGCCGTCCGTTTCACAGGAATGCTGAAGAAGCCCAGGAAGCGCCAGATGTCGTGCTGGGTATGTTTTCTGTTAACTCAGTACTTTCAAGAGTGTTGTTTGATTCTGAAGAATCGCACTCGTTTGTTACAGAAGAATTTGCATGCACTAATAAGATTCAACCAACAAAATTGAAGCATGTTATGATAGTTAAAATACCCAGTTCAACCACAAATTTGCAAGGCCATACCTATCATAATCCATGGAATAGATTTTTATGCTAATCTAATAGTACTTGGAACCAAAGGTTTGGAAGTAGTACTAGGAACTGATTGGATGTCTAAACATAAAGGATTAATCGACTATGCCAAGAAAGCCATAACCATGACTAGTACCACTGGAGTATCAGTAGATCATGTATCTGAAACCTTGACCCGTCAATTCAAGTGCAACAAGAGTCTAGCACAACCAACCATTGACCAAGTTAGAGTAGTCTGTGAATACCCCGACAAATTCCCAGATGTATTGCTCGGTATGCCCCTAGATCAGGATATCGAGTTTATCATTGAACTAATCCCTGGAACCAAACTCATAGCTCAGAGACCTTATAGTATGAACCCGGCGGAATTAGAGGAGCTAAAGAAGCAACTAGATGCTATGCTGGAGATAGGACTAATTCAACCAAGTGCGTCACCATGGAGATCATCTTTTTTGTTTGTGGATAAGAAATATGGAGGTAACCGTTTGTGCACGGATTATCGGAAGATGAATGATGTCACCATTAAGAACAAGTACCCACTGCCAAAGAAAGAAGATCTGTTTGACCAGTTGTCCGGTGCCAAAGTGTTTTCTAAGATTGATCTTAGAATTGGTTATCATCAACTCAAGATTCGTGCAGAGGATATTCCAAAGACTGCCTTCACCACCAGATATGGATTGTATGAGTACATTGTCATGTCTTTTAGATTAACCAATGCCCCCGCTTATTTCATTAACCTCATGAATAAGGTCTTTATGAACTTCCTCGATAAGTTTGTCGCTGTTTTCATCGATGTCATTCTGATCTATTCCAAATCAGAAGAAGAACATGAGCTATGCCTAAGGACCATCCTTGAAACCCTTAGGGAGCATCAACTGTATGCCAAGTTTAGCAAATGTGAGTTCTGGTTAAAGGAAGTAGGATTCCTTGGACATATCATGTCGGCGGTAGGAATTGCTACCGACCCTGCCAAGGTTAAGGATGTTGAATAATGGCAAGCCCCAACCACTCAAACCCAAGTTCGTGCATTTCTCGGATTAGCGGGATATTACCGCAAGTTCGTAGAAGGATTTTCGAGCATCGCAAGACCCATGACCCAATTGTTGAAGAAAGATAAGGAGTTTGAATGGACGGACAAATGCGAAGCAAGTTTTCAAGAGCTTAACAAGGAGTTGGAAGATTTCAGAATGGAACTAGTAAGTGAAGGATTTTTGGCTAGCATAGAACTTCAACCCACTTTGATCAGTAAGATCAAGGAGGCACAGAAAGGAAATGCTAGTATCGATGGAATCAAACGTCGTATCGGTACATGGAAGGTACTCGGATTCACCGAAGATAAAGAAGGAGTTTTGTGGTACAAATGACATATATGTGTACCAGCAGATTCAGAGTTGAAGCAAGCTATTTTTAAAGAATCCCATGATACTCTTTATTCTATCAACCCTAGAGGAACTAAGATGTATTAGGATTTTAAGGAGCAATTTTGGTGCCATGAGATGAAGAGAGAAATCGGAAGCTATATAGCCTAATGTGATATCTGTCAGAGAGTCAAGGCAGGACATCAAAGACCCGCATGACTTTTGCAACCATTGCAGATTCTAGAATGAAAATGGGATTCTGTAGGAATGGATTTTATCACCGGTTTGCCTACATCTAGTAGGGGAAATGACTCTATTTGGGTCATAGTGGATAGACTGTCAAAAGTAGCCCATTTCTTACCAGTCAAGACCACTTATCAGAGCTCGAAGCTAGCAGAGTTGTACATTGCTAGAATAGTCAGTTTGCATGGAGTCCCCAAGAACATTGTGTCGGAACGAGGAACTCAGTTTACCTCAAGATTTTGAAAGAAAGTCCAAGAGGATTAGGAACAAGACTGGATTTTAGCACAGCTTATCACCCTCGGACAGATGGACAAACGGAGCGAGTAAACCAAATACTTGAAAATATATTGAGAGCTTATGTGTTGGATTATGGATCTAAATCGGAAGACTATCTGCCTTTCGCAGAATTCTCGTACAACAATAGTTACCAAGCCAATTTGCAAATGGCCCCATTTGAGTTCATGTATGGAAGGAAGTGCCGTACCCCGTTGAATTGGTCGGAAGTAGGAGAGAGTCAGATTTTTGGACCCGACATCCTAAGAGAAGCCGAAGAGAAAGTTCACAAGGTCCGTGAGCACCTTAAGACCGCCCAATCCATATAGAAGAGTTATGCTGACAAGAGACATCGAGACCTAAACTTCAATATCGGAGATTTTGTATATCTGAAAGTATCACCCTTGAAAGGAATGCGACATTTCCAACTCAAAGGAAAGTTAGTCCCCAGATATATTAGGCCCTTCAAGATTTTGAATCACCGAGGAGAAGTATCATATCAACTGGAACTGCCAGAGGATATGTCAGCCGTGCATAATGTGTTTCATATCTCGTTACTTCGCAAATGCCTAGAAGTCCCGGAGAAGATAGAACTTTTCAAGAATATTGATCACAGAACCATAGAGATCAACGAGGACCTAATATATCCTGAAGTACCAATTTGTATTTTGGAAGAAGCCTTTAGAACCACCAGAACCCGGTGTTACAAGTTTCTCAAGATCCAGTGGAGTAACCATACTGAAGAAGAAGCTACTTAGGAACGAGAAGATTACATTAGGACTGAGTTTCCAGATCTCTTTAGTTCCTAGTTTTCTTTTTCTTAAATCTCGAGACGAGATTTTTTTAAGCAGGGAAGGTTTGTAACATCCCAAAAATATTAATCAATATTATCATGTTCAAATCACCCAAGTTTAGGGTTAACAAAAACTTTTGTTAATTAAAATCAATATGAATGCATGTGTGTGTGTGTGATGAATGCATGAATGCTTGCAATGCCCTATTTGATTGCTATGAATGGCAAGGATTGGTTTTAAGATGAGAACAACATCATCTAAATCATTTCCAAGAAGAATCAAATGAAGATAAAATAAAAAATAAGATATATAACAAATGGTCATTTTGACCAAAGTTAACCACTAGACCACTTTGAGTGTTTCTAGTCCAAGTTTTCTAACAGAAACAAATCCAATTATTTTCACCCCTTGCTAGACCAAGTAAAAGTGAACCCATGCCCACATTACAAACTCACCAAAACTATTTTCAAATCTATCTAAAGGACAGTCCAAAATTGAATCAATTGTAGGTACTAAGATCACCATTTCTCAAAACCCAACCAAACCAGTGCACCTTGACAAACCAAAGCAACCATATACTACCAAGCATGTGACCAGTACACTCACCAAAATTCATCCAAAAATTCCAAACTAAAATTCTTTCGGCCATTTTGTCAAACACTTGGTGAGCACAGTAAACCCTGCCTAATTATCACTGTTTTTGATCAATGCTTTGTTTCCTCTTTTCACCCAAATCTCTCCCTTTGTCTCCCCTAGTGACCACACTGCATTAACACAAGCTAGCAAGCTACCAGTGCACCAGTGCTGAGCCACCCGAGCCCCCCTCGCCCGCCGAATATGGCTAGCTAGAAGGAGGCAACACCACGCCCAGCCACGATGTCCAGGAGGCAGCTCACCGTCGACCACCACCCCATGTCCAACCCTTGAGCTCACCGTCGCCGCGCCCATTCCTCTGCGACCATGCTGAGAGCATGCCAGAGCACCATGACCGACATGCGCATACACGCCGTGCCTCGTCCTTGCCGCGCATTCCTACACTCACCGCGACACCAGCTACCCCCTAGACATGCTCGTTCGCCGCTGCGTGATACGTCGGAAACATATCTATAATTTTTTATGCTCCGTGCTTGTTTTGTATCTAATTTGCTTTTCTTTGTCTTTATTTGAGGTGTTTTTATATATTTTCTGGAACTAACCTATTAACAAGTTGTCATAGTGCCAGTTGCATGTTTTCTTCTGTTTTTGGTTCCAGAAAGGAAGAAAATCAATATTCTCGGAATTGGACGGGAAAAAAGCCAAAGACAATAACTTTCCGTGAGGGACACGAATCCAGAAGGAGGGACAGAGAGGCACCAGAGGGTGGCCAGACCCCCCCGGGCACGACCAAGCCTGGCCCGCGCCTAGGGAGGGTGTGGGCCCTCTGGCCGCCTCCTCGGCCTCCCCCTTTGTTGGGGATATGCTATATGGGTATCCTTATAGCATGTCTCTTATCCGGCTAACCCGGGTGGCCCATAGTCGGTAGCATGGCCTATGGCCTGCTGGGCGGCCCAGTTAGATGGATCCAGAAGGGAGGCCCATGCCGGATAAAGGAAGGCTACGGTGGAGTCATCAGCGTACCCGGAGCCTTGGAGTACAAGATACACAAGACTAGTAATAGACAGTGTAGGACTTTGTAACCTGTCCGGCTAGGACTTTTCCCTGTAACCCTAGGACATGGTGACTATATAAGTCGGGCCTATGGGAGACGATAACTTAGACTCTCTAGTCACCTTGCACAGCGAACCAATCCCTGTAACTCGGCATATTGCCCTTATAGTGATTTATAGCAGGAGTAGGATTCCACCACCGTTGTGGGATCTGAACCTGGGTAAGCTGTGTTACCTCGTACCCGTCAACCGTCCGCCTTACCCCACGTCTCTAAACACGCATGTGAGGACCCCTCCATGGTGTACTCGTCGGCAATACCACGACAGTTGGCGCACACCGTGGGGCAAGAGGCACTTCAGGCTCTTCAGCAGGCGAGGACCAAGATCTTCGCGGGAATCGGTGAAACCATAGCCATCGGTCGCCTTCTCTTCTCGAGAAACGTTCCGATCGTCTCTCCCGACGAGTTCTGGATCCCGGCAAAGACGAACCCTACGCGGTGTTCGATCGTTCCTATCGGAGACATCCACCTCTTCATCGGCGAAACTGACTCGAGCACTAGTTCCCTGGGAGTCGGAGGAGCATCAAGGCCCGCACGAACCGCCTACAGGTAGGATACGTTCACGGAAGGATCAATGTCGGATCTCTCATCGGAGTTTTCCGGCAAAGATCGGAAAAATTCAAGGCCCACCCAAACCGCCCCTGTGCAGGATATAAAGGTGGAAGATCACTGCAAATCCGCCGGCTTCGTCCGTGCGTCTGGATAGCAGAGATCCAAGTTCGTCGGCGTGGTTACCATCTTCGATCTGGCACGCTGCGTTCAGAGAGAGGGCGAAAACCCCCGCGATTACCTGGCCAGGTGGCTCCGTATACGAGCCGACCTGGCCCACTACCCCAATGAAGATGCTATCTACCA
Organism: Avena longiglumis; assembly: GCA_030063025.1. Lineage (NCBI taxonomy): Eukaryota > Viridiplantae > Streptophyta > Magnoliopsida > Poales > Poaceae > Avena > Avena longiglumis. The sequence goes on along the minus strand of CP125979.1, from coordinate 244,269,284 downwards.
CTTTGTGGAAGGACTGGACCATGGCACGCTTCTCCGACATTCTCTAAGATGGGAGAAGGTGTCAGGACGCCTTACCTTCGAAGGCATGGTGAACACCGTCAAAAACTACACGGAGGCCGAAGCGGTAGCTCAGACAGTGCTTGCGCTCATTGACGGAGCCCCTCCGATACAGCCACCGCCTCCGGCCGCCATCGTCGCAGCAGCACCACCACGCCCAGTCATCGTCGAGCCTGTTGCACCTCCACCGCCCGTCATCGAGGAAGTCCTGGCACCCTCCGACACTGTCATTGACGCGCTTTATGCTGATTTCAGTGCAGATTCAGAGGAGATAGACTTCAGTCCAGAAGATCTAGACTCTGCTATGCAGGAGATGGAGGAGGAGTACTCGCGCGACGAGCAAGCCAACAACGTCATCACGTCTCGAGGGGTGTTCGTCACCATTGAGACGGTGATGGATGAAGATCAACCTGGATGAGCTCCGCCTACGACGCTGGAAAAGGGGAACGGACCACTTATTGCTGCTGACGATGATCGCGCAAAGGTCATGCCTCCTCCTCCTAACCCAGTGCAGCAGCTGCAGGAACTCGACACCGGCCCGAGCAACAACAACACCGCAAACTTGCCGCCTCCAGCATCTACGTCTGCATAAGCCCAAGTTACTCTAGCTGATAGAGTGATGTACGGCAATCTCCTCGTCGAGCCACTAACCGTTGCTCATATCCGAAACGTGACCCAGCTTGACGAGAAGCGCTAGCAGCTGCTGGAAGAAGCACAGGCCATCGCAGAGCAAGGCGCTAAACTAGATCGAGATCTGATCAACACGCAGAAGTCCATAGAGAAAGCTAGAGCAATGGAGGCCGAGTACAAGACCTTGCTGCAACAGCAGAAGGCTGAGAAAGCTCTGGCTCGTGTCATCAACGATCCTGGTGTACAACGCAACCTAGGATGGGCTCCCTCGAGGTCGGCATAGGCCAAGCCATACATTGACAGTGAAGGCAAGCAGGTGATGCCCACCCCACTCCTTAACCTCGCCGTCGCCAAGACTCTTCTAGAGCAGGATAGATCGCCTGAGGCAGTAGAACAGGTCTATGACCTAGTGGCCAAGGCGGTGAAGCAGCAGGAAAAGGCCACCTCTCAGAGGCTTGAGTCTGACCCAGCGCTCTGCCAATCTAGCCAGTATAAGCTGCCAAGGGACAGATCTCCTCTGGATGTCGGGTCCCAGACGAGTTCATCAGAACGAAAATGGAGGGATGCGTGCAACAGGAAGTATGCCATCCCCATATCATCCGATCATGGATAAAAGGCCCGACCTCGTCGCCCATCGCCACCGCCCCGATCCCCCGACATCGCGAAGATTACAAGGCTCACCATTGTACGGAAATGCCCCCCACCAAAGCAGTGCGGCATCGTCATCCGCGACAACACGGAGCAGACCCGTCATGACGGAGAGCGCAACCAAGGACAAACGAGCAGGTCACACTAAGACCCTCCGCGTCCGACAAGAAACCGTGACAGGCGTGAGGCGTCGCAGGAGGGTAACAACAAGATGGCTAACCCACCGCCACCTCCGCCTCCGTCACCACCAAGCAGTCACCATGGCGGAGGAGGCCCGCGTCGTTCACGCGGCCCATCCCCTGTTGACAAAAATAAGAAGACCCCGGAGCCATACGATGCATGCTCGCGGATAGATAAGATCCACGAGGCCCGGGAAGGACCATACCTGGGACCACGTTGCTTTGGACCTGCAATACGGTCCGCAACTTACCCCAAAGGTTTCCGGATTGACAAGACCATCAAACCCTATGACGGCACCGCCAAGCCAGCCACATGGTTGCAGGACTACGACAACGCGGTGGAGATTGCCGGAGGCAACCCCAATGTCGTCGTCAAGTACCTCCCGTTAATGTTGGTAGGCACGGCCCATCAATAGATCGACGACTTGCCGGAGAAATCTATCTACAACTGGCTGGACATGCAAGAAGCATTCACCAAGAACTTTGAGGGTACATACAAGCGTCCCTGCACTATGGTCGATCTACAGCGATGCGTGCAAGAGAAAGACGAGACAACTCGCGCCTACCTCTCCCGCTGGCTGGATATGAGGAATTCTTGCGCAGGAGTGCACGCTCAGACCGCCATGGCCGCCTTCATTGATGGGTTGGAAAGGGGCACGCTTCTCCGACATAAGCTGAAGCTCTTGCAGGACAATCACCAGCTTGACTTGAACCAGATGATTCAATTGCCTAGTGAGTTCGCAGCTGCCGACGACGACGCTCGCGGCTCCTTGCCGGCAACGGCCGTTCCAACTCAGGCTCGGAGGAACAGCAGTACAAAGCGGAAAACCGCTCCAGAAGAAAAGCAATCTACCGACATGGTCGCTATGACTTTTGTAGGACGAGGAGAAGGCGAACAACGTGGCCGAGGAAGAGGAGCTAGTCATGGGCAGCAACGAGGAAGTGAAACCACCTCGGCGCCGCTCCGCGTTCCCAAAACCTACGAGGAGTACCGCGATATGCCGTGCCTCATACACCTCGATGCCAACGGTAAGGCCACCCATACCAATCGACACTGCAAGTTCGTCAACAACCTCAAGGAAGACCCGGAGTCCGGCTACAAGCGAAGTCGGAAGAACAGACCGCGCGGCAAGGGCAAGGGGAAGAATAAGGAGGAGGAGTCCAAGGATTCAAGTGACATGGACGAGGACATTGACCCCAAGCACGCCGCCAAGAGCGACGACAAGGGCAAGAACCCCTTCGCAAAGATGTATCCAGTCTACCACACTTTCCTTGGCACCCCCACCGTCCGACAATAGAAGACCTCTCTTAGGATCCTGATGGCTACTCCCCCCCCCCCAGTTCCCCAGAACCTGCGCTGGTCGGAGGTTCCAATAACTTGGTACAACATGTACCACCCAGACCTTATACCCACGAAGAACCAGTACGCCATGGTCATCAACCCTTTGATTGACGGCGTGGAGTTCACCAAGTGTATGGTGGATAGTGGAAGCAGCATCAACATCATGTAGCTAGATACACTGCAGAAGATGAACTTGACGGAGGAAAACCTAAGGCGGGCCAACACCATCTTCCATGGCGTAGTTCCTGGTCGGGAGGCTCGGTCCCTTGGGTGCATTACACTTCAGGTTGCCTTTGGAGACATAAATAATTACCGCCAAGAGCGCATGACCTTCGAGGTGCTCCCCTTCAACAGCGTGTACCACGTCATATTCGGCCGCGACATAGTCCACACGTTCATGGCCAAGCCATGCTTCGTCTACAACAAACTCAAGATACCCAGACCATACGTTGTTATCACCATATCCGGAAGCTTTACCAAGGCAAGGGACTACGAGATCAATGAAGCAGCCGTTGCAGAAGCTGTCCTCTACAGCGAAGAATTCAAAGAGGTCCAGAGCAAGGTCGATGACTCAGAGATGCCCGCATCAAAGAAGCAGATCTCCGACTCCTCCTGCGTTCAAGGCCGCCATCGATACCAAGCCGGTGGAACTTCTGGTAGGCGATGCCTCCAAGACCGTCGCCATTGGGATGAACCTGGATCCCAAATAGGAAAGCGCGCTCGTCGAGTTCCTCCATGAGAATAGGGACATCTTTGCCTGGCAACCTGCCGACATGAAAGGTGTACCTAGGGAACTTGCCGAGCACATCTTAAACATTGATCCAAAATGCAAACCAGTGAAACAACCTCTACGACGCTTTGGAGATGAGAAGAGACGCGCCATTGGCAAAGAGATAGCTAGGTTACTTAAGGCTAGATTTATCCGAGAAGTCCTTCACACCCAATGGATGGCCAATCCTGTACTTGTCCCCAAAAAGTGAACCAATGAATTAAGAATGTGCGTTGATTACACCGGCTTGAACAAAGCATGTCCCAAAGATCCGTTTGCTTTGCCTCGCATTGACCAATTCATTGACTCGACGACTGGCTCGGAACTTTTGTGTTTTCTCGATGCATACTCAGGATACCACCAGATCAAGATGAGGAAGTCGGACCAATTGGCCACTTCGTTCACTACCCCATACGGCACATTTTGCTATGTCACAATGCCCTTTGGGCTCAAAAACGCAGGTGCTACTTATCAGCGGACAATGCAACGTTGCCTCCACGACCAAATTGGTCGGAACGTTCACGCTTATGTGGACGATATCACGGTGATGTCTAAAAAGTCAAACGACTCAATCTCCGACTTAAAATAAACCTTTGATAATCTCCGGAAGTACAACATGATGCTTAAACCTAAGAAGTGCATCTTCGGGGTTCCAGATGGCAAATTGTTGGGCTTCATCGTTTCCCAATGCGGAATCGAGGTCAACCCGGAGAAAATCAAGGCCATCTTAAACATAAACCGTCTGACATGCCTAAAAGACATTCAACGACTAACAGGTTGTGTTGTAGCAGTTAGTCGGTTCGTGAGCCGACTTGGAGAGAAGGCTCTACCGCTGTACAAGTTGCTGAAGAAGGCGGACAAATTCACGTGGACGGATGAAGCAGATGCAGCATTGAAGCAGCTCGAGGAGATTCTTTTCTCAGCACCCATCCTTGCAGCACCCGAGCCTGGAGAGCCCATGTTAATTTACATGACGGCAAGCAACCGGGTAATCAGCATCGTCGTCGTGGTAGAGCAGAAGGAACCAGGCTATGAGCACGGAGTTCAACGACCAGTTTACTATGTAAGCGAGGTCTTGACAGAGGCCAAGTAGCGTTACCCGCACTACCAGAAGATAGCTTATGGAGTATTCCTTGCTTCTCGCAAGCTGAGGCATTACTTTCAGGAGCACCCAATCACAGTGGTGAGCAAGACTCCACTGTCCGACATTATCAATAACAGCGACGCTACAGGAAGGGTCGCGAAGTGGGGTATTGAACTTGCCGCCTTTGAGATCACCTACAAGAGACGCGACGCTATCAAGTCACAAGCCTTGGCGGATTTTGTTGCAGATTGGACGGAGATGCCAGACGCTACTCCGTTGCCAGAACCAGAGTACTAGGTGATGCACTTTGACGGATCAAAGCTGCTCAACGGCTCGGGGACTGGTGTATTGCTATAGTCACCAACAGGAGACAAGCTACACTACGTTCTGCAGATCCACTTCGAGGCTACAAACAACATGGCGGAGTATGAAGCACTCATTCACGGACTACGTGTAGCCAACGATATTGGCATCAAGCGCATAGTTTGCTGTGGAGATTCCGACTTGGTTGCCCAGCAGGTGTCTAGCACCTGGAATGCGCGGAACCCTATGATGGCGGCATATCGAGACGAAGTGGACGAGATAGCCAAGAGATTCTTGGGCTACGAAGTCAAGTATGTGCCTAGGGAACAAAACGAGGCGGCTGATCTGCTCTCTAAGCTAGGATCAGGGCGCAAGCGAATTCTGCCAGGAGTTTTCCTAGAGCACCTGCGCACACCATCCGTGAAGGGAGCCGACATCGACAACCCGGATAGAGCTGACTCTTTCGTCAACATAGTGACTAAGGTCCCTCCGGCTTGGACAAAACCGTTCATGGAATACCTCGAACACGGAACTTTGCCCGAAGTCGAAGTCGAAAGACGAAAAATAGTACGACGAGCAAAGGGTTATACCATAATCAATGGGCAACTCTACAAAAGAAGCACTACTGGTGTATACCTAAAGTGTGTTTCCCAGCTAGAAGGTATGGAAATCCTACGCGAAATCCATCTCGGAGATTGCGGGCATCACGCCGCTCCTCGATCGTTGGTCGCGAAAGCCTTCCGGCAAGGATTGTACTGGCTGACCACGAAGGCGGACGCCGACAAGCTGGTTGAGACATGCATGGGATGCCAGTATTATACATACAACCACATATTCCTGCTGAAGAACTGCGAACAATACCAATAACTTGGTCGTTTGCGATCTGGGGGCTGGACATGGTGGGACTGTTACAGACGGCACCTTGTGGGTTTATGCATCTGCTTGTAGCAGTTGACAAATTCACTAAATGGATAGAAGCTAAACCCATTAGAAATCTTGATGGGGCAACTGCCCTCAGGTTCGTCCGAGATCTAGTGGTGAGATTTGGTCTCCCACATAGCATTATCACCGACAACGGCAGCAATTTATCACTCGGACTTGACCTTGCATATTGCTAGGAGAAAGGCATCCGACTTGACCTTGCATCTGTGGCACACCCACAATCCAATGGTTAGGTTGAGCGAGCCAATGGATTAATTCTGTAGGGAATCAAGCCACGTCTTGAGGCACCACTACATAGAGCAGCTGGAGCCTGGGCGGAATAATTGCCATCTGTGTTGTGGAGTTTACGAACTACACCCAACAGATCCACTGGCTACACCCCTTATTTCATGGTATATGGAGCAGAATCCATCCTGCCTTCTGACATCCTCCACGATGCACCAAGAGTTGCCGCCTACGACAAGGATGACGCTGAAGAATCCACACGCCTGGATGTGGACCTTCTTGAGGAGGAGCGCATTTTGGCATGCCAAAGATCCGCCATCTACCAGCAGAAGCTACGTAGCTACCATAGTCGCCGCGTTCGGCGTCGCTCGTTTAAAGAGGGGGATTTGGTGCTCCGACTTAAGCAGAAGAAGTCACACAAATTATCCCCGCCATGGGAAGGACCGTTCATCATAAGCAAGGCGCTGCTCAATGGGTCTTACTACCTTGTTGACAATCATGAACTAAAGGATAGACCCAACGAGGATCATAAGCGTAAGCGACATGACCCGGATGATGACTACCCGGAGCTTGATCGTCCATGGAACATAGCACAACTTCGTCCTTTTTACACTTAGCATTTTTTATCTAATTATGTATCTCTTATATGATCAATGAAATAAAGCTCTCTGGTTCACTCATATTTCTGAGTCTTTTACCTCCTTTAGTGTTCATTTTTGGATCATGTAAAACCTTTATGCACAAGCTTTGCGTTTGCACTTGTGAAAATTCCGCCTATGGGCGTTAGCTTAAGTTTTCTGGTCTACACGTTCTTTATTGTTTTTATGTGGATTCTGGAGTAGTGACTTTCGGCACTTATTGTCGGCAATTTTGTGCTCAGGTTATTGACGGTGCCATTGGGCATCATCACCTAAGCGCATGGTTCCAACAACGAGTCTTCCGACTCACGAAAAGTCAAGCATAAGAACCAAAGTAATGGATAAGCCAGCACTTGCTTAAAAAATATATACATGCTGGAAACTAGTTCTTAAGTAGTAGGAAATAACAACCATTGTTTTCCGCCTTAAGTTACATCATCAAGTTTTTTCCGCGCATACACCAAAGATAAAACAAATACTACAAAGTTGTTTTTCATTCCTTTGGCGCAGGAGACTTGGAAGCAGCATCGTCACCAGCCGGAGAATCACCCTCAACGTCGGCACTGTGGTGGGACTCGAAGGAGTCTTGGTTGACGATGTCGATGGTGTTCATGGGCACGAAGATATCGATGTCCACCAACTCGGCAACTCTGGTGTCGTAACCCGCGAGTGACGACAAAATGGCTTCGTGATCAATCTCTTTGTCGTCATCGTCAACGTCGGGGATACCAGAGGTCACCGTATCGATGTCGGCATCTTTGTAGTGGGTCATCACCATTGATAGTGCCATCCTTGCGCCAGCCCGTGCACATGAAGCTTTCTAGCTTGTGATACGCTCGGGGGCTCGGCGCAGAATCTCCGAGTACTTCACCACGGAGTCCGAGGCCTTGATGTGTATCTGGAGGGGCTTGGCAATCTCTTTGGCTTGGGTGATGGCGGTGTTGATGAAGTTGCCGGCAAGAACCATGCATTCCTTGGCTAGAGGAGGCGATCTGGTTAAACCCATAGGAGCTACAAATTCCGAAAAGGATCGCATGAGTTCAAAAATTCAAAGTATCCAGACTACAGAAATACAAGGCGGAGGAATCTTACTGAAGATGCTGGCATTAGACTGCTAGAGGGTGTCCTCTAGGGATTCTTTCTCTTGCTGGAGGAGCTTATACACCTCGCTATGGCGATGGTTTTGCTCATTATCAACTTGCTTCTGATCTTTTAAGATTGCAAGCTCCTCCTTCAAGCGATTGATTTCCGCGGAGGCGGAGTCCTGCAGGTCCTTCATGGAATCCTCATGCATTTTCAGCATTTCTTCCCTCTCCTTTTTAAGGATCTTGTTATCGCTGTCCAGCTGCTGGATGTGCTTGGACTGCTCGACAATGTCCTTGGCCTTGGCAACATGTTCTGCAAAGTCAGAGAAAACAAAGTACACAGTAAGTACTCGGAGAAATGAAGGCACAAAACCAAGACGGAATGCGCAAAAAGAAAACAGACTCTTGTTTTTTATGATCTGTTCCTTCAAGATGGCAGTTTTATCCTTTTCGGCTTCAAGATCTGCGCGCATCTTCTGGTACTTGTCATTGGCCATGCCCCTCCGAGCATTCTCATTCTGTGGAAAAAAGAAAAAAGGTAAACCGTTGTTTAGCCTTCTTGGAGCATCTAGTCGGAAATTTCCACCTAGGCGCTCGGGGGCTACAGCGAGAGTTTTTTACTTAGCAATATGCTTAGCTTTTCTTTAAGCATCTAGTCGGAGCTAAATCAGTTCTCGATTAGAAGCTTGGGGGGTACAGTATAAAGTTTTTAACTCAGAAAATGCTTAGGTTTTCTTTAAGCATCTAGTCGGAACTAATTCAGTTACAACTAGAGGCTTGGGGGCTACAGTATTGAAAATTATAAACACTACGTATGCTACTCTTAAAGCATCTAGTCGGAATAGTTTGTTCCATCTAAATGCTTCGGGGGCTACAGTGAGAGTTTTTCTAACTTAGTCACTCTTAGAGCATATAGATGCAAAACCTATGGTTTTCGGTCTACATCGTCGGGGGATACAGTAGGACACTCATATGAAATGCAAAAGGCAAAGTAAACTTACAAGTGCGATGATCTTGAGGTTTGTAGCGCTCTCGGCTAGCAGCTTGCCAAAGGAAATGCTATTTCCTCGCAATATTTCTGCTTGTCAGAGGAGCTCCTCAAGACCGCATGTCGGAGATGACGGTACTCCTCCAGGAACCAGAGTTGTGTTACTCGGCGTAAGCGCCGGGTAGACTATATTTGGGAACTCAAAGGGTTTCTGGGGAGCAAGGGCGCCGCCTTCAGCAGAAGTACCAGCTTCCACCACCGCCTTGCCGCCACCGATGGCATCCTGAGCCGGAGCTTCAGCCATTTGTTGAGCGGTGCTCTCCTGCGTTGCCTGCTCGCCGACAACAGCGAGTTCGGTAGAGGCGCCAGAATCCACTTCATGACGGAAGGGCCTGGTGCCTCCTTAGCTTGTGAGCTTGTCGGGGCAGACGAAGGCTTAACGGCAGGGGTAGTAGGGGCGATGGTAGGGGAGGCGTCGCGATGCAGCATGTCTTTGATATTTCGAGAAGCCCCCAAAGTTTTGGAGGTCTTCTTGAGGCTGGTCGTGGCTTTCTTCCTAAAACGTGCAAAATGCATAAGTATAGGAGCAAGACAGATAAATAGACAATGTCGGAGAATCAGAAACTTACACTAGGGGGGGTGCTTTGGCAAAAATCCTGGTGGTTCTACTCTTTTCCGCCTCCAGGGCTGTGGTAGTCTTTTTGGAGGCTCCACCCTCTGTCTTCTTCTTCTTGCCTCCGTTGGCAGCATCAGAGGTGGAGCTCTTCCGCTTTCTCGCCAACGGGACATCATCGTCGGACACGACCGTGACTTCCTTCATCTTTGGATCATTATTTGGGCATCCAGGTTGCCCTCCTCTAGATCGCTAAGCTGTTAAGTAAGAAGTCACCGTGTTAGACAAAATGACATTTGCAAGACAGAAGAATTGGAGTATATGTCATACATGGAAAATAAAAACCTACCTTTGGGCACTTGCCGTCTACGAACATGTCGTAGGTGATGGTGAAGCCACACTTCTTATCCTTCACCTTGACGATGTCCTTAAGGCGGAGCTTGACGGAGTCGCTCGAGAAGTTGTCCACGGAGATGCGGAGACTATCCCTTCTGTCGCTGGTATACTCGTGCATGTACTTCGCGCGGTGCTGCAGAGGTTGGATTCGTCTGATGAACCAGCACATGGCTAGGTCCAAGCCGGTCAAACTCGTCTCTACAAACCATTCGATCCGCCTTATAGCGCGAGAAGTGTCGAGGTCGGAGGGAAGGGATGCTTGGGATCTCCATGTGGGAACTTCAGCTGCGGCTCCGTCCGCGAAGTCCGGGTACGTTACTTCTCGGCCCGCCAGAGGAATGTCGGGGCCGTAGAAGTACGTCCGCTGCCAATTCTTGCAGGACTCGTGGCCGAGAATGTCGGGGAACCGCCGGCCAGGTCGAATCTTGAAGCTTATGGTGCCGCAGTTCCTAAGCTCATCCTTACTATGTCCGGCTTCACGTTTGACGGTGAAGAAGTACATGAACAAGTCTAACCTAGGCCTTATCCCTAGATAACCCTCGCAAAGTGCCGTGAAGTTGCTAAGCACTAAGATACTATTGGGGGGAGAGGTTATGGGGCTGGACCTTGTAGTGGTTTAAGACGGAGAGGAAGAAGTGGGAGATGGGCAGGGAAACGCCACGTACCAGCTGAGCTTTGAGGTACACCTTTTCTCCGGCTTGGGGAGAAGGTGTCACCTCGCCGGCCGGTGCCGCCCACCAGGCAAGTCCCTCCGTCGCAGGGAGGTAGCCTTTGGCGACCGTCTCCTGGATGTCACGGTCGGTGATGTCCGAGCCGCACCAGTCGCCCTTATGCGAGTCTGGCTCTTCCTCCAGTGGCTCTAGTGCTGCCAGATTTTGCTCGCCGAAGGTGGACTCGATCATCGCCGATGCGGGGATGACCAAGCCCTCTGGGGGCACGATGACGGAGCTCGCTGGCTTCGCCGTGGCTTCGCTCGACGCCGCCATGGACGGGGAGGTGTTGCTGCTCGCCATGGAGAGAAGGTTGGAAGCAACTGGTGCGGAGGGGAGTTAGGGTTTTCTCGAGGTTTCTCGCGGAGAGCTCGAGGAGACGTGCGGCTGGAGGAAGAAGATGACGTGAGAAGAATGAGGTAAAAAGTGGAGATTTCCCCATGGTTACTATTTATCATCCTCGGCGTCAAGATTGGTGCAACTTAATTGGACGGTTGCCGCGTAGACGACGTGTTCGCGAATGTGCGCGAAAATTTCGCCACGTCTCCAAACGTCGCTGCCAACGGTTCGTATCGCTCGCACGGGAAAATCGGATATGATTGCACTCTCTGCATGTGTGATTTACGAGGCGTCGCTGACCTAAGCCTACGTCGTCCTAGATTACTGTTGGAATTATGCCCTAGAGGCAATAATAAAGATGTTATTATTATAATTCTTGTTCATGATAAAGTTTATATTCCATGCTAGAATTGTATTAAGCGGAAACTTTAATACTTGTGTGGTTTGTGAACAACACCGTGTCCCTAGTATGCCTCTATGGACTATCTCATTGATTAATGATGGTTAAGGTTTCCTAACCATAGACATGAGTTGTCGATTGATAATGAGATCATATCATTGGGAGAATGATATGATGGACAGACCCAAACTAAGCGAAGCAATTAGATCGTGTCATCGTGTTCATCTTTGCGAAGCTTTTCTTATGTCAAATATTGTATTCCTTAGACCATGAGATAATACAACTCCCTGGTATCGGAAGAAAGCTTTGAGGTCATCAAACGTCATCCTATGAGAGGGTGATCATAAAGGTGTATCTCAAGTGATCGGAAAGTACCTGTTGGGTTGTATGTATCGAGATGGGATTTGTCCCTCCCAAGTCGGAGAGATATACTTCGGGCCCACTCGGTAATCAATATCAACACCGCTTGCAAGCATGTGGTTAAGGAGTTAATCACAAAGTGATATCGGATTACGGAACAAGTAAAGTACTTGCTGTGAACGAGATTGAACTAGGTATGACGGTACCGACGATCAAATCTCGGGCAAGTAAAATATCGCGAGATGAAGGGAATATATATATATGGGATTGATTGAATCCTGGCATCGTGGTTCATCTGATATGATGAATGTGTGGGAGTCAATATGGGTTTCCAGACCCCGCTATTGATTATTGATAGAAGATCATGTCTGCATGTTCTCGAACCCGAAGGGTCACACACTTAACGTGTCTCGACGCTAGGATAGATTGGATAATTGGTTTATGAGTTTTTGTTCGGAGTCTCGGATGGGATCCGGGACATCACGAGAGGTTCCGTAATGGTCCGGAGAATAAGATTCATATAAGGCAATGCAGTTTTTGGAGTTCGGAATTGTTTCGGGTTAATCGGTATTGTACCGGAAGCTTCTAGAACCTTCCGGAGGGGGACCAACGTGGCCCCACCTTCCGGGAGGGGGCATGGGCCTATGAGGGAGTGCCCTGGCCGCATTAGGCCAGGGGCACAAGGCCCCATAGGGCCCAGCCGGCCAAACAAGGGGAAACCCTAATTGGAGCTTCTAGAAGGAGGGGGAAACTTGCCCCCACTCTTCCCTCCTTGGCCGCCGGCCTAGGCTTGGGGGAGGGGCTAGGGTTGCCGCCCACCCCTCTATATAAAGAGGGCTGGGGGCGCACCACCCCCCACACCTTCCCCTCAAGCCTAGCCGCCCTGCTGCCCTCCTCTCTCTCTCTCCCTCCCGACTGCGTGTAGGCGAAGCCCTGCTGCAGAAACTTTCTCCACCACTTGCACCGTGCCGTCGCGTTGTAGATCCAATCCATCTCTCCACCATACTTACTGGACCGAGGAAGGAGGAGACGTCGAGGTGCTGCACGTGTGCATCTCCCGGAGGCATCGCCACTTGCGGTACTAGATCGGAACGGATCGCGAGGAGGAGAAGCGAGTACGACTACATCACCCACGTTCCGACGAACATTCCGCTGTGCGAATCTTCAAGGGTATGAAGATCTCATCTCATCTCTCTCGTTGTTTGCATCTCCTAGATTAGATCTTGGCTTTCTCGTTCGCATCCATAGAAATTTTTTGATTTACTATGCTGCGAAAACCTTCACTGACATGGGTAGATGAGCCATCACATCGAAGATTCCGACATAGACGGACTCAATCCGGCTACGGAGGAGTTCGATGGAAGATTCAGAATTTTTCCGGCTTACAAGTCGAAGACGGAGAAAGCCTTGTATGGTTCTTTGGGAGGACTACAAGATGTTGCTTGACGATTTGCCGACATCCAACTAGACGGAGCATTCCACGTGAAGAGGCAAGACGGCGCAAGATCTCGGAGTTCTCCGGGGGCTACTGTTGGGTATATGATATATGGGTATCCTTATAGCATGTCTCTTATCCGGCTAACTCGGGTGGCCCATAGTCGTTAGCATGGCCTATGGCCTGCTGGGCGGCCTAGTTAGATGGATCTAGAAGGGAGGCCCATGCCGGATAAAGGAAGGCTACGGTGGAGTCACCAGCGTACCCGGAGCCTTGGAGTATAAGATACACAAGACTAGTAATAGACAGTGTAGGACTCTGTAACCTGTCCGGCTAGGACTTTTCCCTGTAACCCTAGGACCTGGTGACTATATAATCCGGGCCTATGGGAGCCTTTAGGGCACAATCTCAGACGATAACTTAGACTCTCTAGTCACCTCACACAGCGAACCAATCCCTGTAACTCGGCGTATTGCCCTTATAGTGATTTATAGCAGGAGTAGGATTCCACCACCGTTGTGGGATATGAACCTGGGTAAGCTGTGTTACCTCGTACCCATCAACCGTCCGCCTTACCCCACGTCTCTAAACACGCACTGTGAGGACCCCACCATGGCGTACTCATCGGCAATACTACGACACCCTTCGCCTATAAGAAGCCCCCGGGGAGAAACCCCTAAATAATCCATCAGAAGTCCACAAAAACCTACGCTGCGCCGCCGCCACCGAAGGGGAGATTCGGGGGACAGAAAGTCTCTGTTCCGGTACCCTGCCGGGACGGGGAAGTGCCCCTGGAGCCATCTCCATCGATCTCCATCACCATTGCTGATTTCCATGATGAGGAGGGAGTAGTTCTTCCTCGAGGCTAAGGTCTCTACCGGTATCTATGTGTTCATACCTCTCTCTCTATGCATGATCTTGTGGTGAGCTTTGTAATCAAGTAGATCTACCTTGCTACTCAAGTGCTTCATTAGATCTCTGCTCTCCCCATGTGTGTGGAAGTGACAGCGTGCACGCCATGGTGGCACTTAGGCTTGAGTCTACAAAAATACTCTTTGTGCTTTAATAGATCTATGCTTTTCCCCACGTGTGTGAAAGTGACATCTTGCATACCGTGTGTGGAACTTTGGCTAGATTAGATTTTTGATATGAGTTATATTTGGAGTTGGATGTCTCTATGAAATTGTGGTGTTTGTTGGAACCATCTAGTGCTCAAGGTGACAGTGTGGGGTTATCTTGATTGGGGAAGGCGGACTTTGAGGTGTGTTGTTATAGCCCTACCGATGATTAGAGTGTCCAACCGGAGATTAGTTAAGAGTAGTATCATGAAGAGAGGATATTTATATGAGAGAGTGTTCACTAGTGAAAGTATGATCCCTAGGCCTTGTTTCTAAGCATTGAAACACTATTTTCTACTATATCTATTGCATGTTTGCTTGCTTCAATATTTGTTCCGTTTGTCGGGGAGGTTTTGGGCTTTTACCTTTCCTCCACGCCATCAGCTCTTTTTTGGCACCGTTACCCCACGTCAACAACAAGTCAAAAGCTATTTTCTGGCACCGTTACCACTTGTATTTCACTATCTCTTCGCTGAACTAGTGCACCTATACACCTGACAAGTGTATTGGGTGTATTGGGGACACAAGAGACTTCTTGTATCTTGATTGCAGGGTTGCTTGAGAGGGAATACCTTTGACCACTTCCTCCCTGAGTTTGATAAACCTTGGGTAATCCACTTAAGGGAAACTTGCTGTTGTTCTACAAACCTCTGCACTTGGAGGCCCAACAACTGTCTACAAGAATAGAAGTGCGTAGACATCACCGCGCGACCCGTAGCGCCTGTGCGTCGTCAAAACCGCCATTGGTGCCGCGCAGAGCACGGACTGTTCCCGAGTATTCTCGACCGCCCCTTGCCGCGCCATTAAGTCCTTGAGGATCGCCAGGAGACCGCGCATCGGCCTACACCCTCCGCCATGCCATTAGCTCACTGTATCATCGACCCGTTGAGCTCCGACCATGCCGCACTGCCCCTCTTGCTCGGCTATAAAAATAGGCCACCCCTCCTCAATTCTGCACACCACCTCACTCCCCACTCCTCACAGACCCTCCCACACCTCTCCCCGGAGCAAGGCGAGCTCTGCACTGCCGGAATTTCACCGGAGCCCGCCGCTGCATAAGAAGAAGGGAGCCGTTGATTGGAGCCGCCCCACGAGTTACCGTGAACACCATTCGAACCATCGTCGTTGACAATGTCGTTCGCCCCCAACACCGACCCTAGCTGGAGCACTGGTGAGCCTCACACGACCCCCACCGCCGCGTTAGGGTTATACCTCGTCGGAGTTGTTCGTCGTTGATGATGAACCTTAGCCTTTAGATCAGGTTCTAATCGTAGGGCCTAGATTGAAGGATACCTTTTCGGCATCCCCTGTCTCACTGACGGTTGGGGCCATCACTTAAGTCAGCCCGGGCGCTGCGCTGTGCGAAGTGGGCTGGACCATTTAGTTCCCGCGCAACCCAGTAGATTCAAATTGATATTTTTTAATTTAGTTCAAACCTAGTTCTGTCAGTAGATTCAAAAATCAATTCAGAGAGTTCTACTAAACCAAATTTTGTTAGAAAGGTATTGAAATTATTAATCCAAGCCCATTGGATTCAAACCATTTGAAATTATTGATCACCTATAGCAAAAATAACAAGGCAGAGACTTTTGTGCATTCAAACATTTTTCAAAAATCAACCATAAATGCTTTTGAGTTGATTCCAACTCTCAAAAATCACATTTGACAAGATCTTTCTGAATATGTAAAAATATTTAGGTTTACATTGCAGTGATCTTGGACAAGTATTAAAAGAATGCCCCATAGGCATATCTAGTCACTTTAATTAATTAAAATAATAATATTAAGCCTTATTAAATTGTGACACCACTTTAAATCACATTCCCGAGTATTAAAATATGTGTTGATAGCATGTCTCAACATGATCCCATATTTTAATTGGAGAATATTAAATCTTAGTAGTTTTCAATGAGTAGAATTTACTTTTCTAAAAAAAACTAGGTCTTTATGTCATGTGATGATTGTGATGATGATAGATCATCTAGTGTGAACCTTTGTGTGCCAAATAGAAGTAGTTAAGTATTGTTTGGTGATTGTGTACCTCATATTTATTTATGGATGCTAGTAGTGACCAAGGCTACAAAGAGGAGGAGTACTACTACGAAGAAGAAGCAGAGGATAACTTCAACCACTGCACTACCCAAGGCAAGCTACACTATGCAATCTAACACTTGCAACTTTGCAAGCTAGATAACCTAGGCAGTGCATTAGGCATGCTTTGTTTATGCAACCTTGATTATACCAAATCCCAGTTTTACTTGCAAGCTTTATTCTTTTATTTTCTTTATGAAAGTTCTTTACTTTACTTCTAGTTAGTGTTTTGTGAGTTTTGGAAAGATATTATAGGTAGCATAAAGATCATAAAACTTGGCCTAAGTTATTTAGAACTAGATGTCATACTGAGGCATGATATTTAGATTTGGATAGTCACACTTGATTAGCACCCCTCATTAGTGATTACCCTCAACTTTAGTGGCTAGTGCTAAGCATAAAAGATGATCATTTTAGATGGGAATACTTGGTGAAAATGATTATGAAAACCTTATAATGATGAGTCATTCTAATGAAATATTTTGACATGTCTTATGAACACCATATGTTTTGATGATGAAAATGTTGAGGCATGAGCCTTAGCCCTTTTATAAAACTGATGGTTGGGTTCGGATGCGATACCATTCCAATTTTACCGTACAACCACAATACCCAAAATTGGGTAGGTCTTGACTGGAAACTTATATATCTTAGTATGGGTTCCCTTGCGGAAGAGGTTTGAGCTGAGGCTACATCGTGATGATTGTCCACCTGTGCAGTTCCCAAGATGACAGATGGTCATGGTTGGGAGGCCAAACTCATAGGGGAGGTGCCTATACTAGGGTGTGTAATTGAAAGGTTAGGATTTATTATCGGCATACTGAGTATGGTGATTCAGGATTATTCCTGACAAATGTATCGAATTTTGTGGTGAAAGTGTACCACCTCTGTAGAGTGTCAAACTATTCGAATAGCCGCATCTGCGGTTATGGATAGTTGGAGTGGCCATACTGTTCCGTCGTCAGATGTTTTCAAATTGACTTGTGAAATGAACTATGACTTTGACTTGACCGCAACAGGATTGTGAACATGAAAGCTAAGTTCCCATTGAAGTGTGGTAAAACATTAAGTTAGTTTTCCTTACTTCTAAACTAAGTTAGATATAAACCTGGCCTTTTGCAAATAAACTTAGAGCTTAGGGTTACTATTCAAACTATTTACTTGTTAGTATTAGTTTGCGAGTACTTAAAGAGTACTCATGGCTTTGTCCCTGGCTATTCCTATGGCCAGACTATGAGGAGGACTACCACGATGATGGATAGCAGGAAGTCTATGACAACTAGGATCATCTCCCATCGTCAGCATTGCCCGTGACCCTGAAGATGGAGCTTCGACCATGCTACCATTATTATATTATTCTGCTGCATTGATTGTATTAAGACTGGATCCGAGATCCTTTATTTGTAAGGCATTTATTATGGTTTGTAATGGATGATGAACTATGGTACCAATCTATTATGTCTCACAAAAATGGTAATCCTGGGATTGCGATGTATGGCATAACAGGCATCTAGGATTAAAAATCCGGGTGTTGACATGGAGGTACCTTTATGACCATTACTTTGGGTTGCAACAAAGCTCCTTGATAATATGATGGTTAACTATTCTGAATGGCACACTGAGAGATCTCCACAAGGTAAGAAGGTAAATTCTATTGGAGAAACCTCCTCCTTGAGTGATAAACTTGATGTTATTATGTCTATGCTTGTTAATGGAAAAGCTCATATTGATCCAAATAATGTTCCTTTAGCCTCTTTGGTTGCTCAACAAGAGCAAGTTGATGTGAACTTCATTAGTAATAATAATTTTGGCAACAATGCTTATGGTAATAATAATTATAAGCCTTATCCTCCCAATAATGGTAATGCTTATGGAAACTCCTACAACAACAATAGAAATGTGCCCTCTGAACTTGAAGTCATGCTTAAAGACTTTATTAGTAAACAAACTAATTTCAACAAAACTATGGAGGAAAAGCTTTTGAATTTTGAAAAAAATATTTCATCTTTGTCTGAAGCACAATCCTCCTTGATTAATAAAATGGCTGCTAAACCTGAGACCAGGGAAAATACCTTTTCTACTACTCATGCCATATAAGTAAGAATTGATGAAAATGTTAGACTGTTAGCTAAATTGCATGCTAAGTGGGAAAAGAAGATAAATTGCTAGAAATAATAGTATTTGTACTATTACCACCACCAATGTTGATGCTAGCAAACCACAAGAAGTCCCCATTACTTTTACAACAATGCCTAAACCCAATAAGAATGCTGAAATCTTTTGAAATATGGGAAACAATAGTTCTACTACCTTGGATGCTAAGTTTGATTTTGATCTTGATGGTTGCAATATTTCTGAAGTAATTATGTTCCTACAAAAACTTGCTAGAAGTCCTAATGCTAGTGCTATGAATATGGCTTTTACAAAACACATTACAGATGCTCTTATTAAAATTAAAGAAGAGAAATTGAAACATAAAGCTTCTATTCCTAGGAAATTAGAAGATGGTTGGGAACCCATCATTATTGTGGAAGTGAATGATTTTGATCTCAAAGCTTTATGTGACCTTGGTTCTAGTGTTTCTATTATGCCTAGAAAGATTTATGAAATGCTTGATTTGCCACCTTTGGAAGAGTGCTATTTAGATGTCCAACTTGATGATAATGTTAAAAAGAAACTTATGGGGAGTATTAATTATGTTCTTATTATGGTTAACAATGCCTTTGTCCCTGTTGATTTCTATGTTTTGGATGTTGAATGCAATGCTTCTTGTCCTATTACTTTGGGAAGACCTTTTCTTAGAACTGTTGGTGCCATTAGTGATATGAAGGAAGGAACCATTAAGTATCAATTCTCAATCAAGAAAGGTATAGAACACTTCCCTAAAATGAGAGAAAATATTCCTTTTTCTCCTCCTATTAAAGCAAAATTTTATGTTAATGCTTCTTCATTCAAAAACACTTGATTCTTGCTTCACGTAAAGGCGTTAAAGAAAAGTACTAATTGGGAGATAACCCAAATTTCAGTAGGTTTTTATTTTGTTGAGTCTTGGAAGTTACTAATTCTGTAATAACCTCTCCTTATCCTTTTTGTGTGGTTTTTGTGCCAAGAATAACCTCTAATGAGAGAGAAGTAAGATTTGGGGAAGTTGTTGTCCCGAAATAGATTTTTGTGCTTCACTGTAAAGATTTGTGAAAAATCCCAGCACGTCGGATTGAGCTGTAATTTTTTGCGCATATGCTCCAGGTTGTTATCCAACTTTTGTTAGTTCAATACTTTTCGATTTGAGCAACATAAGGTCTGCTGGTTTGTTTTGACAAATTTCTGCCATTATTTGCATTTGCCTCTTAATCAGTTTATTTTTAGTTCTATTTTATCACTTGAGCTTTTAGAAGGAATTGCTACGGTAGCTTGTGTTTTAATGAAAGTTTTACTTATGTTGAAACTAAACCAAAGGCTTATTATCTTGAATACACTAATGTTGCTATTGAAGATTGTGTGAAGTTTTGAATGAAGGAAATTTTCAAGTATAGGGGAAGAATGATGTGATGAGATGAAGAATGGACAAAATCTTAAGCTTGGGGATGCCACCCCATGTCACCCCAAGAAATATTCAAGAGGTACAAGCGTCAAAGCTTGGGGATGCCCAAGGCATCCCCTTCTTCATCGATAAAAATCTCAGGTTTCTTTCAAAACACTTCGTTTTTATTGTTTCATGCACTATTGTGTAGTTCTTGGAGCGTCTTTGTTTTGATTTTTATTTTTCTTTTGTTTGGTTTTATGAATAAATTAGTTGGACCCCCGCATTCGCACTTTTGTTTCAAATAAGTTGATTGGTGTTGGAAAATAGTAGAAAGTTTCATGCTTAAGTGGTACAAAAGGGAGCTTGTTTTGACTGTGGCTTAGACTTTATCATGTCATGCTAGATGTTGCTTTGACCTTATGCTTAGTGATTATTGTTGTAGCATGACTTGTTCCAAACAATTGAGATTGCTTAATGTGCCTTGAAAGAACCATGCGTTGTTTTAGCAACAAAAGCATAATATTGTGGTATTCTCCTTTGATGCTTTGTTTGGGTTGACTTCACACATGATTACACCATGTTAAGACTATGAACCAGTCACCTTAGCCTCTATGATCATTTAGTTTTTGACTTGTGATACTACTTTATGCTTTAATTGATAATGTTTTATCGCTTTGCATGATTATGGCCATTATTGCTCTCTTATTTGGTCGCTCCCATTCTTTTGCTAGCTCCACTTGTACTAAGTAAGGTCTACCCATGCATCCAACTCCCAAGAAACCAAGTTATTCCAAAGAGTCCACTATAAATTCCTATGCATGGTGTGTTACACCATTCCAATAATATTCATGTTTTTATCTATCTTCCAAATTAAACTTGTTATGTGAAAATTATTGATTAAAGCTCTCACACACTTGATGGCACACTTTACTTCTTTCACCTAATAAACTTGAACCATTGTGTAATATATGATGGCTATATGCTTGCACTCGTAAGTTGGGAATTAGCAAAACCATGATGTCATGGGGAACGCTTTCAACACTTGTATATATTATCAAGTTAATATCATGATCTTTTGTTTATAGATGTCCACGGTGTGAAATAAAAGGGGAACTTTTAAGCCCATGGAGTATTGTATCTGTGTTAGAGAAATGTTTGGGCGGCTAGCCTAATCCATGCCTAATCATGGTGGAAACTTGCAGCATAACCATAGTGAGCAATCTGTGAAGCATCCTCAATAAAAACCTATGCAAATAGAAAATAAAAATATCATTGAGATGCTCATTGTTTGTTGCCGTGTCATTTTGATATGGGATAGCTCCTGTGTCATGGGGCAAGGGGTACCCCGTTGTTGGTTCTCTATGATACACATATACTTACAATGACAAGAACTTGCTTGTGACTAAAGTTGAGTAGCATGAGGAACAACCCTCGTACTCAAGGGACATGAGATTGACAACTTATGATTTGTCAAGCATATACTTCATATTTGTTTCACTTTAACCTTAATCACTTCAAGATGCTTATGATAGGGGCAATGAGAGCTGAAAGCTAATAAGTAACATAATTTTTGGAAGCTCTTTTTGAAACTTGAAATCCCTACTTCCCTCTGTGAAGGGCCTTTCTTCTTACTTTATGTTGAGTCTCCATTTTCTATCTTTATGCACCAATTAAGAGAGCATAGTTTTCATTCTTAGTTTTATGCGCATTGTCCCAAAACGTATTGATGATTCATAATGTTGATATTGCTTGTTCATAAATTATTTGTATCTAGTCACCCTTATGAAATTTGAAGGTGTCCTATGAATTTATGTTTTGCTACACCATGAAGGACAAGCTCAATACCACATATGCTTTGTTTTCTATATGTGAAACAAACAAACGTCTTTCAATGCATTATTATTCATAATCTTTGTTTGTACCTTTGCATGTTGCAACATAGTTGCTTTGTCTTATTGTTAGAACTACATTTTTCATTCTCATGTTTAGAGTACTTTGATCCTAGTTATCAATGCTTTACAAATATTTTGATCAAGATTGTGATGGTGCATCTCACCTCAAAAATTATTCTTTTTATCCCTTACCTACTCGAGGACGAGCAGGAGTTAAGCTTGGGGATGTTTGATACGTCGTAAACGTATCTATAATTTTTGATTCTCCATGCTTGTTTTGTATCTACTTTCTTATGTTTTGTCTAGACTTTGAGGTATTTTTATACATTTTCTGGAACTAACCTATTGACAAGATGTCGCGGTGCCAGTTGCCTGTTTTCTGCTGTTTTTGGTTTTAGAAAAGCTAGTAAGGAAATATTCTCGGAATTGGACAGGACAAAAGCCAAAGTCAATATTTTACCAAAAGGAACACGGAGTTCGAAGGGCAACCGAAGGGGGGCCTCGAGGCAGACACACATGGTGGCGGCACAACCTAGGGGAGGGGCGCCAGCCCTAGGTGTGGGCCCCTCGCCTATAAAAGCACCCCGATGCAGAAACCCTAAGTACCCAATCAAATCTCCACGAAACAGTCCTTAGCCGCCGCCAACATCATCCCTAGATTGGGGGGGTCCAAAGCTCTTCCCGGCACCCTACCAGAGGGGAGAGATCATCCCGGAGGCCTTCTTCATCACCATGCCAGCCTCCGGAGTGATGTGTGAGTAGTTCACCCTTGGACTATGGGTCCATATAGTAGCTAGATGGTTGTTTATCCTCCTTTGTGCTATCATGTTTAGATCTTGTGAGCTCCGTTCATAATCAAGATCATCTATTTGTAACCATACATGTTGTGTTTGCAGGGATCCGATGGATATTGAGATACTATGTCAGATTGATTATTGATTCTATCATGTCTATGTTATTTGTGATCTTGCATGCTCTCCGTTGTTCGTAGATGCTTTGGCCATGTAGATGCTTGCAACTCCAAGAGGGAGTATTTATGCTCGATAGTAGGTTCATGCCTCTAGTAATCTGGAGAAGTGACAGAAATCTCTAAGGTTGTAGATGTGTTGTTGCTACTAGGGAGAAAACAACAATCCTTTGTCCATGAGGCAATCATATTGTTTACTTTACACACATTGCTTAATGCAATTATCTCTTGCTTGCAACTTAATACTGGAAGGGTTCGGATGATAACTTCAAGGTGGATTATTAGTCATAGATGCAGTTGGATTATGGTCTATGTATTATGTTGTAATGCCCAGTCAAATATCATAGGAGTCAGGATATCTAGTAAATGCATTGTTATGCTTTCTCAATCTGTCAATTGCACCGCTGTAATTTATTCACCCAGCATGTTATCTATCTTAAGGAGAACACCTCTAGTGAACTATGGACCCCGGTCCAATCTTTATCATTGATACACCATCTGTTGTTACCGTTTACATTCTACAAGCAACTATTATCTTCCACACTATACGTTTAATCCTTTGTTTTCAGCAAACGAGTGATATTGACAACCTCACTGTAAGTTGAGGCAAAGTATTGAGTTTGTGTTGTGTAGTTCCAAGTTGTTAGCAACACCTTGGAGTTTTTTCCTTACTCCTACTGGTTCGGTAATCTTGGTTTCATAACTGAGGGAAAACTTTTTGCTGTGCTCAGCACACCTTGCTCTTGAGGTCTCCCAACAGGCTCTATGTCACCGAGCCATACATCATACACATATAGTTACAATGACAAGAACTAACTAGTGACCAAAATTGAGTAGCATGGGGTTCAGTACTCGTACGCAAGGGGCATGAGATTTTCAACTTATAACTTGTCAAGCATATACTCATATTTGTGTCACTTTAACCTTCTTAATCACTTAAATATGCCAATGATAGGGGCAATGAGAGCTGAAAGCTAAAAAGTACCATAATTTTTGGAAGCTCTTTATGAAACTTGAAATCCCTGCTTCCCTCTGTGAAGGTCCTTTCTTTTTACTTTTTGTTGAGTCTCCAACTTCTATCTTTATGCACCAATTAAGAGAGCATAGTTGTCATTCTTAGTTTAATGTGCATTGTCCCAAAACTTATTTATTGATTCATAATGTTGGTATTGCTTGTTCTTAAATCATTTGTATCTAGTCACCCTTATGAACTTTGAAGGCATCCTATGCATTTATGTTTTGCTATTCCATGAAGGACAAGCTGCATACCACTTTTGCTATGTTTTCCATATGTGAAACAAACAAATGTCTTTCAATGCATTATTATTCATGATATTTTGTTTGTACTTTTTAATGTTGCAACATAGTTGTTATGTCTTATTGTTAGAATTACATCTTTCATCCTCATGTTTAGAGTACTTTGATCCCAGCTATCAATGCTTTACAATATTTTGATCAAGGTTATGATGGTGCATGTCACCTAAAAAATTATTCTTTTTATCACTTACCTACTCGAGGACGAGCAGGAGTTAAGCTTGGGGATGCTTGATACGTCGTAAACGTATCTATAATTTTTAATGCTCCATGCTTATTTAGTATCAACTTTCTTTTGTTTTGTCTACACTTTGAGGAATTTTTATACATTTTCTGGAACTAACCTATTAACAAGATGTCGCGGTGCTAGTTCCCAGTTTTCTGTTGTTTTAGGTTTCAGAAAAGCTAGTAAGGAAATATTCTCAGAATTGGACGGAACAAAAGCCAAAGTCAATATTTTACCCGACACGACACAGAGACTGAAGGGGATACGAAGTGGGGCCACGAGGTGGCCACACCTAGGGTTGGCGCGGTGCCCCATGGTGTGGGCCCCTCGGGTGCCCACCGACCTTGCCCTTTTGCCTATATAAGCACCCCGATGCAGAAACCCGAAGTACCCGATCAGAAATCCACGAAACAGTCTGTAGACGCCGCCATCTCCATCCCTAGATCGGGGGGATCCGAAGCTCTTCCCGACACTCAGTCGGAGGGGAGAGATCATACCGGAGGCCTTCTTCATCACCATGCCAGCCTCCGGAGTGATGCATGAGTAGTTCACCCTTGTACTATGGGTCCATACAGTAGCTAGAAGGTAGTTTCTCCTCCTTTGTGCTATCATGTTTAGATCTTATGATATTCGTTCATAATCAAGATCATCTATTTGTAATCATACATGTTGTGTTTGCGGGGATCCAATGGATATTGAGATACTATGTCAGATTGATTATTGATTCTATCATGTATATGTTATTTGTGATCTTGCATGCTCTCTGTTGCTATTAGATACTTTGGCCAAGTAGATGCTTGTAACTCCAAGAGGGAGTATTTATGCTCGATAGTGGGTTCATGCCTCTAGTAATCTGGGAGAGTGATAGAAACTTCTAAGGTTGTAGATGAGCTGTTGCTACTAGGGAGAAAACAACAATCCTTTGCCTAAGGGAAATTGTATTGTTTAGTTTACACACTTTGCTTAATGCAATTATCTGTTGCTTGCAACTTAGTACTGGAAGGGGTTTGGGTGATAACCTGAAGGTGGATTATTAGTCATAGATGTATTTGGATTACGGTCTATGTATTATGTTGTAATTCCTACTAAAATCTCGTAGAGATCAAGATGTCTAGTATGTGCATTGTTATGCATTCTCAATCTGTCAATTGCCCCGCTGTAATTTGTTCACCTAGCATGCTATTTATCTTAAGGAGAACACCTCTAGTGAATTATGGACCCCGGTCCATTCATTACCATTAATATACCATCTACTATGTACTGTTTACTTACTACAAGAAATTACTATCTTCCACACTATACGTTTAATCCTTTGTTTTCAGCAAGCCGGTGAGATTGACAACCTCACTGTAAGTTGTGGCAAAGTATTGTGGGTTATGTTGTGCAGTTCCAAGTTGCTAGCAACCCCTTGGAATTGTTTTCTTACTCCTACTGGTTTGATAACCTTGGTTTCATAACTAAGGGAAACTTGCTGATGTGTTCATCATACCTTCCTCTTGGGGTTCCCAAAGAACTCTACATCTCTGAGCCATCAAGACTCGATAGAACCCTTGAATGAAATTGTCTGATAAAATGGATACTTCGAAGTAGTAGAGATTATGCCGCTGCTTTTTCTAATAATTATATTAGGATATTGCTTTACGCGTGTCACTACAACACTATCGTACTTCATGGGGAACTATTAACTCCGCTGACCAACAAACGATCTAAATGTGGGAAACCACTTGATTTCGGCTATTGAGTTATGACATGTAGCTGCAATGCTATGACGTGTGAAAATTTTAGTCTCCTCGTGGTTTTACGTTCCAAGTGAAGTTGTAGTACTCCTCTGACCCACTATTTCTCAACAACTATCTGGCATGGTCACGAGTGCGCAACACAACCACAATTAACATGTTAAAAACAGTTACATGATTTCTCTATGAAAGAGTTGAAGTTTTTGAAAAACAAGGAAAGTAAAAAGGTGCTTTGAGAGTCTTAAAATTTTGACGTGGGAGTAGATGAGTTGTTCTTAAATTAAATGTTCTTGGTGCAAACTTGAGTACTCTTAATTGATTAAAGGAACAAGAGCAAAAAGTTTTAATCTCTCAATAAGAGAGAAACCAAAAAGATTGATTTCACTTTCCTAGCTAAACTTTCAACACTCGCTCGGGCATATGATTTATTTTCTAGCAAGATATACGTGGTTAGGAGGTGAACTCATTGCAATCTTGTGAATATTTGTATGATCATGTTTAAGATTGCAGGAAATGTGAAGAAAAGAATTTGACACCAATTCAAGATTGTAAGTTCTTTTATTTTAGTTATGAATCGCCGCTATCCTTTCTTATTTCCTTGTCACTCGAGGGCGAGCAACATATAAGCTTAGGGGAGTTGATATCTATGAGATTCTACACATTTTTATGGTTTCTATCGATGGTTTTCGTTTGTATTTGATGGTTTTCTAGCTTTACCTAACGCTAATACTTCGGTAGCGAAGAAAACTTGGTTTTTAATGTGTGTTTCAGGTTTTAAACATCAACAGAGGGATTTAACAGCAAAAACACAATATTCAGATGAAAACAAGCAAGTCTCTTTTTGGAAGAAATCAAGGGGAGTTTACTGAAGCTTTAACGAGCAACTATACGGTGGAAATATTTTCTAGCTGTATAGCTGCCATCTCCTTCGTCTTATTAAAAGGGACAACTTTCTTAAAGAGGCCGAGGACGAAAGCGAACACACGAGCCGGCATACCATCCATAAGGGAGAAATAAGGGATCCGGAGAAGAAGGGGAAGACGTTCTTCATCTCGCTCCACGATCTTCGATCTCCTAGCCACCACACCTCCATAGCCATTACTTGTACTTGAGAGAGAGAGAGAGATCTCCACCTTGCAAGACTAGGGTTTGAGATTCACTATAAGAGGACCCCTCCCACAACAACGGATTTATCTGTATCTAAGTGTCCATATAGGCATTGCTAACACATTTAAATATAGGCGTTGCATTTTTTGCTGTTGCAAGGGTACAATGCAATACATATAGTTCTGTTGGTAACCAATGAATTAAGTGTTGTAAAATAGCAATAGAGTTCAATCAACGGTCGTATGCGTTGTTAATCTATATAGAAGGATTGGACATTTTAGTTGAAAATAAATATGATTTTTTAACAGAATATCTTATCTTGTGAAATGCATTGTTTCAGCGCTTCAATCTTTTTTTGCTCAGCAAGAGAATATAATTTAGAAGAGACATAACATGGTACATCACAAAACAAAAATACATCGTGTGAAGAAAGAATTCAATGTATTTTATTTGAATCACTATGAGAATACATGAAAATTATTTGGGGGTACACAGCGTACAATCTTGATACAAAATATGACAATCTAACTACGACCCTGTATATTAATATTCTTCCTTCAGATATGTCCTGAGCTTATATCCCATATAGTAAGTCCTTGTTGATCAGAGGATCCTGAAATAAACAAAACTCCTATTTCAGTACAGCAGTGGCAAAAGCTAGAAGGATAAGTGAATCCAATTACTACTTGTACAAAGCAAAGGAGGGAACCGAGAGAATGATCACTACTCGTGTATCAATTTCACGAATCAAACATTTATCAAAAATTCATATGTAAGACTGATTGTTTTCGTATACCATATTGAAGATATAGAGTTGCCCAGGGAATAAAGAACTATAAGCACCAGAAATTAAAAGTCCATCAATATATGCCTATCCAGCTAGATGATCCATTAAAAGTGTACATTAAATTAATGTTTGACTGCACTCGCAATGTGCTTATTATTAACTGTCCCAAAACTTAATAACCAGATTGAGTGTTGATTAAATATCAAGGCAAAAAAAATCTTCATAACTAGGAAGATTTTCGAGAGAAAACAAGTATTCCACGATAAACATGATAAACTACAACTAATGAATTTATTATCCACCTAGTATATGACTAGCTACATAGAAAGTGTGTGAGGAATCATGATAAATAATAAACTACTGTTAAACAATAATATTTTATTTCTCATAAACATATATTCAATATGAAGCAATGGTGAAACTGAATAAAGATAGATGAAAAAAAGATTTACGTTGGCATATTGCAATGAATTTTTCCCTGAAGTATGTCGTATAGTGCCTTGAGTATGCATGTACTTACTCCGTCTCAAAATAGATGTTACAAATTTGTCAAAATTTAGACATATCTAGACTAAATAGTGTCTAGATACGTCTAAATTTAGACTAATTTACGGCACCTACTTTGAAATCGGAGAGAGTGACTTCAATTTCATCAGATCTTTGTCTCCAATTCCCTTCGGTAGGGATGCATGATCTGTCCAAATTCCTATTGGTGACATCGGCAACCTACAGCAAAAGCAGACGATAATTGTAAACCTTCCACGAGTTAGTGACTACTGACTAAATATAAAAAAAGAAGATGGGAAGAAAAAGGCTGATCACCAGACACAAGACCCGAGTCGACTTTGAAGAATCATCGACATGCTATCTTGTGTATCATCCAGGCAAACAAAAGTATCAATTGTAGAAAGGAAAGAAGCGCCCTGAAACACGAAAACAATAACCTCAGATGAT
The DNA here is from genome assembly GCA_030063025.1 of Avena longiglumis. Classification (NCBI taxonomy): domain Eukaryota; kingdom Viridiplantae; phylum Streptophyta; class Magnoliopsida; order Poales; family Poaceae; genus Avena; species Avena longiglumis. The sequence continues at coordinate 244,240,426 of CP125979.1, read as the reverse complement.
AAGATGCCTATGACACGAATGGGCGGATGCACAAAAATCCTAGAAAGATGGTAAAACGTGTCAGACAATGAAAAAGGAGAGGAACCTGATAGGGGGAAATGATATTGCGCCTGAAATCTGAAGCTGTGTCGTTCCTTTACTCGCCGCTGAGCTTTGTCGAGAGATCTCTGAGTAGCCCGATTTCATCTTGGCTCGGAGCGAATCTGACACAAATCTCTGAATACGTGAATTCAAAACCATAGTCCAGTCAACCATTTGAGACATTCTCGTTCCTCATCCTGACATTAGAAGGAAAGGAATGGTCGAAGGCCGCATCACTGGCGAGGGAACTGCCGAGCGACGCAATTGGAAGAAAAGGGAGACGGCTAGGTTTGGGGAGGAGGGGAGAGGACTACAGAAATGTGCTTTCCTTCCTGACCGCATTGCACATTTGCACGTCGTGGTACTAGTTAATGTATACGTAAAGGAGTTTAGTGGGCTGGGCTCGTAAGGTTTTTTCTCCGCAATATGTAAATAGATAACAGAATGGATTGCAACACATATATTTGTATCTAGAATAAAATTTTGCAACAAGTTTCTAAGTCGTTGCTAGATATGTATTGCTATATGGGGGTGCTTGTTGTAGTGATTGTTCTTCCCATCTTGAATTGTGTTGGATTTATTTCTATTTCTTATTGTTGATCTCCAGGGTAATATCAAGAAGAACTCCCTTTATTTAATTATATCAATGATGCTTTCTTCTCTCATGTGTGAGTAAGTTCCCTTGGATGTGAGAGATGTAGAAGATTGGTGAGATGTGATGTGCCTATATAATTTCCATTAAGTTTGTAGTTGATTTTAATTACTATATTATGTGTGTTTGACTATCTGTGGGATGCTTAATGCCTGTTGTCCAATTAAGGGCCTAGACAAAATGATGCTTTGTTCTACATAGATAGAATCTTGTTTGGTAGCAGACTGGCGACCCCCGAGTGACACGGGGATATCAATGGGAAACTAGTTTGACTTGAGGATAACGAGGAGCCACCGAGCTTATTGCATTAGTCCGATCCAAGGAGATTCATTTCTAAGCAACCTGAAGGATCTTAATCGTCTAGTGACTGACCATAGTTGTGATAAACAGGCTAGTAGGATTATTGAAGTCGGGATAAAATCTACCAAGAGGAGTTACGACTAATTATAGGTTGCTCGCCTACACACATACTTATAAGATTATAATTGTTACACTTATCACTCATCCACCCGGCATATTCACTATCACCAAGAACTGAAACTCCCCGCACCTACTTCGTCATCTGCAGAAAACAACAAACAAATCATTCTTTACTTTTATGATTTTTATTTCTGAAGTTTACATTTTAGTTTTATTTAAATATAATCCTTTAATCCAAATTCTATTCTCATTTTCAACACTTGCAGTCAATTCACTTGAAGACCTAAGACAACTTCGGGTGTGACAGAGACTTCACCGATAAACACTTACCTTTGGGCTCCCTATGGGATCGACATCTTAACATCGAAACTAGCTACAAACGATCTGTGCACTTGAAGCCATCAGCATTATAGCAGCTCATGGTCTGAAACCAGAGCACTGCTCTCACACGCCATCGTTTGTAATTGATACCTTCAAACACAGGTGGCTTCATGAAGGGAATATGCCCTGAGAGGCAATAATAAAGTGTTTATTATCTGTATTCCAAGTATATGATAGATGTTTATTTTGCATGCTATAATTGTATTAATACGGAAACGTTTATACATGTGTGTTTAATAAACAAACAGAAAGTTCCTAGTTATGCCTCTCTCATAAACTAGCTCGTTGATTAACAAGATGATCAAGGTTTCCTGATCATGGACATTGGATGTTGTTAATAACGGGATCAAAACATTAGTGTAATGGTGTGATGAACATTCATCCGAAGTATAGCATTAAGATCAAAGTCATTGAGTTTATATTGCTATAACAACTTACGAAGTGATCCTAATCCTTAGACCATGAGATCATGTCAATCACTAACACTGTAAGAGTTTCTTGATAACATCAAACATCACACCGTAACAGGGTGATTATAAAGATGGATTCAGAACTAATAAAGTGTTATGTTGAGGCTCATGGATCGAGAGTGGAATTTTTTCATCCCGATGACGGATAGATATACTCTAGGCCCTCTCGGTGATATCACATTGATTAGCTTGCAAGCAAGTGATTTGATCACTAGAATGTTATATCATGGGAACGAGAAAAGAATGCATGTCAGTAACGAGATCAAACTAGGTATGGAGATACCAATGATCGAATCTCGGACATGTAATATATCGCAAAAAAAGGATTAAGATACTAGCGTAGAAGGTTCCGGCGATCACAAGAAAGTCATCGTTGAATGTGTGGGAGTCAGTATGGGTCTCCAGATCCCGCTTCTGATTATTGATCCGAGAGGGGTCTCGATCATGTCTGCATTATTCGCGAACCATAGAGTGACACACTTAAGAGACACCGACATCCATTTGGAACAAAAGTTTCATGCCGAAAAGAATAACAAGCGCAGGAATTTATTTCACTAGATACCGAAATGGGTTTTCGGGTGAAATTTCAGAAAGTGTTTCTGCATGTGAAATTAGATATTAGCAAGGGGTTATATGTGAATGTTTGTCATTAAAGTAATTGACAAAATTCTGAAGAAATAAAAGGATTTTTATTTAATGAGAGCTTGCATTAAATTTGGTGGAAATTTAATGGGAATTTGAGTGGGTTTTTGAGTGGAAGGAATTGAAAGGCATTTGAGTGCATGGAGAGTCCACCCACATGAATGTGGAAGAGGTGGGGGAAGCCCCATGGCTGGGTGCATGGCCCCTTGGGTGCCCCCCCCTCTCCCTATAAAAGGAGCCCCCCTCCCTCTCTCTCACTCGCACCTCCTCGTGAAGGATCTCTCTCCCCCTCTAGAATTTATTCCCCATGGTCTCGGACTAGCGAGATACATGTTCCCGGTGGCTATTTGGCAAGAAAGAGTTGTGCTTCCGCTGCATCGCTGGAGCGAGGAGGCGGAGGTTGCTCGGTGCCTCGAACGTGTGTACGAGCACGGATGCGCTGCTGTTTTGCGGCGCTGGGACTTCCTCTCGATCTTGAGATCGGCAAGAGATCGTCTACATCAACCACGAGTTTTGACTCGTTAAGCTTTGTCAGTCTTCAAGGGTATGTTCTCTACGGATATACATCCGTCCGTTGTTTGTATCTAGTAGATAGATCTTGGTACATAGTTGTTCCCATCGTAGGAAAATTTTTGTTTTCTATGATGCGAACCCTACAGTGGTATCAGAGCCGGATCTATGTGTAGATACTTTGCACGGGTAGTACACATATGAGTATGTGGGCGATGATGATCATTTTATTGCTTCTTAGTTGTACTTTGGATATTGGTGGCATAGTGGGATGAAGCGGCCCGGACAAATTTTACATGTCCTCGCACATGAGACCTGTTTCACGCTTGACATGCAACTAGTTTTGCATAAGTGGCTAGCGGGTGTCTGTCTCTCCTTCTATAGTCAATATCTAATTTGCAACGAGTTGTCAACAATTTGGTTATCCTCGTTGTGGTTCATGTTCATAGGTAAGAACGGTTCTATCTTCGAAAGCCCTAAGCCACGTAAAACTTGCAATGGATAAATTAGAGGCGTCTAGTTTAGATTGTTGTTGGGATAGTGTTATGATATGGTGATGTTGTAAGTAGAAGTATGAGATGATACTCTTACAACACACATAGCGTGTAAGTTCCATAGACCTTGGCCTTACACATAAAGGTATGATAGAGATCATACCACGGTGCACATGATGGAGATCATATGCGGGAACCATATCATTTAACTTATAAACATGTGATGTTTTGATTGCATCTTATATTGCTTGTTTGGTGTTTTATTAGCATAATAAGATGATCCCTCATTTAGATATCAAGATAAGAATGTGTTCTTCCTTAAGTATGCACCGACAATGTTTTGTCGCTTCAAGACATCACGTGATCATCGAGTGTACTTGAATCCATGAGCATATCTCGGGTGTAAGACAGTTACACACGCGAATACTAAGGTTCTTACTTGGCAAACCTAGCATGTACATACATGGTCTCGGAACACAGACCGAAAGGTTAAGCATGAGTCATATGTTTTGATATGATGACCGTATGGATGCTCGCCTTTGAAGCTATACCGACTCACGTGATGATCGGACTTGGTGTAGTGGATTTGGTTCATGTAATCACCAAAAAGACACGAGGGGTGTCGTTTTTGAGTGGGATTTTATTTCTAATTTGGATTAGTAGAACTCAATTTATCATAAATTAAATCAAAGTGAATTTGCATAATTTGTTGTAGTCATTGGCATTCGTTCACCACCTTATGCTTAGTTATAATTGAGATAATAGAACTATAGAATTCTGGATATATACTTTACGAACTGGTATCATATTGTGTTGAGTGTCAATATAAAGTTTAAAGTCCTATTGCAAACTTTCAGCAAACTCTGTTTACTCCGTGAAATTTAATAATTGGTATTAAATCGAGAGTAACAATTCCGTGTTAGTATCTTAAAGTATCATGTTTGCCTCCATGATTCTTGATTGTTTTAATATCAAGTTTATCTAGGAGCTGAAAGAATTATTTCAGAAACTATCATGTGTGGCAGATATAACGATATCTGAAACAATGTTTTGGTTGCAATATGATAGAGTATAATATATGTTCTCATATTGGATGAGAATTTACGAAGGTTGGAGATGCTAGACATCCTAATCATCCAAAAGGGTTTTGGAAAGTAATGTTATACTCATGATTCGCCTTTATAAGCTACAGTAGCTTGATAATGAATGTCGTCATGATAAGGGTGAATAGAATATGTATGTAAAATGTTTACTACACTAAAAGATTACTAAAGAATAGATTTTGAAAGAATACCGATCATTTTGATGATGGTGATCTACTTCAAAGTGCAAGTCCAAAGGTATTATTATTTGAATATACATGCTTTGGACTATGTGTCATGTATATGGCGCCACTGTTGATGTTGATAGATTCTTTTAAAAAGAAAAGGAAATGCTGGAAGAGAATCTATAAAATATACTTGGCAGAAAAGAAAAGATTGGAAATATCCAATTTAGGTATATGGATCATATACATGTTATGGTTGTATTCTTTGCGTGTTAAACAATGTGGTTCTTGGGTATTGGATACCGAATTGGTTGGTATGAAATTTCATACGGAACAACGCAATTCATGAACCACAATGGCCTAAGTAACTAGCAAGAGAATATGTGATGATGTTCATCGAAAACAAACAAACCGTTGTTTGTATTTCTCGTTGACATCAAAGCTTGACTTCAAAATTTGTTTTAATAATTGTTATTTAAATCAGGTATTATGAGAACAAAGGTTGTTCAAATAATTACCGTATTCCATATAATATGGATGATTTACAAATCTAGTTGGAGAAATCACATCCATAAAACCTAATGCTAAAATGTCGCAAGACAAATGATTGAAAGATCACTTACGAAGTGACATCGCCGTTTAAATTATATTGGAAAGAAAACATGAAGAAACTCCATATGCATGGATTTTTGGAGTCTTTGATTTGATCAAGTGACGCTTGTGAGACTTTCCTCAGGATAATTAAAACTTCGTTCAAAGGCCAAAGAAGAAAGAACGACTAAATTATTGGAATTTATACATATCGATGTATGTAGTCCACTATGTGTAGTCGTAAGCGATGGGTTTCAACTTCATATGCTTTCTCCGGAATTTTGAGTGAATGTTCACTTAATGAGAAAGAAGTATGAAATATTTGAAAACGTTTCAAAGACTTTCAAGATGAAGTGCAAAATCATTGTAACAAGAAAATAAATGGTTTATGATTTTATCATAAGGGATTTGTTTGATTTACAAGTGTAACAAGAAAATAAATGAATTATGATTTTATCATAAAGGGATTTATTTGAGTTGCAAGTTTAGCAAAACACCTAGATTTACATCTCCCGAAACACCATAGGAGTATGGAGTGTTTGAGATTTGTAATGAAACCTTGTTTAACATGGTTGGATCAAAGGTGTTATTTATAAAACTGCCATTATGTTTTAAAAGATTAAAGCTTTAGAGACTTCCGCTTTTACCGAAAGAGCTCCATCTTGATCCGTTGAAATGACACCATATGAGTTATGGTTTGGGGTAAAACCCAAGTTGTCATTTCTTAAATTTTGGTATGCTAAACATAAGTAAGATGTTTACAACCAAAGTCGGATGAGCATGTCTTTGTAGGTTATTTCGAATAACAATTGGTTATTCCTCCATAACACCGAGGACAAAAGGGTTTGTCGCTTGAAATGTGAAGTTTCTTGAAAAAGGAATTTTTCGCAAAAGTTAAGTGGGAGGACAATAGAACTTTGATAAGGCTAACGAACCTTAGCTAAATGTGCTGAGTTGCGCAGCACCGGAAATTGTTCCGAAGGCTGCCATAATGCTCATAGCTTATGTGCCACAAAGTTTGTGGTCACGGAGATCTAAAGTTCCTATTGAACCAAGAAGGTCGGATAAACAATCAAATGATTAAGATTTGAGAGTAAATCATTATTGTTTGATAATGATGAACCGACTATATGCAAAGAAGCGATGATGGGCCCTGACTCCGTCAAATGGCTTGAAGCCATAAAATCCGTGATAGTTCCATACACGAGAAATCAAGTTTTGAACTTGGAAGACCCTCCAGAAAGGTGTAAAACATATCGGTCGTATTTGGATCTATAAAGAAACAGACATGGATGTTTCACATCTATGAAATAGTCGACATGTCGTAAAGTATTTTACGACAATGTTCAAGGAGTTGACTATGACAAGATTTCATCTTTCATAGCGATATTTAGTCTGGACGGATTAAAGTAGCAACCACTATATATAATTTGTTATATGGTAGATGAATAAACAAAACAAAGTTCTTCTAATAGAATGGTTAACTAGGACGTGTACATGACACGATCCAAAGGGTTTTGTTAATTCAAAGGATGCTAAAAAGGGCATACAAACTTCAATGATTGAAGTAAGCATCGCGGAGTTGGAATCTTCACCGTGATGAAAAAGAGTTTTCATCAGGAGACGATGAAGATGCTTGCATTTGCAAGAAATTAAGTGGGAGCGCTGAGACATATTTCTAATACATTATGTGGAGGACATCTTATTGATTAGAAATGATGTAATTTTTATTGACAAAGGTTAAAATTTTCATTTCGATGAAAAACTTAGGCAAAACCCGAATATTTAGCATGAATGTCTATAGTGGATAGACTGTGATGCTAATATAGTTGTGCCAAACGTACATATATGAGATATTGAAGGAGTTCAATATAGAAACAACAAGAAATGGTTCTTGTCGCATGGAAAGGAATTGAATCAAGATTCAAGTGTGTTGACACTTGATAAGTGAAACAAGATTCAAGTGCTTTGACACTTGATGAGTGAAATCACAAGGATGTTTTGATCAATCATACCATGATATATACACATCCAGATATGTCCTATGCTCTAAGTGTTATGAGCATATACCAGAATGAATCATAAAATGATCATTGGACGATAGTGAGGATATTCTTCTGATATTTTGGAAGAACTAAGAATATATTTGTGTAGAGGTGACAAACAATTACAAATAGTTCATTGTAAAGCGTTACATTGATACTAGTTTTGTCACAAGATACAAATTAAGTTTATCTCAATTTAAACTATGGGTGGCACAATGTAATGGAAAGAAGATTCCATGATGGATTTGGATGAAATCCATAGTTAAGACATTGTGACGAATACTACAACAAAAAGGCTAAGTATATGACTGCTATAGTAGCAGCAAAGGAGGGAATTTGTGTCAAGAAGTTTGTCATCAAACTAAGGTGTGGTTCGCAACGGGCTAACACTAAAGATATATTGTATGACAATAGTATCGACATGATTTAACCTCAAGGAACTAAAGGTCTCACCAAAAGACCAAATTTATACAATGCCATCTCATTGGAGAATGAGTGATGCGTGAAGACGCAAAGACATGCAAATACACATGGACCTGAAGCGTCAGATCCGTAGATTATGTTAACCACTTGAAATTGCGTATATGGAACACCAGAAAGCCATAGGTGTTCAATACACAAAGTTTTCAAAATAGATTATTGTCTCTAGTGCAAGTGGGAGACTGAAGGGAATATGCCCGAGAGGCAATAATAAAGTGGTTATTATCGTATTCCTTGTTTATGATAAATGTTTATTTTGCATGCTATAATTGTATTAATATGGAAACGTTAATACATGTGTGTTTAATAAACAAACAGAAAGTTCCTAGTTATGCCTCTCTCATAAACTAGCTCGTTGATTAACAAGATGATCAAGGTTTCCTGATCATGGACATTGGATGTTGTTAATAACGGGATCACAACATTAGTGTAATGGTGTGATGAACATTCATCCGAAGTATAGCATTACGATCAAAGTTATTGAGTTTATATTGCTATAACAACTTACGAGGTGATCCTAATCCTTAGACCATGAGATCATGTCAATCACTAACACCGGAAGAGTTTCTTGATAACATCAAACGTCACACCGTAACAGGGTGATTATAAAGATGGATTCAGAACTAATAAAGTGTTATGTTGAGGCCCATGGATCGAGAGTGGAATTTGTTCATCCTGATGACGGATAGATATACTCTGGGCCCTCTCGATGATATCACATTGGTTAGCTTGCAAGCAAGTGATTTGATCACTAGAATGTTATATCACGGGAACGAGAAAAGAGTGCATGTCGATGTGAGATCAAACTAGGTATGGAGATACCGATGATCGAATCTCGGACATGTAATATATCGCGAAACAAAAGGATTAAGATACTAGTGTAAAAGGTTCCGACGATCACAAGAAAGTCATCGTTGAATGTGTGGGAGTCGGTATGGGTCTCCAGATCACGCTTCTGATTATTGATCCGAGAGGGGTCTCGATCATGTACGCATTATTCGCGAACCGTAGGGTGACACACTTAAGAGACACCGACATCCATTTGGAGCAAAAGTTTCATGCCGAAAAGAATAACAAGCGCAGGAATTTATTTCACTAGATACCGAAACGGGTTTTCGGGTGAAATTGCAGAAAGTGTTTCTGCATGTGAAATGAAATACTAGCAAGGGGTTTTATGTGAATGTTTGTCATTAAAGTAATTGACAAAATTCTGAATAAAATAAAAGGAGTTTTATTTAATGAGAGCTTGCATTAAATTTGGTGGAAATTTAATGGGAATTTGAGTGGGTTTTTAAGTGGAGGGAATTGAAAGGCATTTGAGTGAGTGGAGTGTCCACCCACATGAATGTGGAAGAGGTGGGGGCAGCCCCATGGCTGGGCGCATGGCCCCTTGGGTGCCCCCCCTCTCCCTATAAAAGGAGCCCCCTCCCTCTCTCTCACTCGCACCTCCTCGTGAAGGATCTCTCTCCCCCTCTAGAATTTATTCCCCATGGTCTCGGACTAGCGAGATACATGTTCCCGGTGGCTATTCGGCAAGAAAGAGTTGTGCTTCCGCTGCATCGCTGGAGCGAGGAGGCGGAGGTTGCTCGGTGCCTCGAACGTGTGTGCGAGCACGGATGCGCTGCTGATTTGCGGCGCTAGGACTTCCTCTTGATCTTGAGATCGGCAAGAGATCGTCTACATCAACCACGAGTCGAACTCGTTAAGCTTTGTCGGTCTTCAAGGGTATGTTCTCTACGGATATACATCCGCCCGTTGTTTGTATCTAGTAGATAGATCTTGGTACATAGTTGTTCCCATCGTAGGAAAAATTTTGTTTTCTATGCTGCGAACCCTACAAGTAGATATGATGCCCATTTGATGCTCGGCTTTGAAGCTATACCGACTCACGTGATGATCGGACTTGGTGTAGTGGATTTGGTTTATGTAATCACCAAAAAGGCACGAGGGGTGTCGTTTTTGAGTGGGAGTTCATTCGTAATATGGATTAGTTGAAATCAATCTATCATAAACTTAGTCTAAACTTTACAAATTCTGTTGTAGATGGCATCACCTGCTTTTAATTTCAATGTGTTCATGGAGAAAGAGAAACTTGCAACGAACGGTGGCAACTTTACCGAATGGGCCATGAATTTGAGGATTCTCCTCTCTGCTGCACAAAACCAATATGTGCTAGAAGCGCCACTAGGCCCCCCACCTTTTGAGGATGCCCCTGACGAGGAGAAGAATGTCTATCAGACTCGTCAGGAGGACCATAACTTAGTTCATTGCGGCATATTGTATGGGCTAGAGCCGGAACTTCGAAAGCGTTTTGAAAACGGCAATGCATTTGATACAATGGGTGAGTTGAAAATGATTTTCGACACACATGCTGCTGTAGAGAGCTATAATGTTTCAGAAAAGTTCTTCAGATGCATGATGGAAGATCACAACTCCGTTAGTGAGCATGTACTCAAGATGTCGGGTTACGCCGATAAGCTTGTGTCCTTGGGAATAACGATTCCCATTGACTTAGGCATCCATCGTGTTCTGCAGTCTCTGCCACCTAGCTATAAGAGATTCGTGATGAACTATAATATGCAAGGCATGAAGAAGTCTCTCCCCGAGCTTCTGTCAATGCTTAAAACTGCAGAAGTGGAGATCAAAAAGGAACATCAAGTGTTGATGATCAATAGGAACACTGGTTTCAAGAAAGACAAGAAGGGAAAATGGAAGGGAAGTAAGGGCGGCAAGCCGGTTGCCGTGCCTGAAAAGAAACCCAGAGTTGGACCTAAGTCTGCTACCGAGTGCTACTATTGTAAGGATCGCCACTTGCGCAACTTCCCCAAGTATTTGGCAGACAAGAAGGCCGGCAAGGCAAACAAAGGTATATATGATATACATGTTATTCATGTGTACTTGACTAGTGCTCGCAGTAGCACCTGGGTATTCAATACTGGTTCAGTTGCTAATATTTGTAACTCGAATCAGGGGTTGCAGAACAAGCGACTGCTAGCAAGGGGTGAGGTCAAGATGCGTGTCGGCAATGGATCAAGCGTTGATGTGATCGTCAACGGAACGCTACCTCTCCATTTGCCGTCGGGATTAGTTATAAACTTGAATAATTGTTATCTGGTGCCTGCACTGAGCATGAACATTGTATCTGGATCGTGTTTGATGCGAAGTGGTTATTCATTTAAATCCGGGAACAATGGTTGATCTATTTATATGAATGAAATCTTTTATGGTCATGCACCGATGATGAATGGTTTATTTCTATTAGATCTCGATGATAATGTTACACATATTCATAATGTTGATGCTAAAAGGATTAAACTTAATGATGATATATCTGCATATATGTGTACTTTGCGTCTAGGTCATATTGGCGTTAAACGCATGAAGAAGCTCCATTTGGATGGACTTTTGGAATCACTTGATTTTGAATCATTTGATACATGTGAGCCATGCCTTATGGGCAAGATGACTAGAATTCCGTTTTCCGGTTCAATGGAACGGGCGACAGATTTATTGGAAATCATACATTCTGATGTATGTGGCCCAATGAGTGTGTCGGCGCGAGGTGGATATCGTTATTTTGTTACCTTCACGGATGATTTGAGTAGATACGGTTATATCTACTTGATGAAACACAAGTCTGAAACCTTTGAAAAGTTCAAGGAATTTCAGAATAAAGTGGAAAATCATCGTAATAGAAAGATCAAATTTCTACGGTCCGACCGGGGAGGTGAGTATCTAAGTTACGAGTTTAACACTCACATGAAAGAGTGTGGAATTGTTTCACAACTCACACCTGCCGGAACACCACAGCGAAATGGTGTGTCGGAACGTCGTAATCGTACTTTATTAGATATGGTTCGATCTATGATGTCTCTGACGGACTTGCCGTTGTCATTTTGGGGCTATGCACTAGAAACTGCTGCATTCACTTTAAATCGGGCACCATCTAAATCCGTTGAAAAGACATCAGATGAATTATGGTTTGGAAACAAACCTAAGGCATCATTTCTTAAAGTTTGGGGATGCGATGTTTATGTGAAGAAACTTCAATGGATAAACTCGAACCCAAAGCGGAAAAATGCGTCTTCATAGGATACCCTAAGGAAACTATTGGGTATTCCTTCTATCACGAATCCGAGGGCAAGGTTTTTGTTGCCAGAATAAATCCTTTCTAGAGAAAGAGTCTCGAAAGGTGTGAGTAGTCGGAAGGTAGAACTCGAAGAGGTTATTGAACCTTCTCTTCAAAGTATGGCGAGTAGCGCAGGAAGTTGTTCGGAGTTGGCTTCACTGTTGAAGAGGGAACTAATGATAATGATCATGAAACTCGAAGAGTACTACCAAACCTCGCAGTCTAGCAGACGTGCAGCTCCGAGTCAGACGGAAATCTGTCATGAATTTCATGGTTGATGAAAATGATGACCCTGCGACATATGAAGAAGCGATGATGAGCCCGGATTCCAACAAATGGTTAGAAGCCATGAAATCCGAGATGGAATCCATGTATGAAAATCAAGTTTGGAACTTGGTGGAATTACCTCACGACCGAAAGGCTGTGGAGAACAAATGGATTTTCAAAAGGAAAACTGATGCTGATGGTAATGTGACCGTCTATAAAGCTCGACTTGTCGCAAAGGGGTTTCGACAAATTCAAGGAGTTGACTACGATGAGACATTCTCTCCCGTAGCGATGCTAAAGTCAGTTAGGATTATGTTAGCAATTGCTGCATATTTCGATTATGAGATATGACAGATGGATGTCAAAACCATGTTTCTCAATGGTAATATTGAAGAAGAGTTGTATATGATATACAACCAAAGGGTTTTTTCGATCCTAAGGATGCTAACAAGGTGTGCAAGCTTCAACGATCCATCTATGGATTGAATAAATCATCACGAAGTTGGAATCTCCGCTTTGATGAGGTGATCAAAGAGTTTGGATTTGTCCAAACTTATGGAGAAGCTTGTATTTACAAGAAAGTGAGTGGGAGCAATGTGGCATTTCTGATATTATATGTGGATGACATATTATTGATCGGAAATGATATAGATCTTTTAAACAATGTTAAAAGTTATCTAAACAGCAAATTTTCAATGAAGGACCTAGGTGAAGCGTCATACATATTAGGCATAAAGATCTATAGAGATAGATCTAAGCGCCTAATAGGGCTATCGCAAAGTACATACCTTGATAAGATTTTAAATAAGTTTAAAATGGACGGAAGTAAGAAGGGGTTCTTACCTATGTTGCAAGGCAAGACATTGACTAAGACTCAAAGTCCGGCTACGGCGGAAGAAAGAGAGATAATGGACAAAGTCCCCTATGCTTCAGTCATAGGCTCTATAATGTACGCCATGCTATGTACAAGACCGGATGTGGCACATGCTATTAGTTTGACTAGTAGGTACCAATCGGATCCAGGTTCGGAACACTGGATAGCGGTCAAGAATATCCTTAAGTACTTACGAAGAACTAAGGATATGTTTCTTGTATACGGAGGTGAAGAAGAGCTCGTCGCTAAGTGTTATGTTGACGCTAGCTTTGACACCGATCCGGATGACTCTAAGTCTCAATCCGGATACGTATTTCTCATGAATAGCGGAGCGGTTAGTTGGAGGAGCTCCAAACAACCTGTGGTGGCGGGATCAACAACGGAGGCCGAATATGTTGCTGCTTCAGAAGCGGCTCAGGAAGCAGTTTGGATGAAGGAGTTCATATCCGAACTAGGAGTGGTTGCAAACGCGTTGGACCCAATGGTGATCTATTGTGACAACAATGGTGCCATTGCCAATGCCAAAGATCCAAGGTCTCACAAGTTTCACTCCATCCGCGAGCATGTCAAGGATGGAGATATAAAGATTTGTAAAGTACACACGAATCTCAATGTAGCAGATCCGTTGACTAAAACTCTCCCTAGAGCAAAACATGATCAACACCAGAACTCGATGGGTGTTAGATTTATCACTATGTAACTAGATTATTGTCTCTAGTGCAAGTGGGAGACTGAAGGGAATATGCCCTGAGAGGCAATAATAAAGTGTTTATTATGTGTATTCCAAGTATATGATAGATGTTTATTTTGCATGCTATAATTGTATTAATATGGAAACGTTAATACATGTGTGTTTAATAAACAAACAGAAAGTTCCTAGTTATGCCTCTCTCATAAACTAGCTCGTTGATTAACAAGATGATCAAGGTTTCCTGATCATGGACATTGGATGTTGTTAATAACGGGATCACAGCATTAGTGTAATGGTGTGATAAACATTCATCCGAAGTATAGCATTACGATCAAAGTCATTAAGTTTATATTGCTATAACAACTTACGAAGTGATCCTAATCCTTAGACCATGAGATCATGTCAATCACTAACACCGGAAGAGTTTCTTGATAACATCAAACGTCACACCGTAACAGGGTGATTATAAAGATGGATTCAGAACTAATAAAGTGTTATGTTGAGGTTCATGGATCGAGAGTGGAATTTGTTCATCCTGATGACGGATAGATATACTCTGGGCCCTCTTGGTGATATCATATTGATTAGCTTGCAAGCAAGTGATTTGATCACTAGAATGTTATATCACGGGAATGAGAAAAGAGTGCATGTCAGTAACGAGATCAAACTAGGTATGGAGATACCGATGATCAAATCTCGGACATGTAATATATCGTGAAACAAAGGGATTAAGACACTAGCGTAAAAGGTTCCGATGATCACAAGAAAGTCATCGTTGAATGTGTGGGAGTCAGTATGGGTCTCCAGATCCCGCTTCTGATTATTGATCCGAGAGGGGTCTCGATCATGTCCGCATTATTCATGAACCGTAGGGTGACACACTTAAGAGACACCGACATCCAATTGGAGCAAAAGTTTCATGCCGAAAGATTGAACAAGCGCAGGAATTTATTTCACTAGATACCGAAATAGGTTTTCGGGTGAAATTGCATAAAGAGGTTATGCATGTGAAATAGAATTCTAGCAAGGGGTTATTTGTGAATGTTTGTCATTAAAGTAATTGACAAAATTCTGAATAAAATAAAAGAGTTTTATTTAATGAGAGTTTGCATTAAATTTGGTGGAAATTTAATGGGAATTTGAGTGGGTTTTTGAGTGGAGAAAATTGAAGGGCCATTTTGTGAGTGGAGTGTCCACCCACATGAATGAAGGAGGGGAGCCTCCTATAAAAGGAACCCCCTCTCCTCTCTCTCACTCACACCTCCTCGTGAAGGATATCTCTCCCCTCTAGAATTTATCCCCCATGGTCTCGGACTAGCGAGATACATGTTCCTGGTGGCTATTCGGCAAGAAAGAGTTGTGCTTCCGCTGCATCGCTGGAGCGAGGAGGCGGAGGTTGCTCGGTGCCTCGAACGTGTGTGCGAGCACGGATGCGCTGCTGATTTGCGGCGCTAGGACTTCCTCTTGATCTTGAGATCGGCAAGAGATCGTCTACATCAACCACGAGTCGAACTCGTTAAGCTTTGTCGGTCTTCAAGGGTATGTTCTCTACGGATATACATCCGCCCGTTGTTTGTATCTAGTAGATAGATCTTGGTACATAGTTCACATCGTAGGAAAATTTTTGTTTTCTATGCTGCAAACCCTACACTTCATAGAAGCATCAAAGCCACTTGGGGCAAATTGCCTGAAATAAGGTTTTCGGATTGTTGAATAAAAGAGCAATTTACCAAGTTACTTAACCATAATAAATGCTAGATAAAACATGAATAGACTACTCATGTGAAATAGGGAATACATATTAAAGCAGATAACCAAACGGATTGCAAGGCATAGAACTTGAGATACGAGCAGAACAAAGTTGAGAAAGAGGATGTACATCACAACAGCAACAGAGGAACCGCCAGCG
Source organism: Avena longiglumis (assembly GCA_030063025.1). Lineage (NCBI taxonomy): Eukaryota > Viridiplantae > Streptophyta > Magnoliopsida > Poales > Poaceae > Avena > Avena longiglumis. The sequence continues at coordinate 244,224,523 of CP125979.1, read as the reverse complement.
TTCGCGTTGGCACCATCGTCAGCCATGTTGTCGAGGAAGAGGTTGCGGATGTCGGGGAAGAAGTCTTCATTGGGGAAGACGTCGACGCTATCGCTATCCATGAAGGAGTCTGTGACGAAGCCAGTAGTCGCGCCAATAGCGCTCCCCAAAAACCTTATCGCCCTTCTCCAGTATAGGACTCGAAGCAGCGGGGTCTCAGAGGCATACTGTCCTGGCTCGCGGTGCACGCCGCAAAACGGGATGGGGAAGATCTAGGTAGCACAATGTTCTGGAACTAGAGGCGCAAAGGGTTATGCGATGGTGTGTCTGAGAGGAGGCGCGACCTCTCTCTTATAGGGACAGAGGGAAGGCAGACAGGCTGCGCAGGAGATGAAACGAAGAAGCGAAAGTTAAAGAGAACATGCGGCATCCAACCGAATAGCCTCCAATCAGTTCGTATTCATTTTCTCTTAGCTCGTATTAAAAATCCACTTGAGCAAAAACGTTTCAGCTTCAGCTTTTATACAACTGTTCATATATTATTCATGTATGGAAAAATAAAGTTCGTCTCGGCGAGATTTCCGCAACCCGCAACTGGCGAGCGAGGAGGAGGATGAGTGCGCGTGTATATGTCTTCTCTTCTCAAGCTCGTACAAGTGGTGAAAGATCTCTCCTTATAAGATGGTCCAACTTCCACTCAACTAGCAACGTGGGACTAAACTTTTGTCCTGGCTCTTGCCTTGCATGAATGGGCCAAATAGGATTTTAGGATTTCAGAATTTATTGGCATATAATAAATGGGCTGAGCCTATTTAGGCAAAAATTCCAACAGTATCTACATGAAAGTATAACACAAGACAAAAGAAAATCATTCAACAACACCTACAATTGCCTTATTTACAAATTATATACCTTTTCTTCTTTCTATTATGGCCTTCCTTGCAAATGAAAACCACATATGGTACTTTATCTTTATGTTTCTCCTTCTACTGTTGCTATATTGTAGTACCCTAGACATTAGCACCGTCATTCCATAGTCATTAAATTGTGGAGAAATTATGCATGGAAGCACCTAGATCGTTGTATGTGGAAGCATGGTGGAGACGACACCATCGTAGAGCCCGTACGTGGATTTAGGTATTTGGATTTTTTTTGAGGAATTTACCGGGCCTAACCGAGATGGGTGCAGTTAGTCCTTTTTAGAATTTTTTGGTCAAATCTCGGACGAAAGAGAGAAACAAAATTATAATATTAGAACAAAATCAGACTAAAATTAGACCAAAATTGGCAATCGCTCAGATGTTCCCCTAACCCAACCCAAGAACGGACAGGGGACCATATAGTAAGGATCGACATAGCATGTCACCTGAGATGAAATTGGAGTTTTGTATCAAATACTCACATCGTTCATTTCTACAGTATGTTAATAGTTGGAGTAAGAAATAGAGCAAGCGATACCAGGACATCACATCATCATAGGGGACTATAGAAATACTCCAACTCGTTGAACTTTATCCTGGTTACATTATGCATATGCATATACTCCCATCTTATCCTAAAAAATTCATGTATGGAGAATATTTAGACTAAAAATTGCCAACTCAAATGGAGTACACCACTAATCTAGCATGCATGCAGATCAAATTGCCAACTCAAATTGATCTACTGCATCTTAAATCAGCATATTGACTGAAAATTCACAGCATCAATGCATGGAGTAGCATATCTTAGGATATTAGTGAATCCAATGAACAAAATGGGGAGAGGTTCTCTATTGCTAACCTGCTGGTAGCTACCGAAGCATGTGACACTGAAACATAAAGGTTATACTCCATATTCGCAGGTGATAGCTTGCTCTTTTGCTGAATAAACTTTGCATGCATATCTCCTGCATATAAGATAGCCCTACCTTATGCAAATTCAGTGATTCTAGTACACTTTGTTCTCGCTCTTACTGAATTTGTGTACTCCATCAGATGCACAATATGCAGAAATGGATGAACAACAAGATCAAGATGCAGAAATGGATGAACAATAAGAGCAAGATGGAGAAATGGATGAAAAACAAGAGCAAGTTGGTGGTCAGCGAGAAGTGGGGCATAGAAAATCATTAAGCCATAGGGACATATATGCTGCTTATGTAGCAGTGCATGCACTATGTACGTGGAGTGATGTGAAGTTCAAATGGAATGATAAGAATGTCATAGCTGCATTTTTTAAGGTAGATCTCAAAACTATACAAAGGATATGGAAAAATAGCTATGCGGCATATTGCTGAATGTTTGCAGTTGATGTTTCAAACAAGAGGAAAGAATGGTGTGGAATAAAACCAATCAATATTGATTTATCCATTGTCCCTACCATCACACTAAATAAAAGATCAAAATCAGACCCCTCGCTTGGAAACTGGGGGTAAGCCTGACTACATTGTGCAGAAGATTCACAATGAAGCAATTAGAGGCAATCAAGCACTTTGAAGCCACCTCGGAAATAAAAGAATAAGGAGAGACTAGAATTTTGCATGTCAATAATTGATGAAAGAACTATGTGATGAGAGAGTTTATAAATGATAAGGTATTGCCTCCTATCGTAGCTGCTTGGCCTGTCCAACAAGACAATGCAACATCTCACATTCTCCTTAGTCACCAAGCATTCAAAGAAACCGTAGTAAAAATTGTGCCCAAAACTAGACTAACCATGAAGCTAATTCAACAGTAAACAAACAACCCATATTTTAATGTGCTTTATCAGATGTATTGTTATCGACTTCAGCATTAGCAAGACAGCGATGTTACACATGTCGCAGTTTTGGCGCTCGACTGGTAATTCCCGATGCCTTCTATGCCCAGATCTATTATATTCATATCTAATGTAACTCGGAGGCACATAATAGACATAGGAAATTTGAAGATGCATTAAGCAGTTCAGCTTTTGCTTGGAAGGTCTTGCTATTTATATGCTTGTAATACATAAAGTCATTTGTACTTGGGTAGGTTAATAGCTAGACATCGCTGGGTTATAGGTTGTTGCTCTGTAAATTTGTGGCTATTATAGCGCCGCCCTTCCTTTACACCAACGCTCCAGTTTCACTTAAATCCATCAAAACTATGAATCCACCAAAACTATACATGAAAAGGCGTAACATTCTAATTTTTCGCCTACCAAGATACTATTGTATTTTATTTATTATACCACAAAAGCAATTTCTTACTTAGAGAACACACATCTACTAACAACTTTTCCTAGATGTGGGGAACTTATCAGGATTATTCCTATTGGGTATATTGCTCAAACAAACCCACTGCAGTTCTAGGTGGATAAAAAGTCTAGAAAAGAAAATGTGTATACAAGAGAAGAGGAAGGAAGACCTGATCCATGTACCTGAAAATGTGTATACTAGAACCCAACTAAAGCAATGTGGCCAGAGACCAAAAAAATTAATTTGAGCCCTCGTTTGGAATCCCTTGCTCTGTAGTCGTCGTTGTGCGACATGGTGCACCTACTATCGACGATCAACTGGCGCTCCCCTAAGGGTCCATTCGCCCTTGACCGTGTCCACTACAACGATGTCAGTTTGACTGTATATAGGGCTATATCGAGGGAGATGTGCGCCACTCAGCCCTAAACCACGCGTGCTCGCCTCACATAGAAGGTGTTCGACCAATTGGCTAAGTAAATTTTCTTTCAAACTTCTTCGCTAGTGAAATATCGCATGTTCGGTAGTTTGAATCCTTTGCTGATTCATGCATTGATTAGCGATATCAACAATGAAATTATGGTGATACAACCAATGAAAGAGGAGGCCGACGCGCAAGCCGATTAAATGGAGCGCATCATGATCATTGGTGGTCTTCTTCACCAACGTGCATGACTACGAGATCCATAACGAGGTGGATCCAGACGCTGACGCTAGTGAAAAAGATGAATAGAGACCGATAGTGGATGTATGACACTCTGACGGTGGAGGCTGACTATTTCAATGATGACCCAACACATGGAGAGTAATACTGTATGCAAAATTGCTCCTTCACTAATTCTTGATCCCTTCTATGCCCATATATCTATCCAATTCATATCCAATGTACAAAGGCACAACAAAAATGTACTCGAAAATAGTCGTAGGCAATTCCAAGGCAGAATAAGCTATCGTCTGCCTTGGAAAACCTTGTTCCTTACATGCTACCTCGGTGGAAACCAGTAACATGAATTCATTTGTCCTCGGGTAGGTTACCAGCCATTAGAGTGCTGGCATGTATTCCTTGGCGACGCGACAATTTCACTGGAATCCGGAAAAACTAAAATAGAAATAGTGTCATGTTTACCCTGGATTCTAGTGTTTGAGCACCTGATAAGATGTATCTTTTTCATAGATCACCATAGATCCGTCAGAATCTGAACTACAATTGAACGATAACACACACACGTACTTAAATCAATGTCTTGATTTAGTAATGTAAAGATAATCCCTTTAATTTAGATCGATCCTTCCTTTCATTTTCTTTAAGTTACCACCAATTTTCTCCCTATTTTTTCTCCTTTCAAGAAGACCAGAACCCCATATGCATAGCGTACTCGTTACTCGTACACACGGACTTACTAAATGTATTTTCAAACAATCTGCACTTGCCTGTTAGGCCCCGTTCTTTTGGACTTCTAAACTACTTTCGCTGATCCATATTACTTGTCACTAAAATCGATGTATCTAGACATGTCTTAGTGCTAGATACATCTATTTTAATAACAAGTAATATGAATCGGAGGGAGTAGCATATATGTTTCTCACCAAAGAAGACCAAAAAATTGATCACTTCTGAACAGTTTCTTAGGCTACGATTGGCATCGAACGACCATCAAAATATAAGATACGCATAACATGTCTATGCTACGACCCCGTTCAGGTGCCTAATTAAGGAAATACAACAAGGAGCTAGCGCCACCTATAGATAGTTGCGATTCGGTGACATTGAATCATTCATCATTACCCATATTGTGTACTTCTTTGGCCAAATCAACGTTGGCAAACCGAGTCGGTAGCACACATCTCTATTTTGGCCATCCATCCATAATTCTTGATGCCTTCTATGTCGATCTATCACATTCATATCTAATATACATAAGCACAACAAATATGCCCAAAGTAGGCATACGAAATTCCAAGGCAGAATAAGCTATCCATCGTCTGCTTGGCAGAACCTTGTTCCTTATATATGTTACTTGGGTGGTAACGAGTGACATGAATTCATTTTGTCCTTGGGGAGTTTAGGTAGGTTAGCAACCATTAGAGTGCCAATATGTCCTCCTCACTGGCGCGAAAAATTACCTTTTCTTTTACAATGGAAATACATAAATATCGCGGAGATAAAAATTATACCTAATCTCTGCAACAACGCCATGCCCTAATGATACTACGGATGCTAAAAAAGAAAAGAAAAATTGTAAAAAAGAAAAGTCCCGTTTTAAATTTTTATTTCTTAAGAAGCAATACTAACACCACTAAGACAGCATTAGAAGTCCAGCTTGTCCAAAAATGACGCATCTAAGAAGAAAGAGGCTTGCTTCGGTCCCCCACCCTCAAGGGAAGTTTTGGTGGGTTAGTTGGCCGACGGGTTGTGGGTGGGTTGTGGGCGGGCAAAGAGTCCCATATTGCCCACTTATATGGTTGTATATTATACGCGGACTTTAGTGGGAAAAAAAGGCAGATCGATCAGCTGATATGTGTATGTACGGGACATGAATTAAAAGACAAATCGATCAGCTGATATGTGTACGTACGGGACATGAATTAAAAGACAGATCTTGATATATGTACCTACGGGAATGAATTAAAAGGCAGATCGATCAGCTGATATGTGTATGTACGGGGCCCGAATTGGAAACAGGGAGCTGACTCGGACCTGGTACCAACCGATCAGACCTGAAGATGTGGTCGTTGGCGGCGGTGACCGTATCACCCGAGTAGCCGACCATGCAGTCGGCGGGCTTGCCGGTGCCAGAGGGCGGCCATTCGCCGACGAGGAACTCGACGCTGCGCGGGACGTGGTGGCCCATCGCGAGATTGACGACGTGGTAGGCGAGCTCGATGCGGTTGAAGGCCTCGGTCTAGGATCGCACCGCTCATGTCTCCCTGTACAAACGAAGTACACGCGTATGTATTTGCAGATGAATAAACGAGTAATACGGGGCAGATCTGGGGCCACGCGGAAAGGAGGTGAGTTTAAGGGTCAATTGCTAGGTAATAAATGGGCAGATAAGACATTGATGCCAACGCGGGGTGGGAGACCGAAGCAGAAGTAAAGAAGAAAATAATGCGACAATTTTCCTAGAGTCCAAGAAAACTAAAATTAAAAAAGTCTTGCATATATATATTTTTAGCGGTGGCATATTTCCCTAGTAATCAACGCAGTGGCATTGCCGGACAAGAGAGCAACTGGATACTCGAATTCAGCTAGACGTAACTGGGTAACCGGACATGTTGCTCTCAAGGCAGAAAAGCAATACTATCTTGTATTACAGAGATCTCGGCTGATCAGAGTTATGATGAAATGTTTAGCATTGAACGACCATCAAAATATAAGATACGCATCATGTCTATGCTACGAAGCCGATCAGGTGCCTAAATAAGGAAATACAACAAGGAGCTAGCGCTACCTATAGATAGTTGCGATTCGGTGACATTGAATCATTCATCATTACCCATATTGTGTACTTCTTTGGCCAAATCAACGTTGGCAAACCGAGTCGGTAGCACACATCTCTATTTTGGCCATCCATCCGTAATTCTTGATGCCTTCTATGCCGAGATCTATCACATTTATATCTAATGTATGTAAGCACAGGAACTATGCCCAATATAGGCATAAGAAATTCCAAGGCAGAATAAGCTATACATCGTCTGCTTGGCAGAACCTTGTTCCTTATATATCTTACTTGGGTGGTAACGAGTGACATGAATTCATTTTGTCCTTGGGGAGTTTAGGTAGGTTAGCCACCATTAGAGTGCCAGCATGTCCTCCTCACCGACGCGAAAATTACCCTTTCTTTTACAATAGGAATACATTAATATCGCGAAGACAACAATTATACCTAGTCTCTGCAACAACGTCATGCCCTAATGACATTACGGATGCAAAAAAAGAAAATAAAACCACAAAAAAAGTCCAGCTTCAAATTTTTATTTCTTATAGTAGCAAGGTGTGCTTCAGTGCCCCCCCCCCCCCCCCTCCCCCTAAATTTAAATTTGCATTGCTCATTTTTCTTTTAACCCCATTAAAACCTATATCAAATATATACCTCCGTATAGGTGTACTCGGTCGAGCTGGGTTACTTCATGTTTTCATCGGCTGATTCCACCTCCTGTTATCGTGATCTACGTCTTTGCATGCCAAATTTTAAATTTTTATTGTTGCTGCTATATACCTTCCGATTTCCACCTTCTGTCGACACGTGAGTATGAGTATATGTGTATGGTGAGTATACGTCTAAGAGGACCATACGGGTTTTGATAGGTTTGTACGGTCTTTGAAACAAATTGGTATCAAATTTTTGTTTGTCAAGGTTTGAAGGAAGGGGGAGGGGGGGGGGGGAAGGACACGTGATAGCAGCAATAGTAACATCACCAAGATAATATCAGAAGTCCAGCTTGTCCAAAAATGACGCATCTAAGAAGAAAACAGTGCGACAATTTCCCTAGAGTCCAAGAAAACTAAAATTAAAAAAAGACTTGCATATAGCGGTGGCATATTTCCCTAGTAATCAACGCGGTGACATTGCCGGACAAGAGATCAACAGACTGGCTACTTGAATTTTACTCGAATTCAGCTAGACGTAACTGGGGAACCGGACATATTGCTCTCAAGGCAGAAAAGCAATACTATCCTGTATCACAGAGATCTCGGCTGATCAGAGTTATGATGAAATGTTTAGCACGAACGTGGTTAAATCCTTGGTTATCTTCCTGACGTCAAAGCTGAAGCTGTCGGACATTGTCCTGTTGGATCAAAACTCGGTGATATATATATGTATGCATGTTGGACTAATAAAACATGTCAGCACACAGGCGTTCGAGGGTAACACTGAGTTTGCTCGCGTACATCCAGCACAGCATCTGGAATGGCGAATCCAAGTATAATTTACATGTATATTTGCAACCGCTGGAATGCAGAGCTAGGCCTAATTAACCAGGACGAGTGTGAATTACAAAGTGGAGTACATCACGCTGGCTGATGATCACAGTATATACATATATAGATCATGTAGGTATCGATGTTGGATCGAACGAGTGCGACGACACTATAAAAGCTAGTACCTTCAGTTTAGGATCGAAAAGACAACTACTCCCTCCTTCACGGTTTGCAGGGCGTCTAATCAAATTTGGGTTTTTTCAAAACTACAAAGTTTCTAGGCGCATAAACATGTTGGATCGAACGTATGCGACGACACCATAAAAGCTACCTTCAGTTTAGGATCGAAAAGACAACTAGGATGGAATAATCAATGCCCAAGTGCTTAAGCCTGGTCACAGTGGAGAGTAACTTAGAGTAATAACATGCATATGTTGGTACTAGTCTAAGTTACTATCTTCATAGTGGAAAATAATTTAAGTGTAATAACATGCAATGCCATATTAATTAGATTGTAGACACACTTTCCTTGGTATGTGTAATGTTACAGTAACATAGCTAGTTACTCAATTCATCTCTCTTCATTAAATCATTGCCACATAAACAGAAATACTGATTTGGACTCTTAGTTACTAGTGAAGTTACCCCACTATGACCGGCCTAAATCCTTACAATCGTTACACTCGAATCGAGGCTAGCTACTCGCTCTGCTCCCAAATGTATGCATGTTTAGAAAGAGTAGTAGTCTTAATTTAAGCTGCTAGAAAGACCATTTAGTAACAGAGGTAGTACTCTATGATTAACACTTTAGCGTGGGCTAAACTCTCTCATGTCATTCCAAACATAAACCAAAGCCGAGAAAAATTATAAAAAACCATCATAATTGGGACTAGGGTTTCAAAAGACCACCAAATTTATTTTAAAAATTTCAGATAGCACCGTTTTTGGGGCGAAAGGTTTTAGAAAGCATTGATCTGGCTTTGACGTTGTTCTAATGACGAATCTGACCGGTGGGACCCGGTGGTCAGGCCGACGTGGCATCGTTTTTTACCAGAAACACCTCCATACCTTATAAATTCTAATCATATGTCCTTTTTGCTATTTTTTCAATTCATTCTCATAAAATTATTTTTTATTTCTCTTTTCTTTTTTTTCAATTTATTCACTACATCTGAGCAGAGCGGCGAGGTCAGCCGGAGCGGCCGGGCGGCGCGGAGCCGGGCGCGTGGCCGGGCATGGAAGGGCAGGGCGTCCAGGCCAGAGCGGAACGGACGCTCGCCTCGACGTCCGGCGAGTTCCGCGTGTCGGACTTCGACAGGCTCGACGTCCTCGGCCGCGGGAACGGCGGCCCCGTGTACAAGGTCACGCACCGCCGCACGAAGACCATGTACGCGCTCAAGGTGCTGCGTGGCGGAGAAGGGGAGCCAGGTTCCAGCGCGGCCGAGGCGGACGTCCTCCGGCGCGCCGACTCGCCGTACGTCGTGCGGTGCCACTCCGTCCTCCCGACGGCGTCCGGCCACGCCGCTCTCCTGCTCGAGCTGGTGGATGGCGGCTCCCTCGCCTCCGTCATGGGCCGCCGCGGGGCGTTACCGGAGGCGGCGCTCGCGGAGGTCGCGGCGCAGACACTCTCCGGCCTCGCGTACCTTCACGCCCGCTGCATCGTCCACCGGGACGTCAAGCCGGCCAACCCCCTCGTCAGCACCGCCGGCGAGGTTAAGATCGCGAACTTCGACATCGCCAAGGTGCTCTCCCGGCTCGGCGACGGCTGCGTCGAGTACGAGGGGACGGCTGCCTACATGAGCCCCGAAAGGTTTGACTCGGAGCGCCTCCACGACGCCGACCCCTTCGCCGCCGACGTGTGGGGTCTCGGGGTGACCATCCTGGAGCTGCTCATGGGGCGCTACCCGCTGCTTGCCGACGAGCAGAAGCCGACCCGGGCCGCACTCATATGTGCCATCTGCTTCCGCGAGATGCCGACGGTCAGTGGCGGCACAACGTCGCCTGAGCTCCGGCGATTCGTGGCACTGTGCCTGCTCAAGGACCACACGAAGCGAGCGTCCGTCCCGGCAGGGCGTCCAGGCACTCGCCTCCACCGGAGCTGGGGAAGACGGGCGTCCTTGGCGGCGTGTTCGTACGGGGAGAGAGAAGGGGATAGATTGAAGATGGAAATTTACAAAAAAGACCTAAAGTTTAGAACTTTTAATATGTGAGTACCTATCGGTTGTTACCTTTGCCACGTCGGCCTGACCACAGGGTCCCACCGGTCAGATTCGTCATTAGAACAACGTCAAAGCCAGATCAGTGCTTTCTGAAACCTCTCGTCCCAAAAACAGTGCTATCTGAAATTTTTAAAAAATTTGATAGTCTTTTGAAACCCTAGCCCCAATTGTGGTGGTTTTTTGTAATTTTGTCACCAAAGCCTGAGAAGATGTTGGAACCAAGCCAGGGACAGGCTGCAAGGAGCTGAACTCAAGCGTTTAAATTCCATGGTCATGCTAATAGTATGGAATATTTGGAGAGAAAGAAACGAAAGGGTTTTTGAGAACAAATACAAGACTATGGAGCAGATCACCAATCAAATTAAGCAGGGAGCAAAGCAATGGGCTATGCAGCAAGTGGAGGTCGTCTTTGCCTTCCTGAGATCTAGACTACTTTTGTCTTTTCTTTCTCCTTTCTTAATGAGTTCTTTTTTATGTAAGGTCTCCTAGCAGGTTTAGGCTTTCTTTTGGTCGTCTTGGTCAGGCTTTTCAGCTTCTCATCTGTAAAACCTGTTTGCCGTACTCAGGCTATTTACTTTGGCTTTTCCTCTTCTTAATATATATAACATGCAGCTCTTACTCTATAATTCAGTAGCTTTTATGGTGTCGTCGCACTTGTTCGAGTGGATCGAACGGGTACTACTCCCTTTCAGGGATCGACGGTATAGGCATCATACAGGATTGATGGTCATAACCCTATTGATCATCGGTACTTCCTGGCGTCTTTCATGCCCATGTGATGCACAAAATAGTACGGGACAATTCCAAATTTGTAAGGCAGTATGAAAAATAAACTACTCCTCGTTTGCTTGGGAAATCCTAGCTCCTTATAAAGCACTCTTATGGTTGGAAGACTCATGAAGTTATTTGTCCTTGGGTAGGCCAATAGCTACACTTCCCTCTGTTATAAGTGTGGTCATTAGGTAGGCTAAAAGCTATTGTATGAGAGTATCATCAATCCCTAGAAAACAGTGAAATTCCTTTGGAATTGTTTTCTGAGGAAGAGTTTAATTGCTCTTATGAAAGGTTTGTGCCAATAAAGATGAATGCACTTGTCCGACTTAGTTCATCATTATAAATTCCATAACAACAACTCTTAGTCGTTACCAATCCCTCTGCAAATAGAAATCAACGAGATTAGTAGAGCCAACATTTTCAAATGTATCGGCATCACATGAACACAAGGTCCGTGAACTTCATAAGACCTTTATGATACTCCCTTCGTTCCTGAGCTTAAGGCATAATTTATTTTTCAATTTTTTCGTCGGCGGTTAAGGAATGAGCAGCACCAGGCGGGGAAAAGTTGCTAAACTCCCAAAATGGCCCCTCCACCACGTTCCTCTCTTCCTCCCCAACTCGTGAAACAAATCCACTGATTCCTTGCCTCCATCGCCAGCTTCCCAATCGCTGCCACCCCCATAGTACTCCCCTCTCAGGCGTTCGCACCGCTCGATCTTCCCTAAGGTTGCCCCCCAAATCCTCATATATGTTGTCGTGCCCGCTCCTGGCCATCGCGTGAGCAAAGGGAGATGGAGGGTAGGGGCAACAGATGTTTTCTGATGAGTGGTGGGAGTGCGGACGGAGTTGTGATGGGAGCAACCAGGGGTGGAGCCAGGGCGAGGACGGGTCAGACCCCCTCCCCCCTAAAGCCTTATTCGGTTACCTTGGATTTCAACGGGATTGACATAGATTGAAAGAGATTAAATCTCATCTAAGTCAAAATCCTCTCCAATCCACTAGGGAGGTGGATTAAACGAACAAGGCCTAATGGTTCGTCCCCCAACAAAAACTATACTTAATATTATGTGTGTATCTTATATATACTGTACTCTAGTGGCCATTGCTAATCACGTCTTTACTTTTTTCTTGAGTCAAATCACGTCTTTACTAGGTCTAGAGCCCAACGCTGGTCAAAATCAATGGTCCATCTGGTTCTGTATTCCCTAGAGCCCAATAGGCAATAGCCCATTTGCATGTTTACCCAGGTTTAACTGGTTAGGCCATTGATCTTTATAGTGTTTCCCAGTTCACGCCGTCCGTCTCTCCTTTGAAATCAGATCAAATATCGATTCATCTATCTACCGCTGCAAAGAATGCTTAGGGTTCCTGTCACCGCTCGCTGCTCCGAGCACGCTTGCAAGCCGAAAAGTCACTAACCCTCCTGGACGGCTTGTTCCTGCAGCCAAGTAGTAGCTGACAGTGGCCGCCCCTGATCATAGATCGTCGCCTACTTGCTGGATGTCCACGCACGCTTATTTATCAAGGTATACACTATAAGTATATATACTACCTAATCTGATATAGCTCTATTTTTCAGTTTAGATAAACTTCGTCAGTCGCAAACAAAGATAAGTAACATAATATACTCGCCTATTCCTTCACTCTCAAATCTGGTCTCGTATGAAAAAATCAAATCTGATTGTTGGTGGCCATTTGAACTTGTAAGTGGTACCAGCATCCTTTTGTCATTGTTAATTATATATCTATGTTAATATCAATAATAGTTGTATATCTATATAGTAATATTATTGCTAAGTATGCTATCCCCCCCACCCCACCCACCCATACCACAATCCTGGCTGTGCCCCTAGGAGCAACAAAGGCCGTCGGCCGCCACCGAAGGAAGGGAAGACAAGCACTGTGTCGACTTCCTCCTTGCCAAAATGCTCACCAAAATACGATGTGGAATTGTTGAACCTTGTATTCCATGCTGTGTGACGACTTTGGCACGTCTATGGGGTGTGTCTCACCTATAAAAAAACAAGTCAAACTGGTAGCAAGTTGACCTCTCGTAACGAGAGACGACAAGAAGTGCGTACGCTGGCATGAGTTAGTTGTTTTTCTTACAATTTTGTGAAAACTAGTGTTACAACCCAAATTTTGGCATGAAGTAGTGACCCAGTCATAATACTACTTCAAAATAAATGGTATATAGGTGCTTATAAATGGCGTACTCTATCTCCACGTACTATCATGCTTTCTTCTTGTTTTCTCACGATCGATTTTTCATGCTCCCTTTCAGAGATCGACGGTACATGCATCAGGCGGGATTGAAGGTTGCAGCCCTCTTGATCATCGGTAATTCCTGGCGTCTTCCATGTCCATGTCTCAAATTTATGTAGCTAATGTGCAGGCATGCATCATATATGATGCACGAAATGGTACACGACAATTCCAGACAGGCAAGATGAAAAATAAACCACTCGTCGTTTGCTTGGAAAATCCTAGCTCCTTATAAAGCACTCTTATGCTTGGAAGAATCATGAAGTCATTTGTCCTCGGGTAGGTCAATATCTACGCTTCCCTATACAACGAGAAAATAGCCATGGACCAGTTGAGCAAGGATCACTCTCCCAACATGGTGGGGAACGTTAACTTTCTTCTCATTACTATTTTTTTTTGAAAAAGAGCATATATTAATATCACAATGACATCAATTACACCCAGTCTCTGCAACAACGCATGCCCTAGCGGCTCTACGGATGCACACAGCTCAGAAAAAAGAAAGAGAAATTACAAAAAAGAAAAGTCCCGCTACAGAGAACTAATTCTCAAAGAAACGACAGTAACACCATCAGAACAACACCAGTAGTCCTCCACTCAAATAACAACGCCTTCAAAAAGGAAACAGTGCCCAAGCACCGTCGTTGCCCGACCAAAGGCCATAGGTTTTCACCCTGGAGAAAGTTCTTACTCACAAAACAATGTCTTCAACAAGATCATTTCCAGGCACAACCAACTAAGGCCAGACCTTGGATTTTCACCCTGCAAGATAAGACTGGAAACTCCCCTGTGTTGTCTTCCCGCACCAACAGTCAATGCAACGAGTCTTAGATCACGCAGCCAGATCTCCGTCACCATAAGAACAAAAATCACCATCGCTACCCTCAAATTTCCGCTTTCCTGACATTCTCCGCATCTGACATCACCATGGCTCAAAGCATGGCACTTGGTGGAAACAAACAACAGAGCTTCGCACCGCTCCCGCTGAAACCAATCGGCCAGAAAAAAAAGGTGCGCGCGACCGAATACCTTCCGATCCAGCAATCTCCAGGCATGATACGCCCATGGGAGTTCGCCGGCGGAGCCTTCCGGAACCCGCCTCTCCAGACCAGATCAAGGAGGGCAGACATCAAGCAGATCTTCGTCTTTATGCGAAAGAAATCAAAGGACCACCACCTTTATTAGATCCTCCACATCGATCCCCACACCGCCGGCCGGTTTCCGGAGAACGGATCGAGCAGGCAAAAGGAAGAGAGCCAAACCGGGAACCACCGCAGCAGCGCCGGAGCCGCTGCCCAGCAAGATCCCAGCACCACGCCTTGACCGCTGCCTAACAAGGCGCCCCCGCCGAGGGCCGACCTGGCCTAGATGGCCCCAGATCTAGCCCACGCGGCGCACCCACAGACGGTCGTCGTCGCAGCGAGGCCCCTCCATACACCACCCGTACCGCCTCCGCCGAGCCACCATGCGCCGCCCGCGACCTCCAGAGCAGGCCGCGCCGTCGCCCCGACCCGCCATCACGCCTCCACGGCAGCCCCCCCTCTCCAACCTTCGGCGGCGAGGGCGCCCGCCGCCACCGCGAGAGGGCTGGGGCAGCGGCGGCGAAGAGAGCCGCGCGGGAGGAGCCCGCCGGCGGCGACGGCGGCTAGGGTTGCCCCGAGTCGCCCCGTACGGGAGCGACGCGGGGTCAGGGGCCTACCTGTTGTCTTCTCATTACTATTGAAATTGATATTTCAGTTGGAACAAACTGAGAGATAAAGGGAAGTTGGGCTCTGTCATGTACCTGATCGGTGTCCCGTTTCTCTAGAACCGAACTATAAAAGGGAAAAGGCCCCGCTTATGATCTGATGATCCACATGGTAAGCCACGTCCAGAAACAAAACTACCGATCCTATTGGGCTGCTAGGAGAGGCGAAGACCCATGACCACCGCCGACCATCAGGAGAGTAGTGCCGGCGGCGTCCCTACACTCCATCTCCAGCACCTGACCTCCCATCACCATGGGCTACATGATGCCTGCATCTACTCTCTCTGTTTGGAAATATAAGACGTTTTAGCTTTGTGAATGGAATGTATCTAGACATGTTTTAGTATATAGGTTCGTAGAGATTCGGAGTGAACCTATACACTAAAAGGGGTCTAGATATATTTATTTTACAAATCTAAAATGTCTTATATTTTCAAACGGAGGGAGTAGCAGTCACGGCAACACTTCATCTACTCGTAAGTGCATCTCCTAATCTCCTTGTATAAACATTGTTTAGGTGCTCTAAGTATGGTCAGCTTATGTTAATGCCCTCACCCTTATGATCAATTATGCAAACAATTACGTCCTATACTAACGCCTACTCTATGCAATTTAGAAGACAAGAAGAGTGGTGATGAAAAAGAAAGAAATGACTTGGTATAGCCTGAGTTGGTGCTTTCGTTACATTTCCGTGAAATCTAGTGGCATTCGGCACGAAGTTAGTACACCGCTTCTACAGTCTAGACGTAGGTCTTCCAAGCGATCGCATGGAAGATCCAGACTGACGGAAGTTCAATTCTAACAACCAAGCATATGCGCGCCTCGGTTAGTCAGAGCTCAGTCTCAAGTCTCAAGTGTCAATCCTCAACCGTACGGTACATGACTCCAAGTGTCAAGTCAATAGTTCACACTAAACCTCTATATGATTGCTGATTAACCCCAACAACGCGTATACTCATGTCAGATCAGTGAGTCAAGGGTCTCGATTTATCAGCACACGATCGCTCTACGGACTGATCCTTCCTCCGTTCTTCCTCTCTACCACCATGCATTTTCCTCTCTCCTTCTTACTTCTTCCTTTTGTGTTTACTTCTTCATTTTTCCTGTAAAAATGAGTTAGATGTTTCTAATTTCTTTTTGCATGTTTTACATGGCTTTGGGCTTACAAAGCCATGTAAAACAATTTACACATAGATATGGCTCTGATACCATATCCCCATGTGTTCTATTCGTATAGAACATCTACACATAGATATGGCTCTGATACCACTGAAAGATTGCAGCATAGGAAACAATTTTTTCCCACGATACGAAGGCCAATTGCGCCAAGATTTAATCTAGTAGATTGTAACATCCCAATTTCAGCAACCCTGATTAATTGTCCAAAAGGCAAAAATCAAGGGGAACAAAAAAAATTCTTGCAATGTGTGCTTGCTTGTTTGTTTGTGCTCAAGCAACTGTTTGTGTATTAGTTGTGTACTCCTCATCTCAACACTAGTTTACCAAAAGTATTTTACAAAAAAGATGTCTTGACTCGTCTTTCATATTCTCAAATGTTCTGGCATTTCAAAACCTTGAGCCAATATGACTTTGACACCACCAAATACTTTACTAGCTTCTATTGCCAAAACTACGGAGACATATATATACTCTCCTTATGTTTTTAAGACAGAACCTTCAACTACCCTTATCTCTAGGTTTTCCAAAAACCTCTATCAAAACCCTTTAATCTCAATCTTGGTAGAGATACCAAGATGGTACTTATCTTACTTCAAAGCAAAACCCCTTTTCAACATACCCCTCCTTACCCCAAGCTAGGCTTGATGGTAACCCTAGTATTAGTTAGATAAGTAATAAGATGAATTGCCTTGATCTGATATCTCACGATTTGCCTTGTTTGCCTAGGAACAATAATGAGCTAGTCTAGTAGCTCATCCCTTAGGACCCAATCCTTCCTTGTAATCATGAAGCCCCTATCAATCATCCAAGTCTGGATCTATCCTAAGCCACTGAAGTGATCATCTCATCTCATACTTATCTCAATCCAGGGATAATCCCTCTTGATGGTTTCCAACCAAGTGGAGACCCAATCCAAGTTTGGAGCCCCTCTCTTCAATATATACCTCAACATCATCTCCTTGATCATGAGTTTGGAACCTAGCATCCTCTCAAAATCATCTACACTTTCACTCTAGTCTAAAACCCTAAATCTATCAAAATGGTGAAGTCTGCATTTCTTATCTGGATACCATCTTTGGAACTCCACCTTTTCCAACCAATGGGCATTATTGAGAATGTACTTGAATCATCTTGTAGTACATCTTTAGTACTACCAAGGCCCACTCTTTCCCTTGGCTAAGCCAATTTAATTCCCACTCATCCATGATGGTTTTGTAGTCAAGATAATAATCTTCTCTGCAAATCTTATCATCTTGCCTACTTTGGCAGAAGCTCACATCTATATGCCACCTCCCCTTGGCCAACTCCTTGGATGGTTATGATATACTAATCATGGCCTATCAATCACCACTTCATATGTTTCCATTACTTGTGCTACTTAAACCCACATGGTTTATGAGGCTACCTGATGTATCTATTATGGCAGCCGTATTTTCAACAAAGTTTGCCATCTCATATAGATCACCTAAAGTGCAACCAAGCCCAAACCTTTCTTGCATGATCAACTATATAACTTTGTTTATCCACCCATATACCCCTTGTACCAAGGTGAGCTCTGAGCTCCCTAATCCCACCTTGTTTAGATGGCATCAGAGTAATCAAACCCTAGATCCTCCAAGTATCTAGTTTCCACCCTTTTCACCACTTTTCTTCAAAACCAAGGTTGATCTTGATTCCTACATCAAGTTTACATCTTATACCTTGGATATAAGCATCCCCAAATAATTCTCCCAATTATTTGGATTTTTAAACTATTTAATTTCCTTTATTTACCAAAATCCCAAAATCCTTGTCTATAAAGGCAAGTTTGTTTTTCTCCAAATCACCATGCCAACTTAAGGCACATTTGATGCCTATTCATCATACCCCATCTTACCAACTCAAAAATAAATATTTTTGAGATCCTTTATTATTTATTTTTGCCCTTCTTCTTAAAAGGCAGAAACAAGAAATAATTCCTTAAAAATATTTTCCCATCTCGATAAATCCCACTAAAATCCTCCAATGTTTGTTATGGTATTTAGGACCATATCACATCAAAAACCAAGCTTGTCCAATGTAAAAATATCATTTTTGCTTCCATAATCTACTTCTGCACTTTTTGAATAAGTGCATTTAAATGGGATTATAATATTCAGAAAAATCCCATTTAAATCATGGAGAGATTATTTGACCCCATATATCTACCAGTACCATTTACACACTTTTCCCAATACAATTTTTGCAACTTCCTTCACAAGCCTCCAAATGATCAATTTTTACAACAACAAGCAAAACTTGATTCAATCAAGGACCAAACCAGCTCCAATCTTCCCCAACACTACTTCCTAGCAGCACACACCCCTCTGGTCGACCAGCACTGTAGAACCTCTTGTCCTTTAGCCCTTGAAAGTTGAGAGAGAGAGACAACCTTGCCAATATCTTGTAATAAAAAGGGGCAGCAGCTAACCCACTCTCCCCTTCCTCTCTGGTCGAGCTGTAGGCCCCACACCACCCCTAGAACCGCCTCTCTCGCCCAATGGATAGCCCACACCTTTCCCATGTCCAAATAAACCTTTCCCACCCATCTCTTGTTTATAAGCTCCAAGTACGGTACCACTCTCCCTCTCGCCCTCATTTGCACCCTTCCACTCCCACTTACCACCCTAGAGCTCCTCTACCTCCCCCTTGCTCTACCTTGCTCGAGAGAAAGAAAGCTTCGGCCTCCTCCAAGAAATCGAGCTAAGCTCCTCCCTCAGCCCTCCTCTCTCTCTACATATCACACCAATGGAATCCCCTTGATCCTCAGGTGCTAACCATGCCCTTCCTTCTTACATGCAGCGGCCCCTGGAGCCTCTTCGACGAACTCCGGCAAGCTCCACTTTGGACACCGTCGCATGAGCTCCTCCCCAACAACGAAACACCTCGTGCCGTCCATCCCTATACTCGCCGTCGTCGCCTCCACGACCTACCTCGAGCCCCTAGTGAGCCTCCCCACTCCTTCCCTGTCACCAGCTAGGGTTTCGCCATCATCTGGCTAGCCCCGCGAGGACGACGCCCCGCGGCTGTCTGATCCAGCCAGATCCGACGGCTGAGAGCACTCGGTACCCCTTCGTCCTGGATCCCGTGGGCGGGCCCGCCACTGGGCCACGGCTGGCTGTGTGCCACCCACACGTGAGCACTACGCCTGGGACGATTTGGCTTCTCGGGCCCATTTCCCCCTCAGATGTGGCCCAACTGTTGTTCTTCCTCTTTTCCTTTTTATTTTTCACGAGATCTGCAGAATACTAGTTTGGTTTAATTCAAAATAAAAAGGGAAACTGAACCAAACTGCTCAGATCTAAATTTTCTCAAGTGCCTGGATGTTTTTCCCAACATGCAGGCCAAGTTTTGCCCTAATTGGATTTTTAAAATAAATATGATAAATCATGTACTAAGATCTGTCCAGAACCCTAAATAATTTCTTCAGAAAGTTTGGTATACCCAAATGGAGTAAATACAGTTGTCTCTAGAAGGTACTGTCCCTAGCTTTCATATCCCACAGGCCCCTTGGTCATTTGCTTCCTAGGCTGCTGTTAGTAAAAATATCAAAAATAGATACTTTGTGTCTTTAGTAAATTCCCTAGATCAAACCAAGTGAGGTTCTGACCTAATTACAACTCTCAGTTCACACACATATCCAAGTCTCTCATAATCCAGTAACTCAAAATTTTATGTGTCTATTCTAAATTTTGGTGAATTAAACTCTTCGGTGCATAGTTTATTCAATAATAAAAACATTGCAGTAGCTCTGTAAATACAAAAGGGTTGATTCCAATTTCTAACGAAAGGTATCCTCAGTATCTAACATGTAACCTTGGAATCAACTAAAAAGCTTCTGTAAAATAAATCTTATGAAAAAGACAAATCCTATCCAGTACGGCCTTTGGGAATTTCTCAAGGGCATTCTGGTAATTTTTTTTGAGGAGATTCCAACTCCTCTTGGTTCAGTCCACCAAAGCCTACCTTTTCACCCAAGGAAATAATTGTTGGAACTCCAGAACAGTTCTGGTGAATTATTTCCTAAAACTAGACTTTAAATCATTATAAAATCCATTATAAATTCTAGGAAATTGATAAAATAGTGAAACCACTTTTGTTGGCTTCATTTTAGCAATACCTATCCGATGGTATCATTTTTACACAATGATAGCATATAGAGAAAGTCCTTGAGAAAAAACCATTTCTTAGGTAGTTCCTAGACTTTAAATCAAAAGGGACCCTTTTCCCTAATGCCTCCAAATCCTTTGCTAATCTCATCAAACCATCATCCCACATCCTACTGCCTCCTATCATGTAGTTATCCTTTACTTTGTTCATGGTTTTATGTTTGTATGCTTGTATTGATTGGTGTATTGTTTGTTTGCATGTATGATCGATAACGGCGATAGTTGCGATTGTTTGACGCCGAGAAGAAGGAAGGATCGGGTTATTTATTATTGTTGTATTGGTATTCTGGTTATATAACACTGACAAGGGACTTCTCGCTGGTCACAGGCAAGCCACCATTCCTGAACTCCTATATTAACCTACTTTTGTTTAACAACTGTTTTATATCTCGTTTATAAATTGCATGATCACAGGCATGGTTTGTTTCAAATAAAAGTGCGTATGTAACTTGGCTCCTCCAAGTTATGAATGAGTGTCCATTGGACACCTAACCTATTTACACCTACTTTTACCCCTTAGAACGAGGTTAGGATGATTAGCATCTTACCTCTTGGAACCGACGGATTTCCAATGATAAAACTATTTTGGGTTATACCCTACTACAAAGTTTTCAAAATAAAACCCTTGGAAATAGGCATCATTTCCGAGTGGAAGTTTTACTAAAAGAAGATATGAGGTGGATGAAGAGAAAGTAAAGCAAAGAGAAAGAGAAGCGATGTTCTACGCCAATGTCCGGAAATTTTTTATCCGTGCAACCACATTACCCCAGACGCTGGGGCTTAGCTCGTAGTTTGTGATCCTTAGCCGGGGCAGCTCATACTCTCTAAAGGGGAGAAATCCCCTGAAATCCGGGCTATCTGTAGGACAAGGCACTGGTGCAACAATTGGGTCTCTCGCGGACGATATGCTTTTAGGTAGTACGGATGGAAGATTGTCACTATTGCTATCTACCAGACTTCGGTCTAGAGATAGGGGTCAGTACGGGAGGAAGGACCAGGGTCATCGTACCCCATACTCGTACCGGAGAGAACGACCCAAAAGGAAGAGCCGCCGTTGATAGGGATGGACAAATGAAAGGTGTAAGTTTGATTATCCGAACCTCTGTCTACCGTGTGTAGCAGGCTGTGGTTTTATCCCAGCGGATATACTGATTCTTGTGGGGAAAGTGCACAAACTCTGCAGAGTCTAATCTATTCGAATAGCTGTGTCCACGGACAAGGACGGTTGGAATGGCAAGAGCTAGGAGGACCCTTCGGTTAAGTTGTGATAAAGGATGTTACTTGGTCACGAGGAAAGATAAAGGATGAGTTTGTTTTTTACCGGAGATGGTCGATAAGGTTTTAAAAAGGGTTTTACAACAAGACATTTTCTAAATCTTTTTAACAAGGATGTGGAGATGTCCGGGTTTTCAAAAAAGGAAACATATTTTCCAAAAACTCTTTTTCAACAAAGATATAGAGATGCCAATGATAGGTTTTTCTTTCAAAAGCAACTATAGTGTAGAGCTATCTCGCCACAGCCAGATATGCATTATCTTTGTTACCTTGTCTCGGTGGTTTGCGAGTAAATTCAAAGTACTCACCGGCATTGTCCCTGGCTATTTACTTGGCCAAATTGCAGATGTTAAGAAGCGACGAAGGTGCTGACGTCTATGCGAGCTAGGCCGTCTTTCCAGTCAGTTGCCTGTAGGTTAAGGCATGGGCTCTGTGCTTGAAGACTTCCGCTATCTGTGTTGTATTCGCCATAATGGACCCTTTGTAAGTGTCGTTATCGTTATTATATGGATGTTGTAATTATACTAGTCGGTTATGCTCATGGCTCACTGATCATGGGAACGTAAATTGTATGCATAACCGGTATTCTCAGACCTTAAATCCGGGGTGCCACAGACATGGTATCAGAGCCATCCTGACTGTAGGAGACCTTAGTTAGCATGAACGTTAGACATGACCACCCCTATTTATGAAAATACCGTTTTTTCGCAAACTATTTTTCTCAAAAGCTTTTCAAAAGAATTCCTATCTCATCTTCTTTGACTTAAACAATTTGAAAATGGATTACTCTATAACTCGTCTACTTCAACTCACATGTTGTCACAAACAAAGTCCGACTCGGAGACTATGAATCGGAGATCCCGAAGAGAGGACACTAAGACCAGCAAGGCAAAGGATCTACCAACGACGAAAGACACTACAATATCGCCCTACCAACGGAGTCCTTCATAGTCCCCAAATCAATCAAATACGGCATCGACGACAAAAGACGGCAAGACCGAAGCTAAGACCCCCGTAACGTCCGTACTTAGGACTAGCATCACTAAGATAGGATTCCCCTTATGGCGTGTAGTCACCCCCTTAGTACCTATGGTATGCCTTCCTTGCTTGTCATGTGCGTGTTTGATGCTTGGAATGTGACTGTTTGTCTTCCTAGGATCATCTGATCCTAAAGCTCTGACCACCTTGCTGACGTGTCCCGATGCTAACTCTCGAAACCTCCTAGCCGGAAAAACTCTCCTCAGCAGGATGGCCACATAAGGAAAACCCCGGCAACCCTAAGTCAAGCCCTAAGGTGGAAAGACTGCGTCTTTCCACTCACCTCCAATAAACCCCTACTGACATGTCATCGTCAACCCCGACATTCCACCCAATATTATACCTCACCATTTCCTCTCCCCTCAAGCTCGGAAGACTAACCCCGTAGCCCGTTTCATTCTACATTTGGAGACTTCATCTCCACCAGAAAGCCCTGAGTATGGCCCCGAAGATCGGAGCCCTAAAGAAAGGATGCAATCATTGCGGTGAAGGACATCAAGCCAGCCAGTGCTCAGGCAACTGCCCAAATTGCGAAACTCTCCACTCCCCTGCAGATTGCCCCACCCAACTAGTCACCTGTTTCCTCTGTGAAGGTCGAGACCATGTCCCGGCCGACTGCCCCCTCCAACTCCTGATTGGAAAGGCTCGTCACCTCCCCTGCGTCAACATTGGGAAGAAATCAAGAGAAGGACGTTCCAAGAAAGGCAACTGCTTCGCCTGTGATGAACATGGTCACTTCAGCCGTGAGTGCCCCTAGCGTGGTCTTGACAACATTCCTACCAAGGAAAAGGCCAAGAAACCCACTATCCCTGTAAAGATACCAAAGCAAGCCCAAGGAGGATTTGAAGCTAAGAGAAGCGGTTTCTACACCTGTGGAGATCTGGGCCACTTCGCCCGCAGTTGTCCAGAACAGTACTGGATGAACCCGAAGCAAGTCACTGCGATAACCGAAAATGGCAAGAAACCACGAACCCCTTCAGCTAAAAGAATCAGGAGGCCACTATCCCCCGAACCTCCTCTTCCCCCGAGAAAGCACTACCTACGGGGAAACCTTTCACCCTATGAAGGCAACAAGACTCTGGTCGTTCCTCCAAAGTAGTTTCGCACCCGGAAATTCGCCCCTCCTCAACTTCGATAGAGTCATGTATCGTCCCAAGACATGTTTTGTAAAACTCTAGGTGCCTTGTTGCCCGGCGACACCGACCTGTTTTGTAACCCCTTAAGTACCTCCGCCACAGACCGGCTTGAACCTGCTGAATGTATGGATGTTATGCAAGTGTGATATCCTTCTTTTCGTGTTTTACCCAAGACGTTGCATCAGACCAAACCCCCGTAGTTTTGATCTAAGGGGGAAAGACTGCGTCTTTCCTTCCCAAAACCCTATAGACCCCGGGAATCGACCCCTAGTAGCACTAAGTGATGACTACATCTATACATCTGAATCATCTACCCTGCATGAAGAACCATTCTCGGCACTTCTCCATAATCGGAAGGCACTCCACTCCAAGTTCGACCGTCAAGCCAACCTCCCGGTGTATCAAGACCATGAAGAAAGACAGTAGACCCCTAGGCGAAGGAATGAAGAAGATTCAACTCGCCGTCTCGCCTCAATAAAGAAGTACCCCGTCGAATTTAAACTTACGTAGACTTGTCGTAAGGGGAAAACACTGTGTCTTTCCACTCGTGTCACCCAAACACCCCAAACCCGAAGTCCCTCAGCTCCAACCCGTGACTAACCACGTTGAGTCTTTGCAAAATTTATTAGCGCCTAATAATTTCCACCGCTGAAATTATTAAGCGGATCTAATCACCCCAACCCTACTCCTCCCTAATCTCGGGACGAGATTATTTTAAGGGGGAAAGGTCTGTAACATCCCAATTTCAGCAACCCTGATTAATTTTCCAAAAGGCAAAAATCAGGGGGAACAAAAAAAATTTCTTGCAATGTGTGCTTGTTTGTTTGTTTTTGCTCAAGCAATTGTTTGTGTATTAGTTGTGTACTCCTCATCTCAACACTAGTTTACCAAAACTATTTTACAAAAGAGATGTCTTGGCTCATCTTTCATATTCTCAAATGTTCTGGCATTTCAAAAACCTGAGCCAAGATGACTTTGACACCACCAAATCCTTTACTATCTTCTATTGCCAAAACTATGGAGAGATATATATACTCTTCTTATGTTTTCAAGACAGAACCTTCAACTACCCTTATCTCTAGGTTTTCCAAAAACCTATATCAAAACCCTTTCATCTCAATCTTGGTAGAGATACCAAGATGGTACTTATCTTAATTCAAAGCAATACCCCTTTTCAACATACCCCTCATTACCCTAAGCTAGGCTTGATGGTAACCCAAGTAGTAGTTAGATAAGTAATAAGATGAATTGCCTTGATCTGCTGTCTGATGATTTGCCTTGTTTGCCTAGGAACTAGAATGAGCTAGTCTAGTAGCTCATCCCTTAGGACCCAATCCTTGCTTGTAATCATCAAGCCCCTATCAATCATCCAAGTCTGGATCTATCCTAAGCCACCCAAGTGATCATCTCATCTCATACTTATCTCAATCCAGGGATAATCCCTCTTGATGGTTTCCAACCAAGTGGATACCCAATGCAAGTTTGGAGCCCCTCTCTTCAATATATACCTCAACATCATCTCCTTGATCATGAGTTTGGAACCTAGCATCCTCTCAAAATCATCTACAATTTCACTCTAGTCTAAAACCCTAAATCTGCCAAAATGGCTAAGTCTGGATTTCTAATCTGGATACCATATTTGGAACTCCACCTTTTCCAACAAATGGGCATTCTTGAGAATGTACTTGAACCATATTGTATTACATATTTAGTACTACCTAGGCCCACTCTTGCCCTTGGCTAAGCCAATTTAATTCCCACTCATCCATGATGGTTTTGTAGTCAAGATAATAATCTTCTCTGCAAATCTTATCATCTTGCCTACTTTGGCAAAAGCTCACATCTATATGCCACCTCCCCTTGACAAACTCCTTGCATGGTTATGATCTACTAATCATGGCCTTTCAATACCCACTTCATATGTTTCAATTAGAGCCTTGTGCTAATTAAACCAACATGGTTTAGGAGGCTACCTGGTGTATCTGTTATGGCAACCTTATTTTCAACAAAGTTTGCCATCTCATCTAGATCACCTAAAGTGCAACCAAGCCCAACCCTTGATTGCATGATAAAATATATAACTTTGTTTATCCATACATATACCCCTTGTACCAAGGTGAGCTCTGAGCTCCCTAATCCTACCTTGTTTAGAAGGCATCAGACTAATCAAACCCTAGATCCTACAAGTATCTAGTTTCCACCCTTTTCACCAATTTTATTCAAAACCAAGGTTTATATTGATGCGTACATCAAATGAACATCATCTACCTTGGATATAAGCATCCCCAAATAATTCTCCCAATTATTTGGATTTTTAAACTATTTAATTTCCTTTATTTACCAAATTCCCAAAATCCTTGTCTATAAAGGCAAGTTTGTTTTTCTCCAACTCACCTTGCCAACTTAAGGAACATTTGATGCCTATTCATCATACCCCATCTTCCCAAATCAAAAATAAATTTTTTTCAGATCCTTTATTATTTCTGTTTTCCCTTCTTCTTAAAAGGCAGAAACAGGAAATAATTCCTTATAAATATTTTCCCATCTCAATAAATCCCACTAAAATCCTCCAATGTGTGTTATGGTATTTAGGACCATATCTCATCAAAAACCAAGCTTGTCCAATGTAAAAATATCATTTTTGCTTCCATAATCTACTTCTGCACTTTTTGAATAAGTGCATTTAAATAGGATTATAATATTCAGAAAAATCCCATTTAAATCATGGAGAGATTATTTGACCCCATCTATCTACCAGTACCATTTACACACTTTTCCACATACAATTTTTGCAACTTCCTTCACAAGCCTCCAAATGATCAATTTTACAACAACAAGCAAAACTTGATTCAAACAAGGACCAAACCAGCTCCAATCTTCCCCAACACTACTTCCTAGCAGCACACACCCCTCTGGTCGACCAGCACTGTAGAACCTCTTGTCCTTTAGCCATTGAAAGTTGAGAGAGAGAGACAACCTTGCCAATATCTTGTAATAAAAAGGGGCAGCAGCTAACCCACTCTCCCCCTTCCTCTCTCGTCGAGCTGTAGGCCCCACACCACCCCTAGAACCGTCTCTCTCGCCCAATGGACAACCCACACCTTGCCCATGTCCAAATAAACCTTTACCACCCATCTCTTGTTTATAAGACCCAAGGACAATACCACTCTCCCTCTCGCCCTCATTTGCACCCTTCCACTCCCACTTACCACCCTAGAGCTCCTCTACCGCCCCCTTGCTCTGCCTTGATCGAGAGAAGGAGAAGAAGAAGCTTCGACCTCCTCCAAGAAATCGAGCTAAGATCCTCCCTCAGCCCTCCTCTCTCTCTGCATGTCACACCAATGGAATCCCCTTGATCCTCTGGTGATAACCATGCCCTTCCTTCTGACATGCAGCAGCCCCTGGAGCCTCTCCGACGAACTCCGGTGAGCTACACTTCAGCCACCGTCACGCGAGCTCCTCCCCGACAACGAAACACCTCGTGCCGCCCATCCCCGGACTCGCCATCGTCGACCGCGTGTCCTCGTCGCCTCCACGACCTCCCTCGAGCCCCTGGTGAGCCTCCCCGCTGAAATGGATCGTATGGGCACCTAGAGGGGGGGTGAATAGGTGCTAACCAATTTTTAATACTTTTTCAATTTTAGGCTTGACACAAAGTAAATTCTCTAGATATGCAACTACGAGAATTTCCCTATATGCAACCCTAACTACTAAGCATGTAAAAAGAGGAGTGAGGAAACCGTAGTGGAGCACGCGGAGACACAGGGATTTGTTTTACCGCAGTTCCTTCCTTGTTAAGGGAAGTACATCTGCGTTGGAGGGGTGGGCGGTTCTAAGACCACCACGCCACAATAGGACTCACCCTATTCTCTGATGGATCTCGCCACAAGAGGACTGATCCACCTTCTCCACTATTGGATCCCTTCGAGGCGGGAACCGGTGCCTTTTACAACACTATCGGGGCACACACCCACAACCGAATTGGTGGCTCCCGAGATGACAACAAGCTGCCACAAGAACAAGGTTTATCAATATAAACAAAAACAAGGATCTAGGTATTTGCAAGAAATACTAGATTGGGGGTTCTCCAAATGAATGGAGAGGAGATGAAGCGCTTGATTGCTGATGATGAAGATCGAGTTCTCATCCTTCGATTCCCCAAGGGACGGGGCCTTTGGGTGGATCTAGGGGGAGCTCTCTTGGATGAAGGTTGCAGTTCAGATCTCGTCTTTTTCGAATGAATCAAGCCATCTGGCAGGAGGGGGAAGGCTGGCTTAAATACCCCCTCCCTAGATCTGGCCGTTGCACAACTTTAGGCGGATTATCCGCCCCCGGGAAAACTCCGTCCCAAGGGAGGATTCTCCGGGGGAAACTCTGCCCCCACTCTGGGGCTGGCGCCTGTGAAACTTGGTGAAGATCTTGGGGGGGCGGATAATCCGGCCCCCCCGAGGGGCGGATTATTCGGCCAGACCGAAAAGTCCGGACAACACTCTTCCCCCTCTCTGGGGCTTGCGCCTTGGCGATGAGCAGGGGGGCGGACTATCCGCCCCCCCTGAGGGGCGGATTATCCGGCATGGTCGGAAAATCTGGCCAAAACTCCGCCCCCCTTCTGGGGCTTGCGCCTGCTTGGGAAGAGGGAGGGGCGGATTATCCGCCCCCCAAAAGCAGAATCCTTTTCCCTTTTTCTCAAAGAGAGCTGCAACACTTCAACACACATTAAATAATCCTTGATATTGTTATGTAACACACAAAACACTAGGGATTATAAAATGTTCTTTCAATCTCCCCCTTTTTGGTGTTAGATGACAATATTAGGATTTGCAATGAAACCGGCTAATGGCACCTTAAATAATGAAAGACGCTCCCCCTAGATGTGTGCATATTTAAAATTTGCATTTGAGTACAAATACACACACTAGAGAGAACACAACTTCCATAACAAAGATAATTGAAACAAGGTGGTTTGGAAAACAAGGTCATACCACCGGGATGAGAATATAGCAAAATAATATAGTTTGTTTGATAGCCTCCAAGCACATCCCAACCATACCAGCAATATTGATGCATACATTAGATAGGCCCATGATTCCATATGCCATCAAATATGCCTCCATAGATAAATCCAGAATTCCATGAGATCCACAATAGATCAATCCAGAAATCCATGAATACCACACAACGTACCAAACTTAGTGAAACAAGACAAAGTCTACATATTCAAACACAAATAGCAAATGAGTTCACGCTAAAAAGGCACAAGCAAGCAAATAAAACGACTGAAAGGAAGATGCTTGCGCCCGACCCTTGCAAATCCACAAGACCTAATAGAACTACTTCTCCCCCTTTGGCATCGAAACGCCAAAAAGGAAGAAGAGCGATGCTAACGCCCCTGTAGATCACTCCTCCTCATCCTCGTCGTAGTCATTCCCGTCCCCTTCCTCTTCATCATACTCATCATCATCGTCATCAGCTGGAGGAGTGGGTGCCCTCGGCGCAGGAGGAAAGAGGCAACTCTCAAGCTCGCCATAGTTGATCCCTGAGGTGTTCCACTAAGCATACGGATCCAGAGCAGTGTGAGGAGGTGGATGGCCAGTGGCACCTGAGACATGGTGGAGAATAAGCTGCTGCGTGTGATCCCTCTCATGATCCCTGCGGTAAGCCTCATATTGGCCCTTGTGAGTGTCAATGCCCATGCAAAGAATGTGCCGCTGGAACCAAGTGAGCTGCTTAACCTCGCGTGCCATTGGGGACACCGTGGAACGACGACCACTAGCCCGAGCATCACGCATGAAGGACTCCGGGGCAGTGGAAGGGTGATGGGTCTTCTGAGGCTTGTTGTAGATTTTCTTGGGCTTGTGAATTCCATCCAGAGCAGTGCCAAAATCCTCATGTGGCAACATATGCTTGACGAGCATCATTATGAAAGGAGCATAAGGAATAGAGAGCCTGTTGATCATAGCATCCGTCATCTCATGATAAATATAGTCCATGACATCCAGTTTGTAACCTGTGGCTGATCCAGAGTTAGTGGCACACTCGTGAGCAAAAGCAAGGAGTGGAACCAGGTGGCCACGGATCCTGTCATTGTTGCCACCACTAGGAGCGATGCAGTCCCTAAATATGCCAACAAGGGAGGCATACAAGGGAGAGAGGCCAGCGAAAGTACCAGCAACACCATCAGAAGAAAGGCAAGGAGCAAGTGCAGTATCCTTGGATGGCTTCAGAGGATAAATGATACGGTGGCATGAAGGAGTGTCACGGCCATGGAATGCATAACCAAGAACCTGCCCAAAGGTGCAAAAGTCCGACTGAATCATGGTGGTCCCTGTCATCCACTTTATAGTACGACGCTCATCACCGCAAATCACCAGAGTTGAGAAGAACTGCCGCACCATAGAGGAATCATAGTTGCATTGGATAGTCATGAGGTGGTGCAGCCCCATCTTGTTGGTCACATCTAGAGACTCAATGAGCCTTGTCTTGGATTGAGCCTCAGTCAAATTGATGGGACGCATAGGGCGAAGCTTGAGAGTAGCATAGACATCATCATGAATAGCCCAAAAGTGGGCATTCCAAAACATAGAGTCCTCGCGGGGACCATCACTGTCAGCCTCATCATAATAATCAGTCTGGCGAATGGTGGCATACTGAAGACTGTCCATAGCCTTGTAATTGAGCCGAGACTATTTGCCCTTGCGAGATGAGGTCCACTTAGTTTTCTTACTTGCCTCTGCCATCCGTGCAGCCTCTCTTGCTGCTCTGCTGACCTCGGTCTCGTCAATGAAATTCCCTTCTGCAGTAGGCTTGAGATAACGGGAACGGGAACGACGGACGATGGTCTTGGTCGGCTTGGAACCACCTGTGAAAAGCATTAGAGGGATAGCATGGAGATAAGCATACACACAAGTCCAGGAAAGAACACGGAGAAGGAGTAGCATTGCAACCCATAACCAATGATGTGTATTGCAGAAGCAGGACCAAAACAGACCAAAATTTAATCTCCAGGCCGGATTATCCGGCCCTGGCTCTGATACCAATTGAAATGGATCGTATGGGCACCTAGAGGGGGGTGAATAGGTGCTAACCAATTTTTAATACTTTTTCAATTTTAGGCTTGACACAAAGTAAATTTCTCTAGATATGCAACTACGAGAATTTCCCTATATGAAACCCTAACTACTAAGCACGTAAAAAGAGGAGCGAGGAAACCGTAGTGGAGAACGCGGAGACACAGGGATTTGTTTTACCGCAGTTCCTTCCTTATTAAGGGAAGTACATCTGCGTTGGAGGGGTGGGCGGTTCTAAGACCACCACGCCACAATAGGCCTCACCCTATTCTCCGATGGATCTCGCCACGAGAGGCCTGATCCACCTTCTCCACTATTAGATCCCTTCAAGGCGGGAACCGGTGCCTTTTACAACACTATCGGGGCACACACCCACAACCGAATTGGGGGATCCCGAGATGACAACAAGCTGCCACAAGAACAAGGTTTATCAATATAATCAAAAATAAGGATCTAGTTATTTGCAAGAAATACTAGATCGGGGGTTCTCCAAATGAATGGAGAGGAGATGAAGCGCTTGATTGCTGATGATGAAGATCGAGTTCTCCTCCTTCGATTCCCCAAGGGACAGGGCCTTTGGGTGGATCTAGGTGGATCTCTCTTGGATGAAGGCTGCAGATCAGATCTCGTCTTTTTCGAATGAATCAAGCCATCTGGCAGGAGCGGGAAGGCTGGCTTAAATACCCCCTCCCTAGATCTGGCCGTTGCACAACTTTGGGGGCGGATTATCCGCCCCCACCTGGGGCGTATTATCCGCCCCCTAGGAAAACTCCGCCCCAAGGGCGGATTCTCCGGGGGAAACTCCGCCCCCACTCTGGGGCTGGCGCCTGTGAAACCTGGTGAAGATCTTGGGGGGCGGATAATCTGGCCCCCCTGAGGGGCAGATTATCCGGCCAGATCGGAAAGTCTGGCCAACACTCCGTCCCCTCTCTGGGGCTTGCGCCTTGGCGATGAGCAGGGGGGCGGACTATCCGGCCCCCTTGAGGGGCGGATTATCCGGCGTGGCAGGAAAATCCGGCCAAAACTCCGCCCCCTTCTGGGGCTTGCGCCTGCTTGGGAAGAGGGAGGGGACGATTATCCGCCCCTGGTGGGGGCGGATTATCCGCCCCCCCAAAAGCAGAATCCTTTTCCCTTTTTCTCATAGACAGCTACAACACTTCAACACACATTAAATAATCCTTGATATTGTTATCTAACACACAAAACACTAGGGATTATAAAGTGTTCTTTCACCCGCTCCTTCCCCGTCTCCAGTTAGGGTTTCGCGCTCGTCTGGCTAGCCCCACGAGGACGACGCCCCGTGATCGTCAGATCTAGCTAGATCCGACAGCCGGGAGCGCTCGATACCCCTTCGTCCTGGATCTCGCGGGCAGGCCCGCCACTGGTCCGCGGCTGGCTGCATGGCGCCCACGCGCGAGCGCTGCGCCTGGGCCGATTTGGCTTCTCGAGCCCATTTCCCCCTCATATCTGGCCCAACTATTGTTCTTCCTCTTTTCCTTTTTATTTTTCACCAGATCTGCAGAATACTAGTTTGGTTTAATTCAAAATAAAAAGGGAAACTGAACTAAACTGCTCAGATCTAAATTTTCTCAAGTGCCTGGACGTTTTTCCCAACATGCAGGCCAAGTTTTGCCCTAATTGGATGTTTAAAATAAATATGATAAATCATGTACTAATATCGATCCAGAACCCTAGATAATTTCTCCAGAAAGTTGGGTATACCCAAATGGAGTAAATCTAATTGTCTCTAGAAGGTACTAACCCTAGATTTCATATCCCACAGGCCCCTTGGTCATTTGCTTCCTAGGCTGCTATTAGTAAAAATATCAAAAACAGATACTTTCTGTCTTTAGTAAATTCCCTAGGTCAAACCAAGTGACGTTCTGACCTAATTCCAACTCTCAGTTGACACACATATCCAAATCTCTCATAATTTAGTAACTCATAATTTTATGAGTCTCTGCTAAATTTTGGTGAATTAAACTCTTCTGTGCATAGTTTATTCAATAATAAAAACATTGCAGTAGCTCTGCAAATCCAAAAGGGTTGATTCCAATTTCTGCAGAAAGGTATCCTCAGTATCTAACATGTAACCTTGGAATCAACTAAAAAGCTTCTGTAAAATAAATCTTATGAAAAAGACAAATCCTATCCAGTACTGACTTTGGGAATTTCTCAAGGGCATTATGGTAATTGTTTTGAGGAGATTCCAACTCCTCTTGGTTAAGTCCATCAAATCCTACCTTTTCACCCAAGGAAATAATTGTTGGAACTCCAAAACAGTTCTGGTGAATTATTTCCTAAAACTAGACTTTAAATCACTATAAAATCCATTATAAATTCTAGGAAATTGATAAAATAGTGAAACCACTTTTGTTGGCTTCATTTTATCAATACCTATCTGATGGTATCATTTTTACACAATGATAGCATACATATCAAGTCCTTGAGCAAAAAACCCTTCTTAGGTAGTTCCTAGACTTTAAATCAAAAGGGATCCTTTTCCCTAATGCCTCCAAATCCTTTGCTAATCTCATCAAACCATCATACCACATCCTATTGCCTCCTATCATGTAGTTATCCTTTACTTGCTGTATGGTTTGATGTTTGTATGCTTGTATTGAATGGTGTATTGTTTGTTTGCATGTATGATCGATAATGGCGATAGTTGCGATTGTGTGACGCCGAGAAGAAGGAAGGATCAGGTTAGTCTTATTATTGTTGTATTGGTATTCTGGTTATATAACGCCGACAAGCGACTTCTCGCTGGTCACAGGCAAGCCACCATTCCTGAACTCCTATATTAACCTACTTCTGTTTATCAACTGTTTTATATCTCGTTCATAAATTGCATGATCACAAGCATAGTTTGTTTCAAATAAAAGTGCATAAGTAACTTGGCTCCTCCAAGTTATGAATGAGTGTCCATTGGACACCTACCCTATTTACACCTAC
Source organism: Avena longiglumis (assembly GCA_030063025.1). Classification (NCBI taxonomy): domain Eukaryota; kingdom Viridiplantae; phylum Streptophyta; class Magnoliopsida; order Poales; family Poaceae; genus Avena; species Avena longiglumis. Next base: position 244,190,579 of record CP125979.1, on the reverse strand, counting down.
TTTTACCCCTTAGAACGAGGTTAAGATGATTAGCATCTTACCTCTTGGAACCCATGGATTTTCAATGATAAAACTATTTTGGGTTATACCCTACTACTACAAAGTATTCAAAATAAAACACTTGGAAATAGGCATCATTTCCGAGTGGAAGTTTTACTAAAAGAAAATATGAGGTGTACGAAGAGAAAGTAAAGCAAAGAGAAAGAGAAGGGATGTTCTACGCCAATGTTCGGAACAATTTTATCCATGCAACCACATTACCCCAAACGCTGGGGCTTAGATCATAGTTTGTGATCCTTAGCCGGGCCTGCTCGTACTCGCTAAAGGGGAAAAATCCCCTAAAATCCGGGCTGTCTGTAGGACAAGGCACTGGTGCAAAAATTAGGTCTCTCGCGGACAGTATGCTTTTACGTAGTACGGATGGAAGATTGTCACTATTGCTATCTGCCAGACTTCGGTCTGGAGATAGGGGTCAGTACGGGAGGAAGGACCAGGGTCGTCATACCCCATACTTATACCGGAGAGAACAACCCAAAATGAAAGGCCCCATATAATGCAACCTATTATGTGTTTTATAGTTAACTTTGGTCTATTATAATTAAGACCTACCGCATCTCAAGTCCAAACTATTCAAGCAAGCACAAATAACATCAATCACATTTGATTAACCACAAAGATTATTTAAACCTTAGTAAGGAAATCTTTTCTTCAAATGTTATTCCTTTTGCCACTTAAAACAACAAACCTTAAGATAGTATCCCCAAATCTTAACAACTAAACTCAAGGACTTTCATCATAGTCCACAGATGACAATTAATCATAATCACATTGCTTTAAACCTTACTTATATACCAGGATTGTTAATACTTAAAATTCCTTATAAATGCCTATACTTGTAAAGCAAGATTTGTAGATAAGACAAATATTATATAAGTAATCTTTGAATGGCATTCCACAATTCTGTATCTTACTATTGTATGATAGTATAATTACATATAGTTTCACACACAACCAGAAGCCTTAATAAGAAGCACAAGTATGAAACTTATATAAAAAGACAACACATTCTAAAGAAACCATATCCAGTTTCAAAAACCTAGAACAACGTTATCCCCGGGATTCGCGTTTATAAAGTGCATTACATTACTTATGCATAAGAGCATCTTGCTTCTTTAAACATTAGTCCTTACCAGACCAATGATGCTGATTTCAGATATTGGATCTTATATTGTCTTGAAGATCGTGAGTGCATAATCTTGCAATCACAAAAGGCAAGTTCACACTTGCTCATGTCCTTTGGTTATTTTCTGTAAAGTATTTTACAAATCCAGTGTTGTCATCACCTGCATTTGAAAAAGGTCCGAAAACACTATTTTCATAATAATATGATTATAGGTTATTTACCATGAGGTAATAACCTACTATGAAAGTTCCGATGGTAAAGGAACATATTATATAGGACTTAACAACCAATGTCGTCAGTGATTCGTGCGCCGTATATCACGCGTTAACCATGAGATTTGGAATGTGACGGAGAAGTCAGATGTATCTTCTTCCTCTCGCATGTTGCCGGATGTGTAGGTTGTGGCTGTTATCACTCGTAGCGTGCATATTAATTGGTAATTTGTAGAGGATATGCAGCATATGGGTGGGAACCCTCAACGTCCCATGATAGTTCTGGCATCTAACGGTCTGTACGAACCATTGCCGTAATTCAATGTGTGGGCATGGTGTACACCAAGGAGGCATGTGAGGTCGCAAAGGGGGCAGTGATTGGCTTGGATCATCTTCTAGGCCCCACATCATGGAATTATGGACGGGAATAAGCTGCCCGGTTGTGTAACAAAGATTTGATCTCTCATGGGTAAAGTAACGCACCTCTGTAGAGTGTAAGAACTGTAACTTGTTACTCCCTGTTCCGGAAAGGAGCTGCGAACATGGCGGGAAAGGAACTCCATGAAAGTTCTGGTAAACCCGTGAAGGCCGACGAACATAGCTTTTCAGAATACAAGCAACCTTTGAATAAATGTTTACAAAAACTTGCATTGCTTATGACCTATGGTCTGTGGCTGTAGATATAGTGCATCAAACACTCCTTTTCTAGTGAATTTGCTGAGTATGCTCGTACTCAACATATCTTCTTAACCCTTGCTAGATTCTGAAGCCATTAAGACGACGTCTACATCAAGTATGCTCCAGGAATCATCATCAAAATCTCAATCTCTTCAATGAAGTAAAGGAAGTCAGCATATACATCAACTAAAGTGAAGACGAAGTTGCTAATTAGATAGAAATATAATCTCTAGCCCTAGAACCTAATTCTGTAGTGTATTGCAATAGCATCAATTGAAGCCCCAATAGTTCAGATACTAGTCTTATTATTCTAATAGATTTGATTGTTTATTTCTGATTCTTCTTTGTGAGAAGTTTCTTTATCTCTCTTTAACCTAGAGTGTCTCTGGATCTTGTGTACAGAGTGAGTTGTAACCTTTAGCCATGTATTGGACCTGTTGTGTTTCTGTTGTACCACTCTGAGGGATGTAATACTAGTGAACGGTGTTTCATTGGTGTTATGTCAACGACTATAGTGTACTACATCATGCAGTGGTATGCTGTGTCACCGCAGCTGGTATTAGAGCATATGCTTTGACCTTAGGTTGGAAACCTAGTAAATGGGTAGAACCTGTATGACACATATCTGCAATAATAAAGAGTTCTCTAGTTATATGAGGGATATTCAACTGAGAATAATCCTGCCATGTTTCTAGTGCGATAATTCTTTAGTATGATTGCAATCCTGAACACTACCAAGAGTTTTAACTCTATGTGACTGATGATAATTTCTTATCTACAGTTATACATGGCACCTTGGTATCCACCCCGGAATGTTCAAGTGATGAACACGACGCTGAATGACTATGGAGGGGCTTGGACAGATAATCTCCGACAAATTCTATGGAGTTTGGATTGTGAATCAAGACTTTTGGTCAAGATTTACAGTTACTATGATGGGCAGGTATTAGCTAAATACCGTGTCATCATCATGTTACCCACGAAGTTAGGACTTAAGGTAGAAATGCCATCAGGTGAGGCAAGGTGCATGGCATCTGCATATCAGATTGCCATAGCAGCAGCCATAACCATGATCCGAGAACAGAAATCCCAAGCTCTAGAAGGTAGTACTCACACTATTATACCCCATGAAAACTCAAACCCGGAGCATGAGTTAGATCATTCTACTCCAGTCCAAACTGAACCTGCTCTAGCTGTAGAGTATATGGATCGTTATTGATCTTTGCTAAACACTTATCATAACACTCACCAAGTCTTAGTTTAGGAACTAGATACGGTCATTGAGGATTTTACTAATCCTGATAAAGGAATTGGACGTAGGAAGAAGTTATATAAAGAAGCAAGGCATCCCAAATACATACCTTCAGGAGAAGTGTATGAGGAAACTGAGTTTGATGATCCACACTCAGAAAATTATGCCTACTACCAAAATAAAATCCAGCCACCTGAAGATCTATGCACCAAGTATATCTCCGAACAAAAGGAATGGGCTGGAACTATTCCAAATAACCCTGAGCAAAACTAGTATGAATGGGGAGTAGAATCTCAAGGTGGAACCATAGGAAATCCTATACCTTGTGATACAGGTATCGGAGAAGAGACCAACTATAACCATATAGAGCCTTATGGACCATATGGAGGTAATACCAATCCAATCGACTTAGAAGAGTATTCTGGTAGTTACTATACCAATATGTACGAATGGATCCAACAAAAGGCGAAAGAACCCTCTTACTTTGAGGAAGCATCGCCGAAAACACAGATATATCATGTCGAAGACTATGCAAACTCTAGTCATTTTTCAATGACTAATCTCAGTCTAGGTACTACTAATCAAGAATACGCACCTCCTGGATGCTCTTACGCTCCAGAAGGCAGTCGTAGGACTTCACGTCATCATGGACAGAACTCCAGGAAGCACTAGAGGAAGATGAAAGTAAGAATGGAACAAAATCCTAAGGGAGGAGTGCTTGAATAATGTACATAGAGGGTAATGCGTATTGTAATTTGATGGATTTGCTGAAATAAGTGAGGATATACTCACAAGAACAAGAAGTTCTTGTAAGATAGTTGTGTGACGTATATGTAAGGCAAACCGTTGGAACGTTCAGTCATCTGTAAAGTACCTAAAACCTATGTATAATACAGGGTATATGTTTTTTGTTACCGACTTTTGGATTTTCTTGAATCTTCTTGATTTACTAGATCTGTACATGAAGTTTGACTTGGTGTGCAAATGCATGATGTAACACCCAGTTATCACTTGATGTTATAGACCTAGATAGGAATGGGAATTCATGTAAGGGAGTGACGGGTTACGAAGACCAAAAAGGAGATTCACATGGTGAAGGAAGCAACAAGGAGTAAAGTTCAACCGCAGTAGGTGATGTTTGTAAGAAGTTAATGAAGTAGTTGTATCTATTTCATGGAAACATAATGAATTAGTACCAAGAAGAAGCTTTGGAACATAATTGTATTCAAGCTCTGACAATTCAGAGAGAATGCCAGAAGTATGTCGGAAACCATAGGGTAATTCATACACCCTGGGATGGTCCGCAACTGGTATTTGTCCGCAGCTGATATTTGATTGATTTAGTTAATCAGGTCATCTTAAAAGTTACATAAAGAGCATAAAACTTGGCCTAAGTTAAGAAAGACATGAAGAAGTATAAATATTAAAGCGACCATCTTTCGAGGCATTTCGCGAAGTTCGGCCTATCAAAGCGAAAATGTCCAAATTATAGGTAAGACAAAGAATCTTGGAAGATCTATTTCGGAGATCCACAATTGTGTGGGTATACCGTAAATTCTTCCATGAGACCTTAAAGAGGTATAGTGTAAGAGGAATAGAGACCATAAAAGCCAATGGTTAGCAGATTATAGTTTAGAGACCATTAGTAAACCCTAAGGGGGAGAGTAAACAATAGTGGAAGTATTGTTATTTGACTTCCAGGTAAAGGTTGGAAAAGTAGTACTTAATGTAATAACAAACTATTATCTAAATCTTGATAAGAAAAATATTAGGAGATAAAATAGATTAATCTTAATAGACTAATTCTAGAGGAAACAACTATTAAGTGATCCATAAGAGAGACTAAAGCACATCCAATTGGACAAGTGTAGAGGAACAAGAAATTCAAATGGGTATGAACTAAATGAGTTCAAATCCAATTTGTAAGGAATACCCGTATCAACCATACTATGACAGAACAAAGCTATAGTCTTTTGACCACAACTATTGGCTAATAGAAATTTAAAACCTGTTCTAGTGAGACTTCCTATACCTTATATAATATAGTAAGAAAGTTCAATGATTAAGTGAAAGAGTTGGATTAGGATATCTAATCAGAATAAGGAACTAAAGAAGAGACCCCAAATTAAAGAGTTAAAATAAGTATATATCTCTAAAAGAGGATTGTAAAAGGAACTTTGAAGGATTGAGACAACAAATTGGAGATTCCAAGTATGAGGAGAATACAATAAAACTATCTGGATATGGAATACTACAATTATTCCCATTTGAGGTTACCATGTAATGGATAAATGCAATAACCACTACAAGTCAATTCCTTACTCCAAAATGTGAGAGTTTGCGAACTTCGAGGACGAAGTTTATTTTAAGGGGGAGAGTCTGTAACATCCCAGCATTAGAGCTTAGAAATAAGCAGAACTCAGGTGTGTGCATTGCATTCATGCATAGAAAATCTGAATAATTTTTGCGCTTTAGAATAAAACTTGTCAAAGTGATTGAAGCTTCTCTCAACTTGATGGAATTGAAGTAGATTATCAAGTTGACTGCGATAAGTTTCAATATGACCTTTGTTAAAACCTTAATTTTGGGTAAGGGAGATTTGATCTAAGGGTAGATCAAATGTAATAAAAGTTAAACCCTAATACACTACTTAATGGTTTATATTTAATCCTTAAGTAATCAGATCCTAGTATTCATTACAAAACTCATGAATACCAAGTTATAAACATAAATTAAGTAATAGGAATGTAACAACTAAATCTTGATCTATCTTAATCTCATCTACTTATACCATGAGTATCATGATAATACCTAACCTTAACTCCTTAGTGAGATTGAGTAGGAAAGAAACCAAGTCAAGATCATTCACCATATATCTTTCTTTCCACATAAATCCTTATCATTTCTATTGAACCTTATTTTCATATTTGTTGTTCATCAATGTTGAATAATCAACTATTGGTTCACCAATTCTTAACCTATCAATTATTAATCTATCAACTCTTGTCCATATCAAAGTATTCACTTAAGGCCTATAAAGAAATAAGTAAGAAGAGGTAAGTAGTGATGCTAGTTTTGGGTATCATATATAGGATGGGAGTGATTGAAGAGAATTTAATCAAAGTGATAATTGATGGAGTTAACTCACTCCTAAAATGAATAGAAGGGTATCTAAAATAAAGATTACAAGGATGAATAGTGAAGATAGTCACCAGGAGTAGTCCTATTGGATCAAGTAGGTATAGTTAATGAATAACATTACTTAATCCAATAGATTTATTAAAAAGATAATTTCAATACAACTGTAATGTTGTATTGGTGAAGCCTTGTTTAGCCAATTGGAAACCTAAACCATAAAGGATCAAAAGGATATAATGATCATGCTTTAGTCACCATGATTAAATGCTTATATCATGTATAAGTGACATTGGTGGGTAAAACATAATTGAAATCTAGTATAAGCTATTGGAGTCAAGTAGAGATAAGATAGTATGACTAAGTTAAAGCTAGAGTAGCATGGAGTTATTGAAGTAGTGTTATTCCTCTTAAAGGACAGTAAGCTTTTGAGGTGAATTAGGATATGATATATATATATATTTATAAATGAATCTATTAGAGTAATGTTGGTGATGGATAATGAAGGAAGGGTATTAATGGAGGCCATTGTAACCATCTGTTGGATTGGAGATTATCAGCAGTAGAGTAGTTGATATAGCCAAGTATAGATATGAAAATATTATTAAAAGCTTTAATGACAAGCTCATTGGATTTATAAATGGATTGAGAAGAATAAAAGGTGGATAAGAATATTCTTGTATAGCAAAGATCATCATGTTAACACATGATGATGAATATGAAGAAGTAGTATATCTAGGAAAGGAATTCCTTAATTAGAAGTCCAGAATTGTGAATTATGGAAGATAGGAATTCTTGGTAAACACTAAACCCCAAATCTATAATCAAGCTAAACATCCATCTCATCTGTTGGATAAATCAATTATCTTCACAATGCCTTATAGAAATATTTCCCTATAGCAAATCACTTAAGCACATCTCTCTCATTTCCAATTATAATAACCATATGTGCTTAGGAGTTATATTTAGCAATTAGTTTCCATCAGACATTCCAGATAATCACTTTCTATTTTAAAAGGTGATATCATTAGAAAGATCACCAACAGAAAGACAATATGCTTAGCCATTAATATTTACTCATATACACAAAAGAATATAAGTACCCTAAACCCTAGGGTAAGCATATACAACACACCCTAACCCTTATGCTAGTTATAACAAATTATAAAATTTGGTATTCACTAGATTCATGGGAATGATATTAACCATGTTAATTCCTTAGAACTCTATTCATTAAATGAAAATGAGAGATCACCACATAAAAATTCCTTTAAAAATATAAGTTAATGAGAATCAAATACCATAAGTTAAAAGTAATACATTCTTTAATAAGTTATAGATGTTAGGTAAATAAAATTCATGTAAAATGGCTCTTACAAATAATAAAAGGAAAAGAATATATATAAAGAAAATATTTATCATCAAGGTTTACAAAATGAATCTCAATCAATATCAATTGTTGCTGCAAGTATTCAGCAAATAAACTTTGTTAGAAAAGTTCAAACCAAATGTAAATAAAAATCTGAAAATAAAACAGAAAAGAGAAAAGAGAAAAGGAAAAGATAAAGCAAGCAGTGCCAGCCCACGTCCCAGTTCCTCACCCCTCTATCTATCGCCCACTAGCCGTAGTCAGCCTTTTCCGCTCGCTTCGTCATGGACCAACCGAAGCCCAGGCCCAAATACCATTTTGTCGGGTCTATCGTGGTCGTCCACCTCACGCTGTCGCCGAAGCATTGCGTTACCTGAGCCGCTCACTTGGCGTTGAGATGCCTTTGCCGTCTGGGAGGATAAGAACGCCACCGCGAAGCCCTCGTCCTCATCCTCTCACTCACGCATCTCCACTCCTCCTTATCCTCTCTGTTTAGAAAAGGGCAAAACCATAGCTCACCGGAGCCGCTCCTTGTCGCCGATAGAAACCACTCCAAGGGCCATGGGGTAGTCGAGGAGAAGCGCCTCTCCATCCTCGTCGCGTGAGTAGTAGACATGAAGAAAGGGGCGTTTGGAATCGGGGGAATTTCACCGTTCCCTTCCGCCGGTGATCGTCGGAGTTCATGCAAATTAGTCCTCACCGGAGCACCATCGTCTTCACCGACCACTATACTAACATCAGGGTAAGCTTGCGCATCTCTAGACCCTAATTTCGCTTGCTGATTCTCGCTGTAGACCTCGTTTCATTGAGCGCCACCGTTGGCCGCCGCAGAAGCTCATCGCCGATGTATTTCCTATAACCACTAAGTAGCGGCGTCACCACCAATAGGTTCGCCTTGGCCCCCTCTGTCCCACAACATCAGTCCTGCTTGCCGGAACACAGTGGTTCGCCGCCGGCGACCATTCTCTGGTTGTGGAGGCCAAGCTGATGTTAGCATGATATCATGCTGGTGTCATTCTGCCACCTCATCGTGGTTTGACCTGGTCTTTGTCTCGCGTGGCTGGTGACGTGGCCCTGGTCCCATCTGTCAATGACTGTGAGTAGGAATAGACTCAATAACAAATGAATTTACTAAAATGGGATATGTGATGTGGCCACTAGCCCACTGGTCAGTGACCTTGGGTAGGTTTAGCTTAGGTATAAAAATTCTTTTCTATTTAGAAATTAGATAAAACATTATCAAATCAAATATAAATATTTCCTGAAATATAATAAAATAATTAAATCTTGTTTAATTAATAACTTTTGTTTTATAATTCAGAAAAATGTGTATAATATATGAAATTTTCAGAAAAATAAAATCTATAACATTAAACTATTACCAAACATTATTATGTTAACAATTTAAATAATTATTGTTTAATAAAAATTTTAAAAGTAATAAAACTTTGGTAATTCATATTTTAATAATGGTAAATGATAAAAATATAAATAAAATGCCAAATATCTTAGAAAAATAATAACTATAATTTAAAACTATAATCATGCATTATTATTTCACCTAAGTACATATTTATTATTTATTAAGTATTTATAAAGTAATAAATATTATAAAAATCATATCTTATTAATTATAAATCACAAAAATAAATGTAATATACCAAAATGATCACAAAAATAATACCTACATGTTAAAAATATAATATTCCACTTTTGAAATATAACCACTTTAATAACTTAAATTTAAACCTATTTCCTTAGTTGATAATTCATATAAGGGTAAATAAAATTTGCTAATATTTCTAAAAATTAACCAATTGAGTCTAATAAATAGTATTAGTCTTAAAAATTAATAATATGAAGTCAAAATGGTCCAAACATTTTTAATACAATTTGATTGAATTATCGTTCAACCATATGTGTAGTTTATTTTCTAAAAATATCTTTATCATGTATAAAATCTTCAACAATAAATTGGAATTGAATAAAACCTTTTTACTTCAACCACAAGTTTATACACAAATCAAAACACTATAGTGAATCCATAAGTAGTTAAGTAATATTACTTCCTTGATTACAAATCATAACCACACCTTTAGAAAAAGATAAATGATTCTATTCCATTATACAATTAAGAAAGCACTACTCAAATAGAAGTAATGCCATTCTTAAGTAACTTTAAGGAAACAACATAAAGTGAACAAGATACAAGTATCATAAGTAATACACCATACGTCTATCTATGTCTATAAAGTTAACTTTAGTCCACAAGACTTTAAATATAATGCTAAAGACCTATTATGTGTTTTATAGTTAACTTTGGTCTATTATAATTAAGATCTACCGCATCTCAAGTCTAAACTATTCAAGCAAGCACAAACAACATCAATGACCTTTGATTAACCACAAAGATTGTTTAAACCTTAGTAAGGAAATATTTTCTTCAAATGTATTCTTTTTGCCACTTCAAACAACAAATCTTAAGATAGTATCCCCAAATCTTAACAACTAAACTCAAGGAATTTCATCATAGTCCACAGATGACAATTAATCATACTCATATTCTTTTAAACCTTACTTATATACCAGGATTGTTAATACTTAAAATTCCCTATAAATGCCTATACTTGTAAAGAAAAATTTGTAGATAAGACAAATCTTATATAAGTAATATTTGAATGGCATTCCACAATTCTGTATCTTACTATTGTATGATATTATAATTACATATAGTTTCACACACAATCACAAGCTTTAATAAGAAGCACAAGTATGAAACTTATCTAAAAAGATAACACATTCTAAAGAAACCATTTCCATTTTCCAAAACCTAGAACAACGTTATCCCCGGGATTCGCGTTTATAAAGTGCATTACATTACTTATGAATAAGAGCATCTTGCTTCTTTCAACATTAGTCCTTACCGGACCAATGATGCTGATTTCAGATATTGGATCTTATATTGTCTTGAAGACCGTGAGTGCATAATCTTGCAATCACAAAAGGCAAGTTCACACTTGCTCATGTACTTTGGTTATTTTCTGTAAAGTATTTTACAAATCCAGTGTTGTCATCACCTGCATTTGAAAAAGGTCTGAAAACACTATTTTCATAATAATATGATTATAGGTTGTTTACCATGAGGTAATAACCTACTATGAAAGTTCCGGTGGTAAAGGAACATATTATCTAGGACTTAACAACCAATGTCGCCAGTAATTCTTGCGCTGTATATCATGCGTTAACCATGAGATTTGGAATGGGACAGAGAAGTCAGCTGTATCTTCTTCCTCTCGCATGTAGCCGGATGTGCAGGTCGTGGCTGTTATCACTCGTAGCGTGCATATTAATTGGTAATTCGTAGAGGATATGTAGCATATGGGTGCGAACCCTCAACATCCCATGATAGTTCTGGCATCTAACGGTCTATACAAACCATTGCCGTAATTCAATGTGTGGGCATGGTGTACACCAAGGAGGCATGCGACGTCACGAAGGGGGCAGTGATTGGCTTGGATCATCTTCTGGGCCCCACATCATGGAATTGTGGATGGGAATAAGCTGCCCGGTTATGCAACAAAGAGTTGATCTCTCATGGGTAAAGTAACACACCTCTGCAGAGTGTAAGAACTGTAACTTGTTACTCCCTATTCCGGGAAGGAGCTGCGAACGCGGCGGGAAAGGAACTCCATGAAAGTTCTGGTAAACGCGTGAAGGCTGACGGACATAGATTTTCAGAATAAAAGCAACCTTTGAAGAAATGTTTACAAAAAATTGCATTGCCTATGACCTATGGTCTGTGGCTGTAGATATAGTGCATCAAACACTCATTTTCTAGTGAATTTGCTGAGTACGCTCGTACTCAACATATCTTCTTAACCCTTGCTAGATTCTAAAGCCATTAAGACGACGTCTACATAAAGTATGCTCCAGGAATCATCATCAAAAGCTCAATCTCTTCAACGAAGTAAAGGAAGTCAGCATATACATCAACTAAAGTGAAGACGAAGTTGCTGATTAGATAGAAATATAATCTCTAGCCCTAGAACCTAATTCTGTAGTGTATTGCAAAAGCATCAATGCAAGCCCCAATAGTTCAGATACTACTCTTGTTATTCTAATAGATTTGAGTTGTTTATTTTTGTTTCTTCTTTGTGAGAAGTTTCTTTCTCTCTCTTTAACCTAGAGTGTTCTCTGGATCTTGTGTAAAGAGTGAGTTGTAACCTTTAGCCATGTATTGGACCTGCTGTGTTTCTGTTGTACCACTCTGAGGGATGTAATACTAGTGAACGGTGTTTCATTGGTGTTATGTCAACTACTATAGTGTACTACATCATGTAGTGGTATGCTGAGTCACCGCAGGGCCCAGAATATATGTATCCGTCATATGGATGGAAAAATCCCACTCTTGATCCATGTGCCTCAACACATACTTTCCGAACACTTAATGCCACCTTTATAGCCACTCAGTTACGGTGTGGTGTTTGATGTCATCAAAGCATCCTTTCCGTGATGGTGATTAGCATGATCTCATGGTCGAAGGAATTAGGTTACAATGTATCAAAAATCTTATAGCAATCGAACTATTGAAATGACTTGATCTTTATGCTATGCTTATCTATAGGAGTATGACCATCACACCATTCTCCTAATGATATGATATTTTTGTTAACAACATCTCAATGTTCTTGACCCAGAAATAATGATCATCTATTAACGAACAAGCTAGTATTATAAAGAGGATTTACCAGGGACTCTAATTTAGTTTACAAATCACACAAGTATTAATTTTTCCGGTTAATACTATTATAGCATGAAAATGTAAACATTTATCATAAACACAAAGATATAATAATAACTACTTTTATTATTGCCGCTAGGGCATATCTCCAACAGTCTCCCACTTGCACTAGAGTCAACTAATCTAGATTACATTTGAATATATTGAATGCCCATGGCGGTTTGGTGCTGGTCATGTTCTACCCTCGGGAGAGGTTTAGTCAACGGACCCGCCACATTTAGATCCGTGTGTACTTTGCAAATCTTTATGTCACCATCTTGGACATGCTCTCGAATAGCGTCAAAATGCAGCTTGATATGCTTCAGCTTCTTGTGTGACCTTGGTTCTTGCGCATTTGTTATGGCTCTCATGTTATCACAGTAGATAGAAATTGGGTCCAGCGCACTGGGAACCACACCGAGCTGTATAATGAACTCCTTCATCCATATCGCCTCTTGTGAAGCCTCCGAAGCAGCTAAGTATTCCGATTCAGTTGAAGATCTCGCCACAACGCTTTGCTTTGCACTCCTCCAGCTTACTTCTACACCATTCAAAGTAAATACGTATCCATATTGAGATTTAGAATCATCTGTATCAGTGTTCCAACTAGCATTGGTGTAACCATTAACAACGAGTTGTTCATCACCTCCATAAGAATGAACCATATCCTTAGTTCTTCTCAAGTACTTAAGGATGTTTTTGACCGTTGTCCAATGATCCACTCCTGGATCACTTTGATATCTGCTAGTTAAACTAACAACATATGCAATGTCGGGTCTAGTACATAGCATGGCATACATGATAGATCCTATGGCTGAGGCATATGGAGTCTTACTCATTCTTTCTCTATCTTCTGTCGTAGCAGGACTTTGAGTTTTACTCAAGGTCGTATTGGGCAACATGGGAAAGAACCCTTTCTTTCTATCTTCCATTCCAAACCTCTTTAGGACTTTGTCCAAATATGTACTCTGTGACAATGATATTAGGCGTCTCGATCTATCTCTATAAATCTTTATGCCTAATATGTAAGGTCTGTTATTCAAATAATCCTTGACACTATTAAGAAGGTCTACATCATTCCCAATCAACAATATGTCGTCCACATATAGTACTAGGAATGCTATAGAGCTCCCACTCACTTTCTTGTAAATACAAGCTTCTCCATAAGTTTGTATAAAACCAAAGCTTTTGATTACCTTATCAAAACATTGATTCCAACCTCGGGATGCTTGCTTCAATCCATAAATGGATCTTTGAAGTTTGCATACCTTGTTAGCATCTTTAGGATCGACAAAACCTTTGAGTTGTACCATATACAACTCTTCATCAATGTCTCCATTGAGTAACGCCGTTTTGACATCCATCGTCCATATCTCATAATCATAATAAGCAGTGATAGCTAACAAAATCCTCACAGACTTTAGCTTCGCTACCGGTGAGAAGTCTCATCATAGTCAACTTCTTGAATTTGTCGAAACCCTTTTGCGACAAGTCGAGCTTTATAGACAGTAACATTACCATCAGCATCTGTTTTCTTCTTGAAATCCATTTGTTCTCGACAGCCTTCCGGCCATCCGGTAAGTCTACCAAAGTCCATACTTGGTTTTCGTACATGGATCCAATCTCGGATTTCATGGCTTCTTGCCATTTATTGGAATCTGGGCTCATCATTGCTTCCTCATATGTCGCAGGGTCGTCGGTGTTGTCCACCAACATGATACTCATAACGGGATCATACCAATCGGGAGTGGTACGAGTTCTCGTTGACATGCAAGGTTTCGTAGTAACTTCAACGAAGTTTCATGATCAACATTATTAGCTTCATCTCTTATTGGTGTAGGCGCCACATGAACTATTTCCGGTGTTGCGCTACTCTCAAATTCGAGAGAAGGTTCGACAACCTCCTCGAGTTCTACTTTCCTTCCAGTCACTTCTTTCGAGAGAAACTCCTTCTCTAGAAAGGATCCATTCTTAGCAACAAAGATTTTGCCCTCAAATCTATGATAGAAGGTATACCCAATAGTTTCCTTTGGGTATCCTATGAAGACGCATTTTTCCGCTTTGGGTTCAAGCTTGTTGGGCTGTAACTTCTTTACATAAGTCTCGCAACCCCAAACTTTAAGGAACGACTGAAAGGGCATGTATGCCCCATGTGTGGTTTTGGTAATTAATGACTATCTCTATGGACTAATGTGTAAATTGACTTTCACCTGTATGTTTGTCCATTGGCATCGCTTGGTCCATGTGTTGATCTCAAGGTTGAAAGATGAAGAAATGTCCAAGGGCTTTGTGCCATTGGATTCATGAAGAAAGAAGGAGCTTGAAAGTTGATCAAAACAAGTGCAAAGAGTTGCATCAAGATGGATCAACCTCAAGAAGGTATGAAGAAGGGCAAGCTCAAGATGCGCCATCTCTAGAAGATATCATGATTGAATCGTTCCATCCTCATGATCATGGGGTGATAAAGACAAGTTCAAGAAGAGGTTTCCCCATGGAGTATGGGGGAGCAATTTGCAAGTCTTCATCAAGCAAGATCGAGCAAGAGCAAACAAGAAAGGTGTTCCCACTTGAGAAGAACAAGACGGTCTACATCAAGTTTAAGTGGAATGCTCAAGGCAAAGGTATGATCTTGATAGGGATTATCTTTTGCCGGTCTTGTGTTGTTAGTTGGGAGACCGGGTTTAGGATAGATAGCCGTTCTATCAAGAGGGGCTCTCAAGCGGGTGTCTCGTTTGCATCGTTCGCAGAGAGCTCAAACCTTTGGATGCATAGCATCATTTTTCTTGGTTGTTATTTGGTTCTTGTCCATGTGAGGATCTAGAGCTTGTGGTCATCATCATAACAAGATCTAGTTCATCAAATAAGGATTTCACTTGCATATCTTATTGTAGTTTTTGATCTTGCGAGTTTTCTGGCTCCAGACCTTGGGAGATACATCACATATATATTCATGGTATTTTCTCCCTACGCTTTTTTGGATTTTATTCGTCGTTATCTTTCCAACAAAATTGGTTTCATATCGTTCGGAGTTCGGATGCGAAAGTTATTGCGGTTTTGGTTTCTGGAATTTCACTGACCGGAAGTTCCGGCTACCCATTAGAAGTTCCACTAGGGCATTTTGCCGCTGGAAGTTCCGGTGGAAGTTCCGCTAGGGCATTTTGCCGCTGGAAGTTCCGGTGGAAGTTCTGGTTCTTCTTCTGCTAATGTTCAGTATACTCTCTATCTGGTTTGTTGTATTTGACGGAATTTGGATCGGAAGTTTCGGCGGTAATACCGCCCCCGCCGGAAGTTCCGGTCAGGGACCAGAAGTTTCTCTAGGGCATTTTGCCTCCAGAAGTTCCGATTGAATATCCGGCTCTCGTTCCGCTCACGTTCAGTAACCTCTCTGTTTTGTATGATCTATTTGACAGAACTTTAGGCGGAACTTCCACCGGAAGTTTCGCTCCCACCGGAAATTCCGGTGGACCGGCGGAAGTTCCGACCAGGCTTGCATTTTCAGTCTCTCGCTCGCAGTTTTCTGACAGTTGGCTATGTGCCACTGGAACTTCCGGCCTATCACCGGAAGTTCCGTCCAGGGTCACGTTTACCCATAACAGGCAGATCTGGGAGCCCTTTAAAAGGGACTCCTCTTCCCCTTCGTGGGTACTAGCTCTTTTCTTGGTTCTTGGATTTCTCTCTCTCCTCCATTGTTGACCTTGAAGAGCTTGTTCCTCTCCCTTTCCCCTTCTATGATTCTTGCATCTTTTTGAGGGATTTGAGAGAGGAGATCTAGATCTACAGCCCCCCCAAGCCAAATCCATTCTTTGTGAAGGAATCATTGGGATCTAGATCTTGGAGAGTTTTGTGTTCTCCTCTTGTGTTCTTCCTCTCTTATTCCCCCAATAGCTTTTGTAGCTTTGGTGGAATTTGAGAGAGAAGGACTTGCCTCTTGCATTTGTTGCATAGGTTTGAGTTCTCCTCGGAGATTCGGCGAGTACAATCTTGTGGGCTTGTTACTCTTGGGTTCTTGGAACCCTGGACGGTTGTGTGGTTGGATTGTTGACCTTTTGTGGTCTTGTTGACCTTTTGTGGTCTTGTTTCCTGTTGTGTCTTCTTTGGCCTTTTGTGGCATTGTAGCCTTTTGTGGCATCGTTGTTGGGAGCCTCCAATTGAGTTGTGGAGATATCCCCATTCTTGTACGGGTTCGGTGACCGCCCTCAAGTGTCCCATAGTGGAGCCAGTGCCCGCCTTTTGTGGTGCGCACTCGGGAGAATAGGGTGAGCCTTTTGTGGCGTCGATGAGTTGCATTCTTCCGCATCTGGGGTGAGACCTTATGTGGCATTGGGTGAGCATCGAACCACCACACCTCAAGGTGAGCCATTTGTGGCGTTCGGAGAGCATTGCTCCATGGCACCTCTCAAACAAAGATGTAGCTTCTTTGGAAGTGAACTTCGGAAAACAAATCTTCGTCTCCGCGTCCATCGGTTATCTCTCAACTGAGCCCTTTACTTATGCACTTTACATTGTGATAGCCATCGTGCTTGAAGTATTTATATCTTGCTATCACCTTGTTGCTTGTATTTCTTAGCATAGGTTGTTGGTGCACTTAGGTGAACCTAGTGGCTAGGTTTTGTGCTCATTAAATTAAACATTAGTTTTATTTCACATTTACTTGAGCCTAAACCGTAATAATTTTAAAATCCTATTCCCCCCCCCCCCCCTCTAGGCGACGTCCATTGCACTTTCAACGACAATTTAGGTTTCTTCCCAAACCATATTTCAAACGGTGTTGTTTCAACTGATTTAGATGGTTCCCTATTTAAAGTGAATGCGGCTGTTTCTAATGCATAACCCCAAAACGATAGCGGTAAATCTGTAAGTGACATCATAGAACGAACCATATCTAAGAGAGTTCGATTATGACGTTCAGACACACCATTACGTTGTGGTATTCCCGGCGGTGTCAATTGCGAAAGTATTCCGCATTTCTTCAAATGCTCGCTAAACTCGTAACTTAGATGTTCACCTCCATGATCAGATCGTAGAAACTTAATCTTCTTGTTACGTTGATTCTCTACTTCACTTTGAAATTCCTTAAACTTCTCGAAAGTTTTGGACTTATGTTTCATGAAATAGATATACCCATATCTACTCAATTCATCCGTGAAGGTAAGAACATAACGATAACCACCGTGCGATGCTATACTCATTGGGCCACACACATCGGTATGTATGATTTCCAATAAGTCCATAGCTCGCTCCATCATACCAGAAAATGGACTCTTAGTCATTTTACCCATCAGACATGCTTTGCATCTTTCAAGTGATTCGAAATCAAGTGATTCAAGAAGTCCATTGTAATGGATTTTCTTCATACGCTTCACTCCAATGTGACCAAGACGATAGTGCCACATATAGGTCGAGTTATCGCTTAATTTCAAACATTTAGCTTCAATATTATTAATATGTATATTACTACAATTGAGATTCAACAAGAATAGACCATCTATCAAAGGTGCATGTGCATAAAAAAGTTTTACTCATATAAATCAAATAACCATTATTCTCGGACTTAAACAAGTAACCGTCTCGCAATAAACATGATCCGGATATAATGTTCATGCTCAACGCAGGCACCAAATAACAATTATTTAAGTATGAAACTAATCCCGATGGTAGATGAAGAGGTAACGTGCTGACCGCGATCACATCAACCTTTGATTCATTTCCAACGCGCATCGTCACCTCGTTCTTCGCTAGTTTCTGTCTATTCTGCAGCATCTGTTTTGAGTTACAAATATGATCAACCGAACCAGTATCAAATACCCAGGCACTACTACGACTACTAGTGAGATACACATCAATAACATGTATATCGGATATACCTTTCTTATTGATGTTGTCGTTCTTCAAATCCGCCAAGTACTTAGGGCAATTCCACTTCCAGTGACCTTATCCCTTGGAGTAAAAGCACTTAGTATCAGGCTTAGGCCCAGCCTTGGTCTTCTTCGCCGGCGCGGTAACTTTCTGTAGCACCCCGGTAAATCCACTAGTAGATGTTATCTTTGTACATCATCATGACATCTGCATGCATATTTCTGAATAAAACTATTTTACAAAAGCCTATCTTGTTTTCCCAAATATCCCCGTCTTATTTAAAATCAAACTTCCGATTGTCCAGATATATTGTTTTGTCTAAAAATCATTTACAGAAGGCTTTAAAATAAAACAGTATATTAAATAACAAAAATATTTTGTACCGGGGAGGCAGTCCAGCCGGTTAGGTAGAGGCCCAACCGGCCAGACCACCTACGACCTAGCTCAACTAAAAATCTAAACCTAACCAAACCATAGACCTAATACCTAAGTCCCCACCCTGCCTACTCCCTCACCTCACCTCACCTGCCGCCAGCAGCAGAGCAAACGCCCGCACTCGCGCGCGACGCACGCGCTGTGCAACACACACAACAAGAGGCAACCCTGATCGGCTGTACGATACACGCAAGCAGGCACGCATGCCTCGTCGCCCACCTTCCGCGTACGACCGATGCGAACGCCACCACCCGCTAATCCCGCCCCGCTCACCCCTGGGCCCCACGCACGCTCCCCACCTCTCCGCGTGCAGCCCTCCACGCTCGCGATCCCCTCCTCTCCCGTCGTCCTCGCTCGCCATCTTCCTCCCCCGCGCCTCCACCTCCCTCGCTCAGAGCCGCCGCCGCTCAAGTCTTCTCGCC
The DNA here is from genome assembly GCA_030063025.1 of Avena longiglumis. NCBI lineage: Eukaryota > Viridiplantae > Streptophyta > Magnoliopsida > Poales > Poaceae > Avena > Avena longiglumis. Next base: position 244,171,257 of record CP125979.1, on the reverse strand, counting down.
ACCTCTGTGGTTGTCACCGCCCCTTCGTCACCCGCGAGCCGCGCCATGCACGCCTCTGAGCTCTTCTGCGGTCGCGCCCTGGAGCCTCATCGGCCTGCACCCCGTCCTCCGGCAACGCCTACCGTCGGCCCTCGCCTGCACCGCCACCGAAGCCCTCCTTGTTGCCCTCCTGCAAGCTCGCTGGTTGCCGCCTCCTCATCGACGGTCCCGATCCGTCGCTCGCGAGCTCCCTCCGGTCGGCCAACTTCCTTGCTCGCCAACGCCAGCCTCCCTGTCGCTGTTCTCCAGCCGTGTCCGCCATCTGCACCTCGACCCCGCAGCGGACCTGTCTTGTTTATCGCCAAGGCCGGCCCCTGCGCCTCTTCCGGCCGCCGCCGCCTCTCCGCAGGATGGCGCTGCTCTCTCGCATCCCTGCGCGTCCGAGACGCCCTCCGTTGGCAGCCGTGTGAGCTACTGCCTCCTCGTGTCCGAGACACGTCCTTGGCGTTGTTGTGTTTGTGCGTTTGTGCCTCCTGCACTAGTTCTTGCCCGTTTGCCTCTGTGCCCAATCGAAGGCGCTGTATGTGTTTCTGTGACCGTGCAGTGTTCCACTACCCGAGTGTGTTTTCCCGTGTGAACTTTGGACAGTTCCGCTTCGAGATTCCGACGCCCGACCAAGTCCGTCATCGACATCAAGACCGGAAACCTCGAGCACCTTGTCTCGGACCCGAAGGCCGACAAGCTCTTCTTCCTAGAACCTGAAGACGCGGAGACCCTGAAGTCCCGATCCCGCCAATACCGATCCCGAACCCCCGGAACCAAGTTCGTCGAGCCCTAACGTGTGACCCTTCTCGAGCCATATTTTATAAATTGTCAAATAATATATCTTGTGCGTATAAATTTTTATGCTTGCATGCATATTTTTTGGTTTGGGGGTATATTGTTGATTCACCTAATAAATAAATATGAAGACCATATATGGGCGAATATAGTCTAATATTGGTTCCATTTAAGATTGTGTAGTGAACCGGTGATATATTTTTCCATATTAAGACAATATTTAAATTGCGGGTATCTAATCAACATAAACTTAATAATTAATTGTCGGGACCCCGGTTCTGCTTGATATGGCCTAATTGCATCGCATCTTTGCAATGACATACATGCATCATGTTCGATCTTCTGCCGTAGTATTAAATAGTGCATCTTGTGTTTCTTCTAGTGTTTGACTTCTTCGCGAATTAGGTCGATGAGTTGATGCGAGTGTCGACCTGATCTTTGGATGAACCTTCGACAATGTTTCCAGGCGAGCATTCTCCCCCTTTCTACCTACTTTACCTTTATAGTCTTTATTTCCTCTTGTTGATCTATTGTTATCTGTGTTGTGATGCTCCAGTTTTCGTATTTGCGATATCCCTTGCAACCATTATATTGCCTTGGACACCTCCTATTACCTGTTATTTGGTAGATAGTCGGTCTTGCGAGTCGTTGTTGCTTGCACAGGTGTTGCTTCGCGCCGTCGATGTTCCACAGTTGTTGGAAGGATGCCTCATACTTAATGGTGGAGATGATCATGGATTTAATTACTGTTTAATAACAAAAATTGGAAGTATGTAAATAATGCAGAGGCACCGGTGGGTAATAGACAATATTTGGTTTTTAACCGCTCACTGGTGTCCCCTAGGACCCCGAGTTTTTGACACCTGTTCCGAGATCGAGCGCGCTAACCACGGGTGGGGTGTGTAGGCACCCACAATGATTTAGTACCTCATTTTAAAGTACTGTACTGGGGGACACAAACTAGTTTGCGTTGTTATTACTATCTTGTACCTATTCCATGCTTTACTGCTTTATTTACTATTGCGCGTGGAGCGTCTGTACTGTTTTGGAACCTCATGCCACGTTTTCGCTGTATCGACAAGCCCAGTCACACTTTCGGGTTCCCAGTGATTTACAGTCGTCGCCACATACCCTGGGTCCGTATCGGAGACGGCCGACTTCGTTGCGGGTAGCTTAGTGGGGTGGCCCCAATGTGCATGCTTTGGGTTTGGGAAACGTCGTGTCCTAAACCCCGTTGACATACCATTAGGTGTATGTTTTGTGATATTGTACCTACCTGATCTGACAACAAGGGTGTAGGTGCGTGTGGAAACTTTGGTGCACCCCTGCAGGGTTAAATCTTTCTAAAAGCCGTGTCCGTGGTTATGGATGACTTGGAGCACAGTATCTCGATTATAGACAATTATAACTAAAGTAGTGCTATAAATTTGACATTGGAATGACTAGTAATTAGCTTCATTATAACGGAATGGCTAAATAAAAGTACCAACAACTACGGAGTTTTTGAATGTCTCATGGTATATGTATCTGACTAGTAAGTATTGCAACTACAACAGAATGGTTAACTAAAACTGCTCACTGCTTATGTTATCAGAATGACTCATGCTATCTATATCTGACTAGTAATTGTTGCAACTATAATGGAATGAATAAAACTGCCAACTGTGTGAGTTCCTCGGTGGACTTCCTCGTTTGGTCTTAAGGGGGAAATACTATGGGTATGTTTGGTGGTAGTATTAGGTGTTAGATGTATATACTTGTATATTGTAGTTTCCCCATATGTTAGGGGGCTTCCTGCATATTTACACCTGTATATGTATTATATATTGTGGCCTTTGGCCCCTAGAGGAATACATGTTGCATATTCCTGACATGGTATCAGAGCTAGGTTAGACAATTTTTTCTGCAACATTGTCACAGCCGCCATCGTCCCTGTCATCGTTGTTCATCCGACGTCACCGCCGCCGATTGCCGCTATTTTCGGCCAATCTCGCTGTTTTCGATCGATCTCCCAGATCCCAGATCGGATCGGCCCTGACCAGCCTCGCCTGCCCCACCTCCCCGATCAGAACCGCCTGTACCGCCCTCCGCCAGGACGTCGAACCGCCCCTGCATGCTCCCTGCAGCCGCCTCCATCTCCCGTGGCGCTCTCTCCATGGCCGCCGTCGAGCCACCTCGTCCCCGCTGCCCCGTGTCCCTATGCTCGCCCTGCTGTCGTGCGTGTGCAACAATAAGCCGCGTGGGCGCCCTCCCATCCTCTGCTTCCCCGTCGACCTGCAACGCTGTCGTCCTGCACCACGACAGCCTGCACCCCTGTCGGCCTGCACCGCCCTCCTCCCCGATTGGACCCGCCAGCTGCACCTGACGCCCGTCGGCCTGCAGCCTCGCCGCTCGGCCTGGCCCCACATCTGCCCGCCCCGCTGCATCTCCGCCGGCTTCTGGTTTGTTCCTCGTCAGATCTGATCTAGACTGACGAGTTGACTTCCAAAAAAAAGAGAGAGAGATATGCCTTCTTCATCTGGTTATGTTGCGATTCCTCGCTGCCCGGTGATCTTCGATGGCGCGAATTACCATGATTTCGCTGCCTTTATGCGCGTTCACATGCACGGTCTCTGTCTTTGGGGTGTGCTCTCCGGCGAGGCCTCCTGTCCGCTGTGCCCCTGCTCTTGTGGCTCTCCTTCCGCCGACGCCGATTGTTCTCGGTGCTGATGCTTCTCAGGAGGCCAAGGATGATGCTCAGAGTGCTGATGATAGTGCTGTTGCTGCTTATGATCTGAAGTTCAAGAAGTACTCTTCTAATCTCGAGGCCTATCGACACGCTCTGACTGCTTACACTCAGTGGGTTGATGAGGATGCTCGTGCTGCTGTTGTTCTCACCTCTAGTGTTCTGCCCCAGTATGCTGCTGAGTTCATGAGACTCCCTACTGTTGCCGCTCAGTGGGCCCATCTTCGTCAGCGCTATCAGCCGTCTGGGATGCTCTTTACCTGTCTGTGGTCCGCCAGGAGCATGCTCTCCAGCAGGGTGATTCTACTATTGATGATTTCTATACTCAGAGTGCTGCTATCTGGCGTCAGCTTGATTCTCTTCGTACTGCTGTTTGTGGCACATGCTCGTCTTTGCCAGACAGCGCCGATTTGGAGTTTACACCGCATCTATGAGTTTATGTCTCGGCTGCGCCAGGAGTTTGAGCCCTGGCTTGCTCAGCTGAATGCTCGTGGTCGTGTTCCGCTCTCTGAGGTGTTGTCTAAGCTTCGGGCTGAGGAGACCCGTCTCCGTGGTGCTGGTCTTCTTGCGGTTCCATCTGTGCTTGCTATTCGTGGTCCTCCTATGCCGTCTGCTCCTTTGACTCACCATGTCCTCTCACGCCGATACTACCCACTCCTCCGTGTCAGGTCGAGTCAACAAGCAGCTTGTGGTCGAATCAGCATCGCGGTTTCAGTGGTCGAGTCGTGATGGCAGTGGCGAGTCGACCAGCAGGCTCGTGGTCAGGGTCGTCGTGGTTCTCTTCGTCACTGCTCTTACTGTAACAAGGATGGCCACACTTGGGACACTTGTTATACACGGGATCCCAGCTTACGTCAGCAGCACCAGGCTCGTGGGCAATCGACTCCTTCTGGATCTTCAGTAGTTGCTCTCTCAGATCAGGACATTATCAGGAGTCTTTGCGGTATGCTTGCTACTACAGGATCTTCTTCAACATGCACTGCTGGTACTGTGACTGATTCTTCAGGCATTGCGCGACCACCACCTTCTACACAGTCAGGTACGTCCCCATAGTATCTGGATTCTGGAGTTTCCTTTCATATGACCTCTGAGTCTTCTTTTCTGTCCGGTCTTCGTTATCTCCCTTCTCATGTCCGTGTTTTTACAGCTGATGGTACCTCTCTTCCTGTTTCTAGTCGGGCCACTCTTTCTACGTCTTCTTTTTCTGTTCCTGATATCTCTCATGTCCCTCTTCTTAAGATGAATATGTTCTCTGCTAGCTAGCTTACTGACTCTGGTTGTCGCGTCATTCTTGATGCTGATTCTTGTGTTGTCCAGGACCGTCGCACGCAGGCCCTGGTTGGAGCTGGCCCTCGCAGCCGTGACTCTTCAGGACTTTGGGAGTTAGACTGGCTTCGTATTCCTTCCGCTGCCACTTCATCTGCCAGTTCTTCTCCGGTCGTCGCCTCTCCTACCAGCTCCTTTCAGCAGTGGCATCATCGTCCTGGTCACCTTTGTGACTCTCGTCTGTCGTCCTTAGTTCATCGTGGTCTTCTGGGGTCTGTCTCAGGAGATGGGTCTTTACATTGTCAGAGCTGTAGGTTGGGTAAACAGATTCAGCTTCCCTATCCTACTAGCGCGTCTGTATCTCAACAACCTTTTGATTTAGTTCATTCAGATGTTTGGGGTCCGGCTCCTTTCGCTTCGAAAGGGGGCCGTCACTACTATATTTTATTCATTGATGATTTTTCTCGATACACTTGGTTGTATTTTATGCGCTCTCGTAGTGATGTGCTCTCCATATATCAGCGTTTTGCGGCCATGGTTCGTACTCAATATTCTACCCCCATTCGTGTGTTTCGTGTTGATTCTGCTGGTGAGTATATCTCCCAGATGTTGCGAGGTGTTCTTGCTGAGCAGGGCACTCTTGCTCAGTTCTCCTGTCCTGGCGCCCATGCCCAGAATGGCGTTGCCGAGCGTAAGCATCGTCATCTTCTTGAGACCACTCGTGCCATGATGATTGCTTCTTCTCTTCCGCAGCATTTCTGGGCTGAGGCTGTTGCTACGTCTATTTACCTCATCAATATTCAGCCATCTGCCTCTCTGCAGGGTGGTATCCCTCTTTGAAAGGATCGTATGGGCACCTAGAGGGGGGGGGTGAATAGGTGCTACTTCAATTTTTCTTATTTTTAAAATTAAGGTTTGACAATAAGGTAAATTCTCTAGATAATGCAACTACGGTGAATTTACCTATATGACAATTATGCAAGAGCTACCACAACACAAAGTAGTACCAAGTAAGTAAGGTGCGGTAAAGGATAGAAGTAACCAAAAGGTGGACGCGGAGACACAAGGATTTGTTTCCCGTAGTTCCTTCCTTTTGAGGGGAAGTACGTCTACGTTTGGAGAGGGGGTGGTTTCAAACCACCAACGCCATGAGAGGCCTCCCTTGTTCTCCGATGAATCTCACCCCAACAGGATCAATTCACCTTCCACTATATCGGCAACCTTCAAGGTGGAAGCCGACACCGTTACAAGTTTGGGGCACACATCCACAACTTAATCGGAGGCTCCCAAATACAAGCAAGCTGTCAAAGCAATCAAAGACAAGCTTGTAAGAACCAAAACAAGAACTAGGGTTTCCAAGAAAACACTAGAGCAAAGGGGCCCTCAATGAAATGAGGGGGAAATGAAGATCTCTTTTGGTGAAGTAGTAGATCGGGGCCTCCTCCTTCGATTCCCCAAAGATCAAGGACTTTGGGTGGTGGAATGAGGAGATCTTGAAGATTGAGTGGCTCCAATGGTGGTCTTGACTTTAATGTGGCTGAGCGTAGGTGGAGGGGTATTTATACCCCTCCACGAAATCTGGCCGTTGGAGCCTTTACTGCAGTGGTAGTACCGGAAGTTCAAGCGGTACTACCGGAGAACTCCGGTACTACCGGACCTGGTACCGGACGACCCTCATTCAAACTTCATAAAGCACTGCACACAGCGGTACTACTATTGATGCTACCGTAAAGCGGTAGTACCGCAAATGGCAACCGGTACTACCGGACGTGCAATGGAATCAGCAGCTTTAGACGAAAAAACTCTCTGTCACGCCAGGTAGTAAAATGCGGTACTACCGCATTTTACTACCTAGGCAGACCGAAGATTTTTGCCAACTTACAAAAAGTCTCTACCCCGAGCGGTACTACCGCATTTTAGTACCGGAGCAGGTAGAAGCTTTTGACAAGTGGTCAAAAAGCTACTGTCATGCTAGGTACTAAAATGCGGTACTACCGATTTTTAGTACCTAGCCCCGCAGAGGCTTTTTGACAGTTAGTCTAAGCCTTCTGTTGCATCCGGTAGCAAAAAGCGGTACTACCGCTTTTTCGTACCGCGCCAGGTAGACAGTTTTTGAACATTGCAAAACTTTTCAATGCACCTGCGATACAGTTGGCAAATAATTAGTCCGATATGTGTGTTGTTATAAAACACCAAAATCACTAGGGATAGGAAATGCTCTTTCAATCTCCCCCTTTTTGGTGTTTGATGACAACACACATTTTGCAAGGAAATCTAGTGATGACAAGATATAGATGGGGCTCCCCCTAGATATGTAGAAACAAGCCCCATACACTCAAACAAGTTACCTGGGAGTAGAAGTCGCACATAGAGCACATACCTTTGCTAAATAACATGTGATGACCAATATTGATTAGGAATGGGGAAGGTCGTCACATAGGATGGATCCAAATGATAATAGCCATATTACACACAAGATGGATCCATACGATAACCACATAGTCTCACCATACATAGCACAAATAGTTAGTTCACACATAGTAAGTCACACATAATAAGAGGCAAGCAAATAAAGTTCACAAGCGAATAAAATCAATGGCACGAACGAGCTTGTGGCTTTTCCCTCGCAAATCCCGCATACCTAATGTGCAACTTCTCCCCCTTTGGCATCAAGACGCCAAAAAGGGACAAGAGCAACACTAATGTCCCGGCGATCACTCGTCATCATCATCAACCTAGTCTTCCCATGCATCATCATGAGGTGGCGGGGCACGGAAGGAGGAGGTGGCATCATCTTCCCAGTTGTTGTGCTTGGATATCCATTGGTCTTCTCGGGTAATGTTGTTCTCGGAGCCCTTGGAAACGGTCAATCCTTGAGCCTCCATCATTTCCTTCTGACGAGCACATGACTTCTTGGCATAGACATGGGCCTCGTACATGTGTTTCTGATTGTCTACTTGGAAGCAGAATATCTTCTTGAGTTTGGCCTCAAACCTCTTAGCCCAAGATGGCTGAGCGGACTGGCGACGTGAGACCACAAATGCAGCATCCTGCTGCGCATCAGCAGCATCACCAGATTACTCCACAACCAGGTTCCCATCCTCATCAACAATCTGAGCATCCGCATTGCGTGGTTTGAGATGGGTCTTGATCAACAGCTTCTTGTGGCGGTGAGTGGCAAGACGAAGAGAAGGCAAGTCACGGGCAATCACAGGGCACTTGCGAATAATGAGAGCCATGATGTATGGAGCAAAAGGAGGCACCCTCCTCTGAAAAGTGGCACAGACCATTTCATTCCAAATGACATCCATCACATCCATAGGTAGGCCAGAGTCACGGTGGTGATAGGTGGCCATCATAATATCTACCATGAAGGCATGTATATCATCAACATTCCCAACACGAGGGGCGACGGTCTCACTAAAGATGCGATGCAAGATGTCATATGTAGGGAGGAGCCCTTTGATCTTTCCAGGGATTCCGCGCCCCCGGATGTACAGTGGTGCAAGCACATCCTTCTTCATGGGACGATCATTGGCATGGCACCGAAAGCCAACGGGAGATAGCATAGGCGTAAGGGAACAAGAAGGGAGGACCGAAGGGAGGAGGAGGTGGAGGAGCTTTACCACGATCAGCACTTTGCTTGACCCCCCACCCCGACGACCACGAGTTGTTAGCAGTTTCAGACGGGCACTAGGTTGAGGCATGACTTCCTCTTCTGACTCAGTCTCTGATTTTGACTCATAGTCCTCGATCTCATAGTGAGATTTGGAGCGTTTGCGCGATCCCCGGGAACCCCTTGCACCTGTGAAAGAACAAGGGAGATAGCATAGGGGTAAGGGAACAAGAACCTGAGACAAACAGAGGATGGAACTCTTGGTGTTGTAAAAAAAATTGCTGCCAGTACAGGGCGGTAGTACCGGATATGCACTGGCGGTAGTACCGCCAAGCGGTAGTACCGGAAAAAGATTCCCGATACTACCGGCCTGCGACCACAGTGCAGATCTGAACTAGAAATCCATGTACGGGCAGTAAATTTGTTGTAAAACACGATTTCCATCGGACAAAGTGGTAGATCTGGTAAATAGCACACGATACAACCTCAAGAATACGAGTTTTAACCAAGAATCAAAGTTACCCTAGATTCAATGGAGAAAACAAGTGAGAATATGAGGAGGGAGGTAGTACCGGTGTCCATGACGGTGGAGAAGAAGGAGGAGCCCGCGGGGAGGCCGGATCCGGTGTGGATCCGGGAGAAGGAGAGAAGAGCGGGGCTCCTGCGGCGTCCTCTCGCTCCTGCGGTGGAGCTGGTGAGGAGTGGAGACGAGGGATGAATGAGGCACTGAGGGGTGCCTCTCCCACGTCTCCAATCTTATCCGACATGCACAAGCGGTAGTACCGGTGCTAAGGGCGGTAAATGCCTAGCTATGTAGTACCGAAATACCAAACGGTAGTATCAAGACTGGAAGTTTCCAGACAGGATCCTGGAAACTGAACCAGAGGCGGTAGCACCGCTAGCATTGTCCGGCAGTACCGTTTGGTGGTAGTACCGCGTATGGGACCCGGTAGTACCGTAACCATCAGGACAGATAGCCAAGACACATAAAATGAAAGGTTCTTGTGCAGAGTAGATGAGTTTTGTGGGGGGATAAGAATGGTATGGGTTTAGAGATTCACACTGATATGGGCCAATGCACTCAAAAATTACTAAAAACATATGAAGAGCCAAATGTGAGTGCACGGCCAAAAGAACAAAACCAACTAGAGGATGACAAACATGAGTAAGAACCAATTAAAAAGTGACAAACACGAGTAAGCACATCAACCTCTCCATTGAGAGGGGGCGGTGGCCTAGGCCACCATGTTTGAGTATACTCGGCTTGGCACCACGAAGATATATCTTGGGTCCATTACCGAAACTCATCATTAATCTCACATATCACAAAATGATATTAAGAGAAATGATTTTGTTTTACTTTGCGCATAATGGGGGGAGGGATGGTCCAATCAATTAGGACCGCACTCCCCTATGTCCATGCCTACACCTAAACCAAATATGGATCGAGTATTAGGTGAGAGTGCAAGATAATCAAGTCAAGCTCCTTGAATCTATGATATTTAGTTCATTCCTCAAGTAGCAAAACCTTGCTTCATCAAGTGGCTTCGTGAATATATCGGCAAGTTGATCTTTGGTAAAAACATAGGATAGATCAATATCACCTCGAGCAACATGATCTCTAATGAAGTGATGACGAATCTCAATATGCTTTGTCCTTGTGTGATCCACCGGGTTGTATGCAATTTTGATGGCACTTTCATTGTCACATAGAAGAGGCACTTTGTCACAATGGACACCGTATTCCTTTAAAGTTTGCCTCATCAATAGCAATTGAGTGCAAGCACTAGCGGCAAAGAACATACTCATGTGGAGAGAGATATACAATTTTGCTTCTTAGAAGACCAACATACCAAGGACCTACCAAGGATTGGCAAGCCCCGGATGTTGATTTTCTATCATCCTTGTCCCCCGCCCAATCCGAATCCGTGTATCCACAAAGAGCAAATGTTGAGCCTTGAGGATACCAAAGACCATAAAATGGGGTATGAACTAAATATTGAAATATTCTCTTGACCACCATTAAATGGCTTTCTTTAGGAGCCGCTTGATATCTTGCACACACACCTACACTCAACACAATATCGGGTCTAGATGCACAAATATAAAGCAAAGAACCAATCATAGACCGGTATATACCTTTTGATCCACATCTTTACCATTTGGATTTTGTTCTAGATGAGTCTTTGTAGCCATGGGAGTAGGAGCTCCATTTAAATCTTGCATTTTGAATCTCTTGAGCATATCTTGATTATACTTGGCTTGATTGAAGAATGTCCCTCCTCTAACTTGCTTGATCTCAAAGCCAAGAAATACTCTCAACTCCCCCATCAAAGACATCCGGAACCTACTAGTCATAAGCTTTGAGAATTCATCATTAAAAGCTTTGTTAGATGAGCCAAAGATAATATCATCAACATATATTTGGCATACAAAAAGCTCCCCATTGACCCTCTTAGTAAAAAGAGTGGGATCGATTTTCCCAACCTCACAGCCACGGTCAAACAATAACTCTCTAAGGTGCTCATACCACGTGTGTGGGGCTTGCTTGAGCCCATAGAGCGCCTTATCAAGTTTGTAGACATGGTTTGGTAGTTGGGGTCCTCAAATCCCGGGGGTTTCTTAACATATACCAATTCATTTAAAGGACCATAAAGAAATGCACTTTCTACATCCATTTGTTGCAACTTAAAGTTATGATGTGCCGCATAAGCAATAAGGATACGGATGGACTCAAGGCGAGCCACGGGCGCATAAGTCTCTCCATAATCAATGCCTTCAATTTGAGAATACCCTTGTGCAACCAATATAGCCTTGTTCCTTACAATAATTCCATGCTGATCTTGCTTGTTCTTGAATATCCACTTTGTTCCAATAACATTGCGGCAATCCTTTGGCTTCTCAACTAACTTACATACTTTGTTTCTCTCAAAGTTGTTGAGCTCTTTATGCATAGACTCTAACCAATCTGAATCTTTAAGAGCTTCCCACACTTTCTTTGGTTCAATCATGGAGATGTGAGCTTGGTGTTCACTGAACCTCTTCAATTGTGCTCTTGTGGAAATACCTTTCCTTAGATCACCAACTACATTTTGTAGAGTGTGATCTCTTATTTCCAACATTCTTTCCTTTCTGGCCTCGCGACGAGCGTGGATCTCCATGTTGTTTCTTGGAGGACCCTCTTCATCATTATGATCCTCGTCTTGACCATCAACTTGACCTTGATCATTATTGGATTCATCCTATACATTGGGAGGCAAAGATTGACCTTGGTATTGATCAAGTGCACTTCTAGCGTCAATTTGAGCTTGTCTCAAAGCAGCTTGTACGGATCTTCCTTGACAAATTGACTTGGCACCACTTGACAATCCGTCGAATGGACCAAGCTCCCCTTGACTGGAGTTGACACTTTGATCACCATGTTGAGGGTCCACATATTGTCTTTGGCTTGAGTCAATGTCCTCTTCGGTGGATGGAGCATGTTGAGGTTGTGAAGATGAGGGATCCACTTGAGTGGAGCATAGTTCTTCTCGATCCGCCATAAGGGGTTGCTCAATGGGGCGGATATATCCCACACCCATTCTTCCTATGGCATCCTGAGGCATTTCATCATCTGCATCACAAGCATCAACACGCCCCCCTTCGGGACCATCATATTCTTCGAAGGTCACACTACAAGATTCTATGACGGCTCCGAAGAGCTTATCATAGATTCTATAAGTGTGAGATTCGAGACCATAGACAACAAAAATACCCCCTAATGCTTTAGACTCGAATTTAGACAAACGAACACCTTTTATGAGATAGAAACACTTACAACCGAACACTCGGAAGTAAGATATGTCGGGCTTGTTACCGGTAAGTATTTCATATGGAGTCTTGTTGATTTCTTTGCGGAGGTAGAGCCGGTTTGAAGCATGGCAAGCGGTGGAGATGGCTTCGGCCCAAAAGTTGTATGGAGATTTAAACTCCGCCAACATGGTCCTAGCCATCTCAATAAGAGTCCAGTTCTTCCTTTCGGCCACACCATTTTGTTGAGGGGTGTATGCAGCAGAATATTGATGTTTAATCCCCTCATCACTAAGTAAATAATTCAAGGTGTAGTTCTTGAACTCGGTGCCGTTGTCACTTCTTATGATCAACACGGGAACATTGTATTGCCGTTGAACCAAGTTGATGAAGTCGATAAAAGTCTTTTGAGTCTCACTCTTCAACTTGAAGAAATAAACCCAAGAGTATCTTGAAAAGTCATCAACAATCACCAAGCAATATTTCTTCCCACCAAGACTTGCATGAGATGGAGGACCAAAGAGGTCCATGTGAAGGAGCTCCAAGATCTTGGTGGACTTGATGCGGTTCTTAGGCTTATGAGGAGCATCATGCATCTTCCCTAGAACACATGCCCTACAAACACGATCTTTGGCAAAGGAAACATTTTCTTTTAGTCCAACAATATGGCCGTCCTTGTGGAGACTTTGCAAAGTTCCCATATTGACATGGGCCAGTCGGCGATGCCATAACCAACCCACATCGGCCTTTCCGAATAAGCACATCGCACTTGTAGTGGCTTGCCCCGAAAAGTCCACCACATACAAGTCATGTTCGACATACCCAACGAAAGCGACCTTGAGAGACTTGCTCCACATGAGGACCACAAGATCATTATGTATAAAGACGGAAAAACCCATCTTTCCAAGAGCACAGACTGAAATTAAATTGTACCCAAGGGTCTCAACAAGCATGACGTTCACGAGTGTAATGTCGTGAACAACCACAACTTTGCCAAAACCCATTACCTTAGACTTTGACTTGTCGGCATATGTCACGGTGATTAGATCATCATTTGGATTTAAGTCCTTGACAATAGATGATCTTCCGGTCATATGACTTGTGCAACCACTATCAAGCACCCACTTTGACCCTCCGAAAGCATAAGTCTTTGTTCCTCTTGCCATAAGGCAAGTGACGTTCTTGGTGGAAGAGTTCTCATTTGGAGAATCGAAGAGTGAGAATGTCGGAGTAGAGGTGGTGGCTAGAGCAGCCACACCATGAGAAGTTTCCTCTTCGTCATCTTCATCATCTTCATTGTCGGAGGAGTATTCTTCATGAGTGATCAAGATAATTTCTCCCGACTTCTTGTTGATGGGATTCTTTTTGATGAAAGGTTTCTTGTAAGGTGCCTTGAGAGTCTTATTCAACACAAGCTTGCCACCATGATCTTCTCTCTTCTCATAGGGGCAACTTGCTACAAAGTGATAGCGGTCACCACAATTGAAGAAAGTTCTCAACCTAGTGGTATTCTCTCTTTTCCCATTTGGATTGCTTCTCCGTTGCATTTCCATCTTGGCCTTGGCGGGGTTCTTCCAAAATTTCTTTGCATAGAAAGCCATATATTGTCCATGAGCAATCTTTACTTCATCGGGATGGTCCATGCAAATCCCTTCATCACTATCATCTTCATCCCCATGGTCCACAACTTTGGCCTTCAAAGCAACATTGACAACATTGCTCATACCCAGGGCACGAGCACGGGCATCTTTGGCATTTTTGGCGGCAACCTTGAAAGCGGCCATCTCTTGCATAACTTCATTTGAGGTCATGAGATGGTAGTTGTGTCTTCCTTGTAAGCTCTTGTGGCATCCCGCAAAACCACTACTAGAAAATCGCGTTGAATTTGTGCATTGCATCGTCATCATCATATGTTGTTTGCATAAAACTATTTTCGCAAAGCCCGTTTTGTTTTCTAAAACGCCCCATCTTTATTCAAATATCAAAACCGGGTCGCCGGAATATTTTACTTTGTCTGCTAGTATTTTGCAAAAGGCTTGTTGGAATTAAATAAAACATTTAATTGTTTTTGTGGGGGCAGTCGAACGGGCCGAAGCGACCCGAACGACCACCCCCAGGATTTAAATCGGACCACCTAACCAGCCCCCTAATTCCTAAGTTCACCAAACTATCTACCCACACACCCCAGCCACATCACCCTGGCCACTCACACGCTGCCACCTCACCCTCTCTCTCCCTCACCCAATCCCCTTGTGCCACCTAGACTAAACCCACCCCAATCCCTCACAGCCACTCCCTCTCTCTCTCCCCACCACACCCCATCACAGCCCCACGCCTGGCCCACCGCCCCTGGCCGACCCCACCACGCACTCGACCGCCCCAGCCCCACACCGACATCGCCCTCCTGCACGCCAGACGACCCTCCTCCTTCCTCCCGCCTCCTCTCCTCCTCTCTGCCATCCTCTCCTCTCCTTCCTCTCCTCGGCGCCCAGCCGCCTCCTCCGCGTGTCCGCGGCCTCCGCCTTCTCCTCTCCGGCCGCCCGCCTCCCTCGCCACCCACCCACCGGACGCCTCGCTAGCTCCTCCTCGACCAGCCCGTGCTGGCCCCTCTCCTCCTCCTCCTGCCCCGCCGCCTCCTCCTTCCGCCTCCTCCTTCGCCCGCCGCCTCACCGCCACATACAAGGCCAAGGGCCATGAGTCGCTGCTCGCCTCGAACCACCATGGGCCTGGCTTCTACCGCCGACCTCCTCCTGCCTTCCGTGCTCGGTTCCGGCCCCCTCGGCGGCTCCGTCGCCTCAGGAGTCCCTCCGGCTGGCCTCCCGCGTCCTCCTCGCCGAGCCTCGCCAGCCTCTACCGCCTCTCAGACCACCGCCACGGTTTCAGCGCTCTGCCTCCATCTGAGTTCCCGTGCCCGCCTCGCCTGCCGCGTCGCCGCTGATGCCGTCATTGCCTCGACGTGTTCTTCCTCGCGAGCCGGCATCCTGTGGTCTCTGCCTCTGGGCCCATCTCGGCCGTCCTGGTACCTCCGTTCAAGCCAAGGCTGCACGTTGTGCACGGTAGGGCTCATGGAACACGCTTAGCACTTCGCTTGCAAACAACACCGTCAGCAGGTCCTTGTTCCTGTTCCCGGCGTTAGTTTATCTGTGTGGTGCTGTGGATTGCCCTACCCAAGGTCGACGACAACATGTGCATCGCCGGGTTCCTCACCTATGGTGACGTCCGCGTGACCGATGTTATACAAATGACAAGATCTCCAAAGGTTCTATCGTTAACCAAGTTCACCCACGATCGTGATACCGACGTCACCTTCACGGATGCGACAAGATCTTCTTCATGGACCCCGAGATCTTCTGCCCGGAAATCGTGGAACCCTGGAGACCCCGGTGCCACGCCAAGACCTCCGAAAAACCCCGGTATCGGACAAGTTCGCCATCGACCTCGAGAACGCCTACACGGAACGACGGGATCAGCCACACGGACTTGAGTATCCTGAAGCCTTCGGCACGGAGCACCGAGGATGCCTTCATGAGACGCCAAGACACCCGTCGAACCCCGAAGGCTGGACCCCGTGGACCGACATGATCGTCTTCATGGATACGACAAGTGCTTTCCTCGAACGCCAAGGTCGCCGACAAAGAACAACAAGATCTACTACGCGGGCTCCGTGCGACAAGAACTACCCCGATAACCGCGGACGATCCCGCCGGTTCCGAACCGTCGAACCCTGGACCCTGTCGAACCCTGAACCCCCGGAACCCCAAGTTCGCCGAACCCCAATTGTTTTGGTTCTTCGCGGATAAGGCCGTTGAGTTGATGTGAGCTTCGCCCCGATCTTCGGTTGAACCTTCGACAATGTTTTCAGGCGAGCATCTCCCCCTTTCTACCTATCTTACTTTTATAGTATTTATTCCCTCCTGTTGATCTATTGCTATCTGTGTTGCGATGCTCTAGTTTTCGTACCCGTGATATCCCTTGCAGCCTTATATTGCCTTGGACACATCCTATTACCTGTTGTTTGGTAGATAGTTGGACTTGCGTGTCGTAGTCGCTTGCTCAAGTGCTGTTGTGTGTCGTCATATGCCACAGTTGCTGATGTATTGCCGCATGTGTGTTGTTGGAGATGATCGTAGCTTTACTTATCGTTCACTTTAACTCCTGTTTAACAACTAAAATTGAAGTAAGCAGAGGCATCGGTGGGTGATAGAAAATATTTGGTTTCCGAACGCCCACTTGTGTCCCGTAAGACCCCGAGTACTTGATACCTGTTCCTTGTTTTATCGCGCTATCCACATCCGGGAGGTATATGGTACCCCCCCTGAGCCAGAGCTTGATTCAGTCTTATTTCTTGGGGCCACAACTAGTTTGAGGTTTTATTTACGATCCTGTACTTATGCCATGCTACTTTCGGTATTTAAATTGTGCGAGGAGCACACTGTACTGTTTAGGTATGCGGAGTGATTACGCGGTATCGACAAGCCCAGCCACACTTTCGGGTTCCCCGCCATGACCATTGGCAAACCTTGAGTCCGTCTCGAGGTTGCTTACTCGCTATGGATCTACTCAATGGGTGGCCCCTGAAATATTTCTGAATCGTGATTGTTCACCGTGAAAGCCTCGTTGGGTTTTGATTTGGTTTTTCCGAGGTTGATCGAGCGTGTGTTGCTATTGGTGCACCCCGGCCGGGTAAAACTTTCTGAAAGCCGTGTCCGCGGATATGGACGACTTGGAGCACAGTATCTCGATCATAGACAAGCATAACTAAAGTTTATCGCTGTAAATTTGACTTTATAATGACTAGTAATTCAGCTTCACTATAATGGAATGGCTAATAATACTGCCCACAATTGCTTGATTGGAGTGTCGCTTGCGACCATTGTACCTGACTAGTAAGTATAGCAACTACAACGGAATGGCTGAATAAAAGTACCAACAACTGCTGGGTTTTGGGTTTATCTCATGCTATCTGTATCTGATTAGTAATTGTTGCAACTACAACGAAATGATTAACTAAAAGGGCCCACTGCTTATTTTATCAGGACGATTATCTAAACCTGACTAGTAATTGCTGCAACGATAACTGAATAAGTAAAACTGCCAACTGTGTGAGTTCCTCGGTTGACTTCCTCGTTTGGTCTCGAGGAAACGCCAGATGGGTTTGCTTCTGGTAGAATCAGGTTATCCCCGAATAGGTCTTTCTTATCCCTCTCTGATAGCCGCCAGTTGTATCGAGTCTCTATAGGTTGTTTAGTGCATGCTGCGCTGCCGCTTCAGTCCACCATACCTATGTAGGCGAGGACCGCTGAATTCTAGCCTCGCCGTGTACTGGCCTCAGTACTGACGCTCCTTCTTTTTCCTTTGCCCTTTGTCGGCACCCCTTTTGTTTAAGCAGGTTTGAGATCAACGTCGTTAGCAGGGTTACCCTTCCGTCTTGGCCTGGGCAGGGTTATGGACGCCATTGGTTATTCTTCAGGGCTCTTAGCCCCATTTGCATCTTGTCCGTAGCTGGACGCTCTATCGTTTTCAAGGTGATTTGGATCTTTGTATATTAAATCTGTATTCTTGACTCATTGAGTCGCTGCTGTATATATATCTGTTCTGTGGGTCCCATCGAGGACTGTTGTGTAATGTTATTACTTCGTTTTCCACCCGCACGAAAGTGCCTGGTGGGCACCTTTGAATCGTTTCTATGCGGGTTGGCGAATTTTGCTCAAACTTGCATAGGTCCGATTCTGAGGGTGTTACAGCTCTTCAAGTCGGTGGGCTCAAAAGGCATGAGTGCACTCACATATTTCCTTTTTATCCAAGCATCATCCACATGTGAGGCACCCACATTCCTAAAAGCGGTGGCGGTGGTCTTGAGCCTTCGGTACATGTCTTCGTGATCTTCACCTTCTTTCATGTAGAAGCCTTCGGCTTCATTGCTTAGAGCATCATATCGGTTCCTCCTCATACTCTCATTTCCAACAAACAACACAGTGAGAGCATCCCAAGCTTCCTTGGCAATGCTAAAGTGCTCCATGTGTGGATAATCCTTTGTCCCCAAACCTTGTTGAATCATATGCAAAGCAGTGGCATTGAGTTGACTATTAACAATCTCTCTTCTTGTCATGTTGTTTGGAACCCCAATAAAGAGTCCATGCTCGATGATGTTCCAAAGTTCAATGCAAGAGCTGCGCATATGAGTTCTCATTAGTGATTGCCATTGAGCAAAAGTAGCAGATTCTTCAAGCTTAGGTGGGTCACCTCTATTGTATACATGAGGGTGAGGGATTGGAGGGTCAGGAGAGTACCATGAATCACGGTGCTCACCCTTCCCACCATCATTGTGTGTGGAGGAATTAACGTTGTCTAGTTTACCCCCCACCACCATACCCTCGGGGGATACCGACGTATTCCCTTTAGGTAAAATGGATGGTTGATGCTCTTGAGGAGATGGGGGTGATGAGCCTTCTTTGTCTTTAAGAAGTTGCTTGAGCATATTCTTGACTTCGTTGACCAAGGAAAAGCTCAATCTTGTTTCCAAGTTTTTGAGATCTTCCATGGTCACCGGTGTCGGCTCACTACCACCATCCCCTTCATTGCTACCCATATTCTCTTAGGCGGTAAAGCCCGAATAAAGAGCCGAGACTCTGATACCAATTGAAAGGATCGTATTGGCACCTAGAGGGGGGGGGTGAATAGGTGCTACTTCAAATTTTCTTCTTTTTCAAATTAAGGTTTGACAATAAGGTAAATTCTCTAGATAATGCAACTACGGTGAATTTACCTATATGACAATTATGCAAGAGCTACCACAACACAAAGTAGTACCAAGTAAGTAAGGTGCGGTAAAGGATAGAAGTAACCAAAAGGTGGACGCGGAGACACAAGGATTTGTTTCCCGTAGTTCCTTCCTTTTGAGGGGAAGTACGTCTACGTTTGGAGAGAGGGTGGTTTCAAACCACCAACGCCATGAGAGGCCTCCCTTTTTCTCCGATGAATCTCACCCCAACAGGATCGATTCACCTTCCACTATATCTGCAACCTTCAAGGTGGAAGCCGACACCGTTACAAGTTTGGGGCACACATCCACAACTTAATCGGAGGCTCCCAAATACAAGCAAGCTGTCAAAGCAATCAAAGACAAGCTTGTAAGAACCAAAACAAGAACTAGGGTTTCCAAGAAAACACTAGAGCAAAGGGGCCCTCAATGAAATGAGGGGGAAATGAAGATCTCTTTTGGTGAAGTAGTAGATCGGGGCCTCCTTCGATTCCCCAAAGATCAAGGACTTTGGGTGGTGGAATGAGGAGATCTTGAAGATTGAGTGGATCCAATTGTGGTCTTGACTTTAATGTGGCTGAGCAATTTGTCCCAAGGTAGGTGGAGCGGTATTTATACCCCTCCACGAAATATGGCCGTTGGAGCCTTTACTGCAGTGGTAGTACCGGAAGTTCAAGCGGTACTACCGGAGAACTCCGGTACTACCGGACCTGGTACCAGACGACCCTCATTCAAACTTCATAAAGCACTGCGCACAGCGGTACTACTATTGATGCTACCGTAAAGCGGTAGTACCGCAAATGGCAACCGGTACTACAGGACGTGCAGTGGAATCAGCAGCTTTAGACGAAAAAACTCTCTGTCACGCCAGGTAGTAAAATGCGGTACTACCGCATTTTACTACCTAGGCAGACAAAAGCTTTTTGCCAACATACAAAAAGTCTCTACCCCGAACGGTAGTAAAATGCGGTACTACCGCATTTTAGTACCGGAGCAGGTAGAAGCTTTTGACAAGTGGTCAAAAAGCTATTGTCGCACTAGGTACTAAAATGCGGTACTACCGCTACCGCTTTTTGGTACCGCGCCAGGCAGACAGTTTTTGAACATTGCAAAACTTTTCAATGCACCTGCGATACACTTGGCAAATAATTAGTCTGATATGTGTGTTGTTATAAAACACCAAAATCACTAGGGATAGGAAATGCTCTTTCACTCTTGAGCGCCTATCTGGATAGTCTCTAGACTACATGCTTCGCTTGTTTGGTTGTGTTTGCTATGTTCTTCTTTCTCCTCGCGAACGCACCAAACTGACCGCTCAGTCTGTCGAATGTGTTTTTCTTGGATACAGTAATGAGCACAAGGGCTATCGCTGTTGGGACCCCGTTGGTCGTCTGATGCGTATCCCTCGTGATGTTACTTTTGATGAGACGCGCCCTTTCTATCCTCGTCCCACCGCTGGTACCTACCCAGTGGAAGATATCTCTTTTCTTCTCTTTCCTGACACACCTCCTTCTCCTCCTAATGTGTCTTCTTCAGGATCTCCTCCCCCCGATGTCTCTTTCTCGCCACTGTCCTCCTCTTCTCCGTCTAGTTCTCCTCGTTCTCCGGAGTCTTCCTCTGCTATTCCTTCTTCATCGTCGTCTCCTGAGTCATCTTCCTCTGATGAGCTTCCCTTTACTCGTCCTGTTCGTCAGCGTCGTGCCCCCAACCGTTACTCTCCTATTCAGTATGGTCTTTCTGTTTCCTCCGAGCTGACTTCTTATCGGGATGCTGAGCATCATCCTGAATGGCAGCTGGCCATGGCTGAGGAGATTGCTGCGCTTGAGCGCACTGGCACCTGGGATCTTGTTTCTCCCCCTCCTGGTGTTCGTCCTATCACGTGTAAGTGGGTCTATAAGATTAAGACCCGCTCTGATGGATCTCTTGAGCGCTATAAAGCGCGTCTTGTGGCTCGTGGTTTTCAGCAGGAGCATGGTCGTGACTATGATGAGACCTTTGCTCCTGTGGCTCATATGACCACTGTGCGTACTCTTCTTGTTGTTGCTTCTGTTCGTCACTGGTCTGTGTCCCAGCTTGATGTTCAGAATGCCTTTCTCAATGGTGAGTTGAGTGAGGAGGTTTATATGCAGCCTCCTCCTGGGTATTCTGTGCCCGAGGGGATGGTTTGTCGTCTTCGCCGTTCTCTCTATGGCCTCAAACAGGCCCCTCGTGTCTGGTTTGAGCGCTTTGCTTCTGTAGTGACTGCTGCTGGTTTCTCTCCTAGTGCTCATGATCCAGCGCTGTTTGTTCACATTTCTCCTCGTGGACGCACTCTTCTTCTTCTCTATGTTGATGATATGATCATTGCTGGTGATGATTCTGAGTATATTGCCTTTGTTAAGGCTCGTCTTCGTGATCAGTTTCTTATGACCGATCTTGGTCCTCTTCGATACTTCCTTGGGATTGAGGTTTCCTCCACTTCCGATGGCTTTTACATCTTCCAGGAAAAGTATATTTAGGATCTTCTTGCTCGTGCTGCTCTTGGGGATGAGCGCACTATAGATAATCCTATGGAGCTTAATGTTAAGCTTAAACCTACTGATGGTGATCCTCTTCCTGATCCGACGCGTTATCGTCATCTTGTTGGGAGTCTTGTTTATCTTGCTGTCACTCGTCCTGACATATCTTATCCTGTTCATATTCTGAGTCAGTTTGTTTCTGCTCCTACCACTATTCACTATAGTAATCTTCTCCGCGTTCTTTGTTATCTTCGTGGTATGATCACTCGTCGCCTTTTTTTCCTCGTTCCAGCTCCCTCCAGCTCCAGTGCTATTCGGACGATACGTGGGCGAGTGATCCTTCGGATCGTCGTTCCCTTTCTGCTTACTGTGTGTTTCTTGGTGGTTTGCTCATTGCTTGGAAGACGAAGAAACAGACAGCGGTTACCCGTTCGAGTGTTGAGGCTGAGTTGCGTGCTATGGCCTTGTTGACTGCTGAGGTGACCTAGTTACGGTGGTTACTTGCGGATTTTGGGGTTTCGATTTCCAAACCCACTCTGGTTTTGTCTGACAGTATAGGTGCTATTAGTATTGCACGTGATCCGGTCAAGCATGAGCTTACCAAGCATATTGGTGTTGATGCTTTCTATACACGCGCTCAGGTGCAGGCTCAGGTTGTAGCGCTTCAGTATGTGCCTTCAGATTTATAGTTGGCGGATTTCTTTACGAAGGCACAGACCAGAGCGCAACATGATTTCTTCCTCTCCAAACTCAGTGTTGTGGATCCACCATGAGTTTGAGGGGGGGTGTTAGATGTATATACTTGTATATTGTAGTTTCCCCATATGTTAGGGGGCTTCCTGCATATTTGCACCTGTACCTGTATTATATATTGTGGCCTTTGGCCCCCAGAGGAATACATGTTGCATATTCCTGACATTAGGTTGGTTCCGAATAGGTCTTCCTCATCCTTCTCTGATAGTCGACAATTGCATTGAGTCTCTATAGGATGTTTAGTTCATGCGGCGATGCCACTTTAGTCCACCATACCTATGTAGGCGAGGACCGCCGAATTCTAACACTCGTCGTGTACTGGCCTCAGTACTAACCGCTCTCTTTTTCCTTTGCCCTTTGTCAGCACCCCTTTTGTTTAAGCAGGCTTTGAGATCGACCTCATTAGCACGGTTACCCTTCCGGTTTGGCCTAGGCAGGTTTATGGACGCCATTGGTTATTCTTCAGGGCTCTTAGCCCAATTTGCATCTTGTCCGTACTCGGACGCTGTATCGTTATAAAGGTGATTTGGATCTTTGTATTGTATATTTGTAATCTTGACTCGATGAGTCGCTGTTGTATATATCTGTTCTGTGGGTCCCATCATGGACTATTGTGTAATGATATTACTTCGTTTTCCACCCGCACGCAAGTGTCTGGTGGGAACCTTTGAATCGTCTCTATGCGGGTTTGGCGGGAATCGCCGAAACTTGCATAGGGCTGATCCAAGGGTGTTACACTTTCTTACCGCCCTTCTTGATGTTTCTCTTTTTCTTAGACTTGCCTTGCTTCTTGAATTTGGTGGTCTTATTGACCATCAACACTTGGTGCTCTTTCTTGATCTCCACTTCCGCAGACTTTAACAAGGAGAAGAGTTCAGGCAACGGCCTGTCCATGTTTTGCATATTGTAGTTCATCACAAAGTTCTTGTAACTTGGTGGTAGTGATTGGAGGACAGGGTAAATCCCCAAAGCATTAGGAATCACTATACCCAAGCTTTGGAGCTTACTTGCATGCCCAGACATCTTAAGCACATGCTCACTGACAGAGCTGCCCTCTTCCATCTTGCAGTTAAAGAACTTTTCAGAAGCCTCATAACTCTCAACTGCCGCGTGAGCCTCAAATATGATTTTGAGTTCACGGACAATATCATGTGGGTCAAAGTTCTCAAACCTTTTCTGAAGCTCCAATTCCAAACCATACAAGATAGCACACTGAACTATGGAGTATTGATTCTTCTGAGTGAGGAAAACATTCTTCACCTCATCGGTAGCATCAGCTGCAGGTGGGTCACCCAGCGGCGCATCCAGCACATAGGTCATATTACCAGCATTGAGGACAATCCTCAAGTTGCCGAACCAATCCACCAAGTTTCTTCCATTGTTTTTCAACTTTTCTTTCTCTAGGAACGCATTAAAATTGATGCTAGGGGCCGCCATTGATCTAAAACATATTTTCTATAGTTTAGGCTAAGTTTATGACAAATTGAGTTCTAATTAATAATTAAATTAATCTAGGTAAACTCCCACTCAAGACAACATCCCTCACATTGTTTTAGTGATCACACGAACCAAATCCACGACATCAAAACTGATCATCACGAGAGATGATGTAGCTTCAAAGGAAAACAATCAACATGTTCATCACATCTACTATATGACTCATGATTTACGTTTTGGTGATCCGTGTTCCGAGACCATGTCTGTACATGCTAAGCTCTTCAAGATCAAACCTTAGCTTCCGCATGAACAAATCTGGCTTTCTCCCGTTGTATACACTCGTAGAATCTAACACACCCAATCATCATGTGGTGCTTAGAAACAACGAGCTTTGGCAGTACCACACTGTGTGTACCTGCTACTGAAGATTCCAGGACCTAGGGGTGTCATCACCATCCAGGGAAGCTTCACCCGATTCGACCACTGCGATAGAGACTTCAACAGAATCTCCCAGTCATTCGGTATGCAGGAGGAGATCACAAGGGTTAGAGAGGTGACAGACAACGGGGCACCCCCAGTCACCAGGCAAAACCAACATGTTACGTCATTCGACTCCACGGTCAACACAAAGATGGTGCAGGTCTACCCGACGGACACCTCCAAGACGACATTAATCACTAATGACCTCAGTCCAGCATAGGAAAGTGCGCTCGTCGAATTCCTCCGTGAGCGCTGGGAAATTTTCGTCTGGTGTCGTGCGGACATGCCAGAAGTTCCCAGGGAATTCGCCGAGCACGCACTCAATGTGTTTCCTGACGTGAATGCAGTCAAGCAGTCAATTCGACAACTGTCTGAACCAAGAGCTGAAGCCGTTGGAATCGAAGTCAACAGACTGCTTGATGCCAACTTCATCCGGAAATCAAGGAAAGCAAGTGGCTGGCCAACACCGTGATGGTCCCCAAAAAGGACACGGACATCCTCGGATGTGACTGGACTTCACATCACTCAACAAGTATTGTCCCAAGGACCACTTCCCTTTACCGCGGATCGATCAAATCATCGATTCGACTGCAGGATGCGAGAAACTCTCCATCCTCGACGCCTACTCAAGATACAACCAGATTCGGCTAAAGGTCGAAGATCAGGAGAAAACGACATTCATTATGTCGTTCGGAGTGTTCTGCTACAACACCATGCCCTTCTGGCTGAAGAATGCAGGTGCTATGTATCAGAGGTGCATGTAGGCATGTCTAAAAAACCAGATCGGTCGCAACATCCAAGTCTATGTCGACGACATAGTAATCAAGACCAGGGAGGCCAAGACGCTGATCGACGATCTCCGCGAAACGTTCGATAACCTTGATCACTACAAGATCAAGCTAAACCTAGAAAAATGTAGGGTTCGCAGCATAGAAAACAAAAAAAATCCTACGATGGGAACAATTAAGTACCAAGATCTATCTACTAGATACAAGAAACGGGTGGATATACATCCATAGAATACATAACCTCGCAGACCAGATAGCATTAACGAGGTTGTACTCGTGGATGATGTAGTCGAACGCTTGACGATCTCAAGATCGTGATGAAGTCCATCTGGTCCAGCCGGTCCAGCACCATCAAGTTCAGCACCGCAAAACAGTGGTGCATCCGTGATCGCACACACGTCTGGGTACCCCGACAACCTCCACGCCCTCACTCCAACGAAGCACCGGAAGCAACAAATCCTTCCAGAAAAAGCCACCGGGAACATGTATCTCGCTAATCCGAGACCATCGGGGAATTCTAAAGGGGGGAGAGAGATCCTTCGCGAGGAGGTGTGAGTGAGAAGTGAGAGGAGGGTCTCCTTTTATAGGAGGAGGGGGGCAGCCCACTAGCCATGGCCGGCGGCCATGGTGGTGCCCCCACCTCTTCCTCCATTCATGTGAGTGGAGCTCCCACTCACACAAATGCCCCTCCATTTCCTCCGCTCAAAATCCCACTCAAATCCCATTAAATTTCCACCAAATTTAATGCAATTTCTCATTAAATAAAAATATTTTATTTATTTATTCAGAATTTTGTTAATTACTTTAATTAACAAACATTCACATAAAACCCCTTTCTAGTATTCAATTTCACATGCAGAACCAGTTTCAGCAATTTCAACCGAAACGATTCCGGTGTCTAGTGAAATAAATTCCTACGCTTTCTTTTTCTTTCTCTGGCATATCATTTGCTCCGAATGGTGTCGGTATCCCTTAAGTGTGTCACCCTAAGGTTCGTGAATAATGCAGACATAATCGAGACCCCTCTCCGATCAATAATCAGCAGCAGGACCTAGAGATCCGTACTGACTCCCACATATTCAATGACGACTTCTGTGATCGTGTGAACCTTATACGCATGTAACTCAATCCCTTTGTATCGCGATATATTACATGTCTAAGATTCGATCATCGGTATCTCCATACCTAGTTTATCTCGTTACCGACATGTACTCTCTTCTCGTTCTAGTGATATAACATTCTAGTGATCAAATCACTTGCTTGTAAGCTAACTAATGTGATATCACCGAGAGGGCCCAAAGTATATCTCTCCATCATTGGGATGGACAAATTCCACTCTTGATCCATGAGCCTCAACATAACACCTTTGTAGCACTAAACCCATCTTTATAGGCACCCTGTTACGGTGTGACGTTTGATGTTATCAAGATACTCTTCCGGTGTTAGTGATTGACATGATCTCATGGTCTAAGGACTAAGATTACATCGTATGATGTTATAGCAATATAAACACAATGACCTTGATCGTTATGCTATACTTCGGATGAATGTTCATCACATCATTCCAATAATGTTGTGATCTCGTTATTAACAACATCCAATGTCCATGATTAGGAAACCTTTGATCATCTTGTTAATCAATGAGCTAGTTTATAAGAGAGGCATAACTAGGAACTTTATTTTTGTTCATTAAACACACATGTATTAACGTTTCCTTATTAATACAATTATAGCATGCAAAATAAACAGTTATCATAAATAAGGAATAGGATAATAACCACTTTTATTATTGCCTCTCGGGCATATTCCCTTCAGTCTCCAACTTGCGCTAGAGACAATAATATAGTTTGAAAACTTCGCGTATTGAACACCTATGGCTTTCTGGTGTTCCATATACGCGATTGCAAGTGGTTAACATAATCTACGGATCTGGCGATTTTAGGTCCGTGTGTATTTGCATGTCTTTGCGTCTTCACGCATCACTCATTCTCCAATGAGATGGCATTGTATAAATTCGGTATTTTGGTGAGACCTTTAGTTATTTGGGGTTAAATCATGTCGATACTATTGTCCTACAATATATCTTTAGTGTTATCCCATTGAGAACCACACCTTAGTTTGATAACAAACTACTTGACACAAATGCCCTCCTTTGCTGCTACTATAGCAGTCACATACTTAGCCTTTTGTTGTAGTTTCCGTCACAATGTCTTAACTTTGGAAATCATCCAAATCCGTCATGGAAATTTCTTTCCATTACATTGTGCCACCCATAGTTTAAATTGAGATAAACTAAATTGGTATCTTGTGACAAAACTAGTATCATTTTTCAATGAACTATTTGTCTCTTATACAAATAGAATATATTCTTAATTCTTCCAAAAGATTATAAGAATATCCTTACTATTGTCTAATGATCATTTTATGATTCATTCTGGTATATGATCATAACACTTAGAGCATAGGACATATCTGGATGTGTACATATCATGGTATGATTTATTAAAACATTCTTGTGATTTCACTCATCAAGTGTCAAAGCACTTGAATCTTGTTTCACCTATCAAGTGTCGATACACTTGAATCTTGATTCAATTCTTTTCCATGCGACAAGACCCTTTTTTCGTTGTTTCTATATTGAACTCCTTCAATATCTCATATATGTATGTTTGGCATAACCATATTAGCGTCACAGTCTATCCATGTAGACATTCATGCTAAATACTCAGATTTTTCCTAAGTCTTTCATCGAAATGAAATTCTTAACCTTTGTTAATAAAAGATACATCATTTCCAATCAACAAGATGTCCTCCACTTAATGTATTAGAAATATGTCTCAGCGCTCTCACTTAATTTCTTGCAAATGCAAGCATCTTCATCGTCTCCTGATGAAAAACTCCTTTAACAGTTTCATCACGGCGAAGATTCGAACTCCACGATGCTTACTTCAACCATTGAAGTTTGCATGCCCTTTTTAGAATCCTTTGAATTTAACAAAACCGTTTGGACCGTGTCTTGTACACGTCCTAGGTAACCATTCTATTAGAAGAACTTTGTTTTGTTTATTCAGCTACCATATACCAAAATTATATGTAGTGGTTGCTACATCAATCAGTCCAGACTAGATATTGCTATGAAAGATCAAATATTGTCATAGTCAACTCCTTGAACATTGTCGTAAAAACTTCACCGACATGTCGACTATTTCATAGATGTGAAACATCCATGTCTTTTTCTTTGTAGATCCAAATACGACCGATAGGTTTTTACACCTTTCCGGAGGATCTTCCAAGTTCAAAAAACTTGATTTCTCGTGTATAGAACTATCACGGATTTTATGGCTTCAACCCATTTGACGGATTCAAGTCGCATCATTGCTTGTTTGCATGTAGTCGGTTCATCATTGCCAAACAACAATGATTTACTCTCAAATCTTGGCATTTGATTGTTTATCCGGCCTACTTGGTTCAACGGAACTTAGTCCTCCGTGACCGCAACCTTTGAGGCACATGAGCCATGAGCATTGTGGCTTGATATGTCCAAAATGTATCTACTTTCTCGAACACTTTGCTATTGTTTCTCCTCTAAATTTATGTGATTTGGATACAACTAACACGGACTGACGCTGTTTTTAGCAGAATTACCTTGGTGTCTAGTTTTTGTACAGAAAATCAACTATCAGGAAAAATCCCGAAAAATATGCCAAAAATTATATTTCACCAGAAGATCCACGGAGCCAGAAGACGAGGCGGAGAAGGGGCCTGGGGGCCCACACGCATGCCAGGCGCGGGCTCACCACTGGCCACGCCTGGGGCGTGCAGCCACCCCAGGCACCCCCTCGGCCTCCCTCTGCGCCTATAAGTTGCCTTTCGACCTAAAAACCGAGGGGGGTTTGATAGTTTTCCAGAAAGAGTTCCGCTACGCCGCCATCACCAGAAACCAAGATTCAGATCCAGAAACTCTTTTCTGGCACCCCGCCGGGACGGGGAATTTGGAGAGGATCATCGCCATCGTCATCACCAACGCATCTCCATCAACCATCCATGTTTCCCTCATCCATGATTGAGTAATCCCCCACTGTAGGCTTGGGGATGGTAGGGATTGGATGAGTTCTATCATGTAATCGAGTAAGATTGTTAGGGCATAGTGCCTAGTATCTCTATTAGTGCTATTTGACTTTGTTGCAACTTGTTGTGCTTAATGCTTGTCACTAGGGCCCGAGTGCCATGATCTCAGATCTGAACTTATTATTGAATCATTATGATAGTATTGTTTGTGGTCTTATCTGCAAGTTGTGTACACATATCATTGTCCGGATCTAAAGGCCCCAAAGTGACAATAATTAGGACAACTGGAGGGGATGGCTATGGTGTGAGGATCACATGTGTTCACGGAGTGTTAATGCTTTGCTCCGGTGCTCTATTAAAAGGAGAACCTTAATTGCCAGTAGTTCTCTAGAGCCCCGCTACCACAGGCTGGCTGGACAGAAGATGTTGTACAAGTTCTCATTGCGAGCACGTATGACTATATATGGAGTACATTCCTAGGATTGTTTAGTACTTGGATGCTTGTAATTATTTATCAGCAATGCCCTAGATCTTGAAGTTACATGTTTAGACTCGTAGATGCAACGCCTGTCCATCCATCACTATGCCTATTGCACTCGAATCCCAGTGTTTACTGTTTCTATAACTATTGCTCTTGTTCCACTGTTGCTGTTGCTTTGCTGTTGCTACTGATAAACTTCTATGAGCAAGAACTATTTCCAGGTGCAGGTGAATTGACAACTCAGTTGTTAAGGCTTGCAAGTATTCTTTGGCTCCCCTTGTGTCGAATCAATAAATTGGGTAATACTACCCGCGAAGACTGTTGCGATCCCCTACACTTGTGGGTCATCAAGACTATTTTTTGGCGCCGTTGCCGGGGAGCATAGCTTTATTTGTAAGTTCACTTGGATCTATTATTGTTCAATGTAACTTCTTTCTTCATGGGTAAGTCTTGTGATGGAAAGTTCCCTATTTTACCATCCACTACAAGAAGAGGTACAGTCCTAAACACCTTTGCTGCTCTTGATTCACCGTGTGTTATAAGTAAGCTTGTTACACCACCACCACATACACATGCTACACACACTGCTACTACTGCTGAGTCTGAAACTGCTTTTGATACTCATGATGTTACTTCTATTGTTCTTGATGCGAGTGGTTTATTAGGTCCTTTTCTAGATGCTACTATGGCTAGTCTAGGGATACCGAAACTCCTAGTGAAGAAACTTTTACACCTGTTAGCTCACCTGAGTCTAGAGAGAGTTATGATATTAATGATGGTTACATTGAGTTCACTGATGAATTTTTTGAAGAGTGCCGAAACACACAAGGTACTAGTGCTATTAAGAGTTTCCTTTATAGACGCATCATTATTCCTAAGTTGTCCTCTGATCCTAAGTTTGCCACTTCTCCCATAGATATTAAAGATAAATATTATGATTTCTCTCTTGATTTATCCTATCTAGATATTGTTGAGGAGGAACCTTTTTGTGGGACTGAAAATGAGAGTGATGTGGCTCATATGAATAAGCTTTCTACTATGAGTGCTTTATTCTCTGATGATTTTAAGATGCCCAAGTACTTTGTTACTAAGATCTTCCCTTTTTCACTAAAAGGAGAAGCTAGGGCTTGGTTTAATAGATTACCTCCATGTTCCATTGATAGTCCTGATTGTTTGATTGCTTCTTTCTTCCAGAAATATTTTCCTCCTAGTGCCAGACATGCTGCTTTGTAGAGGCTTTTTGATTTTAAACAGGGAGAAGAAGAGAAATTGTCTGAGTCATGGACAAGGTTCTGTGCCTTGATTCATGCACATCATGGATGTCCATTACCTAAGAATGAGCTTCTTGATATTTATTATAATGGACTAACTAATGATTCTAGGACCTACCTAGATAGCTTTGCTGATTGTGTTTTCAGGAAAAGGACTCATACAGATGCTGAAGAATTAATGGCTAAAATAAGCAAGAATTATGATGATTGGACTTCAACTGAGATAAATACACCTGAGCCTATTACTCCTGAACCAGTTCTAATACCAACACCAAAGAAGAGGGGAGTAATTGCATTAAATGATGAAGTGATGAAGGAAGCTAAGAAATGTCTAAAGGAGAAAGGTATTAGAGCTGAAGATGTGAAGAATCTACCTCCTATAGAAGAATTATGTAAGCCAATTCCACACTCATCTACTATTGAGGTACACTCTCTCCAACACTTGATGAAGGTGACATTCCTTATGGTAAGCCTCCTGATCAATGCTTAGAGGAACTTGACATTTTTATTGTTAAATAGGGTCATTTTAATAAACAAGTTCAGAATCATTTATTGTAAAACTCTAGGGCTATTAAAGAGTTTAAAGATATTGTGGAAAGAACTTCAAATGATATTAAAATGCTTTGTAAACACTTTCAAATGGTTCAAACCCAACTTGATCAACTTGCTAAGGTACAAAAGGATATGCTAGTTAATGCCTTAGGAGATAAACATGCTTATGGAATTAGAACTAGGAGTGGTATGGCCACTCAAGATCCTTTATATCCTGAAGGACACCCTAAAATAATAGAGTAGGATTCCCAACAAGGTGAAGATAGTGGTAGTCCTCGTAAGAGAAATAAAAAAGAAACATAAAATAGTTGAGGAACCACTTGAACCTGCTGTAGATCCTAATAGTATATCTGTCTCTGATGTTGAAACTGAGAGTGGTATTGATAAAAATGATGCTCCTGATAATGAGGGAGAAATTTAGGAAGAACCTAAGAAGCATACTAAGAACACTGGGTACACTAAGGAAGATTTTATTGCTAATAAACATGGTTAAGAGAGAGAACCTTGGGTGCAGAAACCTATGCCTTTTCCAGGTAAGAAACACAAGTCAAAGGAGGAAGAACACTACAAGAAGTTTTGTGAGTGGATGAAGCCTTTATTTTTGCAAATTCCTTTGACTGATGCTATTAAGTTGCCTCCTTATTCAAAATGTATGAAGGATATTGTCTCTGATAAAAGGAAGATTCCTAATGAGGAGATATCTACTTTGCTTGCTAATTACTCCTTCAATGGTAAGGTTCCAAAGAAACTTGGTGATCCAGGTATACCAACTATTCCTTGCTCCATTAAGAATAATTATGTTAGAACTACTTTATGTGATTTGAGAGCTGGAGTTAGTGTTATGCCTTTTTCTCTCTATAAGAGACTCCAGCTAGAAGAGTTGATACCAACTGATATATCTTTGCAAATGGCTGATAAGTCAACTACTATTCATGTTGGTATATGTGAGGATGTTCCTGTTTAAGTGGCCCATAATTGCTTGGTTCTAACGGATTTTGTTGTGCTTGAAATGCCTGAAGATGATAATATGTCTATTATTCTTGGGAGACCTTTTCTTAATACTGCAGGTGATGTCATGAATTGTAATCAAGGAAAATTAACGTTCAATATTAATGACAAAGAGCACACAGTATATTTCCCCAAGAAGGTTGCTAATAGCTATTGCTTGAATTCCATTGAAAATGTTGAGAGCATCAAGGTTGGAGAAATATATTTTCCCATTCCACAAGAAATTTTTGAAACTATTATGATTGGGACTATTGCTATCAAGCTTGAGGTAACATAATCACTTGGTGGAATACAAAGTTTTGTCTCATATAATATTTTTTTGGTAACAAGACTTGATCAACCTTGTTAACAAAAGGATTTTAATGAACAAATAATGTTTTCACTATGGTTATTCTTGTTTTCTTTTACTTTTTCTCCTTCCTAGTCTTTGCTTTTGCTCTTGTTAGTTAGTTGTTTGCTTGTTAGAGTGTCTTAGAACTGCTGTAGTTTGGTTCTTTTTTGCTTTTGCTTCTTCCGAAAAAACTATTTCTGCGAGAAAATCAATTTTCATACTCTGAAAATTGGCCAAATATAAAGTTTCCCAAAAAATCCCAGAAAATTCAAAATAAATTTTTCCTCGAAAAAAGAGGCAGAGGGACACCTGGAGTGACCCAGGGGGCCACCCCTGGCCACCACACCCATGGTACGCGCGGCCTACCTAGGGGTGGCGCCTAGGGGGGTCTGGCCCACTTGGGCCCCTCTAGGCTGCCTCCTCAAAGCCACCTTCTTTCTCTCTCCCGAAAAACACCGAAAAAATTGATTAAGCTCGAGTTCTTCCTGTTCTTGCTCGCGATTTTCGATCTCCTTGTTTAGCCCATCTCAAGTGCTGATTTTTGGAGGGATTGCACCTTGGTATGTGCCTCCTCCACTTGTCCAATTAGATTTGTGATTGGTAGATTGTATCTTGAGTATTTTGATGCTATAGGTGTAAGGTTGTTTGAGATTGCATGCTTGTTCTATGCTTATAAATTTCATTTTGATGCATGTGTAGCCCTCTAGCAAGTTCCTATAGTAGTTGCTCATCATTTATCGACATGGAAATCACTTGGTTTGATGTTTGTCTAAAAATTTCAGCAAGGAAGATGAGTGCTTATCCACTGAATCAATATGACTTGATGGTGCCTAAGCCAATGAAGGTTCATCGTGAGGAAGGAGTTTTCCCTTCCATATATCCATGCCATGAATTTATGAGAACCGCGGGAATCCTACAGGATTTCCAAACTATGATTACCAATGCGGGGTTGGAACACTTTGCTGAAGGTGAACCATTTCAATATGTTAAGCTAACCATGGCTTTTGTGTAGGACTTCAGGTTTACTTGGTCTTCATCTAACCCCATGGTCCATTACAAAATATACAACATACTTGTCAACTTGCCTTTTGCTGATTTATGTGCAGCAATTAGAGTACCTCAATGGGGATCTTGTGAGAAGATCAAGGAGAGGCCCAAGTTGCTTATGGATTTATATGCTGAGATTTGCCAAGGTTTCGACTTATCAAAGGAAAGTGGTAAAATTCGGAACATTCAGTTCCCAGCCATTAGATATTTTGCCTATTTCGTTACCAAGTGTGTTCTTGCTAGAAAGATTGGTAGGAAGTTATCCTCTTTTGATCTAGCTTTTATCGCAACTGCTTTGAATAGGAATAGATCATATAACTTGGGTGCTTTGATAGATTACCGTCTCACCACCAACCGCGAGAAGGGTGGAATTTGTGGAGGTCTCATTGCTTCTAGGTTGCTAGCTTTCCATGGTGTAGAGCCTCACCATTCATATTATCAGTTCCCTATAGAAAGGCTTGATCTTGAATCCATGATTCAGCATGGTTTTGTTTCCTTGGGGGCTAATGTGAGAAGTTTACCGTTTGAACTATCTTTTGCACAACATGGTTGGAGAGGGGGTAGGACTGAGAAAATAGTTTATTTGCTTGCACCTGCTTTATTTAACTTTGATAACAGGCAAGGATGGTCGCTCACGAGGAGGAAGGTGACACATATGTGGCTGAACTCTCCTAGCAAGAGGAGAATGTTGGAGAGGATGCCGAAGATGATTTGGTTCAGCCCTCCAACTTGGGAGAGTCTTCATACCAGCAGCACGCATTTGATTGGGGCGCGTCTTCTTCTTCATCGCAGGCGCCTGACTACGATCATTCCTATGATGACCCACCAGCTTGGGGTTACTACCCGCGCTATTGAGCCCCACTTAGGCAAAAAGCCTAAGCTTGGGGGGAGGTATATCGACATCACACTCATTTATATATCATGTTCGGTCGGTTCTTTGTATATCCATTGTTTCGCTTTCTTTTTGGTTTTTGTTGCTTCTTTCTCAAAAACACAAAAATACCAAAAATATTTTCGTTGTTTCTCTTGGTTTGTTTCTTTGCCTTTTGGTTTTGGTTTGCCTTAAAAGAAAAAATCCAAAAAGATTTTGCTTTGTGTGTTTCTTTTGCTTTGTTTGCCTCTTGTTTGGTTTTTCTTTGTTTGCTTTATTTAAAAAATCGAAAACACCAAAAGTATTTGTTGTTCTTCTTTTGTTTTGTGAGTTCTTTGCAGGATTTAGCTGTCTTTAGTGAAGTTTGGTTTCATGTTATTATTCAAGTCACACAAGTGAAGGGTAATAATGAAGATTAAGACAACTCGAGGAGTGGTAAGAGGTTGGTAACGAACTCTATTTGTTTTCATTTTTGTACATATACTCATCATTGTGAGCACTCTTAGCCTGTTTGTGTAAGGCGTATGTCATTATGCATGCTTTGTAGTTCTTGCTTTCTTGTGATTAGCCCTAGCTTGCTAATAGTTTGTAGCATGTCATATGAATGTTTTCTTGCATTTTTTTATTCATACTTTGGCATGACATTGTGGTATCCTCCTCTGTGAATCGACTTGGCACATGCTCACGCATGCATATGACTAATCAATAGTCAGTAAGCTTTGATGATTTATTTTGCCTCAAAGTTCTTGTATCACTTTTATGCCATAATTAGTCATGTTTTGTTGCAAGAATGATTATGGCAGTTATTGCTCTCTCGTTTGTCGCTCCCTTTCTATTGCTAGCCTTCACTTGCACTGAGTAAACTCCACCTGTGCTTCCAACTGCCCAAAACCAATATTGCCAACAGTGTCCACCATACCTACCTATTAGCATCATTTGCTATTTCAGTGCATATTCTATATGCCATGTTTTCTTCCAAAATAAAATGTTTGTCTGTTTTGAGAAAGTTAGTTAGTAAAGCTCTCACGAACTTGATGGCACACTTTATTCCTTGCGCTTAATAATCCTGAACCATTGTGACATGTCCATGAAAGTTATATGCTTGCAAATTATATGCTAGGAGTCAGCAGAACCGTGCTGTCACGGGGAACGTTTTCGACACTTTTTGGATATCTCATCCAGTTGATACCTTACTCTTTTGTTTGCGGATGTCGACGATGTGAAATAAAAGGAGAGCTTGTGAGTTCATGGAGTCTATACATTGTGTTAGAGAAACGCCTGGGCCGCTAGCCTAGGCCATGCCTAATCATGGTGGAAACTTGTAGCATCACCATAATGAGCATTTATGAAGCATCCTCAATAAAAAGCTATACACATAGTAAATAAAAATATCACTGAGATGCTCATTGTCTCCTTGCCTTGTCATTTTGATCATGGGATTGCTCCTGTATCATGTGCAAGGGATATCCCGTTGGCGGTTCTCTATGATATGCATGTATTTACAATGACAAGAACTTACAGGTAACCAAAGTTAAGTAGCATGCGGAGCGGACCTCGTACTCAAGGGACTTGGGATTTCCAGTGTATGTTCTGTCAAGCATATGATTCTGAGTGGACCTCACTTTCACCTTAACCACATGAAGATGCCTATGATAGGGACAATGAGAGCTCAAAGATAATGAGTACCTTCCTTTCAGCATTTGGGAAGCCCTTCAAACCTTTCAAAACTGTTTTCACCACCTTGTTGAGTCACCACCTATTCTATGAACACCTTCTTGAGAGCATAGTTGTCATTCTTGTGTTTGTTCCAAAACTTGGTTAATTATGTCATGACTTTGATGCTTATATCTCTGATATATTTATCTCTAGTCTTCACTTGAACTTCAGAGGTGTCTTGGCATTTATATTGTGCTCTTCAAACAAAGGCAAGCGAGATACTACTCTATCATACCTTATTATGAGCATTGCAATGTTGCTTATGTTTATGTTTCTTGCTACTTATTATTGAGTTGGTTTCTCTTCATAGCTTGCAATGACTATTGAGTAGACTTAGTTGCATACCTCTTATTATGAATTGTCTAAGCATCTACTCCCGTGCTGAGAATATTTACATTATATGAAGCAAATGTGTTCGTGAAAGTTCTTTATCGCACTCAGTTTTCAACTGAATTTCTTGAGGACAAGCAATAAGCTAAGCTTGGGGGAGTTGATACGTCCAAAACGTATCTACTTTCTTGAACACTTTGCTATTGTTTCTCCTCTAAACTTATGTGATTTAGATACAACTAATACGGACTGACGCTGTTTTTAGCAGAATTACCTTGGTGTCTAGTTTTTGTGCAGAAAATCAACTATCAGGAAAAATCCCGGAAAATATGCCAAAAATTATATTTCACCGGAAGATCCATGGAGCCAGAAGACGAGATGGAGAAGGGGCCTGGGGGGGCCATACCCATGCTAGGCGCGGGCCCACCACTGGCCGCGCCTGGGGGTGCAGCCACCCCAGGCACCCCCTCGGCCTTCCTCTGCGCATATAAGTTGCCTTTCGACCTAAAAACCGAGGGGGGTTCGATAGTTTTCCAGAAATAGTTCTGCTACATCGCCGCCACCAGAAACCAAGATTCGGATCCAGAAACTCCGTTCTGGCACCCTGTCGGGACGGGGAATTTGAAGAGGATCATCACCATCGTCATCACCAACGCATCTCCATCAACCATCCATGTTTCCCACATCCATGAGTGAGTAATCCCCGCTGTAGGCTTGGGGATGGTAGGGATTGGATGAGTTCTATCATGTAATCGAATAAGATTGTTAGGACATAGTGCCTAGTATCTCTATTAGTGCTATTTGACTTTGTTGCAACTTGTTGTGCTTAATGCTTGTCACTATGTCCCGAGTGCCATGATCTCAGATCTGAACTTATTATTGAATCATTATGATAGTATTGTTTGTGGTCTTATCTGCAAGTTGTGTACACATATCATTGTCCGGATCCAAAGGCCCCAAAGTGACAATAATTGGGACAACCGGAGGGGATGGTTGTGGTGTGAGGATCACATGTGTTCACGGAGTGTTAATGCTTTGCTCCGGTGCTCTATTAAAAGGAGCACCTTAATTGCTAGTAGTTCCCTAGAGGCCTCGCTGCCACGGGCTGGCTGGACAGAATATGTTGTGCAAGTTCTCATTATGAGCATGTATGACTATATATGGAGCACATGACTAGGATTGTTTAGTACTTGGATGCTTGTTATTATTTGTCTGCAATGCCCTAGATCTTGAAGTTACATGTTTGGACTCGTCCATGCAACGCCCGTCCATCCATCCCTATGCCTATCGCACTCGAATCCCACTGTTCACTGTTACTATTACTATTGCTCTTGTTCCACTGTTGCTGTTGCTTTGATGTTGCTACTACAAACTGTTGCTACTGATAAACTTCTGTGAGCAAGAACAATTTCCAGGTGTAGCTGAATTGACAACTCAGTTGTTCAGGCTTGCAAGTATTCTTTGGCTCTCCATGTGTCGAATCAATAAATTGGGTAATACTACCCGCAAAGACTGTTGCGACCCCCTACACTTGTGGGTCGTCATGGATGCCTCCGGAACATTTTCCGGCGCTGCGCAACTCAGCACATATAGCAAAGGTTCGTTAACCTTATCAAAGTTCTATTGTCCTGCCACTTAACTTCTGCGAAAAAATTCTTTTTCAAGAAACTTCACATTTCAAGCGAGAGACCCTTTTGTCCTCGGTGTTATGGAGGAATACCCAATGGTTATTCAAAATAACCTACAAAGACATGATCATCCGACTTTGGTTGTAAACATCTTACTTATGCTTAGCATAAAAAATTTAAGAAAGGACAATTTGGGTTTTACCCCAAACCATAACTTACACGGTGTCATTTCAGCGGATCAAGATGGAGCTATTTTCAGTGTAAAATCGGCAGTCTCTAAAGCTTTAATCTTTTAAAAAATAATGGCAGTTTTATAAATAACACCTTTGATCCAACCATGTCAAACAAGGTTTCATTACAAATCTCAAACACTCCATATTCCTATGGTATTTCGCGAGATGTAAATCTAGGTGTTTTGCTAAACTTGCAACTCAAATAAATCCCTTTATGATAAAATCATAAATCATTTATTTTCTTGTTACACTTGCAACTCAAATAAATCCCTTTATGATAAAATCATAAATCATTTATTTTCTTGTTACAATGATTTTCCACTTCATCTTGAAAGTCTTCGAATGTTTTCAAATATTTCATACTTCTTTCTCATTAAGTGAATATTCAATCAAATTTCCGGAGAAATCATATTAAGTTGAAATCCATTGCTTACGACCACACATAATGGACTACATACATCGATATGTATAAATTCCAATAATTTAGTCGATCATTCTTCTTTGGCCTTTGAACAAAGTTTTAATTATCTCGAGGAAAGTCTCACAAGCGTCATTTGATCAAATCAAAGACTCCAAAAATCCAAGAAAATGGAGTTTCTTCATGTTTTATTTCCAATATAATTTAAACGGTGATGTCACTTTGTAAGTGATCTTTCAATCATTTGTCTTACGACATTTTAGCATTAGGTTTTATGGATGTGATTTATCCAACTAGATTTGTAAATCATCCATCTTATATGGAATACGGTAATTATTTGAACAATCTTTGTTCTCATAATACATGATTTAAATAACTATTATTAAAACAAATCTTGAAGGCAAGCTTTGATGTCAACGAGAAATACAAACAACGGTTTGTTTGTTTTCGATGAACATCAACACATATTCTCTTGCTAGTTACTTAGGCCATTGTGGTTCATGAATTGCTTCGTTCTGTATGAAATTTCATACCAACCAATTCAGTATTCAATACCTAAGAACCACATTGTTTAACAAGCAAAGAATACAACCATAACATGTATATCATCTATATACCCAAACTGGATATTTCCGGTCTTTTCTTTTATGCCAAATATATTTTATAAATTCTCTTTCAGCATTTCATTTCCTTTTGAAAGAATCTATCAACATCAAAAGTGGCGCCATATACATGGCACATAGTCCAAAGCGTGTATATTCAAATACTAATGCCTTTGGACTTGCACTTTGAAGTGGATCACCATCATCAAATGATTGGCGTTCTTTCAAAATCCATTCTTTAGTAATCTTTTAGTGTAGTAAACACTTTACATACATCTTCTATTCATCCTTATCATGACGACTTTCATAATCAAGATAATGTATCTTATAAAGGAGAATCGTGAGTATAACGTTACTTTCCAAAACCCTATTGGATGATTAGGATGTCTAGAATCTCCAACCTTCATAAATTCTCATCCAATATGAGAACATATATTATTCTATCATATTGCAACCAAAACATTGTTTCAGATATCGTTATATCTTCCACACATTATGGTTTCTGAAACAATTCTTTCAGCTCCTAGATAATCTCGATATTTAAATCAAGAATCATGGAGGCAAACATGATAATTTAGATACTAACACTAGAATTGTCACTCTCAACTTAATACTAATTATTAAACTTCACGGAGTAAACAGAGTTTGCTGAAAGTTTGCGATAGGACTTTAAACTTTTAGATTGACACTCAACACAATACGATACCAGTTCATAAAGTAAATATCCAGAATTCTATAGTTTTGTTCTCTTAATTACAACTAATCATAAGGCGGTGAACGAATGCCAATTGACTACAACAAATTATGCAAATTCACTTTGATTTAATTTATGATAAATTGAGTTTTACTAATCCAAATTAGAAATGAACACCCACTCAAAAACGACATCCCTCGTGTATTTTTGGTGATTACATGAACCAAATCCACTACACCAAATCCGGTCATCACGTGAGTCGGTGTATCTTCAAAGGCGAGCATCCATATGGTCATCATATCAAAATAAATGACTCATGCTTAACCTTTCGGTCCGTGTTCCGAGGCCATGTCTGCACATGCTAGGCTCGCCAAGTAAGACCCTTAGTATTCGCGTGTGTAAAACTGTCTTACACCCGAGATATGCTCGTGGATTCAAGTACACCCGATCATCACGTGATGTCTTGAAGCGACGAAACATTGTCGGTGCATACTTAAGGAAGAACACATTTTTATCTTGATATCTAAATGAGGGATCATCTTATTATTCTAATAAAACGCCAAACTAGCAATATAAGATGCAACAAAACATCTTATGTGAAAAATGAAATTATATGGTTCTTGCACTTGATCTCCATCATGTGCATCATGGTATGATTGTCATCATTCCTCTATGTGTAAGGCCAAGGTCTATGGAACTTACACGTTATGTGTGTTGTAAGAGTATTGACTTATACTTTTACTTACAACATCACCATATCATGACACTAGCCCAGCAACAATCTAAACTAGACGCTTCTAATTTATCCATTGCAAGTTTTACGTGGCTTAGGGCTTTCAAAGATAGAACCGTTCTTACCTACGAACATGAACCACAACAAGGATAACCAAATTATTGACAACTTGTTGCAAATTAGATATTGACTATAGTAGGAGAGACAGACACCCGCTAGCCACTTATGCAAAACTAGTTGCATGTCAAGCATGGAACATGTCTCATGTGTGAGGACATGTAAAGTTTGTCCGGGCCGCTTCATCCCACTATGCCAACAATATCCAAAATACAACTAAGAAGCAATAACATGGCCATCAGCACCCACATACTCATATGTGTACTACCCGTGCAAAGCATCTACGCATAGATCCGGCTCTGATACCACTGTAGGGTTCGCGGCATAGAAAACAAAAAAATTCCTACGATGGGAACAATTAAGTACCAAGATCTATCTACTAGATATAAGCAACAGGTGGATATACATCCATAGAATACATACCCTCGAAGACCGAATAGCGTTATCGAGGTTGTACTCGTGGATGATGTATTCGAACGCGTGTCGATCTCAAGATCGTGATGAAGTCCATCTGGTCCAGCCGGTCTAGCACCATCAAGTCTAGCACCGCAAAGAAATGGTGCATCCGTGATCGCACACACGTTCGGGTACCCCGACAACCTCTATGCCCTTGCTCTAGCGAATCAGCGGAAGCAACAAATCCTTCCAGAAAAAGCCATCGGGAACATGTATCTCGCTGATCCGAGACCATGGGGGAATTCTAAAGGGGGAGAGACATCCTTTACGAGGAGGTGTGAGTGAGAAGTGAGAGGAGGGGCTCCTTTTATAGGAGGAGGGGGCAGCCCACTATCCATGTCCAGCGGCCAAGCTGGTGCCCCCACCTCTTCCTCCATTCATGTGAGTGGAGCTCCCACTCACACAAATGCCCCTCCATTTCCTCCACTCAAAATCCCACTCAAGTCCCATTAAATTTCCACCAAATTTAATGCAATATCTCATTAAATAAAACTCTTTTATTTATATATTCATAATTTTGTTAATTACTTTAATTAACAAACATTCACATAAAACCCCTTGCTAGTATTCAATTTCACATGCAGAACCAGTTTTAGCAATTTCAACCGAAACGATTCCGGTGTCTAGTGAAATAAATTCATGCGCTTTCTTTTTCTTTCTCTGACATATCATTTGCTCTGAATGGTGTTATTATCCCTTAAGCGTGTCACCCTAAGGTTCATGAATAATGTAGACATAATCGAGACCCCTCTCCGATCAATAATCAGCAGCGGGACCTAGAGATCTGTACTGACTTCCACATATTCAACGATGACTTCTGTGATCGTGTGAACCTTATACGCATGTAACTCAATCCCTTTGTCTCGCGATATATTACATGTCTGAGATTCGATCATCGGTATCTCCATACCTAGTTTAATCTTGTTACCGACATGTACTCTTTTCTCATTCCCGTGATATAACATTCTAGTGATCAAATCACTTGCTTGCAAGATAACTAATGTGATATCACCGAGAGGGCCCAGAGTATATCTCTCTGTCATCAGGATGGAAAATTTCCACTCTTGATCCATGAGCCTCAACATAACACCATCGTAGCACTGAACCCATCTTTATAGTTACCCTGTTATGGTGTGACGTTTGATGTTATCAAGATACTCTTCCGGTGTTAGTGATTGACATGATCTCATGGTCTAAGGACTAAGATTACTTCATATGATGTTATAGCAATATAAACACAATGACCTTGATCGTAATGCTATACT
Organism: Avena longiglumis; assembly: GCA_030063025.1. Lineage (NCBI taxonomy): Eukaryota > Viridiplantae > Streptophyta > Magnoliopsida > Poales > Poaceae > Avena > Avena longiglumis. The sequence goes on along the minus strand of CP125979.1, from coordinate 244,128,505 downwards.
TCGGATGAATGTTCATCACATCATAACAACAATGTTGTGATCTCGTTATCAACAACATCCAATGTCCATGATCGGGAAACCTTTGGTCGTCTTGTTAATCAATGAGCTGGTTTATAAGAGAGGCATCACTAGGAACTTTATTTTTGTTCATTAAACACACATGTATTAACGTTTCCGTATTAATACAATTATAGCATGCAAAATAAACATTTATCATAAATAAGGAATAGGATAATAACCACTTTTATTATTGCCTCTCAGGCATATTAACTTCAAAAAATGCGCCTTCGGCGTCCCATCTGGCAGCTACTCGGCTACTTCATATCCCAGCGGGGGATCGATGCGAATCCGAAGAAAATTAGGGCCATATTGGCCATGAGAAGCGAAAGAACCTCAAAGGTGTCCAGCAGCTGGCCGGGCGGATCGCGGCACTGAGTACATTCATCAGCCGCATGGGCGAGAAGGCCCTACCCTTCTACCAGCTTCTGCGCAAGGCAGACAAGTTCGAGTGGACACCCAAAGCAGACAATGCATTCGAGGACCTCAAGCGGTTGCTCTCCACCTCACATGTCCTGGTCACACCAAAGGAACGAGAGCCTTTGCTGCTATACATCGCAGCTACGCATCAGGTGGTAAGCACCGTACTTGTGGTCGAATGACCCGAATATGGCAAGACCCATGGGGTCCAACGCCCAATCTACTACCTCAGCGAGGTACTGAATACAACAAAGCAGAGGTACCCTCACTACCAGAAGCTCACCTATGGCGTATTCATGACGGCTTGTTGGCTGAGCCACTACTTCCAGGAGCATCAGATCATGGTCGTCAACGACGCCCCACTGTCCAACATCCTGAACAACCTCGAAGCCACGGGACGCGTAGCCTTGTGGGGCATCGAGTTGTCCCCTCTGGATATAATCTACGAGCGGCGCAAGGCCATCAAATCTCAGGTCCTCCCTGACTTTCTCATCCACTGGATGGAACTCCAGCTGTCGGACACTCTGGACATGTCGAAATCATGGACGATGCACTTCGACAGCTCCAAGCACGAGGCTGGAGCAGGGGCCGGCGTCATACTGATGTCCCCTCAAGGCGACAAGATGAAATACGTCCTTCGGATGAAATTTCGCGCCTCCAACAACGAGACCGAATACGAGGCCCTCATCCACGGCATGAAGATGGCCAAGATCTATGGTGCAACACGCCTCGTCCTCTATGGTGACTTGAACCTTGTCGTCCAGCAGACGATGAACGAGTGCGACGCTCACAGCGCCAACATGACCGCATACCGCGCGCTCCATAACTCACTCGAAGGGGGCTTCGACAGTTGCAAGCTTCGGCACGTCAGAAGGGAAAGCAACGAAGAAGCCAATAGACTCGCCAACATAGGCTCCACCTACGCACGGGTGCCACCAGGTGTGTTCCTCGAACAAATCTGTGTACCCTCTATCAAGAGAAAATTCGCAAAGGGTTCAATCGAAGAAGCAGAGCACTCGGGGGCTGCACCACCCGAAGGACAGGAGGGACCCGAAAAGCTCGACACCGAGGCTGAGCTGGTCAGCCTGATGCAGGTCATGGCGTTTGAAGAGACATGGACGCAGCCGTACCTTCGGTACCTAATAAACAATGAACTGCCCAATGACCCGACAGATGCCGGACTCATATCTCGTCGATCAAAAGCCTTCACCATAATCAACGGCGAGCTGTACAAGCATAGAATTTCGGGTGTGCTCCAATGGTGCGTCACCATCGGTGATGGCAAAAGCATCCTCTAGGACATCCAGAAGGGTATCTGCATCCACCACGCAGGCAGCCGTGCCCTAGTCGCCAAAGCTCTACGAGTTGGCTTCTACTAGCCAACAGCCATGAACGACACCAAAGATATCGTCCAGAGATGCAACGCCTGTTAGAGATTCGCGGATAAGCCACACGCACCAGGATCCGAGCTAAGTCCCATACTGTTGGTCTGGCCCTTCGCCCAATGGGGCCTCAACATGATAGGCAAACTGCCAAAGTCCTCACCGGGAGGTCACGTTTTCCTCCTGGTCGCAGTCGACAAGTTCACCAAGTGGATCGAGGCAATGCCCGTCACCAACCAAAGCGACAAAACTTCCGTCAAGTTCTTCGTGTCCATTGTATACAGATTCGGCGTGCCTCACAGCATCATCACAGACAATGGCTCGGACTTCATCTCGAAGGAATTTCATGCCTTCTACGGGAACCTCGGCATCGACATATCCTACGCCTCCGTGGCGCACCCGTAGACCAATGGAAAAGTTGAAAAGGCCAACGGTCTCATAGGGAATGACATCAAGAAGCTCATGTTGTGCCCACTCGAAAGGCTTGCGGGGGCCTGGGAAGATGAGCTACCCTCTGTTCTCTGGAGCCTGCGTACAACACCAAACAGCTCAACCGGCTAAACGCCCTTCTTCATGGTGCATGGAGCTGAAGCCATGCTTCCTGTCGAGGTACGCCACAAGGCCCCAAGGGTCGTCACCTACAGCGAAGCCGAATCATCAGCCGCACTCGAAGACGTCGTCGATACACTCGACGAGGCACGCGACATCTCCATGGCTCGCTTAGCGGTCTACCAGCAGAGCCTCCGCAACTACCACAGTCACCAGCCGCGCCCAAGGTCCTTCGTTGAAGGACACCTCGTCATGCGACTCAAGAAAGAACGTCCCAAAAAGCTCGAGTCACCCTGGGAAGGACCCTACATCGTCACCAAAGTCATCCCAGGTGGCGCCTATCGCCTCATGGACGTCGCATCAGGAGTCGAATACTCCAACCCCTAGAACGTCGCACAATTGCGGCGCTTCTACCCCTAGTTACCCTTTACTTTCAATAAGGCTACTCATCCGAACAATGTACCTCATAATTTGCTATGAATAAAAGCTAAGTTCCTTGGCCCAAATACCTTTTTCTTTGCATTACTTATTGCTAAAACACGCTTGGGTGCTACGTCTCACCCAACGACGTCATCGAAAAAAACACGCCAAATCAAAATCCAGCACGTTCACCAACGCGACTACGCAAACCGAAAAAAAACACAATCCAAAATCCAAACCCGGGCTAACAAAAGGGACATGCAAACTACAGAGCATCACGTGCCAATATACACATAACACTTTACAAAGGGCACTACGAGCCCACTCGAATAAATACAAATTTTACATTACGTTTTTCTTTACAGAATCTACCTATTCTGGAGCATTACGTTCGCCCGCTGCTCGAACAGATCTACGATCAACTCAGCATGCTACGCCACAGCCGCATAATGTGGGCGCATGTCCCATAGTCTGCCATCTGGTCGAAGGGGCGGCCCAATCGCCACCTACGCAAGATTGAAATCACGGCGAGGCAACCGAACGAGCGACAAGGCAGCTTTCACCCCAGCAATCAGTTGATGCCCAACTCTCTGACGTGGCCTACATCCCGAAATTTCTATGGTGACTTGAACCTTGTCGTCCAGAAGACGATGAATGAGTGCGACGCTCACAGCGCCAACATGACCGCATACCACGCGCTCCATAACTCACTCGAAGGGGATTTCGACAGTTGCGAGCTTTGGCACGTCGGAAAGGAAAGCAATGAAGAAGCCAATAGACTCGCCAACATCGGCTCCACTTGCGCACGGGTGCCACCAGGTGTGTTCCTCGAACAAATCTGCGTACCCTCTATCAAGAGAAAATTCACAAAGGGTTCAACCGAAGAAGCAGAGCACTCGGGGGCTGCACCACCCGAAGGACAGGAGGGACGCGAAAAGCTCGACACCGAGGCTGAGCTGGTCAGCCTGATGCAAGTCATGGCGGTTGAAGAGACATGGATGCAGCCGTACCTTCGGTACCTAATAAACAATGAACTTCCCAATGACCCGATAGATGCCCGACGCATATCTCGCCGATCAAAAGCCTTCACCATAATCAACGGCGAGCTGTACAAGCATAGAATTTCGGGTGTGCTCCAAGGTGCATCACCATCGGTGATGGCAAAAGCATCCTCTAGGACATCCAGAAGGGTATCTGCGGCCAGCACGCAGGCTACCATGCCCTAATCGCCAAAGCTCTACGAGCTGGGTTCTACGAGCCAACAGCCATGAAAATGACGCCAAGGATATCGTACAGAGATGCCACGCCTGTTAGAGATTCGCGGATAAGCCGCACGCACCAGGATCCGAGCTAAGTCCCATACTGTTGGCCTGGCCCTTCACCCAATGGGGCCTCAACATGATAGGCAAACTGCCAAAGTCCTCACCGGGAGGTCACGTTTTCCTCCTGGTCGCAGTCAACAAGTTCACCAAGTGGATCGAGGCAATGCCCGTCACCAACCAAAGCGGGGAAACTTCTGTGAAATTCTTCGTGACCATTGTATACAGATTCAGCGTGCCTCACAGCATCATCAAATACAATGGCTCAGACTTCATCTCGAAGGAATTTCAAGCCTTCTGCGGGAACCTCGGCATAGACATATCCTAAGCCTCCGTGGCGCACTCGTAGACCAATGGACAAGTTGAAAAGGCCAACCGTCTCATAGGGAATGACATCAAGAAGCGCTTATTGTGCCCACTCGAAAGGCTTGCGGGATCCTGGAAGATGAGCTACCCTCCGTTCTCTGGAGCCTGCGTACAACACCAAACAGCTCAACCGGCTAAACGCCCTTCTTCATGGTGCATGGAGCTGAAGCCATGCTGCCTGTCCAGGTACGCCACAAGGCCCCAAGGGTCGTCACCTACTGCGAAGCCAAATCATCAGCCGCACTCGAAGACGCCGTCGATACACTCGACGAGGCACGCGACATCTCCATGGCTCGCTTAGCGGTCTACCAGCAGAGCCTCCGCAACTACCATAGTCACCGGCTGCGCCCAAGGTCCTTCGTTGAAGGAGACCTCGTCATGCGACTCAAGCAAGAACGTCCCAAAAAGCTCGAGTCACCCTGGGAAGGACCCTACATCGTCACCGAAGTCATCCCAGGTGGCGCCTATCGCCTCATGGACGACGCATCAGGAGTCGAATACTCCAACCCCTAGAACGTCGCACAACTGCGGCACTTCTACCCCTAGTTACCCTTTACTTTCAATAAGGCTACTCAGCCGAATAATGTACCTCATCGTTTGCTATGAATAAAAGCTAAGTTCCTTGGCCCAAATATCTTTTCTTTACATTACTTATCGCTAAAACACGCTCGGGTGCTACGTCTCACCCAACGACTACGTCAACTGAAAACAAACGCATACAATCCAAGTAGCTAACCACGTCGGGCTAACAAAAGGGACATGCAAACTACAGAGCATCACGTGCCAATATACACATAACACTTTACAAAGGGCACTACGAGCCCACTCGAATAAATACAAATTTTACATTACATTTTTCTTTACAGAATCTACCTATTCTGGAGCATTACGTTCGCCCGCTGCTCGAACAGATCTACGATCAACTCAGCATGCTGCGCCACAGCCGCATAATGTGGGCGCATGTCCCATAGTCTGCCATCTGGTCGAAGGGGCGGCCCAATCGCCTCCTCCGCAAGATTGAAATCACGGCGATGCAACCGAACAAGCGACAAGGCAGCTTTCACCCCAGCAATCAGTTGATGCCCAACTCTCTGACGTGGCCTACATCCCGAAATTTCTATGGTGACTCGAACCTTGTCGTCCAGCAGACGATGAACGAGTGCGACGCTCACGGCGCCAACATGACCGCGTACTGCGCGCTCCATAACTCACTCGAAGGGGACTTCGACAGTTGCGAGCTTCGACACGTCGGAAGGGAAAGCAACGAAGAAGCCAATAGACTCGCCAACATCGGCTCCACCTGCGCACGGGTGCCACCAGGTGTGTTCCTCGAACAAATCTGCATACCCTCTATCAAGAGAAAATTCACAAAGGGTTCAACCGAAGAAGCAGAGCACTCGGGGGCTGCACCACCGAAGGACAGGAGGGACCCGAAAAGTTCGACACCGAGGCTGAGCTGGTCGGCCTGATGCAGGTCATGGCGGTTGAAGAGACATGGACGCAGCCGTACCTTCGGTACCTAATAAACAATGAACTTCCCAATGACCCGATAGATGCCCGACGCATATCTCGCCGATCAAAAGCCTTCACCATAATCAACGGCGAGCTGTACAAGCATAGAATTTCGGGTGTGCTCCAAGGTGCATCACCATCGGTGATGGCAAAAGCATCCTCTAGGACATCCAGAAGGGTATCTGCGGCCACCACGCAGGCAGCCGTGCCCTAGTCGCCAAAGCTCTACGAGCTAGGTTCTACTAGCCAACAACCATGAACGATGCCAAGGATATCGTCCAGAGATGCAACGCCTGTTAGAGATTCGCGGATAAGCCGCACGCACCAGGATCTGAGCTAAGTCCCATATTGTTGGCATGGACCTTCGCCCAATGGGGCCTCAACATGATAGGCAAACTGCCAAAGTCCTCACCGGAAGGTCACGTTTTCCTCCTGGTCGCAGTCGACAAGTTCACCAAGTGGATTGAGGCAATGCCCGTCACCAACCATAGCGGCAAAACTTCCGTCAAGTTCTTCGTGACCATTGTATACAGATTCGATGTGCCTCACATTATCATCACATACAATGGCTCGGACTTCATCTCGAAGGAATTTTGAGCCTTCTGTGGGAACCTCGGCATCGACATATCCTACGCCTCCGTGGCGCACCCGTAGACCAATGGACAAGTTGAAAAGGCCAACAGTCTCATAGGGAATGACATCAAGAAGCGCATGTTGTGCACAATCGAAAGGCTTGCGGGAGCCTGGGAAGATGAGCTACCCTCCGTTCTCTGGAGCCTGCGTACAACACCAAACAGCTCAACCGGCTAAACGTCCTTCTTCATGGAGCATGGAGCTGAAGCCATGGTGCATGGAGCTGAAGCCATGCTGCCTGTCGAGGTACGTCACAAGGCCCCAAGGATCGTCACCTACAGCGAAGCCGAATCATCAGCCGCACTCGAAGCCGCACTCAAAGACGCCGTCGATACACTCGACGAGGCACGCGACATCTCCATGGCTCGCTTAGCGGTCTACCAGCAGAGCCTCCGCAACTACCACAGTCATCGGCTGCGCCCAAGGTCCTTCGTTGAAGGAGACCTCGTCATGAGACTCAAGCAAGAACATCCCAAAAAGCTCGAGTCACCCTGGGAAGGACCCTACATCATCACCGAAGTCATCCCAGGTGGCGCATCAGGAGTCGAATACTCCAACCCCTAGAACGTCGCACAACTGCGACGCTTCTACCCCTAGTTACCCTTTACTTTCAATAAGGCTACTCAGCCGAACAATGTACCTCCTCGTTTGCTATGAATAAAAGATAAGTTCCTTGGCCCAAATATCTTTTTCTTTACATTACTTATCGCTAAAACACGCTCGGGTGCTACGTCTCACCCAATTACTACGTCAACTGAAAACAAACGCATACAATCCAAGTAGTTGATCACGTCGGGCTAACAAAAGGGACATGCAAACTACAGAGCATCACGTGCCAATATACACAGAACACTTTACAAAGGGCACTACGAGCCCACTCGAATAAATACAAATTTTACATTACGTTTTTCTTTACAGAATCTACCTATTCTAGAGCATTACGTTCGCCCGCTGCTCAAACATATCTACGATCAACTCAGCATGTTGCGCCACAGCCGCATAATGTGGGCGCATGTCCCATAGTCTGCCATCTGGTCGAAGGGGTGGCCCAATCGCCACCTCCACAAGATTAAAATCACGGCGATGCAACCGAACTAGCGACAAGGCAGCTTTCACCCCAGCAATCAGTTGATGCCACACCAACTCTCTGACGCGGCCTACATCCCGAAATTTCGCAAGAAGGCCCCAAACGGTGGAAGGCGCAGCATCCAAAGGAAACATGACGGCCCAAATGGCCGCCAGAGAATACCTCGCCTGCCTAAGCACCCGAAGAACCTGGTGCACGTGATCTTGCACCACTGCAAGGACGATGGCCCGATCGCGGTCCATCCAGAAGAAGCCACCAGCCTCCAGGTTCAGTTTCGTCAAGCAGTTCATCCCAATAGCAACGCGCTCCTTATATTCCCGCGAAACGAGATTGACATCTGCACCAAGCACAGAATGATATGGCATACAATTAGGGTGCACCCAAAAGAACATCGGCTGTCAAAGACTTACATTAAAGTTTCTCCCCCATCTGCCGCAACTCCCCAAGCAAGAACTCCTCCCTGGCCATGGCTCGCTTTGGACTTCCACACATCTGTGTGGCCTCGAATGTTAAGGATGTCCTTCTCCAAGCTACGGACACGATCGCGAAGAAAAGACAATTGCGACGCATCATCCAAAGATGGTCGCGGCTCAGGAGCAGTCGGAGTGACAACAGGAATCTCATCCGAAGGACCCTAAAGGCAAATAAATCAAGCATGAACATCACAACATTTCTGGCAGCAGCTCGAAAGATAAACTTATATACATCAATAAAGCCACCTCGTGGCATAGTTGGGCTTGTTCATCAGCAAAAGGTTACATAAGGAAGCAAAAACGGAAACTACATCATCTATATTACAAAGGCCTATGCTCCCGCATCCGGGTGGCCTTGGAGCCAGACTGCCTGCTCTTGAACTCCTGCTGCTGCTTCGCCGCGTAGTCAGCTAGGAGATCGATGAGCTTAGGCCCATAGTTCTTACAATGAGAGGCAAAGAGGGCGAAAGCTACATCCGAGCCATCTACGGCCGTCGGCATCCGGGACATGATTTGCGGCAAGTCCAGCTCCGCTCCGGACGCCGTCACCATGGCCATCCCGATGGAAGCGCCAAGGCCCTTCTACTTACACTTGTACTCCGTCGAGGCCTCCTCTGACAAGGCATCCGCAAGGGCGTCGACGTCGTCAAGGACAGCGCCCTTAGGGACGACCTCCTTGTAGAAGCGCGCGAGCACCTTCCTGGCCTTCTCCAAGGAGCCCGCAGTGGTGGCACAACGATCTTCGACCGCAGCGGTAGAATCACCCAAAGCATCTCCATGGTCCAGCGCATCATGATCAAACGTGATGCCTGAAGCATCTGAAATAAATAAGGAGAAAAACTCGAATGAGAAAGGACAAGCCGCATTCAAAAGAATACAAGACCCAAACAAGGCAAGGTAAACTCACCAGAAATGGCTTTGTCTGCAGCCATAAGCTTATCCACCATCTCCTTATTGCAGGCGGCCGCTGCAGCCACGAGCTGCTGCTCTTGATCGGCAGCCTCCTTCTGCAGGCGCTCCTTGGCTTCAGCAGCATCAGCTGCCCTCTTCTCCGCCTGGCCGAGGCTCTTTTCGAGATCGTTCATCCTTAGGAGCGCATCATTGTTTTCATCTGCAACATGAGGCAATACAGGATCAATACAAGAAAAGCCATGGAGCAGACGAACAAAAACCGGGGTGAAAACATCACGTACCTTAAAGATGTTGCAGGTTCGCCTCCAGCGCCAGGTGCTGCTGAATAAGGAGGTTGGCGCCATGCACAAAGGGCTACAGAGAAAACAGAAACACAAGTCGATAAATAAAGGGCTCGGGGGCTCCCCCAAAACGATCAACAGTGTCAAAACAAAAAAGGGCCTGGGGCCTCCCCCCATGGAGTACGCAACGTAATACTTACGTGTTTAGGTATGGACTCCGAAGGTTTGCGAGCTACCTTCTGAGTCACGACCGCCTGAGCCTCTCGCTTAGAGGAGTTCAGGCCATCATCCTCAGAGTCGGCCACCACCTGGGAATAGAAGCCGTTGGCTTCAACGCCGCCATAATATCTTGAGTGTACCCATTAAGGGACTCCTCCGAAGAGTTGCTGCAAGCAAAGATCAAATTCACATCACACTGAGACTACACAGACGAAAAATAGAAAAAGACTCAGGCAAAATAGCTTATGACTCAATGTCTAATAAGTTGAAGACGGGAGCCGCCTTCTCCTTCTTCTTCTTCTTCTTGGCCGGCGGCTGCAGAGCCACTGACCGAAGGGGCACAGCAGGATAAGGTGCAGACGATGCACCATCATCCTCACCATGCTGCTCAAGGAACGACAGGCCCCTTGGAGTTGGAGGGGTAGACGCATCTGAAGACTCACTCTGGGTGCGCTTTCGGGTCCGCCCTTTGCTCGGCTCGTGGGCGTCCGCCATAGGAGATTGCACCGGAGGAATTTCGGACTCGGAATCCACAACTTCATTGTCCGGCGCAACCGAAAACTTCTCAGGCAGAGGGGGCATCATGCCAGCCACCTTGAGATCATGCAAATCAAAGACGTAAAAGAACATGATTAGTGACACTAATCATAAGCAAATAGCACTCAAAAAAAGCGCAACGCGCATGACACAAGTCTCCACCTGAGGAACTGCATTTGCAGCACTGAAGGGGGCGGTCAAGGATTTCCCCGGAAGGTCCTCATCGGCCTTGTTCTTCAGCAGAGGCAGAAGGGATCTATCAAGATCACCCTTGGACAACTCCTCGGATGACCCTCGTCGGGTTGTTGCGGCCAGTATAGAGAAACATCGGATGCGCCCTCGCTTGGAGCGGCTGCACCCGACGCTTGAGGAAGTTGTGGATGATATCCAGACCATTGACCTCTTTCCTAGCCACCATCTGGAGCGCCTCCACGCGACGGTAGAGCCCCTCCACCTCCGTTGTTTCACCCTCCAAGATGTGGTTCTTCCATGATCTCTTCGGGACGATCTTCTAAGAGGAATCGAAAGGAGGGAGGCCAAAATCTTGTTCGTCCACCTTGGCATTGCAGATGTAAAACCACTTCTTTCGCCAGAACTGGACGGACTCGCACATAGAAAAGGAGAATAAAAGAAGAGAAGATCGAATAGAGATGATGCAGCCGCCGAGCGGATAGACTCCGTCGGTGCCATACTTCCTCTTCGCGGGATAGAGCTTCCGGAAGAGGCCAAAGTGCGGCTCGATACCAAGCCAGCACTCGTAAAGAGTAATGAAGCGGGCGATATGGAGGAGAGAATTGGGAGACATATGATGTAACTGAATTCCGTAAAATAAGAGGAGTCCACAAAGAAAATCATGAACAGGAAGGGAGAGGCCATGGATGACAAAGGCGTAAAACATGAGCCAAAAACCTTTGGTTGGGCGCGGGACTACCTCCTCGCCGGGGAGGATAGCATCCTCCTTGTTCTGGAGAATCAGCCCAGAATTGTGCAGCTTGCGCAAGTCCCCGTCACGCATCTCTGTGCGCTTCCACCCGCCGTTAGTGGCGCGGGCCATGGTGGCGATCTTCTTGCCGCCAGCGGCGGCGCTCAACCCAGCTCCGGCAGCGGTCTTCTTGGTCTTGCCCATCTTGTATCGGCGACAGTGGCGGTGTGCGCGCAAGAAGGAAGAGGGAAAACAGCGAAGAATATCCAGAGCACAGTGAAGGGCAGCGAAGCTCATGAAAATGGAGGCAATGGAGATGGACAAATCACAAAGGGTAAAAGAAAACCACTGTTTACTCACGGTATAAAAGGATGAAGATGACGCACAGGAGCCGTTGATCCATAAGCCCTAGCGCGCACGTCAAATCTAAGCCTACACGTGTGAACACTACACCAAACCGTCGCCAGCACTCCGTTTACTACATGCGGAAATCGAGAAGACGCCATAATTTTTGCTACGTCTGCGCGTGACTAGTCAACTTCAAGTCAGGCGGTAGGACCCACGATCGTCTCGTCGCATTATCTCTGTTGCCGCAGACGTTTGAGATCACCAATCGTTAGCACTAACGTCATCAACGCAAAGCCAGCAACGGCTTGAAGTTTTCGGCTGATCAATCAAGTACTTACTCGAATCTATGATTCGAAAAAATACTCGGGGTCTAATCCTATCAGGAGCGCTGGCCGCGCACCTGAGAAATGGCTAAGGTAACTACACCTTGCAAATATCTTCGAGTCCTACGTCTAGTCTGCGACTCCACTACGGACTCGGGGGCTACTCCCATAGGGAGGATTGGTTGAGCATCCGAAAAAATTGTGTCCTTCGGACCTAAGCTAAAAACGACAGAACTAAAGTCTCTGCTCGAGTCTACGACTCGAACAGACACTCGGGGCTACTCCCATAGGGAGCGTTGGCCGTGCACCCTATGAATTCTTCGACTGCGATCCTTCGGATCAAATACGACAAAATCTTTTTGGCAACTTTGCCCAAACCAATGCTAAGTGAGAACCATTCTCCTTGGCCACCCGATACACCTCCGCGGTGATAAAATTTCGTATGATGTGTCTGCGACGCAAAGATAAGCCCTACGGGTATCATCTGATGGCCTGATAACGCACCTGACTGCGCTCTACCAGTAAATTTCTGTGTCAACAGGCACGATGAAAATCCCGATGGAAGCATTGGGTATATCACTTAAAAATCACTGGGATTCGACTCATGTAAGTCCATAATGGCCTGAGTCGAATCACACCAGCAATCGTTCCAAATTCGAGTCCGGGGACTCGAGTTTGATGAAGATCATGTTGTTTTGTCCTATGATAGTTAAATGGCCCTGATCCGTCGGGTGAGCTAGGCACACGCATCAACAATCCCTATGAACTAAAACATTTCTCTTTAAAGTAAATAGGTTCCACTGCACCCGAAATATTGAAGAGTCCTCAGCTGAATCTACGATTCAACTGAACACTCGGGGGCTACTGACATGGATATACCCCACGGGTACACGACATTGGTATACCTGGTACGATCCAAGGAAGGCCCACGTCAAGACACACGTCCCATGAAGACTTCGGGTGGCCCAAGCCCATGACATTTTTGACTCCTTGGAGGACAAGTCTAGGTTAGATAGAGGGTACTACGAGAAGGATCTCTTCCACCATCGCATACACACCTCCATGCCATATTGCATCTATGTGCCCCTATAATCTGCGGTTCCGCCGTAATCAAGAGCAGACAAGCAGGAGTAGGGTTTTCCCTCCGGGGGCCTGAACCTGGGTAAATATCGTGTCCCGTGTTGCTTGTCTGTTAACCGTTTCGTGATCTCCAGCATCCCCATCTTCTCCAAAATCCAAGTCCATAACAATGGGCATTGACGAAATCAACCCTCGTCGGTGCCTACTAAGGATGAACACTTTATAAATTGATATTTTGTGAGAGGGATCATCTTATAATGCTACCGTCGAGAACTAAGAAATACAAGATGCATAAAAGGATTACATCACATGCAATTCAAAACATGTGATATGATATGGCCTTTATTCTTGTGCTTCCGATCTCCATCTTCAAGCATGAACATGATCTCCATCATCATCGGCGTGGCATCAGCGTCAATGGCACCGCTCTATGGTTGTTTTCCACCAGCATCAACTATTACAACTACTTTGAATAATAGAGACGCAGGTCTTAACAAAATTAAAAAACAACCATAAGGCTCCTGCCGGTTGCCGACTTACAATAAGGAACATTTCATACATCATATATAATCACAATCATGGCCATATCACATCACAGCACACCCCTACAAAACAAAGTTAGACGCCTCTAATTTTCTTTGCATGTTTTACGTGGTTTGGGGCTTTCAATAAGTGTCGTTCTAACTTACGAACAAGAACCACAGTGTTGATACTGGTATTATCAATCACCTGTTGTAAATTGAATCTTCACTATGTTGGGAGAAACAGGCACCCGCAAAGCCACTTATGCAATACAAGTTGCATGTCAAGCAAGGTTAGTCTGGGTCGCTTCATCCCATCATCCCGCAAGATGCAAAGTACACAAGAAGCAATCGACAACAAAAGCATCAATGCCCACAATGACCATTGTGTTCTACTTGTGCAACAGATCTACATATAGACTGGCTCGGATACAACTGTAGGGGTTTGTAGCATGGAAAAAAATTCTACCGCATGAACACAAACAAGCCAAGATCTATCTACTAGATTGTAGCAACGAGTCGATTAGAGTACTCACCCTTGAAGATTCCAAAGCGGTTAATGAGAGCAGATTCTCGTGGGTGATGTAGTCGTACACTTGCCGATCTCAATATTGCATAGACGATCGTTCTGGCGCTGCGTTCCGGCAGCGCTTCCGCAGTCGGTCACACGTTCGGTACTCGATGAAGACTTTCCTCTCCCATGTTCCAGCATGCAGCGGAGGTTGTAGATCTCTCCTCGCGATTCTGGCAGCATGATGGTGTGATGTCGGGAGATCCCGTAGGGCTTCGCCTAAGCCGGAGCGGGTTATGGTGGAGTATTAGGGTTTCCCTAGAGATCTAGGGTTTAGAAGCCGGAGAGGAGGAGGTGGTCGGAGGCTAGGGCGGCGGAGACTTGGTGCGACGGCGGTGGCGACGCGGCGGCGGCGCTAGGTGGCGGCGGCGCGGCTGGCGCTGGGCGGCGGCAGCGGTGTGGGGAGGCGCTGGTGTTGTGTGTCTTGGAGGGCACCCCCTCCCCTCTATTTATGAGAAGGAGGGTAGCTTGGGAGAGGGAAGTTTGAATCCTTACCCAACTCCTTCTCCTACTTGGCTTGTGGTGGAGGGAGAGAAAGATTCTTTCCTTCCTCCACCAGGATACATTGTCCCAGTTTGACTTCTCAAACTTGCCTTTTGACTTTCAATTTGGAGTTCAATTTCCTTCTTTCAAACACCCAACCAAGTGACCTAGGACATGACGCAATCATTCCACTTAGTCATGACACATTCATGCACCCTTCCCCTTCTGGTCCAGTGAACCTTCTAGACCCTTCTAGATCATTCTGGTGAAAACATCGGAATCATTCCCGAACTCCAGAATTTGATTTTCCTTTATGAATCTTATTCTCCGGACCATTCCGGATCCCCTCATGATATCCCATCCGAGACTCCAAACAACATTTGGTCTCCCTACTTATATTCCATATCTACTAAACAACATTGAATCCTTAAGTGTGTCTCCCTATGGTTCATGAATTTTGTAGACATGACCGAGACTCTTCTCTGATCAATAACCAATAGTGGAATCTAGAAATTCATATGGCTCCCACATATTTCTACGATTACTTTGGATTGAATGAACCACTTACAAACGATACCAATTTCCCTTTGTCTCGCGATAGTTTACTTATCCGAGGTCTGATCGTTGGTATCTCTGCATACCTAGTTCAACCTCGTTACCGATAAGTACTCTTTTCTCGTTCCCGTGATATGTGATCCCTTGTGAGCCAGTCACATGCTTGCAAGATAATTGGATGACATTCCAACGAAAGGGCCCAGAATATATCTATTCGTCATATGGATTGACAAATCCCACTCTTGATCCATGTGCCTCAACACATAATTTCCAAACACTTAATGCCACCTTTATAGCCACCCAGTTACAATGTGGTGTTTGATGTCATCAAAGCATCCTTCCGGTGATGGTGATTAGCATGATCTCATGGTCGAAGGAATTAGGTTACTATGTATCAGAAAGCTTATAGCAATCGAACTATTGAAATGACTTGATATTTTATGTTACGCTTATCTATAGGTGTATGTCCATCACACCATTCTCCTAATGATATGATCTTATTGTTAACAACATCTCAATGTTCATGACCCAGAAACCATGATCATCTATTAACCAACAAGCTAGTATTATAAAGAGGCTTCACTAGGGACTCTAATTTAGTTTACAAATCACATAAGTATTAATGTTTCTGGTTAATACTATTACAGCATGAATGTAAACATTTATCATAAATATAAAGATATAATAATAACTACTTTTATTATTGCCTCTAGGGCATATATCCAACAGAGGTGGTGGTGAAAATGGAGAGAAATAGAGGGGGCATTTTATAGGGGAAGGGGGTTGGCTGCTGGCCATGGATGCCCCCTCCTCTTCCCTCATCCATTCCCTCATTCATTCCCACATTCATTCCCTCGTTCATGTGAGTGAATCCCCCATTTCAATTACATTAAATTCCCATAGCGTAAATGCATTTCTCTCTTTAAATAAAACTCTTTTATTTATTTTATTCAGAATTTTGTTAACTAGTTTAATTAACATTCACATAAAACCCCTTGCATTGTTTCAATATTACACCTGAAACTATTTTCAGCGATTTTACCCAAAACAATTTCGGTGATCATCGAAACAATTTCCGCTATATCAGTATTATTCTCGGATATGTTTTAATTAACAACCTTAAGTGTGTCACCCTAGGTTCGCGAATGATACATACATGATAGAGACACCTCTCTTATCAATAATCAGAAGCTGGTCCTAGAGATACATACTAACTCCAACATATTCAACGATGACTCTAGTAATCGTGTGAACAATTAATGTCATAACCAAATCCTTGTGTATCGAGATATTTTACTTATCCGAGATCCAATCATAGGTATCAACTATACCCTAGTTTGATCTTGTTCCTGACAAGTACTCTTTACTCATTCCATGATAAAACATCCTTGTCACCTAGTCACATGCTTGCAAGTTGTGTTAATGTGATATCACTAGACCCAGAGTATATCTCTCTGTCATTAGGATGGAAAAATCCCACTCTCGATACACGAGCCTCAACATAACAATTTCGGAATACCGGTGTGATGTTTGATATTATCAAGGCACTCTTTCGGTGTTAGCGATTGATATGATCTCATGGTCTAAGGATTAAGTCTACTCCATATATGTTTGATGTAGCAACAAAACTTAATGACTAGATCGTATTTCTAAATCTACTATGGGTGTATGTTCATCATATCATTCTCCTAATGATATGATCCCGTTATTAACAACATCCAATGTTCATGATCAGGAAACCTTGATCATCTTTAATCAACGAGCTAGTATATAAGAGAGGCATTACTAGGAACTTTGGTTTTTTTATTAAACACACATGGTTTCCTATTAATGCAATTCTAGCATGAGAAATAAACATCGATCATAAACTTGGAATAAGATAATAACATTTTATTGTTACCTCTCGGGCATATTCCCTTCAAAAAACAAAATAAAAGTTTTAGTTTTGATAGGGAATTTTAAACATCATAATTGTTTAAAAACTTTGACAGTGGCATCTTTGTTGCCCAACTTCCATGACACCTTCTCATCCAATTCCTGAACTGCACTCCATGAATAATTTCTAACAATTGTGCCTTATCAGTAGCAAACTCTCCCCCTCCCACAAAGTATCCCTGAAAATAGGGGAAGCCCCAAGAGATTGTACCACCCTCTGCACAACTACATTTTGGTTGAAGGATAGGTCAAATAATATTGTAAACATTACAACCAAAGTGTTATTTTTGTACCACACACTTAACAAAATCTATTTTTATTACCTGAGACCAAAATCCTATCATAAAAATTAGAAGATAGGTTTCACCTTCATCAATCCTATCCAGAATTAGGATATACTTAGTTTGTCATCAGCCTAGGTTAAGGTTTTATTTTTAATACTTCAAAATATTCTTCCATTTCACATCTCCATTCTCAAGTATCCACATCCATTTGCAAAGTAGACTGATACTCATCATATCAAAATTCAACACACCTAAACCACCCAAATCTTCTAGAGAGCACATTGTCTCCTAGTTAACTAATTAAATGTTACTTTCTAACTCCTTCTTTTCCTGTCACAATATCTATTTCTAAAATGTCCAATTTATTTTCACCCCTACATGCACTTTGTAGAAAGATATCATGTATAAGGGGACAGTGGTCAGCCAAGCATTTAGCAGAATCACTCTAGACTCCATGTCCACTAATTTCCCTTGCCAACACCCAAATATTTTTCCATGTTATCATCAACATGTTTCCAATAGCTATTAAGAAGCTTCTTCTTATCGATTGGAACACCGAGGCATTTCAAAGGAAGCACACCAGATCTAAAGGTAAAATGTATTTTTTTAAGTATTCGTAGAAAATGTATTCATACTCATGAGATTGTAACTCTCATTACCGTAAACAAAAAACCTTAATCTTAAAAAACATTATCTTGAGACCAGACATTTGTTTAAAGAGACACAAAAGGAACTTGAGATTTCTAGCATTTTTCAAAGCTTCATCTAATAGAAAAATTGTATCATCTACATATGGCAATGCCATTCTCATCCAGATGAGGCACTAACCCAATAATGGCCCTAGCCTGAGCATTTTTTTACCATCACACTAAAAGAATCCACATATGTATTAAACTAATGGGTGACAAAGTATCCCCTTACATCACCCCCTATAAGTAGGATCAAATGCACACATTTAATCATTTAGTTTAAAATATTGAGTTTCCCACTAGTAAAAATACTTCCTCCATCACGGTTTGGAGGGCGTTTTAGAGAGATTGTTGGAACCTAGGTGAACGCTGATAGGGGCCAGATTTGTGCCAAAGACATGCGTACATTAATTATTTGGCGCCTATTAAACGTAATTACTCAATGAAAATGATGAGTTTAGGTGCATGCATTGGTGGAGTTGCATGCAAGAATTAATTCCTTGGCTGAATGGAGGAGGATGTTGGGAGGAAAAATAAGATATTAATTATATAATTAAGTCTAACGCGCCTAGAAAGAGAGTAGTTTTGGAAACGCATGCCTTTTGTAAGACGCCTTACAAACCGTGACGGAGGGAGTACTAAAAACCGTATCATTCCACCGGTGAGGAAAACCTTTATTTCATCAATACATTATATAAGAAACCCAATTTACATTGTCATAGACCTTTTCAAAAGATACTTTGGAAAGGACCATAGACATTTTTGTTGTTTCTCACCTCATGAGTGTGGTCTGACTGTCCGTCTTCTGCAATGGCTTTAAAATAATTTAACTTGATCATGAACAACGTAGAAAACAATATGGTGTAATCTTTAGCGCTAGAAATATCTTACGTTTCACTTTGGGTTTTGGTTCCGTTTTGTACCGTTTTGAAATATTATAGGTTTTACTAGTTGCAATCCTCCGAGGATAGAAACAAAAACTGATGAACACCTAACTTATACTGGTTATCTAGAAGTACAAAATCATATGTCACTAGTGGAGACAGGGCCTCTAGTCCCGGGCCGTAAGGGCCTCTAGTCCCAGTTTTTGAACCGGTACTAATCAAGCGGGACTAGAGGCCCAACACTAGTCCCGGCCCAGTTACCAGCCGGGACTAGTGGGTGCCCACGTGGCTGCCCCTGCGTGCTCAGGGTGCACCCCCACTAGTCCAGGTTGTGCCACAGGCCGGTGTTGGAGATATGCCCTAGAGGCAATAATAAAAGTGGTTATTATTATATATTTGTGTTTATGATAAATGTTTACATTCATGCTATAATAGTATTAACCGGAAACATTAATACTTGTGTGATTTGTAAACTAAATTGGAGTCACCAGTAAAGCCTCTTTATAATACTAGCTTGTTGGTTAATAGATTATCGTGGTTTCCCGATCATGAACATTGAGATGTTGTTAACAACAAGCTCATGTCATTAGGAGAACGGTGTGATGGACATACTCCTATAGATAAGCGTAGCATAAAGATCAAGTCATTTTAATAGTTCGTTTGCTATAAGCTTTCTGATACATAGTAACCTAATTCCTTCGACCATGAGATCATGTTAATCACCATCAGCAGAAGGATGCTTTGATGACATCAAACACCACACTGTAACTGGGTGGCTATAAAGGTGGCATTGAGTGTTCGGAAAGTATGGGTTGAGGCACATGGATCAAGAGTGGGATTTGTCCATCCATATGACAGATAGATATACTCTGGGCCCTCTCAGTGGAATGTCATCCAATTAGCTTGAAAGCATGTGACTGGCTCACAAGGGATCACATATCACGGGAACGAGAAAAAGAGTACTTATCAGTAACGAGGCTGAACTAGGTATGCAGAGATACCGACGATCAAAACCTCGGATAAGTAAACTATCGTGAGACAAAGGGAAATTGGTATCGTATGTAAGTGGTTCATTTGATCGCAAAGTAATCGTAGAAATATGTGGGAGCCATATGAATTTCCAGATTCCTCTATTGGTTATTTATCGGAGAAGTGTCTCGGTCATGTCCGCATAATTCACGAACCGTGGGGAGACACACTTAAGGATTCGATGTTGTTGTGTAGTTATGGAATGATGAGTAAGAGACTGAATGTTTTTCAGAGTCTCGGATGGGATCCGGGATATCATGAGGAGATCTGGAATGGTCCGGAGAATAAGATTCATATAAGGAAAGTCCTGATTCGGAGTTCGGAAATGATTCCGGTGTTTTCACCAGGAATGTTCTAGAAGGGTCTAGAAGGTCCGGCACTCCGGAGGGGAAGGGTACATGGATGTGTCATGACAATGTGGAACGGTTGCACCATGTACTAGGTCACTTGGCTGGGCAATATGAAGAGAGAAATCAAATCCAAGTTTGAAAGTCAAACGCCAATTTGAAAAGTCAAATCTGAAGTTTGCTTGGTGGAGGGAGAGTAGGAAACCTACCTAGGGTAGGAGTCCCACTCCCTCCACCCGTCGGCCAAGGAGGATGAGTTGGAGGAGGACTCCCTCCTCCCAACCGCCTCCCTCCCACCTATATAAGGAGGGGTAGGGCGCCCCCTACCCTCACACCCAAAAACCCTAGCTCCTTGGCGCCACCACCTCCAAGTGCTGCCGCCGCCTAGGGCCTCCTCCAAGTCGCCGACTTGGGGATTCCCCAAGCCCTAGCCGCCGGCCACACCACCCCCCTTGGTGCCTCTAAACCGTAGATCGCCAAGGCCCTCTCTTACTCCACCATACTCGCTCCGGCTTAGGCGAAGCCCTGCGAGATCTTCCCTCTACTTCCGACACCACGCGCGTCTTCGGAATCACGAGGAGAGTGCTACAACCTCCGCTGCTTTGGAACAAGGAGAGGAAGGTCTTCATCGAATGGAATGTGTGACCATTGCGAGCGCTGCGAACGCGTCAGAAGGATCGTCTACACGATCTTGAGATCGGCAAGCGTATGACTACATCACCCACGAGAATCTGCTCTCGTTAACCGCTTTGGAATCTTCGAGGGTGAGTTCTTCTATCGACTCGTTGCTACAATCTAGTAGATAGATCTTGGCTTGTTTGTGTGCATGCGGTAGAAAATTTTTGTTTTTCATGCTACGAACCCCTACAGCCGAGACTAGTGGGTCTCTGCCGCGGCAGAGCATTACCTTGGACTAGTGATTTCTCTACCGCGGCAGCATTTTGTGCCCTTTCTCTGCCGCGGTAGAGAATTTATTTTGTATTGTTTTATTTATTTATTTTTCATTTCAAAATGGTTTTTGAATATTTGTACGCCACCACATACCATACACGTTCTTGCATATATATAAGATAACT
Organism: Avena longiglumis; assembly: GCA_030063025.1. Classification (NCBI taxonomy): domain Eukaryota; kingdom Viridiplantae; phylum Streptophyta; class Magnoliopsida; order Poales; family Poaceae; genus Avena; species Avena longiglumis. The sequence goes on along the minus strand of CP125979.1, from coordinate 244,107,291 downwards.
TGTATTACGAAATCGAGCATACAAATATATACAATTTACATAGTTACATGGAGATCATAGAATACCGAGACTAGAGCACAAAATAGTTCGATTACATGGAGATCAGTAGCGCCTATTCACACTAAATTCGCCGGTATCGTCTACGATCTCTTTGAAAATAAATTCTGCCAGCTACTCCGCAATTGCTAGTACGCGTTGCTCTAGTAGTAGTTAATCCCGCATTCTCTGGAACTATATATGAGAAAAAGGAGATCAATATGTATCAATCATGATAACAAAAGGTGACGGCAATAAAATGATGGTGTGAATGCATTGCTTACGTCGACTCTATAATCATTGTGTTCGGTGGTAAACGTGCGAATGAACTCGCAAACATAGAATCCACATAGATTCGACCCCCGTGGCTGCCTCGCGCACTTTACGAGAATAGAATTCAATCAAAATAATAAACTAGAGCATCATTATTGTATTGAAACTAGAAGTAAAGAGATGCACGGACATATCACGTGCTACTTACCAAGACCGCCTTAAACGTCAGCTTCTCACTAAATACACCCGTAACCTCGCGCTTGAACTGGATCCAAACCCTACCCGACGAAGAAAATGAATGAATGAGTTATTCATTACCTGATATCTCAGGAAATCAACGAAAGATACCGATATAGCGCAAACTTACTTCTGGAGCATGTCCTGCATGCTGCGGAAATCTTCCAGGTTTCTCTTTGATGGGTCCATGGCATCAACTCTTCCCTTATCAAGTTGAATGTCTAGCAGAACCCAGTGGAAGCTGCAAACATTTATATATACATCAGTTATACTTATTAGCATCGACTAATCAAAAGTGAATGTGTACAACAGAGTAAGACCCTCACCTGAAATTGTAAGGAAACAGTATGTGGTCAGAGAAATTTTGCTCCAATAAAAACCTTAGAATATTTTCCTCCGTCTCCTCGGGATTTTTCATTAGCGTGTTTATATGCACTTTGTCTGGGTCAATGAACCCGATATTATAGATTCTTTTTATTTTACATTCCAGCATCTTCATTCTGCATAATAAGGATAATTACATGTTCTGAACTGAATGTAGCACCCCGGTTCTGAAAAGACCGTGGCCTCTATGTGACATGCCAATCCCTGGATCGGTTCATTGGCCCACAATAGAGTAAGATAGATAACATAGCAAAATAACCGTGTACCATGAACTACAAAGATCCAGAGTACCATTTACAATAAAAGCTTAGCATAAAGCTAGCTCAAATTATTCAGGTAGCAACATAAACAAGTAAATCCTCCATTCATCAATTTGCCCACAAGTGAACAAGTGCCGAGTGGAGTACCGTGGCCTATAACGATCAATCAGAATCGGAATAACCTGCAACATGAAACGTAGCAGCCTCGAAGGGTCAATACATAGAATGTATGGCAAGTAGAGCTAGTAAAAGAGACAATAGTACTAACATCTACATGCATATTTGGCAAGTGGAGCTGTGTCTGGCTTGCATTTGCAAATACATTTGTCCTACTTTCATAAACAGTTTTTGATTTTCTTTGAAAAGATCCCAATTAAGTTGACCCAACAACATTAAAACAATTATGAAATTGGAATGAGCGAGAAACATGTCATGGAATCAATATCTAGCAACTCAGATGTCCATAACCGGGGACACGGCTAATCGATTAGTTTATACACTCTGCAGAGGTTAGTACACTTTACCCATGTGACTTGGCCAGCCCAGCTCGTACCATCACTCTCATTTTGGGTGATGATAGGGAGAAGGCCAAGAAGAGACTGTTCGGGAAGTAGCTCCTCAATCCCGACGCGCACCGGTCCAACCTACCAAAATTCTACATCTCTGGATACGCGGGTTCGAGTTACCACAACCTACTAAGTCCAACCAACCGCCCATTTCATTATTGGCACATGGTTGTACACGTAAGCTACACAATAAAGAAGCCAATCATTCTCTCTTGATACCTGGGTGCTTTTCCGCAATGAAACCACCAAAAATTATCAATACCATCACACCCAGGGGGTTCATTGATTAAGTTGTTTTAGTTTTCACAAACCAATACTTTGAGAAGACAAGTATCAATGATGTAACCCAGCCCTCGTTCATCAAGCATGGCTAAGCACATCTACCAACGGTGGTTCATCTACAAAGAGGGTCCTACCACATAATAGGACATAGCATAGCGATAGTATCCTACACATGCATCTACAAAATACACGACAATGCATTAAAAATAGTAGGACGATATCATGAACAAAGTAGCATCTACTTGCCTTGTTTGTAGCGGTCTGGAGCACAATCCTCACACGAGCAAGCGTTGCACTCGACACAATCTACACGATACAATTGCAATCATAAACAAACAATGCACAAGCATATGCAACAAATATGATGCATGAATGCAAGAACGACAAGTGAATTGGTTCTACAGCTGCACCACAACATCCTATACCATAGTACTATCGATTGCATGCATGGAAAATAGTTTTAGCGCTAGGAAAACTATTAAGTAAAAGTAAAGCTCACAACTAGAGCTAGAACTTAAATAATTCACTACCGGTAGTATACTGTTTGTAAAATCTTGGAAAAATTCTACCGCATAGGCATCGCTGATTAGAAATAGGACCAATTGGAATTACTCGAAAATGAATTATAAAACTCCCCGAGTAATTAAAACACTGCAGAAAGCCACTAGACAAATACTGCAGAAGTTTTTACTGTAAGCCTACCTTTTTAATTCACGATGAGATTCCCCTCGTTCATACGAGTTCAGGGACATATCACACGCGATTTTTGGAGCTACGGATCTTTTTCTACGAATTTATTACTCCGAAAAGTCCACTAACTAGTTTGATTAAACTGTACTAAACCTGACAGTAAAAGTCTGAACCAAAGGTACAGGGAGATTCTACACGACTCACTGAACCCGTATATATTTTATTTGCAATTTTTGTCCAAGCGGTTGAATTTTTACGCAATTTACAAGATTCTATCGAAATCTGCCAACTAAAAGGATTAACGAAATTGACCCAGTCAACTGTGTCTGTTGACTGGTCAAAGCGTCTGCTGACTGGACGCTGACTGGGCGTCTGACTAGTCAACGCCTGAGTCTGACCGATCAACTAACGATCTAGGCCGCTGATCTGAGATCTGACGGTGGCTGTTGTCTTACCGGAAACGGATGGCGAAACGGACTCCGGCGAGCTCCGAACGGCGGCGACGATTACTTCCGGCGACGAGGTTTTTCCTGCACGGACGTACACGGTCAACTACGGGTCCGAGAAAATAATTGCGCGCGCACAAGACGGCGCGCACGTGCGTGTATGCGTGCGCGTGTTTGCATGCAATAACGCATGCGATGATGCGCGTGGCGCCGCGAAGCAAGCAGCGTCTTGTAGGCGCAGCTGCAGCGGGCCGGCAAGGCGGCGGTGTCGCGGCGGCGGCGATCTGCAGGCGTCGGCGGCGGGGTGGCCGAGCGCGGAGGTGGCGGCGTCTTTGCGGCTCATGGCGGCGGCGAGGCCATGGCGGCGGCGCGGCGCGAATGGCGGCGGCGACCATTGGCGGCGCGTCGTGCGGAATAGAGAGAGGAGGAGGCGAACCGGCGGTGGTGGCGGTGATGGCGGCGGCGGGGTGGCCGGCGGCGGCGAGGTGGCCGGGAGGCGGCGCGGATGGCGGCGGCAGGCGCGGCTCCTCGGGAGTCGCGCACGACAGGAGGAGAGGCGGCAGCTGGATGGTGACGTGGGGCAGGAGTTGGGCACGAAAAACGAGGTCCCGGTGGGGCCTCTTTAAACAGCCCTACGCGCGAGTTCTAAACTGAAACGGTCCGCAGTTGAACTCCGATTCGGAAATCGGTCCAGAATTTCGGACGGTTTTCCGGCGGTTTTACTAAAATGTCCGAGTCTTTTGCATACGAACTCCGATTTGAGCGATTCTCGCGCCTATGGGTTCGTATCGTCGAGGGGAACAACCTTCAGTCAAGGTTTGCGCGAAAACTTGAAGCTACAGGGGTGGTTGTCGCAAGTCCTTCTTAAACCTCCCGCAGGAAACTCGTAGCGAAACAAAATAGGGTTTTGAAGGTGGCGTTTCGCCGAACCTTTCTACTCGACGGTTTTGCATATATGATGCAATGATATGAATGATATGCAAGACCAAATCTAAAATTTGGGATGTGACAAGACTAACCCCCTTAAGATGAATCTCGTCCTCGAGATTCGGCGCGGCTAGCAAATAGGTGTGGGTAGTCCTCTCGGATGTCATCCTCGTATGGCCCGGATGTATGGAATATGGCGAGTCATGAGCTTCCTGCAGAATCAACTTCCTTATCTCGGGATCGTTGGGAACGCACAAACGATATCCGTACCACAGGGTTCCTTGCTCATCTTCACGGAATTCCCTTGCTCGACCTTCCTTCATCTTTTCCTTAACTTCATCTATCTCCTTGTCTCCTATCTGAGCCTTTATGATCCTGTCCTGTAGCGTCGGTTGGACTTCCATTGTTGCCAAGTATCCTTCAGATACTACCTCCAGTCTAAGGTCCTTGAATTTCTCGCGCAAGTCCTCAGGCAATTCGCCAATTGTCAATCCATTGACATAGACCTTCTGGCTCAGAGCATCAGCTACTACATTGGCCTTTCCTGGGTGGTATTGTAGATTCATATCATAGTCCTTGATAATCTCCAACCATCTCCTTTGTCTCATGTTCAATTCCTTCTGTGTAAATATGTACTTCAGGCTCTTGTGGTCGGTGTACACATCACAGTGTTTTTCCATTAAGTAATGCCTACATACCTTGAGCGCATGAACCACTGACGCTAACTCCAAGTCGTGTGTAGGGTAATTCCGCTCATGGTGCTTGAGTTGTCGCGAGGCATATGACACTACTCTCCCATCTTGCATCAGCACACTCCCAAGTCCCTGTCGTGAAGCATCACAGTACACTTGGAAATCCTTCTGAAGATCTGGTAAACACAGAACAGGCGCGGTCACTAATCGATGCTTCAGTTCCTGAAAGCTGGCTTCACATACGTCTGACCATTCAAACTTCCTCTACTTCTTAAGAAGTTCAGTCATCGGCTTAGCAATCTTCGAAAAGTTTTCAATGAACCTCCTGTAATATCCAACAAGTCCCAAAAAGCTTCGAATCTCTCCTGCATTCTTGGGCGCTTCCCACTCTGTCACTGCAGCCACTTTGTTTGGATCAACAGCAATTCCTTCTCCCGACACTACGTGTCCAAGAAACCCAACGGTGTTAAGCCAGAATTCACACTTACTGAATTTGGCATACAGCTTGTGTTCCCTCAGCTTCTCCATAATCAGTCGTAGATGTTTCTCATGCTCAGCATCATCCTTGGAATATATCAATATGTCATCAATAAACACCACCACGAACTTTTCCAAATACTCCATAAACACCTTGTTCATCATGGTAATGAAGTATGCCGGGGCATTCGTTAGTCCAAAAGACATAACTGTATACTCATATAAACCATACCTAGTGGTGAAGGCGGTTTTTGGTACATCATCCTCCCGGATCTTCAGTTGGAAGTAGCCTGATCGCAGATCAATCTTGCTGAACACCTTTGCTCCTTCCAGTTGGTCAAACAAATCATTTATGTTCGGCAGAGGGTACTTGTTCTTGATGGTTACTTCATTCAGCGAGCGATAGTCCACCACTAATCTCTTGGTGCTATCTTTCTTATCCACAAACAGAACAGGTGCTCCCCATGACGACGCACTAGGCTGAATGAATCCCTTTTCCAGCTGCTCTTTCAACTGTTTCTTCAATTCCTTCAGTTCATCGACATCCATCTTATATGGTTTCTTTGCTATAGGTCCTGTTCCCAGCATCAGGTCGATAAGAAACTCTACATCTCTGTCAGGTGGCATCCCTGGCAGTTCTTCCGAAAACACGTCGGGGTAATCCCTAATCACTGGCACAGTATCCATGCTAACCCCCTTAAGAGAATTCAACTTACACCTTCCTGGTCATGCAGCCGACTTGAATCTAATCCTCTTACCATCGGGGGTTTTGAGTGAAACAGCTCGCTGTGCACAATCTATGTGTTCCCCATGCATAGACATCCAATCCATACCTAGAATAACACTACTCCTAATTAATCCTAATTAATCACAACCCTAACACTACTCACAGTGGCGGCCGGCGGTGGCGCTGGCAAGGCCATGAGGGCGGGTGCCGTCGAGTGGCCGGTGGCTTGGCCGAGATCGATCGGGCGCAGGCGTGGCGGCGTGGAGTGCAGGGCTGGTGAGCGGGCGCGCGGCTCGGCGGTGGGCGACAGAGAGAGGGGTCGTCTGCGGCGGTTCTCGCGGCGGCAGCCTGGCGGCGGCGTCGTCGTTGCTGGCTCCACTTCTCCCGGTGAGTGGAACGCACTGGGGGAGAAGGCATCCTTTAATACCCCCCACCTTTAGTCCCGGTCTGTGGCACCACGGACTAAAGTCTCTAGTCCTATTGGTTCCACCTGGGACTAAAGCGTTCATTTTTAAGCTGGGGCGGACCTTTAGTCCCGGCTGGTAAACTGGGCCAGACCTAAGGCCCAAATTTGCACGCGGTGGGCCAAAAACCCTAGTGCGTGTGCTTTTTTTCAAATTTTCAAAAATATCATTTAAAACATTTAAATTATACTTTTTTTGCATACTTGTGAATTTGACAACACTTTCAACATGAAAAGTTCTTTAATTTTAATAATTAATCCAAATCCATTTTCTGTTTTATCAAATAATTATTTTAAATAGTCAAATTATTAACCATTTTGCCATTATCAATTTAAAAATGCATTAACTATTATTTTTTGCATTTTTTGGATCTCACTAAACTTTCAACATGAAAAGATCTTGAATTTGAATAATTAATCCAAATCCATTTTCTATTTTATCAAATAATTATTTTAAATAGTCAAATTATTAACCATTTTGCCATTATCAATTTAAAAATGCATTAACTATTATTTTTTGCATATTTTTGAATCTCACTAAACTTTCAACATGAAAAGATCTTGAATTTGAATAATTAATCCAAATCTGTTTTTTGTTTTATCAAATAATTATTTTAAATAGTCAAATTATTAACCATTTTGCCATTATCAATTTAAAAATGCATTAACTATTATTTTTTGCATATTTTTGAATGTCACTAAACTTTCAACATGAAAAGTTCTTGAATTTGAATAATTAATCCAAATCCATTTTCTGAATAAGCTTTAGTCCCGGTTGTATCCACTAACAGGGTATAAAGATTTTTCCTGCCATTTCTCACCGCTTCTCGCCAAGTTTTTCCGCCCTTTCCTCTGAACCGAGCTTTTAGTCTCGGTTGTAGCCACTGACAGGGACTAAAGATATTTCCCGCCATTTCCCACCGCATCCCACCATGTTTTACCTCCCTTTCCATCTATATATAGGCCGATTGTGCCATGGTTATGCACACATCCACACCTTCCTCTCTCACAGAAATGGACAGCGCCTACTGGGCCATTCTAACCCTCGAGGAGACGGAGGAGCTATGCGCCTCAAGCTACCCTTGCCCACCAGGCTACCGGCCGCCCGTCGGTTGGATGCTGAGTGTTGGAGGTGTTCTTGTCCCTCCCGTGCCTCAAGGTTCCGCCCGACAGGCGGCCATCACGAACCACTTCTACCACGAGCTCACGCCGGAGCAGCGGATGGATCCCTAGTGGGATCCCGACAACTACGACACCTGGAATGCCTTCTTCGCTAATCGGCAGGAAAGGGAGCTCGCCAGGTATGATGGTGATGGCCCGCCCTCGGTGAACCACAATGAAGCCGGCAGCCGTTTGTGGTGGGCGAACCGTACTATCATAGGCGTGATGCGCTACATCGCCGGGGGAGACCATCCTCTCCTGCGGTGCCCACAAGTCCACCCGCCCGCCGTGAATTCGAGGCCGGAGTGGCAGGTGCCCCGGTATATGCCATGGCTGGGCTCAGGATCCCCAGAGTGGCAGGTGACGATGACAATGATGATGACGATGATGAAGAAGACCCTGAAGCTGTGTACTATAGGACTAGGCATGATTATGACTAAAGGGGGCGGCTTTAGTCCTGAGTGTTAGCTAGTCCCGGTTTGTCCGGTTTTGAATATTAATAATTGTATTGAGTGTTAGTCCCGGTTTGTGGCTGAAAGGATACGGATGTCGCCTAGAGAGGGTGAATAGGCGATTAAAACTTTTCCTAGAGTGGCTCAACAAAGGCTGAATAAAACTAGTGTTTACTTTGTTAAGAACAATCTAGAACAACTAAGGCACCTATGTACACCAACAACTTATGCTAAGCAATACAAGCAACAAAGTGATAGCAAGATATATATTACTTTAAGCACGAAGGCTATCACAATGTAAAGTGTATAAGTAAAGAGCTCTGGTATAGAGATAACCGAGGCACGCGGAGACACCGATATTTTACCGAGTTCCTCCCAACATGGAGTACGTCTCGTTTGGAGAGGGGGTGGTATCAAACCACCAACGCCACAAAAGGCCTCCCTTATTCTTCGGTGAATCTCACCCCAACGGGATCGATCCATGCTTCCACTATCGGTGCACTTGTTGGTGGCAACTGGAATCTCTCACAAGGTTGGGGCACTTCTCCACAACTTAATTGGAGACTCCCAACAAATGCCACAAAAGGCCACAATGCCACCAAGGCCACAAAACCGTCTAGGGTTCCAAGAACCCAAGAGGGACAAGCTCCAATGAGTAACTCAAACCAAATCCTCCGAGGAGAACACAAACCGATGCACCAAATGCAAATGTCAAGAACACCACAAAGGTGCTCAAATCCCTCACTCTCAAGTTCCAACAAAGCTACTAAATCTATTGGGGTAACAAGAGAGGAGGAATCAAAGAGAGACACAAAATCCCCCAAAATCTAGATCCCCAAAGATACACTCACAACGAGATGAATCGGTTAGGTCAAAACATAGATCTAGATCACCTCCAACTACCCCTCAAATATATGCAAGAATCAATGGAGGGGTGAGTATAAATCAAGCTCAAAGAGTAAGGAAAATGAGGGCAAAGCTTAGACAAAAGAAGGAGGAAGAAGCAACCATAAACGAAAATGGACAAAAGACTTATACAGGGCAAGGCAAAATATGACCGTTGAAGTGATTTTCCTGAACGGTCTGGTAGTACCGGACTGGACCGGTACTACCGGACCCAATCAAAATGCCATGAAAAGGGAGGAGCCAGGCGAGCGAGCGACGCAGCATATAACACAGGAGGGCGCAGCGCGTGAGTGGGGCCAGCTGGGCCAGCGAGCCGTGCAGCGCGTGGGGCCAGCGCGGGGCCAGGCATGTGCGTGCACGCGAGCGGGCAGCACGCGCGTGACGCGAGCCAAGCGCTGGGTCAACGCGGAATAAGTGCGTGCAGGAGTGGGATACGCGCTGGCGAACAGCTGGCGCGCGGAAGCCTTGGCGCGAGAGAAGCGGGGCCAGGCGGGAGCAGCGAGGCGAGCGGGATCTGCGGGCGGGGCGGGCTGAAGCGATGCGGCGGCTGGAGCAGGCCAGATCTACCTGGGCCGGCCGGTAGTACCGGCCCACCCGGGCGGTACTACCGGGCCGTCCGGTACAACCGGAAGGAGCTACTGGGCTAGGCAGAAGATAGTCCATGGTGCTCAGATGCGGGCGGTAGTACCAGCCCGCCCGGGCGGTACTACCGCTTGGCCCAGAAAACATTTTTCCCTTTTTCTTTTAGAATTAAATCGGCAAATATTCGAACGGTCATAACTTTTGAACGGTAGCTCCGATTGACCCAATTCCAATTGCGTTGGAAAGAGGACGACATGAGCTACCCTATAAAAAGGATTCCAATTATCACCAAGTGAGAATGTATCAAGTATAATAATGTGAGATACCTCACTTGGTGAGAAACCGAAAACCCGCATAGATTAAAATCGCAATAAGATATAAAAGAGAGATCCGATTTTGATGAACAAGAGCTTGTTATGGATATTACCACAAGATCTATATCCTCACATGGGTAAGACCAAATAACAACCAAATACGATGATGCAAGTATGCAAAGGTTTGAGCTCTCTCCGGACGATGTGACCGAGTTACGCATTCGAGAGCCCCTCTTGATAGTACGGCTATCTATCCTAAACCCGATCTCCCACACACAACATGAGACCGGCAAAAGGGAAAACCTATCAAGATTATACCTTTGCCTTGAGCATTCCACTTGAGCTCGATGTAGTCGAGCTTGACCTTCTCAAGATGGAACGCTTTCCTTGATTCCTCATCATCGATCCATGATCACCAAGGATGGCAAGCATAAAACATGCGATCTTCTACAGATGGCGCATTTTGAGCTTGCACAACACATTTTCTTCTCATTTCATTGACCTTGAAGCCAACACATGCTCCAAGCGATGCCGATGGACCATTCCTACAAGTACAACTCAATACACACATTAGTCCATGAAGATTGTCATTAATTACCAAAACCATACATGGGGGCCCACATGTTCTTTCATCTAGACCGGGACTAAAGGGGGCCTTTAGTCCCAATTCTGTAGTCTCAATTTTTAAATATTAATAAATGTCTTGAGTGTTAGTCTTGTTTTATGGTTGGACCGGGACTAAAGGGGGCCTTTAGTTCCGATTCGTACTTACCATGAAGATCTGATCTCCAAACACATGCGGTCACATATTAGGGAGTGCCTCTATGACCAGTTTCTTGGAGATGCCGGAGGATTGGGCTCCGGCGGCATCTCCCTGAAACTGGCCGTAGTGGTGTTCCTACTCTCGAAGACCATCTTTCAGCTTGTAACTTCTCTAACTAGATCAATATGCCTGGGATCTAACCTAATTTCACATATTAGGGAGTGCCTCTATGACCAGTTTCTTGGAGATGCCGGAGAATTGGGCTCCAGCGGCATCTCCCTAAAACTGGCCGTAGTGGTGTCCCTGCTCTCGAAGACCATCTTGCAGCTTGTAACTTCTCTAACTAGATCAATATGCCTGGGAGATAACCTAATTTCACATATTAGGGAGTGCCTCTATGACCAGTTTCTTGGAGATGCCAGAGGACTGGGCTCCAGCGGCATCTCCCTGAAACTAGCCGTAGTGGTGTCCCTGCTCTCAAAAACCATCGATCTTGGAGATGCCTCAAACTGGCTGGAGGACTGGCCTATTTATAGTACAAGCAGCTCGACATAGTGTCGACACTCACGACATAATGTCGACACTCACCCCTATTATTAGCGCTCACTCGTGTTTTGTCCCGGTTGCTGTCTCCAACCGGGACTAAAGGTTCATCCAACCAGGACTAAAGGTTCAACCCTCTATTATTAGTGCTACCTAGCCCAGCCTGCCGCAATCCCTTCAGTCGTGGTTGGTTTCTCCAACCGGGACTAAAGGTTCAACCCCTATTATTGGTGCTGCCTGGCCCAGCCTGCCCTGCCCTTGCCCTCTATTTATAGTGTGGCCATTATGGCCATTGTGGCATCCCGCAAAAACCACTACTAGAAAATCGCGTTGAATTTGTGCATTGCATCGTCATCATCATGCATTGTTTGCTTAAAACTATTTTTCGCAAAGCCCGATTTGTTTCCAAACGCCCCATCTTAATTCAAATGCAAAGCCCGGCCTCCGGATTATTTTTGTTTGAATGCTATCGGTTTGCAAACGGTGTTAATAAAACAAATAAAAATTATATTATTTTTTGTGGGGGCAGTCGAACGGGCCAGATCGACCCGAACGACCACCCCCAGGATTTTAATCGGTCCAACCAGTCCCACCCATAATCCTCCCGCGTCGCCGTCGCCTCGCCCCGCGGCCTGCATCGCCTGCGGCGACCCCCCTCCGCCGCCCTCCGCCGAGCCGCCCGTCACTTCCGCGCGCCGCCTCGTCCCCGTCGCCCGCATCCTCGTCGCCTCTTACAGGGCGCTCCGCCTCCTCTCCGGCCGAGCCCGCGCCTCCCGGCCCCTCCGCGTCGAGCTCCTCGTCGCCCCGCGTGGCCCAAGCGCCGCCCAGCTCCCCTGCGCCTCCCAGCTCGCTGTTGCTGCCTCGTGGACCCCTCCTCGCTGGAGTTTCCGCGCGTCGTGCACGTGCCGTCGTCGCTAGGTTCCTGGGCTCGCGTGTCTCAATCCAGTGGTGCCCCCTCTGTTCGCCACCGCCGTGTGCAGTTTCCGTTGGTGGTGTCTTTTCAAAGACAGGAACCGCAAGATCTGCTCGTTATAGCATTCGTGTGTTCTCGATGAGGCCTATTCCAGACAGGTTGTGTCAGGTGTTCCTGAAGCTCCTCTCGGCAAGTTCTTTGTGGCCACCAACATGTGAGGATGTAACCAGGGACTTCAAGAACTCCATCACGGAAAAACCCCAAGATCGCCTTCCCCGACCCACAGGCGTCGAGATCTCGAGCCTCCGAAGACCGATCCGACAACGGAACCGCCGGTACCTCAAGATCTTCCTCGCGGCGTCCGAAGACCCGAACCCTGTCGAGCCCCTCTCGGTGAACGCCCAGATCTCCTCTCGAAGCACCATGACCTCCTTCGAGGATCCGATGGCCGAGACCCCGACGCGACAAGTGCTTCGTCCCGAACGCCATGTCCGACAACATGACTCGAGAACCCTGATACGCCAAGTACTTGAGCCAGATGCCAAGGCCGACTCGATGGCGCGGACCCGACAAGATCTGCGCAACAACAAGATCGGCATCGACCGGGGAGAATCCGATGCGCCCTGACGCCGAGACAAGTCCTATTTCCCGGACGCGACAAGAACTACCCCCGTTAGCTGAGAACGATCCCGGAGTCCGAACCTCGTTTCCGTCGAACCCTGGACCCTGAGACCGACCCCGAACTCCCGGAACCCCAAGATCTGCCGAACCCTAATGTGTGACCCTTTTCCTCGATACCCTATTTTTTATAAATGATATCAACTTGTTGCATTAAATCATTCATCTCGCATGCATATCTATGGTTTGGGGGCCTTATGCCGATTCACCCTTTAATTAAATATGGGGCCCATATGCGGGCAAATCTAGTCTCATATTGGCCTCATTTAAACTTGTGTAGCAAACCGGTGATATATTCTTGCCTTATTAAACAACATCTAAATTGTGGGGTAGCTAAACAACATGAACCACCTAATTAATTATCGGGACCCCGGTTCCGCTTAATACTGACCTAATTGCATTGCACCCTTGCCATGCCATGCATCATACATGCATCATGCCGATCTTCTGTCGTTGTATTAAATAGTGCATCCGGTGTTTCTTCTAGTGTTTTTGCTTCTTCGCGGATAAGGCCTTGAGTTGATGTGAGCTTCGACCCGATCTTCGGTTGAACCTTCGACAATGTTTTCAAAGAGCATCTCCCCTTTCTACCTATCTTACTTTTATAGTATTTATTCCCTCCTGTTGATCTATTGCTATACGTGTTGCGATGCTCTAGTTTTAAACGCGGAATATCCCTTGCAGCCATATATTGCCTTGGACACATCCTATTACATTGTTTGGTAGATAGTTGGACTTGGCGTCGTAGTCGCTTGCTCAAGTGCTGTTGCGTGTAAATCGTGCCACCGTTCGATGTATTGCCGCATGTTGATGTTGGAGATGATCATAGTTTACTTATCGTTCACTTTAATTCCTGTTTAACAACTAAAATTGAAGTAAGCGAGAGGCATCGGTGGGTGATAGATAATATTTGGTTTCGAGCCCACTTGTGTCCGTAGGACCCAGTACTTGATACTTGTTCCTTGATTTATCGCTATCCACATCCGGGAGGTATATGGGACCCCCACAGCGAGCTTGATTCGTCTTATTTCTTGGGGCCACAACTAGTTTGAGGTTTTATTTACGATCCTGTACTTATGCCATGCTACTTTCGGTATTTAAATTGTGCGAGAGCACACTGCATTGTTTAGGTATGCGGAGTGATTCTGCGGTATCGACAAGCCCAGCCACACTTTGGGTTCCCGATCGCTTCTGACCATTGGCAAACCTTGAGTCAGTCTCGGAGCTTGCTTACTCCGTTGCGGGATCTACTCAATGGGGTGGCCCCCTGAAATATTTCTGAATCCTGTGATTGTTCAGTCGTGAAAGCCTCGTTGGGTTTTGAGTTGGTTTTTCCGAGGTTGATCGAGCGTGTGTTGCTATTGGTGCACCCCGGCCGGGTAAAACTTTCTGAAAGCCGTGTCAGCGGATATGGACGACTTGGAGCACAGTATCTCGATCATAGACAAGCATAACTAAAGTTTATTGCTGTAAATTTGACTTTATAATGACTAGTAATCAGCTTCACTATAATGGAATGGCTAAATAATACTGCCCACAATTGCTTGTTTGGTTAGTCGCTTGCGACAATGGCATCTGACTAGTAAGTATTGCAACTACAACGGAATGGCTTAATAAAAGTACCAACAACTGCTGGGTTTCGGGTTTATCTCATGCTATCTCATGTCGATTAGTAATTGTTGCAACTATAACGGAATGGCTAACTAAAAGTGCCTTTGCTTATCTTATCGGGATGATTATCTAAACACGACTAGTAATTGCTGCGATAACTGAATAAGTAAAAGCGCCAGCAGTGTGAGTTCCTCGGTTGACTTCCTCGTTTGGTCTCGAGGGAAAGCCAGATGGGTTTGTTTGATGGTAGCATCAGGTTGGTTCCGACTAGGACTTTCTTACCCTCTCTAATTGCCGGATTGTATCGAGTCTCTATAGGTTGTTTAGTGCATCTTTGCCGCTCGATCCACCATACCTTTGTGGCGAGGACCGCCGAATTCTAGCCTCGCCGTGTCTTGGCCTCGATCTTGACGCTCCTCTTTTTCCTTTGCCCTTTGTCGGCACCCCTTTTGTTTAAGCAGGTTTTGAGATGCGACGCCGTTAGCAGGGTTACCCTTCCGGCTTGGCCTGGGCAGGGTTATGGACGCCATTGGTTATTCTTCAGGGCTCTTAGCCCCATTTGCATCTTGTCCGTAGCTGGACACGCTATCGTTTTCAAGGTGATTTGGATCTTTGTATATTATATCTGTATTCTTGACTCATGGAGTCGCTGTTATATATATATCGGTTCTATGGGTCCCATCGAGGACTGTTGTGTAATGTTATTACTTCGTTTTCCACCCGCACGAAAGTGCCTGGTGGGCACCTTTGAATCGTTTCTATGCGGGTTTGGCAGGAATCGCTAAAACTTGCATAGGTCCGATCCTAAGGGTGTTACAGAGTGGTACCAGAGCACAGCAGTTGCGATACCCCACGAGTCCAGCCTGTAGGATAACCTAGCTAACGGCCGAAGTAGAGTGTCAAAAATATTTTTGAAAATCGGTTGGATAGTTCTGATTAGGTCTGATTTTACTCCTTACCCCTCTGCTATTCTCCTCTTACCTCTACGTGTTTTGAATCCGCTCTTTTCTCTCTCTTCGGGTCCAGGATTTCTCGTGGTTGGGTCTCCGTCGTACCTTCAGGGTTTCGTTTTCTTCCTTTTGTAACGGAGGTGCTACGATCATCAATCTGCAACTTGTCTGTTGTACCCTTCCTCCAATCTTTTGTTCTTGAGCTCTTTATCCATGTGTGTTCCTTCTTTGGATATCGATGTCGTTGAAAAACATATGAGAAGGACGAGCATTGGTGAAGTTGGAGTATACCTTGAGCATGTGTTGTTCATGCCAATGGAACCATCGCGGAACCTAATCGATTGTGTCTTTCATACGATTTCTGGCATCATCCCTTTGTTAGGATACGCCTATGAAGATCTTGGTCTAAATCTCGAGAGTTGAGTTGCTGATTCTCCTACTCGTGTATAGAGTTGATAGTTAAGTGCAGGATGGGTGATCACCCTACCCGACTCTTACTGTTCGCTCTGTACATCGAACTGGTGGGTCAATGTAACTTTTCCTCTTCTATGGAAGTTAGAGGTGGCCTTATCGTTTGATACCTCTATCTTCGTCTTTTGTTTCTCCGGAGTGTTCTCTCGACGATCAGGGACACCGGCCCTTTGTTGGTGGTGTCGCCGATTTCAAGATGGAGGATGAACCCTTGTTGGTGGTGTCGCGAGGATCTACATGAAGCGAGGAGATGCCGTTCGCCGACCTTCCTTCCGGTACCATGAGGCGGATCTCGAGGGCGAGATCCATTGTTAGTGGTGTCGAATTGTGGCATCCCGCAAAAACCACTACTAGAAAATCGTGTTGAATTTGTGCATTGCATCGTCATCATCATGCATTGTTTGCTTAAAACTATTTTTCGCAAAGCCCGATTTGTTTCCAAACGCCCCATCTTAATTCAAATGCAAAGCCCGGCCTCCGGATTATTTTTGTTTGAATGCTATCGGTTTGCAAACGGTGTTAATAAAACAAATAAAAATTATATTATTTTTTGTGGGGCGGTCGAGCAGGCGGATCGACGAGCGACCACCCCGAGATTTTAATCGGTCCAACCAGTCCACCCATAATCCTAAACCTACCAAACTATCTCGCCAACCCAGCCTCCACATCACCACAGCCACTCACACTGCCACCTCACCTCTCCTCTTCCCCACCAACCAGAAACGCCACGGCCACTCCCCTCTTCCCCTCCCTCTCTCTCTCTCTCTCTCCCACCACTGCACTCACCAAACGCACACCACACACGACGCACACACTACACGTACACAGCCTGCCCCGCTGTCCCCAGGCCCACGCCCACAGGCCCCCACCTGCGCCCACGACGCTCCCAACCCCAGCGCCCGCCCGTCTTCTTCCTCCTCGGCGCCTCCCGCGTCGCCGCTCAAGGCCTTTCGCCGGCGCCTCGCCCCTCCTCTCGCCCGTCGCCCGCCGCGGCCGTCTCGCGCGCCGCCGCCTTCACCCCTTCCGTCGGCGCCGCCCAGATGGCCGTGCCTCGCGAGCCCAGCCCGCTGCCATGCACAGCTCCGTCGCGCACCCTCCTCCGCCCGAGCTGCTGCCCTCTTCCGCCCGCCGCTCGGCTCGCCCCTCCTTGTGCCCGCCGCCGCCTGACGACCCCCACCTCCGGCCGCCCTCCGCCCGAGCCGCCCGTCCGCCTGCGCTGCCTCGTCCCCGCCCGCATCCTCGTCGCCTCCTCTCCACGGCGCGCTCGCCTCCTCTCCGCCGAGCCCGCCTCCCGGCCCCTCGCGTCGAGCTCCTCGTCGCCCAGCGTAAGCGCCGCCCAGCTCCCCTCGCCTCCCAGCTGTTGCTGCCTCGTGGACCCCTCCTCGCTGGAGTTTCAGCGCGTCGTGCCGCGTCTTGTCGTCGCTAGGTTCCACAGGCTCGCGTGTCTCAATCGGTGGTGCCCCCTCATTACGCCACCGCCCGTGCGATTTCCGTTGGTGGTGTCTTTTCAAAGACAGAACCGCAAGATCTGCTCGTTATAGCATTCGTGTGTTCTCGATGAGGCCTATTCCAGACAGGTTGTGTCAGGTGTTCCTGAAGCTCCTCTCGGCAAGTTCTTTGTGGCCACCAACATGTGAGGATGTAACCAGGGACTTCAAGAACTCCATCACGGAAAAACCCCAAGATCGCCTTCCCCGACCCACAGGCGTCGAGATCTCGAGCCTCCGAAGACCGATCCGACAACGGAACCGCCGGTACCTCAAGATCTTCCTCGCGGCGTCCGAAGACCCGAACCCTGTCGAGCCCCTCTCGGTGAACGCCCAGATCTCCTCTCGAAGCGCCATGACCTCCGAGGATCCGATGGCGAGACCCGGCCGCGACAAGTGCTTCCGTCCGACGCCATGTCCGACAACATGACTCGAGAACCCCGATACGCCAAGTACTTGAGCCAGATGCCAAGGCCGACTCGATGGCGCGGACCCGACAAGATCTGCGCAACAACAAGATCGGCATCGACCGGGGAGAATCCGATGCGCAGCGAGACAAGTCCTATTTCCGACGCGACAAGAACTACCCCGTTAGGCGAAACGATCCGAGTCCGAACCTCGTTTCCGTCGAACCCTGGACCCTGAGACCGAACCCCGAACCCCCGGAACCCCAAGATCTGCCGAACCCTAATGTGTGACCCTTTTCCTCGATACCCTATTTTTATAAATGATATCAACTTGTTGCATTAAATCATTCATCTCGCATGCATATCTATGGTTTGGGGGCCTTATGCCGATTCACCCTTTAATTAAATATGGGGCCCATATGCGGGCAAATCTAGTCTCATATTGGCCTCATTTAAACTTGTGTAGCAAACCGGTGATATATTCTTGCCTTATTAAACAACATCTAAATTGTGGGGTAGCTAAACAACATGAACCACCTAATTAATTATCGGGACCCCGGTTCCGCTTAATACTGACCTAATTGCATTGCACCCTTGCCATGCCATGCATCATACATGCATCATGCCGATCTTCTGCCGTTGTATTAAATAGTGCATCCGGTGTTTCTTCTAGTGTTTTTGCTTCTTCGCGGATAAGGCCTTGAGTTGATGTGAGCTTCGACCCGATCTTCGGTTGAACCTTCGACAATGTTTTCAGGCGAGCATCTCCCCCTTTCTACCTATCTTACTTTTATAGTATTTATTCCCTCCTGTTGATCTATTGCTATCTGTGTTGCGATGCTCTAGTTTTCGTACGCGGAATATCCCTTGCAGCCATATATTGCCTTGGACACATCCTATTACCTGTTGTTTGGTAGATAGTTGGACTTGCGCGTCGTAGTCGCTTGCTCAAGTGCTGTTGCGTGTCGTCCAGTGCCACCGTTGCTGATGTATTGCCGCATGTTGATGTTGGAGATGATCATAGTTTACTTATCGTTCACTTTAATTCCTGTTTAACAACTAAAATTGAAGTAAGCAGAGGCATCGGTGGGTGATAGATAATATTTGGTTTCCGAACGCCCACTTGTGTCCCGTAGGACCCCGAGTACTTGATACTTGTTCCTTGATTTATCGCGCTATCCACATCCGGGAGGTATATGGGACCCCCCTGAGCCAGAGCTTGATTTAGTCTTATTTCTTGGGGCCACAACTAGTTTGAGGTTTTATTTACGATCCTGTACTTATGCCATGCTACTTATGTATTTAAATTGTGCGACGGATAACCTTTGTCTGTTTAGGTAAGCGGAGTGATTACGCAGTATCGACACCCGAGTTTCGGGTTCCCGATCGCTTCTGACCATTGACGCAAACCTTGAGTCCGTCTCGAGCTTGCTTACTCCGTTCGGGATCTACTCAATGGGTGGCCCCTGAAATATTTCTGAATCTGTGATTGTTCGATCGTGAAAGCCTCGTTGGGTTTTGAGTTGGTTTTCGAGGTTGATCGGCGTGTGTTGCTATTGGTGCACCCGGCGGGTAAAACTTTCTGAAAGCCGTGTCAGCGGATATGGACGACTTGGAGCACAGTATCTCGATCATAGACAAGCATAACTAAAGTTTATTGCTGTAAATTTGACTTTATAATGACTAGTAATCAGCTTCACTATAATGGAATGGCTAAATAATACTGCCCACAATTGCTTGTTTGGTTAGTCGCTTGCGACAATGGCATCTGACTAGTAAGTATTGCAACTACAACGGAATGGCTTAATAAAAGTACCAACAACTGCTGGGTTTCGGGTTTATCTCATGCTATCTGTATCTGATTAGTAATTGTTGCAACTATAACGGAATGGCTAACTAAAAGTGCCCACTGCTTATCTTATGTAACACCCTCAGAATCGGACCTATGCAAGTTTGGGCAAAATTCACCAAACCCGCATAGAAACGATTCAAAGGTGCCCACCAGGCACTTTCGTGCGGGTGGAAAACAAAGTAATAACATTACACAACAGTCCTCGATGGGACCCCACAGAGAGATATATATATAATGACTCAAAGAGTCAAGAATACAGATATATTATACAAAGATCCAAATCACCTTGAAACGATATAGCGTCCCGCTACGGACAAGATGCAAATGGGGCTAAGAGCCCTGAAGAATAACCAATGGCGTCCATAACCCTGCCCAGGCCAAGCCGGAAGGTAACCCTGCTAACGACGTCGATCTCAAACCTGCTTAAACAAAAGGGGTGCCGGCAAAGGGCAAAGGAAAAAGAAGGAGCGTCGATCGAGGCGATTACGCGAGGCTAGAATTCGGCGGTCCTCGCCTACATAGGTATGGTGGACTGAAGCGGCAGCGGCGGCATGCACTAAACAACCTATAGAGACTCGATACAACTGGCGTCTATCAGAGAGGGGTAAGAAAGACCTATTCGGATCCAACCTGATACTAGCATCAAACAAACCCATCCTGGCGTGTCCCCCTCGAGACCAAACGAGGAAGTCGACCGAGGAACTCACACAGTTGGCAGTTTTACTTATTTGGTTATCGTTGCAGCAATTACTAGTCAGGTATAGATAATCGTCCTGATAAAGTAAGCAGTGGGCACTTTTAGTTAACCATTCCGTTATAGTGGCAGTACTTACTAATCAGATACAGATAGCATGAGATAAACCCAAAACCCAGCAGTTGTTGGTACTTTTATTCAGCCATTTCGTTGTAGTTGCAATACTTACTAGTCAGGTACAATTGTCGCAAGCGACAACCAAACAAGCAATTGTGGGCGTATTAATTAGCCATTCCATTATAGTGAAGCTGATTACTAGTCATTATAAGTCAAATTTATAGCAGAACTTTAGTTATGCTTGTCTATGATCAAGAAACTGTGCTCCAAGTCGTCCATATCCGCGACACGGCTTTGAGAAAGTTTTACCCGCCGGGTGCACCAATAGCAACACACGCTCGATCAACCTCGAAAACCAAATCAAAACCCAACGAGGCTTTCACGATGAACAATCACAGGATTCAGAAATATTTCAGGGGCCAGCCTTGAGTACACCCAACAAGTAAGCAAGCTTCGAGACGGACTCAAGGTTTGCGCGTAATGGTCAGAAGCGACAGCAGATCCCCAATCGGGACTGTCGATACAGCGTAATCACTCCGCTTACCTAAATGCAAAGGTGCTCCTCGCACAATTTAAATCTGATAAGTAGCATGGCATAGGTACAGGATAGTAAAAACACCTCAAACTAGTTTGTGGCCCCAAGAAATAAGACGGAATCAAGCTCTGGCCCAGGGGGGTCCCATATACCTCCCGGATGTGGATAGCGCGATAATTCAAGGAACAGGAATCAAGTACTCGGGGTCTTACGGGACACAAGTGGGCGTTCGGAAACCAAATATTTTCTATCACCCACCGATGCCTCTGCTTATTTCAATTTTAGTTGTTAAACAGGAATTAAAATATGCGATAAGTAAAACTATGATCATCTCCAACATCAACATGCGGCAACACATCAGCAACTGTGGCATATGACGACACACATCAGCACTTGAGCAAGCAACTACGACGCGCAAGTCCAACTATCTACCAATCATCAGGTAATAGGATGTGTCCAAGGCAATATAGGGCTGCACGGTTAAACACAGGTGCGGAAACTAAAGCATCGCAACACAGATAGCAATAGATCAACAGGAGGGAAGTAAATACTATAAAAGTAAGATAGGTAGAAAGGGGGAGATGCTCGCCTGAAAACATTGTCGAAGGTTTTCCAAGATCGGTAAGCTCACATCAACTCAACGGCCTTATCCGCGAAGAACCAAAACACTAGAAGAAACACCGGATGCAATATTTAATACAACGGCAGAAGATCGGCATGATGCATGTATGATGCATGGCATGGCAAAAGTGCGATGCAATTAGGTCATATTAAGCGGAGCCGGGGTCCCGACAATTAATAGGTCCATGTTGTTTAAACCCCCGCATATTAAATGTTGTTTTAGCATGGCCAAAGATAGCATCGGGTTCGCTACACAAATTTAAATGAGGCCGATATAAGGCTAGATTTGCCCGCATATGGGCCCCATATTTAATTATTAGGTGAATCGGCATAAGGCCCCCAAACCACATGAGATGCATGCGAGATGAATGATTTGATGTGCAACAATTGTATTATATTATGAAATTAGGGTTTTCGGGAAGGGGTTCACACATTAGGGGTCTCGACGATCTTGGGGTTCCGGGGTTCGGGGTCGGTCTCAGGGTCCAGGGTTCGGCGGATCTTGGTCCGAGGGTTCGACGGGATCGGTCTCGACGGAAGCGTTCTCGGATAGCGGGGGTAGGTCTTGAGTTCCGGAAAGAAGTACTAGGCGTTCTGTGTCGGTGCCGTTCTTGTCGCATTCGCGGTCTTCGGGTCATGTCGACGATCATGGCGTTCAGGGGGAAGCACTTGTCGCGTCGGGGTCTCGGTGTCGGGGTGCAGTGCTTGGCGTCCGGGGTTAGGGTCTTCGGATCGGGGTAGATCTTATCGGTCTTGGCGTCTTCGGATCCGGGAGGAAGAACTTGGCACGTCGGGTTCGGGCCTCAGGGTTCAGGGGTCTCGGCGTCCGTGTGGCAGTCTTGGCGTTCAGGGAAGGAGTACTTGTCGTCCCATGAAGGAGATCTTGCGTCTAGGGTCCCGGCGAACTTGGCGGTCCCGAGGGTTCGTCATGGCGGTCTTGATGCTCCGTGGCGTCGATCTTCGGGTTCGGTCTCGAAAATCTTGGATGATCTTGTCGAGCCGACGGGTTCCGCATCGAGGATCTTGGCGACCTTGGGGTTTCGAGGGTTGATGTGGTAGGACGGCTTGTATCTTCGGTTGGCGCCACATCACTATCCCCGTCCGATCGACCTTCTGCGGCGGTCACGGCGTCAACTACTTACCTCGATCACAAACCGACACGGTCCAACACGTTCCTGTCTCGAGTGGCGCTTGCTGGACGGGGTCGAGGCGAGGCCGACGCCTGAGGTCGTCGTGGGCTGAGCGAGCAGCAACGCCAGGAGGGGCGGGTCGGCGCTTGCGGGGTGGACCTGGGGTGAGCGGCGGCGAAGGCAGGGCTCGGAGGTGGGGCCCAGGAGGCGACGACGGCGAGGAGGCGCGGGGTTGGCGGAGGGGGACCGACGACGGCCGCGCGGCCGGCAGGGAAAGCGGGACGCGGAGCTCGACGGAGGCCGGGGAAGCAAGGGACGGTGGAGGCCGGGCCCGGGGCGGCGCCAGCGCGCAGGAGGAGGGGCTCACGACGGACGGAGGCCGGAGGCGCGCCTGACGCCACGGCCTTGGGCGCAGCCTGCGCCGGGACGCAAGCGGGCAGCGGCGGCAAGGCGCCACGGCGCCTGTGGGAGCGAGGTTCTCATGAGCAGCGGGGCGGAGGATGGGGTTCGGCGCGGGCTCGGAGGAGGTCTTCTGCCGAGGAGAGGAGAGCGCGGTTGCGCCAGAGGAGGAGGCGCGAGCTTGCTAGGTGGAGGGCGGGCGAGAAGGGGCGGGCGGTTGGCGGTGGACGCGGAAGGCTGGGCGGACGGCGAGGCGGCCACCGGCGACGGAGGGGGTGGGCGCCGAGCGGGGAGGAGGGTGTTGGAGGGAGGTTGGGGACGCGAGCGTGCGGGAAGGAGAGAGGCAGCGCGGGGGCAGGGGCCAGGGGTGGGGTCCACGCGGTAGGTGGGGCTGCAGGCGCTGGGAGCCGCTGTGGGAGGCGGCAGGATCATGGGCAGCGGGGGTGGGTCCCGAGGTCAGAGGGGTGAGGGATGGGGGTCTGGCGGGGCATGCGGTGGGGGTTTGGGCAGCTGGGGCCCAAGGCCAGGAGGGTAGTGGAGTAGGTGGCTGTGGGGTGCGTGGGGCCGGTAGAGGGTGGGTAAAGGGGGGCGGGGTGAGAAAGAGGGGGAGAGGGGGCTGGATTGTTGAGGTGGCAGGTGGGTATGTCTTGGGTGAGAGGGGGAGGTGGCGCGTTTTGATTGGAGGGTAGATAGGATTTGGGTGGGAGTAGATTTAGGATTGGGCTGTGCTAGTTTTGTGTTTGTTTAGCTCTGTATAAAATAGAACAAAGCCACTTTACAAAATAGTTTTGAGACAAATAAAACCTCCAAAGCGATCGGGGTTTTGTCTTTTAAAAATAAAGAGGGGTATTTGTATACTCAAGATTGGGCTTTTCAAATAATGCAAGCAAACAATGCATGATTATGACGATGCAATGCACAAATTCAACGCGATTTTCTAGTAGTGGTTTTGCGGGATGCCACATCTTATCAGGATGATTATCTAAACCTGACTAGTAATTGCTGCAACGATAACTGAATAAGTAAAACTGCCAACGGTGTGAGTTCCTCGGTTGACTTCCTCGTTTGGTCTCGAGGGGGAAACGCCGGGATGGGTTTGTTTGATGGCAGCATCAGGTTGGTTCCGACTAGGACTTTCTTACCCCTCTCTAATTGCCGCCAGTTGTATCGAGTCTCTATAGGTTGTTTAGTGCATGCTGCCGCTGCCGCTCAGTCCACCATACCTTTGTAGGCGAGGACCGCCGAATTCTAGCCTCGCCGTGTACTGGCCTCAGTACTGACGCTCCTCTTTTTCCTTTGCCCTTTGTCGGCACCCCTTATGTTTAAGCAGGTTTTGAGATGCGACGCCGTTAGCAGGGTTACCCTTCCGGCTTGGTCTGGGCAGGGTTATGGACGCCATTGGTTATTCTTCAGGGCTCTTAGCCCCATTTGCATCTTGTCCGTAGCTGGACACGCTATCGTTTTCAAGGTGATTTGGATCTTTGTATATTTTATCTGTATTCTTGACTCATGGAGTCGCTGTTATATATATATCGGTTCTGTGGGTCCCATCGAGGACTGTTGTGTAATGTTATTACTTCGTTTTCCACCCGCACGAAAGTGCCTGGTGGGCACCTTTGAATCGTTTCTATGCGGGTTTGGCAGGAATCGCTAAAACTTGCATAGGTCCGATCCTGAGGGTGTTACAGCCATGGAGAATCTTCATCATTTAAAAATATGGTTACATAAAAGGTTTAATATATTACACCAACATCCCTATCTAGTGTTGTTGTTTCTTCTGCGCCGTAGCAATGGAGAATCTTCATCATTTAACAGGAGGCTTGGGTCAGTTTTCACTTTGAAGGGCGGTATTTCATAAAACTTATTATAATCTTCTGACATATCTGTCTTGTCATCCACTCCCACGATGTTTCTTTTCCCTGAAAGAACTATGTGGCGCTTTGGATCATCGGACAATGTATTCTTTTGCTGATTTCTTTTTCTCGGTTTCGTAGACATGTCCTTTACATAGAAAACCTGAGACACATCGTTAGCTAGGATGAATGGTTCGTCCATGTACGCAAGATTGTTGAGATCAACTGTTGTCATGCCATACTTTTCTTCTACATGTACCCCTCCTCCTGTCATCTTGACCCATTTGCACCGAAACAAAGGGACCTTAAAAGTAGGTCCATACTCAAGTTCCCATATCTCCTCTATGTACCCATAATATGTGTCCTTCTGCACATTGTCATCTGTTGCATCAAAGCGGACACCACTGTTTTGGTTGGTGCTCTTTTTATCTTGGGTGATCGTGTAAAATATATTACCATTTATCTCGTACCCTTGGAAAGTACATATAGTCGAAGATGGTAACCATGCCAAAAAGTACAGTTGATCTTCAACAGTGTTGTTATTCATGAGATGCCTATGCAACCAACTGCCGAAAGTGTCCTCGTGTTCCACTTTAATCGAGGAGTCAGGCATCCCCGGGTTTTCCGAGCGTACAATAATCTTGTGTTTCTCGATATATGGAGCCACCAAGGTGGAATTGTGTAGAACTGTGTAGTGTGCTTTATTGAAAGAATCTATGTCCATACATACCATTGTTTTCCTTCCTAGTGTGCCTTTTCCAGTCAGCCTCCCCTCATACCAAGATTCAGGAAGAAAGTCAACACAAAACTCAATGACCTCCTCTGTTCCATAGCCCTTGGAGATGCTTCCTTCTGTCCTAGCACGGTTATGAACATATTTTTTTAAGACTCCCATGAACCTTTCGAAGGGGAACATATTGTGTAGAAACACAGGACCGAGAATTCTAATCTCTTCGACTAGGTGAACTAGGAGGTGTGTCATAATATTGAAGAAATATGGAGGGTACAACAACTCGAAGCTGACCAAACATTGGACCACATCAATCTGTAACCCTGATAGACTTTCTGGATCGATTACCTTCTGATAAATTGCATTGAGGAATGCACATACCTTCACAATGGCCAGCCGAACATTTCCCCGTAGAATCCCTCTCAATGCAACCGGAAGCAATTGCATCATAAGCACGTGGCAGTCATGGGACTTTAGGTTTTGGATATTTTTTCTCTTTCATATTTAGTATTCCCTTTATGTTAGACGAGAAGCCAAACAGGACCTTGATACTGAAAAGGACTTCAAAAAAGATTTCCTTCTCTTCCTTGGTAAGAGCGTAGCTGGCAGGCCCTTGAAACTGCCCTGGATTCTTGTCGTCTCATCCTTTATGACGTTGCTGGTCCTCCCGTGCTTCCGGTGTATCTTTTGACTTCCCATACAAGCCCAAGAAGCCCAGAATATTCATGCAAAGATTCTTCGTCAGGTGCATCACGTCGATTGCAGAGCGGGCCTCATGGACTTCCCAATAGGGTAGCTCCCAAAATATAGATTTCTTCTTCCACATGGGTGCGCGTCCGTCGGCGTCTTTCGGAACAGGTTGTCCTTCGGGACCCTTTCCAAATATTACATTTAAATCCTTGACCATACCAAATACATCAGCACCAGTACAGGGGGCAGGCTTCTTCCGGTGATCTGCCTCGCCATCGAAATGCTTACCTTTTTTCCTTAAGGGGTGTCTGGGCGGAAGAAAACGACGATTGTACGGGTACACATTCTTCCTAGATTTATCCAGATATATACTTTCAGTCTCATCTAAACAGTGTGTGTATACATTATATCCCTTGTTCGTCTGTCCTGAGATGTTACTAAGAGCAGGACAATCATTGATGGTTACGAACAGCAACACTCGTAGGTCGAATGGCTCCTGTTTGTGCTCATCCCACACACGTAAACCTGGTTCGGCCCACAACTGTAAAAGTTCATCAACTATTGGCCTTAGGTACACATCAATGTCATTGTCGGGTTGCTTCGGGCCTTGTATGAGCACTGGCATCATAATGAACTTCTACTTCATGCACAACCAAGGAG
This sequence comes from Avena longiglumis, assembly GCA_030063025.1. Classification (NCBI taxonomy): domain Eukaryota; kingdom Viridiplantae; phylum Streptophyta; class Magnoliopsida; order Poales; family Poaceae; genus Avena; species Avena longiglumis. The sequence continues at coordinate 244,080,312 of CP125979.1, read as the reverse complement.
GAAGGTTGTAGATACATAGAGTGACGGACCAGGTGTTGTGACTGCAGCTCTGCTCCCCAAAAGGATTCATGCCATCTGTACTTAGACTAAACCATAAGTTTCTTGTTTCACCAACAAAGTCTGGGAAGTCTCTCTAGATTTTTCTCCACTGTCGACCATCAGCGGGGTGCCTCAATATCCCGTCTTTCTTACGTTCTTCCATGTGCCATCGCAACAACTTGGCATGCTCTTTGTTTCTGAACAAGCGTTTCAATCGTGGTATTATAGGAGCATACCACATCACCTTGGCAGGAACCCTCTTCCTGGGTGGCTCGCCATCAACATCACCAGGGTCATCTTTTCTGATCTTATACCGCAATGCAGTATATACCGGGCATTTATCCAAATTCTCGTACTTCTCACCGCGATAGAGGATGCAGTCATTAGGGCACGCATGTATCTTCTGCACATCTAATCCTAGAGGGAAGACGAGCTTCTTTGCTTCATATGTACTGGCGGGAATTTCGTTATTTCTGGGAAGCAACCTCTTCATGAGTACCAGCAACTTCTCAAATCCCGAGTCAGTCACACCGGTCTCTGCCTTCCATTTCAGCAATTCCAGTGTACTACCCAGCTTCTTCTGGCCATCTTCACAAGTTGGGTACAACAATTTGTTGTGGTCCTGTAACATCTGCTCAAACTGCAATCTCTCCTTTTCGGTGTTGCAGTCTCGCTTTGCATCAGAAATGACCCGACCAAGATCATCAACGGGCCGGTCTGGTTCCCGTTCTTCACCTCCTTCTTCTTCATTGTGTTCCATTGCGGTATCAGCGTATTCAGGGAACATAGATCGATAGTTGTCATCATCGTTGTCTTCTTCATCGCCGTCTTCCATCATAACCCCTCTTTCTCTGTGTTTGGTCCAAACATTATAGTCGGACATAAAACCAGACCGAAGTAGGTGGCTCTAAATGACTCTTGCGGAAGTGTGAGCCTTCTCATTCCTACAGTCAACACATGGACAACACATAAAACCATCACGTCGCTTGTTCTCCTCGGCCATAACTCGAAAAGAACGCACATCTTCTCTGAAAGCGACAGAGCGTCGGTCACCGTACATCCATGGATGGCTCATCTGTATCATACAAATATATGTCAAACACAATCACTATGCTAAAATTAGTACCGCACGACGGTCTTAACGAGAAAATAGTTGCTAACCTTTTATTACACTTGGAAACAAAGATGAGAAAACTTAAATGTGGCTCGGGCACCTCATATCATGTCTGTCTTGTGTGACCTAAACTTGCATTGCTCTAATGGACATTTCACCGAACACCTCTAGTGCATATGTATGAACAAGAAAAAAAATAGCACAACAACACTCTCTCCCACAAGGAAAAAACAGTTGAGAGGAGGAGGGGTTGTGCGTATATATAGGGCTAGACCACTAGTCCCGGTTGAAGATACAAACCGGGACTAAAGGGGGTGACCCCAGCGAGCGGCAGGTCCGGGGCCCTTTAATCCCGATTTGAGCCTCAGACCGGGACTAATGGGGTCTAACGAGCCGGGACATATGGTTCTGGGTGGCTCGGGCCGTCCGGCCAGGGCCATTAGTCCCGTTCCCAGCCACAGCCGGGACTAATGGTCTGAATGAAAGGCCTGTTTTCTACTAATATGTATATCATGCACAAAAATTTGAGTATAAAATTAGATCATTAAATTTTCTAAATTACATGTAAAGGTAAGTTAGATGGTAAGAAAATTAGGCTCACACGGGGAGGCAGGTCTAAGGAGCCTGAAAACTTTCTCTCAAAAAAAGAGCCCGAAAACTTTCCAGAGGAGATACATACGGATACGGGGAGTAGTAGCATTATACTCCTTTCGTTTTAAAATATAAGATGTTTTAGATTGTAAAAAAAATGAATCTAGACTTGTTTTAATACGCAGGTTCACTCAACTTTGAAATAAATCTAAACACTAAAAAAGTCTAGATACATAAATCTAAAATGTCTTATATTTTGAAATGGAGAGAGTACGCAACAATGCTACGTCTACGGAAGAATTTGTTACAGAATCAATTTACTCGAACTGACGTGGCAATCAGTCGAGAATCAAAAGTTGAGATACATACACAGCGAGTTCGTATACCAGTAGACGCGTACGTACTGCCGGGAACGATCCGTCGCGGCCACGAAACCGGCCGGCCGCTCTGAACTCCGCCACGTAAGCAACGCGATTTGTTGTCCTTTTTCACACGACGACGACGCGTACGCCGGCCGGACTCCTCTCCTATATATCCTGCGCGCCTTCCTTCCGCGGCAAGTCCCCTCTCCCCGTTCGATCCCCCACACTCGCAAAACCCTAACCCCGATCGATCAATCAATCTACCGCCCGCCCGCCCGCCCGCCATGGACTTCTCATCAGACGAGGAGTGGACCGTGCTCGACGCCAAGAACCCCGCCGACTCCTCGGACGACGACCACGGCGTCTGCTCCCTCCCGTCCGACTGCTCCGACCTTGACATCGACGTCTCCGACCACGACTACACCGATTCGGACGAGGAGATCTCCTCCGGCGCCGATGAGGACGACGAGATGGCTGACGAGGAGGACCCGTACGAGGTCGACGAGGACGAGCCGCTGTCGGCGGCGCGGCTCTCCCGCCCGCTCTCGGGCATGTTCCACCACACGCCCTGGGACTCGGTCGCCTACGCGGCCTTCGACCCGCTCCGCGCCGCCGCCTCCGCCAAGCGCCTCATCCCGGACCCGGCCTTCGCCGTCTTCCCCGAGAACGTGGCCATCCTCGCCTCGGCGCGCGGCCTCGTCTGCCTCCGCGGAGCCAAGTCGGGCCTCTACTACGTCGCCAACCCGGCCACCTTCCGCCGCGTCCGCCTCCCGGTCCACCAGCGCGACCACCGCCTCGACGCCGACCCCGCCGTCGTCATCACCTTCGAGGACGACGACGCATCCGCCAGACGCAAGAGCGCCGCCACGGGCGACATCGCACACTACCACGTCGTCGTCGCCTTCCAGGTCGACGACGGCGTCTGGGCGGTCGAGTCCTTCTCCTCGCGCACCTGGGAGTGGACCATCGGCGGCGACATCTGCGCGCCCGAGACCGTCATCGCCACCTCGGGCGTCGGCGCCCTAGGCCGCGCCTTCTGGCGCACAACCATCGGCCACATCCTCTGCGTCACGCCCGAGACGGGCTGCGTCGACCTCATCCCGGCGCCGCACGAGGTGGCCACACGCCCGCACTGGGAGATCGGGGAGATGGAGGGAAACTTCGCCGTCGCCTGCGCCGACCACGAATTCAGGGAGGTGGCCGTGCTCTACATGGTGCCCGCCAGCGCCACCGACATCCAGTGGGCCTGGGCGGGCCAGTTCGACGGCCACAAGGCCGGATGCCACGCCGGGATGACGCTGCTGCGCTCACAGGGCGCCGCAGAGGTCGTCGTGTGGGATTCTGTCCCCGAGCTCGTCATCGCCATGGACTTCGACGGCAGGCAGACGCGCAGCATCGGACCCCTCGTCGGCGGAAACTACTACACTGATTTCATCCCCTATGTGGGATCAGAATCTGAGATCTACAGGTAAAAAGATCTACACCGATGAATAATCAGTACTACTGTTTACTACTGCCTTAATGAATAATCGCTACTCCACTTTGCTCTGTTTAATAATCTTGAGATGCAAAACAACTGCACTTTACTCTGTTTTCTAGAACGGAGGCTTTTGGTCTGCAAGTCGGTTTGGAGATTGAGATTAAGTGCAAGTTGAGATTAATATTGTTCTATATGAATAAAGTTGTTGTTTTGGTAGACGCGTTGGAAACATGCAGACTTTCCCCCCGGAGTCTTTCAGTCCTAGTCAATTCGACATGATAACGCGCTGTATATGGATGGTGATATCAGCATGCATATTGACTTGACTCGTTGGCGTGTACCTGTTTGTCAATTGGATCATGCTTCTTTAGGTTTCATTGGTAGGCCTGTCAATTTGCTTGTGGAATTTCGATGCTGTCTCTGTCTATGAATATTCACAGAGAAGGGTTTTCTTTGTCAGTCTGTCTTTAGCAGATACTGTTTGGTTTATCTACTGATTACCTGAAAGTTGGTCTTCCTCCTTACAGATAGCTGTGATAAGATATTATGGATTGTTTATCCTTTATAATTCCTATTGCAATTTGCTTGCACTTGCTTGTTTTCATAGAATGCTGGGTCGAATTAGAATTTGCCCTGGAACCTGTCATAATGTCAGGCACCTGCTGAAGTAGAAGATTCTTTACTATTGCTATCTGGTTTATTACCAAAATAAATTATCTGTCTAAATAGTGCCTTTTTGCTCTGGCTCTTAACATTGTTTTGTACTTTCTTTCATGGTTGTGTACTAGTATGACTGTTTATCAAATTTGACTTAAAAGGTCTTTATTTGTGAGCCTTATATGGCCCAGTACCGCTTGGTTTACACATTGTTGCTTGGTCTTTATTTGTCAGCCTCTTTGCAAATAGCAGTGATAAGATAAAGTATGATTGCAAGATCACAAATTTTCATGGCACTTTGAACTGAACTAGGAATTGGACTTTGGTGTGCATCGTGGTGTAGTACTTGACCTGTCTTAATTTCAGTCACCCACTGAAGTACTTACTTTACAATCACCATCTGATTTTTTTAACTTGAAAGAAAATTATCTATAATGGTAGAATCTTTACACTTTCTCTTCACAATGTTTGGTAGTACATGCTAATACGGTTATTCAATTCTCTTTGAGGTTTGGAGAATCCAAATTCAGAGATGTATGACATGGTTCTTTTGTTTTCAGTGAGGAAGTGGGCGCTGTGTTCATGACTGTAGATGCAGTTACATTCAGAGTTCCACAAGCAGCTGTGAAAGAAGAAGCTGAGGATTGAAACTAAATCTGTAAGCATCAGCACACTCCACACAACACAACCTGCAGCTCTCTGTTCTTCCTTTTTCACCTCCAAACTGTCGTCCACCTCCATTTGATTTATGTCATCTGTTCTATCCATCATGTATTTCAGGTTCCATAAAACTTGCAAGCATTCGTTGATGAAGAGCAAGGAATATTGAAGCTTCCAGATATCCTTATTCCTTGATGAATAAGGAGACCTCTATAGATAGAAGAAGCATCATTCTCCGGACGGATGTTTTTGCCCGCCTGCTAGCTACTTAAGCATTCTCTTATGCAATTTCTCTAGTGAACTACGCTAGTATCTCGCCTTTTTTTCTAAGGGACACAAACACTATGTTCTCTTATTGCTTATTAGGTGTTTTTTGTCTGCCGTGTACAAAGTTAGGTTTTGCAGACCGTTTGTCGTGAACTTGTTTTTGTGCTGAATATTTAAATTAGCATTCTTGTGTGAGTCCGATATCCCAGTGCATATATATATATGCTGCTGGCATTCTTTAGTTATGCCTTTGTGTTGTTTGTGTCAAGCTACCCAATGCTCTGTTTGCATCGTGTAGAACTGCTTTCATGTACCTGAAAAGGCGTCCATGAGCGCTGGTGAACTACATGCTTATCTCAGTTGGAACTGGTGGAATCTCCCCTGTATAACTCTAGTGGTGTCGATTTGCCAGCAGCAGATTTTTAATGATGGTAATGAGCCTTGAAAATTAGGTCATTTGATATAGTTCATAGCTATCATAGATGCCATGCTTTATTATGAGTAATCAGGATCAATATAGCTGGGAATGGGAAAGGTACTTTTAATACACAAAATTTCTGATTGGACAGTTCCTCTCAAAGAAGAAGAATATAAAGTGCTTTTTTTAAAGAGGGGGAGGGGGCAACGATGAGAGTGATATCGTCCATAGTTTTAAAAATAGTTACATATTAAGAAAATTGATCATTGTTTCTAAATACCATATTGTTTCTGGTATCCCAAATTTTCTATAGAATGATAAGAGCCATAGTCGTCCAAACATAGGAGGAGAAAATGACACAACTATCTTTACTATTAAATGGCAGTTGGTGATCGTAGGTCGTTCACAAACATCAAACATTGGAGCAATCTGGACCATTTAATTTACATCTAACGGTATCTGATACATCCTTGTTGTCTTAGGGTAATTACCCTTGTATGCCACCGACAAGTTCCATGTACGGCAACCACGTAAAAAAAGCAAGCAACACTGAACGCCCCAACCCATCGTCCCTAACCTCCTCTATGGAACCCTAGCACAGGGTCTTAGCCGCCGCCGCCCATACCGGCGGCCGCGCACGCCGGCACGGTCCTCTCACGAGTGTGCCCAGGCCTCTGAGTGCTGCCAGTCCTAGATCTCCTCCGCCCGAAATCCCCCGCCCCGGCCATGTTCCCCCTGCACCTAGCACAGGGTCTCACCGCGCCCATCACAGTGGCAAGACGCCTGCCACAGATCCTCTCACGTGTGCCCAGCCTCTGGCGCCAGTCCTGGATCTCCTCCGCCCGAAATCCCCCGCCCCGACCATGTTCCTCTTGCACATCGCTTGTTCTCTCGCTCCTCATCCCATGAGGAGCCAACACACCACCCTGATAAGCGTCGCCGCCTCATCCATCCTTCCACCTGCCCCGAGTTCGTCGCCACCGCCAGGCGCCTCATCCTTCCCAACCCTGGAATCCATCCTGGCACCGCACGAGTTCCTCGATGCCAGGCTACTTTGCCTAGAGCTCGATGACGCACCTAGGAGTTGCTACTGCTGTGATAGGAGCTCGACCAACTACGGTGCCATACTATTCGTCAAGAGTCTCAATCCCAGCGACGACCAGGTATTGATCTGATTCATATTGTCAGTTGCCATCAAGCGAATTATTGATCTCATTCTGATGCTTCACCTAATTCCTTTTCCTAATTTGGTGTTTATTACTGATTGTGTATTGTAAAGGAAGACATCGGACATGGAGGAGCTCGAGTAAGTAACTAGATCGGAAGGAGGACATCTAGGCTACTTCGCCTAGAGCTCGACGGCGTACCTAGGAGTTGTTACTGCTATGCCAGTTTACAAAGCAACATTACTACTGAAATATATTTTGGCTCATAACCCTGACTTTTCTTCTATGCCAGTTTATAATGCACATCAGCTTCACTATTAGGATCATGCCCAAGCACGCAGTGTAGCAACAGCCATGTGTTGCTTGGCAATGCGATCCACACCACAAGTGCACACTACAATGTTTCATTTTGGTCAGTTCAAATGGAACTTGTGTATAGACAAGTATGCCGGACAAGATTAGTTAGAAGCTATGAATGGGAGAAAATCACCAGCCGTTCAAAACAAAAAGATCATGGAGCGTACAATTCTAATAAGTTGAGGGTTTAGATGATGGTGGACACTTCTTTGTTGGCTGACGCATACATGGCAACCTGGCGGTATTGGGTTTGGAAGTGCACCGTATGAAAACAAGCTATGTCCATGTCAAGCACGCATGATTTTTTTACCGTATTCTGCATCCCCTTTTAAAAATAAAAATATAGTAAAAGGAAGGAATAAATATGACTGCCATATTCTACACTCCTTTTTACCATATTCTAGAAACATAGCTGTTTTGTTCAAGTTCTTCTATGAAATACAAAATAGCTTGTATTTTAAAACCTGTCCAGCATTAGGAATTTGGAATATAAATGTGGGAGAAATATGAATGGCCTGATTGGCTTTGTTTTTACCATGGTACAGGTTAATGCATCATCGAGCTACACAAAAAATTTGCCGTCATAGCAACCAGGATGTAGTTCAGAGTTGTTTGCCGAAAGTTGTATGATTAGGTGAGGTATGATCTCAGAGAGATTGCATTTCCGTATTCTCTACCAGATCCTCTGGGCAACAAGAGGCGTCCTGAGATCACATTGAAAGATGGGATCACTGTAGATGTTTCAGTTTGTGTTTTCTTGAGCCATGATTTAATTCATATATTTGAGCAACAAGTTCAGCAATCATTACAGGGCTACGATCAGCACAATTTCCTCACCAAGGAGGTACACTTCAAGGACAAGCTCTTCTTCACTCTACAAGTAAGAATTTAGTGTTGTTGTGTGATGCCCTCCTCTGATTTATCAATATACAGTTTATGTTGCATGACTGTTGTAAACCGTACATGATCTGCAAGTTTGTTTTGTTTAGATAGTTCATTTGACGTGTCAACGTTGTTGGTTTTGTTGATTTTCGTTGCTTCTTAGGTAAATGAGTGTGCTGGTTAATTTGTAAGATAGAGATATGAGAGCATTAGTCATAAGCAGTACCATTTAGATGGCGAATAGAGTGGCTATGTAGCACTGTTTTACCCCTTAAAATTTATCATTTCTGGCCTGCTAGATTTCTTATTTAAGGGTAAAAAGAACAATCTATAACAGGAGAGTCATGAGATTAAGAGATAACACATTTAGAGGGACTACGAGCATCGATTTTAGGTCCTATGAGTGAAACCGGACTACTTGTAAAAATGGTAGATGGACATAAGGTGTTGAGCGAAACCATATGTCTTACAAAAATGGCAGGCGAACAAGATGTGTTCATCAGTTTCATGCTTGTCCTTTGAGAGTATTTTTTTCCAGCAATGCAATTAATGCCAACATTGAAATTTCCCCTACGTTGTTTGGCTAATATGTTGCCATTTTTGTTATGTTTTGAGTTCCTAAATGCCCCAAATTTCAGTGCAGCAACCATTTATTTTCTTATGATTGTATAGCTGATCTCCAACATCAAATGTTATGTACTATTTCTTAAAATTAATTGTTTCTACTGAAATATCTGTTTTATTGCCAAGCACATTATGAATTATTTGCGGTCACATGGTCATGTTAGGTAGGCTCGGCCAAAATGATATTTTTTGTCATACTGATTGTTCTTAAGGGATGTCAAGCTATTCTTCAAGCTATGATATCATATATAATTGAGGAGAAGTCTGATATTGATATGCTCATATGTCATTGAGAAGATGGTATAAATACCCTAATTATTTCTTCCATCTATCATGTACTTTAATACTGAGCTCTAAAATTCTATTTTCTACAATGTTACGCTCTTATTTTTCTCTATAGAATTATATATGCATGTAAAATGTGATATGTTTGTTAGATGATTAATAGACACTGTATTACATTATGCCTAGCTTAATTGATATTTCAACCACTTATGATGGTAATAACTACTAAGCAAGTGCAAATATATTTAGTACGATATATATATTCCCAACCAGCATCTTTTGGGCTATAAGTTTATGGTGTTGGCAAATGCTCCGATAAGTGGTTTTGCATACTTGATCCAATAAATGTCTCTGGTACGGTGAAAGGAATAGTTAACCACTTGATATTTGCCATGCTAGAGCTTCAAAAAGATGTACCTAAGAATGTTGAAAATAATCTCTTTAGGACTGCTCATGATGCTGAAGTGCCTGAACCTATCAAGTTTTGTGTTGGAGGTGCCGAACCTACATATGCATATTATGGGAAGTGCTTGGTGTGCTCTCCCTGTTTTGCGTTTTTCAACTTGATTTTCTTCGTCCAATTGCGATTAGCGCCACCGTCTTTGTCTGAATAGTAATTTTTTCTCCATTAGTTTGATGCACCGCCCTTTGCTACTTTCTTGGTTCTCCAGACTTAGGTGCTTCTGCTTCCTTATTGGTAAACGAGCAGAGGAAGAGTTGTTTAGCTCATCAAAAAATCCCTTTTAAGACACCTAGATGGCATCATGTGGCATCCCGCAAAAACCACTACTAGAAAATCGCGTTGAATTTGTGCATTGCATCGTCATCATCATGCATTGTTTGCCAAAACTATGTTTGCAAAACCCGTGTTGTTTTCTAAACGCCCCTCTTTATTTTCAAACATCAAAACCGGGTCCCCGGAATATTTTGTTTTGGCTGTTATTGGTTTGCACACGGCCCGTTTAAAACGAATAAAAATTATATTTATTTTTAGCGGGGGCAGTCGAACTGGCCGTTTCGACCCGAACGACCACCCCCGTATAAACAGCTCGGTCCAACCAGTCCCACCCTATTAAACCTAAAGCTACCCAGTTCCCTACCCACACACACACTCCACCTCACCCCCACCTATCCCCATGCGCCACCTCACCTCTCCCCTCCCCTTTAGCCTATTAAAACCCGCCACATCAGCCTCACCCACTCCCCTCTCTCTCCTCTCAATCCAGCCCCACACACCCACCCAAACGCACACAGCTCACACTCTCTCTCCCTGCCTGGGTGCCTGCCCTGCCACACCTGGCCACACCAGCCCCACCTGGCCACAGCCGCCCTCCCCCAGATCCCACCCCCCCGCCCCCACCTGCGCGCCCCCACCCCACGCTCTTCCACCAACCCCGACGCTACCGACACCGCTCATCTTCCTCCCTCCGCGTCAAGGCCCCAGGCGCTCCTCTCCTCCGCCTTCCTCCCTCCAGCCTGCCACGCCTCACGCCCGCGTGCCCGCCTCGCCTCCCCTAGCGCCCCACCCCTGCTTCTCAAGGCCTCGCCTTGGCCGCGTTTGGCCCGCGCCTCACAGCCACACTCCGCCACTGCCGTCTCAACCCTGCGCCACACCCTCAGAAGCCGCCACTGCGCCCTATCGCCAGCCACTTCTGACCGCCCAGCTGCCGCCTCCTTCCGCTGGCCCGCCTCACCAGTCGCCTCGTCCGCCCATGAAGTTCTCGCCAGTCCCCTCCGCTGCGGTACCAGCCGTCCTGCAGCGCGCTTGTAGATGTGTTGATGCCGCAAAGAGGGAGTTATGGAGGATGGCTTGATGTTCCCCCTCGACAAGAACGACAACGCGGCCAAGCCCCGCCAAGATCTCCGAAGAACCCCGGAGACGGAACTTCACGGAATCCGAAGGCCGTTGCGTCGAAGACCGATCCCGTCCGTGCGACAAGATCTTCACGAACCCCGGAGACCAAGCCTCGACACCCCGAACCCGGTACCGCGTCAAGATCGCCTTCTCGGACCCCGTTGACGCCAAGTTCTTCGCCGTAGAGCGACAAGGTCTTCGACAAGACAAGGAACGCCAAGTGTTTCACCCCGGACACCGAGTCCGCCGAGAACCCCCGATGCGACAAGTGCTTCACCCCGAACGCCTTGACCGTCGACATAACCCGAAGACCGCGAATGCGACAAGAACGCCCCGACCAGAAGAACCCGATGCGCCCCGACGCTGACACAAGTTCTGCCCCCGGACATCGAGACCCCGATGCGACAAGCTCTGCCCCGTGACCGAGAACGCTGCCGTCGAACCCTGAGATCGACCCCGAACCCCGGAACACCCAAGATCGTCGAGCCCCCTCTGATGTGTGACCCCTTTTCCTCGAACCCTATTTTATAACATAACAACTTGTTGCATATCTAATTGTCATTCATTTCGCATGCATATCATTGGTTTGGGGGCCTTATGCCGATTCACCTAATAATTAAATATGGGGCCCATATGCGGGCAAATCTAGTCTCATATTGACCTCATTTAAATTTGTGTAGCGAACCGGTGCTATCTTCTGCCATGCTAAAACAACATTTAAATTGCGGGGGATCTAAACAACATGAACCTATTAATTAATTGTCGGGACCCCGGTTCCGCTTAATATGACTTAATTGCATCGCACCTTGGCCATGTCATACATCATGCATGCATCATGCCCGATCTTTTGTCGTAGTATTAAATATTGCATCCGGTGTTTCTTCTAGTGTTTTGATTCTTCATGGATAAGGCCGTTGAGTTGATGTGAGTCACCGATCTTCGGGAAAACCTTCGACAATGTTTTCAAAGCAGCATCTCCCTTTCTACCTATCTTGCTTTTATAGTATTTACTTCCCTCTGTTGATCTATTGCTATCGTGTTGCGATGCTTTAGTTTCCGCACTCGAGATACCGTGCAGCCCTATATTGCCTTGGACACATCCTATTACCGTTGTTTGGTAGATAGTTGGACTTGGCGTCGTAGTCGCTTGCTCAAGTCTTGATGTGTGTCGTCATATGCCACAGCTCTTGATGTATTGCCGCATGTTGAGGTTGGAGATGATTCTAGTTTTACTTATCGTCACTTTAATTTCTGTTAACAACAAAAATTGAGATAAGCGAGGCATCGTGGGTGATAGAAAATATTTGGTTTCGAGCCCACTTGTGTCCCGTAAGACCCCGAGTACTTGATACCTGTTCCTTGATTTATCGCGCTATCCACATCCGGGAGGTATATGGGACCCCCGAGCGAGCTTGATTCGATCTTATTTCTTGGGGCCACAAACTAGTTTGAGGTTTTATTTACGATCCTGTACTTATGCCATGCTACTTGTATTTAAATTGTGCGAGGAGCACACTTTGTCTGTTAGGATCATGGCACGATTCCGCTGTGTCGACAAGCCCAGCCACACACTTCGGGTTCCCGATGCTCACACCGTCCCCATAACCTTGAGCCCGTCTCGAGTCACCGCCGTTGCGGGATCTACTTAAGGTGGCCTCAAATATTTCTGAATCCTGTGATTGTTCACGTGAAAGCCTCGGGTTTTGTTTTGGTTTTTCCGAGGTTGATCGAGTGTGTGTTGCTATTGGTGCACCCGGCGGGTAAAACTTTCAAAGCCGTGTCCGCGGATATGGACAACTTGGAGCACAAGATTCGATCATAGACAAGCATAACTAAAGTTTACTGCTATAAATTTGACTTATAATGACTAGTAATCAGCTTCACTTTAACGGAATGGCTAATTAATACCGCACAAGTGCTTGTTTGATTGTCGCCATTGACAATTGTATCGACTAGTAAGTATTGCAACTTCAAGCGGAATGGCTGAATAAAAGTACCAACAAGCTCTTTGGGTTTTGGGTTATCTCATGATAAATGTATCATCTAGTAAGTGTTGCCACTATCACGGAATGGTTAACTAAAAGTGCCCATCGCTTATTTTATCGTGACGTTACCCAAAACCTGACTAGTAAAGTACCGCCACTATAACTAAATAAGTAAAACTGCCAACTGTGTGAGTTCCTCGGTTGACTTCCTCGATCGGTCTCGAGGGGGAAACGCCAGGATGGGTTTGTTTGATGATAGAATCAGGTTGGTTCCGAATAGGTCCTTCTTACCCCCTCTGTTTGACGCCAGTGTATCGAGTCTCTATAGATTGTTTAGTGCATGTTGCCGCTGCCGCTCAGTCCACCATACCTATGTAGGCGAGGACCGCCGAATTCTAGCCTCGCCGTGTACTGGCCTCAGTACTGACGCTCCTTTTCTTTTTCCTTTGCCCTCTGTCGGCACCCTTTTTGTGTAAGCAGGTTTTGAGATCGACGCCGTTAGCAGGGTTACCCTTCCGGCTTGGCCTGGGCAGGGTTATGGACGCCATTGGTTATTCTTCAGGGCTCTTAGCCCCATTTGCATCTTGTCCGTAGTCGGACGCTCTATCATTTTCAAGGTGATTTGGATCTTTGTATAATATATCTGTATTCTTGACTCTTTGAGTCATATATATATCTGCATGGGTCCCATCAAGGACTGTTGTGTAATGTTATTACTTCGTTTTCCACCCGCACGAAAGTGCCTGGTGGGCACCTTTGAATCGTTTCTATGCGGGTTTGGCGAATTTTGCTCAAACTTGCATAGGTCCGATTCTGAGGGTGTTACAGAGTGGTATCAGAGCCCAGCAGTTGCGATACCCCACAAGTCCAGCCTCTAGGATAACCTAGCTAACGGCCGAAGTAGAGTGTCAAAACTATTTTGCAAAATCGGTTGGATAGTTCTGATTAGGTCTGATTTTTACTTCTTACCCCTCTGCTATTCTCCTCTTATCTCGACGTGTTTTGAATCCGCTCTCTTCTCTCTCTTCGAGTCCAGGAATTTTCGTGGTTGGGTTTCCGTCGTACCTTCAGGGTTTCACTTCCCCCTCTGATAACGGTGTTCTGTCATCCGGTGTTCAAGCTGCCTGAGGAATCCGTCTTCTGCGGTGTTACCATTCTTTGTTCCTTGTTTGTGCCTTCCGGTGTTTTCCGACGCGACGACATCACCTACGCCCGATCCGATGCAGAGTCTGCATCACTCCTTTGTTTCCGAACCTCGCTTGTCGAGATCTTCAGTCTAATTCCGAGAGTTGGTTGCATAATCCGCCTATTTGCGTGCAGAGTAATGGTTTGAGTGCGGGATGGAGTAGCTACCATACCACTACCCTTATCATTCGCTTTTGTACATCGAATCAGTGGATCCAGCAACTTTACTCCGTCCACGGAAGTTAGGGGTGGCTTTATTTGTTGATACCTCTACCTTCGACCTTTAGTTTCCGGAGTGTTCTCCCGACGATCACGGACAACGACCTCTTGTTAGTGGTGTCGCGAGGATCTACACGAAGCGCGAAGGATCAGACCGCCGACCTTCCTTCCGATACCATGAGGCGGATCTCGAGGGCGAGATCCCTTGTTAGTGGTGTCGAATTGTGGCATCCCGCAAAAACCACTACTAGAAAATCGCGTTGAATTTGTGCATTGCATCGTCATCATCATGCATTGTTTGCCAAAACTATGTTTGCAAAACCCGTGTTGTTTTCTAAACGCCCCTCTTTATTTTCAAACATCAAAACCGGGTCCCCGGAATATTTTGTTTTGGCTGTTATTGGTTTGCACACGGCCCGTTTAAAACGAATAAAAATTATATTTATTTTTAGCGGGGGCAGTCGAACTGGCCGTTTCGACCCGAACGACCACCCCCGTATAAACAGCTCGGTCCAACCAGTCCCACCCTATTAAACCTAAAGCTACCCAGTTCCCTACCCACACACACACTCCACCTCACCCCCACCTATCCCCATGCGCCACCTCACCTCTCCCCTCCCCTTTAGCCTATCAAAACCCGCCACATCAGCCTCACCCACTCCCCTCTCTCTCCTCTCAATCCAGCCCCACACACCCACCCAAACGCACACAGCTCACACTCTCTCTCCCCGCACCGGGCCCGCCTGCCCGGCCACCGCTACCCCACCTGGCCACAGCCGCCCTCCCCCAGATCCCACCTCCCTGCCCAGTCCCCACCCCCTGGCGCGCCCCACCCCACGTTCTCTCCACCAACCCCCGACGCGCCCGACACTGCTCATCTTCCTCCCCCTCCTCCGCTCGCGTCCCAGGCTCGTCCCGCCGCGCTCCTCTCCTCCGCCTTCCCTCCCCTCCAGCACACCGCCTCACGCCCGCGTGCTCTGCCTAGCCGCTCGCGCCCGCTAGCCCGGCTAAGCCCCGGCTCCACCTCCCCCTCGGCGCCTGCCGCCTCGCTCGCTGCCTCCTCCTCCAGGCCCTGCGCCGCCTCTGCGCCGCCGCGCCGCTGTGTCGGTCCGCCCAAGACCCTCCGCCGACGCCATGGCCGTCCCCAACCCAAGCGCCGCACCCTCAGAGCCCGCCGCCCATTCGCCGCAGCGCCCCGCAGCCCCGCGACCGCCCCAGGCCAGCTCCCTCTCCTTCCGCGCCGGGCCCGCCTCGTCGCCTGCGCCGTCGCCTCTCATGAAGTTCCTGCCAAGCCGCCCCTCCGCTGCGGTACCAGCCGTCCTGCAGCGCGCTTGTAGATGTGTTGATGCCGCAAAGAGGGAGTTATGGAGGATGGCTTGATGTTCCCCCTCGACAAGAACGACAACGCGGCCAAGCCCCGCCAAGATCTCCGAAGAACCCCGGAGACGGAACTTCACGGAATCGAAGGCCGTTGTCAAGACCGATCCCGTCCGGCGACAAGATCTTCACGAACCGGAGACCAAGCCTCGACACCGAACCGGTCAGCGTCAAGATCGCCTTCTCGGACCCGTTGACGCCAAGTTCTTCGCCAGAGCGACAAGGTCTTCGACAAGACAAGGAACGCTAAGTGTTTCACCGGACACCGAGTCCGCCGAGAACCCCCGATGCGACAAGTGCTTCACCCCGAACGCCTTGACCGTCGACATAACCCGAAGACCGCGAATGCGACAAGAACGCCCCGACCAGAAGAACCCGACGCGCCCCGACGCTGACACAAGTTCTGCCCCCGGACATCGAGACCCCGATGCGACAAGCTCTGCCCCGTGACCGAGAACGCTGCCGTCGAACCCTGAGATCGACCCCGAACCCCGGAACACCCAAGATCGTCGAGCCCCCTCTGATGTGTGACCCCTTTTCCTCGAACCCTATTTTATAACATAACAACTTGTTGCATATCTAATTGTCATTCATTTCGCATGCATATCATTGGTTTGGGGGCCTTATGCCGATTCACCTAATAATTAAATATGGGGCCCATATGCGGGCAAATCTAGTCTCATATTGACCTCATTTAAATTTGTGTAGCGAACCGGTGCTATCTTCTGCCATGCTAAAACAACATTTAAATTGCGGGGGATCTAAACAACATGAACCTATTAATTAATTGTCGGGACCCCGGTTCCGCTTAATATGACTTAATTGCATCGCACCTTGGCCATGTCATACATCATGCATGCATCATGCCCGATCTTTTGTCGTAGTATTAAATATTGCATCCGGTGTTTCTTCTAGTGTTTTGATTCTTCGCGGATAAGGCCGTTGAGTTGATGTGAGCTTCGCCCCGATCTTCGGGGAAAACCTTCGACAATGTTTTCAGGCGAGCATCTCCCCCTTTCTACCTATCTTGCTTTTATAGTATTTACTTCCCTCCTGTTGATCTATTGCTATCTGTGTTGCGATGCTTTAGTTTTCGTACCTGTGAGATACCGTGCAGCCCTATATTGCCTTGGACACATCCTATTACCTGTTGTTTGGTAGATAGTTGGACTTGCGCGTCGTAGTCGCTTGCTCAAGTGCTGATGTGTGTCATATGCCACGCCTTGATGTATTGCCGCATGTTGAGGTTGGAGATGATTCTAGTTTTACTTATCGTCACTTTAATTTCTGTTTAACAACAAAAATTGAGATAAGCAGAGGCATCGGTGGGTGATAGAAAATATTTGGTTTCCGAACGCCCACTTGTGTCCCGTAAGACCCCGAGTACTTGATACCTGTTCCTTGATTTATCGCGCTATCCACATCCGGGAGGTATATGGGACCCCGAGCGAGCTTGATTCATCTTATTTCTTGGGGCCACAAACTAGTTTGAGGTTTTATTTACGATCTGTACTTATGCCATGCTACTTTCGTATTTAAATTGTGCGAGGAGCACACCATCTTGTTAGGATCATGGCACGATTCCATGATGTCGACAAGCCCAGCCACACTTTCGGGTTCCCGATGCTCACCGTCCCCATAACCTTGAGCCCGTCTCGAGTCACCGCTTCGCTATGGATCTACTTAAGGTGGCCTGAAATATTTCTGAATCCTGTGATTGTTCAGTCGTGAAAGCCTCGTTGGGTTTTGTTTTGGTTTTTCCGAGGTTGATCGAGTGTGTGTTGCTATTGGTGCACCCCGGCCGGGTAAAACTTTCTGAAAGCCGTGTCCGCGGATATGGACAACTTGGAGCACAGTATCTCGATCATAGACAAGCATAACTAAAGTTTACTGCTATAAATTTGACTTATAATGACTAGTAATCAGCTTCACTTTAACGGAATGGCTAATTAATACTGCCCACAAGTGCTTGTTTGATTGTCGCTTGCGACAATTGTATCTGACTAGTAAGTATTGCAACTACAACGGAATGGCTGAATAAAAGTACCAACAACTGCTGGGTTTTTGGGTTATCTCATGATAAATGTATCTGTCTAGTAAGTGTTGCCACTATCACGGAATGGTTAACTAAAAGTGCCCACTGCTTATTTTATCAGGACGGTTACCCAAAACCTGACTAGTAAAGTACCGCCACTATAACTAAATAAGTAAAACTGCCAACTGTGTGAGTTCCTCGGTTGACTTCCTCGATCGGTCTCGAGGGGGAAACGCCAGGATGGGTTTGTTTGATGATAGAATCAGGTTGGTTCCGAATAGGTCCTTCTTACCCCCTCTGTTTGACGCCAGTGTATCGAGTCTCTATAGATTGTTTAGTGCATGTTGCCGCTGCCGCTCAGTCCACCATACCTATGTAGGCGAGGACCGCCGAATTCTAGCCTCGCTGTCTTGGTCTCGATCTTGACGGTCCTTTCTTTTTCCTTTGCCCTCTGTCGGCACCCTTTTGTGTAAGCAGGTTTTGAGATCGACGCCATAGCGAGGTTACCCTTCCGCTTGGCCTGGGCAGGGTTATGGACGCCATTGGTTATTCTTCGTGGCTCTTAGCCCCATTTGCATCTTGTCCGTAGTCGGACGCTCTATCATTTTCAAGGTGATTTGGATCTTTGTATAATATATCGTATTCTTGACTCTTTGAGTCGCCGTATATATATCTGCTCATGGGTCCCATCGAGGACTATTGTGTAATGTTATTACTTCGTTTTCCACCCGCACGAAAGTGCCTGGTGGGCACCTTTGAATCGTTTCTATGCGGGTTTGGCGAATTTTGCTCAAACTTGCATAGGTCCGATTCTGAGGGTGTTACACATCACTTTGTGTTTTTTGTGGAATCTGGAATGATCATAAGGTATGTGCGAAATATCACCGGGTTCTTGTAGAATGTCTCCACATCAGTTGTGACGATGAACGCCGGCGTGGGCGGAAGATGCTGACCAATGTCTTTCGGTTTGTGTCCCGGCTGCTCATGCAGCGGTGGCTTGTGTAGGTACCTGACGGCCGTGCACTCAGTGATGCCGCGAATGTTTGCTCAGATCATGGTGTGCATATCAATTCGTGATTGGTTTCTTTTCTTGGTAAGTGTCTAACTTTCTCTAATATATTGTTAATTGCGTGGATTACTTTGATAACCCGATCCATCCATGCATGTTTTGATGGATCTTTCGCTGCTGCCTACGTGCAATAAAATCCAACTCATTTTGTCTATCATCTCGTCTATTAGTGCATCGAGATTTACTATACATGGTTGATCCATCCATTCAGTCCTTTATTTTATAACATTAAATTTTGGTTGACCGTATATCACTTGGTCTTTTCCTCCCTTTTTGGGGTTGCTCATCAGTAGATTAAGCATACCATGTAATGTTGTTGAATGTTAACGGAAATGTTGGTGATAGAGACTGATTGAAAAGTGAAGAGACCTAGATTTACATTTTGATTAAGAAATGATTGAATGTAGAAATAGTCTATATTTTGATACAAATTATATTTGCTGGATTTTATTGTCTTGTCATCTTTACTCGTTTTAGTGAAGATATTACCTTTTCTTGGTGACGCTAAACAGTAGGTACGAGGGAGGAGCATTGATACTTAAGTTTGTCGCTTTGCCTGACAGTTTGGAGCGCTTCTATAGCCTCTCTTTACTATTAAACTGGAGTTGATATTGGTAGGTAATCTTAAAATCCAGTTCGCTTAGTTGATTACCCTTCACTGCCACCGCTAAGTGGAAAAATCCAGTTCAGATTACCAAACAAAAAAGAAGTCAAGGACCCCTACCAATCCTCTCTCGACCTCCTCCCATGAACCCTAGCACAGGTCCAGCGTCGTCGCCCCTCCCGTCTCGCCCCCACCCTGGCCGCCCTCCCGCCGCCCGAGAACCTCCATGGCGGACATTATGCTCCTTCCTGAGCGCCTCCAGACCATC
The DNA here is from genome assembly GCA_030063025.1 of Avena longiglumis. Taxonomy (NCBI): domain Eukaryota; kingdom Viridiplantae; phylum Streptophyta; class Magnoliopsida; order Poales; family Poaceae; genus Avena; species Avena longiglumis. Next base: position 244,060,813 of record CP125979.1, on the reverse strand, counting down.
GTGGTATGAGATCGCCGCCAACGACCTTTCCCATCCCGTCGAGGAGGATCTGCCGCAACAGGACCCGTGCAAGATGGCACATGTGCAGAGGTATCCATAAGTTGTCGTAGGAGTGCTAATCACTCAATCAGGCTTCAGGTTGAGTGGCGGTTAGATTTATTTGCACTGTCACATGCCTTACTTGTTAGAGTATTTGCGGTGTTTGATTTCTTATGTCTATCAGACTTGGTACCCTATCTAGATGAAGAATGAGCATGTAACAGAATATAATTTATCAAGCTTTCCCATGCACGGAGCTAGAGAAAGGCGTATCCCTGAATGCAGAGTTCATGGCGACACGGTTTAGAACATCAATGGAGATGCTACATTTGCCGGTGACAACGGTGCCTGAGTATGCTCACAGTACTAATGTTGTTAACGCCACAAAGACATTGAGAAATCAACCATGGTATCTCGAATATAATCTTGTTAAAAACAAGAGCGGGTGGAGATTATTGATTTCGCTAGCGGCTCACCTGTGCCTAGAATGAAGGTTACTCTTTGCATATTGAATTTATGGGCGTGTATGTTCATACTTGAGTCGGAATTCGAAAAATAAAGTGATATACTGCTTGTTCCTCGTAATATTTGTGGTACTCTTTTGTCTATTCTCTATTGATGTTTCTGAATTCTAGAACCTGGTGAGGTAATGAGCCTTCTCGTTTCATTTTTATGCAATTTCAGCAACTGTAACCTATTTCTCACTAGCACACTACGACACTGAGTAACTTGATCATAAGAGAGCGAAGTGACTTTTGAAACTGACCTATATAGTTAATACTCCCTCCATCCCAAGGCTTAAGGCATATAACTTTTTTAAAAAGTCAAGCCATCTAAAATTTGACCAAAATTTTAGAAAAAACTATCAAGAACTATTATATTATATAGATACCATGTGAAAATATATTTCATTATGTATGAAAGGATATGGATTATGTATTGTAAATATAAATATTTTTCTCTAAAAAGTTGGTCAAATATTTTTCTCTGATACCACTCTGTAACACCCTCAGAATCGGACCTATGCAAGTTTTAGCGAAACCCGCCAAACCCGCATAGAAACGATTCAAAGGTGCCCACCAGGCACTTTCGTGCGGGTGGAAAACGAAGTAATAACATTACACAACAGTCCTCGATGGGACCCACAGAACAGATATATATAACAGCGACTCAAAGAGTCAAGAATACAGATATAATATACAAAGATCCAAATCACCTTGAAAACGGTAGAGCGTCCAGCTACGGACAAGAAGCAAATGGGCTAAGAGCCCTGAAGAATAACCAATGGCGTCCATAACCCTGCCCAGGCCAAGCCGGAAGGGTAACCCTGCTAACGACGTCGATCTCAAAACCTGCTTAAACAAAAGGGGTGCCGGCAAAGGGCAAAGGAAAAAGAGGAGCGTCGATCGAGGCCGACACGGCGAGGCTAGAATTCGGCGGTCCTCGCCTACATAGGTATGGTGGACTGAGCGGCAGCGGCAGCATACACTAAACAACCTATAGAGACTCGATACAACTGGCGGTTATCAGAGAGGGGTAAGAATGACCTATCCGGATCCAACCTGAAACTAACACCAAAGAAACCCATCCTGGTGTTTCCCCCTCGAGACCAAACAAGGAAGTCAACCGAGGAACTCACACAGTTGGCAGTTTTATTTATTCAGTTATAGTTGCGGCACTTTACTAGTCAGGTTTAGATAATCGTCCTGATAAAGTAAGCAGTGGGCACTTTTAATTGACCATTCTATTATAGTTGTAACACTTACTAATCAGATATGAATAGCATGAGATAACCCTTAAACCCAGCAGTTGTTGGTACTTTTATTCAGCCATTCCGTTGTAGTTGCAATACTTACTAGTCAAGTACAATGGTCGCAGTTTACACTCAAACAAGCAATTGTAAGTATTAATTAGCCATTCCATTATAGTGAAGCTGATTACTAGTCATTATAAAGTCAAATTTATAGCAATAAACTTTAGTTATGCTTGTCTATGATCGAGATACTGTGCTCCAAGTCGTCCATATCCGTGGACACGGCTTTCAGAAAGTTTTACCCGGCCGGGGTGCACCAATAGCAACACACGCTCGATCAACCTCGGAAAAACCAACTCAAAACCCAACGAGGCTTTCACGACTGAACAATCACAGGATTCAGAAATATTTCAGGGGGCCACCCCTTGAAGTACACCCGCAACGAAGATAGCTGACTCCGAGACGGACTCAAGGTTTGGGTGGACGGCTGTGAGCGTCTGGGAACCCAAAACTGGGTTTGTCGACACCGCGTAAACGTGTCCCAATCCTAAACAGTACAGTGTGCTCCTCGCACAATCGTAAATACATAAGTAGCATGGCATAAGTACAGGATCGTAAATAAAACCTCAAACTAGTTTGTGGCCCCAAGAAATAAGACTGAATCAAGCTCTGGCTCAGGGGGGTCCCATATACCTCCCGGATGTGGATAGCGCGATAAAACAAGGAACAGGTATCAAGTACTCGGGGTCTTACGGGACACAAGTGGGCGTTCGGAAACCAAATATTTTCTATTACCCACCGATGCCTCTGCTTATTCAATTTTAGTTGTTAAACAGGAATTAAAGTGAACGATAAGTAAAACTAGAATCATCTCCAACATCAACATGCGGCAATACAACAGCAACTGTGGCATATGACGACACACATCAGCACTTGAGCAAGCAACTACGACGCGCAAGTCCAACTATCTACCAAACAACAGGTAATAGGATGTGTCCAAGGCAATATAGGGCTGCACGGTATATCAGTGTGAACTAAAGCATCGCAACACGTATAGCAATAGATCAACAGGCGGGGAATAAAGACTATAAAGTAAGATAGGTAGAAAGAGGGAGATGCTCGCCTGAAAACATTGTCGAAGGGTTCACCCGAAGATCGGGGCGAATCTCACATCAACTCAACGGCCTTATCCGCGAAGAAGCAAACACTAGAAGAAGCACCGGATGCACTATTTAATACAACGGCAGATGATCGGCATGATGCATGTATGATGCATGGCATGGCAAAGGTGCGATGCAATTAGGTCATATTAAGCGGAACCGGGGTCGCGACAATTATTTAAATGGTTCAAGTTATTTAGAACCCCCGCAATTAAATGTTGTTTAGCAAGACAACAGATGGATCCGGTTCTCTACACATGTTTAAATGAGGCCAATATAAGGCTAGATTTGCCCGCATATGGGCCCCATATTTAATTGTTAGGTGAATCGGCATAAGGCCCCCAAACCAATGCTATGCATGCGGGAATGACAATTTAATATGCAACAAGTTTGTATTTCATTTATAAAAATAGGGTTTGCGGGAAGGGGGTTCACACATTAGGGTTCGGCGAACTTGGGGGTTCCGGGGTTCGGGTCTCGGTCCGTGGTCTGACGGTCGGTCTCAAGGGAACGTTCTCGGATTACTGGGGTAGATCTTGTCGGGTCCCACGGGGTCGATCTTGCTGTTGCGAGGTTCTTGTCGGGTCCTCGAGTCGGGACGGTCTTGGCGTTCGGGGTGAAGTACTCGGCGTCCTCGAGGAAGTTCTTGTCGTAACCGTGAAGGAGATCCTTTCGGTCCGCAGGGTCCGGTCTTCGGGGTTCGACGGGTGGCTTGGCGTTCGGGTTGCCGAGCCTGGTGTCCGGGACGGAGTACTTGTCGCCCCGGGGTCTCGGGTCGAGGAACTTGGCGCGCCCGGGTTCGGTCTTCGGAGTCCAACTCCGGGAAGGAGAACTTGTCGTTCCGGGTGGCGACCTAGGCGTGTCGAGGGTCTCGGTATTCGGTGTTATCGATCTTCGGATCCATGTCGTCGCCGCACCTCGTTTTCTTCGGGTTCCGGGAAGGAGGCCATCTTGCAGCCCTGGAGCTGAAGTAGAGCGGCTAGGTACCATCTTCACATGACCATCCATCGTTGTATCTTTGCACCCGTTACCTCAGCACCAACACAGAAGCAGGTTAGAAGCCTCAGGGCGGTGCACGGGCAGGAGGAGGACGGCTGTCGCGAGGGCGCATGAACAACGACGCCTGCGACGAAGCTGCAGAGGAGGGCGGTTGGGCCTAGCTCGCAACAAGGCAGAAAGCGGCGCGGCTCGACCAGCGGCAACACGAGGCGGCGAGGAGGGCTCGGGAGGCGCGTCCACAGAGGGCTCGGCGACGCCACATGGCAGCCATGGGGAGGTGCTCGCCGGAGGCAGAGGAGGGCGCGGTGGAGGAGGGATGCGGGTGGAGGGCGGTTGCAGAGGCGCCAAGTGAGACGAGGGCCGGGCGCTGAGCGGGCGAGGCGGCTGAGCGGACGGCGGGGCTCATGGGACGGCAGCGGAGGGCGAGGGCGGCGGGGCACGCAGGCCGGAGAGGGGTCTCATGGGCAAGCTCGGCCCGAGGCGGGCGGAGCAGAAGGCTGGAGGAGGGAGGAAGCTGGCGGCGGGCGGAAGATCTGGCCAAGGACGGCCTTGAGGGAGGACGGCTGGAGGAGAGGGGAGCGCGGGCGAGGGCGGGCGGTGGAGCGGGCGCTGGGGTGGTGGGCAGCGGAGGCACTAGGCGGAGGCGGCCGGAGGTTCGGGGGCGGCTTTGGGGAAGGAGGAGGAGGGAGACGGGCGGTGGGCGGCGGTGTTGGGCGAGGGAGGAGGCGAGCCGAGGAAGAGGAGGTGGACGCGAGGTGGGTACGCAATGTGGTGGGCCAGGGGACAAGCGCTGGAGGCGGGTCCCGTGGGGCTGGGGCGTCTGCGGTGGAAGCGTGGGTGGGTGGTGTGTGCTGGGTGTGTTTGCTGTGTGGATCTGGGTGATTTGCTGGGTGGGTTTAGAGGGAGAGGGAGTGGGGTGGGCCAGGTGTCAGGTTCTAGTTGGCTAGGGGGGGAGGGTGAGAGTGAGGTGTCATCCACTGATTGGCCCGGGTGATGTGGCTGGGGGAGTGTGGGTAGGTTAGTTGGTGAACTTAGGATTTAGAGGGGCGGTTAGTTGGACCGATTTAATTTCTGGGGCGGTCGTTCGGGTCAATCGGCCCGTTCGACTGCCCCGCCCAAAATAATTTAATATATTTTATTTGATTGCGACGAACTTTGTAAATAGTTTTGGACAAACAAAAATATCCGGCAGCATCCGGGGTTTTTGCGTTTGAATTAAGACGGCCGTTTAGAAAACAGGAACCGGTTTATCCGCAATTACTTTTATGCAAGCAAATGCAAGATGATGACGATGCTCAAATGCAATGTGGCATGATGACATGAGCATGCTGTCATGATGATGCAATGCACAAAAACAACGCGATTTTCTAGTAGTGGTTTTGCGGGATGCCACAATTCGACACCACTAACAATGGATCTCGCCCTCGAGATCCGCCTCGTGGCACCGGAAAGAAGGCCGTCGGTCCGACCCTTCGCTTCGTGTAGATCCTCGCGACACCACTAACAAGAGGTCGTTGTCCGTGATCGTCGAGAGAACACTCCGGAAACAAAAGGTCGAAGGTAGAGGCATCAACATATAAAGCCACCCCTAACTTCGATGGAAAGAGGGAACCGATGCATTCTCGTCCACTTCAATGTACAAAAGCGAATAGAAGGGGTAGTCGGCATGGGGGCCAATCCATCACGCACCCAAACTATTACTCTGCACAATCAGTAGAAAAGCGTGCATCCATTCTCGGAATCAGACTGAAGATCTCGACAAGCGAGGTTCGGAACAAAGGAGTGATGCGAAATCCGCATCGGATCTGGCGTAGAGGATGTCGTCGCGTCAGAAAACACCGGAAGGAACAAACAAGGAATAAAGAATGGTTCCACGGAAGACGGATTCCTCAGGCAGCTTGAACACCGGATGATAGATCACCGTTAGCAGAGGAGGAAGCGAAACCCTGAAGGTACGACGGAAACCCAACCACGAGAATTCCTGGACTCGAAGAAAGAGAAGAGAGCGGATTCAAAACACGTCGGGATAAGAGGAGATTAGCAGAGGGGTAAGGAGTAAATCGACCTAATCGTAACTATCCAACCGTTTTGCAAAAATAGTTTTGACACTCTACCGCCGTTAGATAGGTTATCCTACGCTGGACTTAGGGGTATCGCAACCTGGGCTCGATACCACTCAGAACACCCTCGAGATCGGACCTATGCAAGTTTTAGCGAAACCCGCCAAACCCGCAGAAACGATTCAAAGGTGCCCACCAGCACTTTCGCGGGTGGAAACGAAGTAATAACATTACACAACAGTCCTCGATGGGACCCACAGAACAGATATATATATAACAGCGACTCAAAGAGTCAAGAATACAGATATAATATACAAAGATCCAAATCACCTTGAAAACGGTAGAGCGTCCAGCTACGGACAAGAAGCAAATGGGCTAAGAGCCCTGAAGAATAACCAATGGCGTCCATAACTGCCCGAGCCAAGCCGGAAGGGTAACCTATGACGACGTCGATCTCAAAACCGCTTAAACAAAAGGTGCCAAAAGGGCAAAGGAAAAAGAGGCGTCGATCGAGGCCAAGACACGGCGAGGCTAGAATTCGGCGGTCCTCGCCTACATAGGTATGGTGGACTGAGCGGCAGCGGCAGCATACACTAAACAACCTATAGAGACTCGATACAACTGGCGGTTATCAGAGAGGGGTAAGAATGACCTATCCGGATCCAACCTGAAACTAACACCAAACAAACCCATCCTGGTGTTTCCCCCTCGAGACCAAACGAGGAAGTCAACCGAGGAACTCACACAGTTGGCAGTTTTATTTATTCAGTTATAGTTGCGGCACTTTACTAGTCAGGTTTAGATAATCGTCCTGATAAAGTAAGAAGTGGGCACTTTTAATTGACCATTCTGTTATAGTTGTAACACTTACTAATCAGATATGAATAGCATGAGATAACCCTTAAACCCAGCAGTTGTTGGTACTTTTATTCAGCCATTCCGTTGTAGTTGCAATACTTACTAGTCAAGTACAATGGTCGCAAGCGACACTCCAAACAAGCAATTGTGGGCAGTATTAATTAGCCATTCCATTATAGTGAAGTTGATTACTAGTCATTATAAAGTCAAATTTATAGCAATAAACTTTAGTTATGCTTGTCTATGATCGAGATACTGTGCTCCAAGTCGTCCATATCCGCGGACACGGCTTTCAGAAAGTTTTACCCGGGTGCACCAATAGCAACACACGCCGATCAACCTCGAAAACCAACTCAAAACCCAACGAGGCTTTCACGATGGACAATCACAGATTCAGAAATATTTCAGGGGCCACCCTTGAAGTACACCATAGCGAAGATAGCTGACTCGAGACAGACTCAAGGTTTGGGTGGACGGTCAGCGATCGGGAACCCAAAACTGGGCTTGTCGACACAGCGTAAACGTGTCCGATCCTAAATAAAGACAGTGCTCCTCACAATCGTAAATACATAAGTAGCATGGCATAAGTACAGGATCGTAAATAAAACCTCAAACTAGTTTGTGGCCCCAAGAAATACGACTGAATCACGCTCTGGCTCAGGGGGGCCCCATATACCTCCCGGATGTGGAGAGCGCGAGTAAACAAGGAACAGGTATCAAGTACTCGGGGTCTTACGGGACACAAGTGGGCGTTCGGAAACCAAATATTTTCTATCACCCACCGATGCCTCTGCTTATTCAATTTTAGTTGTTAAACAGGAATTAAAGTGAACGATAAGTAAAACTAGAATCATCTCCAACATCAACATGCGGCAATACAACAGCAACTGTGGCATATGACGACACACATCAGCACTTGAGCAAGCAACTACAACGCGCAAGTCCAACTATCTACCAAACAACAGGTAATAGGATGTGTCCAAGGCAATATAGGGCTGCACGGTATATCACAGGTACGGAACTAAAGCATCGCAACACAGATAGCAATAGATCAACAGGCGGGGAATAAAGACTATAAAGTAAGATAGGTAGAAAGAGGGAGATGCTCGCCTGAAAACATTGTCGAAGGGTTCACCCGAAGATCGGGGCGAAGCTCACATCAACTCAACGGCCTTATCCGCAAAGAAGCAAACACTATAAGAAGCACCGGATGCACTATTTAATACAACGGCAGATGATCGGCATGATGCATGTATGATGCATGGCATGGCAAAGGTGCGATGCAATTAGGTCATATTAAGCGGAACCGGGGTCACGACAATTATTTAAATGGTTCAAGTTATTTAGAACCCCCGCAATTAAATGTTGTTTAGCAAGACAACAGATGGATCCGGTTCGCTACACATGTTTAAATGAGGCCAATATAAGGCTAGATTTGCCCGCATATGGGCCCCATATTTAATTGTTAGGTGAATCGCATAAGGCCCCAAACCAATGCTATGCATGCGGAATGACAATTTAATATGCAACAAGTTTGTATTTCATTTATAAAAATAGGGTTTTGCGGAAGGGGTTCACATTAGGGTTCGCGAACTTGGGGTTCCGGGGTTCGGTCGGTCTCGAGGTCCAGGTTCGTCGGTCGGGAACGTTCTCGGATTACTGGGGTAGATCTTGTCGGGTCCCACGGGGTCGATCTTGCCGTTGCGAGGTTCTTGTCGGGTCCTCGAGTCGGGACGGTCTTGGCGTTCGGGGTGAAGTACTCGGCGTCCTCGAGGAAGTTCTTGTCGTAACCGTGAAGGAGATCCTTCGGTCCGCAGGTCTTCGGGTTCGACGGGTGGCTTAGCGTTGCCGAGCCTGGTGTCCGGGACGGAGTACTTGTCGCCCCGGGGTCTCGGGTCGAGGAACTTGGCGCGCCCGGGTTCGGTCTTCGGAGTCCAACTCCGGGAAGGAGAACTTGTCGTTCCGGGTGGCGACCTAGGCGTGTCGAGGGTCTCGGTATTCGGTGTTATCGATCTTCGGATCCATGTCGTCGCACCCAGGGGTCTCGGTTTTCTTCGGGTTCCGGGAAGGAGGCCATCTTGCAGCCCTGGAGCTGAAGTAGAGCGGCTAGGTACCATCTTCACATGACCATCCATCGTTGTATCTCTGCACCCGTTACCTCAGCACCAACACAGAAGCAGGTTAGAAGCCTCAGGGGCGGTGCACGGACAGGAGGAGGACGGCTGTCGCGAGGCGCATGAACAACGACGCCTGCGACAAAGCTGCAGAGGAGGGCGGTTGGCCTAGCTCGCACAGCGGGGCAGAGAGGCGACGTGGCCGCGGCTCGACCAGGAGGCAACACAGAGGCGAGAGGGGCCTCGGGAGGCGTCACTGAGGGGCTCGACGACGCCATGGGCAGCCATGGGAGGCAGAGGAGGGCGCGGTGGCGGAGGCATGCGGGCGGAGGGGCGGTTGCAGAGGACGCAAGCGGCGAGGGGCCGGGCGAGAGCTGTGGCGAGGCGGACGGCGGGCTCATGGACGGCCACGGAGGCGGGTCGGCGGGCAGCAGGCGGAGAGGGTCTCAGGCTCGGCCTGGGAGGGCGGAGGAGAAGATGCGGAGGGCTGGCCAGGTGAGGACGGGCTGGAGGAGAGGGACAGCCGCGGGAGGCGAGGGGGAGCGAAGGGCGGGCGGAGCGGCAGGTGAGGCCTAGGCGAGGCGGCGGCTTTGGAAGGAGGAGAGGAGGAGGCGGTGGGCGGCGGTTGCGTGTTGGGCAGAGGGAGGAGGGGCGAGCCGAGGAAGAGGAGGTGGACGCGAGGTGGGGTACGCAGTCGTGGTGGGCCAGGACAAGCCGGGGAGGCAGGTCCAGCGGGCTGGGGCACGCAGCGTCTGGTGGAAGCGTGGGTGGTGGTGTGTCTTTGGTGTGTTCTTTGTGTGGATCTGGGTGAGTTCTTTGGGTGGGTTTAGAGGGGAGAGGAGTGGGTGGGCGGTGTCGTTACGGTTGGCTAGGGGAGGGTGAGAGAGGTGTCATCCACCGATTGCGGGTGATGTGGTGGGAGTGTGGGTAGGTTAGTTGGTGAACTTAGGATTTAGAGGCGGTTAGTTGGACTGATTTAATTTCTGGGTCGTTCGTCAATCGCCCGCTCGATTGCCCGCCCAAAATAATTTAATATATTTTATTTGATTGCGACGAACTTTGTAAATAGTTTTGGACAAACAAAAATATCCGGCAGCATCCGGGGTTTTTGCGTTTGAATTAAGACGGCCGTTTAGAAAACAGGAACCGGTTTATCCGCAATTACTTTTATGCAAGCAAATGCAAGATGATGACGATGCTCAAATGCAATGTGGCATGATGACATGAGCATGCTGTCATGATGATGCAATGCACAAAAACAACGCGATTTTCTAGTAGTGGTTTTGCGGGATGCCACACAAGGACAAGCCCATGTTCCATTGCTAGAGCTTCTGCCATAGTCGCAGATGACACATGCGGTATGAATTTTGAGGCAGCTGCAATAAACGCTCCTTGGCTATTTCGAATAATTACTCCAGTAGCACCAGACCGTTCGCTTTCCATGAAAGCAGCATCGACATTAACTTTGATATGATTTGACCTTGGTTTTTCCCAAATCTTCTTATCTGGCTGCAGAGAGGTAGTAGGCTTTCTTTAAGCATTTGATGTGATCGCTCTAATAGAATTCACACCGTTTTGGATCGGAGGGATCTGTTCTCCATGCGTTTGTCTTCGTCTTAGCCACCAAATATACCAAGTCGCCACCGCCACGAGGTCCTGGGTTTTTATATCATCCAAACCCGGAGCAATAGAATCAGGTGCCGTAATCAAGGCTTAAAATACCTGCGCCCTAGGCCTATCCACTACCATTGCTCCTTTAATATTGCTCTTCAAATCAAGAGCTCGCCAAATGGCGATCGCACCTTGACATTTGAACATCATGTGCAATAGATCTTCCTCCGCTGCATTACACAAGGGGCATGTGCCATCTGAACCAATGTGTCTTTTTAACAGAATATTTTTCAAAGGAAGTATCCCATGCAGAACTCGCCAGCAAAAAATCTTAACCTTTGCAGGGACGCTTAGATTCCACAAAATCTTTCAAGTAGGGTTGTTTAGATCTGTACCTCTGATCAATGATCTACAAGTGACACCATTAAATTGGTGTTTCCATTCGACGTGATACGCTGATCGAACAGAAAATGTACCCGACCTGGTACCATGCCAAGCTATAAAGTCATCAAACCCATTAACACTAAGCGGAATCTACAAGATCCTCCGAGCATCAATAGGATGAAAATTATTTTGGATCAGATCTTGGTCCCAACTATTAGTAACCGGATCAATCAGTTCCCCAACCTTTGTTAAGATACAATTGCCTCTCGGTGTAACAATCTTACGACTAGGACTACTTGGGATCCAAGGATCCTTCCAAATTTCAATAGACACACCGTTGCCAACACGCCAAATACAACCACGTTTGAACGTTTGGATCCCCGCCACTATGCTTTGCAGAGCCCTATTTAACTCCAGCTTTTAAGACATCACCACAAGGGTAATATTTTGCACGAAGGACTCGGGCGCATAAAGAATTTGGTTCATCAATTAGTCTCCAAGCCTGTTTTGCTAACATGGCCAAGTTAAAAGTGTAGGGTTTCGTAGCATGGAAAACAAAAAAATTTCTACCTCATAGAAACAAACAAGCCAAGATCTATCTACTAGATTGTAGCAACGAGTCGATGGAATAACTCACCCTCGAAGATTCCAAAGTGTTTAACGAGCGATTCGTGGGTGATGTAGTCGTCATTCTTCCCGATCTCAAGATCGTGAGCGATCCTTCCGCAGGCGCTCGGCAGCCTCCCCATGGTCACACGTTCGGTACTGACGAAGACCTACCTCTCCCTTGTTCCAAAGAGGGCGGAGGTTGTAGCACTCTCCTCGTGATTCCTAGGACAACCTGGCAGGTACCCAAGTAGAGGAGATCTCGTGAGGCTTAAGCCGGAGCGAGTATGGTGGACTATGAGAGAGCCCTCGGTGTTCTAGGGTTTAGACACACCAAGGAGGAGGCTTGGCCGGCGGCTAGGGTTAGCTACGGCGGCTTTCCCTAGGCGGCGACAGCAGGAGGTGGCGGCGCCGAGCTAGGGTTTTTGGTGGAGGTGTTGGGTGCTAGGAGGGGCGGCCCTGCCCCTCCTTATATAGGTGGAGGGGGCGCCGTGAGAGGAGTCCTCCCAACTCGGTTCCCAAGGGGGGCGGCGGTGGAGGGAGGAACTCCTCCCAAGTAGGTTTCACTTCCCCTCCACCTTCCAAAATAGCTGTTTGACTTTTCAAATTGGCGTTTGACTTTTCAAACTAGGATTTGATTAAACCCTTTATTTTGTTCAGCGATGACACCTAGTACATGATGCAATCATTCCAACTTGGTATGACACATTCATGTACCCTTCCCCTCCGGAGTGTCGGACATTCCGGAACCTTCTAGAACATTCCCGATGAAAACACCGGAACCATTCTCCAACCCCGAAACAGGACTTTCCTTATATGAATCTTATTCTCCGGACCATTCCGGATCTCCTCGTGATATCCTGGATCCCATCCGAGACTCCGAACAACATTCGGTCTCTTACTCATCATTCCATAACTACTCAAACAACGTCGAATCCTTAAGTGTGTCTCCCTACGGTTCGTGAATTATGCGGACATGATCGAGACACTTCTCCGAACAATAACCAATAGAGGAATCTGGAAATTCATATGGCTCCCACATATTTCTACGATTACTTTGCGATCGAATGAACCACTTACATACGATACCAATTTCCCTTTGTCTCACGATAGTTTACTTATCCGAGGTTATGATCGTCGGTATCTCTGCATACCTAGTTCAACCTCGTTCTCGATAAAATCGCTTTTCTCGTTCCCGTGATATGTGATCCCTTGTGATCCAGTCACATGCTTGCAAGCTAATTGGATGACATTTCACCGAGAGGGCCCAGAGTATATCTATCCGTCATATGGATGGACAAATTTGAAGGGTTTCGCGGCATAGTAAATCAAAAATTTCTACGGATGCGAACAGAGGGAAAGCCAAGATCTAATCTAGGAGATGCAATCAACGAGAGAGATTGGATTAGATCTTCATACCCTTGAAGATTCGCATGTTGAACGTTCGTCGAACGTGGGTGATGTAGTCGTACTCACTTCTCCTCCTCGATCCGATCCGATCTAGCACCACAAGTGGCGGTGCCTCCGTGAGATGCACACGTGCAGACCTCGGCGTCTCCTCCTTCCTCGGACCAGCGAGTATGGTGGAGAGATAGATTGGATCTACAACACGACGGCGTGGTGTATATGGTGGAGAATTTCACTGCAGGCTTCGCCACAAACAATGGGAGGGAGAGAGGAAGATAGCAAGGCTGCTAGGGCTTGGAGGAAGGTGTGTGTGGGGGACGGGGGCGCACCACCCCTCTATATATAGAGGGGGGCGGCCAGCCCTTGCCCCTCCTCCAAGCCTATCTCTAGTTTAAACAATTTAAAATCTCCTTATCTAGAAATCCTATCTCTAGTTTAAACGATTTAAACTCTCCTTATCTAGAAATTCTATCCCGAGATTTAAACAGTCAAATCTCTCTAGAATCGGCTGGGCCCTATGGGGCCTTGTGCCCTGGACCAATGCGCCAGGACACTCCCTCATAGGCCCATGCCCTCCCGGAAGGTGGGGCCACGTTGGTCCCTTCCGAAGGTTCTAGAAGCTTCCAGACAATACCGATTAACCCGGAACAATTCGAACTCCAAAACTGCCGCTTATATGAATCTTATTCTCGGACCATTCGAACCTCTCGTGATATCCCGGATCCCATCCGAGACTCGACAAAAATTCATAAACCAATTATCCAATCTATCCTAGCGTCGAGATACGTTATGTGTGACCTGCGGGTTCGAGAATATCGAACATGATCTTCTATCAATAATCAAATGGGTCTGGGCACCCATATTGACTCCCACACATTCATCGATGATCATATCGGATGAACCACGATGCCAGGATTCAATCAATCCCATATATATATTCCCTTCGTCTCGCGATATTTTACTTGCGAGATTCGATCGTCTTGCATCGTCATACCTAGTTCAATCTCGTTCACGCAAGTACTTTACTCGTTCCGTAATCCGATATCACTTTGTGATTAAGTCCTTAACCACATGCTTGCAAGCGGTGTTGATATCGACACGAGTGGTCCCAAGTATATCTCTCCGACTTGGGAGGAAAATTCCATCTCGATACATACAACCCAATGAGATACTTTCCGATCACCTGAGATACACCTTTATGATCACCCTCTCATAGGATGACGTTTGATGACCTCAAAGCTTTCTTCCGATACCAGGGAGTTGCATTATCTCATGGTCTAAGGAATACAATATTTGACATAGGAAAAGCTTCACAAAGACGATCACGATGACACGATCTAATTGCTCTGCTTTGTTTGGGTCTATCCACCATATCATTCTCCCAATGATATGATCTCATTATCAATTGACAACTCATGTCTATGGTTAGGAAACATTAACCATCATTGATCAATGAGCTAGTCCATAGAGGCGTACTAGGGACACGGTGTTGTTTACAAACCACACAAGTATTAAAGTTTCCGCTTAATACAATTCTAGCATGGAATATAAACTTTATCATGAACAAGAATTATAATAATAACATCTTTATTATTGCCTCTAGGGCATAATTCCAACAGTCTCCCACTTGCACTAGAGTCAATAATCTAGTTTACATTTGGCAACAATCTCACACCCATGGCACTGAGGTGTTGATCATGTTTTACACGTGGAAGAGGTTTAGTCAGTGGATCTGCGACATTCGGATCCGTATGTACTTTGCTAATCTTCGATCTCCATCTCGCTATATAATCTCGGATTATATGAAACTTGCGGTTGATATGCTTGGTCTTTGGATGATATCTTGGTTCCTTAGCGAGTGCTATGGCGCCAAGTGTTGTCACACAATATCTCCAATGGGTCCAATGCACTTGAACCACACCAAGCTCGATGATGAAGTTTCGATCCAAACTCCTTCACTTGACGCTGCAGCAGCCATGTATTCCGCTTCTCAGAGATCCCGCGATCACGCTTTGCTTGTAGCTTCTCCACTCAGCTCCTCCATTCAAAATATACACGTATCCCGTCGAGATTTAGAATCATCCTTGTCCTTTGTCGAAATTAGCGTCGACGTAACCTTTTACGACAAGTTGTTCATCACCCCATAGACTAAGAACATTTCTTTAGTTCTATTTAGGTACTTTAGGATGTTCTTCACGGTACATGATGTTCCACTCTGGATCACTTTGATATCTCGTCAAACTAAGAGCATTGGACACATCCGGTCTAGTACACAACATGGCATACATGATGGAACCTATGGCGAGGCATAAGGCACTTTGCTCATAGCTTCCCTATCATTTACCGTAGTGGACACCGAGCCTTGCTCAATATCTTACCGACAACATAGGCACCGAACCTTTCTTTGCCTTATCCATTCGAACCTTTTCGAACTTTGTCTAGGTATGTCCTCCGCTTAATGCTATCGGTGTCTTTGTCTATCTCTATAGATTTTGATGCCCAATATATAAGCTTCACCTAGGTCTTTCATTGAAAAACACTTGTTCAAATAACTCTTCACATCGTTAAGCATGTTGATGTCATTTCCGATAATCAATATGTCATCCACATATAGTACCAGAAACGTCACCGAGCTCCCACTCACTTTCTTGTAGATACAAGCTTCGTAGCAATTTGGAACAAATCCAAAGCTCTTGATCACTTGATCAAAACGAAGGTTCCAACTCCGAGATGCTTGCTTCAGTCCATAAATGGAATGCTGAAGTTTGCATACTTTATCAGCATCCTTAGGATCGACAAAACCTTCGGGTTGCATCATATGCAACTCTTCATCAATGTTCCCATTGAGGAAAGCAGTCTTGACATCCATCTACCATATTTCATAATCATGAAACGCAGCAATTGCTAATAAAATCCGAATGGACTTAAACATCGCTACGGGAGAGAAAGTCTCATCGTAGTCAACACCTTGAACTTGTCGAAAACCTTTTGCGACAAGCCGTGCTTTATAGACGGTAACATTACCATCCGCGTCTGTTTTCTTCTTGAATATCCATTTGCACTCAACGGCCTTTCGGTCGCTAGGAGGATCCACCAAAGTCCATACTTGGTTTTCGCTCATGGATCCCAATTCGGATTTCATGGCTTCCAGCCATTTCTCAGAGTCTGGGCTCATCATCGCTTCCTCATAGTTCGTAGGTTCACTGTCTTCTACCAACAAGACAGTCAAGACAGGGTTGTCGTACCACTCAGGAGGGGCACGCGACCTTGTCGACCTGCGACGTTCAGTAGCAGCATCGTCTGAAGCTTCATGATCCTTGTCATTAGCTTCCTCTATTGTTGGTGCAGGCGGCACTGGAACAATTTCAGGTGCTGCGCTACTCTCCAATTCAAGAGAAGGTTCAATAACCTCGTCTAGCTCTACTTTCCTCCCACTCACTTCTTTCGAGAGAAACTCCTTCTCAAGAAAGGAACCGTTCTTTGCGACAAACACTTTGCCTTCGGTTCTGTGATAGAAGGTATACCCAATGGTTTCCTTAGGGTATCCTATGAAGACGCATTTATCCGCTTTGGGTTTGAGCTTGTCCGGCATCAACTTCTTGACGTAAGCTTCACATCCCCAAACTTTAAGAAACGACAACTTAGGTTTAGCACCAAACCACAGTTCATACGGTGTCATCTCAACGGATTTAGATGGAGCCCTATTTAAAGTGAATGCAGCGGTTTCTAATGCATAACCCCAAAATGATAACGGCAAATCAGTAAGAGACATCATTGATCGGACCATATCTAATAGGGTTCGATTCGGCTCGCACACACCATTGCTTATGTGGTGTTCGTGGCGTGAGTTGTGAAACGATTCCACTTGCTTTAAGATGCGTGAGAAAATCATAACTCAAATATTCACCTCCACGATCGGATCGTAGAAACTTAATCTTTACATACGATGGTTCTCCACTTCATTCGAAATTCTTTGAACTTTTCAAACGTTTCAGATTTATGTTTCATTAAATAGATATACCCATATCTACTTAAGTCATCGGTAAAAGTGAGAAAATAGCGATATCCACCGCGTCGAAACACTCATCGGTCGCATACATCGGTATGTATGATTTCCAACAAGTCCGTTGCTCGCTCCATCATACCGAGAACGGGGTTTTGATCATCTTGCCCATGAGGCATGGTTCGCATGTGTCAAATGATTCAAAATCAAGAGACTCCAAAAGTCCATCGAATGGAATTTCTTCATGCGCTTTACACCAATATGACCTGAGCAGCGATTGCCACAAATAAGTAGTATTATCACTATCTACTTTGCATCTCTTAGCCTCAATGTTATGGATGTGTGTTTCATCCCTTTCGAGATTTATAAGAAATAAACCATTCACAAGAGGTGCATGACCATAAAAGATGTTACTCATATAAATAGAACAACCATTATTCTCGATTTAAATGAATAACCGTCTTGCAATAAACATGATCCGGAAATAATGTTCATGCTCAACGAGGCACATAATAACATTTATTAAGGTTTAAAACTAATCCGAAGGTAAAACTAAGGAGGCGTGCGATGGCCATCACATCAACTCTTGATCCGTTGCCAACGCGCATCGTCACCTCATCCCTCATAGCCGCCTTCTATTCCGTAGCTCTGTTTGAGTTACAAATATTAGCGAACGGTATCAAATACCCGGGCACTACAACGAGGGCTAGTAAGGAAAACATCAATAACATGTATATGAAATATACCTTTGATGGTGCCAGCCTTCTTGTCCGCTAAGTACTTGGACGATTAAGCTTCGGTGACCCCTGTCCTTGCAATAGAAGCACTCGGTGTCGGCTTAGGACGGACACGAGCTTCTTCTCAACAGGGCATTAACGCTTGCCGCCCTTCTTGAAGGGCTTCTTTGCTCCTTACCTTTCTTAAAGGAGGGCTTGTTGACCATCAACACATGATTATCCTTCTTGATGTCCACTTCAGCCTTGACTTTGCGAAGAGCTCGGTGATCGTATCAGTGGAACCAATCTGATTATGAGTCACCACAAAACTTTTGTAGCTGGGAGGGAGTTATTGCAGAACCCTGTCAATCTTGAGCTCCTATGGAATCGTGCATTCGAGTTGCTCAAGGCGTTGAGTGTAGCCCGACATCTTTATGGCGTGCTCACTAACGGAACTCCCTTCCTCCATCTTGCAGTTAAAGAACTTCTCGGAGATCTCATATCTCTCGAGCGGGCTTGAGTCTCAAACATGGTTTCGGCTCCTCGAGAATCTCAAAGGGCCGGGATAGGTTTCAAAAGCGATTTTGAAGCTCGGTTCCATAGCAAACAACATGGTGCTCTTAATCACACCATAATCATCTTTGCTTGTCGATAGACAGCTTTCTCATCGGTAGCGATTGCGGCGAGGGTCACCTAATGCTTTACGAAGGACATAGTCCTTTTGTCCGCCAGACAGAATGATTCTTAGATTGCAGAACCAATTGGTGAAGTTAGACCCATTGTTTCTAAGCTTTTCTTTCTCAGCAAAAACATTGAAGTTGAAGTTGGACTTGGCCATTGGATCTCTGATTTGCAAGTACAATTTAGACTATGTTCATGATAAATAGTTCAACTTAATCAAATTACTAAATGAACTCCCACTAAATTCAACATCCCTCAAGTTGTTTAGTGAACACGATCCAAATTCACCACACCTGATCCGATCATCACGAGAAGATATGTGGTTTCAATGGTGGACAACAAAGTGTCGATCATATCATTCATATGACTCATGCTTAACCTTTCGGTTCTTGTGTTCGAGGCCATGTCGTACATGCTAGGCTCGTCAAGCTAGACCCAAGTATTTCTGCGTGTGCAAAAGCGGCTTGCACCCGTTGTATGTGGCGTAGAGTCTATAGCACCCGATCATCACGTGATGCTTGGACACGACGAACTTTCATAGCGGTGCATACTTGGGAGAACACAGTTTTTATCTTGATCTTTAAGTGAGGAATCATCTTATAATGCTACCGTCGCGATCTAAGCATAATAAGATACATAAAGGATAAACATCACATGCATATAACTTTATGTGACATGGTATAGCCAATCTTTGCGCAATGATCTCCATCTTGTGCGTTCCGGCATGATCTCCATCACTCCACCATGATTGCCTCCACCACGAATAGCAACTACAACTATTGCTAACTACTTAGAGATAAAGTAAAGCTATTACATGGCGTATAAGAAGTTGACTCATGGTCATACACAATTATAAAGACAACCATATAGCTCCTGCGGTTGTGTACTCATCGACATGCAAGTCGTGAAACATTACAAAACATGATCATCGCATACAATATACACATCACATCTTGGGCCATACCATATCACGAAAACACTCCTGCAAAAACAAGTTAGACGCCTCTACTTTGTTGTTGCATGTTTCGTGGCTTATGGGAGTAGATGCTCGAGCGATTCTTACCTACGGAAAGCTACAGCGGTGATATTATGGTTGCCAAACTCCGTGTTAATCCCATGACAACTATAGTGAGAGAAACGGCATCCACCACCGCATGTGTGGAACAAGCCACACGTCAAGTGCGGAGCGGTCTCATGACGGCGTCGCGTAAGGTTGGCCTGGACCGCTTCAATCTCACTATCCGCGTCATAAGAAGAACACAAACAAGAGGCTTGCAACAGAAAACATCAATGCCCGCAACAACCATGTTGCGTTCTACTCGTGAAACACATCTACGCATAGATCTAGCTCGATACCCTTTGAAGGGTTTCGCGGCATAGTAAATCAAAATTTTCTACGGATGCGAGCGGAGGAAAGCCAAGATCTAATCTAGGAGATGCAATCAACGAGAGATTGGATTAGATCTTCATACCCTTGAAGATTACGCTGGCGGAGCGTTCGTCGGGCGTGGGTGATGTAGTCGTACTCACTTCTCCTCCTCGCGATCCGATCCGATCTAGCACCACAAGTGGCGGTGCCTCGTGAGATGCACGTGCAGCACCTCGGCGTCTCCTCCTTCCTCGGACCAGCGAGTATGGTGGAGAGATAGATTGGATCTACAACACGACGGCGTGGTGTATATGGTGGAGAATTTACTGCTGCTTCGCCTACAAGCGATCGGGAGGAGAGAGGAAGATAGCAAGGCTGCTAGGGCTTGGAGGCGCACCCCTCTATATATAGAGGCGGCCAGCCTGCCCTCCTCCAAGCCTATCTCTAGTTTAAACAATTTAAACTCTCCCTTATCTAGAAATCCTATCTCTAGTTTAAGCGATTTAAACTCTCCCTTATCTAGAAATTCTATCCGAGATTTAAGCAGTCAAATCTCTCTAGAATCGGCTGGGCCCTATGGGGCCTTGTGCCCTGGCCCAATGCGCCAGGACACTCCCTCATAGGCCCATGCCCCTCCCGGAAGGTGGGGCCACGTTGGTCCCCTTCCGGAAGGTTCTAAAGCTTCCGGCAATACCGATTAACGGAACAATTCGAACTCCAAAACCTGCCGCCTTATATGAATCTTATTCTCGGACCATTCCGAACCTCTCGTGATATCCGGATCACATCCGAGACTCGAACAAAAATTCATAAACCAATTATCCAATCTATCCTAGCGTCGAGATCGTTAAGTGTGTGACCCGGGTTCGAGAATATGCGCACATGATCTTCTATCAATAATCAACAAGTGCAGGCACCCATATTGACTCCCACACATTCATCGATGATCATATCGGATGAACCACGATGCCGTGATTCAATCAATCCCATATATATTCCCTTCGTCTCGCGATATTTTACTTGCGAGATTCGATCGTCGATGCCGTCATACCTAGTTCAATCTCGTTCACGCAAGTACTTTACTGTTCCGTAATCCGATATCACTTTGTGATTAACTCCTTAACCACATGCTTGCAAGCGGTGTTGATATCGATTACCGAGTGGGCCGTATATCTCTCCGACTTGGGAGGACAAATTCCATCTCGATACATACAACCCATGATACTTTCCGATCACACGAGGGACACCTTTATGATCACCCTCTCATAGGATGATGTTTGATGACCTCAAAGCTTTCTTCGATACCAGGGAGTTGCATTATCTCATGGTCTAAGGAATACAATATTTGACATAGGAAAAGCTTCAAAGACGAACACGATGACACGATCTAATTGCTCGCTTTGTTTGGGTCTATCCACCATATCATTCTCCCAATGATATGATCTCATTATCAATTGACAACTCATGTCTATGGTTAGGAAACCTTAACCATCATTGATCAATGAGCTAGTCCATAGAGGCGTACTAGGGACACGGTGTTGTTTACAAACCACACAAGTATTAAAGTTTCCGCTTAATACAATTCTAGCATGGAATATAAACTTTATCATGAACAAGAATTATAATAATAACATCTTTATTATTGCCTCTAGGGCATAATTCCAACAAAATCCCACTCTTGATCCATGTGTCTCAACCAATACTTTCCGAACACTCAATGCCACCTTTATAGCCACCCAGTTACGGTGTGGTGTTTGATGTCATCAAAGCATCCTTCCGGTGAAGGTGATATGCATGATCTCATGGTCGAAGGAATTAGGTTACTATGTATCAGAAAGCATATAGCAATTGAACTATTAAAATGACTTGATCTTTATGCTACGCTTATCTATAGGAGTATGTCCACCATATCATTCTCCTAATGATATGATCTTGTTGTTAATAACATCTCAATGTTCATGATAGGGAAACCACAATCATTTATTAACCAACAAGCTAGCAATATATAGAGGCTTTACTAGGGACTTCAATTTAAGTTTACAAATCACACTAGTATTAATGTTTCCTTGTTAATACTATTATAGCATGAATGTAAACATTTATCATAAACACAAAGATATAATAATAACTACATTTATTATTGCCTCTAGGGCATATCTCCAACAGTCTCCCACTTGCACTAGAGTCATCTAATCTAGTTTACATGGTAATATACCGAACACCCATGGCAGTTTGGTGCTGGTCATGTTTTGCCCTCGGGGGAGGTTTAGTCAACGGATCCGCCACATTCAGATCTGTGTGTACTTTGCAAATCTTTATGTCCCCATCTTGGACATGTACTCGAATAGCGTGAAAACGTAGCTTGATGTGCTTCAGCTTCTTGTGTGACCTTGGTTCTTGCGCATTGGCTATGGCGCCCATGTTATCACAGTAGATAGACATTGGGTCCAGCGCACTTGGAACCACACCCAGCTCTGTAATGAACTCTTTCATTCATATCGCTTCTTGTGAAGCCTCCGAAGCATCCATGTATTCCGATTCAGTTGAAGATCTCGCCACAACGCTTTGCTTTGCACTCCTCCAGCTAACTGCTGCACCATTCAAAGTAAATACGTATCCAGATTGTGATTTAGAATCGTCCGGATCGGTGTTCCAACTAGCATCGGTGTAACCATTAACAACGAGCTGTTCATCACCTCCATAAGAAAGAACCATATCATTCGTTCTTCTCAAGTACTTAAGGATGTTTTTGACCGCTGTCCAATGATCTACTCCTGGATCACTTTGATATCTGCTAGTTAAACTAACAGCATATGCAATGTCGGGTCTAGTACATAGCATGACATACATTAGAGATCCTATGGACGAGGCATAGGGAGTCTTACTCATCTTTTCTCTATCTTCAGCCATTGTCGGACTTTGAGTTTTACTCAAGGTCGTATTGGGCAACATGGGCAAGAACCCTTTCTTGCTATCTTCCATTCCAAACCTCTTTAGAACTTTGTCCAAATATGTACTTTGTGACAATGATATTTGGCGTCTCAATCTATCTCTATAAATCTTTATGCCTAATATGTAAGCTGCTTCGCCAAGATCCTTCATTGAAAAACTATTATTCAAATATTCCTTGACACTATTAAGAAGGTCTACATCATTCCCAATCAACAATATGTCATCTACATATAGTATTAAGAATGCTACAGAGCTCCCACTCACTTTCTTGTAAATACAAGCTTCTCCATAAGTTTGTATAAAACCAAAACTTTTGATTACCTTATCAAAACGTTGATTCCAACTTCGGGATGCTTGCTTCAATCCATAGATGGACCGTTGAAGTTTGCATACCTTGTTAGCATCTTTAGGATCGACAAAACCTTTGGGTTGCATCATATACAACTCTTCATCAATGTCTCCATTGAGGAATGCTGTTTTGACATCCATCTGCCATATCTCATAATCATAATATGCAGCGATTGCTAACATAATCCTTCTAGACTTTAGCTTCGCTACCGGTGAGAAGGTCTCATCGTAGTCAACTCCTTGAATTTGTCGAAACCCTTTTGCGACAAGTCGAGCTTTATAGACAGTAACATTACCATCGGCATCTGTTTTCTTCTTGAAAATCCATTTGTTCTCGACAGCCTTCCGGCCATCCGGTAAGTCCACCAAAGTCCATACTTGGTTTTCATACATGGATCCAATCTCGGATTTCATGGCTTCTTGCCATTTATTGGAATATGGGCTCATCATTGCTTCCTCATATGTCGCAGGGTCATCGGTGTTGTCCACCAACATGACACTCATAACGGGATCATACCAATCAGGAGTGGTACGAGTTCTCGTTGACCTGTGAGGCTCTGTAGCAACTACAACCGAAGTTTCATGATCATCATCATTAGCTTCCTCTCTTTTTGGTGCAGGCACCACAGGAACTTCTTCCGGTGTTGCGCTACTCGCAAGTTCGAGAGAAGGTTCGACAACCTCGTCGAGTTCTACTTTCCTTCCAGTCACTTCTTTCGAGAGAAATTCCTTCTCTAGAAAGGATCCATTCTTAACCGAAGATTTTGCCTTCGGATCTATGATAGAAGGTATACCCAATAGTTTCCTTCAGGTATCCTATGAAGACGCATTTTTCCGCTTTGGGTTCAAGCTTGTCCGGCTGTAACTTCTTTACATAGGCTTCGCAACCCCAAACTTTAAGGAACGACAATTTAGGTTTCTTCGCAAACCATAATTCATACGGTGTCATTTCAACGGATTTAGATGGTGCCCTATTTAAAGTGAATGCGGTTGTTTCAAATGCATAACCCCAAAATGATAGCGGTAAATCTGTAAGTTACATCATAGAACGAACCATATCTAAGAGAGTTCGATTACGACGTTCGGAAACACCATTACGTTGTGGTGTTTCCGGCGGTGTCAATTGTGAAAGTATTCCGCATTTCTTCAAATGCTCGCCAAACTCGTAACTTAGATATTCACCTCCATGATCAGAACGTAGAAATTTAATCTTCTTGTTATGTTGATTCTCTACCTCACTTTGAAATTCCTTAAACTTCTCGAAAGTTTTGGACTTATGTTTCATGAAATAGATATACCCATATCTACTCAAGTAATCCGTGAAGGTAAGAACATAACGATAACCACCGCGCGATGCTACACTCATCGGACCACACACATCGGTATGTATGATTTCCAATAAGTCCGTAGCTCGCTCCATCATACCAGAAAATGGAGTCTTAGTCATTTTACCCATCAGACATGCTTCGCATCTATCAAGTGATTCGAAATCAAGTGATTCGGGAAGTCCATCAGAATGGAGTTTCTTCATACGCTTCACTCCAATGTGACCAAGACGACAGTGCCACATATAGGTCAAGTTATCGCTCGATTTCAAACGTTTAGCCTCAATGTTATTAATATGTGTATTTCCACTATCGAGATTCAACAAGAATAGACCATCTATCAAAGGTGCATGTGCATAAAACATATTACTCATATAAATCGAACAACCATTATTCTCGGACTTAAACAAGTAACCATCTCGCAATAAACAAGATCCCGATATAATGTTCATGCTTAACGCAGGCACCAAATAACAATTATTTAAGTATAAAACTAATCCCGATGGTAGATGAAGGGGTAGCGTGCCGAACGCGATCACATCAACCTTTGATCTGTTTCCCACACGCATCGTCACCTCGTTCTTCGCTAGCTTCCGTTTATTCTGCAGCACATGTTTCGAGTTACAAATATGAGCCACTGAACCAGTATCAAATACCCAGGCACTACTACGAGTACTAGTGAGATACACATCAATAACATGTATATCGGATATACCTTTCTTCTTGATGGTACCGTTCTTCAAATCCGCCAAGTACTTTGGGCAATTCCACTTCCAGTGACCTTATCCCTTGCAGTAAAAGCACTCAGTATCAGGCTTAGGTCCAGCCTTGGTCTTCTTCGCCGGCGCGGTAACTTTCTTACCACCCTTCTTGAAGTGTCCCTTTTGCTTAGACTTGCCTTTCTTGAATTTGGTGGTCTTATTGACCATCAAAACTTGGTGCTCTTTCTTGATCTCCACTTCTGCAGATTTCAACATGGCAAAGAGTTCTGGCAACTGCTTGTTCATGTTTTGCATATTGTAGTTCATCACAAAGTTCTTGTAACTTGGTGGTAGTGATTGGAGGACACGATAAATATCCAAAGCATTAGGAATCACTATACCCAAGCTTTGAAGTTTGTTTGCGTGCCCAGACATCTTAAGCACATGCTCACTAACGGAGCTGCCCTCTTCCATCTTGCAGTTAAAGAACTTTTTAGAAGCCTCATATCTCTCAATTGCCGCGTGAGTCTCAAAGATCAATTTGAGATCACGGAAAATATCATGTGGGTCTGAATTCTCAAACCTTTTCTGAAGCTCCGATTCTAAACCATACAAGATAGCACACTGAACTGTGGAGTACTGAGTCTTCCGAGCGAGGTAAACATTCTTTACTTCATCGGTAGCAGTAGCTGCAGGTGGGTCACCCAGCGGTGCATCCAGCACATAGGTCAAATTACCAGCTGTGAGGACAATCCTCAAATTGCGGAACCAATCCGCGAAGTTGCTTCCATTGTTTTTCAACTTTTCTTTCTCTAGGAACGCATTAAAATTGATGGTAGGGGCCGCCATTGATCTACAACATATTTGCAATAGTTTAGACTAAGTTTATGACAAATTGAGTTATAATTATTAGTTAAATTAATCTAGGTGAACTCCCACTCAAAACAATATCCCTCACATTGTTTTAGTGATCACACGAACCAAATTCACCACATCAACACCGATCATCACGAGAGTTGATATAGTTTCAATGGCGAACAATCGACATGTTCATCATATCTACTATATGATTCATGCTTTACCTTTCGGTGATCCGTGTTCCGAGACCATGTATGTACATGCTAGGCTCGTCAAGTTCAAACCTTAGCTTCTGCATGAGCAAATCTGGCTTGCTCACGTTGTATACACTTGCGGAATCTAACACACCCGATCATCACGTGGTGCTTCGAAACAACAAGCTTTAGCAACGGTGCTTACTAAGGGTGAACACTTTAGAACTTGAAATTCATGTGCATGAGGGATCATCTTATAATGCTACCGTCGTTAACTAAGCAATACAAGATGCATAAAGGATTAACATCACATGCAATTCATAATATGTGACATGATATGGCCTTTCTTCTTTGTGCTTCTGATCTCCATCTTCAAGCATGAACATGATCTCCATCATCACCGGCATTGCATCAAGGTCAATGACGCTGCTCCAAGGTTGTCGTCCACCGGCTTCAACTATTACAACTACTTTGAATAGACACGCGGGTCTTAACAGAATTTAAAGACAACCATATGGCTCCTGCCGGTTGCCAACTTACAATAAGGAACATTGCATACATCAAATATAATCACAATCATGGCCATATCACATCATCGCACACCGCAAAACAAAGTTACGACTCTACTTTCTTTGCATGTTTACGTGGTTTGGGGCTTTCAATAAGTGTCGTCTAACTTACGAACAAGAACCACAACATTGATACTAGTATTGTCAATCACCCGTTGTAAATTGAATCTTAACTATCTTTGGGAGAAAGCAGGCACCATAAAGCCACTTATGCAATACAAGTTGCATGTCAAGTGTGGAGCAAGTCTCATGAACGATGTCATGTAAGGTTAGCCCGGGCCGCTTCATCCCAACATCCCGCAAGATGCAAAGTACACAAGAAGCAATCGATAATAAAAGCATCAACACCCACAATGACCATTGTGTTCTACTCGTGCAACAGATCTACATATAGACACGGCTCTGATACCACTGTAGGGTTTCGTAGCATGGAAAACAAAAAAATTCTACCGCATACAAACAAACAAGCCAAGATCTATCTACTAGATTGTAGCAACGAGTCGATGGAATAACTCACCCTCGAAGATTCCAAAGTGTTTAATGAGAGCGGATTCTCGTGGGTGATGTAGTCGTACTCTTCTCGATCTCAAGATCGTGTAGACGATCCTTCCGGCGATGCGTTCCGGCAGCTCTCCCGCAGTCGGTCACACGTTCGGTACTCGAAGAAGACCTTCCTCTCCCTTGTTCCAGCAGGCAGCGGAGGTTGTAGCACTCTCCTCGTGATTCCGGCAGCACAACGGCGTGGTATCGGAAGTAGAGGGGAGATCTCGCAGGGCTTCGCCTTAAGCCGGAGCGAGTATGGTGGACTATGAGAGAGCCCTCGGTGTTCTAGGGTTTATACACACCAAGGAGGAGGCTTGGCCGGCGGCTAGGGTTAGCTAGGTGGCGGCGGCGGCTTGCCCTAGGCGGCGGCAGCAGGAGGTGGCGGTGCCGGGCTAGGGTTTTGGGTGGAGGTGTTGGGTGCTAGGAGGGGCAGCCTTGCCCCTCCTTATATAGGTGGAGGGGGCGCGCCAGGGGAGGGGAGTCCCTCCCCAACTCGGTTTCCCAAGGGGGCCGGCGGTGGAGGGGAGGAACTCCTCCCCAAGTAGGTTTCCTACTTCCCCTCCACCTTCCAAAATAGCCGTTTGACTTTTCAAATTGGCGTTTGACTTTTCAAACTAGGATTTGATTAAACCCTTTATTTTGTTCAGAGATGACACCTAGTACATGATGCAATCATTACAACTTAGTATGACACATTCATGTACCCTTCCCCTCCGGAGTGCCGGACATTCCGGAACCTTCTAGAACATTCCCGATGAAAACACCGGAACCATTCTCCAATCCCGAAACAGGACTTTCCTTATATTAATCTTATTCTCCGGACCATTCCGGATCTCCTCGTGATATCCCGGATCCCATACGAGACTCCGAACAACATTCGGTCTCTTACTCATCATTCCATAACTACTCAAACAACGTCGAATCCTTAAGTGTGTCTCCCTACGGTTCGTGAATTATGCGGACATGATCGAGACACTTCTCCGAACAATAACCAATAGAGGAATCTGGAAATTCATATGGCTCCCACATATTTCTACGATTACTTTGCGATCGAATGAACCACTTACATACGATACCAATTTCCCTTTGTCTCACGATAGTTTACTTATCCGAGGTTAAGATCGTCGGTATCTCTGCATACCTAGTTCAACCTCGTTACTGATAAGTACTCTTTTATCGTTCCCGTGATATGTGATCCCTTGTGATACAGTCACATGCTTGCAAGCTAATTGGATGACATTTCACCGAGAGGGCCCAGAGTATATATATCCGTCATATGGATGTACAAATCCCACTCTTGATCCATGTGTCTCAACCAATACTTTCCGAACACTCAATGCCACCTTTATAGCCACCCAGTTACGGTGTGGTGTTTGATGTCATCAAAGCATCCTTCCGGTGAAGGTGATATGCATGATCTCATGGTCGAAGGAATTAGGTTACTATGTATCAGAAAGCATATAGCAATTGAACTATTAAAATGACTTGATCTTTATGCTACGCTTATCTATAGGAGTATGTCCACCATATCATTCTCCTAACGATATGATCTTGTTGTTAATAACATCTTAATGTTCATGATAGGGAAACCACAATCATTTATTAACCAACAAGCTAGCAATATATAGAGGCTTTACTAGGGACTTCAATTTAAGTTTAGAAATCACACAAGTATTAATATTTCCTTGTTAATTCTATTATAGCATGAATGTAAACATTTATCATAAACACAAAGATACAATAATAGCTACATTTATTATTGCCTCTAGGGCATATCTCCAACAAAAAGAATGTAAGTCTCTAAATCCCATCCCACCATCCTTCTTTGGGAAGCATAATTTCCACCATGCATACTAGTGCATCTTTCTACCTTGCTCATCATCACCCCACCAAAATTGTGAAATCACATATGTGATTTTCTTGCATATATTTTTTGGTAGGAGAAAAACTGACATCGCATACACCGGAATAGCCTGCAAAATAGCTTTTATTAGGATCTCCTTACCACCAATGGATAGTAGCTTCTCCTTTCAACCTTTAATACGCTGCGGCACTCTCTCCACAAAGTGCCAAAAACAAT
Organism: Avena longiglumis; assembly: GCA_030063025.1. Classification (NCBI taxonomy): domain Eukaryota; kingdom Viridiplantae; phylum Streptophyta; class Magnoliopsida; order Poales; family Poaceae; genus Avena; species Avena longiglumis. The sequence goes on along the minus strand of CP125979.1, from coordinate 244,031,483 downwards.
CGCTTCTATCCGCTCCAACTATGGCCGGGAGACCCAGATACTTATCAGAAATAGCTTCAGTGTTAATATTTAGATTATTGCAGATCTCCACTTTCACATCCACATTAGTATTTGGACTGAAAAAGATGCTAGACTTCGCCACACTAACCAATTATCCCGAGTTTGTACAATAAGAATCCAACGCTTGTTGCAACGATATTGCATTGTTCAAGTCTGCCTTCAAGAGGATCAAGGAATCATCAGCAAATAATAGATGTGATACTGATGGTGCATTCCTACACACCTTAACCCCTTCAATTCCACCAATCTCCTCCGCGTGCAACAAAAGACTAGATAACCCCTCTGCACATAGTAGGAACAAGTAGGGGGACAGTGGGTCCCCTTGTCGTATACCTCTAGTGGGGATAAACCCCTCAGTAAGTTGAGAATTAAACCTGACCTTGTAAGAAACCAAAGTAACACAAGCCATCACCAGTTCAATCCACTGCTCATGGAATCCCAATCTCCTCATCATATTCTTCAGAAAGTTCCACTCCATCCTATCATAGGCTTTATGCATATCAAGCCTCACCGCACACAAACCAGATTTCCCCTTCCTCTTATTTTTGATCTGGTGTACACATTCGTAAGCCATCAAAAAATTATCCGTAATAAGACGCCCCGGTACAAATGCACTTTGAGTTGGGGAAATAATGTCGGGGAGGATCAGTTTAAGCCTACCTGCAAGCATCTTAGAAATAATCTTATAAACAACATTGCAAAGGGAAATTGGCCGAAATTGAGATACCTCCTCCGGGTTATACACTTTCGGAATTAGCACCACTATTGTTTCATTCCACCCAGGTGGAATTATCCTCTCATTGATCGCCTGTAGAACAGCTGCCGTGGTATCCTGACCAACAAGGTGCCAAAACTTCTTATAAAAAATAGCATGTAATCCATCCAGCCTAGGTGCTTTGAGATCACCAATGCTGAACACAGCTTTCTTAACATCTTCTGTCGTGAATGGTGCAATAAGATTTTGATTCGTCTCCTCAGAAACCTTGGGTATAATCTTCTCCATGAAATTCGGGTCCAGCTGATTATTATCTGATGAAAACAGATTAGAGAAATATTGGAGAATAACCGGATTTAATTCCTTCATACCTTCTGTCATCTGACCCGTTGGCCCCTTCAGTTTTTTGTTGAAGTTCCTTTTCTTCCGGGTAGATGCGAAGTTTGAAAATAAGATGTATTTGTGTCACCATGTTGGAGCCAATTTGCTCTTGCTCGTTGACTTCATTTAATCTCCTCCTGCTCCTTTCAATTTCTATTGCAAATCAGGCTTGCGCTGCTCATTAGCATCTACCGGCCCACGCATGATTTCCTCTAACTCTCTCTCGGCTTTCCGTAGCTGTTTCTTGGGCTGCTACAGAACCCGCCAATCCCATGCATGTAGACCAGCATGCATGCTTTTTATTCTAGATAGCACGTCGGCCGAGTCCATCCATTGTTGCTCCACCGTCTCTCTAAAGCCTTCCTCTTTAAACCACCTTGCTTCGAAATTTAATTGCTTCTCTGTTGAATGTACCACAGCAGCAAAGTAGTACTCAGTATCCAATAAAAGGGGTCTATGATTAGAATGATTGTACTGGAGATGTACATGCATTTGGAACCAACTGGAATTAGCTAGCCCTCTGTCCAGTCTTTCTCTCATCTGACCTTTGTGCCAAGTAAAAGGATCGCCGACATAACCAACATCTTCTAGACCGCACACCTCCAAACAGTCATGAAAAGCTTTAGTATACCTTTCTGGTCTAATTCTCCCTCCTTCTTTCTCATGTGCATATAAAATTTCATTCATATCTCCCATGACCAGCCAAGGTAAATTATTCTGCAGATGGATATTCATCAATCTGCCCCATGTTTTGTATTTATCCGTCCATTTAAATTCACCATACGTATCAGTAAATCTCCAAATTTTATTCACTTCCTCCTCTACCTTAACGTCAATGTAATTTGGGCATGCATATAATTGAGATATCTTCACTTCACTTCTCCACATCATCAGAATACCGCCCTTTCGTCCATCACTTGGTTGAATAATACTGATGTCCATCTTTACTCTTCTCCGAAGACATTCAGCAGGATAACGATCAAGGTTATCTCCGACAAAAACACAACCTCGGGGTTATGGCACCTCAAGACATCCAGAAGCGCAAGAACTGTCGCGTTATTCCCCAAACCGCGGCAGTTCCATGCTAATATCTTCATTGCAACCAGACAGGCTCCACCTGGGAACCCACCGATCCTAGTGAAGGGGAGTTAGATCCGTCCTTCTTTGGTCTCTTGTTACTGTCACCATCGGCATCAGAATTGTTCCCTTGCCAGTAGGAACACCTTCCATAAGCATATCAACTACCCCATCAGCAAGATCTGTCGGAAGCGTCTCAGATGATCCAAAGTCAATAGTCCTTTTGACCCCCGAATATGTGCTCTTTTCCTCCATAATCACATCAGACTTTTTCCATGGACTAGTAGCCATGTCAACCAGATCCGAGTTCTTCTCTTCAGCAGGGATAATCGCATGGTGTCTCCAATTTTCAGTATCACCACCTCTACCACCCTGGTCTTGATCACGACCTCTGTCGTGCATGAAGTCACGGCCTCCACGGCCCTCCCGGCCACAGCCAACCCTACCACCACCTCTGCCACCAGTAGAAGTACGAACATGCCAAGTTTTCCAGTCCGCTTTCAGCCACTCTCCCCACTTCAGGTTATCCACAATATGTTCTCCTGAACCACACTCTAGGTAGGTGTGTCCGATGAACCCACAAGCACCACAAAATCTGGGCATCTTCTCATACTTTAGTTGGAAGATCTCTCGTTGTCCACGCCTAGACATGGAGACAAAACGAGCTAGAACTGCACGGACATCCAGCCTAACCAAAACTCGAACGAAATTTCCAGCACCTAGAACACTGAGCTGAACATCCTTTACCTTGCCAACCTTCTTTTCCGTAAGATTTGTGATCAGAGATTTATTTCTATTGCCAACTGGAACTTTGTGGATCTGAATCCATGTAGTGAAAAAATTTAGATCAATAGACTCCGGATCCGAGAGTCCATCATACGGCTCAATAGACACCACAACTTGTCGAAACAGCCAATGGCCCGCCTTCGAAAACCTTCAACCAATCCCCTAAACAAAAGCACTGTATCGTGAACATATTTCCTTCAAGATGTTGGAAATTGACTTCTCTTGCAGGGCTCCATGCTATCTTCATGTGTTGTTCAAAAGTTTGAGGACTAAAATAATTTGACGTATGTACCTTAGCAAGCGCCAACCACTTCATGCCCTCCTTCCGAGCACCTTCTTCATCCTCAAAAACCAGATCATCAAACTCCTCCTCTTCAATTCCCAATCGCAGTAACATCGCATCAATTGACTTGGGTTGCTTACTGCCCGATCCTCCATCCTGATTCGAAGAATTTGCTGGAGAAGCCATCCCGATCTAACACCAAGCCACGCCCAAAACCCAACCAGAAGCTAAGCTTTCTCCCATCAACAACTAGAAGCGATAGGGAAACAGCTCGTGATTAAAGAGAGGACCCGGACTGCTTCAACCCGAAGAGGAGAAGAAACCGGACCGGAAAACGATTAGGACTCCACGCCGGCGATCCGGCCACGGAGGCAGGTTGGTGACGCAGAACACTGATTGTTCAGTTTAGTAGTATTGAACCGTTTCCTGACCGCTCGGGCCCACATGTCACACAAGAATTAAGCCTAACTAAGAGGAAGAGAAATTCTTTTTCCTGATGTTGACAGAGCTAGCGGCCGGCCGGTGCTGCTGGCCGGAGCTTGCTGCGCCCATGCTGTAGCTGGCCACCTCCGCCGCTGCGTTCCGGAGCTCGTCTGCGCCCGCGCCGGAGCTGGTTGGGCCGCTGCTAGCCGCGCCCACGCGCGCCACTGCCTCCCGCCGCTGCCCTGGCTCGCCCGCACCGCGCCGGAGCTGATCGGACCGCTGCTGGCCGCACCCACGCGCGCCCCTGTCTCCCGCCGCAGCCCTGGCTCGCCTGCAGCGCGCCGGAGCTCGCCCTCGCCGTTTCCCGCCGCCGGACGCGAGCCACTTGCTCATTCCGTATCCATGGCCAGCACCTCGATGCCGCTCGCCTTCTTCCCCTGGTTCCCCGCCTCTGTGTTGTGCTGCGTTGCCTGTCAGTTAACCACCTGCCTCTGCTCAGAAGTTTCAGAAAATTCAGATAGGGCTTTCATTGTCAGAAATTTAGTTTCGACAGTTAGTTTATTTCTTCAGTTAGGAGATAAAGCTGAGCTGCGACTCAGTCCGTTTATGTTTTTTTCTAGATCGATTAGATCGACGCCCTGGTCATACGTGGGATGGCACGTTGGAACCGATCATGGCGTTGATACACTAGAAAAGCTGTACCTTTTACACAGAGGCCAAAAACACTCGTGTCATTCTCTGAAATCTCACTTTGTGATCGCCATTGTTGTGTGAGTTGAGAGCAGCTGGGGCTGACATCGCCCGTCCCCGGCGGCCCATGCCACTGTTGTCCGAAGCTCGCCGACGCCCGCGCACATGCCGCTGCTGGTCGCGCCTCTGCTGTCCGCTGCTGCCCGCGCCCATGCCGTTTCTGGCTGCCCCCGTGCGGCCGTGCCAACGGCGACGCAGGCAGAGGTCGTATTGCCCTCCCTGGCTGCCGTCCAGTGCCGATTGCCGAGGCGAGGCCAGGTTCGAAATCCGGTGGCAGCGAGCACACGGTGGTGCTCGACGTTCGAGGACTGCGCCACCGTGCTCCGCCTACTCGACGGCCTCCGCGTCGCCATTCTCGAGCGCGACGTCAACCTGCACGCACCCTACCCGGATGAGCTCCGCGCACTGCTGCACAGCGCAGGCGACGCCATGCCAGAAAGGGGCAAGCACGACCAGCAGCGGGGCGAGCGCGGCCAGCTCCGGCGCAGGCGCAGCCAGCAGGGCGAGCACGGCTCAGCTTCGATGCAGGCGCGGGCGGGCTGCAGGGCGCGCGCGGCGGTGGAAGGCAGTGTGCGCGGGTGCGACCAGCAGCGGTCTGGCCAGCTCCGACACGAGCTGCGGCGCGCGCGACTGCCGCCTATTAACTGGAGCACTTAACTCCCACTAAGTATCTAATACCAGCCAAATTACCCCCTTGACCGATAATGGCTGTTTTGGGAACGGTTTTGGTCTACGTGGACACTGGTTTTGGTCCACGTTTTTCTGGACGGCTTACGTTCTGCTGCTATGACGCGGCTACTTCCGCTGCCGCCCATCCGGATGCCTCATCCAGAAGATGCATAATGGTTACTCTAAGGTGACGTCGGTGGAGCACGTCGAGGCCGATGACGATGCCATGGTGTACGGACTCTACAAGTCCCTAGTAAACTCCGGGCTGGCATTCAGCGCGATACAGTGGACGTGCGGGTGGTTGGTAAGCGCCATGGCCATTGTACCCACCTCCGAATGAACGGGGGTGAATGCTAAAACTGGCAGAGTGGATAACGGCGAGCTTCTACGGCGGCGTTACGATGTCAACGATGCCCCAGCGGACGAAGCTCTCCGGCAGCGGCACGAAAGACATGCGTGTGATAAACATACTTATCCTGCCGAAGTCCAATGCAACATGATGATCCTGCAACTGCAAGAGTGCTGTAATGACACCATGGACGCGCCATGGTCAAGCACAGCCACGCTGCTGCGGCTACCTGCTACTTTCTTTTTGCCCACGTGCACACGACGCGGCACACCGGGCATACGCCGTCATGACGACACCCCACACCCGAGCTATGCACGCCGGTGCTTCTTCTGATAACCGAGGAGACGTCGACAATAGCCATGCACCGCCCTGTGCTTCTTCTGATAACGGGAATGGATGTCTCGGCACCAGCGATGGCATCTCTCTTGCTTAAACCATTGTCCACATGGACCAAAACCGCTTTTAAAACAGCCATCATCGGTTTGAGGGGGTAATTTGTCCGGTATTAGATACTTAGGGGGTTTAAGTGTTTCAGTTAATAGTTAAGGGGGGTTAGTGTCCCAAACCTGAAATATAGGGGGGTTATTTGGACTTCTTTCTAATACTCCTTCCGACCCATATTAGTTGACTCAAATTTGTCTAAATTTGGATGAATCTAGACACTATTTGTATATAGTTCATTCAATTTTTGACAAATCCAAATTAACTAATCTGGGTCAGAGGAAGTATATATATATATTTCCTAATTTTTGCCACTTACACCCAACAGGCCACAACTGTCTGTTAACGGTTTAACACAACTAAACAGAACAATCAGTACTATATGTCACAATTCAACCCCAATGTTAGTATTTTTCGGATAAAAAGAACAAAGTTGGTAGTTATGTATCAATACTGTCTCAAATGTGATAGTTTTTGCGTCATTTTATCACAGAGGAGTGAAGTCCAGCCGGCACCGTGTTAGTCCACAAGTCAGGAGAAATCTTAAAAGGCTAGTTGAACATTGATTTTATTTCATACCTCCTATGCGCGAGGGCAAATGAAGAAAAGGTGATCTCTTCTTTCTATGGAATGGCACTGTGGCCGCACCTATGACAAGTCGCAGAGGCAATAATAGTTTTCTAGCCAGCCGAAGGTTGGGGGACGAAGGACATACTGCTTGTTTCCTTCAGCTCATTCAGACAGCTCCCGTTTCTCCCAGCGACGGTAGGTTGGCGGAGCACCTCGGCGTCGTCGGGGGCTGCGGGGCGTGGTCCTGGCAAGCAGCGCATCTTCTCTGCGGCGGTGGCTGCCTCCAAGATCGGCGACGGGAGGTCCAGGAGCTTCAGGCGGCGGCGCTTGCAGGGCCGGATCTAGGCCAGCTTGGGCCCGATCTGTCCCCAGCGGGCACTGGCCAGGGCCCTTGCTCACCTCGGGTGGGCACCTTCCCCTGGCTGTCCTGCGGCCGGGGTACTGGATCTAGGTCGGGCGGGCCTAGATCTGGTACTTGTCTGACATTCTTGGTCGGAGGCCCTGCGGGCGGCACGGAGGCGCTGTGCTTGCCAGGACCTTTCCCTTTGCGCCCTCGCGGGTCCAGGTGAAGTTGCTCAGACCGTCGATGGGCCGGTTCTCCCGGGTGAGCGTGGAGGTGGAGGTGCGGCCACTTGGCGGCAGGGACCGACGGTGGTGGTTGATCCCCTAGTGGACGGAGTAGTAGGGGCTAGTGTAAAGGTTGTTTGGAACGACGGTTCCCCTGCTGCAGTGCGGCGACGGGGCTTCACGGACCCTTGGGGTTTCGGGCGAGAGGGCTGGTTTGCCTCTGACCGTGTCAGGTGTTGCCGCCTACGGTGGTGGAGGCTGTTCCCTCCCGCCTGCCGTTGTTCCGACAACCCTGACCGAAGTTCCTGTTCTCTATCTTATTGGCCCTGCTTCGGGTTTCACGGTGAGACAGCGGTGGCGGCTGCATGACCGGGATGGCGTGCGTTGGCGAGCGGCGAGCATGGTGGAGCACTGTGAAGCATTCAAGAGTGTTTTTTTAGGGGTCGGGAGAAATCCATGTCTTCGTGACACCGACGCGGTGACACCTGCGGATGCCATCGTTCTTCTTGAAGGGCGTCGGGTGCACCTCTTCCCCACCTCTCGAAGCGCACCAGGGGAAACCCTAGGACTTGTCCGGGCAACAGCGTTGTCATCGTCACCCCCTTCTTGGAAGTGTTGCTTGGTGCGTGGCGTTTTGGAGTGCTAGGCTTGTGGTAGTACTTAGCTGGGGGCGCAACGGTCGTGGGTCATCCTCGTCTTTATCGAGCCACTGTTGTCGGTTTTATTTTCTCTTTTGTTCTTCTTCTTTTCTGTGTTGTTTTTTTTTTGGGGGCGTTGTGCTGTTTGGCCTAGCAGCGATGTCTTAACTGTGGTTGCTACATTTATATAGCTGAGCGTATGCCTGTTTCGAGAAAGATGAGCTTCTTCAGCTTGAACCGATCGGTTGTCAGTCCGCCAGACTGGCGTTTTAGTGCCTACTAGTCCAAAAATGCCACCAAATCGTCATTCTTCAGCATCTCTAACACTATCGAATCTACCGTCCAAGCCGCAGGCTGTAATCTTGGCGATTTTACTCCCCTCTGTTCCAACGCAGCAGCCCAGGATAATTTAGCTTGCTCCCATTGGATAACTGCATAGAAAAAACTCTCTTCAGCATGGTAACACATCTTAAATTTGCTCTTTATTCTCATTAATTAATCCTTTTTTAGTAGTACATCAGATCACTTTCCGCACCCTGGATCCACTCCTGGACGAACCAGTAGGCCATGAAGTCAGCATCGAGCACAAAGACTTGGAGGATTAACCTACTTAGGCCACGCAATGCATCGTTAAATTTCTGAAAATCAAAGAAGCCCATGCCACCTCTTCCTTTCAGTATCCACATTTTGCTGTCTTGGACATAGACAGATTTCAAAGCAAGAATCGACATTGTCGACCAAGAAACATGCAATGCTGAAAAATTCAGAGAAGCGATGGAGCCAATGGCAAATCAGAAGAACGCAGCATGATTCGGCTGGTAGTTTATTTCTATTCACCATAACCATTAGCCTAACACATCCATCCAAGAGATACATACCAAACCAGCTGTTTATATATTGTTGCTTGAAAGTTGGTCTTCCTCTTTGCAGATAGCTAACAGTGGTAAGATAAAATCAAAGTTTTAAATAGTCAGCTATAGCTCGGCTATAGCCGCGCTATAGCCACGCTATAGCCTTTTGAGAAGTCTCCGGCTACAGCTATGCCCCTTCTAGGCTAAATGGGAAACAGCCGCTAATAGCCAGCTATAGTCCGGTCTACCCTTAAATTAGTCTCCAATTTAGCCGCTAAACTTATGCTCTCTAAAGTTTTCTTCTTTCCCTCCCCCCTTTTTTCGAACTTATGTTAAATATGATTCCATACAACTTGTGAGCCAATTGGTTGAATACTTATTTGTGTTCAATAGTTGCATGACTTGTAGTTCGAATCTTGTTTGAGTCATAGTTTTCCCCATCTTTTAAAAAGATTTAACTGACATTTGCTCAATTTTTGAAAATACGCTAAAATGGAATAGCCCGCTATAGCTGTGCTATAGCCTTTCATAGCCTCTGAAAAAGCCGCGGCTAAATGGAATAGCCGGCTATTTTAAACTTTGGATAAAATGTGATTGCAAGATCACATATTTTCATGGCACTTTGAACTGAACTAGGAATTGGACTTCGGTGTTCACTGTGATATAGTACTTGACCTGTCTTAATTTCAGTCATCCGCTGAAGTAGTTACTTTACTATCGCCACCTGCTCTTTTTTTAACTTATTAAAAGAAACTTATCTGTAATGGCAGTGCATATTTATACTTTTCCTTCACATCTTTTGATACATGCTAATGCGGTTATTCAATTATTTTTGAGGTTTGGAGAATCCAACTTCAAGAGATGTATGACATTGTTCTTTTCTTTTCAGTGAGGAAGTGGGCGCTGTGTTCATGACTGTAGATGCAGTTACATTCAGAGTTCCACAAGCATCTGTGAAAGAAGAACCTGAGGATTCTAACTAAATCTGTAAGTATCAGCGCACTCCGCTCGACACAACCTGCAACCCTCTGTTCTTTCGTTTTCACGTGCACACTGTCGTCCAGCTCCATTTGATTTATGTCATCTGTTCTATCCATCATGTATTTCAGGTTCCGAAAATTGGCAAGAATTCGTTGATGCAGTTCAAGAAATAATGAAGCTTCCGTATCGTCTCTTATGCAGTTTCTCTAGTGAACTATGCTACTATCTCGCCTTATTTTTCTAAGGGACAGACACTGTGTTCTCTTATTGCTTATTAGGTGTTCTTTTTGTCTGCCGTGTACAAAGCTAGGTTTGCAGACCGTCTGTCGTGGAACTTGTTTTTGTGCTGAATATTTGAACTAGCATTCTGGTGTTGAGTCTGATGTCCCACTTCATTTCTTCTCGTTGGTGGTCTTGAGCATGTTGTGCCCGAATAATTGCAAATGCTGCTGGCATTCTTCAGTTGTGCCTTTGTGTTGTGCCCGAATAATTGCAAATGATGCTCTGTTTGCATGTTGTAGAAATGCTTTTATGTACTGGACAAGGCGTTCAGGAAACTGTTGGATGGCTGGCAACGGTTGATTATTTCTGTTGGTGGTTTTGCTTGAGCAGGCCACCTGTTAAATAATGTGTTAGCATAGCATGGCATAACTCTATACTTGTGCTGATTTGCCGGCAGTATCAAATACATCACTTCCTTACATGGGATGGTAAATGTTAACATTCTGAGCATTCTATATTATGTTTTCAGAAAATATACGTGCAAAAATTTCTAGTAATAATGCTCTAAGTGCCTGGCAAATTAGGTGGTTTGATAAACTACAAACTTTATTAAAGCTGGAATAGGATTACATTCCGAATTTCTGATTGGACAGTTCCTCTCAGAAAAACAAGACTAAGCGAAGTGCCTATTGTCCGGTGCAGTTAAGGATGGAGAGAAGTTCAACTGCTGGAAGCCTGTTGCTCATCACCTTCAGCTCATTCAGAACATGAGCTCCTTCAGCCTGAACTCGAAAATGGCGGCACCAGTTGTCTGCAGTGCAGCTTCGAGTCCTTCCCTACAGTACTGATGAGCTCGTGCCAGATGCCTGCGGCTTGAATAAAGGAACCCTTCTCACAGCCACTCTAAATCCAGTGAACAATCAGTGCTCTCACGGCAATCCATCATGCACTGGCGTTTTTGTAGCAGGCGGTAGCATCTAGTGAGAGATTTAACAGGCTAGTATTTCTTCCCCGTGAAGGCCTGCAAATCGGTTTCTACTAGTCCAAGTACATCGTATACCCGTGATTATTACCGCCAAACCTTCATTCTTGAGCATCTCCGATGCTGCTAAGTCTCCTGTCCAAGTTCCAGAATGTCATCTTGCAACTTTATTCCCCTCTGTTGCAACACAGCAGCCCAGGATAATTTAGCATGCTCACATTGAATAACAACATGGAAAAGGCTCTCTTCACCATGGAAAAACATCTTACATGTGCCGTCATCCAAATTGTGCCTTCTAGTAACTTGGCAGTAGACGCTCGCCACAACAATACCTTGATATTAGGAATGGCGTTCAGTTTCTGTAGGAAAATCATTCAGTTTCCACCGCTTGCGCCACAGAGCCTCTGGACCAGGTTTAGAACCATTAGCACAGGTACTGTGCATGCTCATACTTGTCGACAAGGAGACGGTATGCAGACTGAGCCAACAGAAAAGATACCAGATCCTTCTTCCCTACATAGAACACTCCACATCTACCCTGTTGAACATAGAAGTTCAGTGGTCTTACGAGGTAGTCAGATAGACAGTAATTCAGCACAGCAGTTCATTCAGCCTAACCATCAGCACCGGCTTTTCTTCCTCCTACGCTTGAATGCAAGGATCAGATCAGGCCCCGGTTAAGCGCAAACGCCAAACTTGCTTGCCAATTCTTGCATAATTAAATTTCTGAAAATTACGGAAACCCATGCCACCTCGTGGAGATGTGCAGAACCAAAAGCAAACAGATGGAGACTTGCATAACACAAAGCTAGCAGGGACATCAGCAACCTTCGATCGACTGACCATCATCTCTACTGCCTAAAAAAGAAATCGCGTTCCGTCCTCGCCGATACGTCTGGTCCTTCGTCCAACCGTTTGACAGTTCTCCCGCAAACTGCGCCTCGCAGAGAAACGCGTGGTCAAAAACACCCCAGGACGATGGACTCCTATGCATTTGAGCAGGCGTGACTTCTCCATGCTCCAGGAACCGAGTTCCAGTGGACGACGGAGGGAGGATGCCGTCGGGAGGTGTGCAAGCACGACCTGCAACAACGACAGAGAGAGAGACCATCATGGTGGTGGCCGCCATGCCGGAGGCAGCCATCACGGCGGACGCACGCCAAAGTCGCAAGCACACCCAGCGGAGACAAGATCGAGGCAGCAGCCGCCCCCTCTGCTAATTGCCGGTGAGGCTGGTTGACAGCTCCACCCCTTCCTCGCATCCCCTCCTCAGGTTTCGCCCCCTCCCCCGCCCTCCCCTCACATCTCTCTGTCAAGCTCCAGATCTGATCGGAGCCTGGTCTGGTACCTGTGTTGGATCGATGCAGCGCGTTCTGGATTGGTATTAAGATAAATCGAAGTGTGTGAGTAATTTGGTACCACTGATTTAGGATCAAGATGATTCAGAGGGAGACTCTTGTATACTAACGATGTCCTTTCTTCTCTTGCTACATACTCTATGTGCTCTCTGATTAAAATTTGTCATACAGCCGTAGGTATTTTTTGGGCAAGGAAAAAAGACAAGGACGATGAAGAACACACGAATCGAGCAAAGGATTGAAAACACAGATTGAAGGGCTCCTTTTAAAGCAATTACACATTTTTTTCATGAGCTAATGTTCCCTTGCTAAATTCAGTCTTCTCTTACTGTAACAGTGGTATTGTTCCCCATACTAAGTGGCAATCTGTCTTATTCTGGCTGCTTTGACATAAAGTCCTCGGTAGACTCCTACAACAAGAATGTTTGTCAGCCCGGAGATGGTGCCTCTGTCCTCTCCTGGAAAGACTTCTGGAAGATAGAAAATATAATCATTTGCCCTGAACGAGGACATTAGTTTGAAATCCTTCATATCATCTCCTCACATCTCCAAATCCACTATCAACTACTGCTTTTAACATGTGCATATTTTTTTTGAAGGGAGGCAGGATATAGTATTCATCGAGCTGTGATTTTGAACCGAGGTTGTCGAAGCAAGAAGATGATATTATACATCACTTTGACAGTAGGCTTCGGGCAGTTATATCTTTTCTGTGAAGGAATGTTAGTAAATGTTATACATCATCTTGAGAGGAGGCTTCAGGTAGAAGGTGCAAAGGAGAGTAGGCTTTGGTGTGTCGACAACGGTTTAATCTGATGGTAAGGATAGCCTGACCCCAAGATTGCACAACAATCAGACCCATTTTTGGTCGTGGGACATGGACGCTAATCCTAGGTGAGCTCCTGATTTTATGAATTGTTTTGGCAATATTAAATTAGTCTGATATCTTGATGACAAGTCTAGCATTAGCGCAATGTAAAAAATAAGAATGATTAAGAAATAAATTGTCTAAGAATATTATACTGATTGGAACATGGCATCTCTTTGTACATGGAAGCATGATCGGATCTTCCCATACCAAAACCGGGAGATGAACACTCTGTAGGTGTTGTGTAGCTGTCTACACTTGCCACCTAGTGCAAGTTCAAGGTGAAATTGCTCATCTCTACTTTATCCAATATGAGGTTGTTGTTGATAGTTTAGTGAACGTTTTTGTTTTAGCTTATTAGTTCAAATTTTCTTTAATATCGAATTTGGTTGGAATTTTTTTATATAAGATGGCATTAATTTCACTGAATCCTTGGTTCCATTTTCTTTAGGTGTTATTATCTTGCTTTGCGACCATCGGCACTCAAATTTCCCAAGTATTTGGAACTCCGGGACATAAGCTTATCCTTTTTGAGATAATAATACTTAAATAGACTGCATATTGTTGTTGTTTTCCTGTATGGCTATACTTAATACATATTATTTTTAAGGACTCAGTTATGAGTGGTGACATAGAACTGTTAGATCCTATGAGGATCATCTAGCTCAAGATTTGAGTCACAAGATGAGGATCAGGGGTGTGTACCTTGATCTGGAGGTCCAGCCATGGCCTCCTCTTTATGTGCTTCCACTCCTGAACTTGATATCGAGCAGTGAGTGGTTCTTCCTGATGCTTTCAGTCCTTGCTTGATCAGTGAGCAGGGGAGAGAGTGAGAGAGATAGAAATTGTCTTAGGTTTTCTTCTCAAACCCTAGAGCCCCTTTATATAGGACCTGCACTAGGGGAACCACACACAAAAGATGGATGGTCAGGATGCCCTGATCAGGGCATCCAATGGCTGTTATTAAACAGTCCCTTAATCATCTTTAATTTGACTTAAATTGATCACAGCAACCTATAAATCACTGCAGATCACTTATACATCCAACATTCTCCTCCTTGATCGTAAGGATAAACTTATAAACTCATTTTTCAACAAAACAGCATATGAGACAACAGAATTATAACGACCATAGAGTACCGCAGAACCCAGTTACTACAATATACCACTTTATTTCAAAACAAAGCTTCTTTAACTTAGGAGCTCCAAAAACTTATATTTATTACAAACTTATGAGCTCAGCTCTTTGTTGAAACTTATACAGAGACAATAAATTGCAATGGTCAGTTAAGTACCATTGAACTAATTGACTACAGTACATCATTCCATCGAAGAGAAGAACCCTTCTTAGCTTATGGGAGATGGTGTCATAACGGTTCCAATTTCCAGGATCAAAAGCTTTATGTCAATCCCATGTTAGCAACGTGCTCTTTAAACACACTGGGTGGCAAGCCTTTCGTAAGTGGATCCGCTAACATTGTGTTAGTCCTTATATGCTTAATACTTATTGTCTGATCCTGGATTCTATCTTTCACAACAAGATACTTAATGTCAATGTGTTTGGCAGCACCACTTGACTTGTTACTTGAATAGATCACTGCGGGTTAATTATCGCAAAAAAGAGTGAGTGGCTCAAATATACTTCCAATCACCCTTAAACCCAGAATAAAATTCTTCAGCCATACCGCTTGCCCGGTTGCCTCATAACATGCCACAAACTCTGCCTACATTATTGACGATGCAGTAACACTTTGCTTGGTGCTTTTCCAAGAAATAGCACCTTCTGCAAGGGTGAATATGTAACCCGATGTGGATTTCTTAGTATCAACACACCCCGCAAAATCAGCATCTGAATAACCCACCACCTCGAGGTTATCAGTTCTCTTATATGTGAGCATGAGGCCTTTAGTACCTTGCAAATAACGCAAAGCTTTCTTAGCAGCCTTCCAGTGATCCAACCCTGGATTAGACTGATATCTGCCAAGCATCTCGGTTATGAATGCTAAGTCAGGACGAGTGCATACTTGTGCATACATCATACTTCCAATGATTGAAGCATAAGGAACTAACTTCATCTGCGCAGATTCATAATCATTACTTGGGCACTGAAAAGTCCCAGACTTATCGCCCTTGACAATAGGAGCAGGCGAGGCTGAGCACTTATGCATATTGAACTTTTTGAGTACCTTCTCAATATACGCTCTTTGTGATAGCCCCAAGATTCCTCTGGATCTATCTCGGTGAATTTGAATGCCTAAGACATAAGCGGCTTCACCAAGATCTTTCATGTCAAACTTTGAAGAGAGAAACCTTTTAGTTTCCAGCAACATATTCTTATCGCTACTGGCTAATACTATGTCATCAACATACAGTATCAGGAAGACAAAATTGCTCCCCCTGAACTTCACATAAATGCAATTATCCACTTCATTCTCCTTGAAACCAAAATTCTTTATGACTTGATCAAACTTGAAGTACCATTGCCTTGAGGCTTGCTTTAATCCATAAATGGATTTCTTAAGACGACATCCTAAATGTTCTTTTCCTTTCATAACAAAACCTTCCGGTTGAGCCATGTAAACATCCTCATGTAAGTCACCATTCAGAAATGCCGTTTTGACAACCATCTGATGCAACTCTAGATCATAATGAGCCACAAGTGCCATTATAATTCTGAATGAGTCCTTAGAAGAGACAGGTGAAAAAGTCTCATTATAATCAATACCTTCTCTTTGAGTGAAGCCCTTAGCCACAAGCCTTGCTTTGAACCTTTTGATATCACCCTTGGAGTCATGTTTGGTCTTATAGACCCATCTGCTTCCCACAGTTTTGACTCCTTTAGGAATCTCTACTAAGTCCCATACATCATTAATGCTCATGGACTTCATTTCATCTTTCATAGCATCAAGCCATTCTGATGAATGATCACTTTGTATGGATTCCTTAAACGATGCAGGATCATCATCCAACATCGACTCATTTATATCCTCACTCATATAGGTCACATAATCATGAGGAATAGCAGACTTTCTAGCCCGCTTTGACCTTCTGAGAGGTGCATTATTTGGTACCTCAATCACAACTTCAGGCTGCTGAGCATCTTCCGTAGAAGTATCATTAGATGTGGACTCTGACGGAGTCACAGGTATCTCAGCAGGGGTAGGATTAGCAGTTCTTTCAACTGGAGGTGTAACCTCAACATGAACAGGAAACACTGGTTCTTGTATCATAGGTACCGGGACATATTCCCGTTTCTCCTCTAAAGTTATTTCCCTGGGAGTCATACTCCCCCTCAACATATCACCTTCCAAGAACACAACGTGTCTTGTTTCAACAAACTTAGTGAATTGCTTTGGACAATAGAAACGATATGCCTTAAATTTGTTAGGATAACCAATGAAATGGCAACTGACAGTCTTGGGGTCTAACTTTCCCATAATTGGATTGAAAACTCTTGCCTCAGAAGGGCAGCCCCACACATGCAAATAACTCAGGGTAGGTTTTCTCCCAGTCCATAATTCATACGGTGTTTTCGGCACCGATTTACTGGGGACCTTATTAAGAATATGTGCAGCTGTCTTTAGAGATTCTATCCATAAACCAAGCGGCAAAGTAGAGTGACTTAACATACTCCTTACCATATCCATAAGAGTACGATTCCTCCTTTTAGCGACTCCATTTTGCTGAGGTTCGACCGGTGCTGAATACTAAGAAACAATACCATTTTCCTGAAGGAACTTAGCAAAAGGTCCAGGAATTTGGCCATAAGAAGTGTGTCTTCCGTAGTACTCACCACCACGGTCAGACCTTACAACTTTGATCTTTTGACCAACTTGATTCTCAACTTCAGCTTTAAATATCTTGAACTTTTCTAATGCCTCAAATCTTTCTTTGATAGGATAGATGTATCCAAAGCGGGAGAAGTCATCAGTGAATGTTATGAAGGAATCAAAACCATCCACTGATTTCATATTAAACAGACCACAGATATCCGTGTGAACAATTTCCAAAACTCCCATGCTTTGATTTGCACCTTTCTTAATTTTCTTAGCATATTTCCCTTTGATGCAATCAATACAATGATCCAGATCCGCATCTGAGAAATTTAAAGTATGAAGAACTTGCTCCTTAATGAGACGCTCGATTCTCCCCCTCGAAATATGGCCCAAACGATAGTGCCATAGTTTCGAAGAAGTCTCATCATCATCGCGCTTACGCTTGGTACTAATATTTATATTAGAGGAAGCATCAACTTCACTTATGGAATCACATAAGGAAACAAGATAAAGTTTGTCTTGTCGGAAGGCAAGACCAACATCCTTATTGTCAAACATAATTATACATCTCTTGTTCCCAAAGTCACAGTGAAAACCATCATCATCTAAGCATGAGATAGACACAAGGTTTCGTATCATAGAGGGTACATAAAGTACATTACGTAAACGAAGCATAAAGCCACTATGGAGTGTAAGAGTAAACTCTCCAATAGCCTCAGCTTCGGCTTCAACACCATTAGCAACTCTAATGGTTCTTTCCCCTCTTCTTAGGGTCCTCTTCGTATCGAATCCCTGTAAGGAGTTTGCAACATGAATTGTTGCACCTGAGTCCACCCACCATGTATTGGTGGCATAATTAACATAAAGGGATTCGTCAACAAAGGTTATAACATTAGTACCTTTCTTATTGAGCCATTTCATGAACCCAATACAATCCCTCTGGACGTGTCCGCTTTTTCCACAAAAGCGACATCCATTAGGATCTTTACCATCAGCATTAGAGGGTGCATCTGCATTAGGAGCTCTGTTAGGGTTCTTTTGCTGAAAGAACTTAGAAGATTGCCCTTTATCTTTAAACTGAGCAGGATTAGGCTTTATAAACTTTTTCTTCTTCTAAGAATGCTTGAACTGATTGACATGATCAACTCGTCCAGCTTTAAGCCTTTCCTCCTCTTGTACACATCTAGCCATCATTTCATCCATGCTCCGTTTAGAATCCATCGCATTGTAATTGATGGTAAACAAAGAGAACTCCATGGGCAAGGATGACATAATAAAATGGACAAGGAAACCTTCAGAGATTTCCATTTCCATTGTCTTAAGTTTAGTGGCCATGTTAATTTTCCTCATGATATGTTCTCTCAGACTCCCAGTTGGATCATACCTTTCATCAATAAGCCTTCTAATGAGGCTTGTTGCATAAATTTTGGATGATCCCTTAAACTGGTCCTCAATCTTTCCAAGGTAACCCTTGGCAGTCTGATAGTCTGGAACAACTCCCCTCATACTTTGAGTAATGGAGCCCTTAATAATCATGAGGCACTTACGATTTGAATCCTCCCACTTAGTCTTCTCATCATCATAAGCCCTTTTCAGGGTATCATAATTCTCATCACCTTCAGTAGGTGCTATAGGAGGATCCTTAAGAAGGGCATAATCTATATTCAGCAAAGCTAAGGTGGTCTCAAGCTTCTCCTTCCAAGTACCAAAATTGCTACCAGTCAACTGTTCTATGCCATTTATAATACCGGAAATTTGAGAGGCATTAGATGCTTCAAAAGAAAACAAATGCTTTGAATAAGCATCATAATTTTATACTCCTTTCATCAATCTAGTCTACATCAGCTTTGGCCAGAAATAGACATGATCAATAAAATTTTGTGATCAAAATATCTGCTAATCAGCTTTAGCCAGAATGACAGATACAAGCCACACTTAATTAGATCCTCTAATCATATAGAATTCTATCATCAATCTGGAACACATCAGCTTTGGCCAGAAGTGAACCAGACCAATAAATATTTCATGATCAAAATGTCCATCAATCAGCTTTGGCCAGAATGATAAACATAATCCATGCTTAATTTGAGGATTTATCAACTTAACTTTGCAGCAAAACATTATTATCACAATTTATTTGAATAAAACCACAAAAGAATCAACTAAGCATGAAAAAACACATTAAACTTGCTTAAGTGAGGTAAATAATTGCATGACAAAAGAATAATTTGTCACATAATTATGTTCCATAATTGACATAATAAAATATGCCAAAAATTTAGCCCCCAAAACCATTTATATATAAGCCCTAACTCTTATATCTTAGATTTTAAAGAAAAGGAAGAAACATAAGTTTCAAACAGTCAAACTGAGCCCATAAAAGATTTGGCCCAGTACCCTTTTCTTTATTAATAAGGGAAAACTAAAACAAAACTTTCGGACTAGGCCGAGAATAGCCCAGCCCGTCTCCCCTCAGTGGCCTGCTAGGCCCGTTAGGCAGCTAACGCTGCGGGCCGTTGGATGAAATCCAACGGTCGAGGTGGCGCCAGTCGACGAGGCCGGTCGGCCACGCCCCCGTGCCCTAGCCCCCATTTCCCTCCTCCTTTTCTCTCTCGACTCCCAAGCATGGCGAGAGAGAGAGCCAGCCGCAAAAGAGGAAGAAGGTCGGCGTCGGTGAGCGCCTCTCGCCAGATTCGCGTGCAACAGCGCGCGGCTCCGTCGAGTGGTGCTTGCCGGTGCCTGTTTGCGTCACGACGGCGAGCGCACGGGCGTCCCCGCAACGACATCGACGACGCAGCGCCAAGTCCAGCGCCGCGATGGGCTCCTGCACCGACAAAAGCGCGAGGAGACATCACCACGGACCGGTGTGGTGGACGACGAGGTCGCGCGGGCACGAGCCCGAGCGTTTCTGCCAACTTAGTAGGTCAGCTCCGGCGCCGCCATGGCCAGCGACGGCGACGAGGCCCTTAAGGTACACGTCCACCACCTCTTTATCATTAGATTAGGGTTAGAGTTCGTCCAATTTGGGAATTAGGGTTAGGGTTCATCAGTAATTGGGGAATTTAGGGTTAGGGTTCTTCGATTCGATGAACTAGGGTTAGGGTTCTTCAGGAATTGGGGATTAGGGTTAGGGTTCTGCACCAACAACTCAAATCCCCACATAAAAATTGCATAAAAGCAACCCTAGCACCTGTTCTTGATCAGATAGAACTTAAACTTAGTAATTTTAGGGCTAAAACGTCAACTTTATGCTGTTCTTAGGCAAGAACTAGAACAGGAACATAGCTCCAGCAACTAAACATGAACTAACCAGGAAGAACAAGCTTGATGGAACAAGAATCCAAAAAATAAGAGGACTCAATCTTAGAGCTAGTTGCTCTGATACCACCGTTAGATCCTATGAGGATCATCTAGCTCAAGATTTGAGCCACAAGATGAGGATCAGGGGGTGTACCTTGATCTGGAGGTCCAGCCATGGCCTCCTCTTTATGTGCTTCCACTCCTGAACTTGATCTCGAGCAGTGAGTGGTTCTTCCTGATGCTTTCAGTCCTTGCTTGATTAGTGAGCAGGGGAGAGAGTGAGAGAGATAGAAACTGTCTTAGATTTTTTTCTCAAACCCTAGAGCCCCTTTATATAGGACCTGCACCAGGGGAACCACACACAAAAGATGGATGGTCAGGATGCCCCTGATCAGGGCATCCAATGGCTGTTATTAAACAGTCCCTTAATCATCTTTAATTTGACTTAAATTGATCACAGCAACCTATAGATCACTGCAGATCACTTATACATCCAACAAGAACAACTAAGATGATTGATGTGCTTCATAGAAGAATATGTTAGCAATTCATATTCCCCTTTTATATTACATACGGTAGTTGGTTAAAGATTGTTTCGGTATTGTTAAAGGTTTCCTACACTGGACATGAGTTCAGCTCGTGTCCTCCTTTACTCTAAAAATGATAGGTTTACTTCATGTGAGAAAAGTGAGTGCAAAAAACTCTCTTTGCAACATTGAATGTCTTCTCTTAACAGGTTGTTCTTATCTATTTTTCTTGCTTACTAATGTGACTTAACCTCAATCTTATTGGTTGCGCATGAGCTGATTTCCATTTGCAGTCATAGATTCAGGAGATATTTTTTGTTTCTTTCACCTGCAGAACTTGTGCAACCTTGTAGTGATTTCGTTGTGCAATTGCCTGAGTAAGTACGGTCATCAAAAGGAATTATAGTAGGCTCAGGGTTTCATGGCAAAAAAAATATGAATTCTTGGTTGGCCTATCATTGTCTAATAATGGGAAAATGAGGGATGATATTTCCTATTTTGAGCAGCTCCGTGTTTTTTATTCTCCTATTATTTGCAGCACAATACAAAAATTTATCAGGTTTGTATTGCTTTAGACCAGTGATCGTTGGAGTCACCTGCATCTTCATCACCTCCACTCGACCACCGCCGCAACTTAGGTCTTCCGCCTACGTTGCACTGCCCTCTCCATTGGAGTAGTCACTGCTCAGCCGTTGGTGTGCTTCTCAGGAGGTCTCATCTCTTCATATCCCTTTGATTTGTTTTATATCCATGATTTTTCCGATGGATTGCAGGGAGCATCTGGCAGATGGTAATGTGAACTTTTTTTGTTTTTGCCTGTGTAGTAGTGTGCAGATTTTTCTATGCATTTACATTTATTTAGCAATCTTTGTAAAATTGATTTTGTTAGAAGTGGTCAATGTTTCGGTACATTTATTTAGCAATCTTTGTAAAATTGATTTTGTAAAAAGTTTATTAATTTAAGAGTGAAGGTGAAAAAGTACATAAATATATTTAGAGGGTTTTATCTCTGCTATAGTACATCATGGGATTTAAGAAATAATTAAGTCAGGGCGAGTTTTACTTGAAAAATAGAAAATGAGCAGCGAGTCCAAGAGGGAAGATGGGGATTTTTGCAAACAATTATATACCACTCTCTTTATTTAGTTATTACCATTTTAGATCCATCAAAGTTAAGTTTATTTATGAGACATGCATATTGATTAGATTCTTCCATTTTTCATTGTGGTGGGTTGTTAGAGGCAGATATTGACATGATGCTAGCTTATACTCCAATAGTAACTACTTAGAGCTCATGAAATAGCAACACTACCATCAAAAGAGCAGTTCCTATAGACAAATTAAACTTTGAAGACCATAAAATGTTAAATATAATGATTGCAAACACCGCCAAATGGCTTGTGTCTACAAAATTTGAGGATTCTTTAATAAAAAGCTTTCTATTTTTTGTACAGTAATGATGCATAAATGTGAAGATGCAATCATGTCAAGCTGAGTTCTGGCTCAATTGTCTAAACTGATGGATGATGGCTTGATCTAGCAACGTAATTGAGATAAATCTTAACAGACCAATTCCTAGGTCTAACATCACAAGGGTGATGTATATGAAAGCTATTACTCCAAGCCTTCTCTAGGGCTTTAGGATACGATCAAAGTGGAATCTTACTCAATAGTATAAGAGATGATTGTTGGTTTGTTTCTTTTATACATATGCTGTAGAATTATAGCGTTCTATCTAATTGCATTTTAAGGAAAGGATAATCTCTCTATTTGTTTAATATTATGTGGCTCTTTGGGTACACGTGAATTTCGTATGTATTATCTTCATATATGTGTGGCAAGAAAAAAACTTGAGAGGGCATGTAGACGGAGGCGCATGTAATGTTTGCATCAAAGAGGTGATTTGATGGTCTGCTTTAAATAAATGAACCATCTTATGATCCAATCGACATGTGGATTCTAGAATTTTGTATTTTATTATATTTTTAGTGCGCTTGAGTGTTGTATCCCGTAGCAACGCACGGGCATATTTCCTAGTGATTGCTAAAAATTCAAAGATGCGATGTAGATAACATGAATTCAGCAATTCAAGAACAACACATGGTGATTTTTTTTTGGGGAATAAACACATGATGATTCAAACCAGCAGTTTCTTTCTTTTCACTACAACCATTAGCCTACCACAGACTACCCTGTCTAATATAGAAATTCAGATGTGCGACTTTGTAGACAGAGAGTAATCCATTTACCCTCACTGACTGATCAACTCAGACTCCACTCCAGTGGATCCAAAGATGCCATCGCCCCTTGTGGCGCCTTCGAGGCCATCCACCTCCAGCCTGGCAACCCGCTCGACCACCATCTGCACCACTTGAGAATTCAGAGTAACGCACCATGATTCAGCTAGCATTTTACTTCTTCACCATAACCATTAGCCCAGTGCCATCCAAGATATACATGCCAAACCAGCTACACATCAGCACCTACTACACACTACATCTACCCAGGCATAACACTGAAGTTCAGAGATGCGACTTGGTAGACAGTACTAATTCAGAACACAAGATGATAGTACATCCATCATCGGTTCATCAACTACATCCATCTGACCTGACTGACCGATCAGATCAGACGCCGGTGGAGCCGAACCCGCCCTGACCCCTGGCGGTGTCCTCGAGGTCGTCCACCTCGGCCACCTCTGGCGTGGCGACCCGCTCGACGACCATCTGCGCGACACGGTCCCCGGGCCTGACGGCGAAGTCGGCGTCCGAGTGGTTGAAGAGCAGAACCCCCACGGGGCCCCGGGAGTCGGCGTCCACTACGCCCGCGCCCACGTCCATGCCGTGCTTCAACGCCAGCCCTGACCGCGGGGCTGCACCCAAAGCATTTCGTCGAGCAGGTGAAGGGCGCAACATGCATGGAGCAAGGAACGGGAGGTAAGGGCGTGCGTGCGTACCGATGCGCGCGTAGGTGCCCTCGGGGACGGCGAGGCTGAGGTCGGTGGCGACAAGGGCCCTGCCGCGGGCCGGCACCACGGTCTCCACCGCGCTGGAGAGGTCGTACCCCGCGGCGTGCGCGGAGCCGCGGGACGGGAGGACGGCGTTTGGGGAGAGCCTCTTCACCTTCAGCAGCAGCGGCGGCGCCGGCAAGGGAGTCGTTGTGGGGTGCTCTTCCTGGACGGGGTCGGCGACTGTGTTGCCAGTGGTGATTGGGGCTATCGTGGCGGCTGTGAAGAGGGCTCTTGGCGAGAGGCGGCTCGGGTAGTGGGGCGCGGGAGGAGAGGGAAGGGGGAGAAGGCGGATGGTAGACAGTAGGGGTGGTGGGAAGGTGTGGCATCCCGCAAAAACCACTATTAGAAAATCGCGTTGAATTTGTGCATTGCATCGTCATCATCATGCTTTGTTTGCCAAAAACTATTTCGCAAAACCCCGGTTTATATTTCCAAACGCCCCATCTTTATTCAAACGCAAAAACCCCGGGGCTCCGGAGTATATTGTTTTGTTGCATTCGGGTTGCAAACGGCCCAATGAAATTAAATAAAAGATTTAATTTGTTTTAGCGGGGCAGTCGAACGGGCCATAGCGACCCGAACGACCACCCCATATTTTAAAATCGGTCCAACCTGCCTACCCCATCTATTCCTAAACCCACCTAAAAAGCTACCCATCCCTCCCAGCCACATCACCCCCTCCTATTAGACGTCGCCACCTCAGCTTCCTCTCTCCCTCCCCCAATCAACCAGTGCCACATCACCACCCCAACCCTCATTACACACACACACCACGCAGACGCACACGCCCACCGATCCAGCTCACATTGAGCCTCTGCCGCTGGGCCCCACGCCGCATGGGACCCACCGCTCTGGCCCACCTCTCCTGGCCTGTTCCTCTCCCTCCTCCAACCTCTCTTCTCCACGCGAGCCCCCCCGTTCGCCCGCGTCCTGCCGCCTCTACCGCGTCTCCACCTCCCGCCACTACCTCCTCCTCCGGCGCCTCCCCTCTCCCAAGTCCGCCGACCTCGCTCTCCACGCGACCCCATCGCCACCCGTCCGCGCTCTAGCCACCGCGCCTCCGCCAGACCGCCGGAGCTCCACCTCCGCCACCTTCGCTGCCAGCAAACCCTCGCCCGTGGCCCAGGTCAGCCGCGAGCACGCCGGACTCCTCGGCCTTGCGCCGAAACTGCCTCCGCGCTGTTCCGGAGCCGCCCGCGTCATGACAGCCGTCCGCTCCGGCCGCTCGGCCTCCGTCAGCGCCCTTTCGCCCGCCTCAGCCAAGCTCGGCGTCCGCCGCGCCACACCACCCGACCCTCGGCTGTGGACCCGACCAGCGCCACTCCTCGCCATCCGGACCGCCGCCGCCGCCGTCTCTTCTCCCCGCGTCTCGAGCCGACCCGCCAAGCCCGCGGCCGTCGTCTGCGCCGCCGCCGCCGCAGACGATCCTCCGCCAGCCGAGTCCCTGCCGTCGCCATCTTTCGCCTCGTGCCTCGGCAGAGTCGCCGGCCGTTTTCTTTTTCAAGCCAACCTGTAGCTCTGGACCTCTAATCGTTGTCTCGGTCAGGAGCCGCCATCCTTGCATTAGCGCTTAGACCATACGGATCCAAATACCGGTGACCACCAAGTTCGATCTTATCTTGGCAAGTTCTTGGCGCTCACCAATCGACCGACTCGAGGCGATGTGGTCAATGAATGAACAAGGCGCGACTCAGCGGGTACCGACGCTAAACCAAGATCGACAACGACACTCAGAATCGAACCCGGCGAAGGCGATGCCCAAGATCTCGCTTCATCGAAACCCCGGGAATCTCCATCACGGATCCGATGGTCAAACCCCGAAAACCGATCCGATAACGTCAAGTTCTTCCTCCCGTACCGTCAAGATCTCCGTCATGGACACGACATGGACTTCCCCGGACGCCAAGGTCGCCTAACGGTCCGCGAACGCCGAAAACCGTGTGACAAGTACTCCTTCCGGGACGCCAACGGGACCCTCGGCGTTACCGAGACGCGAATGCGACAAGAGCTACCCAGATATCCGAGAACGCCCGAGTCCGAGCGCTTCGCCGAACCTCGTCGGACCCGTCGAACCCTGGACCCTGACCCCGAACCCCGGAAAACCCCAAGATCGTCGAGACCCCTCAAGTGTGAACCTCTTATCCGAGAACCCTATTTTATAACATAATAACTTGATGCATGTTTAATTGTCATTCATATCGCATGCATGTCATCGGTTTGGGGGCCTTATGCCGATTCGTCTAATAATTAAATATGGGGCCCATATGCGGGCAAATCTAGTCTCATATTGGCCTCATTTAAACTTGTGTAGCGAACCGGTATCTTATCTCGCCTTGCTAAACAACATTTAAATTGCGGGGGATCTAAATAACTTGAACCATTTAACTAATTGTCGGGACCCCGGTTCCGCTTAATATGACCTAATTGCATCGCACCTTGCCATGCCATGCACCATACATGCATCATGCCGATCTTCTGCCACCGTCTTAAATATCGCATCCGGTGTTTATTCTAGTGATTTGTTTCTTCGCGGATAAGGCCGTTGAGTTGATGTGAGCTTCGCCCGATCTTCGGAAGAAACCTTCGACAATGCTTTTCAGGCGAGCATCTCCCTCTTTCTACCTATCTTACTTTTATAGTCTTTATTCCCCCTCCTGTTGATCTATTGCTACCTGTGCTGCGATGCTTTAGTTTCCGTACCTGTGATTTCCCTTGCAGCCCTATATTGCCTTGGACACACCCTATTGCCTGTTGTTTGGTAGCTAGTTGGTCTTGCGCGTCGTAGTTGCTTGCTCAAGTGCTGATGTGTGTCGTCATATGCCACAGTTGCTGATGTATTGCCGCATGTTGTTGTTGGAGATGGTTCTAGTTTTACTTATTGTCACTTTAATTTCTGTTTAACAACTAAAATTGAATAAGCAGAGGCATCGGTGGGTGATAGATAATATTTGGTTTCCGAACGCCCACTTGTGTCCCGTAAGACCCCGAGTACTTGATACCTGTTCCTTGATTTTGCGCGCTATCCACATCCGGGAGGTATATGGGACCCCCCTGAACCAGAGCTTGATTCCGTCTTATTTCTTGGGGCCACAAACTAGTTTGAGGATTTATTACTATCCTGTACTTATGCCATGCTTTACTGCTTTATTACGATTGTGCGAGGAGCACACTGTACTGTTTAGGACATAATGGCCCGTTTTCGCGGTGTCGACAAGCCCAGCCACACTTTCGGGTTCCCGAGTGCTCACACCGTCCCCATAACCTTGAGGCCGTCTCGAGCTTGCTTACTCGCTATGGATTCTACTCTAAGGGTGGCCCCGAAATATTTCTGAATCTGTGATTGTTCACCGTGAAAGCCTCGTTGGTTTTGATTTGGTTTTTCCGAGGTTGATCGGCGTGTGTTGCTATTGGTGCACCCCGCCGGTAAAACTTTCTCAAAGCCGTGTCCGCGGATATGGACGACTTGGAGCACGAGATCTCGATCATAGACAAGCATAACTAAAGTTTACTGCTATAAATTTGACTTATAATGACTAGTAATCAGCTTCACTATAATGGAATGGCTAATTAATCGCCCACAATTGCTTGTTTGGTTGTCGCTTGCGACAAATGTACTGACTAGTAAATCTTGCAACTACAACGGAATGGCTGAATAAAAGTTCCAACAACTGCTGGGTTTTGGAATTATATCATGCTATCTGTATTTGACTAGTAATTACCGCAACTATCACGGAATGGTTAACTAAAAGTGCCCCACTGCTTACATTATCGTGCGATTATTTAAACCGACTAGTAATTGCGGCAACAATAATCGAATAAATAAACTGCCAACGGTGTGAGTTCCTCGGTTGACTTCCTCGTTTGGTCTCGAGGGGGAAACACCAGGATGGGTTTGCTTGGTACTAGCCTCAGGTTGGATCCGGATAGGTCATTCTCACCCTCTCTGATAACCGCCAGTTGTATCGAGTCTCTATAGGTTGTTTAGTGCATCTTGCCGCCGCTTGATCCACCATACCTATGTAGGCGAGGACCGCCAATTCTAGCCTCGCCGTGTCTTGGCCTCAAGATCGACGCTCTTTCTTTGTTTCGCTTTGCCCTTTGTGGCACCCCTTTGTTTAAGCAGTTTTGAGATCGACGTTAGCGTGGTTACCCTTCCGCTTGGCCAGGCAGGTTATGGACGCCATTGGTTATTCTTCAGGGCTCTTAGCCCCATTTGCTTCTTGTCCGTAGCTGGACGCTCTATCTTTCAAGGTGATTTGGATCTTTGTACATTATATCTGTATTCTTGACTCTTTGAGTCGCTGCTATATATATCTGTTCTGTGGGTCCCATCGAGGACTGTTGTGTAATGTTATTGCTTCGTTTTCCACCCGCACGAAAGTGCCTGGTGGGCACCTTTGAATCGTTTCTATGCGGGTTTGGTGAATTTTGCCCAAACTTGCATAGGGGCGATTCTGAGGGTGTTACAGAGTGGTATCAGAGCTCAGCAGTTGCGATACCCCACAAGTCCAGCCTGTAGGATAACCTAGCTAACGGCCGAAGTAGAGAGTCAAAACTATTTTTGAAAATCGGTTGGATAGTTCTGATTAGGTCTGATTTTACTCCTTACCCCTCTGCTGTTCTCCTCTTACCTCTACGTGTTTTGAATCTGCTCTCTTCTCTCTCTTCGAGTCCAGGAATTCTCGTGGTTGGGTTTCCGTCGTACCTTCAGGGCTTCGCTTTCTTCCTTGTTGTAACGGAGGTGCTACGATCATCAATCTGCAACCTGTCTGTTGTACCCTTCCTTCGATCTTTTGTTCCTGAAATCTTTATCCCTATGTGTTCCCTGCCGGATATCAGTGTCGTTGAAAAACATATGAGAAGGACGAGCTTTGGTGAAGTTGGGGTTAACCTTGAGCATGTGTTGTTCATGCCAATGGAACCATCGCGGAACCTAATCATTGTGTCTTTCATACGATCTCTGTTGTCTCTTCTGGTGTTTCCGACGCAACTTCCGAACCTCGCTTGTCGTGATCTTCAGTCTGATTCCGAGAGTTGGTTGCAAAATCCATCTATTCGCGTGCAGAGAAATGGTCTGAGTGTGGGATGGAGTAGCTACCCTACCACTGCTCTTATCATTCGCTCTTGTACGTCGAATCAGTGGATCCAGCAATTTACTCCGTCCACGGAAGTTAGGGGTGGCTTTATCTGCGATACCTCTACCTTCGACCTTTTGTTCCCGGAGTGCTCCCTCGACGATCAGGAACAAAGACCCTTTGTTGGTGGTGTCGCGAGGATCTACACAAAGCGCGAAGGATCAGACCGCCGACCTTCCTTTCCGGTACCATGAGGCGGATCTCGAGGGCGAGATCCCTTGTTGGTGGTGTCGAATTGTGGCATCCCGCAAAAACCACTACTAGAAAATCGCGTTGAATTTGTGCATTGCATCGTCATCATCATGCTTTGTTTGCCAAAAACTATTTCGCAAAACCCCGGTTTATATTTCCAAACGCCCCATCTTTATTCAAACGCAAAAACCCCGGGGCTCCGGAGTATATTGTTTTGTTGCATTCGGGTTGCAAACGGCCCAATGAAATTAAATAAAAGATTTAATTTGTTTTAGCGGGGCAGTCGAACGGGCCATAGCGACCCGAACGACCACCCCATATTTTAAAATCGGTCCAACCTGCCTACCCCATCTATTCCTAAACCCACCTAAAAAGCTACCCATCCCTCCCAGCCACATCACCCCCTCCTATTAGACGTCACCACCTCAGCTTCCCCTCTCCCTCCCCCCCTCAACCAAAGGCCACATCACCACCCCACCAACCCCCTCAGCCCACAGCACACACACCTGCCACGCACTGCACGCACACGCCCACCTTCCCCAGTCCACTCCCCCCCGCGCTGAGCCTCTGCCGCTGGGCCCCACGCCGCATGGGACCCACCGCTCTGGCCCACCTCTCCTGGCCTGTTCCTCTCCCTCCTCCAACCTCTCTTCTCCACGCGAGCCCCCCCGTTCGCCCGCGTCACCTGCCCCGCCTCTACCCACCGTCTCCACCCTCCCTCGCCACCTACCTCCTCCCTTGCCAAGACCTCCCTCTCCCAAGTCCGGCCGACCTCGCTCTCCACCATACCATGACTTGCAGATCACAGCGCCTAATCTAACGCTCCGCCACAAGGCCCCGCCAGACCTCACCGGAGCTCCACCACCAGACTGCGCCCATGAGCCACACTGACCTCAGGCTGGCCACGGCCACCAGACGCGCTGACTCCTCCGAGGCCAGCCCAGCCTGCCCCAGCCGTTCCCGCCCGAGTCGTCATGGCGAAGGCCGACCCGTCAGCCCGGCTGCCCCGCCTCCGCTGGCCCCACCTCGCCCGCCCCGCGCTGAAGCTTCGGCGTCACGGCCGAGCTCACACCCCTCGCCGTGGACCCGACCAGCGCCACCTCCGCTTCCGGACCTCGCGCCGCCCGTCTCGTTTCTCCCGCCGCGTCTCCGAGCCGACCCCAAGCCCGCACTGCCGTCTGCCGCCGCAGACGGACCGCCCCTCCGCCAGCGCCGAAGTCCCCTGCACTGTAGTCGCCATGCTCGCCTCGTGCCTCAGCAGAGTGCCGTCGCCGGCCGTTTTTCTTTCAGCGCCTGGCCACCCTGTGTAGCTCCTGGACCTCTAATCGTTGTCTCAGTGCAGGCACGCCATCCTTGCATTAGCGCTAACCGACCATACCGGATCCAAAGACCAGTGACCACCAAGTTCGATCTTATCTTGGCAAGTTCTTCGCGCGGGCGCTCACCAATCAGACCGACTCGAGGCTGATGTGGTCAATGAATGAACAAGGCGTGACTCAACGGGTACCGACGCTAAACCAAGATCGACAACGACACTCGTAACCGGAACCCGAAGGCGAAGGCGATGCCCCAAGATCTGCTTCATCGAAACCCCGGGAATCTCCATCACGGATCCGATGGTCAAACCCCGAAAACCGATCCGATAACGTCAAGTTCTTCCTCCCGTACCGTCAAGATCTCCGTCATGGACACGACATGGACTTCCCCGGACGCCAAGGTCGCCTAACGGTCCGCGAACGCCGAAAACCGTGTGACAAGTACTCCTTCCCAGGACGCCGAACGCCAGGACCCTCGACGTTACCCGAGACCGCGAATGCGACAAGAGCTACCCCAGATATCCGAGAACGCCCCCGGAGTCCGAGAACGCTTCCTTCGAACCTCGTCGGACCCGTCGAACCCTGGACCCTGACCCCGAACCCCGGAAAACCCCAAGATCGTCGAGACCCCTCAAGTGTGAACCTCTTATCCGAGAACCCTATTTTATAACATAATAACTTGATGCATGTTTAATTGTCATTCATATCGCATGCATGTCATCGGTTTGGGGGCCTTATGCCGATTCGTCTAATAATTAAATATGGGGCCCATATGCGGGCAAATCTAGTCTCATATTGGCCTCATTTAAACTTGTGTAGCGAACCGGTATCTTATCTCGCCTTGCTAAACAACATTTAAATTGCGGGGGATCTAAATAACTTGAACCATTTAACTAATTGTCGGGACCCCGGTTCCGCTTAATATGACCTAATTGCATCGCACCTTGCCATGCCATGCACCATACATGCATCATGCCGATCTTCTGCCACCGTCTTAAATATCGCATCCGGTGTTTATTCTAGTGATTTGTTTCTTCGCGGATAAGGCCGTTGAGTTGATGTGAGCTTCGCCCCGATCTTCGGAAGAAACCTTCGACAATGCTTTTCAGGCGAGCATCTCCCTCTTTCTACCTATCTTACTTTTATAGTCTTTATTCCCCCTCCTGTTGATCTATTGCTACCTGTGTTGCGATGCTTTAGTTTCCGTACCTGTGATTTCCCTTGCAGCCCTATATTGCCTTGGACACACCCTATTGCCTGTTGTTTGGTAGCTAGTTGGTCTTGCGCGTCGTAGTTGCTTGCTCAAGTGCTGATGTGTGTCGTCATATGCCACAGTTGCTGATGTATTGCCGCATGTTGTTGTTGGAGATGGTTCTAGTTTTACTTATTGTCACTTTAATTTCTGTTTAACAACTAAAATTGAATAAGCAGAGGCATCGGTGGGTGATAGATAATATTTGGTTTCCGAACGCCCACTTGTGTCCCGTAAGACCCCGAGTACTTGATACCTGTTCCTTGATTTTGCGCGCTATCCACATCCGGGAGGTATATGGGACCCCCCTGAACCAGAGCTTGATTCCGTCTTATTTCTTGGGGCCACAAACTAGTTTGAGGATTTATTACTATCCTGTACTTATGCCATGCTTTACTGCTTTATTACGATTGCGAGGAGCACACTGCATCGCTTAGGACATAATGGCCCGTTTTGCGGTGTCGACAAGCCCAGCCACACTTTCGGGTTCCCGATGTTCACACCGTCCCCATAACCTTGAGGCCGTCTCGAGCTTGCTTACTCCGCTATGGATTCTACTCTAAGGGTGGCCTGAAATATTTCAATCCTGATTGTTCAGTGAAAGCCTCGTTGGGTTTTGATTTGGTTTTTCCGAGGTTGATCGGCGTGTGTTGCTATTGGTGCACCGCCGGTAAAACTTTCTCGAAAGCCGTGTCCATGGATATGGACGACTTGGAGCACAAGATATCTCGATCATAGACAAGCATAACTAAAGTTTCATCGCTATAAATTTGACTTATAATGACTAGTAATCAGCTTCACTATAATGGAATGGCTAATTAATACGCCCACAATTGCTTGTTTGGTTGTCGCTAACAAATGTACCGACTAGTAAATCTTGCAACTACAACGGAATGGCTGAATAAAAGTTCCAACAACTGCTGGGTTTTGGAATTATATCATGCTATCTGTATTTGACTAGTAATTACCGCAACTATCACGGAATGGTTAACTAAAAGTGCCCCACTGCTTACATTATCAGGACGATTATTTAAACCTGACTAGTAATTGCGGCAACAATAACTGAATAAATAAAACTGCCAACGGTGTGAGTTCCTCGGTTGACTTCCTCGTTTGGTCTCGAGGGGGAAACACCAGGATGGGTTTGCTTGGTACTAGCCTCAGGTTGGATCCGGATAGGTCATTCTCACCCTCTCTGATAACCGCCAGTTGTATCGAGTCTCTATAGGTTGTTTAGTGCATGCTGCCGCTGCCGCTTCAGTCCACCATACCTATGTAGGCGAGGACCGCCGAATTCTAGCCTCGCCGTGTACTGGCCTCAGTACTGACGCTCTTTCTTTGTTTCTGCTTTGCCCTTTGTCGGCACCCCTTTTGTTTAAGCAGGTTTTGAGATCGACGCCGTTAGCAGGGTTACCCTTCTGGCTTGGCCTGGGCAGGGTTATGGACGCCATTGGTTATTCTTCAGGGCTCTTAGCCCCATTTGCTTCTTGTCCGTAGCTGGACGCTCTATCTTTCAAGGTGATTTGGATCTTTGTACATTATATCTGTATTCTTGACTCTTTGAGTCGCTGCTATATATATCTGTTCTGTGGGTCCCATCGAGGACTGTTGTGTAATGTTATTGCTTCGTTTTCCACCCGCACGAAAGTGCCTGGTGGGCACCTTTGAATCGTTTCTATGCGGGTTTGGTGAATTTTGCCCAAACTTGCATAGGGGCGATTCTGAGGGTGTTACAGAAGGGGCGGAGGAGGCGGCGGGAACGTGTGGCGCGAACGCCGAGCATTCCCGCCATTGTTTTGCCTCCGCTCCGCTGTTTCCGTGTTAAGAGTTTGTATCATGAAAATGAGTGGAGATTCTACTGAAAACATGAGTGGAAAATTAGCAGTAGTAATGTATTTTTTTAAAGCCTAAAAATATATTTCTGTGTTTTAAAATACTTTGTCTATTTTCAAATTATAATATACTTGGTTTTTTCTAAAACACGTGCAACTATATACTTTTAGAAGGTGTTTGGTTGGTGGGTTTGTAACTTAATAAATAACACCAGTAACAGGTAGCGTTAAATCTTGTTTACTCCTATTCAAATTCGATTCCGGTAATCAGATCGATACCTCCGTCTCTGTCCTACCCCCTTCTTCCGCGTGATATCTCTGTCCACGCTTTCAAACCGTGCCCTCATAGGCCAACCACCACCTTCGTCTTCTCCTTCCTCAGCCTCGAGTCCCCGATCTCCAATTTTGCCCAACGCATGAATGATTCTATTCCCTTCCCTCGTCCACCGAGCGAGGGTTTAGAGATCGTCCCCGTCAATCGAATCTGAGTTGTCACTCCTATGAGATTGATGTGGTGGGCTTGATGTAATCCTCCTACGTGTTTTTTTTCTTTTCGAAAACATATTGTATATCGCCTTGTTGGAGATGACGTCCCCTCGACACGTCCGCTCTCCTGTTCCGACTCGAGGCCCTGTTCATGGCGGAACCACCTCGGTTTCTGTTCATGGCGCCCTCTAGGGGTCGAGCCCGAGCCCGTACCTACCTCTCGCCGCTTCTGCTTCACCACTTCCCACTCCTAGAAACCCTTATCAGCTCCGCTCGCCGCCGTGCTCTCCACCCACTGCGAGAATCCTTGATTTCAGATCTGGTTTTCATCAGCGGTTGGCCCTGGCGATCGACGGGGGTGAGAGAGGGGAAGCTGGAAGAGATCAGTGGATGGGAGGCGAAGGAGAAGGTGAGAGGAAGGAGTCTTCGGCAAGCCAGAGGGGCCTTGCAAGCGGACTGGGGCTCTCGCCGGAATCGTTCGCGGCGAAGTCAGGTGAGGCTCCAGTCGAATCAGGGGTAGGCGAGTGCTTCAATCTCCGCATTGGGTCCTTCGATCTATTCCTCGTTGAAGCCGAGCAGGCTTCTGGTGGTGCCAAACTCTCGAAGCAGCCGGAGCAAGCCTCTCGGGCCGCGGAGGAGGAAGCGAAGGAGTATGGCGATAACAGAGCTTCTGAAGATCACCGAATTGAAGCCATTCAGTTTGACAGTGCCTCCGCAGAAGAGGGTGGTCAGGAAAAGGGGAAGGCCGAAGAGAGCAGGCTCCCCGCTCCCGCGCTTCGTGCAGGATCATCGTCGAGAGATGCTGAGAGATTTGTTGTCTGCGGAGGTTGTTCCAGAGTTCTCGAGGAAGGAGTATACTGCTGCACTTGCTTTGCTCGATCTGAATCAGCAGGTGACATTGTCCACGGAGGAAAGAGACAATATGGAAGAAGATTTAGACTGTTGAGGGGTCCAGTGGTCAGTGGAGTAAAAGAGGTGGTGGTGGTTGGGGGAGATGGGGAAAGTGATGATGCTTTTTTCTCCCATTTGTGGATGCATGGAGATCCATGCTCCCACCTGTGTCCATCCCCACCACTGAAAGCCCATCTGGTTCTGCCCAGTAGTATAAAGAACAACTCCTCAAAGCCTAGGGTTCGTGTTCCTCTCCTGGTAGTGGCGGCGCAGAGGGAGCAAACTGCTAGTCTTCAGTGTTTAGGGGTTGAGTTTCCTATTGATCTAGTGGTTAGTGTTGTGGAGGGAGTCATGGGAGATCGAGGCAGAGGAGGAAAGGGAAGGGGCAGAGGCTTCTCCAATGGACAAGATCAGTGGCAGCAGCAATAGGTGCAACCTCAACAGCAGATGCAGCCACAACAATAGGGGAACCAGTATGGACCTTTTGAGTTTGGACAGTTTAATCCACAGTTCTTTGCTGGGCAATCCCCTTTTGGTTTTGCTCCTGGAGGTATGATTCCACCTTGGGGTTTCAGTGGCCCTTACCCTCCTTTTCAGCAGCATCCCCAGTTTGGTGGTGGCTCTAATCAATGGTTGGCACCAAACAACAACCCCCAACAGCAGCAGCACCAGTCTTAGGTTTTGGAGCAGGATGATAAGGTGAAGAATGCTCAGTAAGGCAAAAAGAAGCAGAGTGGTGTAGTGGTTAGAGATGTTCAGGGGTCAACTGGCTCAGGAGGGCAGATGACCTATGTGAATGCCATTTGCCTTTGATGTGGGGAACCTGGTCATCTACAGGTGAATTGTGAGAAGAAACCCATGTGTTTCATATGCAAGAGCTTTGGTCACCTAGTGGATAAGTGTCCTGTTAGAAGAATGCCTCATCAGTTAGATAGATACATTGGGAGTGGTGCTACAGGGCTTGGCTTCTATCATGTTGAGATCCCTGAGGTGATTGCACATCCTTTTGCTTCTTCGAAAAATTGTGGGGTGGTCTTGGTAGAAGAAGGTTCTCTGTCAGATGAGGAGCTTGCTGTGGAGTTCTCAAAAGTTTACAAGACAAACTGGCTGTAACACCCTCAGAATCGGACCTATGCAAGTTTTAGCGAAACCCGCCAAACCCGCATAGAAACGATTCAAAGGTGCCCACCAGGCACTTTCGTGCGGGTGGAAAACGAAGTAATAACATTACACAACAGTCCTCGATGGGACCCATGTAATGATATATATATAACAGCGACTCCATGAGTCAAGAATACAGATATAATATACAAGATCCAAATCACCTTGAAAACGGTAGGGCGTCCGACTACGGACAAGAAGCAAATGGGGCTAAGAGCCCTGAAGAATAACCAATGGCGTCCATAACCCTGCCCAAAGCCGAAGGGTAACCCTGCTAACGACGTCGATCTCAAAACCTGCTTAAACAAAAGGTGCCGACAAAGGGCAAAGGAAAAAGAGGAGCGTCGATCGAGGCCAAGACACGGCGAGGATAGAATTCGGTCCTCGCCTACATAGGTATGGTGGATCGAAAGCGGCAAGATGCACTAAACAACCTATAGAGACTCGATACATCGCGGTGATCGAGAGGGATAAGAATGACCTATTCGAACCAACCCGATACTACCATCAAACAAACCCATCTGGCTTTCCCTCGAGACCAAACGAGGAAGTCAACCGAGGAACTCCACGCTTGGCGCTTTATTTATTCATTATCGTTACAGCAATTACTAGTCGGTTTAGATAATCATCCCGATAAAATAAGCGATGGGCACTTTTAGTTAACCATTCCGTTGTAGTTGCGACACTTACTAGTCGATACAATTGGCATGAGATAACCCAAAACCCACCAGTTGTTGGTACTTTTATTCAGCCATTCTATTGTAGTTGCAATACTTACTAGTCAGTACAATGGTCGCAAGCGACAATCCAAACAAGCAATTGTGGGCGATTAATTAGCCATTCCATTATAGTGAAGCTGATTACTAGTCATTATAAAGTCAAATTTATAGCAATAAACTTTAGTTATGCTTGTCTATGATCGAGATATGTGCTCCAAGTCGTCCATATCCGCGGACACGGCTTTGAAAGTTTTACCCGCCGGGTGCACCAATAGCAACACACGCTTGATCAACCTCGAAAACCAAATCAAAACCCAACGAGGCTTTCACGATCGAACAATCACAGATTCAGAAATATTTCAGGGGCCACCTTAAAGTAGAACCCGAACGGTTAGCTGACTTGAGACGGACTTAAGGTTTGTGGGGGCCAGAAACGATCGGGAACCCGGAAGTGTGGCTGGGCTTGTCGATACCGCGAAAACGGGTCACAATTCCTAAACAGTACAGTGTGCTCCTCTCACAATCGTAAATACATAAGTAGCATGGCATAAGTACATGATCGTAAATAAAACCTCAAACTAGTTTGTGGCCCCAAGAAATAAGATCAATCAAGCTCGCTCAGGGGTCCCATATACCTCCGGATGTGAATAGCGCGATAAATCAAGGAACAGTATCAAGTACTGGGTCCTACGGACACAAGTGTGCGTTCGAAACCAAATATTATCTATCACCCACCGATGCCTCTGCTTATTTCAATTTTAGTTGTTAAACAGAATTTAAAGTGAACGATAAGTAAAACTATGATCATCTCCAACAGAACATGTGGCAATACATCAACAATCGTGGCATCGACGACGCAACAAGACTTGAGCAAGCGACGACGCCAGCGAGTCCAACTATCTACCAAACAACAGGTAATAGGATGTGTCCAAGGCAATATAAGGCTGCAAGGGATATCACAGGTACGGAAACTAAAGCATCGCAACACAGATAGCAATAGATCAACAGGAGGGAGTAAAGACTATAAAAGTAAGATAGGTGGAAAGGGGGGGATGCTCGCCTGAAAAACATTGCCGAAGGTTCAACCGAAGATCGGGCTCTCACATCAACTCAACGGCCTTGTCCGCGAAGAAGCAAAACACTAGAAGAAACACCTGATGCAATATTTAAGATCGGCAGAAGATCGGCATGATGCATGCATGATGTATGACATGGCAAGGGTGCAATGCGTTTAGGTCATATTAAGCGAAACCGGGGTCCCAACAATTATTTAGATGGTTCATGTTGTTTAGCTACCCCGCA
This sequence comes from Avena longiglumis, assembly GCA_030063025.1. Classification (NCBI taxonomy): domain Eukaryota; kingdom Viridiplantae; phylum Streptophyta; class Magnoliopsida; order Poales; family Poaceae; genus Avena; species Avena longiglumis. The sequence goes on along the minus strand of CP125979.1, from coordinate 243,993,613 downwards.
ATTCAGATGTTGTTTTAGCATGGCAAGGGATAGCACCGAGTTCGCTACACAGATTTAAATGAGGCCAATATGAGACTAGATTTGCCCGCATATGGGCCCCATATTTAATTATTAGGTGAATCAGCATAAGGCCCCCAAACCACAGACAAGGATGCATGCATGGACAATTCAATATGCAACAATTTATGAATATGGCATTTATAAAAATAGGGTTCTCGGATAAGGGTCACACATTAGGGGGGCTCGACGAACTTGGGTTTCCGGGGTTTGGGGTTCGGCAGGGTCCAGGGTCCGGTCTCGCCTGAAGCGCTCTCGGATAACGAAGGTAGGTCTTGTCGGTTCCCTGTCGAAGGCCTGCGGGGTTCGACGGTGTCTTTGCGTCCCCTGAGGAAGATCATGTCGAGCCATCGGGTTTGGTCTTCGAGGTTTTGGGCTCCGGTAGAGTTCTCGTCGTTCCCTGTCGAAGATCTTGGTATGTCATCTCAGTCATCGGTGGCCGGTATCGGGTTGGTCCTGTTCGTGCGGAGACCTTGGCGACGAAAACGGAGAACTTGGCGCGGCTCCGGGTACGGGATCGGACTTCGGGTGCGGGGGTCTCGGCGTCCGTGAAGCAGGACTTGGGGTCGGTGTCAGGGCGCATCGGATTCTTCCGGGTCGGTGCCGTTCTTATCGTCGCGTAGGTCTTGTCGGGTCCCACGGGGTCGGTCTTGCCGTTGTGAGGGTCTTGTCGGGTCCGCGCCATCGAGGCGGTCTTGGTATCCGGGAGGGAGAACTTGGCGCTCCGCGGCGAAGTGCTTGTCGTACCGGTGGCGTTCTTGGCGGTCCTCGGGTTCGGCGGTATCGGCCTCCGGATTTCATGTAGACGGTCATGGCGGTTTCAGGGAGGAAACCCTGGCGTTCCTTGTAGATGACCTTCGGATTCGGGGTCTTCAGGTTCCTGTTGGTAACCTTGTCGATGTCCCCTCGGGTACTGGCACGCATGGTGAAGACGCACAGGAGGTTGCCTCAGGGTGGCAGCTTGGTACTGTTCACGTCTGGCTCTCGCAGAGGCTGCGCAAGGTCTGGCCGGAGGGGACGCATGGGGCCGGCGAGGTCGAGGTGGGGGGCGACGCCGGGGGCGGATGGAGGCGGTCGGGCGGGGAGAGCTGGTGGCGCGGGCGGCCGGAGCTGCGGAGGCGGGCGCGCGACGCTGCAGGACGGCTCGGGGGCGAGCTCGCCGGCGGAGACGGGCTAGGGCGGGCGCGCGGCCGGGCAGGAGGAGGACGCCGGTGATGGGCCTGGCCTTGCTTGGAGGCGAGGAGGCTCAGAGATGCAAAGGCGAGCGGGTCGCGGCAAGTGGAGGCAGCGCGCGGGCGGCGGGAGGCGGCCGGGTCCGGCGACGAGGAGGCGCGGCGGAGCCGAGGGTGAGGCGGCGACGTGGGCGAGGCGGACGCAGGCGCGGGACGCCAGTGGTTAGAGGGAGGCGGAGAGGGAGCAGCGGCTCGCGGAGGTGAGCACTGCGGGAGAGGGCGGCGAGCGCCTTGGCTGCCGCGGGAGGCGGGCAAGCAGGTCCGCAGAGGGGGGAAGGCGGGTCCGGCGGCGGCGCGGAGGCGGGAGAGGAGGCCGCGACCGTGGAGGGTCGCGGTGGAGGCGAGGACCGCCGGCGTCGCGGAGGGGAGGCGGCGCCGGGGAGCAGATGGTTGGGTGGAGCGGAGGGCGGAGAGAAAGGGGCTGGGCGGTGGTGGAGCCTGGCCGGCGGGGAGCCAGAGAAGGGAGAGAAGGGAGCGCGCGCGGGGAAGAGAGAGGGAGAAGAGAGAGAGGGAACGGGGGCGACGGGACAGGTGGGGCCAGAGGGGTGGGGTCCGCTGGAAGGGCGCGCCTGTGGTGTCATGGCGGAAAACCGGTGGGCCGGCAGGTTCTTTGGGTGTGCGTGAGTGCATGTGTGGAGTGGGTGGTGGGGGTGAGAGAGAGAGGGAGTGATTAGGTGGCAGTTTGGGGTTGGTGGGGATGAGGAAGAGGGTGAGGTGGCGAACACTGATAGGATGGGGTGATGTGGAGGCTGGGTGTGGGTAGGGTAGCTAGTAGCTTTAGGATTTGTCTGGTGGACCGATTTAAAAATGGGGGTGGTCGTTCGGGTCGATTCGGCCCGTTCGACTGCCCCCGCTAAAACAATTAAACTTTTTATTTGTTTTAAACGGGCCGTATGCAAACCGATAGCGGCCAAAATAATTAATCCGGAGAACCGGGCTTTGCGTTTGAATAAAGATGGGGCGTTTTAGAAAACAAAACGGGCTTGCGAAGATAGTTTTATGCGAACAATGCATGATGATGACGATGCAATGCACAAATTCAACGCGATTTTCTAGTAGTGGTTTTGCGGGATGCCACAATTCGACACCACTAACAAGGGATCTCGCCCTCGAGATCCGCCTCATGGTACCGGAAGGAAGGTCGGCGATCTGCGTCTTCTCGCATCGTGTAGATCCTCGCGACACCACTAACAAGAGGTCGTTGCTCCTGTTCGTCAAGAGAACACTCCGGATAAACAACGGACGAAGTTAAAGGTAAAGCCACCTCTAACTTCCATGGAAGGAGTAAAATTGCATCGATCCACTATTCAATATACCGAGCAAATGATAAGAGTAGTGGTATGGTCGCGACTCCATCCCGCACTCAAAGCATTACTCTGTACACGAATAGACAGATTATGCAACCAACCCTCAGATTCAGACTGAAGATCTCGACAAGCGAGGTTCGGATCAAAGGAGTGATGCAGACTCTGCATCGGATCTGGCGTAGATGCTTTCGTCGCGTCAGAAAACACCGGAAGGCGCAAACAAAGAACAAAGAATGGTACCACAGCAGACGGATTCCTCAGATAGCATGATCACCGGATAGTAGAACACCGTTACCAAAGGAGGAAGCGAAACCCTGAAGGTACGACGGAAACCCAACCACGAGAAATCCTGGACTCGCAGAAAAGATAAGAGGTGGATTCAAAACACGTCGAGATAAGAGGAGAATAGCAGAGGGGTAAGGAGTAAAATCAGACCTAATCAGAACTATCCAACCGATTTTTCAAAATAGTTTTGACGCTCTACTTCGGCCGTTAGCTAGGTTATCCTACAGGCTGGACTTGTGGGGTATCGCAACTGCTGAGCTCTGATACCACTCTGTAACACCCTCAGAATCGGACCTATGCAAGTTTTAGCGAAACCCGCCAAACCCGCATAGAAACGATTCAAAGGTGCCCACCAGCACTTTCGCAAGTGGAAAAGCGTAATAACATTACACAACCCCTCGATGGGACCCACTGAGCAGATATATATAACAATGACTCCATGAGTCAAGAATACGTATATAATATACAAGATCCAAATCACCTTGAAAACGGTAGGGCATCCGACTACGGACAAGAAGCAAATGGGGCTAAGAGCCACAAGAATAACCAATGGCGACATAACCCCCTGCCAAGCCGGAAGGGTAACCCTGCTAACGACGCCGATCTCAAAACCTGCTTAAACAAAAGGTGCCGACAAAGGGCAAAGGAAAAGAGGAGCGTCAAGATCGAGGCCAAGACACGCGAGGCTAGAATTCGGCCCTCGCCACATAGGTATGGTGGATCGAGCAAAGCAGATGCACTAAACAACCTATAGAGACTCGATACAGCGGTGATCGAGAGGGATAAGAATGACCTATTCGAACCAACCCGATACTACCATCAAACAAACCCATCCCTGGCGTTTCTCGAGACCAAACGAGGAAGTCAACCGAGGAACTCCACAGTTGGCGGCTTTATTTATTCGATTATCGTTGCAGCAATTACTAGTCGTTTAGATAATCATCCCGATAAAATAAGCAAGGCACTTTTAGTTAACCATTCCGTTGTAGTTGCGACACTTACTAGTCGATACAATTGGCATGAGATAACCCGTAAACCCAAAGAAGTTGTTGGTACTTTTATTCAGCCATTCCGCTAGAAGGTAATACTTACTAGTCAGTACAATGGTCGTAGCGACAATCCAAACAAGCAATTGTGGGCGATTAATTAGCCATTCCATTATAGTGAAGCTGATTACTAGTCATTATAAAGTCAAATTTATAGCAATAAATTTTAGTTATGCTTGTCTATGATCGAGATACTGTGCTCCAAGTCGTCCATATCCGCGGACACGGCTTTCAGAAAGTTTTACCGGGTGCACCAATAGCAACACACGCCGATCAACCTCGGAAAACCAAATCAAAACCCAACGAGGCTTTCACGATCGAACAATCACAGGATTCAGAAATATTTCAGGGGCCACCCTTAAAGTAGAACCCGCAACGGTTAGCCGACTTGAGACGGACTTAAGGTTTGTGGGGCAGAAACGATCGGGAACCCGAAAGTGTGGATGGGCTTGTCGATACCGCCAAACGGGTCACAATTCCTAACAGATAAAGGTGCTCCTCGCACAATCGTAAATACATAAGTAGCATGGCATAAGCACAGATCGTAAATAAAACCTCAAACTAGTTTGTGGCCCCAAGAAATAAGACCAATCAAGCTCGCTCAGGGGTCCCATATACCTCCCGGATGTGGATAGCGATAAATCAAGGAACAGTATCAAGTACTCGGGGTCCCACGGACACAAGTGGGCTCGAAACCAAATATTATCTATCACCCACCGATGCCTCGCTTATTTCAATTTTAGTTGTTAAACAGAATTTAAAGTGAACGATAAGTAAAACTATGATCATCTCCAACAGAACATGCGGCAATACATCAACAATCGTGGTAATCGACGCACAACAAAGATTTCGAGCAAGCGACTACGACGCGCGAGTCCAACTATCTACCAAACAACAGGTAATAGGATGTGTCCAAGGCAATATAAGGCTGCAAGGGATATCACAGGTACGGAAACTAAAGCATCGCAACACAGATAGCAATAGATCAACAGGAGGGAGTAAAGACTATAAAAGTAAGATAGGTGGAAAGGGGGGGATGCTCGCCTGAAAAACATTGCCGAAGGTTCAACCGAAGATCGGGGCGAAGCTCACATCAACTCAACGGCCTTGTCCGCGAAGAAGCAAAACACTAGAAGAAACACCGGATGCAATATTTAAGATCGGCAGAAGATCGGCATGATGCATGCATGATGTATGACATGGCAAGGGTGCAATGCGTTTAGGTCATATTAAGCGGAACCGGGGTCCCAACAATTATTTAGATGGTTCATGTTGTTTAACTACCCCGCAATTCAGATGTTGTTTTAGCATGGCAAGGGATAGCACCGAGTTCGCTACACAGATTTAAGTGAGGCCAATATGAGACTAGATTTGCCCGCATATGGGCCCCATATTTAATTATTAGGTGAATCAGCATAAGGCCCCCAAACCACAGACAAGGATGCATGCATGGACAATTCAATATGCAACAATTTATGAATATGGCATTTATAAAAATAGGGTTCTCGGATAAGGGTCACACATTAGGGGGGCTCGACGAACTTGGTCGGGTTCGGGGTTCGAGGTCTGTGGTCCGGTCTCGCTCAAGCGCCTCTCGGATAACGGTAGGTCTTGTTGGTTCCGCCGAGGCTCGGGTTCAACGGTGTCTTTGCGTCCCCTGAGGAAGATCATGTCGAGCCATCGGGTTTGGTCTTCGAGGTTTTGGGCTCCGGTAGAGTTCTCGTCGTTCCCTGTCGAAGATCTTGGTATGTCATCTCAGTCATCGGTGGCCGGCATCGGGTTGGTCCTGTTCGTGCGGAGACCTTGGCGACGAAAACGGAGAACTTGGCGCGGCTCCGGGTACGGGATCGGACTTCGGGTGCGGGGGTCTCGGCGTCCGTGAAGCAGGACTTGGGGTCGGTGTCGGGGCGCATCGGATTCTTCCGGGTCGGTGCCGTTCTTATCGTCGCGTAGGTCTTGTCGGGTCCCACGGGGTCGGTCTTGCCGTTGTGAGGGTCTTGTCGGGTCCGCGCCATCGAGGCGGTCTTGGTATCCGGGAGGGAGAACTTGGCGCGCGCGGCGTTTGTCGCATCGTCGTACCGGTGGCGTTCTTGGCGGTCCTCGGGTTCGGCGGTATCGGCCTCCGGATTTCATGTAGACGGTCATGGCGGTTTCAGGGAGGAAACCCTGGCGTTCCTTGTAGATGACCTTCGGATTCGGGGTCTTCAGGTTCCTGTTGGTAACCTTGTCGATGTTCCCTCGGGTACTGGCACGCATGGTGAAGACGCACAGGAGGTTGCCTCAGTGGTGGCAGCTTGGTACTGTTCACGCCCTGCTCGCAGAGGCTGCAAGGTCCGGCCGAGGACGAGGGCCGGGCGAGGTCGAGGTGGGGCGACGCCGGGGCGGATGGAGGCGGTCGGGGAGAGCTGGTGGCGCGCGGCCGAGCGGAGGCGGGCGACGACGCTGCAGACGGCCGGGGCGAGCTCACGGCGGAGACGGAGGCGCGGTCCGCCGTGGCGCGCGGGCGGGAGGAGGAGGACGCCGCAGGACGGGACTCAGGCGGCGGGCGAAGCACGCGGCGAAGCGCGCGCGGGGAGGCAGAGGGGGCTTCGAGATGCAAAGGCGAGCGGGTCGCTGCAGTGGAGGCCCGGGTGGCGCTGGCTATGGAGGCGGCCGGGTCCGCGACGAGGAGGCGTGGGGGGCGGAGCCAGGGCGAGGCGGCGAGGCGAGGCGGCGCAGCGGCGCGGCATGGTTAGAGGGAGGCCGGCGGAGAGGGAGCAGCGCTCGGAGGAGCACCGCGGAGAGGGCGGCGGAGCGCTGCTGCCCGCGGTCGCGGGAGGCGGGCAGCGCAGTCCGCACGGGGCAGGGGAAGGCGGTCCGGCGGGCGGCGCGAGGGAGGAGGAGGCCGACTGGAGGGTCGCGGAGGCGAGGACCGCCGGGAGGGAGGCGCGCCGGGAGCGATGGTTGGGTGGAGCGGAGGGCGGAGAGAAAGGGGCTGGGCGGTGGTGGAGCCTGGCCGGCGGGGAGCCAGAGAAGGGAGAGAAGGGAACGCGCGCGGGGAAGAGAGAGGGAGAAGAGAGAGAGGGAACGGGGCGACGGACAGGGGGCCGAGGGGTGGGGGTCACTGGGAAGGGCGCGCCTGTGGGTGTCAGGCATCCCGCAAAACCACTACTAGAAAATCGCGTTGAAATTGTGCATTGCATCGTCATCATCATGCATTGTTTGCCAAAACTAGGTTCGCAAAGCCCGATTTTTGTTTTCTAAAACGCTCCGTCCTTAAATCAAAACCCAAAAACCGGGACTCCGGAATATTTTGTTTGACCAACGATGTTTTGCAAACGGTGCATTTAAAACTAAATAAAATATTAAATTAATCTTTAGCGGGGCAGTCGAACGGGCCAATTCGACCCGAACGACTGCCCAGGTTTTTAAATCGGTCCACCTGACCCACCCTATTAAACCTAGACCTACCCAACCTATTTCTACCCACCCTCTGGCCACCTCACCCCAGCCAATGGCAGCTTGCCACGTCATCTCTCCCCTCCCCCTTAGCCAACCAAATCCTGCCACCTAATCCTACCCCTCTCCCTCTCCTCTCTCTCCCCCACTAACACACACGCGCCAGCCCCAGCACACGACGCACACACGCAGAGCACGCGCGCACGCACGCACCAACCCCCACCCCTGGCCCCACGTGTCAGCTCCTCACCCCGCTCCTGCCCCGCGTGGCCCCCCGGTCCCTGTTCCTCTTCCCCAGCTTTCCCCACGCGCCACGTTCTCTCACCCCGACCCGCGCTCAGGACCCCCCCCCCCCGCGCGACCTCGCACGCTCCCTTCTCCGTCCAACGCCCAGCCTCCCGCGCCCTCTCCCTCCTCCCACCTCACCGCCTCGCTCCTCCCCACCGTCCGCCAGCCTCCGCCGCCGCACTCCACGCCCGCTGCCACCTTTCCCACCACCGCGCCTCCCGCCTCCCGCCGCTTCCTCCGCTGCTTCCCGTGCGCTGCCGGGCGACCTCCTCCGCAACCCCGCCGCCACGCGAGGCCCGCCCCACCCCGCAGGGCACCGCCGACCCCTCTTCGCCGCCGCTCGCGGTCGCTGGCCGCTGCCCGCTATCCTTCCACGCCAGGCGCCGCTTATCGCCACCTCTTCCGGCGCCGCACCATCGCCCCCTAGCGCGCCCTTCCTCCTCCCGCCAGTCGTCGCCATCTCCACGCCCCGACCAAGGGCTGGCGATCAGAGCCGCCGCCCTCCTCGTGGATGCCCGCAAGGCCCCACGCCGTTGTTCGCTGAGTCCGCCACCGCTCCTCTGCTGTGGCCGTGGTATCCGGCCGTCGCACCAGAGTGTGCAGCACAACGGTCTGGTGGGCTTCCTTTGCTGCAGATACATGCCGTTTAGGCGATCGTCTGTGCCATCACCCCTGCAGTCTCGTCCAAGACCTTCTGCTAAGATCTGCTGGCGCCAAGGAAAACGAGTTTGACACCGATGTTCGAAGCCGGTCTTCTTCACGGAACCACCAAGTTCTCCATCCCGGCGTCTGAAGGCCGCGGAGCGCCAAGGCCTCCGACACGGAACCCTGAACCTCGACGAACCCCCCCCGGACGCCAAGATCGACTCGATGGCGCGACGACGAGATCCTCGACGATAAGAACGGCACCGACCTAGAGGTATCCGATGCGCCCCCAACGCCGAACCAAGTCCGGCTCCCCGGTGCGACAAGTGCTTCATCCCGAACAACAAGAACGACCCCAGTAATCCAAGAACGCTTCACGAGACCGCTCTCGTCGAACCGGACTCGAGACCGACCTCAACCCCGGAACCTCAAGATCTGCCGAACCCTAATGTGTGAACCCTTTCCCGAAACCCTATTTTATAACATAACAACAACTTGCCGCATAATAATTGTTCATGCATGCATCCTTGTTTGTGGTTTGGGGGCACTATGCCGATTCACTGCATAATTAAATATGGGGCCCATATGCGGGCAAATCTAGTCTCATATTGGCCTCATTTAAATTGGTGTAGCGAACCCGATACTATCTTCTGCCATGTTAAAACAACATATAAACGGCGGGGTAGCTAAACAACATGAACCACCTAATTAATTGTCGGGACCCCGGTTCCGCTTAATATTGACCTAATTGCATCGCACCTTGCCATGCCATGCATCATGCATGCATCATGCCGATCTTCTGCCGTTGTATTAAATAGTGTATCCGGTGTGTCTTCTAGTGTTTTGCTTCTTCGCGGATAAGGCCGTTGAGTTGATGCGAGTGTCGACCCGATCTTCGGTTGAACCTTCGACGATGTTTTCAGGCGAGCATCTCCCCCCTTTCTACCTATCTTACTTTTATAGTATTTATTCCCTCCTGTTGTTCATTTGCTATCTGGGTTGCGATGCTCTAGTTTTCGTACCCGTGATATCCCTTGCAGCCCTATATTGCCATGGACACGTCCTATTACCTGTTGTTTGGTAGATAGTTGGACTTGCGCTTCGTAGTCGCTTGCTCAAGTGTTGTTGCGTGTCGTCAAATGCCACAGTTGTTGATGTATTGCCGCATGTTGATGATGGAGATGATCATAGTTTTACTTATCGTTCACTTTAATTTTCTGTTTAACAAATAAAATTGAAATAAGCAGAGGCATGGGTGGGTGATAGAAAATATTTGGTTTCCGAACGCCCACTTGTGTCCCGTAAGACCCCGAGTACTTGATACCTGTTCCTTGTTTTATCGCGCTATCCACATCCGGGAGGTATATGGGACCCCCCTGAGCCAGAGCTTGATTCAGTCTTATTTCTTGGGGCCACAAACTAGTTTGAGGTTTTATTTACGATCCTGTACTTATGCCATGCTACTTATGTATTTAAATTGTGCGAGCAGCAATAATCGCTCGCTTAGGAAGGCGGAGTGATTACGCTGTATCGACACCCCGAGTTTTCGGGTTCCCGCCGCTGACCATTGGCGCTAACCTTGAGTCCGTCTCGAGCTTGCTTACTCCGCTGGGATCTACTCAAAGGGTGGCCCCAAATATATTCTCAATCCTGTGATTGTTCAATCGTGAAAGCCTCGTTGGGTTTTGAGTTGGTTTTTCCGAGGTTGATCGAGCGTGTGTTGCTATTGGTGCACCGGGTAAAACTTTTCAAAACCGTGTCCATGGATATGGACGACTTGGAGCACAAGATCTCGATCATAGACAAGCATAACTAAAGTTTATCGCTCAATTTGACTATAAAATGACTAGTAATCAGCTTCACTATAATGGAATGGCTAAATAATACCGCCCACAATTGCTTGCTTGGATTGTCGCTATACCATTGTACCGACTAGTAAGTATTGCAACTACAACGGAATGGCTGAATAAAAGTACCAACAACTGCCGGGTTTTGGGTTATCTCATGCTACCAGATCCGATTAGTAAGTGTTGCAACTATAACGGAATGGTTAACTAAAAGTGCCCACCGCTTACTTTATCGTAATGATTATCTAAACCGACTAGTGATTGCAACGATAACCGAATAAGTAAAACTACCAACCGTGGTGAGTTCCTCGGTTGTCTTCCTCGCTTGGTCTCGAGGGGAAACGCCAGATGGGTTTGCTTGATGATAGTATCGTGTTGGTTTCAATAGGTCATTCTCACCCTCTCCGATAACCGCCATTGTATCGAGTCTCTATAGGTTGTTTAGTGCATCTGCCGCCGCCGCTTCACCATATACCTATGTAGGCGAGGACCGCCGAAATCTAGCCTCGCTGCAATCGCCTCAAGATCGACGCTCCTTTCTTTTCCTTTGCCCTCCGTCGGCACCCCTTTGTTTAAGCAGGTTTTAAGATCGACGTCAGCGTGGTTACCCTTCCGCTTGGCTCAGGGTTATGGACGCCATTGGTTATTCTTCGTGGCTCTTAGCCCCATTTGCATCTTGTCCGTAGTCGACGCCTATCATTTTCAAGGTGATTTGGATCTTTGTATATTATACCGTATTCTTGACTCTTTGAGTCAGCCGTATATATCTGCTCGTGGGTCCCATCGAGGACCTGTTGTGTAATGTTATTACTCGCTTTCCACCCGCACGAAGTGCTCGGTGGCACCTTTGAATCGCTTCTATGCGGGTTTGGCGAATTTTGCTCAAACTTGCATAGGTCCGATTCTGAGGGTGTTACAGAGTGGTATCGAGCTCAGCAAGTATGATTCCCACAAGTCCAAATTTCAGAGGATAACCTAGCTAACGGCCGAAGTAGAGAGTCAAAACTATTTTGGAAAATCGGTTGGATAGTTCTGACTAGGTCTGGTTTTACTCCTTACCCCTCTGCTGTTCTCCTCTTACCTCTACGTGTTTTGAATCCGCTCTCTTCTCTTTCTTCGAGTCCAGGATTTCTCGTGGTTGGGTTTTGTAACTACCTCGGTGAACTACGCTCCTAGATACAAGCCTGGATGAGAGATAGCGGTTGAAATAGTACGGCGGGGCCCCAAAAGCCACTCACTGGTAGTCCTTTCAGACGTCCCAACCGCTAACCTCTCAACGGGACTGTCACGGGCGTGGTCGGCAGCGAAGGGATCAACTACGTACACAAGTGGGTATGTACGCAAGCCACCATACAAGAGTACATCAGAGCCACACCATCTAGAAAGAAAGGAAATATACCAACGCCATACGGCAAGATTCAAATGACCTGGATACATCTATAATTTAGGATAGCTCCTCATAGACACATCGAGTTTCATGCGGGCGGCAAACAAGATCCGAGTACGGATAAGAAGCAAATAGGCATAAGATGCGGAGAAAATAAGCACATCCCAACTACAGGTCTCACGGATCCCGCTCCTAATCTCTACACCATACGATCGTTGCCCACTTCATCGGCTTCTTCCACCCAGTATCCGTCCTGAGAAGGTACCTGTTCATCTGAATCAAGAATTTATCGTGTGAGACCCTAAGGGTACTCAGCAAGTCTTAATGCCTCTAAAGGGGACACAACCTGGGGTGACGCAATTGCAGCAAAAGATAAACCCTAGCAATTCTACAGAATAAGCGCTAACCATCCGCCTAACCAATGATAGACGGATGTCCGTGAATTAAGTACAACAGTTGTAATGGTAATCTCACCCGATCCATCCTCCTCCCTGCTTACCAACAAGGAAGCGGACGAACAGCCCCCATCCGTTGGCAATTTTATTAACCATTCCATGAGTATTGCACTATTTACTAGTCATGTTACTTTGGTCATATTAAGAGCGGTACTTTAGTTATGCTTGTCTATGATCAAGAAACTGTGCTCCAAGTCGTCCATAACCGCGGACACGGCTTTCAGAAAGTTTTACCGGCGGGTGCACCAATAGCAACACACACCTGATCAACCTCGGAAAAACCAAATCAAAACCCAACGAGGCTTTCACGATGAACAATCACAAGATTCGAAATATTTCAGGGGCCACCCTTTGAGTAGAACCATAGCAGTAAGCAAGCTCGAGACGGACTCAAGGTTAGCGCCAATGGTCGTGAGCGATCGGGAACCCCAAACAGGGCTTGTCGACACCGCGTAATCACTCCGCTTCCAAATAAAGATGCAAAGACTGCACAATCGTAATTAAAGCGATAAATCATGGCATAAGTAGGATCGTAAATAAAACCTCAAACTAGTTTGTGGCCCCAAGAAATAAGACGGAATCAAGCTCGTCCAGGGGGTCCCATATACCTCCGGATGTGGATAGCGATAAATCAAGGAACAGGAATCAAGTACTGGGTCTTACGGACACAAGTGAGCAGGAAAAACCAAATAGCAGATATTGCCCACGGTGCCACTTTCTTTAGTTATCCCGAACTACTCGTGTTAAGTTGTTTAAGTACCTCGTTATCCACGGACTCTCACAAACCCTACACATGTCGTTTCTCGACTCGCATGGCTCAAACAACTCCTATAGTAGTGGCTCATGGGACGGGGGATACAAGCTTGGTGGGGTTTAAAAGTAAAGGCTATGCATACTTGGGATTCAATTTAATGCAATCGCGACTCAATGATGCAAGAATAAGATAGAGGCAGTAGGTACTGTATGTATGCAAGCATGTGGTAGTGCTTGCCTGGTATCTCTGTTGAAGCAAGGGACGATACTGGGTAGTGCTCCTGGTTCTCTTGATACAACCCCTGCTCAGTGTCTATCCGAGAAAAACCAAACAAACAAGGCCAACATAAATATAGAGCACAAGCATAAGAATAAGATGCGTCAAGCAAACAATCATGCCATGATGAGTGATGCACAATTTACATGGCAAGAAAGGTAGCATGGCATGGGTGAGGGGTGAAGGACAAGAAAGTAACATTTATTTGGTTTTAGAATCACAATTGTTGCCATAACATTTGTTGTGCATTATATAGTTATATGATGCATGCTGCAATTGAAGTCAAGGATAGCATAAACAGAAAGGTCTCATCGAGCTGATCAATTTGGACTACTCATTTGCTAAATTTGGATTTGTAAAACTAAAGTTATTAATTGTTGGAAATCCAGTGGCATTTGATGTAATTAACATGAACTTGGAATTTTACTTGAGCAAAATACAAAACAGATGGCATATTTGAATTCCTCTCTTCCTGCTGATATCCAAACATATATTATTTGTCTAATTTGGATAAAGCATGGCAAAGTTATTAAAAAAATCTGAAAAGAATTTGAATTTGAATTTATTTGAAATAAGTTTGAATTATTAAAACAATCAAACGCTTTCTACCAATCTACCCACTCTGAGCCGGACAGGTGGGCTGGGGTGTCCTGCGCCCACGCGATGCCGAGGGCTCGAGGGACCGCTGGTTAAATGAACTGCACTACGTGTCTCTTTTAGAAAACTTCCACCGACGCCGACAACGGGCCTCGCTGGATCAAGGGTTGGTGATCCAAAAGGACAGGGGCAATTTAAAACACACGCTGCATCGGGAGGATGCGGGTTAAATCACGTTCCTCAGGAGCCTTTTGCAAGATTCCCACAGACGCAGGTGGGGCCTCGAGGATCGCGGTGGCAAAACAGAACCGGAGGGGTTTTCCGCAAAAGAACGGCCGCATCGTGGATCTTCCCTCATGCGGCCAGCGCGCGTGGCGAGGATAGGGTTCAACTCGATCTGGCACGCGGTACCACCGCGTGTGTGCGGCCGCTCTGGGTCGCCGCGGCTAGGTAAGGCGATACTACTGTGGCGGCGGTGGCGGCGTAGGGCGCCGACGAGGGCGCCGACCGAACGTAACGCCGCAAATGAAAAAGCGCCGGAGGATGTCTGGGAGTTCGTGGGCTCACCGCGGGCGGCCGGGCGTGGTCGGTTCGAGCTGGTAGCGATCTTGGCCGAGGCCGACGCCGTCGCTAGGGTTTGCGCCAGCGTCGCGGTCCCGGCGTTCTGGCGTTTCCTCCGCTGGCGCGGTCGGGCGTTGCAGGTTCCTCGAGCCTCGACACCTAATCGCAGACGCCCGGCTTAGAGTATCTGGGGCGAGGTAGACGGCAGGTCGAGCCGGTGGCGAAGGGAAGGAAGAGGCAGGGGTTCTCGGGGTGGATCTGGGGGTCTGGGTGGCAGAGAGGGATGGGGGATAAGAAGGAGGGAGGCACGGTGGTTGCGTGAGGGAGGTTAGCTGCGGGGTGCGTTGGTCACCCCTTCACGTCTCGGCATGGGCAGGGAGCCTGGCGGTGGCGAGGGCTCTAGGGGTGGTGCAGTGGGGTAGGCGCGGCTAGGGAGGCATGCAGGTGGGGCGTGGTGGGCTTTGGGAAGGGAGAGAGGAAAGAGGGAGAGGGGGATGGTCGGGCTAGGGTTTTAGTTAGCTAGGGGAGGGTCCTGGTCACGTGGGCAGGTAGGGAGCTGGGATGGGGCGCCTGGTAGATAGAGAGGGGGATGCGAGCTGGGGTGGGGCATGCTTGGTAGGGAGAAGGGTCGAGCTAGGTAGGTTAGGGGCATGGGGGTTTTGCTAGGTAAGAGGGGGTAGATTAGGGTGTAGTTTTAGTTTGGTTTAGAGGTGGAATTAGATGTAGGGGTTATGTTAGGATGTATGCAAAGTAGGGTTTAGTTTAGGATAGAAAAGAAGAGAGAGAGAGAATGTTTGGGTTTTGTTAGAGGGAAGTGTAGTTTGGGGTTTAATTTTAGGATAGAGGTAATTTAGGATTTTGGTTTAGGATAGCTTGGAAATAGGGTTTTGCTAACAAGGGGTAAGAAGGTGGAAGGTTACTAATCTTGGTTATGCAAGCTTCAAGCAAGCTCTAGCAAGATCAGACAAGAAAAGAAGAAGAGGGAGGATAGATGGTCAAGGTGATGATGTGGTTCTAATGGACCATGCATGATCCACAAAGGAACAAGCAAGATCCAAAGATAGAGGGGGTAGCTAGGATTTTATACTAACCAAACATGATCAAGCAAAGAAGAAGGCTCCATTTAGAAATCCAAACAAAAGCCAAAGCTAGGGTGGATGGTACTTGCATGGCCCATGCAAGACAATTAAAGCCCAAAGGTCATATTGTGAAAACAACATTATTCATGTGGCTTTTAATCTTTGCATTCCCAAAAGGTGGCAAAGGCCAAGCTAAAGATTAGGAGTGGACCCAACCAACAACATGGGCTAGGGAAACTCAATAAAAGGCCAAGCCCATATTATTGGATGGTGGAATTATAAGGTGGTGAAAGAAAAGGTGGTGGAGTCAAAAGAGAGATGCCCCCAACTCAACTTGGGCATTTAACAATTTAGTAAGAACCAAATACAATATCAAGAGGCAACCACAATTAATCATGCACATGAGATAAGAAGCAAACAAGAAAAAGGTTTTATATGATGATCAAATGCAAGGGACATGATGACATGAGCATGATATGATGATGATGCAACAATTATATGTTGAAGTGGCCCATTTTATTATTAAGACATGTAGCATTACAGGGTTGAACAACGGGATGCTACAACTCTCCCACTAACAGAATCTCACCGAGATTCTAGGAAGAAGAAGAAGAAGACACAAGAGAGAAGGATGGTTGGACGGAGTTCATCTTCACGCTCCCAAGTTGCTTCATCAATGTAATGGTGTGACCACTGCACCTTGCAGAATTTGATGGACTTGTTGCGAGTCCTTCTGCTCAAGGTCTCGAGAATTTTGGTGGGGTGCTCTTGATAAGAGAGATCTTCTTGGAGGTCGATTAGCTCATGGTCCACGGTCTTGCGGGTCTTTGAAGCACTTCTTGAGCTGAGAGATGTGGAAAACATCATGGACTTTGAGTTTTTCCTAAGCTCAAGTGCATAAGCAACTTCTCCTCTTCTACCACGTATCTTGAAAGGACCGATGTATCTAGGCGCCAACTTTCCTTTGATACGGCGGTGTGTTCCTTTCATGGGAGTGACACGAAGGTAGACGAGATCACCAGGGCATATACCATATCTCGTGCTTCTGTCATAGTTGCTCTTCCGACGACTCGAGCAATCTTCGTGTTCTCCGTAATGATATGCACCTTCTCCTCTCGAGTCACAATGTCGGCCAAACCAGATTCTTTCTCCCGACCTGACCAACCAATGGGAGTTCTGCACTTCCGACCATAGAGAGCCTCGAATGGTGCCATCTTCAGACTCTTCTGGAAGCTGTTGTTGTAGGAGAATTCAGCATATGGAAGACATTCCTCCCACTTCATGCCAAACGAGATGACGCAAGCTCTAAGCATGTCCTCGAGAATCTGATTGATCCTCTCCACTTGTCCTTGCATTGACTGGGTGGTAGCGGTGTTGAAGTTCAACTTCGTTCCCAAAGCTTTTTGGAAACTCTCCCAGAACTTTGAGGTGAAGATGCTCCCACGGTCTGAACTGATTTCCAGTGGAACCCCATACAAAGAGACAATCCTGTTGATGTAGAGCTCAGCCAACTGAAGTCCAGAAATTGTTTCTTTGACTGGGAAGAAGTGTGCCACTTTGGAAAGCCTGTCGATGACAACAAAAATTGCATTGTTGCCCTTCTGCGACCTTGGAAAGCCCGTGATGAAGTCCATCTCAACTTTCTCCCATTTCCATTCCGGAGGTTTCAATGGCTGTAGAAGACCAAATGGTTTCTGATGAACAGCCTTGACTCTGCGGCAGACATCACATTCTGAGACGTACTTGGCACAATACCTTTTCAACCCAGGCCACCAGTATTGTGTTTTCAAGTCCATATACATCTTTGTGCTGCCAGGATGGATAGAAAGAACCGAATCATGTGCCTCCTTGAGAACTTGGTCTCTCAGACCCGGATAGTTTGGAACAAACATCCGGTGATCAAAGAAGAGCGTTCCTTGATCATCCACATGGAAGGATTCATACTTCGGAGTGCCAAGCTTAGCGATGAGCTTCTTGGTGTGCGGATCACCACGCTGACGAGACCGAATCTGTTCTTCCAAGAGAGGAGTAGCCAGAAGGTTCAGAAGGTGCCCTTGTTCCACAATCTCCAGGTTGAGCTGACGGAATTCCTCGCACAAGAGAGGCTGCTGCTCTGCCACCATGAGGTTGTTGACATAAGCTTTACGACTAAGCGCATCTGCCATGACGTTTGCCTTTCCAGGAGTGTAGTTGATGGTCACATCGAAGTCATTGATGGCTTCAATCCATCTCCTTTGCCGAAGATTGAGATCCGGTTGAGTGAAGATATACTTCAAACTCTTGTGGTCCGAGAAGATCTCACAACGGTTACCCAGCAAGTAGTGCCTCCACAGCTTCAAGGCAAAGACCACTGCTGCTAGCTCAAGGTCATGTGTGGGATAGTTGACCTCATGCGTCTTCAACTGACGAGAGGCATAAGCAACCACCTGTCTCTCTTGCATAAGGACCGCACCCAATCCTTGCAAAGAGGCATCGCAGAAGATCTGGAAAGGCTTGGATGTATCCGGAGGAACCAAGACTGGTGTGGAAGTGAGCTTCGCTTTGAGTGTCTCAAAGCTCTCTTGGCAAGCAGGTGTCCACAGGTACTTCTTGCCTTTCTTGAGGAGGTCGGTAAGAGGCTTTGCTATCTTCGAGAAGTTCTGCACAAATCGACGGCAATAGCTAGCCAAGCCGAGAAAACTCCGCACTTCCTTGACATTAGCAGGAGGAAGCCATTCAACTATTGTCTTCACGGTCTCCGGGTTAACTGCAATGCCCTTGGCAGAGATGACATGTCCCAGATAGGTTACTTCAGGCAACCAGAACTCACACTTTGAGAACTTGGCATACAAGCGGTTCTCACGAAGCTTGTTCAGGACACACCTCAGGTGCTCTTCATGCTCCTCCTTGGACTTGGAATAGACGAGAATATCATCCAGATATACCACCACAAACTTGTCCAGGTACTCCATGAAAACGGAGTTCATCAGCCTCGAGAAGGTAGCAAAAGGCGTTGGTGAGACCGAAGACATGACCGTGTACTCATACAGCCATAGCGAGTGGTGAAAGCTGTTGGGCACATCCTCTTTGCGAATTTTGATTTGGTGATAACCACTTCTCAAATCGAGCTTAGAGAACACCACAGCCCGCCACCGATCAAATAGATCATTTATCCGAGGGAGAGGATATTTGTTCTTGATGGTTTTAGCATTTAGAGCCCGGTAGTCAACACAGAGCCTATCGGTTCTGGCCACGCTTCTTCACGAAGATTGTTGGACTACCCCAAGAAGAAGTGCTATCTTGAATGAAACCCAACTTCTCTTGTTCATCAAGTTGTCGCTTAAGTTCAGCCATTTCAAGGACCCATCTTGTATGGCCTCTTGGAGATAGGAGCGCCCAGTTCAAGCTCGATCACGAATTCAACCTCGCGATCCGGAGGCATACCTGGCAACTCTTCAGGAAAAACATCCGGAAACTCACAGACCACTGGTACCTTCTGAATAGCTTCCATAGCATCATCATTCAGAGCAGCCAAGGAATAGAGCTGGACATCAGGAGTCAGACTTGGAGAAAAGACTAGATGGCCTTCAGGGATCTTTAGAGACACTGAGCGTTCAGCACAATCAATCACAGCTGCATTAGCTGTCAACCAATCCATGCCCAGGATGACATCAATGTCAGAGTTGCCCAGAACAATCAAAGAAGCCAGAAATGAAGAACCACCAATCTCAACTTGGTTGCCATGGCTGATTTGAGCGGCTGCCATTGTTGCTCCAGGAGAAAGAACCATTAACCGCTTGGGAAGAGGATCCATGACTAACTCATTGTCGTCTGCAAACTTGTGCGACACAAAAGAATGCGATGCACCAGAATCAAAGAGAACTCGTGCAGGGACTGAGTTAACTGAAAGCATACCCATGACAACTCCTGGTGCGAGCTCAGCTTGAGAGGCGTTGACGCAGTTGGCGCGAACAACCGCAGACCCGGGCTTGGTGTTGATGTTGAGAGCCCGAGGCGGTGGCGCACGAACCGAAGGAGAGCTTGATGCAGATCTTGGCGGGGGTTGAGGGAGAGCTTTGTTCTTCAATGGACAGTTCCAGTGGGGATGTCCAGGATCTCCACACGTAGCGTGCACCACCGGACGTGGAGCGAGAAGCTGGGACTCCGCCAGCGCCTGTGGTAAGGGTTGTAGCCCCAGGAGCCGCAGTGGTGAAGTTTGATGGCCTTGGCGTGAAACTCAGGTCTTGGTGGAGCCGGAGCGACGGTGGGGTGTTAGGAACCCGACACGCCGCTTAGAAGGAGTTGCCATTGCGCCGAGCTTGATGCATCCTCGCCGTGTTTCTTGGACTCATCGAACATCCGCCTACTAGCCTCCTCTTGTAGTGCCATATGCTGCAGTTCCAGTGAAGGTTGCCGGTCTTGCATGCGTGAGTGCATACTTGATCGACGACGAGCCCTTGCCTCAATCTCTTCGCTTTTCTTGTCATCGATACCTCATCACCACCGTAGCGAGACAGTTCATGAAGTTCCTGATGTAGGTGTTGACGTTATCATTGCCTCGCTTCAAGTTGAGGAAAGCATCCTTCATCCGCTCCATCACAATCTCCGAGAGGAACTGTTCCTTGAAAGCGGTGAACCTCTCCCAAGTGGCTGGAACCCAAAGCAGCTAGCCTTCGTGTAGTTTTCCCACCATAGAGCTGCTCCCTTGAGCAGTGAGTAGCACACTTTACCCATTCCTGCCGCACATCGCCAGCCTCTAGCAGCCTTGAGATCTCGCAGCCAATCATCGCGATCAAGAGTTCGGCCGACACATCGAATCGCGCGGGTTGAACTTGAGGAAGCTCTTGATGTCACCACGCTTGGGAGGTGGAGGAGTGGAGTGAACTCGTTCTTGGACGCCTCCTCAAAGCGCACTGGTTCTCTTGCATGGCTGCCAGAGCATTTGCAATGCTTGACAACTGAGCCCAGCCTGGAGGAATGTCCTCCTCAGGGCTGGGGAGCCATCCGTCATTGATGTAAACTCAAGTCAAGATTATAATGGAAGATGATAATAATCCAAAATAGTACCAAGATGGAATTAACCAAGATTAAAGGATACAATTTATCGAGATGATATGAAAATATCAACAAAGTTCATAGCACCTCAAGATATTAAGCATATCGCACACGATCGAAAAGGAGTGTGGTACACAAACATATCAAAGAAAAAAATTTCCACAAATTTCGCATTAAAATACCAATAGATGCTAAAATTACTTAACGAATCAAGATTAGTGACTCTACCGATCCAATATACAAAAGCAAATGATACAAGTAGTGGTATGGTCGCGACTCCATCCCGCACTCAAATCATTACTCCGCACATGAACAAGTGGAACACATATCCTAACCCCTTCTTCTCGCGACGAAACCTAAAGATTGGTACTACGGAAACGAACACCCCAAACAAGATAGCGTCGGATACAAAAGGAAGATAGATTGCGTCGGTTTACAAAAGCCTGTCGGTATGGAATGTACCAACAGTGGATAGCCAAAGGCAGATAAGATAACAACTTGGATGCATCAGATAGACAAGGGACTATACACACACACACACATCCTATGGTACTACGGAAACCCCGAACACGTGAATCCTAGTTTGAACTTTGAGAAGAGGATTGAAAACGTTGCACTTCCTTACCAGAAAAGGGTGGGTGGGAGGTTAAGAAGAAAAATGGAAGCAGTCCTACTCGCTTTTGTTTTTCCCTAATATACATAACTACTCAAAATATTTGCTAGATCGACAACGACTGCTTGGCTGAAACCTCAAGGTCGGGATGGCTCGATACCAATTGTAACTACCTCGGTGAACTACGCCCTAGATACAAGCCCGGATGAGAGATAGCGGTTGAAATAGTACGGCGGGGCCCCAAAAGCCACTCACGGTAGTCCTTTCAGACGTCCCAACCGCTAACCTCTCAACGGGACTCAGACGGGCGGCGAGTCGGCGGTGAAGGGATCAACTACGTACACAAGTGGGTATGTACGCAAGCCACCATACAAGAGTACATCGAGCCACACCATCTAGAAAGAAAGGAAATATACCAACGCCATACGGCAAGATTCAAATGACCGGATACATCTATAATTTAGGATAGCTCATACAAAGACACATCGTAGTTTCATGCGGAAGCGGCAAACAAGATCCGAGTACGGATAAGAAGCAAATAGGCATAAGATGCCGTAGAAAATAAGCACATCCCAACTACAGTCTCACGGATCCCTGCTCCTAATCTCTACACCATACGATCGTTGCCCACTTCATCGGCTTCTTCCACCCAAAGATCCGTCCCGAGAAGGTACCTGCTCATCCGAATCAAGAATTTATCGTGAGACCCTAAGGGTACTCAAGAAGTCTTAATGCCTCTAAAGGGGACACAACTCGGGTGACGAATTGCAGCAAAAGATAAACCCTAGCAATTCTACGAATAGCGCTAACCATCCGCCTAACCAATGATAGACGGATGTCCGTGAATTAAGTACAACAGTTGTAATGGTAATCTCACCCGATCCATCCTCCTCTCGCTACCAACAAGGAAGCGATTTAACAGCCCCATCCGCTGGCAATTTTATTAACCATTCCATGAGTATTGCACTATTTACTAGTCATGTTACTTTGGTCATATTAAGAGCGGTACTTTAGTTATGCTTGTCTATGATCAAGAAACTGCGGCTCCAAGTCGCCCATAACCGCGGACACGGCTTTGAGAAAGTTTTACCCGGGTGCACCAATAGCAACACACACTCGATCAACCTCGAAAACCAAATCAAACCCAACGAGGCTTTCACGATCGAACAATCACAAGATTCGAAATATTTCAGGGGCCACCCTTTGAGTAGAACCCAACGGAGTAAGCAAGCTCCGAGACGGACTCAAGGTTAGCGCCCATGGCTGTGAGCGACTGGGAACCCCAAACAGGGCTTGTCGACACCGCGTAATCACTCCGCCTGTATCAAAGCAGCAGACTCGCACAATCGTAATTAAAGCAAGAAATCATGGCATAAGTACAGATCGTAAATAAAACCTCAAACTAGTTTGTGGCCCCAAGAAATAAGACTAATCAAGCTCGTCCAGGGGTCCCATATACCTCCCGGATGTGGATAGCGCGATAAATCAAGGAACAGGAATCAAGTACTCGGGGTCTTACGGGACACAAGTGAGCAGGAAAAACCAAATAGCAGATATTGCCCACCGGTGCCACTTTCTTTAGTTATCCCAGAACTACTCAGGTTAAGTTGTTTAAGTACCTCGTTATCCACCAGACTCTCACAAACCCTACACATGCTGTTCTACGACTCGCATGGCTCAAACAACTCCTATAGTAGTGGCTCATGGGACGGGGGGTACAAGCTTGGTGGGGTTTAAAAGTAAAGGCTATGCATACTTGGGATTCCATTTAATGCAATCGCGACTCAATGATGCAAGAATAAGATAGAGGCAGTAGGTACTGTATGTATGCAAGCATGTGGTAGTGCTTGCCTGGTATCTCTGTTGAAGCAAGGGACGATACTGGGTAGTGCTCCTGGTTCTCTTGATACAACCCGCCAAAGGTCTATCCGAGAAAAACCAAACAAACAAGGCCAACATAAATATAGAGCACAAGCATAAGAATAAGATGCGTCAAGCAAACAATCATGCCATGATGAGTGATGCACAATTTACATGGCAAGAAAGGTAGCATGGCATGGGTGAGGGGTGAAGGACAAGAAAGTAACATTTATTTGGTTTTAGAATCACAATTGTTGCCATAACATTTGTTGTGCATTATATAGTTATATGATGCTGCAATTGAAGTCAAGGATAGCATAAACAGAAAGGTCTCATCGAGCTGATCAATTTGGACTACTCATTTGCTAAATTTGGATTTGTAAAACTAAAGTTATTAATTGTTGGAAATCCAGTGGCATTTGATGTAATTAACATGAACTTGGAATTTTACTTGAGCAAAATACAAAACAGATGGCATATTTGAATTCCTCTCTTCCTGCTGATATCCAAACATATATTATTTGTCTAATTTGGATAAAGCATGGCAAAGTTATTAAAAAAATCTGAAAAGAATTTGAATTTGAATTTATTTGAAATAAGTTTGAATTATTAAAACAGTCTGAAACGTTTTCTACCAATCTACCCACTCCTGAGCCGCTGACAGGTGGGGCTGGGGGTGTCCTGCGGCCCACGCGACAGTGGCTGAGGCTCAGGGGACCGCGGGTTAAATGAACCAGACCACAGGTCTCTTTTTAGAAAACTTCCACTGACGCTGACAACGGGCCCTGCTGGACTGCGGGTTGGTGATCCAAAAAGGACAGGGGGCAATTTGCGAAACACACACGCGGCACTGGGGAGGACTGCGGGTTAAATCACGTTCCTCCGGGGAGCCTTTTTGCAAGATTCCCACAGACAAGTGGGGGCCTCGAGGATCGCGGCCGCAAAACAGAATCGGAGGGGGTTTTCCGCAAAAGAACGGTCACAGATCGTGGATCTTCCTCACAGTTCGACGCAAGGCGCGCGGCGTGGCGAGGATAGGGTTCAACACGATCTCGCTCGCGGCGACGCTGTACCACGCGGTGGCCGCGGCCGCCTGGGTCGCCGCGAGCTAGGTAAGGCGACACGGCGCGGCAGTGGCGAGGCGCTGGCGCACGTAGGGCGCTCGACCGAACGACCGTCGCAACCAGGAAACGAAAAAGCGCCGGAGGATGTCTGGGGAGTTCGTGGGCTCACCATGGCGTCGGGCGTGGTCGGTTCGAGCTGGGGTAGCAGCGATCTTCGGCGAGGCTGACGTTGGCCGTCGCTAGGGTTTGCGCCGGCGCGCGTCCTGCGCCTCGGCGTTTCCTCCTCATGCGCGGTCTGGGGCAGGGTTCCCCGAGCTTCCTCGACACCTAACTGCAGCACGCCTCCGGCTTAGAGTATCTGGGGCAGGGGTAGACGGCGGTGTCGAGCCGGTGGCGAAGGGGAAGGAAGGGGAGAGGCAGGGGGTTCTCGGGGTGGATCTGGGGGGTGCTGGGTGAGGCAGAGAGGGATGTGGGGGGATAAGAAGGAGGGAGGCACGGTGGTTGCGTGAGGGGAGGGTTAGCTGCGGGGGTGGCGTTGGTCACCCCCCTTCACGTGCTCGGCATGGGCCAGGGGAGCACGGCAGGGTGGCGAGGGCTCTAGGGGTGGCTGACAGGTGGGGTAGGCGCGGCTAGGGAGGCATGCAGGTGGGGTAGGCGGGCAGTCTTTGGGAAGGAGAGAGGAAAAGAGGGAGAGGGGATGGTCGCTAGGGTTTTAGTTAGCTAGGGAGGGTCCTGTCACGTGGGCAAGGTGTAGGGAGCTGGGATGGGCGCCTGTAGATAGAGAGGGGATGCTGGGGTGGGGCATGCTTGGTAGGGAGAAGGGTCGAGCTAGGTAGGTTAGGGGCATGGGGTTTTGCTAGGTAAGAGGGGTAGATTAGGTGTAGTTTTAGTTTGGTTTAGAGGTGGAATTAGATGTAGGGGTTATGTTAGGATGTATGCAAAGTAGGGTTTAGTTTAGGATAGAAAAGAAGAGAGAGAGAGAATGTTTGGGTTTTGTTAGAGGGAAGTGTAGTTTGGGGTTTAATTTTAGGATAGAGGTAATTTAGGATTTTGGTTTAGGATAGCTTGGAAATAGGGTTTTGCTAACAAGGGGTAAGAAGGTGGAAGGTTACTAATCTTGGTTATGCAAGCTTCAAGCAAGCTCTAGCAAGATCAGACAAGAAAAGAAGAAGAGGGAGGATAGATGGTCAAGGTGATGATGTGGTTCTAATGGACCATGCATGATCCACAAAGGAACAAGCAAGATCCAAAGATAGAGGGGGTAGCTAGGATTTTATACTAACCAAACATGATCAAGCAAAGAAGAAGGCTCCATTTAGAAATCCAAACAAAAGCCAAAGCTAGGTGGATGGTACTTGCATGGCCCATGCAAGACAATTAAAGCCCAAAGGTCATATTGTGAAAACAACATTATTCATGTGGCTTTTAATCTTTGCATTCCCAAAAGGTGGCAAAGGCCAAGCTAAAGATTAGGAGTGGACCCAACCAACAACATGGGCTAGGGAAACTCAATAAAAGGCCAAGCCCATATTATTGGATGGTGGAATTATAAGGTGGTGAAAGAAAAGGTGGTGGAGTCAAAAGAGAGATGCCCCCAACTCAACTTGGGCATTTAACAATTTAGTAAGAACCAAATACAATATCAAGAGGCAACCACAATTAATCATGCACATGAGATAAGAAGCAAACAAGAAAAAGGTTTTATATGATGATCAAATGCAAGGGGACATGATGACATGAGCATGATATGATGATGATGCAACAATTATATGTTGGAAGTGGCCCATTTTATTATTAAGACATGTAGCATTACAGGGGTTAGACAACTGGGATGCTACAGGTTTCCGTCGTACCTTCAGGGTTTCGCTTCCTCCTTTGGTAACGGTGTTCTACCATTCATTGTTCATGCTGCTTGAGGAATCCGTCTACGGCGGTACCATTCTTTGTTCCTTGTTTGTGCCTTCCGGTGTTTTCCGACGCGACGGTATCCTCTACGCCAGGTCCGATGCAGAGTCTGCATCACTCCTTTGTTTCCGAACCTCGCTTGTCGAGATCTTCAGTCTGATTCCGAGAATGGTTGCAAGCTTTTCCACTGATTGTGCGGAGTAATAGTTTGGGTGTGTGATGGATTGGCCCCCATGCCGACTACCCCTTCTATTCGCTTTTGTACATTCAAGTGGATGAGAATGCATCGGTTCCCTTTTTCCATCGGAGCTAGAGGTGGCTTTATTTGTTGGTACCTCTACCTTCGACCTTTTGTTTCCGGAGTGTTCTCTCGACGATCACGGACAACAACCTCTTGTTAGTGGTGTCGCGAGGATCTACACGAAGCGCGAAGGATCAGACCGCCGACTTTCCTTCCGGTACCATGAGGCGGATCTCGAGGGCGAGATCCATTGTTAGTGGTGTCGAATTGTGGCATCCCGCAAAACCACTACTAGAAAATCGCGTTGAATTTGTGCATTGCATCGTCATCATCATGCATTGTTTGACAAAACTAGGTTCGCAAAGCCCGATTTTTGTTTTCTAAAACGCTCCGTCCTTAAATCAAAACCCAAAAACCGGGACTCCGGAATATTTTGTTTGACCAACGATGTTTTGCAAACGGTGCATTTAAAACTAAATAAAATATTAAATTAATCTTTAGCGGGGCAGTCGAACGGGCCAATTCGACCCGAACGACCGCCCAGGTTTTTAAATCGGTCCACGACCCACCTATTAAACCTAGACCTACCCAACCTATTTCTACCCACCCTCTGGCCACCTCACCCCAGCCTATGGCAGCTTGCCACGTCATCTCTCCCCTCCCCCTTAGCCAACCAAATCCTGCCACCTAATCCTACCCTCTCCCCACCTCTCTCTCCCCCACCAACACACACAGCCCAGACACGACGACACACAGAGCACGCCACAACGCACGCACCAACCCCCACCCCTGGCCCCACGTGTCAGCTCCTCACCCCGCTCCTGCCCCGCGTGGCCCCCCGGGCCCTGCCCCCGTTCCCCTTCCCCAGCTTTCCCCACGCGCCACGTTCTCTCCCCCCGACCCGCGCTCAGGCCCCCCCCCCTCCCCGCGTGACCTCGCACGCTCCCTTCTCCGGCCAACGCCCAGCCTCCCGCGCCCTCTCCCTCCTCCCACCTCACCGCCTCGCTCCTCCCCACCGTACGCCGGCCTCCGGCTCCGCCCCGCCGCACCCACGCTCCGCCGGCCACCTTTCCCCACCACCGCCGCGCCTCCCGCCTCCTCCCGCTCGCTCCCCCCTCCGTCGCGTTCCCCCAGGCGTCGTCGGCGACCTCTCCCTCCGCAACCCCGCCTCGGCCACGCGAGGCCCGTCCCCGACCTCCCGCCAGGGGCACCGCCTCGACCCCCTCTTCGTCGCCGTCTCTGCGTGGTCGCCGTTGGCCGTTGCCCGCTATCCCTTCCGCGCCCAGGGCGCCGCTGTCGCCACCTCTTCCGGGCGCCGGCACCATCGTCCCTACCTAGCGCGCCCTTCCTCCTCCCGCTCAGGTCGTCGCCATCTCCACGTCCCCGACCAAGGGCTGCGGCGACCGTAGAGCCCTGCTCGTCCTCCTCGTGGGATGCCCGCAGTGCGGCCCCACGCCGTTGTTCGTTGAGTCCGCATCACCGTTCCTCTGTTGTGGCCGTGGTATCCGGGCCGGTCGCACCTCTATGTGCCAGTGCAGGCACAACGGCCTGGTGGGCTTCCTTTGCTGCAGATACATGCCATTTAGGCGATCGTCTGTGCCATCACCCCTGCAGTCTCGTCCAAGACCTTCTGCTAAGATCTGCTGGCGCCAAGGAAAACGAGTTTGACACCGATGTTCGAAGCCGGTCTTCTTCACGGAACCACCAAGTTCTCCATCCCGGCGTCTGAAGGCCGCGGAGCGCCAAGGCCTTCGACACGGAACCCCAAACCTCGACGAACCCCCCCGGACGCCAAGATCGACTCGATGGCGCGGACCCGACGAGATCCTCGCGACGATAAGAACGGCACCGACCCAGAGGTATCCGATGCGCCCCCAACACCGAACCAAGTTCGGCTCCCCGGTGCGACAAGTGCTTCATCCCGAACAACAAGAACGACCCCAGTAATCCAAGAACGCTTCTGTCGAGACCGTTCCCGTCGAACCCTGGACCCTGAGACCGACCCCGAACCCCGGAACCTCAAGATCTGCCGAACCCTAATGTGTGAACCCTTTCCCGAAACCCTATTTTATAACATAATAACAACTTGCCGCATAATAATTGTTCATGCATGCATCCTTGTTTGTGGTTTGGGGGCACTATGCCGATTCACTGCATAATTAAATATGGGGCCCATATGCGGGCAAATCTAGTCTCATATTGGCCTCATTTAAATTGGTGTAGCGAACCCGATACTATCTTCTGCCATGTTAAAACAACATATAAACGGCGGGGTAGCTAAACAACATGAACCACCTAATTAATTGTCAGGACCCCGGTTCCGCTTAATATTGACCTAATTGCATCGCACCTTGCCATGCCATGCATCATGCATGCATCATGCCGATCTTCTGCCGTTGTATTAAATAGTGTATCCGGTGTGTCTTCTAGTGTTTTGCTTCTTCGCGGATAAGGCCGTTGAGTTGATGCGAGTGTCGACCCGATCTTCGGTTGAACCTTCGACGATGTTTTCAGGCGAGCATCTCCCCCCTTTCTACCTATCTTACTTTTATAGTATTTATTCCCTCCTGTTGTTCATTTGCTATCTGGGTTGCGATGCTCTAGTTTTCGTACCCGTGATATCCCTTGCAGCCCTATATTGCCATGGACACGTCCTATTACCTGTTGTTTGGTAGATAGTTGGACTTGCGCGTCGTAGTCGCTTGCTCAAGTGCTGTTGCGTGTCGTCAAATGCCACAGTTGTTGATGTATTGCCGCATGTTGATGATGGAGATGATCATAGTTTTACTTATCGTTCACTTTAATTTTCTGTTTAACAACTAAAATTGAAATAAGCAGAGGCATCGGTGGGTGATAGAAAATATTTGGTTTCCGAACGCCCACTTGTGTCCCGTAAGACCCCGAGTACTTGATACCTGTTCCTTGTTTTATCGCGCTATCCACATCCGGGAGGTATATGGGACCCCCCTGAGCCAGAGCTTGATTCAGTCTTATTTCTTGGGGCCACAAACTAGTTTGAGGTTTTATTTACGATCCTGTACTTATGCCATGCTACTTATGTATTTAAATTGTGCGACAGATAGCACACTGTACTGTTTAGGAAGGCGGAGTGATTACGCGGTATCGACACCCCGAGTTTTCGGGTTCCCAGTCGCTTACAGCCATTGGCGCTAACCTTGAGTCCGTCTCGAAGCTTGCTTACTTCGTTGCGGGATCTACTCAAAGGGGTGGCCCCCTGAAATATTTCTGAATCCTGTGATTGTTCAGTCGTGAAAGCCTCGTTGGGTTTTGAGTTGGTTTTTCCGAGGTTGATCGAGCGTGTGTTGCTATTGGTGCACCCCGGCCGGGTAAAACTTTCTGAAAGCCGTGTCCGCGGATATGGACGACTTGGAGCACAGTATCTCGATCATAGACAAGCATAACTAAAGTTTACTGCTCTCAATTTGACTATAAAATGACTAGTAATCAGCTTCACTATAATGGAATGGCTAAATAATACTGCCCACAATTGCTTGCTTGGATTGTCGCCATACCATTGTACCTGACTAGTAAGTATTGCAACTACAACGGAATGGCTGAATAAAAGTACCAACAACTGCTGGGTTTTTGGGTTATCTCATGCTACCTGTATCTGATTAGTAAGTGTTGCAACTATAACGGAATGGTTAACTAAAAGTGTCCACTGCTTACTTTATCAGAATGATTATCTAAACCTGACTAGTGATTGCTGCAACGATAACTGAATAAGTAAAACTGCCAACTGTGTGAGTTCCTCGGTTGTCTTCCTCGTTTGGTCTCGAGGGGGAAACGCCAGGATGGGTTTGCTTGATGATAGTATCAGGTTGGTTTCGAATAGGTCATTCTCACCCCTCTCTGATAACCGCCAGTTGTATCGAGTCTCTATAGGTTGTTTAGTGCATGCTGCCGCTGCCGCTTCAGTCCACCGTACCTATGTAGGCGAGGACCACCGAAATCTAGCCTCGCCGTGTACTGGCCTAAGTACTGACGCTCCTTTCTTTTTCCTTTGCCCTCTGTCGGCACCCCTTTTGTTTAAGCAGGTTTTAAGATCGACGTCGTTAGCAGGGTTACCCTTCCGGCTTGGCCTGGGCAGGGTTATGGACGCCATTGGTTATTATTCAGGGCTCTTAGCCCCATTTGCATCTTGTCCGTAGTCGGACGCCCTATCATTTTCAAGGTGATTTGGATCTTTGTATATTATACCTGTATTCTTGACTCTTTGAGTCGCTGCTGTATATATCTGTTCTGTGGGTCCCATCGAGGACTGTTGTGTAATGTTATTACGCTTTCCACCGCACGAAAGTGCTCGGTGGCACCTTTGAATCGCTTTCTATGCGGGTTTGGCGAATTTTGCTCAAACTTGCATAGGTCCGATTCGAGGGTGTTACTAGTCTTGGGGAAAACCGAATGGCCCGTGGGGTTCTTTGGGTGTGCGTGAGTGCATGTGTGGAGTGGGTGGTGGGGGTGAGAGAGAGAGGGAGTGATTAGGTGGCAGTTTGGGGTTGGTGGGGATGAGGAAGAGGGTGAGGTGGCGAACACTGATAGGATGGGGTGATGTGGAGGCTGGGTGTGGGTAGGGTAGCTGGTAGCTTTAGGATTTGTCTGGTGGACCGATTTAAAAATGGGGGTGGTCGTTCGGGTCGATTCGGCCCGTTCGACTGCCCCCGCTAAAACAATTAAACTTTTTATTTGTTTTAAACGGGCCGTATGCAAACCGATAGCGGCCAAAATAATTAATCTGGAGAACCGGGCTTTGCGTTTGAATAAAGATGGGGCGTTTTAGAAAACAAAACGGGCTTGCGAAGATAGTTTTATGCGAACAATGCATGATGATGACGATGCAATGCACAAATTCAACGCGATTTTCTAGTAGTGGTTTTGCGGGATGCCACACTGGCCTTGGCAGATTAGGGAACTAGGGGCTGATAATACATTCCTGGTGAAATTTCCACCACATATTGTTGTGGAACAGGTGATTGGTTACCCCAAATTTGGATTA
Source organism: Avena longiglumis (assembly GCA_030063025.1). Lineage (NCBI taxonomy): Eukaryota > Viridiplantae > Streptophyta > Magnoliopsida > Poales > Poaceae > Avena > Avena longiglumis. The sequence continues at coordinate 243,962,625 of CP125979.1, read as the reverse complement.
TCAAAACCAGGTGTCTGGGTCAAAGTTCAGGCTTGGTATGATGATCCTGAGCCTGTGGAATCCCTCAAAAAGGTGTGGGTTGTCATAACTGGGTTGCAAACAAAATGGTGTGAATGGAACACCCTTGATCAAGTTGTCTCTGCATGTGGGATCCTGGAAGATGTGGACTGGCTGTCAATCTTTAAGGATAATGCTAAAGAGGTGAGGGTTTTGATCAAATGCAGGGATCCTTCCAAGTTACCAATAGGGAGACTTTTTGAGTTCAATAACCATTTATTCCAGCTGAGTTTTACTCTTGATGTGACCTCTCCCATCTTGGATGAGGAGGATGATCTACTCTGAGATGAATTGAATGAGCATAGGAAAGGTAATGAAGATGATGTGTCAGGAGGAAATGGAGGAGGCTCTGTGAGAGACCCTAGTAGTAATAGAAATCTTGGTGCTAATCAATCTCAAGACAGTAGGAATGGGTCTAAGCCTAGTGGAACTGGCCCTTCCAGAGTCAGAATGGTTGGTGATGTTTGCTCTGCTACTACTATTTTCAAACTGCTCCTGAAAAAAGGCCTGCTAGATGTTGAATGTATTAAATTGCCTGAGGGAAAGATGGTTGGTGATTCTGCTGTGGTTGAGGCACATAAATTCTGGGCTGCTGAGCAGGAAGAAAAGCTGATTTAATGAGAGGATATGGAAGTGTCTATTACTGACCAGATTGCTGCTCTACCTGAGGATATTATGCTAGTCTTTGCCAGTGCTCAGTCTAAAGGAGAATATGTGGGGAACAATAACAAGAAGAAACAGAAAGTTTGGGGGCCTGTTCAAGTTGTCAGACAAAGTGCAAGGGTGGATAACTCTAGGAACATCCTAGAGAAAGCCATGGATCTGAAGAAGATGACTAACTTGGATGATCCAAAAACAATGAAAGGTATAATGAAAACAAATCCTTTTGATGTTCTTTCTGTTTCTGACATAGAAACAATTTCTAATGATATAGGTGTTAAATTTCCTTTAGATGATCAAGTTGTTAGTAATAGCACTTATTCCTACTCCTTGCATAATGATGAGGACTTGGAAGAAGTTGCTGATGGTTGGATAGAAGTAGTTAATGGATCTCGGGGCAAGCACCCCAGGAAGAAAAAATATGATATGTGTTTTTTGGAATAGCAGGAGCATCTCTGCCTCTGGTAGACAGAAGTTTATAGAAGATAATATTTTTCCTCTTAAAGTAGATTACATTGGTTTCCAAGAGACAAAAAAAGATAAGTTCAGTAATACCTTCTTGAGGAATTTGTTAGGAAATAGGAATTTTGCTTGGAACTTCCTGCCATCTGTCGGGACTGCAGGAGGCATCCTTGTTGGTGTTAATTTAGACTTGTTTGATGTATTGGCTTGGGACATTAGGACTTTCTCTATTAGTGTTATCCTTAAAAATAAGATTTCTGATGTTACTTGTAGGATTACTACTGTTTATGGCTCTACCTATGAGGAGAGAAAACAGGAGTTTATTTCTGAATTGCATGCTCTTCCTTAATTGGGATGGTTTGGCTTTGATAGGAGGAGATTTCAATCTAGTTAGATCTCCTGAAGATAAAAGTAATGGTAATGTAGACTTTAGATGGATAGACAGGTTTAATGCCTGGGTTGAACTCTGGGATTTGATGGAGATTGGGCTCTCTGGTAGATCCTTTACCTGGGGGAACAATCAAGAGGATCTGATCATGAGTAGGATTAATAGGGTATTTTGTTCCACTAGTTTTGATGTTATTTTTACTTTAGCTAGTGCTAGGGCTTTACCTAAAATTGGTAGTGATCACACCCCCATTATCTGAGACTCAGGGGAAGGTCAGATGATTAGGACTAGGAGATTTATATTTGAAAAATGGTGGATTAGTAGACCAGATTTTAAAGATCTTGTGATTAAAGCTTGGTCTCTTAAAGTTGATAGTTCTAATATTCTGGATAGCTGGCAAGGTAAGGTTAGGTTATTCAGAAAACTTGCGAAAGGGTGGAATATTAATATTGAGGCTGCTCTCAGGAGAGAGAGTAAAGCTCTCATGGATGAGTATGATTCTTTAGATATTAAGGCGGAGACTTGCATTCTTTCTACTGAAGAGAAGGAGAGATTATATTTTATCCTTCGGGAACTAAAATCTTATTGGGTTTTAGAAGAGATTAAAGCTAGACAGAGATCTAGAGACAGAAACATCCTAGAGGGGGATAGAAATACTGCTTATTTTCATGATGTAGCTAACCAACATAGAAGGAAGAAGCTTATTCACATTTTTTATGGCCCAGATGGTCCTGTTTCTGAGATTGATGATATGACTAAAGTAGCTTCGGATTATTATAAGGATCTGTTTAGGAAAGAAGAAAGACTTGACATTCGTTTATGTCATGATTTCTTTAGTGCAGATGAGAAAATTAGTTTTGAGGAGAACCAGGTTCTTAATGCTCCTTTTTATGAAGAAGAGATTAGAACTGCTGTTTTTAGTTCTTATGGGGAAGGAGCTCCTGGCCCTGATGGCTTGTCCTTCCTTTTCTATCAAACCTACCGGGATATCATCAAGAGTGATCTATTGCTTATGTTTGAAGCCTGGTTTATTGATACGTTAGATATTTTTAGACTTAATTTTGCCATGATCACTCTCATTCCTAAAGAAAATAATGCTAGATCTATGAAGAAATTTAGACCTATTAGTTTACTAAATTGCTCTTTTAATTTTTTTACTAAGGTGCTTACTAATAGACTTGTTCGTGTGATTGATAGGATCATCTCTAGTAATCAATCTGCTTTTATCCGGGGCAGATTTATTCTAGAGAGTGTGGTCACTGCCCACGAGGTTATCCATGAGGTTCATAGGAAGAAAAATAAAGGGCTAGTGTTTAAAATTGACTATGAAAAAGCTTATGATAGAGTTAATTTAGATTTCCTTTTTGAAATTTTATAATTAAGGGGTTTTGATCCTTTTTTGTGAGGCTGATTAAGCAGATTTCTCAGGGAGGGTCAATTGGGGTGAAAGTTAATGATGTGGAGAGTGATTTTTTCCTCACTAGTAGAGGTTTGAGACAAGGGGATCCCATTGCCCCCCTCTTGTTTAACATCATGATTGATGTGTTTGCTAAGATGCTTGGTAGAGGAACTAGAACAGGGGTCATTAGAGGCCTCTATACTGATCTTGTGCCTGGAGATGTAGTCTGTTTACAATATGCAAATGATACTTTACTTTTTCTAGAGAATAATGATAGAATTGTTGTTAATCTCAAGTGGATTCTTACTTGTTTTGAGCAGATCTCTGGGATGAAAATCAATTATTCTAAGATTGAACTCATTCCTATTAATCTTGGGCCTGATGAATGTCGGCCTTTCATTGATATTTTCCAATGTTCTTTAGGAAAATTCCCTGTAAAATATTTAGGTATCCCTCTTCATTTTGACAAACTCAGAAGAGAGGATTTACAACCTTTAATTTAGAGCATTCTGCATAGGATAACTGGATGGAGAGGCAAGCTTCTTTCTTATGCTGCTAAGAGAGTGCTTATACAGGCTTGTTTATCTAGTATTCCTATTTACTTACTTTCGTTTTTCAAATTCCCTAAGTGGGCTCTAAACATCTTAGACTCACACTTGGCTAATTTCTTATGGAATGATGAGGAAGGCAATCACAAAATTCACTTGGCCAATTGGGCCTCAGTCTGCATGAGGAGAGATTTTGGGGGGATGGTTAATCCTAACCTTAAGGATCTTAATTTGTGCTTACTGGGGTCTTGGGTTAAAAGATATGTTAATGGTGAGGGGACCCTTTGGAGGAAAGTGATAGATGCTAAATACAACACTAGCTCTCATAATATTCTTTGTTGTAAAGATATTCACCCATCTATCTTTTGGAAAGGGGTCATGTGGGCTTCTAGAGCTATTTCTTTAGGGTATAAATGGAAAGTTGGTAATGGTAGGAAAATCAGATTCTGGGAGGATATTTGGTTTGGTAACTCTCCTTTAGCTACCCAATTCTGGGATTTATATTTGATCTCTAATCAACAAACTAAAACCATAGCTGATCTGTGGGATGGTTCCCAGCTCTGATTTGTGGGATGATTTTAGAAGAATTTTCTCTTATGAGATGATGGTTCAGTGGTTAGATCTTATTAACATTGCTAATACTATCATTCTGGACGATTCAGCTGACCAACTGGTTTGGCAGTATGAAACTTCTGGTGTTTATTCCTCTAAATCCATGTATGTTGTGGTCAATTTTAGAGGGGTGTCTCCAGTTTTTCTACCTCCAGTTTGGTCTTTGAAAATTCCACCTAGGATTCAGATTTTTCTATGGTTGCTCTCCCAAAACAAAATCATGACTAGAGATAATTTGAGAGCTAGAGGTATTCCTAAACCACTAGAATGTAATATGTGCTCTGAGTTTGAATCTGTGAATCACCTTTTCTTTGAATGCGTTGTTTCTAGAGTTCTGTGGGATGATGTTTTTGAGGTTTTTGGTATCACAGTAGATAGTTTCTTCTCTGTTGCTTCTAAATGGATTGCTAATAAGAGATATATGCATTTTAATACTGTATCTTCGGCAATTCTCTAGGGCATCTGGAATAATAGAAATAGTTTAGTTTTTAACTCTTGTTCTTGGGTTAATATGAAGCAGGTGTGGCGTCTCGTCCTTCTTTACCTTCGGAACTGGAAGGTTTATTTCAATGATTTGGAGGGGCAAAGCTAGAGATGTTCATGAACAGACTGATCCACAACCTAAGAGCGCCCTTGGGGCTCCCGGCGATCTGAGGTGCACTGGTTTTGAGTGGGTTTCCACTTGGAAGACTAGTGCTACCTCCAAGCATGCTAGGCGCGCAACGCTGGAATATCTGAAGGCTCACCCCAAAGAAGAAGACTCGGTTCACGTGGTCTTGGGTTGATCGGCCTCAGACTGCTCATCTGTTCCTCTGCTCCTTACCTGGTTGTGGTTGAAGTTTGTTCCTCCTCCGGCTTAGTCTGTAGTTTTCAAACTGTATTTTGAGCGTTTGTATTAAGACTCTGTAGCTTTCTGTTTTTCGCCATGGGTGTGTGTTGGTACTTGGTATGGTCTCGTTTTTAATAAAATGGGGCCGAGGGAGTGATTCCTTTTCATCTAAAAAAAATTGTTTCTTTCCTTAATTGAAGAATTGCACCCAGATTTGCGTTCGTGAATTGCAGGAACCATCACCAGGTGTTACCGCTGTCGTACCAAACCGTTTTTGTTTTTTGTCGATACCATTTACGTTGAGGGTGCGTTTCCGTTTACATCCTAGAACCAAACACGTTGTTAGAGCACCTTTAAGAGCCTTCCTATATTTGCTTTGAATTGCTATTATAGTAATCCTTGTCTAAAAAACAGCTCCAACATCCTTTGTATAAGTGGTCCCCTACAAATTTTTTTAGGAAGCTTAGTATATTGGCTTCTCCACTTGGTATATAGCAAAGTCAAGATGATGAGGATACAATCATGGATCATGTTGATTCTAGTTGTCTCAGCTGGGATGAAATATTGAACCTTATTGAAAAATATCACAAGGTGACTTCATTCCTAGTTGGACAAGATACGTTGATTTATAAGAACTTTATACTACCTAAACCATGGTGTTATTGTTTGACTAGATTCAATATCCATCGGACTAACGTCAGCGGGAAGGAGAGGGAGGAAGGCAAGGAGTCCAGCATGATGATCGCCAAGGATGCGCGAGGGAGGAGCGGGAGGAAGGCGCAAGAGAAGATCATCAAGAAGAAAGGTTCAGTTCGGACAGACAGAAGCCCTGAAATTGAAACGGACGTGGATTCTTCATACGAACTCCAAATCAAGCAAATAAGCACTTTTTGGAAACCTCACTCCGAGAGCTTTCCAACGAGTACTTACACGTCCCTAGGGGGCGGATAATCCGGCCCCCACAAGGGCGGATAATCCGGCCCTGCTCCAGGAATTCTGCTAAGGACTTCAGGCGCGAGGCTCGATAGGCGGATAATCCGCCTGAGGAGGATAGTCCTGGCGGATAATCCGCCCTTAGGGCGGAAAGTCTGGCCAGAAGTTACCAACAGATCTGACGGATCAGACGTATCGCTTTGTTTCGCGCTTTTGGCCGCCCCAGCCGTCCTTATAAGCCCTGGGACGTCCCCATAGTTAGGGCAAGACCACGTTAAAACTATTTTGGAGTTGTTTCTTATCAAGAACCTCTGGAATTACCCTGTGATCGAATTATCTACCAATTGAGTGTGATCTGTTGTTCCATTGGGAATTAGTAGATTGCAAACTACCGCTCGTGGTCGGATTTGCGCAAGAGCGTGGTGTTGTGAATATCCCATAGGGTTCGAGAGCTGTTGCATTGGCATCAGGGTTCGAGCGGGAGAGTTCATAGCTACATGCTAGTTATCTATCATCCACCATCATCATCGACAAGTGCTTGCTGAGAAGATCGGGCCACCCCATATCATCTTGGTATCAGATTTCCTCGTTTCCTCGGTGAGCATCCACAAATCCATCCGATTAGTTCTTGTTTTTGTCCTATACAGAAAAAGCCATACAAAAAGATTTGCCCTAGCCTAGATTGCATCGTTTTTCAAGTTTTAGTTGCTGGTCGTGTCTTCTCGTAGATCCGATCTGAAGGTTTTTCTCGTAGGAGTCTAGTTTTCGTTTGTGTTTAAGTTTAGGGCTTTGCTCTTGTTTTCCGCCGAGTCTACCATCATCGTTTTCCGCAAGTTTCCATCTACTTTTCCGAGTCCACATAGCGTACTTTTGTGTTTCAAACCTAGCTACAGCCTATCTACAGCATCCGTGCCTAGGAACGTACCCACGAGACTAGTTTCTTTGCTCTAACAGGCTGCTCATTAGGGTTTTGAAAGTGAAAAAATTTCGCCCTGACAGACCGGATTATCCGGCCCCCGACAAACCGGATTATCCGGCCCCCTCCTCATTTGCATTCGTTTTGCATTGAGTCATATAGTTAAAAAAATAAAATAAAAACAGAAAAGGAAAAGAGATTCAGTATAAAAAAAAAGAGAAAAGAGTACAAGCGTGACAAAAAGAGATATCAAAGTGTGCATTATTGGAGGCCTAGTTGATCATAGCACTTGTAGATTGAGCAATCTTGTGCCTGTTTATTTTGAGCTATTACTAGCGTCTCTCTTGTGCATTGCAATATTCCTATTCATAAATTGCTTTGCCACGTTTATCTCCACCGTGTGTGTTTCTTGGGTTATCATAACGATCAGCACTAGGACTTGTTTGCGGTGTAGTTAGGATTCCATACCTACAGCTCCACCATAAATAACCTATGTGCCCTGTGATCGTTCTCTATACCCTTGATATTCACTTCATCACATCCGTGCATAAGTTGTTGATTCGAATTGGTAAGCATCACTATTCACTTTGGAACGGTAAGATCTGCTTTCTTGTTAGTTTTGAGTGAGTTGTGAGAGTTCCACCAACAGATTATGTTTTATGCACTAACATACTAATCATGTCTTTTAGTAGTGTTGATGTGATGCAGAAAAAGGATGCAGATGATTATCCCTTTCCATTACGATACCACTGCAGTCATACATTTTGGGAGGAGGAGTCAGGAGTAGTGCCTAATCCGGGTTTGTTCCACTTCACGACGGAAATTTGTGGTAGACATGCTGCTACTACCATTGATACTTGTTCTTCCATAAATTTGGTTAGTGTTGAGGTTGTTGAAAAGTTACAATTATACACACGTGCATTAACAATCCCATTTATGTTAGCAACTTCTGTCATGCACTACCAGTTACTCAGATCGCATGTGTTCCACTCACCATTTATGGCCCTCATAGATATGTTTCTTGTTTCGTCGTTCCTAAAGCGTTTAACTCCTGCCATATCATGTTGGGAACAAACTGGTGTAATCACTTCCAGGTTGTGTTTGGTAATGAATATTCTGATCCTTCCATCTTTTGGAATGATAAGCACACTTGGTTATCACGTACACGTATTAAGCAATTTCAGGAGATTAGGCGTCAAAACCTCTGTCCACCTGTAACCACCAACATAAACCCACATGTTGATCTCAGCGTAGAAGAACCGAGAGTGAAAGTTGGTGAGACATATGAGGTTTCTACTAATGTAATTATCTCTATTCCTAGTGTTGTTTCTTGTGATATGCAGGTTGCTTTTGAAGAAAGGGAGCCATCTATTTTACAACCTGCATCGCTGGACTGTGCATTGTCACTAGAGGAGGATGTTCCAGTGCCTACTACATGTGAGGAGCATACTGAAGATATCGGTACTAATTTGGAGCTACAGCCAACAAGCACAACCTTTTGTGAGTCAATTCCTTTGTTGGTACCTCCTTGTGACTTGTCTTGCAATAATGTTACAGCACCATGTGATAGTTTACCAAATTCGCATTTTGATCATGTGGTACTGATTACACATAAGGAAATACTTGCTCGCATACCACCTATTGATATTGTATATTCCATCATGCTAAATGAACCTATGAATATGAGTTGTGCTGTGGATAAGATTTCTGAAATTTCATGTCTGAATTCAAGCACATATTCTCCATATTTCATCTTTAATCTAATTGGTGAATATAGCATGGATGAAAATTTTCTTGTGGATCACATATGCATTACATGTGATAGAATTGCTGAATCTAAACTTGCTGTGTTTAGCCATAGATGCTCTCTGTCAAGATATCTTTGTGGTGGGATAGATACTACAATTTTTGATAATATGAAAGTACATTCACATCTAGTTGATATAGTCCACCCAACAAAAGTAACTTTACCTATGTTGGATTGTTCCAATCTTTCTAGATTTGAATCAGATTTTTCATACCCCTTGTGTTTGTACCACAATGTATTGCATAAGTGTGCTACTGATGTATACTTCACTTATATTTGCAAATTGAGTTGTATGTTACATACTAAACAAAATGATTATGTTCCTACTAATCAGAGTAGCGCAGTTGAAGCATGGCATGAATCACTTCGGTTTTCACATATTTTGAATTGGTCTGATCTTGTTCATCACAAATTTGATCATAGATCTTCTTTGAGAAAACTGAATTTAGTAATGCACAACAAGACTATATATCTATTTGTTTTTCAACATGATCATGATTCTTTGTACTTCACTTATACCTGCAATTTAAGTTGCTTGATGTATAGTAAACATATTATTCACGTGAACACAAATAATACAACATGTTATGTATACATATACTCTGCGTACACGTTGTTCTTTTTGTTCATTCCACTTTCAGCTTACCCAAAGCCGTGGACGGCTTTTTTTTGAAGAAAGGGAGGATGATGAGGATACAATCATGGATCATGTTGATTCTAGTTGTCTCAGCTAGGATGAAATATTGAACCTTATTGAAAAATATCACAAGGTGACTTCATTCCTAGTTGGACAAGATACGTTGATTTATAAGAACTTTATACTACCTAAACCATTGTGTTATTGTTTGACTAGATTCAATATCCATCGGACTAACGTCAGCGGGAAGGAGAGGGAGGAAGGCAAGGAGTCCAGCATGATGATCGCCAAGGATGCGCGAGGGAGGAGCGGGAGGAAGGCGCAAGAGAAGATCATCAAGAAGAAAGGTTCGATTCGGACATGAAGCCCTGAAATTGAAACGGACGTGGATTCTTCATACGAACTCTAAATCAAGCAAATAAGCACTTTTGGAAACCTCACCCGAGAGCTTTCCAACGAGTACTTACGTCCCTAGGGGCGGATAATCCGCCCCACAAGGGCGGATAATCCGCCCCGCCTGTGAATTCTGCTAAGGACTTCAGCGAGGCTCGAGATAGGCGGATAATCCGCCCGGGGAGGATAGTCCTGCGGATAATCCGCCTACTTAGGGCGGAAAGTCCGGCCTGGAAGTTACCACAGATCTGGACGGATCTCCGATCGGACACGTTTTGTTTCGCGATTTTACGCCCAAATTACCTTATAAGCCCTAGGACGTCCCCATAGTTAGGGTAAGACCACGTTAAAACTATTTTGGAGTTGTTTCTTATCAAGAACCTCTGGAATTACCCTGTGATCGAATTATCTACTGCAATTGAGTGTGATATGTTGTTCCATTGGGAATTAGTAGATTGCAAACTACCGTTCGTGGTCGACGGCTGCGTGCGCAAGAGCGTGGTGTTGTGAATATCCCATAGGGTTCGAGAGCTATTGCATTGGCATCAGGGTTCGAGCGGGAGAGTTCATAGCTACATGCTAGTTATCTATCATCCACCATCATCATCGACAAGTGCTTGCTGAGAAGATCGGGCTACCCCATATCACAAGAGACCAACCCCAAAATTATAGCATTCTGGTTTGTTGTGGTCCCTTCAATTTTTAGTCACATTGACATGTGGGTCCGGTATGTGTGGGATTTGTTGTGTGGCTAGCCATGTGCCTTGTCCCCACATGCCATTGTGTGTGTTGGGGAAATATAGCAAACCAGCATACAAATGCTGCCAAAGCAAAATCAGTTGAGGATTGCTATACCTCCTCTCTCATATTGTTATACTCATTTTTTAGCAATCCATTATAGGAATGCTCTTGGAGATGCTCTTAGTGTATAGATTCGGTCATCTCGGTGTATATATAAACATCTTATGATTTGGAATGGAGTGAGTAATTCTCAAAACAAACCTGGTTATAATCAACTATGTATCACAAACGTGTAAAATATCAATTTTAAATACTTTGTATTATTATGAGCTAGACAAAAATGACAAAAATATGGATCCCACAATATAAAGAATTTCGGGTAGTGAATTTTCATCCTTGTAGGATACAACATTCGCTAGTGTCTGCTTATTTATTTTATGGTTTTTTGAAACTTGTACATATAATTTTTGATTTTTTTTAAATGAAGACGGTACAAGAGCGTGGGGGAGACAATTTCCAAAAAAAAAAAAAAGTTATTCTAGAATTTGGCTCATAGCGTGGAAGAATATTAAATTTGAATCGGCCAAAAGTTTATGCTTTTGAAACATTGCAAGTGGTATGATATTGTAAACTTTTCACAACGTTCTTTTCGACAACCCTATTGCTTTCTTGAAGTTGAAGTTTTATGCCTTTCATCTAGTTCATAAATAAAATACGCGCCAGGTAGGGGTCGAACCTACGGCCTTCCGCTTAGGAAACGGACGCTCTATCCACTGAGCTACAGGCGCTGTTGTGATTATATCCTGGTACAAACCATTTATCCAGGGAAAGTAATGGTAACAGAGTAGTAGCAATTGGATAAATGTTATTATAACTAGAGTTGTTCTTTTGCACAAACATGCTCTGGAGAGTTGATGTTTTCTCCAATTATCAACAGTTTTATACACGTAGAGTGTCGAGGAGAAAATAAAGATCAATAACAAGGGACAAGCCCACACGCACAAACACGACATGTTCTATGGGAACTTAACACTAAAAAGCGAAGAGTAATAGGGATGCAACGATCACAAAGTGAGGGCATCAGCAGCAGCACTTGGATAATTGATTATCGTCATGTCTCATATAACGTCTTTTCCACGCGAATATAATTTGGATGGTCAACATGTTTTCTTAAAATAGATTTTCGCCTCGCTATATAATATAGCAACCACATGATACAACAAGTCTCAACACGAACAATTGCTGGGGCGGCAGCAATAACACAAGCCCAAACGAAAAGAAAAGAAGCAAAGGAGACGGAGGCGGATCGACTAAGCAAAGACGACCCCCAACCGCTGCGCCCACCGAGGATGTTCCACCATGCTCCTAGCATCAGACCATCAAGTACCAGACAGCTCCTTTAAGAAGGAAGCAACGACGCTACTGCCCGGGCCAGCTTCCTGGTCCTAGGGTTTCCCCGGCACACAAAGGGAAACGGATGGGAGCCACGACGCCCTCCAGGAAGGAAAGGTGCCACACACAGGCGGCACCGCGTCGGTGTCGGGCAAGCCAACAAGGATTTCTCCCGAAAACCCTAACCAGTACCCCCGGACGGACGATTCGTTTCTTAGGAGTTCCATGAGGCTGAATCCTCAACCACCAACTCGTCGCCCACGATCATGCGCCACTATGGTCACGGAGACGCCATCGTCGTCGCACTGAACCTACCAACACGAGGCAGGACGGAGTTGAAAAGAAGCCCGAGTCAGGGTCAGCAGTACCGCGGGCGTGCGGGAGGGAACTTCCTCCACCATCGGAGGTAGTCGACCGGATGCGACAGGAGGACACAGCAGTCCAATTAGGTCCGACCAGATCCAAAGGACCCGTAAAGCCCCCGTGGAGGCATATCAGTCCCAATAAGTCCAGCCAGGCCCAGAATATGCCTGTAAAGTTCGCCACCGCGCTGCAACAGGCCGATCGCTAGCACCACTGTACCGAGAGTCGGGCTCCCGCCACCACCAGCTCCTGGAAACTGCACCAACACGGACAAATCGGCACGTCGCTGGCCTAGATGGGTCCACAGGGCCCCAGATTTGGGGGCCAGCCGCCGCGGCCGTCGTTCCCGGCGCCGTCCCGTCACTCCCTGCGCCGCCCCGCTGGAAGTAGAAGCTGCCATGTCTTCAATCCCCGGCCGGAGCCGCGCCCAGGTCACCGAGAAGCACCACCCGCCAGAGAACCGTCCCACGCACGCTCTCAACACAGGGGTAGAGGAAGGGCGCCGCCGCCAGCACCGTCCGGGCCACGCCCGGCGGCCCACGCCGGCGGCAGCAGAAGGGAAGGGGAGAGGTGGGGAAGGGAGGCGGCCACGCTCGGGGGCTCCTGCTCGGCCGCGCGGGTGGCGAGACAGGAGCGGGGGGGGGGGGGGAGAGGAGGGTGTGCAACCTGGAGGCTCGTTTGTTGCCGATGGTCAACATGTTGCCTTGTCAGATAGTAATTGCAATTCTGGTTGTCCAAAATTGAAGAAGAGGCTTGATAGATCTAAATCCAACATACTCTCCCATTTGTATGTTACTTATTTGATAAAGGGAATTTTTATTAGTAATAACAAACTTAATAGTCCGCCACCCACGCCATTTGTATTCTTTTAGCTTTAGAGAAAACACTTGGCAACAAAGGGCGCTTGGTAAATAAATTTTTGCCTAGTGACACTCGCCAAACAAAAAGTACTCGGAAAATCTGGAATGCTGCTAACTGTGTCAAGTATTTCCTCCACGACACTCAAAGTTTTACACAATTTTGAATTCAACCAAAAAAAGCTAAAAAGAATCAAAAGATGAAAAATACCCATGAACTCATTTTATGTGACCTAGTTTCCGAGAAAAATACCAAGGTAATTGAAAAAAAAAGACTTTTCAAAAAATGTCATCATGTACTCCAATGATTTGAATTGGCTTCCTACCTAAAAATGAAAAGTGATTTTTTGTGTAAAAAAAATGAAAAATCCATTTGGCAATATTGTTTGTCATGTCACCTGTGTATCAGCCTAGCATGATCTGCTAGGCGCACGCTGCACCCATGGACAATGTATGCCAAGAGGACCGGCAGGACAATGCAAAAACATATAGACTACAATGCAACTGAGATTATAGCTCCGATTCAAACAAAAGCTCGTTGTTTAGGGCTGGCCAGCACACAGTAACACGACCTAAACCACGCATATACTTAAAAAAAGTAAGGTAAATAACAACACACAGAGTTTTCCTCCTCTTCACGGTATAGACTGGCTACCCAACACACTGCGCGGCACACGCCCCGCCCATGGACTCCCGTCAGCTGAGACACATGCGAACCTCGACAAACAACACGATGGCTCAGCACAGTGATCGCTTCCCATAACAAAAGGCTCCCACACCAGAGACAGGCCACACCAAGCATCGATCACTAATACCGCTAAGCTACCGAACCGTAAGAGGAGCAAAGCCGTCGTAGCCGCTGTCAACACATGAGCGTCACGTCCAGTCGACCTCCCTTCCGCAAAAACAGAGCGTACCATGCAATAAGCATGGCTCTACATAGCACAGAGCTGTCTGGAAACCGACCATACAGAAATGACCCACACCAACGGGCTTTGCGGGTTATGGCCGAAAAACAGCCCGCATCGGCACCTCTAAACCGTTGTTGGCAGATCGGATGGCCCAAGAATCTGTTCGACACTCCCTTGCAGGGCCCCATGCTAGCCATGCAACTAGCGTACCCATAATAGCTCTCCTCCCGATGTCGGAGTAATGGCGTCGTGTCTCCTCTGCCACGAGTTTATAGCATAAAACTACCACTTTACTACCTAAATTTACCATATCATACCACTTTATGTTTTTGGAACAAAAAACCACCAGATTTTGGTCTGTTTTTTGTAAATAACACTAAATGGAAATTGAACACAAATTAACAGTATTTCTGACAGGTGGGCCCTAGTGGTAAGAGCCTGTTTGCTGATGTGGACTGTGGCCCACCTATCAACCCAATAAACAAAATATCTGAAAAAAGAAAAAATGGGAGAATCTTAATAAAAAAGTGGGGCGTTATCTCCACGTGGCTCGGTGCCCCTACTCCGCTCCACCCATCACCGCCACCGACTCCACCCCACCACAACCCAAACTCCCATGAGGCGGGCCACCGCCGACGCCAGAGATACATGCCTCCGCCGACCTCCTCGAATCCACACCTCCCGCCTCGATCCGACCCAACCCGACCTCCCAAGATCCGTCACATCGCCCCGCCCAGCCCTCTCCGCCATGGCCAAGCTCGATAGCCTAGAGCCGTGCCCTTTATTCCCTGCCCTATTTGACCTGCCGATGGCTTCCCACCATCTCTACCCCTCGGTCGTCCAGCCCGCCATGCACGCCAAGCCCCTCCCATGGTCGCGCCGACCTAGGCGTAGCAGCCATGGAGCTCCGGTGGCGGCGAGGCATGGCGCCGACACAAGCCCCTTTACCGCTGGCCATGAGGATACCGCCACTCCTCCGGTGGTCGGTGTTGTGGTTCCCTACTGCGGCTAGGACATGGACGCCGCCACTGCCTCGGTCGCGCCTAGAGCCACTACCTCCGAGCTCTGCGCCTCTTCATGGCTGTGTCATGGCCATCATGTCGCCTCTCGAGGCCAAGCACCTTCATTTCCTCCTCGCTTTCATGGATAGGCTTGTGAGGTGCACGCCCGAGACATCTCCATCCACGCCGGTCTAAGTCACTGATGTGCCTCGTCTCCTGCGCAACGGAGGAAGTAGTTAGGAGGAGGGCAGACGGCCAGCAAGGCGTCATCGGGAAGGAGTTGTCGGTGATTATTCTTATATGACTTGTGATTTTAGGATATTTTGATTCTTAGTTTGGGCTGAAAAGTGAGACCCAAACGCCACGCCTTCGGTGGGGTCACATTGTCAGAAAACGCATCAATTCGCTAGCAAATAGAGTTTAGGGTGAATTGGAAAAAAACAGACCAAAATCTGGTGGTTTTTTGTTCCAAAAACATAAAGTGGTATGATATGGTAAATTTAGGTAGTAAAGTGGTAGTTTTATGCTATAAACTCCCTCTGCCACCCACCTTCCTACTGCTCAATTTGTTTCCCTTTGGTTCCCGCCCCTGTTTCCCAACGCGCCACACTATTTCCCACGCTTCCAGCAAGTTCCCGTTGCTTCACGCGTCAGTTGACACTGCTTCCTGCCACTGGCTACAAAATAAAGGCCAAGCCCCGGTGGAAACGATGCACCGCACCTCGCAGCATGGCTCATCGTATTCCCACCACCTGGGCTCAGATCTCAGCGGCCCCTTGTGCTCGCTACCCAACGCCAGAGGAACTAGAGCCGCAGCCAGAGGAGGCCACGGAAGAAGAGGCGGAGGAGGTCGACGCCGCCGACGAGGAGGACAACAAGGACGACTTCAACTTCGGTGACTACTACAAGCAGGTAGAGAAGACAATCGACCAGCGGGTGCTTCTCGCCTCCATCCAGTCGTCGCACGCAGAGGAGGCACGGGCCACCAGCCGCGCCGTTGAGGAGAGGGAGGCCCTGGAGCTCTCCCACCAAACATGAAGGGTGGAGAACCGCTTCTGCCGACCTTATAGAAAGCAGGAAGAGGCACTTCTGGAGTTGGGGGCGATGGTGAAGAGAGTGAAGGAAGAGGCGGGGTCCTCGTCGGTAGCGGCGGAGGGAGCAAAGAGGACGGAGAGGAACCACCGTAACGCGGCGTCGGCCCAGGAAAGAGAGTGGATGTCCATAGCCTGGTTCCAACGGCACCCGGCAGCGGTGCAGAGGCACCGCGAGGCCATAGAGGCAATGGTGGTGGCGGCAAGGGCGAGGGAGAAGCCTATGTAGTTTTTATTTTCCATGAGTAAAGATATAATTGTAGTTGATTTATCTATAAAAAAGCATGTTTTTATTGCACAGAAAAAATTTAGGGTTAATCGTCGGGGCCGCCGGTGTGGCCAGCCCACACAAAACTGCCGGCGGTTTCGGCGGGTGCAAACAAATGGCTCGTCGGTACAGTTGTTGGCACGCATCAAGGGGCGCTAGTGGAGATGCTTTTAGGCTTTGCCGAGTGTCTTCTAAAACACTCGGTAAACCAGTATAATTATTTTTTACCGGTACTTATCTTTGTAAAATGTCACAATAAATACTAGGCAATGTGTGACGAGTGTCCACGAAGAAACACTTGTCAAACTATCTCTCCCGATGTGGTGTAAACCGGGTGTGCTTTTCCGAGTATATTTGATACCCGGCAAAAAATTGAAAAAATGTGTTCCAGTAGTGAGTGGAAGAGGACATGTATCGAACTAATTAAGCATTATACATTTTTGTGCAGACAAGAGTGATGGCATTCCATAAAATAGACAGGCGAGGGGATGATGAGGTTTGCACTGTGGCTAAATTCATCGAGCCGTTGCAGTGTTTTGTTGTCGGTGATATTCAAGGAGACATCCATGTATATTCATATGTAAAAGCGCATAAGCTGGATCAATTTAGAGATCACGAGGACTGGGTGAATTCCCTGGCAGTTCACCCTAGTGAGCCACTTGTGCTCTCAGCATCTTGCGACAAGCTGATCAAACTTTGGAACTGGGAGGCTGACTGGCAGTGCATACAGACATTCAAAGGACACTCAGACTCTGTGCATCAAGTAAGGTTCAACCCGGAGACTGCAGGGAACAGTTTTGCTAGTTCTTCAAGGGACTTCACCGTAAAGGTTCATTAAATAGTTTTCATTACTAATTTACTATTTCCCAGACAATTTTACCCTGATGCTTGACATCGACAGATCTGGAGAAAATTACAAAAAATCACCACATTAGGAGATAGGTTTTCAAAAAACCACCACTCTACGTTAGGGTTTCAAAAAACCA
This sequence comes from Avena longiglumis, assembly GCA_030063025.1. NCBI lineage: Eukaryota > Viridiplantae > Streptophyta > Magnoliopsida > Poales > Poaceae > Avena > Avena longiglumis. The sequence goes on along the minus strand of CP125979.1, from coordinate 243,945,374 downwards.
CCACTTCAGAACTAATAAGTAACAAAAAGCACTGATTCAGTTTTAACCCTCGGTTGACAGCAAAACTGACCGGTGGGGCCTGCTTGTCAGGCTGACGTGTCAAGCGGCAACGGTGTAGGACAAACGGCGTGAACAGGCAGCCGTCTGGGATGTAGGGCCCACTTGTCATCACCTTCATTTAGACTATCCTTCTTCTAGACATTCAGTCAAGCACCTTGTGTGCACCGGAGTGTCACTGCCATTGCCAATTCCAAGGTCGTGCTCTCCGCTTCCCGCCGCACGCAAGTGCAAGGAGCCTAACTGTGTGTTCTAGCTGTAGTCGTCCCGCGTTTCCAGGATGGCATCGATCCATCTCGCCGGCGACGAGCGGCATCCGCGTCATACATGGCCGGCGAGCAGCGGCGGGCGCGCTGGAGCAACGGGGTCACGCGCCCTGTAGCATGGGTGGTCGCGGAAGGTGCTCTCACGCAGGGGTCGGAGCAGGGGAGGGGAGTGGCGGTGTAGTGCGCCGGCAGCCGGAGAGGAGCAGATGGACGACGACGCTCGCCGGGAAGAAGCCTCGTGCAGGAGGTAAGCTCGGGCGGGAGCGGGAGCGGAGCATGCTCGCCAGCAGGACCGAGGGTGGCTCACCGGCGGGGATCGGTGCTGCTCGCCGGCGAGATTAGCGGTGGCGCTAGTCTGGGACGACGACGGAGTATCCTGTTCATGAAATTTTTCTTACTGGGAACCGCTTCATGGGATTGGTCCATGGTGGATTTTAGGAAAAAAATAGAAAAAGAAATATAATAGAAAAAGAATTTATTTGAAAAAGAAAGAAAAATAATTAATGTGTACGACTCCGCATGCCACGTCAGCCTGACAAGCAGGTCCTACCAGTCAGTTTTGCTGTCAACCAAGAGTCAAAACTGAATCAGTGTTTTTTGTTACGTGTTAACGCTGAAGTGGTGGTTTTTTGAAACCCTAACGTAGAGTGGTGGTTTTTTGAAACCCTTACCTGTAATATGGTGGTTTTTTGTAATTTTCTCACAGATCTGGGACTCCAGAAATGGGGCTGCAATGTTGCTGTGGTTGAAGGTCTCCCGGGTCGTCCGATTCTGCTTATAGTTTCACCTGACCACACTGTTTCTTTCTGCGACTCAACTACTCACATGTAAATACTTATCTTCCCCTACGCTAAGGGCCTGTTTGTTTGGGCTGTGGTGGTAAGGTGGTGTCTTGTTGTCAGGAAAGTCAGGCAGAAAAGCTACTTCTCGAGTTTGACTTTGGCAACTTGGTACCGTCTGGTGTGTCTGTAATATCCCTGAAATTAATATAACACGTAAATTTCACTATTGAAGTGCATGAACGCATATGTTATTATTACATACCATATGTCACATATTGGTTTGTCCAAAATACATATCCAACCATTAAACAAATAAAGATAGTCGTAATGAACATAGATACATCCACCGATCATCTTCTTCTAGCATTATATAATGCAAGAGCGATGCGATCACGTGTTGAGTTCATGTCTACCGTGTAGTCCACTAGGAGCGATCACCGACTGATGTTGTTGATTGCCTTTGGACCTTAGGAAGATAGTTCTCATCTGCATCACACCGATCAAACTGCTTGTCGCGTAAGTTGGAGTCTCTAATAAAATTGTGAAGCGCTATGCAAGCAAGAATAATTCTTTTTTGAGTAACCAGACCGTAAGAAGGAATATACTTCAATATGCGCCATTTGTTTTTCAATATACCGAAGACACGCTCAATAGCATTCCGGAGCGATGAGTGTAGATAGTTAAAAATCTCTTCCCTATTTGTTGGTCTCCCTTCTCGACGAAAATCCGGTATGTGGTATGTATTCTGCTTGTAAGGAGCTAAGAACCCTTTTCTATTTGGATAACCAGAATCAACAAGGTAATATGTATCTGCACATGAACGAAAAAAATCAAACATCAACGACAATGCATTTGTAAATATATGTGTACCATGTTGACAAAGATATAGAATATTACCACCAGGAGGGGTCGGAAACTCTATTGGATACTTCTCAATGGAGCGTTGTAGAATGCGTGTATCATGCGCTGAACCAGGCCATCCAGCAACAACAAAGGTGAATCTCAAATCGAAGTCACATATCGCTAGAATATTCTGTGATGTGTAACCATGCCTTCCTGTATGGTTAACCACCTCTTCTGCAGGCACTTCAACTGGAATGTGTGAGCCATCTATGGCGCCAATGGCATCTTTGAAATGAGGCCAAAAGCGTGCATCTTGAAGTCTTGGATGCACATCCTTGAACTCTCGATCTACTGGCTTTATGTTATCCTTACCCAACTTGTACAAGCAATCCAAAACCATGTGAAACTTCCTATGAATTGTTTCAGTTGAACGACAAAAATGGTTCTCAACTTGGCTAAATGACTGTGGTCCTCCAACCATCCATAGAAACATAGCTAGGCATTCAACGGATGTCATGTCTCTAGTTGACTTTAACCCATAGCTAGAAACTAGAAGGTCGTGCAATGCATGAAACACATCAGGGTACATTCTAAACAGGGGCAAGGCAAAGCAAACTACCGGTCACCATAGAAACGTGAAGTCTCACCTCCGGACAGGTGCGAGATCGACCAGGAGGCGGCGAGAAGATGGGCGGCGGCGGAGATCAGGCAGCGGCGGAGATCAAGCAGCGGCGGCGTGGAGAACGGGCCGAGCGGAGGAGGGCCGGCTGCGGAGAGGAGATCCGGCGGTGGGGTGGAGGCAGTGGCAAGGGAGGCAGGCCGCCGGGAGGATGGCGGCGAGCGCGAGCCCGTATCTGTTCGGGGACTCCGCTCGGGAGGGGAACGATGTTGTCTTTTTTTTTCCTAAGACTGGGATATGTTGGTTTGATTAGGGGGTGGCATTCTAGTGTAAATTCACCTGAAAGATATGTCCAAATATAAAAACGGTTCGTTGGATAAAGGAAAAGCTGCGGGAAGCTGCAAAAATCACCCCCAGACGTGCTTTGTCTGGGACGTCTATTTTTTAAAAGTACTTCCGCAAAAGCCAGATGTACAGCTGCCCGTTTGTTTCGTTTTTTCCACTTTTTCTAATGGAGAAGTGGTCAAAAGCCCAAACAAACACCTCATAAGACAGCATCTTTCACTCCACCCGCAAAAAAAAACTTCTTTCACTACGAAAAACATTGCAACTGCATTTCCAAGGAGCCATTGCTTCTTAGTGACCCCATCAGTCAACGGTAAAAATAATGGCAACGATCGATGAATTGGACTTTGCTTTAAAATTTTGCAGGTATGATAACAGGGTTAACTTTAACCTGGGAACGGGCCGGACATTTGCATACATTAACATGATTAAAAGGTAAACGAATCTCCCACTGATCTTGTTATTTTACCCCTCATCAGTTTTATTTTCTAGATTTTTTTGTTCAAACCGCTATCTTTCACGTGTGTTCGAACCAAGTATTGCTGAAGGAAATTTTCTCTGTTATAGCAACATTGGATGCATCTTGTTTTGTCCAAAGTGTGGCATCCCGCAAAAACCACTACTAGAAAATCGCGTTGAATTTGTGCATTGCATCGTCATCATCATGCATTGTTCGCATCAAAACTATTTTCGCAAAACCCGATTTGTTTTCCAAACGCCTATCTTAATTCAAATGCAAAGCCGGTTCTCCGGAATAATTATTTTGGCCGCTATCGGTTTGCACACGGCCCGTTTAAAACAAATAAAAGTTATATTATTTTTAGTGGGGGCAGTCGGACGGGCCAACCCGACCCGAACGACCACCCCCGTACAAAACAGAACGGTCCAACCTAAATCCTAAGGCTACCAGGAAACCTACCCACACCCCCTGGCCACCTCATCCCCTCCAATCAACGCTCGCCACGTGACACCCCAAACCCCACCAATCCCACTGCCACATCACCCCTCTTCCTCTCTCCTCTCAACCCAGCCCCACACCACCACAGGACCCACACGACGACACGCCTTTCCCACCCACGCGCCAGCCCACACCCCACTTCCCTTGGACCCGGTCCACCTTTTCCCCAGAAACCCCACCTCAGATCCAGATCCTCTCTCCTGGTCCCTTTGCCGCCCTCTCCTTTCTCTCTCTCTTCCTCTCCCACTGGTCCCACTGACGACCCCACGTGGCCCCTGTCCCCTCCTCCCACCTCCTCGCCTCCAGCCTCCCCACGCTGACCCTCTCCTTCCCCGCTTCTCTCTCCCTCGGTCCCCTTGGCCGAGCTCACTCTGCCGCTCCTTCACCTCGCCCACACGCCCGCTCAGGCGCGCCGCCTTCCCCAACCTCCCTCCTTGAGCTCGTCACCGCCAACCACCGCCACTGGCTCCGTCTCACGGAGCCTCCCGGACGTCCCGAGCCTCCCCGGCCCGAAGCTCGCCCAGCGCCATGACCCCCTCGCCAGCCGGCCTCCTCAGCAAACCGCTCCTCCTCCCCGCCCGCGGGCGCCGCCTTCCGCCTCCTCCTCACTGGGCCGCCGCTCGCCCCGAGCCTCTACGCCTTGCCGGCTTCCTCGCCTCCGGCCGCATCCGCCGCTGCCTCCTTCCGCCGTGATCGGACCCACTCGCGTGTCTGCCTCTCCTGAGCTCCTCTCTGCGAGACCTCCGTGTCGGCGAGTGCCCGCCGGCGAAGTGCCCTCGTCGCCTGCTGCCGAGACCTCCTCGTCGCCGAGCCGCCTTCACCCTCCCAAGCTCCTCGCCGGTCTCTCTCTCGACGGGCCTTGCTCGCCTGCCTTGCGTTGCGCCTTCGCGGAGCTCCGCCGCCCGCCCATGGCGCGCAGCGCCCGCCTCTGGAACCACCGCACCCCTTTCCTCCGCAGGTGTCGCCCGCTGCCACCGCGGTGCCTGCAGGCCCCGCCTCCTCCGACCCCTGGTGTTCAAGACCGGCCTCGTGAAGGACTGTTTGTAAGCCGTGTACTCGTGAGGTGCCAAGCTACTACAAGATCTCCGCGGCGACAGGGTATCGAAAGGATGAGCATGGTGACGCTCGATGGACCACCGACAAGTACTTCGACATGGACCCCAACGAGACACCGCCAAAACCCAAGTCCTCCACCCCCGGACCCGGAGGATCCCCGGAACGACAAGTACTCCCTCGAGTACGCCGAGTGCTTCACCCAGGACGCCGGGACACCGATGCGCCAAGTTCTTCGCCCCGCACGCCAAGACCGACAACATGACCCGAAGACCCCGGATGCGACGAGAACTACCTCCGTTAGCTGAGAACGATCCCAGAGTCCGAACCTCGTACCCGTCGAACCCTGGACCCCGATGCCGAACCCCGAACCCCGGAACCTCAAGATCGTCGAGACCCCTGATGTGTGAACCCTTCCCGCCAACCCTATTTTATAAATGAAATATAACATTGTCGCATATTAAATTGTCATACTCGCATGCATATTATCATGTGGTTTGGGGGCCTTATGCCGATTCACCTAATAATTAAATATGGGGCCCATATGCGGGCAAATCTAGTCTCATATTGGCCTCATTTAAATTTGTGCATCGAACCGTTGTCATATCTTGCCTTGTGAAACAACATTTAAATTGCGGGGGTTCTAAATAACTTGAACCACCTAATTAATTGTCGGGACCCCGGCTCCGCTTAATATTGACCTAATTGCAACGCACCTTTGCCACGTCATCCATCATACATGCATCATGCCGATCTTCTGCCGTTGTATTAAATAGTGCATCCGATGTTTCTTCTAGTGTTTTGCTTCTTCGCGGATAAGGCCGTTGAGTTGATGTGAGCTTCGCCCCGATCTTCGGTTGAACCTTCGGCAATGTTTTCAGGCGAGCATCTCCCCCTTTCTACCTATCTTACTTTCATAGTATTTACTTCCCTCATGTTGATCTATTGCTATCTGTGCTGCATTGCTCTAGTTTCGTACCCGTGATCTCCCTTGCAGCCATATATAGCCTTGGACACATCCTATTACCTATTTGTTTGGTAGATAGTTGGACCCGCGTGTCGTAGTCGCTTGCTCAAGTGTTTTCGCTTGTCGTCAAGTACCACAATTGTTGGAGAAGTGCCGCAAGTTGACGTTGGAGATGATCATGGCTTTAATTATTGTATCACTTTAATTTCTTTTTAACAACTAAAATTGAAATAAGCAGAGGCATCGGTGGGTGATAGATGATATTTGGTTTCCGAACGCCCACTTGTGTCCCGTAAGACCCCGAGTACTTGATACATGTTCCTTGATTTATCGCGCTATCCACATCCGGGAGGTATATGGGACCCCGAGCGAGCTTGATTCATCTTATTTCTTGGGGCCACAAACTAGTTTGAGGTTTTATTTACGATCCTGCATTTATGCCATGCTACTTATGTATTTAAATTGTGCGAGGAGCACACTGCATCAAGTTAGGATCGGACACGCCACGCTATCGACAAGCCCAGAACACTTTCGGGTTCCCGTTTACCGCCGTCCACCCAAACCTTGAGGCCGCCTCGAGTCAGCTAGCTTCGCTATGGGATCTACTTAAGGGTGGCCCCCAAATATTTCTGAATCCTGTGATTGTTCAGTCGTGAAAGCCTCGTTGGGTTTTGATTTGGTTTTTCCGAGGTTGATCGAGCGTGTGTTGCTATTGGTGCACCCCGGCCGGGTAAAACTTTCTGAAAGCCGTGTCCGCGGATATGGACGACTTGGAGCACAGTATCTCGATCATAGACAAGCATAACTAAAGTTTATTGCTATAAATTTGACTTTATAATGACTAGTAATCAGCTTCACTATAATGGAATGGCTAATTAATACTGCCCACAATTGCCTGTTTGAAGTGTCGCTTGCGACCATTATACCTGACTAGTAAGTATGGCAACTACAACGGAAATGGCTGATTAAAAGTACCAACAACTGCTGGGTTATGGGTTTACATCATGCTATCTGTATCTGATTAGTAATTGTTGCAACTATAACGGAATGGTTAACTAAAAGTGCCCACTGCTTACTTTATCAGGATGATTATCTAAACCTGACTAGTAAAGTGCCGCAACTATAACTGAATAAGTAAAACTGCCAACTGTGTGAGTTCCTCGGTTGACTTCCTCGTTTGGTCTCGAGGGGAAAACACCAGGATGGGTTTGTTTGATGGTAGTATCAAGTTATCTCCGAATAGGTCTTTCTTACCCCTCTCTGATTGCCGCCAGTTGTATCGAGTCTCTATAGGTTGTTTAGTGCATGCTGCCGCTGCCGCTTCAGTCCACCATACCTATGTAGGCGAGGACCGCCGAATTCTAGCCTCGCTGTAATCGCCTCAAGATCGACGCTCCTCTTTTTCCTTTGCCCTTTGTCGGCACCCCTTTGTTTAAGCGGTGTTTTGAGATGCGACGTTAGCGGTGGTTACCCTTCCGGCTTGGCCTGGGCAGGGTTATGGACGCCATTGGTTATTCTTCAGGGCTCTTAGCCCTAATTGCATCTTGTCCGTAGTCGGACGCTCTATCGTTTTCAAGGTGATTTGGATCTTTGTTCTGTATATCTGTATTCTTGACTCGTTGAGTCGCCGTTGTATATATATTTGTTCTGTGGGTCCCATCGAGGACTGTTGTGTAATGTTATTACTTCGTTTTCCACCCGCACGAAAGTGCCTGGTGGGCACCTTTGAATCGTTTCTATGCGGGTTTGGCGAGTTTCGCTAAAACTTGCATAGGGCCGATTCTGAGGGTGTTACACAAAGTGTCTATTATCTGTTGTATACTGGAGCTGTTTTCAAACTTCTCACCTGAGAATCATATGTGTGTAGCCTCGCCATCGGATGTGAAAAGGGAATTGTGATCATGGAGATCAATTTCAACCTCCAATGAAGGTGGCAGTCGGTGGGTTGTGTTTTTGACTCGGTACAGTACTCAGTATGAATGTATCATGCTACCCTTGGCCGTCTTCATGGGTCGTTTTCTATCAGTCGCTTTGCACATTTGTGCAGTGCACATTGGATTTTTTATAGGTATATACAATCATCTTTGTAGTAAACTGTACTCCCTCTGCTCTGACATCTAATTCGAGACAAAGGAAGTACTAGTCTTGGTTGATTTTATGCAACATTGGAATGTACCGTAGCATGCAGGCAACCATATGTTGAAACTAACTAGTGTTACCATTTTAATTGTACTACTCCCTCCTGTTCATATTATATTAGTGGTCTTTGTTAGATTATATGTAACATGCATGTAACATTTTCTTGTATCACGTTGGAGTAGTACTCCGGCTGTTCCAAGTATTTAGGATATCTATTGGTTGTTTAAATTAGGAAGAAGATTGATCTCCTTATCTCTCTGTAACAAAACTGATCGATATCTCATCGATATCTCCTCCCGTTTGTAACGCCACAGCGAGGGCTTTTCTTGCTAGATATAAACACGTACTCGGGGTCTCTAACGAGACCACCGCTTCTGCCAAAGCCTACCGATCGATATGGTATCAGAGCCTTCTCTTCCGTGACTGTCGCTGCAAACCGATCTGTAGAAAATCCCACAACCAAGCCATCGCCGCTGCAACCTTCTGCCGCCGCTGCTCCACGATAAAACCCCTAGTGCTGCCGCTGGTTCTCCCTGTCGTAGATCCCCTCCCAGAAACCAAAAGACCACGCCAAATACAACCAAGAACCCCAAGACACAATCCCCCTTGCGGCCATGACGACTTCTGGATCATCGTCGTCCGTGCTTTCCGCCGCACTGGGATCTCCACCCTCCCAAAAACTGACTCGGGCTAACTTCCTCTTCTGGAAGACCCTTGTCCTCCCCCCCTTCGTGGTGCTTAGGTCCTCGACTTGCTCGATGGTACCGACGCCGCGCCGGTGAAGACCTTGGAGGTTGAAGACGCCAACAAGAAGAAGACCATCATCCCCAACCCTGCCTACGGCATGGTTGTCTCGGGATCAAACGGTGCTCGGGTTCCTAGTGAACTCCCTGTCCGCTGAGATGATTCCCCATGTCGTCGGGATTGACACTGCTGCTGAGGTATGGTCTACCCTCACCGGCATGTTTTCATCCCACTCCCGCACAAAGATCAATCATCTGTGGGGGTCATTGAACAACACCAAGAAGCTCGACATGTCCGCGGCCCAGTTCTTCGCCAAGATGAAGAGCTTTGGCTCTGAACTTGCCGCCGCGGGCAAACCCGTGGAAGAACATGAGATGGTGGGATACATCCTCAACGGCCTCGACGCCACCTACAATGACCTCGTTTCCTCCGTCAACGGCAATCCTGGTACTACTCTTGATGATCTTTATAGTCAACTTTGTGCTCACGATCTTCGGCAAGATATGCTAGCAGAATCAGGACAGGGTGCTGGCTTCACCTCCTCCGCCAATCTTGCTGCACGTCCTACACGTGATGTCAACCGCGACTTCCGCCCTCGTGGAGATCGTGGTCGATCACCAGACCGTGGTGGTTACCGTGATGGTGGAGTCCGTCTTCGTGATGATGGCGCCCGCGATGGAGGCCGCCGTGATGGGCGGCGTGATGATGATGGATCTCGCCGTGATGTGCGGCGTGATGATGATGGAGGCCTCCATGATGGGCGGCGTGATGATGGACGCGATGGTGGCCGCCGTCGTGATGATGGAGGCCGACGCCGTGATGATGGAGGGCGCCGCTGTAGCCGTGCTCCCACCCGCTTCGTCGATGTCACTTGTCAAATCTGCAAGATCCACGGTCACCCCGCCAACGAGTGCTGGTGGCGCTATCAAGATCGTCATGACTCCGAGGATGATGGCGAGGAAAAGGGTGCTCATGTGGCATCATATGGTGTCGACACCAAGTGGTACCCTGACTCAGGTGCCACCCACCATGTCACTTGAGAGTTGAACAAACTCACCACTCATGAAAAGTACAACGGACGTGATCATGTCCACACGACCAACAAAAACGGTATGAAAATAAGTCATATTGGTCACTCAACTTTATGCACCCCATGTAATACACTACAACTCAAAAATATCCTGCATGTTCCTAGTGCTTCCAAGAACCTTTTATCTGTTCACAAGCTTACTCTCGACAATAATGTGTTTCTTGAATTTCACCCATACTTGTTTTTGATCAAGGACCAGGCCACAAGGAGAACTCTGTTTAAAGGACCATGTCGTGATGGCCTCTACCCGCAAGTTCCCTCTGCTACGAGTTCTTCCAAGCAAGCCTTCATGTAACACCCTCAGAATCGGACCTATGCAAGTTTTAGCGAAACCCGCCAAACCCGCATAGAAACGATTCAGAGGTGCCCACCAGGCACTTTCGTGCGGGTGGAAAACGAAGTACTAACATTACACAACAGTCCTCGATGGGACCCATGTAGCAGATATATAGCAATGACTCAAAGAGTCAAGAATACGATATAAGATACAAAGATCCAAATCACCAGAACGATACAGTCCGACTACGGACAAGATGCAAATGGGGCTAAGAGCCTGACGAATAACCAATGGCGCCCATAACCTCGCCAAAGCCGGAAGGGTAACCCCGCTAACGACGCCGATCTCAAAACCTTAAACAAAAAGGTGCCGACAAAGGCGAGGAAAAGAGGAGCGTCGATCGAGGCCAAGACACGGCGAGACTAGAATTCGGTCCTCGCCCTACATAGGTATGGTGGATCAAGCGGCAAAGATGCAATCGAGCAACCTATAGAGACTCGATACTATCAAGCGGCTATCAGAGAGGGGTAAGGAAGACCTATTCGGATCCAACCTGATACTATCATCAAACAAACCCATCCTGGCGTTTCCCCCTCGAGACCAAACGAGGAAGTCAACCGAGGAACTCACACAGTTGGCAGTTTTACTTATTCAGTTATAGTTGCGGCACTTTACTAGTCAGGTTTAGATAATCATTCTGATAAAGTAAGCAGTGGGTACTTTTAGTTAACCATTCCGTTATAGTGGCAACACTTACTAGTCAGATACAATTAGCATGAGATAACCCCAAAAACTCAGCAGTTGTTGGTACTTTTATTTAGCCATTCCGTTGTAGTTGCAATACTTACTAGTCAGATACAATGGTCGCAAGCGACACTCCAAACAAGCAATTGTGAGCAGTATTATTTAGCCATTCCATTATAGTGAAGCTGATTACTAGTCATTATAAAGTCAAATTTATAGCAATAAACTTTAGTTATGCTTGTCTATGGTCGAGATACTGTGCTCCAAGTCGTCCATATCCGCGGACACGGCTTTCAGAAAGTTTTACCCGGCCGGGGTGCACCAATAGCAACACACGCTCGATCAACCCGGAAAACCAAAACAAAACCCAACGAGGCTTTCACGATGAACAATCACATGATTCAGAATTATTTGGGGCCACCCCATTAAGCTACCCGCAACGGTTAGTGACTCAAACGGACTCAAGGTTTGGGTATACGGCCGAACGATCGGGAACCCAAAACTGGCTTGTCGACACCGCGAATCGTGTCCCGATCCTAAACAAGACAAAGTGCTATCCGCACAAAATTTAAATAAAGCAAAGAAGCATGGCATAAGTACAGATCGTAAATAAAACCTCAAACTAGTTTGTGGCCCCAAGAAATAAGACCGAATCAAGCTCGCTCGGGGTCCCATATACCTCCGGATGTGGATAGCGCGATAAATCAAGGAACAGTATCAAGTACTCGGGGTCCCACGGACACAAGTGCTCGAAACCAAATATTATCTATCACCCACCGATGCCTCGCTTATTTCAATTTTAGTTGTTAAACAGAATTAAAGTGCGCGAGTAAAACTAGGATCATCTCCAACAACAACATGCGGCAATACATCAACAATCGTAATCGAACGACACGCAACAAGACTTGAGCAAGCGACTACGACGCTAAGTCCAACTATCTACCAAACAATGTAATAGGATGTGTCCAAGGCAATATAGGGCTGCACGGTATATCACAGGTACGGAAACTAAAGCATCGCAACACAGATAGCAATAGATCAACAGGAGGGAATAAATACTATAAAAGTAAGATAGGTAGAAAGGGGGGAGATGCTCGCCTGAAAACATTGTCGAAGGTTCAACCGAAGATCGGGGCGAAGCTCACATCAACTCAACGGCCTTATCCGCGAAGAAGCAAATCACTAGAAGGAACACCGGATGCACTATTTAAGACAACAGCAGAAGATCGGCATGATGCATGTATGATGTATGGCATGGCAAAGGTGCATTGCAATTAGGTCATATTAAGCGGAACCGGGGTCCCGACATTATTTAGGTGGTTCATGGTGTTTGGCTAACCCGCAATTTAAATTTTGTATTACATGGCAAAAGATAATACGGGTTCGCTACACAAGTTTAAATGAGGCCAATATAAGACTAGATTTGCCCGCATATGGGCCCCATATTTAATTATGCAGTGAATCGGCATAAGGCCCCCAAACCGCAGACAAAGGTGCATGCATGAACAATTAATATGCAACAATTTATATAGTTGGCAAATTATAAAATAGGGTTCTCGGGTAAGGGTCACACATTGAGGGGTCTCGACGGTCTTGGGGTTCCGGGGTTCGGGGTTGGTCTCGGGGTTCAGGGTTCGACGGGTTCGTTCTCGGTAACGGGGTAGATCTTGGCGCATTCGCGGTGGTCGGCCCTGTTGTCGGTCTTGGCGTTCGGGATGAAGCACTTGTCGCCTCCGGGGAGCAGGACTTGGTTCGGCGTCGGGGGCGCGTCGGATTCTTCCGGGTCGGTGCCGGTCTTGTCGTCGCGTGGGACTTGTCGGGTCCTCGAGTCGGGACGGTCTTGGCGTTCTTAAGGTTCGGGCCTTAGCGTCCGAGAGGAAGATCTTAGAGTCCCGGATGGAGATCTTGTCGGTGGTCTCAGCGTCCGTGAGGTGGATCTTGGCTTGCTGGTGAGGCGGCACTTGGCGTCGGTCAAACTGGGTGGAGGCGTGGTACGCAAACACGGAGATGATTGTCGACACGTGGCCTTACTGTTGATAGGACCAACAAAGCAGAGCAACACGCAGCTACACAACAGGTACCCATAGATCATACAGGAGCCCGAGATACTGCCACCGGAGCATCGATGTAAACGAGGCCAAACAGGACAAGAACGGCTGCAAGGAGGCTAACATGGAGGTCTTGTCGCTGCCGACGAGGCGGACACCAAGTCGGTTACCGGCACGCCAGCAGCCGAGGCGAGCTTGAGACGGAGGCGGAGGAGCACCGGGCGAGGAAGGGGCGAGGCAGGACGAGCGGCGGCCTGACAAGAACGACGAGGGCGCTCGGCGAGGCTCCGCCGGGCGAGCCTTGAGGCACCGGAGGAGCTTGGGAGCTGGGGCTGGCGAGGCGGTTGCGCGGGCGAGGCTGGGACGAGCGGGCGCCGAGACGGATTCGGCGCGGGCGAGCTGGGACGAAGCGGCGGAGCCGGGGCCGGGCCGGGCGCCGGGAGGCGGGGCGGCGCGGGCAAGCGGCGGAGCGAGCCGACGGCCATGAGGACGGAGAGGACGCGCGGTGGCGGGGACACGGGTTGGGGCAGGAGGAGGGCGGAGGTCGTCAGCGGGCGTGAGCGGCTTGGCAGCGGCGGCGCCTGGAAGGAGCGGCAGTGGTCGGCACGACCGGCGGGGAGAGCGGCGGCCTCGGGGAGGTTGCTCGGCCGGGGCGGAGGCGGATGGACGGGAGCGACGGAGGCGAGGTAGCTCGGAGGGTGGCCGGCGGGCGCGCGGAGGAGGCCGGACAGGAAGAGAGAGAGGTCGCCGGGCTGCCAGGGGAGGTTCTGCGGAGGAGGAAGAAAGGGAGGAGGAAGGAAAAAACGTGGGCGCAGGGCTGGGCAGGCGTGGGTCCCAAGGGCTGGGTGGCACCAGCGCCTGTGATGGGGGTGCGTGCGCTGAGTGTGTGTGTCCAGGGGGGTTTGGCGTGGAGTGTGTGGTGAGTGTGGGCCTGGGAGAGAGAGGGGCTGTGGTGAGAGAGAGGGGGTTGTGTGGCCAGGTGAGGTGGCAGTTTAGGATTGGGTAGAGGGGGAGAGAGGGTGAGGTGTCAGGAGGGGGTTGGTTGGGATGAGGTGGAGGGGGTGTGGGTAGGTTAGACTGGGTAGCTTTAGGATTTAGGTGTACTGGTTGGTTGGACCGATTAAATCTGGGGTGGTCGTTCGGGTCATTCGGCCCGTTCGACTGCCCCACTAAAATAATTAAATATTTTATTTCTTTTAAATGCACCTTTTGCAAACCGATAGCAGCCAAAACAATTAATCCGGAGAACCGGGCCTTGCGTTTGAATTAAGATGGGGCGTTTGGAAAACAAATCGGCTTTGCGAAAATAGTTTTATGCAAACAATGCATGATGATGACGATGCAATGCACAAATTCAACGCGATTTTCTAGTAGTGGTTTTGCGGGATGCCACAATTCGACACCACTAACAATGGATCTCGCCCTCGAGATCCGCCTCATGGTACCGGAAGGAAGGCCGACGGTCTGATCCTTCGCGCTTCGTGTAGATCCTCGCGACACCACTAACAAGGGTTCATCCTTCATCTTGAAATCGGCGGCACCACCAACAAGATTCGTTGTTCCTGATCGACGAGAGAACACTCCGGAGAACAAAGGACGAAGGTAGAGGTATCAAACGATAAGGCCACCTCTAACTTCCATTAGAAGAGGAAAAGTTACATTGATCCACCAGCTCGATGTACAGAGCGAACAGTAAGAGTCGGGTAGGGTGATCACCCATCCTGCACCACACTATCAACTCTATACATGAGTAGGAGAATCGTGCAACTCAACTCGAGATTTAGATCAAGATCTTCATAGGCGTATCCTAACAAAGGGATGATGCCAGCAGAAATCGTATGAAAGACACAATGATTAGGTTCCGCGATGGTTCCATTGGCATGAACAACACATGCTCAAGGTATACTCCAACTTCACCAATGCTCGTCCTTCTCATATGTTTTTCAACGACACTGATATCCGGCAAGGAACACATATAGATAAAGAGCTCAAGAACAAGAGATTGGATGAAGGGTACAACAGACAAGTTGCAGATTGATGATCGTAGCACCTCCGTTACAAAAGGGAGAAAGCGCAACCCTGAATGTACGACGGAAACCCAACCACGAGAAATCCTGGACTCGAAGAGAGAGAAGAGAGCGGATTCAAAACACGTAGAGGTAAGAGGAGAACAGCAGAGGGGTAAGGAGTAAAATCAGACCTAACCAGAACTATCCAACCGATTTTTCTAAAATAGTTTTGACACTCTACTTCGACCGTTAGCTAGGTTATCCTACAGACTGGACTTGTGGGATATCGTAACTGCTGAGCTCTGATACCACTCTGTAACACCCTCAGAATCGGACCTATGCAAGTTTTAGCGAAACCCGCCAAACCCGCATAGAAACGATTCAAAGGTGCCCACCAGGCACTTTCGTGCGGGTGGAAAACGAAGTAATAACATTACACAACAGTCCTCGATGGGACCCATAGAATGAGATATACAATGACTCAAAGAGTCAAGAATACGATATACGATACAAAGATCCAAATCACCAGAACGATACGTCATCCGACTACGGACAAGATGCAAATGGGGCTAAGAGCCCGACGAATAACCAATGGCGTCCATAACCCCGCCTAGGCCAAGCAAGGGTAACCCTGCTAACGACGCCGATCTCAAAACCCGCTTAAACAAAAGGTGCCGACAAAGGCGAGAGGAAAAGAGGAGCGTCGATCGAGGCCAAGACACGCGAGACTAGAATTCGGCGGTCCTCGCCTACATAGGTATGGTGGATCGAAGCGGCAAAGATGCAATCGAGCAACCTATAGAGACTCGATACTACGGCGGCTATCGAGAGGGGTAAGGAAGACCTATTCGGATCCAACCGATACTATCATCAAACAAACCCATCCTCGCTTTCCCTCGAGACCAAACGAGGAAGTCAACCGAGGAACTCACACAGTTGGCGCTTTACTTATTCGATTATAGTTGCGGCACTTTACTAGTCGGTTTAGATAATCATTCGATAAAGTAAGCGGTGGGTACTTTTAGTTAACCATTCCGTTATAGTGGCAACACTTACTAGTCGATACAATTAGCATGAGATAACCCCAAAACCCAAAGCTTGTTGGTACTTTTATTTAGCCATTTGTAGTTGCAATACTTACTAGTCGATACAATGGTTGCGTTTACACTCCAATCAAGCAATTGTGGCCAGTATTATTAGCCATTCCATTATAGTGAAGCTGATTACTAGTCATTATAAAGTCAAATTTATAGCAATAAACTTTAGTTATGCTTGTCTATGATCGATATACTGTGCTCCAAGTCGTCCATATCCGCGGACACGGCTTTCAGAAATTTTTACCCGGCCGGGGTGCACCAATAGCAACACACGCTCGATCAACCTCGGAAAAACCAAAACAAAACCCAACGAGGCTTTCACGACTGAACAATCACAGGATTCAGAATTATTTCAGGGGGCCACCCCATTAAGCTACCATAGCGGTTAGCTGACTCAAACGGACTCAAGGTTTGGGTACGGTGTGAACGATCGGGAACCCAAAACTGGGCTTGTCGACACCGCTGAATCGTGTCCCGATCCTAAACAGACAGGTGCTATCATCGCACAATTTAAATAAAGCGAAGAAACATGGCATAAGTACAGGATCATAAATAAAACCTCAAACTAGTTTGTGGCCCCAAGAAATAAGATGAATCAAGCTCGCTCGGGGGTCCCATATACCTCCCGGATGTGGATAGCGCGATAAATCAAGAACAGTATCAAGTACTCGGGGTCCTCAGGACACAAGTGGGCGTTCGACCAAATATTATCTATCACCCACCGATGCCTCTACTTATTTCAATTTTAGTTGTTAAACAGGAATTAAAGTGCGCGATAAGTAAAACTAGGATCATCTCCAACAACAACATGCGGCAATACATCAACAACTGTGGCACTGAACGACACGCAACAGCACTTGAGCAAGCGATCACGACGCGCAAGTCCAACTATCTACCAAACAACAGGTAATAGGATGTGTCCAAGGCAATATAGGGCTGCACGGTATATCACGAAACTAAAGCATCGCAACACGTATAGCAATAGATCAACGGAGGGAATAAATACTATAAAAGTAAGATAGGTAGAAAGGGAGATGCTCTGAAAACATTGTCGAAGGTTCAACCAAGATCGGTGACTCACATCAACTCAACGGCCTTATCATGAAGAAGCAAATCACTAGAAGGAACACCGGATGCACTATTTAAGACAACAGCAGAAGATCGGCATGATGCATGTATGATGTATGGCATGGCAAAGGTGCATTGCAATTAGGTCATATTAAGCGGAACCGGGGTCCCGACATTATTTAGGTGGTTCATGGTGTTTGGCTAACCCGCAATTTAAATGTTGTATTACATGGCAAAAGATAATACGGGTTCGCTACACAAGTTTAAATGAGGCCAATATAAGACTAGATTTGCCCGCATATGGGCCCCATATTTAATTATGCAGTGAATCGGCATAAGGCCCCCAAACCGCAGACAAAGGTGCATGCATGAACAATTAATATGCAACAATTTATATAGTTGGCAAATTATAAAATAGGGTTCTCGGCAAGGGTCACATTGAGGGGTCTCGACGGTCTTGGGGTTCCGGGTTCGGGTTGGTCTCGGGTTCGTGGTTCGACGGGTTCGTTCTCAGAACGGGTAGATCTTGGCGCATTCATGTGGTCGGCCTGTTGTCGGTCTTGGCGTTCGATGAAGCACTTGTCGCCTCGGGAGCAGGACTTGGTTCGGCGTCGGGGGCGCGTCGGATTCTTCCGGGTCGGTGCCGGTCTTGTCGTCGCGTGGGACTTGTCGGGTCCTCGAGTCGGGACGGTCTTGGCGTTCTTAAGGTTCGGGCCTTAGCGTCCGAGAGGAAGATCTTAGAGTCCCGGATGGAGATCTTGTCGGTGGTCTCGGCGTCCGTGAGGTGGATCTTGGCTTGCTGGTGAGGCGGCACTTGGCGTCGGTCAAACTGGGTGGAGGCGTGGTACGCAAACACGGAGATGATTGTCGACACGTGGCCTTACTGTTGATAGGACCAACAAAGCAGAGCAACACGCAGCTACACAACAGGTACCCATAGATCATACAGGAGCCCGAGATACTGCCACCGGAGCATCGATGTAAACGAGGCCAAACAGGACAAGAACGGCTGCAAGGAGGCTAACATGGAGGTCTTGTCGCTGCCGACGAGGCGGACACCAAGTCGGTTACCGGCACGCCAGCAGCCGAGGCGAGCTTGAGACGGAGGCGGAGGAGCACCGGCGAGGCAGAAGGGGCGAGGCAGGGACGAGCGGGCGGCCGGACCGGAGAACGACGAGGGCGGCCCGGCGAGGCTCCGCTCGGGGCGAGCTCGGAGGCGGCACCGGAGGGAGCTTGGGAGCTGGGGCCGGGCGAGGCGGCCGCGGCGTGGCGAGCGCGGGACGAGCGGCCGCCGAGACGGATCGGGCGCGGCGAAGCGCGGGACGAGCGGGCGGAAGCCGGGCTGCGGGCGGGGCCCGGAGGGCGAAGCGGCGGCAGCGGCGGAGCGAGCCGGGCGGGCGGAGGACGGAGGACGCGCGGCGGTGGCGGGGACGCGGGTTGGGGCAGAGGGAGGAGGGGCGGAGGTCGTCGCGACGCGGGGCGGTGAGCGGCTTGTCCTGCGGCGGCGGCGCCTGGGAAGGGAGCGGCAGGCGGTGGGCGGCGCGGCACCGGCGGGGAGAGCGGCGGCCTCGGGGAGGTTGCTCGGCCGGGGCGGAGGCGAGGTAGCTCGGAGGGTGGCCGGCGGGCGCGCGGAGGAGGCCGGACGGGGAGAGAGAGAGGTCGCCGGGCTGCCAGGGGAGGTTCTGCGGAGGAGGAAGAAAGGGAGGAGGGAGGAAAAAACGTGGGCGCGGGGCTGGGCAGGCGTGCGTGGGTCCGGGCGCTGTCGGGTGGGACCCGCGCACGCGGTGGGGGGTGCGTGCGTGTGCGCTGAGTGTGTGTGTCCAGGGGGGTTTGGCGTGGAGTGTGTGGTGAGTGTGGGCCTGGGAGAGAGAGGGGCTGTGGTGAGAGAGAGGGGGTTGTGTGGCCAGGTGAGGTGGCAGTTTAGGATTGGGTAGAGGGGGAGAGAGGGTGAGGTGTCAGGAGGGGGTTGGTTGGGATGAGGTGGAGGGTGTGTGGGTAGGTTAGACTGGGTAGCTTTAGGATTTAGGTGTACCGGTTGGTTGGACCGATTAAATCTTGGGTGGTCGTTCGGGTCATTCGGCCCGTTCGACTGCCCCACTAAAATAATTAAATCTTTTATTTATTTTAAATGCACCTTTTGCAAACCGATAGCAGCCAAAACAATTAATCCGGAGAACCGGGCCTTGCGTTTGAATTAAGATGGGGCGTTTGGAAAACAAATCGGCTTTGCGAAAATAGTTTTATGCAAACAATGCATGATGATGACGATGCAATGCACAAATTCAACGCGATTTTCTAGTAGTGGTTTTGCGGGATGCCACACTTCATCACAATAAAGCCATCGTCTTCTACGTGGCATCGCCGCTTAGGACATCCTTCTTCTTTTGTGGTTCAACAAGTACTTAGAAAAAACAATATTTCTTTCACCCCAGAAATAAACCCATACATATGTGATTCATGCCAACTAGCTAAGAGCCATCAGTTGCCATACCCTGTCTCTACTAGTGTATCCATTGTTCCTTTAGATCAAGTTTTCTCTGGTGTATGAGGCCCAGCTCCTATTTCTGCTAGCTAACATTCATATTATGTGAGTTTTATTGATGATTTCAGTAAATTTACATGGATCTACTTGCTCAAGAAACGCTCTGATGTTTATCAAGTCTTTCTCAATTTTCAGGAACTTGTTGAAAGAAAATTTGCTAGGAAAATAATCACCATGCAAACCGATTGGGGAGGTGAATATGAAAAACTCAATAGTTTATTCCAAAAGATTGGCATTACTCACCATGTATCATGTCCTCATGCTCACCAACAAAACGGCTCCGCTGAAAGAAAACATCGCCAAATTGTTGAAGTTGGTCTTGCCTTACTTGCTAATTCCTCTATGCCTCTTAAATTTTGGGATGATGCCTTTCTTACTTCCACTTTTCTCATTAATCTTCTTCCTAGCAAAGTTATAGATCATGACACCCCTGTAGAACGCCTCTTCACACAAAACCCAACTATGAGTCTCTTAGAGTCTTTGGTTGTGCATGTTGACCAAATCTCCGTCCCTATAATAAAAGAAAGCTTTCTTTTCGTTCTACACGGTGTGTTTTCTTGGGCTAGAGTCCCCGTCACAAAGGTGTCAAGTGTCTAGAGATTTCTACTGGTCGTGTTTATATCTCTAGGGTTGTTGTCTTTGATGAAAATGTTTTCCCTTTTGCTGAGCTGCATCCTAATGTTGGCTCACGCCTTCGTCATGATATACTTCTTTTACCTCAAGAGACACAAAATAATGGGGTTGCAATTGTTGATGATTATATGTCTGTGCCCGTTGTGCCTGTTGTTACTAATGAGCATCAAGAGATTGCAGATCATAATGTTCTTGAAGGGACTGCTGATGACCAAGACGAAACTGCAAGAAATTCCACTCAAATTTCTGAAGAAACAATGGAGAAATCAGCCTCACAAAATTCCAATGCAAGCAGCAGTTCCGAAAAAGATTGTGCTGAAGCTTCCTTGGATCGCGCGGATGTCCATCCCGAGGAAGATCCTTCCGTACGACAGTCAGACTCCCCGGTCTGTGCGCACCCGCCTGGTTCCTGGGGGCCCACGTTCCCACCTCGAGGCACCCGCGCCGCGCCATCAAGGTCACGGTCGCCCTCGCCCCTGCGTCAACCGCGTCACGACACGTTGCCTCGGTCCCGGTCCCCACTTCCGCATGCACGGACCCGCATGCGGTCGCTGTCCCCTGGGTGGACTGCGAGGCGTCCTCGCTCCTGACGCGGCGCCCGGTCTCCGCTTCGACATCAACAACCCCCCTCCGCGTCGCCCTCCAGGGATTCCACGCCACGCTCCCGGTCCCTGTCGCGGAGCCCCCGACTGCGGTCCCCCGCTGAGCCTGCTGACGCCAGGGCTGCACATCTTCCTGCCTCGCCACCTGACGCCGAAAACAGGGCAGCTGGAGAAGCTGACGCCCGGGAAGAAAACGAGGCACATTTTCCCGCCTCACCTGACGCCAGGGAAGAAAACGAGGCTGCTGGTGGATCTTCTGTGCCGGGCTCTACTACAACTTTTCCTGTACCACTAAATCCTCCACCGCTAGAACCTCGTACGCGACTTCAGAAAGGTATACGTACCCCAAAGCAGTATACTGATGGAACTGTTCGCTATGGTCTGTTTACGTCCACAGGTGAACCTCAAACACTTTCTGAAGCTCTTGGGGATGATCGTTGGCGCAAGGCGATGGAAGAATAATACAATGCACTGATGGAAAATAAAACATGGCACCTTGTTCCTCCGCATTTTACAAAGAATTTCATTGACTGTAAGTGGGTATATCGTGTTAAGAAACATGCAGATGGTACAATTGACAGGTACAAGGCACGCTTGGTAGCAAAAGGATTCAAGCAAAGGTATGGTATAGATTATGAAGATATCTTCAGTCAGGTTGTCAAGGCAGCAACTATCAGACTTGTTCTGGCAGTGGATGTCTCCAGAGGCTGGAGTCTGCGGTAGTTAGATGTCAAGAACGCGTTTTTGCATGGCGTTCTGGAAGAGAAAGTGTATATGAAACAACCTTCAGGTTTTGAGTCTTCCGCTACTCCAAACTATATTTGCAAACTTGATAAAGCTCTTTATGGTCTTAAGCAAGCCCCCAGAGCTTGGTACTCCATACTTAGTGCTAAGTTGCAACAGCTTGGTTTTATTCCCTCAAAAGCAGATACTTCACTCTTTCTCTTTAACAAAGCAAATGTTATGATATTTGTTCTAATCTATGTTGATGATATCATAGTCACCAGTTCATCTGATCAAGCTATTTCTGCTCTCCTTCATGATCTCAACACTGATTTTGCACTCAAGGACTTAGGAGATCTCCACTTCTTCTTAGGGATTGAGGTAAAGAAAACTCAGAATGGTTTGCTACTCACTCAAGAGAAATATGCTGCTGATTTGCTAGCTAAAGTTGGTATGACAAAGTGCACAATTTCTCCTACACCCTTATCATCTACTGAAAATTTATTCTTGAATGAAGGAACAGTTCTTGGTCCTGATGATAGTACACAATATAGAAGTATTGTAGGTGCCTTACAATACTTAACACTTACAAGACCTGATATCTCCTTCTCAGTAAATAAAGTATATCAATATCTGCATGCTCCAACAACTTCCCATTGGACAGCTGTAAAGAGGATCTTAAGATATGTTCAGGGTACTATACATGTTGGATTAACTTTTCAGTAGTCTTCGTCTAGTTTGCTTAGTGCTTTCTCAGATGCAGATTGGGCAGGTTGCCTAGATGATAGAAGATCTACATGTGGGTTTGCTGTTTTTCTTGGACCAAACTTGGTTTCATGGAGTGCAAGAAAACAGCAAACGGTTTCAAGATCTAGCACTGAAGCTGAGTATAAAGCTTTAGCCAATGCTACTGCCGAACTGATATGGGTTGAAGCTTTACTTGGTGAACTTGGTGTTAAACTGAAGGTAAAGCCATGTCTATGGTGTGATAATTTAGGAGCTACATATCTACAAATCATGTTTTCCATGCCAGGACAAAATACATTGAGATAGATTATCACTTTGTTCGAGAAAGAGTTGCAAGCAAAATGCTTGATATCAGATTTATATCAAGCAAAGATCAAGTTGCAGATGGTTTTACAAAAGCTTTGGCAGTAAAAGATCTGAATGAGTTCAAACGTAATCTCAACCTTTCTGAAGGTTGTGATTAAGGGAGGCTGTTAGATTTTATGTAACATGGCATGTAACATTTTCTTGTATCACGTTGGAGTAGTACTCCGGCTATTCCAAGTATTTAGGATATTTATTGGTTGTTTAAATTAGGAAGGAGATTGATCTCCTTATCTCTCTGTAACAAAACTGATTGATATCTCATCGATATCTCCTCCCGTTTGTAACGTCACAGCGAGGGCTTTTCTCGCTAGATATAAACACGTACTCGGGGTCTCTAACGAGACCACCGCTTCTGTCAAAGCCTACAGATCGATAGTCTTAAATTTGTCTAGATACGGATGCATCTAATCTAAACTAGAATATGACTCAGAATCTGGAATATCTATCTCCCTATGGAAATCAATCGGTATCAAGCACAAAGTTGAGGATCTGGTGAAAGCTATGGCAAATCCATTTGCAAACCAGATTCTACTCTCTGAATGTTGTCTTTCTGGTGTGCTTGTGCACCACTGATAATATCCGTGAAATTACAAGCTAGCACAAGAAAGGTTGTATATCCGTGAAATAGAAGTTACCACTGATCTGTGGCCGCAGTGCCCAGTTGTTGGTCCATTATCAAAAGTTCAGTTTGTTTTTCCACCTGGTTCGTTTACATACCAAAATTTCAGAGATGAGCACTGGATCTAAGAAAGTAAGATAAACCTAGAATGATCAAAAGTTGTGTTATAACCTTCAGAAACTATACTATATTTGCATTGAGCAGTCCCTCAGTAATCGAACTTGCACGAACTCAGGAGGAGAAAGCAAATGCAGGTTTCTGTCGACATTGCACAGCATACCATTGTAAATCTCGTTCCTGTGCAAGAACAATGGAAACTACATAATCCACAGAGAAATCAACAGCCCAGTAGCAAAACTGCTGATGAAAACATGAATTTGGATGTTCCATTCATAAGACAAGAGGAAGCAAGGAGCTTCCTCGTTGTTCACGGTCGCATAGCAGCGAAGGGGAACTACGACCCAACTAAACTACATCACACTCTGAATCGAAACACTGAGTGCACAAGCACAAGCACACAGAGCCTAGTTCAGATCTACGCCTTGGCGGCCTTCTTTGGGGACTTGGCAGCCTTCTTGGGCGACTTGGCGGCAGCCTTCTCTGCCTTCTCGACGGACTTCTTGGGGAGCAGCACCGGGTTGATGTTGGGCAGCACGCCGCCGTGGGCGATGGTGACTCCGCCGAGCAGCCTCCCGAGCTCCTGGTCGTTGCGTATGGCCAGAAGCAGGTGCCTGGGGACGATCCGGGACTTCTTGTTGTCCTTCGCCGCGTTGCCCGCCAGCTCCAGAACCTGCAGCGCACACGCAAGATTCAGTTCGGGGCCGTCAGCTCGTGCCGTCGGAAATGAGATCAGGAGGTGAGAACCGGAGGAGAGGGAGAAGGGTGGGCGCTTGCCTCTGCGGCGAGGTACTCGAGGACGGCGGCAAGGTAGACGGGGGCGCCCGTGCCGACGCGCTTCGCGTACCGGCCGTTCTTGAGGTAGCGGCCGACGCGACCGACGGGGAACTGGAGTCCCGCCTTGACGGAGCGGGTCACCGACTTCTTCCTCGGCCCGCCGAGCTTCTTCCCCCCGAACTTCTTCGCCTTGCTGCCGTCCATCTCCTTGGCTGCTGACTTGCTCGACTGGCTCAGGCGATGTGGGGATGTGGGATTGGAGAGGATTCGGTTTGAGCTGAGCTGCCACGACTTGGGTTTATATAGGGGACGCACCGTGTGACGTGTGGGGTGTGTGCCGTTGGATGGAGCGGAGGTGGATGGTGAAGATCGGTTTTTAGGGGTTGATCCGTGGGACGGAGCGCGGGCCAATCACGAGCGGGTGTGACAAAGGCGCACTCGTGGTGGGAGTGAAAAGGCGCACAATATCAAAAGTACGCGGTCTTCGAGAACGGATTTGTAGCTCCCGAACAAGAGTGCTCGTGCTCCTGCCTGTATTTGAAAATTTCAAATTGTATTTTTTAGTTTCAAAAAAATTCAAAAACAAATCCGGACATACATATACATGGTCCGAATAACCATATACAAAACTCGTTATATGTTTAGGACTACAAAAAAACAATTTGAGATGTTTTGGAGTAAAAAGGCTAGATTTAAGTCAGAAATTTATCTTTTTTGTATTTCCCAAAATACAACTTATTTTTTTCCGGAATTTCTACCATATCGTGTTTGTTTTAAGATGTTTTGGAGTCTTGGAAATAGATTTTCAAATTATTCAAAAACGAAAGCACCGGTGCTCGGGAGCTGCTGGCATATTTTGGCATTCTGAGACAAGAAAAAGAGAGGCTCAAATGATGTATATTTTCATTACGCAATATCATATAATCCCAAAAGGCTTTGCTTCTATGTATACATATTGGAGGGCTTGAAATTGAAACGAGACCAATACCAAATCAGGCCTTGTCAAATAGCGAGGATTTCGGCAATGATGCAAAGTAGTTGGGTTGGTAGCTAGCATCGCCTACATTTTCTTCTATTTTTAGTGCATGAAACAATAAAAATAAAGTGCATGAAACAATAAAACAGTGCATGAAAACTAGCATCGCCTAAAAGTTGGGTTGGTAGCTGGCATGAAAACTAAGACGCTCCAAGAACAACACAACCGTGCATGAAACAATAAAAATGAAGTGTCTAGACAGACATGGGCTTTTTATTGATGAAGAAGGGGATGTCTTGAGCATCCCCAAGCTTTGACACTTGTATCTCTTGGATATTTCTTGGGGTGACACCGGAGTGGCATCCCCAAGCTTGAGCTTTTGTCCATTCTTCATCTTATTACATCATTCTTTCTCTACACCTGAATTTTTTCTTTCATACAAAACTTCACACTTAGTGTATTCAAAAGATAATAGACCCTTAGGTAAAGTTTTGGAACAGCAAGAATTTTCACTAAAAACACATGCTACTGTAGCAACTCCTTCAAAAAGTTGAATTCTCCTAAAAATAACTCAAAAAGGAATCAATAAGAAGCAAATGCAAACAATGGCAGAAATCTGTCAAAACAGACCAACAGGTAGAAACCGATTTTTTCGAAGACCTTCTGTTGCTCAAATCAAAAAGTGTTGAACTAACGAAAGTTAGATAACATATTGGGAGATTTATTCGTAAATGTACAGCTCAATTCGAGTTACAGAGACTCCTCACGAATTTTTTTGGTGGAGGACAAAAATCTATTTCGGGACAGCAACTCCTCAAATCTTACTTCCCTCTCATTAGAGGTCATTCTTGGCACAAAAAGCAAACAAAAAGGATAAGGAGAGGTCATTACTGAAGTAATAACTTCCAAGACTCAAGAAAACTCTTGGGTTATCTCCCAACAAGTACTTTTTTTTAACGCCTTTAAGTTAGGCTTGATAGCTTGAGAAGATGCTCACATAAGAATTATGAATTGAAGTCAAGGAGAGTATCAAGAAGCAAATTCAAAACACATTTAAGTCTAACCCACTTCATATGCATAGGAATCTTGTAAGAAAATAAATTCTCAAAAAACAAAGTGATATGCATAGGAAGATAAAACAAGAGTAACTTCAAAACTTTCAGCACATAGAGAGGTGTTTCAGTACCATGAAAACTTCTATAACCATATTTTCCTCTCTCATAATAATTTACAGTAGCCTCATGAATAAACTCAACAATGTAATTATCACATAAAGCAGGATTTTCATGAGCTACAAACACATAATTTTTATCAAGCTCAAAAATAATGGGATTAAAACCATCACAGGTTTTACCCAGAGTAGATATTTCAAAAGGATCCACAGGAACATATGTCACATCCCAAGATTTTAGAAATTTGGACTAGAAAAAAATTCAATTACATGCCATTCATGATCATTGCATTGCATTTTGGCATCTTAAAATTTCCCAAATAGAAATAAAGAACTAAAACCCTAAATAGTATATGCCACTTTGTTCCTAAAGGGAATTAAATTGGCTTCATAAAAATCCACTGTTTCTAAGGCAGCGATTATTGCTAAATTATAGCCTAAAAAGATCCAATTAATATTACAAAATTTTAGAAACAAAATTGAGCTTATTTGGAGCTATGATGAAAAAGTTATGGAATAAATACAAACACATAAAGATATAAATAAAATGAAATATACAAGGATTTATAAATCCACTACTTATAAACTAGTAAAAATATTATAAATATGATCCTATAATGATCTATTCGATTTTAAAAAAAATTAGAAACAAGAATCATGTCATTTGGAGTTCGTATTCAAAAGATATGAGGGAAACAAAAAATAAATAAAAAAGAAAAAAAATAAAAAAACTAACGGGCCGGCCCATCGGACCAAACCAGCCAGGACGCGCCTACACGAGAAGGATCAATCCCATGGGGTGCTTTAAAAGGCGTGCAAATCAGTTTTTCTCAAACCTATTTCTATTCAAACTCTTATATCTTTTTATCTATAACTATGAATCGACTTCCGTTTGTTTCTACTTGTTCCCTACTCCAAGACCTATCTCTACATCATCCTAAATCTCCATATAAACTCGTGGAGCCATAGCGGTATGAGTTTTCCTTCTCGAAATCCCGAATCTACACATGCCTGAATCTTGTTTCGTTTATTCACCCATCTAGACTTCGTTGTTTGCCTTCGGCTAAAACACGAAAGTTGTAGATCTCGTCGAAATCTTTTAAAACCTGACAAACCTCACCTCTTTTCATCCACCACAGCCGGAGAAATTCGCACAATATTTCAGATATGACGGTGTAAATCCAAGATCTACTCGCGCTCGTTTCTTCAAATCCAAATTACTTTGGTGAGAAGGTAGGACTAATGATTCCTCATAACTTTTATGTTGTAAGTTTTTCAATTTGACCTAAGGATTTGTCTTTCTAACATAGATCTATTTCTTGTCTATTCTAAGCCAAAATCGGGTCAATCTCCTCTCCTAGCCACTGGATCTCATCCCGACGGTCAAGATTAAAGCTTATCAACAAAGGGGTACTGCCAACCAAATCTCGCCACGTGTCAACACCAGGTCAGCCCCGTGTCCCAGTCAGCATAGAATATTTCCACGGAATATTCCCTCTAGTTTGGAAATTGAATTTAATTTGCAAAAAATTGTGTAAACTTGCAAAAATCATATAAAAAGATTCGTAGATCCAAAAATGGCAAATAATATATTAGTGGATTTAGAAAAACGTGTAGAATATAAAAATGGCATTAGATCCAACTTTAACAGTATTCGTTTACTGCAGTAATTTAATTAGTTTTAATGGTTTTTTAGGTTAACAAATTCATAGTAAATTCATAACTGCTCCAAACATTGTGTATAATATATCAAATTGAAGCTACTATAATATAGATTAATAACTTCAGGTTAGATCAAATCTTTGCAGTACATATTTACCGTAATGATTTAACTAGTTTTAACGGCTTTACAAATCATTAAATTTATAGTAAATTATTTACATATCACAAAAATATAAATAATATACCGATGGAAAGCTAGTTCCAGGTAAATCATCATTATGCATTTGGTTCAGGCAAATACAGTAAGTATATTCTATAGATATTTAAACAAGCTAATACCCATTTTCGAGTAATAAATTCATAAAAAAATAAATACTATTCAGAAAATTGTAAATAATATGTCCCTGGAATCACAAGAAGGAGTAGAACCAGTTTCTGAATTAATGTTATAGGTGTACAATATGTATAATGTTAGGAGCATTATAATATATTCTATAGTATTTTAACTATTTAAAAAGATCTATAATTCCGATTAGGGTGAATCCAATTCCTACCGGTTCGTATTAATGCCCTCTATCCAGTACACTTCAGATCAAAATTTAATTTTACAATTAGAATAGGCGTTACAACAGAACTATTAAAACCCCTATATTGGCAAGTAATTATTAATAACAAATACTCCATTGCACTAATTGGTCTCTTGCATGCATCATATACTTCAGTATTGTTTAGAGAACTAAATATAACCATTGTGACTTATTAAATTGTCATGCATGCATTTGTGCATTTGTTTATGATTGTATGGTTGTTTATGTTGTATGCAATTGTTTGATCGATAGATTGCGAGGAGTGCAATGTCTGTGATTGCAACGAGTGTTTGAATGACTCCAACAACTATCAAGGCAAGTAGATGCTAATTGTTCATGATTATTGTCCTACTATTTTCAATTCATTGTCGTGTATTTTGTAGATGCATGTGCAGGAAAGTACTATTGCTATGCTATGTCCTATTATGTGGTAGGGATTTTCTGTAGATGAGCCACCGTTGGTAGATGTGCTTAGCCGTGCTATGATGAATGAGGGCTGGGTTACATCACTTGAAAGTTGTTTCTAAAGTTTTGTTTCTGAAAACTAAAAACAAATTAATCAATGAATCGCCTGGGTATGATGAGATTGATAGTTTTTGGTGGTATCATTGCGGAAAGGCACCCAGGTATCAAGAGAAAATGATTGGCTTATTTATTTTGTATCTTACGTGTACAACCATGTGCCAATAATGGAAATGAGCGGTTGGTTGGACTCAGTAGGTTGTGGTAACTCGAACCCACGTATCTAGAGATGTAGAATTTTGGTAGCTTGGACCGGTGCGTGTCGGATTTGGGAAGCTACTTCCCGAACGGTCCCTTCTTGCAATTCTCCCTATCATCACCCAATATGAGAGTGGTGGTACAATCTGGGCTGGCCAAGTCACATGGGTAAAGTGTACTAACCCCTCCAGGGTGTATAATCTAATCGATTAGCAGTGTCCCCGGTTATGGACATCTGAGTTGCTTGATATTGAGTTCATGACATGTTTCTCGCTCATTCAAATTTCATAATTGCTTTAATGTTGATGGGTTAACTTAATTGGGATCTTTTCAAAGAAAATCAAAAACTGTTTATGAAAGTAGGACAAAGGTATTGAAAATACAAGCTAGCCACAGCTCCACTTGCCAAATATGCATTTAGTTGCTAGGTTTATTGTCTCCTTTAATAGATCTACTTGCCATACATTCCAAGTATTGACCCTTCGGGACTGCTACGATTTATGTTGCAGGTTATTATTCCAATTCTGAGTGATCGAATAGGTCGCGATACTCCACTCAATAGTTGTTCGCCTATGGCACAATTGAAGATGGAGCCTATCAATTGTTTATGCTTCCGTATGCTACTTGATATTGAGCTAGCCTTGAGCTAAGCATTATTGTAATAATTGCAAATTCTGGATTAATTTGTTACTTATGATGCACTGTTAAATTCTTTGGTATTCATCTGTACTGTGTGTGCCAGGTAACCGATCCAGAGATTGACACTATACACATGAACTCAGCCTTATCAGGTGAGGGTGTTACAACATAACATTCATCCTCCTTTGGTAAGCATGGGGGACAATCAAATAATGTAAGAGGTAAAGAGTTACTCTCATTAGAAGGTAGGCATGGGTAGATCCATTCTTTATCCTTTTGTTCATCACTCTCCTCTTTTTCATCTAATGAGCTTCCAGTTTTAACAATTTCTTCTACCATAGTCTCCTGCAAGTCATTAGTCTCTTCCATTTGTGGAAAACGCATATTAAAATATTCAAGAATATAGCTATTTTCTTCCTTGTAATTATCAAAGCAAAATTTAAGTATCTCAAAAACCTCATGTTTATAAGGTGCATCATCAGTATTCTCAAGCAAACTGGCAAGTTCAAATGCACCCTTGAAGGCAATAAATTCTTTATTTTGTTCCACATCACCAAAATCATAATTTTCTTTAACATAAAAAGATATGGTAACATTATCGTTATACTCACATTGAGAAGGGAGGTGTTTATACCTCCTACAGCAACAAGCTTTATCAAAGCAATAGGTAGCATTATAAGTAGAGCACACGTCTCTATCAATAGTATTCAACTTATCAATTTGTTCCCATAAGTGTTTCCTTTTTTGTGACAAACGTATTCCTTATAATAATACTTTTGTTCTTCCATGAACCCACCTTGCCAATAATAACTAGTTTCAAAGAAACCATGCATTGATAGAAAGCATGACCAAGCAAGACAATAACAGACCAACAACTAGAGTGGGAACTAAATTTTTTTGTGTTTTTGAAAAAAGAAAGCAAACCAAGCTAGACTATTTTTTTTGGAGTTTTTGAAAAGAGGAAAACAAAACCAAGCAAAAGAAACTAAGCAAAAAAAACAAAGTAAAGAGAAAGGTTGAGGAGGACTCCCCTTGTGAAGACGTCCTTAGCCTTCCCGGCAACGGCGCCAGAAAAAGGCTTGACGAGTGCAACAACACTTTGTTGGGAGACCCCAAGAGGAAGGTATGATGCAGTTCAGCGATGGCAAGTTTCCCTCAGTAAGAAACCAAGGTTATCGAACCAGCAGGAGGAAGGAAACGCCCCAAAGGTGTTGCAAGAAGCGTGG
The DNA here is from genome assembly GCA_030063025.1 of Avena longiglumis. Classification (NCBI taxonomy): domain Eukaryota; kingdom Viridiplantae; phylum Streptophyta; class Magnoliopsida; order Poales; family Poaceae; genus Avena; species Avena longiglumis. The sequence continues at coordinate 243,914,161 of CP125979.1, read as the reverse complement.
AGACCTACACAACACAAATTCAAGACTTTGCCCCAATGAATCAGTGAGGTTGTCAAGTTCACTGGTTTGCTATAACAAAGGATTAAACGTATGGTGTGGAAGGTAATGGTTTGAAGCAAGTAAACAAGTAACAGTGGAAGATGTATCAATGGTAAAGATTGGACCGGAGTCTGTAGTTCACTAGAGGTGCTCTCCTTAGATAAACAACATGGCATGAAGGGTAAACAAATTACAGGGTAATTGGCGAGGCGGCGAGGCATAACAATGCAATACCAGACAAAAAGATCCTATGAGATTCGATTGGGCAATACAACAATATACATAGACCACCATCCAACTGCATATATGACTAGAAGTCCACCTTTAGGTTATCATACGAACCCCCTCCAGTATTAAGTTGCAAGCAATAGATAACTGCTTTAAGCAAAGTGTGTAAGGTAAACAATCCACTTGTTCTATGAACAAGAGGCCGTTGTTTTCTCCCTAGTGGCAACAACACATCTACAACCGAAGATATTTCTATCACTTCCCTTGGAAACTAGAGGCATGAACCCACTATCGAGCATAAATACCCCCTCTTGGAGTCACTAGCAACTACTTGGCCAAGATAACTACTAACAATGGAGAGCATGCAAGATCACAAACAACACAGACATGATAGAATCATAAAGACAAAACCATTAATCAATCTAACATAGTAATCTCAATATCCATCGGATCCCCGCAAACACAACTTGCATGATTACAAATAGATTAGATCTTGATCATGAACGGAGCTCACAAGATCTATACATGAAAGCACAAGGAGGAGATACAACCATCTAGCTACTACATGGACCCATAGTCCAAGGTGGAACTACTCACGCTTCATCTGGAGAAGGCCTTCAGATGATCTCCCCTCGGCGGTGCCGGGAAGAACTTGATCCCCGATCTAGGAGCGATGGTGGCGGCTAGAGAAGGTTTTGTGGAGTTTTGACCGGTGCCTAGGGTTTTGCATCGGGGCTTCTTATAGGCGAAAGGCGGTGGGAGGCGACCGGAGGCACACACCACTTGATGGCGTCCACCCTAGCCCACGCCTGGGGGGTGTGGTGGCCCTCTGGCACCTCTCCGTCTCGCCTTCTGGCTTCGTGACGCCCACGATAAAATATTAACTTTGGCATTTGTCCCGTCCAATTCCAATAATATTGATTTTCTGCCTTTCTGGAACCAAAAACAGAATAAAACAGGCAACTGGCACTGTGGCAACTTGTTAATAGGGTAGTTCCAGAAAATATATAAAAACACCTCAAAGTGTAGACAAAGCAAAGCAAAGTAGATATTAAACAAGCATATAGCATCAAAAATTATAGATACGTTTCCGACGTATCAAGGTCATAGACTTGGTCGGCCATCTTCTAGTCATGGATGTAAAACCATTTGGTCCTCCGCCCTTGAGCTGACTCGACAAGGTTGAAAATGAAGTATTATTGGTAGGGGCAGATGTAGATTCCACACCCGCCAACTTGGTAGACAGCACCGCCAGCACCGGATTGCCTCTTCAATGCATATAACTTCTTAAAAAGGCCGAAGTGTGGCTCAATTTCGAACCAACACCCACACAAGGTGATGAAGCAAGAAAGGTGGAAGATAGAATTTGGCGACAACGGATGCAGTTGAAGCCCATAGAGGAAAAGGAGGCCACAAACGAAATCGTGGAGTGGAAGATAAAGGCCCCAAAGGACAAACGCAAGAAACATGATGCAAAAACCGACAGGAGGATCAGGAAATACCTCCGGCCGAGAGGACGCAATCGTCCTCCTTCTACGAAACCATCTTGGTTTTGCGCAAATGCCGCAAATCCGCGACCTTCATGATGGACCGCCGCCACCCGCCATTGGTGATGCGGCTGACGGTGGTCTTCTTCTTGGTGGCGCCCGCCACGCTCGATCTAGCTTCAGCGATTTTCTTTGTTTTCCCCATCTCGATGAGGCGTCGCTTACGCTGTGTGTGAATAATGGAGGAGCGAAAGACTCAAAATCCTTCCAGTGTGAGGCAAGAGCTATGGGGATCGAGAGGCAGCGCACAATAATTTTAAGAACAAGGAGGATGAATAGCGATGAGTAGAAGGGGAAAATTACTAGGGCCCCCAACGTAATAAACGACGGAATAAGAAGGGGAGCCGTCGATCTCCAGCGCATTACGTGTGGCGTGCATTGACGCATACACGTGGTGGTGGCCGCTGTGGCGCCCCGCAAAAACCACTACTAGAAAATCGCGTTGTTTTTGTGCACTGCATCGTCATGACCGCAGGCTCATGTCATCATGCCCCCTTGCATTTAAGCATCGTCATCATCATGCATTTGTTTGTCTGAAACTATTTCCAAAAAAAACATATTTGGTTTTCTAAATACCCCGCCTTTATTTCAAAATCCAAAACCCGGGTCTCCGGATTATTTTGTTTAGTCTACCAATGGATTTCAAAAGCCCCATTTTTAAATATTAAAATATTTACTTTATTTTTAGGGGCAGTCGTACCGGGCCGATCCGACCCAGTCGGCCACCCCCGTACAAAACCGGTCTATCTAATCCCTAATCTACCCAAACCTAATCTACCCATCCCCAGCCATATCACCCCGGCCAATCACCACCCGCCACCTCACCACTTCCACCACCCCATCCACTCCTAACCTGCCACCTCACCAACCCCCTCCCTTTTACCTCCACCTCATCCCCTCCCAGCCTCCCTCTTTGCGCCGCTGTCCTCTCCCCCCTCCCTCCTATCGGCATGCAGAACACACCCAAGCACCAGGTCGCCATGCCGCCCCTGCTCTGCTTCGGCCGGCTATCAACATCTGGTCGCTGGTCTCACCTCTGACATGTCCTGGTCGCCCTCGACTATCTCCGTCCCGCCACCGTCGGCTCCACTCCAGACATCTTGTTTAGCTTGTCACCAAGATGTGCTCTGCCTCCCTCGCATGAACGACCAGAGCGCATCACCGCCTATGTTTCTCCATCATACCGGCACCACGATCGAACATGAATCCTCCTAACGCGCCAGATCGCTGTCCGCCTCCAAGTTCTTCCTCTACCCGACGCCCAGTTTTTCATGCGGTCGTCCTCGACCTGCAGCCCCGCTTGTCCACTTGGCCGGCAGACGTCGTCCGCTTCTCGTCTCCGTCATCTCAACATGTCATCAGTCGCCATGATCAACATGGGTGGCCGGCCGATCTTCTGTAGGTCGCCATCGTCTCTGTCCGTCCGCGCGTGCTTCCAGTACCAGATTGAGGCCTCGCCCTTATCAATCCATGGAGCCATGATCTGCACTAGCAGTCTAGTGGTTTGTCTCCGCCCCATGCCCGTCGATCGTGGTCTCGTTTTCTATCCGAGACAAAGCCTTAGCCTTCGTCTATTGTTGCTCTAACGTGTCAAGCGGTTTGGATTTCCCTTGTCAGTTGCTTGGACAGCATCAAGTGCCCATGCACCTCAATCATGACAAGATCAGATCGTAGCTCAGCAGGTCTGGTTCTTTAATCCTCAATCTGTTGGGCATGAGTTCAAATCATGTCGGGTACAAAACAACCCAACTTCTTTTGCTCAATTGTTCCATGTTTCACTAACAGCTGGGCATGTCCCTCAATGTTAGCAACGCCAAAACCGACCCGATACGAGGACCCGACAAGATCTTCGTGACGACAAGATCGGCACCGACCAGGGTGGATCCGAAGGCCGAGCCCTCGACACGCCAAGGTCTTCTCCCCGGAACGCCGAGTTCTCCATCTTGGACGTCAAGCACGTCGACATGAAACCGAAGGACGTCGAACGCCAAGCTCTTCATCTCGGACCCAGTAGCCCTGATCCGCACCTAATCCCCGTCGAACCCTGAGACCGAACCCCGACCCCTCTAAACACCAAGATCGTCGACCCCTATGTGTGATCCCCTTCCCGAGCCCTATTTTATAAAAATGTAATATAAACTTGTGCATACTAAATTGTTCATGCATGCATACTTGTCTGTGGTTTGGGGGCATTATGCCAATTCATCTCCTAATTAAATATGGAGTCCATCTGCGGGATATCGTTGTCTTATTCCGGACTCCATTTAAATCTGTGTAGCGAACCGATGCTATGTTTTGCCATGTTAATACCACATTTAAAATGCGGGGTATCTAAACAACTAGAACCATATATTTAATTGTCGGGACCCCCGGTTCCGCTTAATATGATCTAATTGCATCGCACCTTTGCCATGCCATACATGATATATGCATCATGCCCGGTCTTTTGCCATAGTATTAAATAGTGCATCCGGTGTTTCTTCTAGTGCTTTGCTTCTTTACGGATTAGGCCGATGAGTGGATGCGAGTATCGACCCGATCTTCGGATGAACCTTCGGCAATGTTTTCAGGCGAGCACCTTCCCCCCTTTCTACATATCTTACTTTTATAGTATTTATTCCCTCCTGTTGATCTATTGCTATATGTGTTGCGATGCTCTAGTTTTCGTAACCGAGATATCCCTTGTAGCCTTATATTGCCTTGGACACATCCTATTACCTGTTGTTTGGTAGATAGTTGGACTTGCGCGTCGTAGTCGCTTGCTCAAGTGCTATTGCGTGTCGTCAAGTACCACAGTTGTTGGAGTATTGCCGCATGTTTAACGTTGGAGATGATCATGGCTTTAATCATTGTTTAATAACTAAAATTGAAAGTAGGTAAATGCAGAGGCACAGGTGGGCAATAGATGTTATTTGGTTGTTAACCGTCCACTTGTGTCCCGTAGGACCCCGAGTTCTTGACACATTAGAGATCGAGCGCGCTAACCACATGTGGGATGTATGGGCACCCATCGATTTAGTACGATTTCAAAGTCTTTGTCTTGGGGCCACAAGTAGTTTGGGGCTTTATTACTATTCTGTACTTATGCCATGCTTTCCTGATTAATTTAAATTGTGCGATGTCTTTGCTGTCTTGTTAGGATCGTGACCCGTTTTGTTGTGTCGACAAGCCCACCACACTTTGGGTTCCCGATCGTTTCTGGGCTCCATAAACCCCGAGTCCGTCTCGAGACCGGCCCGTTCTTGGGTAGACTTGGTGGGGTGGCCCCATGTACTTACTTTGGGTCCAGGAAGCGACATGACTTAGGCCCACGACATACCGATGGGTGTATGTTAATTGATCCGGCAAAAGGGTCAAGTGCGTGTGGATACTTTGGTGCACCCTGCAGGTTAAATCTTTTCGAGCGTATCGCGTTTATGGACGACTTGGAGCACGATTCTCGATCATAGACAACTATAACTAAAGTTTACTTTTATAATTTGACTTGTATCCGATATGACTAGTAATCAGCTTCACTACAACGGAATGGCTAAATAAAAGTACCAACAACTTTGGGTTTGGGATATCTCATGCTTATTGTCGACTAGTAAGTGTTGCAACTACAACGGAATGTTTAACTAAAACTGCCCACTGCTTATTCTATCAGGATGACTATCTATACCTGACTAGTAATTGCCGCAACTATAACGGAATGAATAAAACTGCCAACTGTGTGAGTTCGTCGGTTGACTTCCTCGTTTGGTCTCGAGGGGGAAATACCAGGATGGGTATGTTTGGTGGTAGTATCAGGTTGGTTCCGAATAGGACTTTCTTATCCCTCTCTGGTAGCCGATAGTTATCTCGAGTCTCTATAGGTTGTTTAGTGCGTGCTGCGCTGCCACTCAGTCCACCATACCTATGTAGGCGAGGACCGCCGAATTCTAGCCTCGCCGTGTACTGGCCTCGATCTTGACGCTCTCTCTTTTCCTTTGCCCTTTGTCGGCACCTTTTGTTTAAGCGGGTTTTGAGATTGGCGTCGTTAGCGGTTACCCTTCCGGCTTGGCACAGGCGGTTATGGGCGCCATTGGTTATTCTTGGGGCTCTTAGCCCCATTTGCATCTTGTCCGTAGTCGGACGTATCATTCTCAAGGTGATTTGGATCTTTGTCGTATATACGCATTCTTGACTCTTTGAGTCGTTGTTGTATATATCTGTTCTGTGGGTTCCATCGTGGACTATTGTGTAATGGTATTACTTCGTTTTTCACCCGCACGAAAGTGCCTGGTGGGCACCTTTGAATCGTTTTTATGCGGGTTTTGGCGGGAATCGCTGAAACTTGCATAGGGCCGATTCTGAGGGTGTTACAGAGTGGTATCAGAGCTCAGCAGTTGCGATACCCCACAAGTCCAGCCTGTAGGATAACCTAGCTAACGGCCGAAGTAGAGTGTCAAAACTATTTTTGAAAAAAAAATCGGTTGGATAGTTCTGATTAGGTCTGATTTTACTCCTTACCCCTCTGCTGCTCTCCTCTCACCTCTGCGTGTTTTGAATCCGCTCCCTTCTCTCTCTTCGAGTCCAGGATTTCTCGTTGTTGGGTTCCATCATACCTTCAGGGTTTCGCTTCCTCATTTGGTAACGGTGTTGCTACGTCTGGTCTTCATGCTATCCGAGGAACCCTTCGTCTGGTGGACTTCTCTTTGTTCCTTCTCGTGCCTTCCGGTGTTTTCGACGCGACGACATCATCTACGCTAGATCCGATGCAGAGCCTGCATCACTCCTTTTGTTTCAGAACCTCGATTGTCGAGATCTTCAGTCTGATTCCGAGAATGGTTGCACGCTTTTCTACTGATTGTGCAGAGTAATAGTTTGGGTGTGTGATGGATTGGCCCCCATGCCGACTACCCCTTCTATTCTCTTTGGTACATTGAAGTGGATGAGAATGCATCGGTTCTCTCTTTCTATCGAAGTTAGAGGTGGATTGATTGGTTGATACCTCTACCTTCGCCTTTGTTTCCCGGAGTGTTCTCTCGACGATCACGGACAACGACCTCTTGTTAGTGGTGTCGCGAGGATCTACACGATGCGAGAAGATTCAGATCGCCGCCCTTCTTCCCGGTACCAGGAGGCGGATCTCAAGGGCGAGATCCATTGTTAGTGGTGTAGAATTGTGGTGCCCCGCAAAAACCACTACTAGAAAATCGCGTTGTTTTTGTGCACTGCATCGTCATGACCGCAGGCTCATGTCATCATGCCCCCTTGCATTTGAGCATCGTCATCATCATGCATTTGTTTGTCTGAAACTATTTCCAAAAAAAAACATATTTGGTTTTCTAAATACCCCGACTTTATTTCAAAATCCAAAACCCGGGTCTCCGGATTATTTTGTTTCGTCTACCAATGGATTTCAAAAGCCCCATTTTTAAATATTAAAATATTTACTTTATTTTTAGGGGCAGCCGTACCGGGCCGATCCGACCCAGTCGGCCACCCCCGTACAAAACCGGTCTATCTAATCCCTAATCTACCCAAACCTAATCTACCCATCCCCAGCCACATCACCCCGGCCAATCACCACCCGCCACCTCACCACTTCCTCCACCCCATCCACTCCTAACCTGCCACCTCACCAACCCCCTCCCTTTTCCCTCCACCTCATCCCCTCCCAGCCTCCCTCTTTGCGCCGCTGTCCTCTCCCCCCTCCCTCCTATCGGCGTGCAGAACACACCCAAGCACCAGGTCGCCATGCCGCCCCTGCTCTGCTTCGGCCGGCTATCAACATCTGGTCGCTGGTCTCACCTCTGACATGTCCTGGTCGCCCTCGACTATCTCCGTCCCGCCACCGTCGGCTCCACTCCAGCAGCATGTTGTTTAGCTTGTCACCAAGATGTGCTCTGCCTCCCTCGCATGAACGACTAGAGCGCATCACCGCCTATGTTTCTCCATCATACCGGCACCACGATCGAACATGAATCCTCCTAACGCGCCAGATCGCTGTCCGCCTCCAAGTTCTTCCTCTACCCGACGCCCAGTTTTTCATGCGGTCGTCCTCGACCTGCAGCCCCGCTTGTCCTTGCCGGCCGCCGACGACGTCCGCTTCGCCTCGTCTCCGTCATCTCAACATGTCATCATCGCCATGATCAACATGGGTGGCGGCCGATCTTCAGAGGTCGCCATCTCTGTCCGTCTGCGTGCTTCCAAGATCAGATTGAGGCCTCGCCTTATCAATCCATGGAGCCATGATCTGCGCTAGCGATCTAGTGGTTTGTCTCGCCCCATGCCCCGCGTCGGATCGTGGTCTCGCTTATCCGAGACAAAGCCTTAGCCTTCATCTATTGTTGCTCTAAACGTAGCCGGCGCTTGATTTCCTTGTCAGTTGCTTGGACAGCATCAAGTGCCCATGCACCTTAATCATGACAAGATCCGATCGTAGCTCAGCAGGTCTGGTTCTTTAATCCTCAATCTGTTGGGCATGAGTTCAAATCATGTCGGGTAAAAAACAGCCCAACTTCTTTTGCTCAATTGTTCCATGTTTCACTAACAGCTGGGCATGTCCCTCAGTGTTAGCAACACCAAAACCGACCCGATACGAGGACCCGACAAGATCTTCGTGACGACAAGATCGGCACCGACCAGGGTGGATCCGAAGGCCGAGCCCTCGACACGCCAAGGTCTTCTCCCCGGAACGCCGAGTTCTCCATCTTGGACGTCAAGCACGTCGACATGAAACCGAAGGACGCCGAACGCCAAGCTCTTCATCTCGGACCCAGTAGCCCTGATTCGCACCTGATCCCCGTCGAACCCTGAGACCGAACCCCGACCCCTCTAAACACCAAGATCGTCAACCCCTATGTGTGATCCCCTTCCCGAGCCCTATTTTATAAAAATGTAATATAAACTTGTGCATACTAAATTGTTCATGCATGCATACTTGTCTGTGGTTTGGGGGCATTATGCCAATTCATCTCCTAATTAAATATGGAGTCCATCTGCGGGATATCGTTGTCTTATTCCGGACTCCATTTAAATCTGTGTAGCGAACCGATGCTATGTTTTGCCATGTTAATACCACATTTAAAATGCGGGGTATCTAAACAACTAGAACCATATATTTAATTGTCGGGACCCCCGGTTCCGCTTAATATGATCTAATTGCATCGCACCTTTGCCATGCCATACATCATATATGCATCATGCCCGGTCTTTTGCCATAGTATTAAATAGTGCATCCGGTGTTTCTTCTAGTGCTTTGCTTCTTCACGGATTAGGCCGATGAGTGGATGCGAGTATCGAACCGATCTTCGGATGAACCTTCGGCAATGTTTTCAGGCGAGCACCTTCCTCCCTTTCTACCTATCTTACTTTTATAGTATTTATTCCCTCCTGTTGATCTATTGCTATCTGTGTTGCAATGCTCTAGTTTTCGTACCCGAGATATCCCTTGCAGCCTTATATTGCCTTGGACACATCCTATTACCTGTTGTTTGGTAGATAGTTGGACTTGCGCGTCGTAGTCGCTTGCTCAAGTGCTGTTGCGTGTCGTCAAGTACCACAGTTGTTGGAGTATTGCCGCATGTTTAATGTTGGAGATGATCATGGCTTTAATCATTGTTTAATAACTAAAATTGAAAGTAGGTAAATGCAGAGGCACAGGTGGGCAATAGATGTTATTTGGTTGTTAACCGTCCACTTGTGTCCCGTAGGACCCCGAGTTCTTGACACCTGTTCCGAGATCGAGCGCGCTAACCAGATGTGGGTTGTATGGGCACCCCATCGATTTAGTACCTGATTTCAAAGTACTGTACTGGGGGCCACAAGTAGTTTGGGGCTTTATTACTATTCTGTACTTATGCCATGCTTAATTTAAATTGTGCGATGTCTTTTTGTCTTGTTTAGGATCGTGACCCGTTTTATTGTGTCGACAAGCCCACCACACTTTCGGTTCCCATTTACTGATGGCTCCACAAACCCCGAGTCCGTCTCGAGACCGGCCGACTTCGTTGGTAGACTTGGTGGGGTGGCCCCATGTACTTACTTTGGTCTGGGAAACCTCATGACTTAGGCCCCGCCGACATACCGATGGGTGTATGTTAATTGATCGGCAAAAGGGTCAAGTGCGTGGATACTTTGGTGCACCCTGCGGTTAAATCTTTTCGAAAAGCCGTGTCCGCGGTTATGGACGACTTGGAGCACAGTTCTCGATCATAGACAACTATAACTAAAGTTTACTGTTATAATTTGACTTGTATCCGATATGACTAGTAATCAGCTTCACTACAACGGAATGGCTAAATAAAAGTACCAACAACTGCTGGGTTTGGGATATCTCATGCTTATTGTATCTGACTAGTAAGTGTTGCAACTACAACGGAATGTTTAACTAAAACTGCCCACTGCTTATTCTATCAGGATGACTATCTATACCTGACTAGTAATTGCCGCAACTATAACGGAATGAATAAAACTGCCAACTGTGTGAGTTCCTCGGTTGACTTCCTCATTTGGTCTCGAGGGGGAAATACCAGGATGGGTATGTTTGGTGGTAGTATCAGGTTGGTTCCGAATAGGACTTTCTTATCCCTCTCTGGTAGCCGACAGTTATCTCGAGTCTCTATAGGTTGTTTAGTGCGTGCTGCGCTGCCACTCAGTCCACCATACCTATGTAGGCGAGGACCGCCAAATTCTATCCTCGCCGTGTACTGGCCTCAGTACTGACCGCTCTCTCTTTTCCCTTTGCCCTTTGTCGGCACCCCTTTTGTTTAAGCAGGTTTTGAGATCGACGTCGTTAGCAGGGTTACCCTTCCGGCTTGGCCTGGGCAGGGTTATGGACGCCATTGGTTATTCTTCGGGGCTCTTAGCCCCATTTGCATCTTGTCCGTAGTCGGACGCTGTATCATTCTCAAGGTGATTTGGATCTTTGTACTGTATATCTGCATTCTTGACTCTTTGAGTCGTTGTTGTATATATCTGTTCTGTGGGTTCCATCGTGGACTATTGTGTAATGGTATTACTTCGTTTTCCACCCGCACGAAAGTGCCTGGTGGGCACCTTTGAATCGTTTCTATGCGGGTTTTGGCGGGAATCGCTGAAACTTCCATAGGGAGCATTGGTCGCGCACCCTATGAATAAAATACCATGATCTTTCGGATCCTTTATGACGACTACGTCACAAGAACAAACCCACAACTGAATAACATTGCGAATTTTACCATCATAAAAAATGCTAGAGACAATGTCTCCTTGGTCACTCGAACCGTTTTCGCAATGACAATGTTGTTTCTACTACAAAAAGATAAGATCTACAGATACAGTCGGATGGCCTGGAAAACGCACCTGCTGCGCTCTACCAGAAATATACCGGGCCTACAGATGTGATGAAAATCCCGACGGACTCATTGGGTACATATCTAATATCACTAGAATTCGACTCATGTAAGACGATCCTTCCGGCGCTGCATTCCGGCAGCGCTTCCGCAGTCGGTCACACGTTCGGTACTCGATGAAGACCTTCCTATCCCTTGTTCCAGCAGGCAACGGAGGTTGTAGCACTCTCGCGATTCCCAAGACACGGCGTGGTGTCGGAAGTAGAGGAGATCCCATGAGCTTCGCCTTAAGCCGATGCGAGTATGGTGGACTATGAGAGAGGCCTTGGTGATCTAGGGTTTAGAGGGCACCAAGGGGAGGGCTTGGCCGGCGGCTAGGGTTTGGGGAAACCCCAACTCGCCGAGTTTGAGGTGCCCTAGGCGGTGACAACACAAGGAGGTGGTGGCGCTGACGACTTGGGGCTAGGGTTTTGGGTGTGTGGGAGAGGGGCAGCCCTACCCCTACTTATATAGGTGGGGGGTGTGGCTTGGGAGGAGGGAGTCCTCCCCCAAGTCGGACTCCTTGGACGGCGGGTGGAGGGAGGAGACTTCCTCCCCAAGTAGGTTTCCTACTCTCCCTCCACCAAGCAAACTTGTCGTTTGACTTTTTCAAATTGGTGTTTGACTTTCAGACTAGGATTTGATTTCTCCCTTTATTTTGCCCAGCCAAGTGACCTAGTACATGATGCAACCATTCCATATTGTCATGACACATTCATGTACCCTTCCCCTCCGGAGTGCCGGACCTTCCGGGCCCTTCTAGAACATTCCTAGTGAAAACACCAGAATCATTCCTCAACTCCGAAACAGGACTTTCCTTATATGAATCTTATTCTTTGAACCATTCCGGATCTCCTCGTGATATCCCGGATCCCATCCGAGACTCCGAACAACATTCAGTCTCTTACTCATCATTCCATAACTACTCAACAACATCGAATCCTTAAGTGTGTCTCCCTATGATTCGTGAATTATGCGGACATGATCGAGACACTTCTCCGATCAATAACCAATAGAGGAATCTGGAAATTCATATGGCTCCCACATATTTCTACGATTACTTTGCAATCGAATGAACCACTTACATACGATACTAATTTCCCTTTGTCTCATGATAGTTTACTTATCCGAGGTTTTGATCGTCGGTATCTCTGCATACCTAGTTCAACCTCGTTACCGATAAGTACTCTTTTCTCGTTCCCGTGATATGTGATCCCTTGTGAGCCAGTCACATGCTTGCAAGCTAATTGGATGACATTCCACCAAGAGGGCCCAGAGTATATCTATCCGTCATATGGATGGACAAATCCCACTCTTGATCCATGTGTCTCAACCCATACTTTCCGAACACTCAATGCCATCTTTATAGCCACCCAGTTACGGTGTGGTGTTTGATGTCATAAAAGCATCCTTCCGGTGATGGTGATAAGCATGATCTCATGGTCGAAGGAATTAGGTTACTATGTATTAGAAAGCTTATAGCAATTGAACTATTAAAATGACTTGATCTTTATGCTACGCTTATCTATAGGAGTATGTCCATCATACCATTCTCCTAATGATATGATCTTGTTGTCAACAACATCTCAATGTTCATGATCAGTAAACCATGATCATCTATTAACCAACAAGATAGTATTACAAAGAGGCTTTACTAGGGACTCTTATTTAGTTTACAAATCACACAAGTATTAATGTTTCCGGTTAATACTGTTCTAGCATGAATGTAAACATTTATCATAAACACAAATATATAATAATAACTACATTTATTATTGCCTCTAGGGCATATCTCCAACATTTTCCAGGTAAGAAACACAAGTCAAAGGAGGAAGAACACTACAACAAGTTTTGTGAGTGGATGAAACCTTTATTCTTGCAAATTCCTTTGACTGATGCTATTAAGTTGCCTCCTTATTCAAAGTACACGAAGGATATTGTCTCTAATAAAAGGAAGATTCCTAATGAGGAGATTTCTACTCTACTTGCTAATTACTCCTTCAATGGTAAGGTTCCAAAGAAACTTGGTGATCCAGGTATACCAACTATTCCTTGTTCCATTAAGAATAATTATGTTAGAACTGCTTTATGTGATTTGGGAGCTGGATTTAGTGTTATGCCTTTTTCTCTCTATAAGAGACTCCAGCTAGAAAAGTTGATACCAACTGATATATCTTTGCAAATGGCTGATAAGTCAACTACTATTCCTGTTGGTATATGTGAGGATGTTCCTGTTCAAGTTGCTCATAATTGCAAGGTCTTAACTGATTTTGTTGTGCTTGAAATGCCTGAAGATGATAATATGTCTATTATTCTTGGGAGACCTTTTCTTAATACTACAGGTGCTGTCATCAATTGCAATGAAGGAAAAGTAACATTCAATATTAATGACAAAGAGCACACTGTCTATTTCCCCAAGAAGGTTGTTAGAAGCTATTGCCTGAATTCTATTGAAAATATTGAAGGCATAAAGGTTGGAGAAATATATTGTCCCATTCCACAAGAAAATATTGAAACTATTATGATTGGGACCATTGCTATCAAGTATGAGGTAACATAATCACTTTGTGGAATGCAAAGTTTTGCTTCATATAAGATTTTTTTGGTAACAAGACTTGATCAACCTTGTTAACAAAAGGATTTTAATGAACAAAATAATGTTTCCACTACGGTTATATTTGCTTTCTTTTTCCTTTATCCTTCCTAGTCTTTGCTTTAGCTTTAGTTTTGCTAGTTGTTTGATTGTTTGAGTTTCTTAGAGCTCCTGTAGTTTGGCTTTTGGTTTGCTTTTGCTTCTTCTGAAAAGCTGTTTATGCGAGAAAATCAATTTTCATACCCTGGAAATTGGCCAAAAATAAAGTTTCCCAAAAATCCCAGAAAATTCAAAATAAATTTTCCTCGAAAAAAGGGTAAGAGTGGCACCTGAGATGACCCAGGGGGCCACCCCTAGGCCCCACACCTATGGTAGGCGCAGCCTACCTAGTGGTGGCGCCTAGGGGGGGGGGGGTCTGGCCCACCTGGGCCCCTCCAGGCTGCCTCCTTAAAGTCACCTTCTTTCTCTCTCCCAAAAAACACCGGAAAACTTGCTCAAGATCGAGTTATTGCCGTTCTTGCTCGTGATTTTCGATCTCTTTGTTCAGCCCATCTCAAGTGCTGATTTTTTGAGGGGTTGTTCCTTGGTATGTGCCTCCTCCACTTGTCCAATTAGTTTTGTGATTGGTAGATTGTATCTTGAGTATTTTGCTACTGTAGGTGACAGGTTGTTTGAGCTTGCATGCTTGTTCTATGCTTAGAAACTTTGTTTTGATGCATTTGTAGTCCTCTATAAAGTTCCTATAATAGTTGCTCATCATTTATCAACTTAGAAATCACTTGGTTTGATGGTTGTCTAAAAATTTCAGCAAGGAATATGAGTGCTTATCCACTGAATCAATATGACTTGATGGTGCATAAGCCAATGAAGGTTCATCGCGAGGAGGAAGTTTTTCCTTCCATATATCCATGCTATGAATTTATGAGAGCTCCGGGGATTCTCCAAGATTTTCAAACCTTGGTTACAAATGCAGGGTTGGAGCACTTTGTTGAAGGTGAACCAATCCAATATGTTAAGCTAACCATGGCTTTCGTGCAGGATTTACGGTTCACTTGGTCTACTTCTAATCCCATGGTCCATTACAAAATATATAATATGTCTGTCAACCTGCCTTTTGCTGATTTATGTGCAGCAATTAGAGTATCTCAGTGGGGATCTTGTGAGAAGATCAAAGAGAGGCCCAAGTCACTTGTTGATTTGTATGCTGAGATTTGTCAAGGTTTCGACTTCTCAAAGGAAAGTGGTAAAATTCAGAACATCCAGCTCCCAGCTATTAGATACTTTTCCTATTTCATTACCAAGTGTGTTCTTGCTAGAAAGACTGCTAGAAAGTTGTCTTCTTTTGATCTAGCTTTTATTGCAGCTGCTCTGAATAGGAATAGTTCTTATAGCTTGGGTGCTTCGATAGCTCACCGTCTCACCACCAACCGTGAGAAGGGTGGAATTTGTGGAGGTCTCATTGCTTCTAGGTTGCTAGCTTTCCATGGTTTAGAGCCTCATTATTCAGATTTTCAGTTTTCCATAGAGAGGCTTGATATTGAATCCACGATTCAGCATGGTTTTGTTTCTTTGGGAGCTAATGTGAGAAGTTTGCCATTTGAACTATCTTTTGTCCAACAAGGTCAGAGAAAGGGTAGGAGTGAGAAAATAGTTTATTTGTCTGCACCTGCTTTGTTTAACTTTGATAACAGGCAAGGATGGTCAATTACGGAGGAGGAGGTTGACACTTATGTGGGGGAACTCTCCTAGCAAGAGGAGAATGTTGAAGAGGATGCCGAAGACAATTCGGTTCAGCCCTCCAACTTGGGAGAGTCTTCATACCAGCAGTCCTCATTTGATTGGGGCGCGTCTTGTTCTTCTTCACAGGTGCCTGACTATGATCATTCCTGTGGCATCCCGTAAAACCACTACTAGAAAATCGCGTTGAATTTGTGCATTGCATCGTCATCATCATGCATTGTTTGCCAAAACTATTTTCGCAACACCCGTTTTGTTTTCTAAAACGCCCCCTCTTGATACAAACATCAAAATCCGGGTCGCCGGGATATTTTGTTTTGCCCGATATTGGTTTGCAAAAGTCTCGTTTGAAATAAATAAAAATATTAATTATTTTAGCGGGGCAGTCGAACGGGCCGATTGACCCGAACGACCGCCCCAGAATTTTAAAACGGGCCACCTAACCGCCCTGTAAAATCCTAGACCTACCCAGCTATCTACCCAACCCAAACAGCCACATCACCCTGGCCAACCAGACGCTGACACCTCACCCCTCCTCTCCTCCCACCCAATCAAGTGCTGCCACGTGGCCCAGCCAGCTCCCTTCCTCCCTCACAGCCCACACCCCCACCCTGGTCCACACACTAACGCACACACTACACGCACACAACACACACGCAACAGTGCGACCGACCCCACTCCCCAGATCCCCCTGCCCCGCGTGGCCCCCGGTCCCACCACCCCGCGCGACCGCTCCCTTCCACCATCGTCTTCCTCCCTGGTCCGCTCCCCCCGTCCAACCGCCCCGACGCTCCCTCCTCAGCCCCCTCCTTCCCGTCGGCGTCCTCCCTTCCTCCCTCACCCGCGACGGCCCCTCGCCTCACCGACGGCCGAACCGCCCCTCCGCCTCTCCCCGCACCCTTCTCCGCCCGGCCTGCCAGCCAGCCCGGCGCCACCACGCGACTCGACGCCTCTGCTCCTCCAGAGCCCCGCCATGCTCGCCTCGCCTCCTCTCCCGCCTCCGCCATGCGCTGCCAAGGCCGCTCCTCTCCAACCCCAGCGCCGCCTTCCCCGAGCCCTCTGCAGCCCGCCAGGCCGGCGCCCGGCCGCCTCTGCCCACCTTACGCCAGGCTCAGCAAGCTGCCGCCCGCTTCGCGCCTCGCCGCCTCCGCCGCAGCGCCGTCCTCCGCTGCCCTCAAGGCTTCTCCGCGAAGCGCCCGGCGCCCGTCTCAGATCGACCCCGCCTCTCGCGTCGGACTGGGCCTTCACCGCCACTCACCGCCGGAGCGCCCGCCAGACGCGTGCCCCTGCAGATCCTCTGCGTCGGCCCCACTTGCCTTGCGCCGCCGTGGTGGTGTCTCGAGTTCGCCGGGCCGTCCTCGACCGCTGAGCGCCGGCCCCGTTGGTGATGCTTGTGTGTGTGGAGGTAGACGTGCCGTGAAGAGGAATCGATGCCAAGTTTAGGGGTGACAAGAATCATCTCGACGACAAGACCGCCTCACGAACCGAACCCTCGGGACCGCCAAGTTCACCGAGACCCTAGACGCAAGATCTCCTTCATGGGACGACAAGTACTCCGACATGGATCCGTTTGGAGCGAACCCGAAGACGGTAGGTGCGACAAGTCCTACTTCACGGACATCGAGTGCCAAGATCGCCCACAGAGAACCGAAGTTGTCGAGACCCTGAGGACCCGTTCCCGGAGACGAAGACCGAACCCGACAAGACCTGCATGCGACAAGAACAACCCCGACCCAGGAGTATCCGACGCGCCCGACACCGACCAAGTCCTGCCGTCCGGACGCGACAAGATCTACCCCGATCCGAGGCCCTAACCCCCGGAGTTCGAGAACGACCCCGGAACCCCAAGTCCGTCGAACCCTGAACCCCGAACCCCGGAACCCCAAGATCGTCGAGACCCCTCAATGTGTGAACCTCTTATCCGAGAACCCTATTTTATAACGTAATAACAACTGGATGCATAATAATTGTCATACTCGCATGCATATCTGTGGTTGGGGGCCTTATGCCGATTCACCTCATAATTAAATATGGGGCCCATATGCGGGCAAATCCAGTCTCATATCGGCCTCATTTAAACTTGTGTAGCGAACCGGTGCTATCTTTTGTCTTGATAAACAACATTTAAATTGCGGGGTGGCTAAACAACTTGAACCATCTAAATAATTGTCGGGACCCCGGTTCCGCTTAATTTGACCTAATTGCATCGCACTTTGCCATGCCATGCACCATACATGCATCATGCCGATCTTCTGCCGTGTATTAAATATTGCATCCGGTGTTTATTCTAGTGTTTTGGTTCTTCGCGGATAAGGCCGTTGAGTTGATGCGAGTGTCGACCCGATCTTCGGGGAAAACCTTTGGCAAATGTTTTCAGGCGAGCATCTCCCCCTTTCTACCTATCTTACTTTTATAGTATTTACTTCCCTCCTGTTGATCTATTGCTATCTGTGTTGCGATGCTCTAGATTCCGTACCCTTGATATCCCTTGCAGCCATATATTGCCTTGGACACACCCTATTACCTGTTGTTTGGTAGATAGTTGGACTTGCGCGACGTAGTTGCTTGCTCAAGTGCTAATGTGTGTCGTCATATGCCACAGCTGCTGATGTATTGCCGCATGTTGATGTTGGAGATGATTCTAGTTTTATTTATCGTCACTTTAATTTCTGTTTAACAACTAAAATTGAAATAAGCAGAGGCATCGGTGGGTGATAGATAATATTTGGTTTCGAACGCCACTTGTGTCCGTAAGACCGAGTACTTGATACTGTTCCTTGATTTATCGCTATCCACATCCGGAGGTATATGGGACTCCCCGAGCGAGCTTGATTCAGTCTTATTTCTTGGGGCCACAAACTAGTTTGAGGTTTTATTTACAATCCTGTACTTATGCCATGCTACTTTCGTATTTAAATTGTGCGAGCACACTTTATCGCTTAGGTAAGCGTAATGTTTTCGGTATCGACAAGCCCAGCCACTTTCGGGTTCCCAAATCGTTACAGCCATTGTCGCAAACCTTGAGTCCGTCTCGAGCTTGCTTACTCCGCTATGGATCTACTCAATGGGTGGCCTGAAATATTTCGAATCCTGTGATTGTTCAGTGAAAGCCTCGTTGGGTTTTGATTTGGTTTTCCGAGGTTGATCGGCGTGTGTTGCTATTGGTGCACCCCCGGTAAAACTTTCTCAAAGCCGTGTCCATGGATATGGACGACTTGAGCACGATTCTCGATCATAGACAAGCATAACTAAAGTTTATCGCTATAAATTTGACTTTATAATGACTAGTAATCAGCCTCACTATAATGGAATGGCTAATTAATGCCCACAATTGCTTGTTTGGTTGTCGCGACAAATGTATTCGACTAGTAAGTATTGCATCTACAACGAATTGGCTGAATAAAAGTACCAACAACTGGGTTTTGGGTTTATCTCATGCTATCGGATTCGATTAGTAATTGTTGCAACTACAACGGAATGGTTAACTAAAAGTGCCCATCGCTTATTTTATCGTGACGATTATCTAAACTGACTAGTAAAGTGCCGCAACTATAATCGAATAAGTAAACCGCCAACCGTGTGAGTTCCTCGGTTGACTTCCTCGTTTGGTCTCGAGGGGGAAATACCCGGATGGGTTTGTTTGGTGTTAGCTTCAGGTTGGATCCGGATAGGCCCTTCTTACCCCTCTCTGTTTGCTGCCAGTTGTATCGAGTCTCTATAGGTTGTTTAGTGCATGCTGCCGCTGCCGCTCAGTCCACCATACCTATGTAGGCGAGGACCGCCAAATTCTAGCCTCGCTGCATCGCCTCGTGATCGACGCTCCTTCTTTTCCTTTGCCCTTTGTCGGCACCCTTTTGTTTAAGGTTTTGAGATTGACGTTAGCGGTGGTTACCCTTCCTTTGGCCAGGCAGGGTTATGGACGCCATTGGTTATTCTTCGTGGCTCTTAGCCCCATTTGCCTCTTGTCCGTAGCTGGACGCCTATCGCTTCAAGGTGATTTGGATCTTTGTATATTATATATGTGTTCTTGACTCCTTGAGTCATATATATATATCTGCTCATGGGTCCCATCGAGGACTGTTGTGTAATGTTATTACCTCGCTTTCCACCCGCACGAAAGTGCTCGGGGCACCTTTGAATCGTTTCTATGCGGGTTTGGCGAATTTGCTCAAACTCGCATAGGTCCGATTCGAGGGTGTTACAGTGGTATCGAGCTCAGCGGTTGATACCACAAGTCCAGCCTGTAGGATAACCTAGCTAACGGCCGAAGTAGAGTGTCAAAACTATTTTGAAAAATCGGTTGGATAGATCTGGTTAGGTCTGATTTTACTCCTTACCCCTCTGCTGTTCTCCTCTTACCTCTACGTGTTTTGAATCCGCTCTCTTCTCTTTCTTCGAGTCCAGGATTTCTCGTGGTTGGGTTCCGTCGTACCTACAGGGTTTCTCTTTCTCCCTTTTGTAACGGAGGTGCTACGATCATCAATCTGCAACTTGTCTGTTGTGCCCTTCATCCGATCTTTTGTTCTTGAGCTCTTTATCTATGTGTGTTCCTTGCTGGATACCAGTGTCGTTGAAAGACATATGAGAAGGACGAGCATTGGTGAAGTTGGAGTATACCTTGAGCATGTGTTGTTCATGCCAACGGAACCATCGCGAAACCTAACCAGTGTGTCTTTCATACGATTTCTGTTGTATCTTCCGGTGTTTCCCGATGTGATGACGTCATCTACGCCAGATCCGGTGCAGAGTCCACATCACTCCCTTGTTTCCGAACCTCGCTTGTCGAGATCTTCAGTCTAATTCCGAGAGTTGGTTGCATAATCCGTCTATTCGCGTGCAGAGTAATGGTTTGAGTGCGGGATGGAGTAGCTACCCTACCACTGCTCTTATCATTCGCTCTTGTATGTCGAATCAGTGTATCCAGCAGTTTTACTCCGTCCATGGAAGTTAGAGGTGGCCTCATCGTTTGATACCTCTACCTTCGTCCTTTGTTTCTCCGGAGTGTTCTCTCGACGATCAGGTTTGGGGAGGGACTCCCCTCCCTCCCCTTGGCCGCCGGCCCTCCTCCACCTATAAGAGGAGGGGCAGGGCCTCCTCCTCTAGACACACAAGTTCCTATCCTCTAATCTAAACTCTAGACTCCGGTTTAGAGCCGCTTTGGTTTAGAGCTTCTAATTGCCCTAGCCTTCGGATTAGAGCCTTCTAATTGGTGTGTCTAATCTCTAGACCACTAATATCTCTCTCATACTCCGCCATACTCGCTCCGTCTTAAGGCGAAGCCCTGCGGGATCTCCCCTCTACTTCCGGTACCACGCCGTTGTGCTGCCGGAATCGCGAGGAGAGTGCTACAACCTCCGCCTGCTGGAAAAGGGAGAGGAAGGTCTTCGTCGAATCGAACGTGTGACCGATCATGAAGCATCGCCGAACGCAGCGGAAGGATCGCTCACACGATCTTGAGATCGGGAAGAGTACGACTACATCACCCACGAGAATCCGCTCTCGTTAAACACTTTGGAATCTTCGAGGGTAAGTTATTCCATCGACTCGTTGCTACAATCTAGTAGATAGATCTTGGCTTGTTTGTTTGTATGCGATAGAATTTTTTTGTTTTCCATGCTATGAAACTCTACAGTGGTATCAGAGCCGTGTCTATATGTAGATCTGTTGCACGAGTACAACACAATGGTCATTGTGGGCGTTGATGCTTTTATTGTCGATTGCTTCTTGTGTACTTTGCATCTTGCGGTATGTTGGGATGAAGCGGCCCGGGCTAACCTTACATGACATCGTCCATGAGACTTTCTCCACGCTTGACATGCAACTTGTATTGCATAAGTGGCTTTATGGTGCTGTTTCTCCTAGCATAGTTAAGATCCAATTTACAACGGGTGATCAACAATGCTAGTATCAATGTTGTGGTTCTTGTTCGTAAGTTAGAACGACACTTATTGAAAGCCCCAAACCACGTAAAATATGCAAAGAAAGTAGAGGCGTCTAACTTTGTTTTGCGGGGTGTGCAAAGGATGTGATATGGCCATGATTGTGATTATATTTGATGTATGCAATGTTCCTTATTGTAAGTTGGCAACCGGCAGGAGCCATATGGTTGTATTTAATTTATGTTAAGACCCGCGTGTCTATTCAAAGTAGTTGTAATAGTTGAAGCCGGTGGACGACAACCATGGAGAAGCGTCATTGATCTTGATGCAATGCCGGTGATGATGGAGATCATATTCATGCTTGAAGACGGAGATCAGAAGCACAAAGAAGAAAGGCCATATCATATCACATATTATTGAATTGCATGTGATGTTAATCCTTTATGCATCTTGTATTGCTTAGTAGACGACGGTAGCATTATAAGATGATCCCTCATGCACATGAATTTCAAGTCATAAAGTGTTCACCCTTAGTTAGCACCGTTGCTAAAGCTTGTTGTTTCGAAGCACCACGTGATGATCGGGTGTGTTAGATTCTGCAAGTGTATACAACGTGAGCAAGCCAGATTTGCTCATGCGGAAACTAAGGTTTGATCTTGACGAGCCTAGCATGTACAGACATGGTCTCGGAACACGGATCACCGAAAGGTAAAGCATGAATCATATAGTAGACATGATGAACATGACGATTGTTCGCCATTGAAACTATATCAACTCTCGTGATGATCGGTGTTGATGTAGTGGATTTGGTTCGTGTGATCACTAAAACAATGTGAGGGATGTTGTTTTGAGTGGGAGTTCACCTAGTTTAATTTCATTAATTAATTTGAACTCAATTTGTCATAAACTTAGTCTAAACTATTGCAAATATGTTGTAGATCAATGGCAGCCCCTACCATCAATTTTAATGCGCTCCTAGAGAAAGAAAAGTTGAAAAACAATGGAAGCAACTTCGCGGATTGGTTCCGCAATTTGAGGATTGTCCTCACCGCTGGTAATTTGACCTATGTGCTGGATGCACATTGGTGACCCACTGAGCTCATGCTCCCGATGAAGTAAAGAATGTTTACCTCGCTGGAAGAATCAAGACTCCATAGTTCAAAGGTGCTATCTTGTATGGTTTGGAATCGAGCTTCGTAAAAGGTTTGAAGAGTCGGACCCATATGATATTGTCGAGGATCTCAAATTGATTTTTGAGACTCATGCGGCAATTGAAAGCTATGAGGCTTCGAAAAGTTCTTTAACCGCAAGATGGAAGAGGGCAGCTCCACAAGGAGCATGTGCTTAAGATGTCTGGGCACGCAAACAAACTTCAAAGCTTGGGTATAGTGATTCCTAATGCTTTGGGGATTTACCGTGTCCTCCAATCACTACCACCAAGTTACAAGAACTTTGTGATGAACTACAACATGCAAAACACGAACAAGACGTTACCAGAACTCTTTGCCATGTTGAAATCTGCAGAATTGGAGACAAAGAAAGAGCACCAAGTGTTGTTGGTCAATAAGACCACCAAATTCAAGAAAGGCAAGTCTAAGCAGAAGGGACACTTCAAGAAGGGTGGTAAGAAAGTTACCACGCCGGCGAAGAAGACCAAGGCTAGACCCAAGCCGACATCGAGTGCTTTTACCGCAAGGGAGAAGGTCACCGAAGCGGAATTGCCCAAAGTACTTGGCGGATCAAGAACGGCAACATCAAGAAGAAAGGTATACCGATATACATGTTATTGATGTGTATCTCACTAGTACTCGTAGTAGTGCCGGGTATTTGATAATCTTGGTTCGGTTGCTCATATTTGTAACTCAAACAAAATGTCTTTGAAGAATAAACGGAAGCTAGCGAAGAACGAGGTGACGATGCGGCGTGGGAAAGCGGATCAAAGGTTGATGTGATCGCGGTGGCACACTACCCCTTCATCTACCATCGGGATTAGTTTTATACTTAAATAATTGTTATTTAGTGCTGTGTTGAGCATGAACATTATATCGGGATCTTGTTTATTGCGAGACGGTTACTTGTTTAAGTCGAGAATAATGGTTGTTCGATTTATATGAGTAATATGTTTTATGCACATGCACCTTTGATAGATGGTCTATTCTTATTGAATCTCGATAGTGGAAATACACATATCAACAACATTGAGGCTAAACGTTTGAAATCAAGCGATAATTCGACCTATATGTGGCACTGTCGTCTTGGTCACATTGGAGTGAAGCGTATGAAGAAACTCCATTCCGATGGACTTCTTGAATCACTTGATTTTGAATCACTTGAAAGATGCGAAGCATGTCTGATGGGAAAAATGACTAAGACTCCATTTTCTGGTATGATGGAGCGAGCTACGGACCTATTGGAAATCATACATACCGATGTGTGTGGTCCAATGAGTGTAGCATCGCGCGGTGGTTATCGTTATGTTCTTACCTTCACGGATGACTTGAGTAGATATGGGTATATCTATTTCATGAAACATAAGTCCAAAACTTTCGAGAAGTTTAAGGAGTTTCAAAGTGAGGTAGAGAATCAACGTAACAAGAAGATTAAATTTCTACGTTCTGATCGTGGAGGTGAATATCTAAGTTACGAGTTTGGCGAGCATTTGAAGAAATGCGGAATACTTTTACAGTTGACACCGCCGGGAACACCACAGCGTAATGGTGTGTCCGAACATCGTAATCGAACTCTCTTAGATATGGTTTGTTCTATGATGTCACTTACAGATTTACCGCTATCATTTTGGGTTTATGCATTAGAAATAGCCGCATTCACTTTAAATAGGGCACCGTCTAAATCCGTTGAAACGACACCGTATGAATTATGGTTTGGGAAGAAACCTAGATTGTCGTTCCTAAAAGTTTGGGGATGCGAAGCCTATGTAAAGAAGTTACAGCCGGACAAGCTTGAACCCAAAGCGGAAAAATGCGTCTTCATAGGATACCCGAAGGAAACTATAGGGTATACCTTCTATCATAGATCCGAAGGAAAAATCTTCGTTGCCAAGAATGGATCCTTTCTAGAGAAGGAATTTATCTCGAAATAAGTGACTGGAAGGAAAGTAGAACTCGACGAGGTTGTCGAACCTTCTCTCGAAATTGCGAATAGCGCAGCACCGAAGAAGTTCCTGTGGTGCCTGCACCAATAAGAGAGGAAGCTAATGATGGTGATCATGAAACTTCGGTTTAAGTTGCTACAGAGCCTCGGAGGTCAACGAGAACTCGTACCACTCCAGATTGGTATGATCCCGTTATGAGTGTCAGGTTGGTGGACAACACCGATGACCCCGAGACATATGAGGAAGCGATGATGAGCCCAGATTCCAATAAATGGCAAGAAGCCATGAAATCAGAGATTGGATCCATGTACGAAAACCAAGTATGGACTTTGGTGGACTTACCGGATGGCCGGAAGGCTGTCGAGAACAAATGGATTTTCAAGAAGAAAACAGATGCTGATGGTAATGTTACTGTCTATAAAGCTCGACTTGTCGCAAAAGGGTTTCGACAAATTCAAGGAGTTGACTACGATGAGACTTTCTCACCGGTAGCGAAGCTAAAGTATGTGAGGATTATGTTAGCAATCACTACATATTATGATTATGAGATATGGCAGATGGATGTCAAAACAGCATTCCTCAATGGAGATATTGATGAAGAGTTGTATATGATGCAACCCAAAGGTTTTGTCGATCCTAAAGATGCTAACAAGGTATGCAAACTTCAATGGTCCATATATGGACTGAAGCAAGCATCCCGAAGTTGGAATCAACGTTTTGATAAGGTGATCAAAAGTTTTGGTTTTATACAAACTTATGGAGAAGCTTGTATTTACAAGAAAGTGAGTGGGAGCTCTGTAGCATTCTTAATACTATATGTGGATGACATATTGTTGATTGGGAATGATGTAGACCTTCTTAATAGTGTCAAGGAATATTTGAATAATAGTTTTTCAATGAAGTATCTTGGCGAAGCAGCTTACATATTAGGCATAAATATTTATAGAGATAGATCGAAACGCCAAATATCATTGTCACAGAGTACATATTTGGACAAAGTTCTAAAGAGGTTTGGAATGGAAGAAAGCAAGAAAGGGTTCTTGCCCATGTTGCCCAATACGACCAGGGGGAAAACTCAAAGTCCGACATCGGCAAAAGATAGAGAAAGGATGAGTAAGACTCCCTATGCCTCAGCCATAGGATCTCTAATGTATGCCATGCTATGTACTAGACCCGACATTGCATATGCTGTTAGTTTAACTAGCAGATATCAAAGTGATCCAGGAGTGGATCATTGGACAACGGTCAAAAACATCCTTATGTACTTGAGAAGAACTAAGGATATGGTTATTTCTTATGGAGGTGATGAACAACTCGTTGTTAATGGTTACACCGATGCTAGTTGGAACACCGATCCGGATGATTCTAAATCACAATCTGGATACGTATTTATTTTGAATGGTGCAGCTTAATTTGGAGGAGTGCAAAGCAAAGCGTTGTGGCGAGATCTTCAACTGAATCGGAATACATGGCTGCTTCAGAGGCTTCACAAGAAGCGATATGGATGAAAGAGTTCATTACAGAGCTGGGTGTGGTTCCTAGTGCGCTGGACCCAATGTCTATCTACTGTGATAACATGGGTGCCATAGCCAATGCGCAAGAACCAAGGTCACACAAGAATCTGAAGCATATCAAGCTGCGTTTTCACGCTATTCGAGAACATATCCAGGATGGGGATATAAAGATTTGCAAAGTACACACAGATCTGAATGTGGCGGATCCGTTGACTAAACCTCTCCCGAGGGCAAAACATGACCAACACCAAACTGCCATGGGTGTTCGGTATATTACCATGTAATCTAGATTAGATGACTCTAGTGCAAGTGGGAGACTGTTGGGGATATGCCCTATAGGCAATAATAAATATAGTTATTATTATATCTTTGTGTTTATGATAAATGTTTACATTCATGCTATAATAGTATTAACAAGGAAACATTGATACTTGTGTGATTTGTAAACTTAATTTGAAGTCCCTAGTATAGCCTCTATACTTCACTAGCTTGTTGGTTGATTAATGATTGTGGTTTCCCTATCATGAACATTGAGATGTTATCAACAACAAGATCATATTGTTAGGAGAATGATATGGTGGACATACTCCTATAGATAAGCGTAGCATAAAGATCAAGTCATTTCAATAGTTCAATTGCTATATGCTTTCTGATACATAGTAACCTAATTCCTTCGACCATGAGATCATGCATATCACCTTTACCGAATGGATGCTTTGATGACATCAAACACCACACCGTAACTGGGTGGCTATAAAGGTGGCATTGAGTGTTCGGAAAGTATTGGTTGAAACACATGGATCAAGAATGGGATTTGTCCATCCATATGACATATAGATATACTCTGGGCCCTCTCGGTGGAATGTCATCCAATTAGCTTGCAAGCATGTGAGTGGCTCACAAGGGATCACATATCACGGGAACGAGAAAAGAGTACTTATCGGTAACGAGGTTGAAGTAGGTATGCAGAGATACCGACGATCATAAACTCGGATAAGTAAACTATCGTGAGACAAAGGGAAATTGGTATCGTATGTAAGTGGTTCATTCGATCGCAAAGTAATCGTAGAAATATGTGGGAGCCATATGAATTTCCAGATTCCTCTATTGGTTATTGCTCGGAGAAGTGTCTCGATCATGTCCGCATAATTCACGAACCGTAGGGAGACACACTTAAGGATTCGACGTTGTTTTGAGTAGTTATGGTATTATGAGAAAGAGACCGAATGTTGTTCGGAGTCTCGGATGGGATCCGGGATATCACGAGGTGATCCGGAATGGTCCGGAGAATAAGATTCATATAAGGAAAGTCCCGTTTCGGAGTTCGGGAATGATTCCGGTGTTTTCATCGGGAATGTTCTAGAAGGTTCCGGAATGTCCGGCACTCCGGGGGGAAGGGGTACATGAATGTGTCATTGCATATTGGAATGATTGCATCATGTACTAAGTGTTCTCGCTGTTCCAAATAAAGGATTAAATTGAATCCCAAACTGAAAAGTCAAACAGCTAGTTTGAAAGTCAAACGGCTAAAACAGGAAACTGAGGGAAACAAGCAAGAGGAGGTTGAAACCGACTTGGGGGAGGAGTCCCTCCTCTCCAAGCCGGCGCACCACCTAGTCCGAGTTGGGGAGGGACTCCCCTCCCTCCCCTTGGCCGCCGGCCCTCCTCCACCTATAAGAGGAGGGGCAGGGCCTCCTCCTCTAGACACACAAGTTCCTATCCTCTAATCTAAACTCTAGACTCCGGTTTAGAGCCGCTTTGGTTTAGAGCTTCTAATTGCCCTAGCCTTCGGATTAGAGCCTTCTAATTGGTGTGTCTAATCTCTAGACCACTAATAGCTCTCTCATACTCCGCCATACTCGCTCCGGCTTAAGGATAAGCCCTGCGGGATCTCCCCTCTACTTAGGTACCACCGTTGTCTTTGCGGAATCGCGAGGAGAGTGCTACAACCTCCATTTTCTTGGAACAAGGGAGAGGAAGGTCTTCGTCAGTACCGAACGTGTGACCGATTGCAGAGCGCTGCCGAGCATGGCCGGAAGGATCGTCTACACGATCTTGAGATCGGGAAGAGTACGACTACATCACCCACGAGAATCCGCTCTCGTTAAACACTTTGGAATCTTCGAGGGTAAGTTATTCCATCGACTCGTTGCTACAATCTAGTAGATAGATCTTGGCTTGTTTGTTTGTATGCGATAGAAAATTTTTGTTTTCCATGCTACGAAACCCTACAAACCCACCATACCTATGTAGGCAAGGACCGCCGAATTCTAGTCTCGCCATGTACTGGCCTTAGTACTGACCGCTCTCTTTTTGTTTTCCTTTGCCCTTTGTCGGCACCCTTTTGGCTTGACAGGTATGTGATTGACGACGTTAGCAAGGTTACCCTTCCGTCTTGGCCTGGGCAGGGTTGGACATCGCTTGGTTATTCTCCAGGACTCTTAGTCCCATTTGGTTCTTATCCGTACTCGGATACTATCTTGTTTTTCTTCTTAAGTTGTATCTTCTTATTATACCTTTTGTATTCTTGACTCGTTGAGTCGTTGTTGTATATATAAGTTCTTGTGGACCCTGTTGTAAACTACTGTAATGTTACTACTTGTATTCAAATCCCACCCACACGAAAGTGTCTGGTGGGCGTCTTTGAATCGCTTCTATGCGGGTTTTGGCGGGAAATGCTAAGATCTGCATAGACCTGATTCGGAGGCGTTACAAGTGGTATCAAAGCAAAGGTTTACAATACCCCACTAGTCCAGCCTGTAGGATAACCTTGCCAATGGTCGATGTCTCGTGTCAAAACTATTTTACTACAAATGCGTTGGATAGACCTGATTAGCTCTGATTTTACTCCTTACCTCCATTCTTTCTCCTGTTATGTTTGCGTGTTTTGATTTGTTCTCTTACCTTCCTCAAGTCTAGGATTTCTTGCGGTTAGGTTTGCGTCGTACCTTTAGGGTTCATCCTCCTCCCTCCTTTTGCAAACGGTGGAGCTACATCTGGATTTCATTCTATCTGATCTCTTTTCAAATGTTTCTCGATGTTCCGCAACATCCGCGACGACGTCATCTTCCTGAATCTTTGTTAATACCGATTGTTAAGACCTTCAGTCTAAAATTCTGAGATTTAGTTGCATAATTCTCCTATTCATGTACAGAGTAATGCTTTGAGTGCAGGATGGAGTCATGACCATATCACTACTCTTATCATTCACTCTTGTACATTGATTGGTGGAATAATGCAATTTTACTCCTTCGACGGAAGATAAAGGTGGCCTTATGTTTGATACCTCTACTTCCGTCTTTGCCTCTCCTGAGTGTTCTTCTGAAGAATGGAGCCAGAATTCTTGTTAGTGGTGTCGTGACCATCAACCCTACTCAAGAATATCCAATCATCAAACTCTTCCCCAGGTGTCTTTGCTAGGATCTCGGGACGCGATCCTTGTTAGTGGTGTCGAGTTGTAATGCCCCGGAAAATATTCAGAAATAAAATTGCGTGTTAATTTCTTTTTCGCATCATCATGACGTCATCATGCATATTTTTCCTCTAAATATTTTCGTTAAAAGCCTATTTTGTTTTCTAATTAGTCCCTCCTTTATTTCAAATTTAAACCCCGGTCTTTTCTAAATATATTATTTGTCTAAAAACTATTTATAAATTCCTTTCTAAAAATAAACAAATAAAATAAACATATTTTTATTAGTGGGGGAGGCAGTCAAACGACTAGGCTCAAAGGCCCGGCCGGAAGACCACCTACGACCCCAGTCTAAACCTTAACCCTAACCAACCCAAATACCCAGCTCGCCACTCCCTATCGCCGCCACCCCCTGGGACTCACGCAGGCACACACACCGCAAGGACACACACCCTGACCCAGGACACGCACACACAAACGCAACGCACGCACCAACACCAACCCAACACGACACCACACAGGAACACAACACGACACACACCACACGCACCTAACACTCACGCCACGCACGCGTCTTGGACGCATTGGACCCCGACGCCCCCACGTCTCCACCTACCTCCGAACCCATCTCCTCCTCGCGATCCCCTTCCCTCGCTCTCTGTTCTCGTCGCCAGGAACATCCTCGCCGCCGCCAGGCTTCCTCTCCGTCGACCTCGCCTGCGCCTCCTTCCATAGACACCGCCCGCCACTGCCAGGCACCTCCCACTCGCTCCTCCTCTCGCTCGCCTCTAGGAAGCCCAGCGGCCGACATCGCCTACTCGAGTTGTGAGCTCCGCCATCCCCTGCTGGCGCCCCGCAGGTCCCTCCTGCTCGTCCGCGGCCTCGTGCCTCCTCGCCGGCCTCGGTCTTGTCCTCATCGTCGTCACCCGCACGCGTGAAGCCACGTCCGCCCTCTGGCTGGCCCGGTCCTTGCTGCAGAGCCGCCAACGTCGTCCGTCGTCGCCCGCGTCCGCCGTCGCCCGACCACTCTGGAGCACCGCCTGCAACCCCCGCCGCCGAGGATGCCCTTGTGGCTCCCGTGCTTGCAGTAGTGTGCCAAGTCGTCGCTCTACCGTCCCGCGCCGTCACGTGAAGACCCTGCTTGTTATGTGGCGTGGCGTTATATCCTTGTGTGTTTTTGAACAATAGAATCAGATCGAGCTTTTTTTGTCTCAGGTTCAGATCCACCGTTCTAGCGCTCCGCTATTCCTCGTAAATTGTTTGCATGCTCGTGGACTGCCATGAACCGGATCGACAAGATCTCCTTCATGGATTGGATGGAACCGCAAGATCATCGACATGGATTCGATGGTCAAACCCGAAGACCGATCCCGGCGTCGAGACCGAATCGAACCCCTCTAAACCCCAAGATCTTCGCAACCCAATGTGTGACCCCCTTCCTGATACCCTATTTTGATAATACAATATAACTTGTTACATATTAATTCATCCATACTTGCATACATGTTTATTTGTTTGGGGTACTTTGTCGATTCACCTAAACTAAATATGGAGACCATATGCGGGCTATATTTATATTATCCTGACTCTATTTAAATTTGTGTATCGAACCGATGCCATACTTTGCCTTGTTAATTCAACATTTAATATGCGGGGTAGTGTAGTTAAATAACTTGAACCTAATAATAAATGTCGGGATCCCGATTCCGCTTAATATTGCTAAGTGGGACCACATATTGCCATGCCACGCATCATATCATAAACATGCCAGATCTTCCGCCTAGTATTAAATATTGTACCGGTTGTTCCTTCTAGTGTTTGCTTCTTCACCGGATAGGATGACGAGTCGATGTGAGATACGACAAGCCTCCGGTTACCCGAATTTTTCTCTTAGGCGAGCATTCTCCCCCTTCTACCTATTTTGTATTTATAGTCTTTACTTCCTCCAATTGATCTATTGCTATCCTTATTGTCGATGATATAGTACCGTTCCTTTATTTACCTACTTCACTATATTGCCTTGGTTATCCTATTGCCTTGTTTGATTAGCTAGTTTTGTCCTTGCGAGTCGTAGGCATGCTTAGTAAACCGCTCTCATACAGATGGAACATGATATACTTGGAGATTGATCGTGATAAGATAATTAAATTGGTGATGTTGGTTATGGTTATGGCTTCACCTAATGATAAGGCCCCGACAGGGACCACCTTTGGGAACTGCTTGAGCCGACCTAGGACCCGTTCGTTCTATGATACCAGTTCTGAGTTGATCGCGCTAACCAAACGTGAGGGCCTCTAGGATCCCCCCTCAACTACCGGTGCTATTCGTATATCTAGAGGGTTACAAAATTGGTTTTTCATTTGGTGCATACGCATAATATGTCCTCGGACATGGGTGGGTTGATATGTCTTCGGACTTGATATTTTGGTGGACTGCCATGGCTTGCATTGCATAAAATTGGGATATCGTGTCGGAGGTGGGATGGAGCTCTACAAGTTATCTTCCGATCATCGCCTGGCCATAGACTCAAACGCCGTGCCACCTGGAGAACCAGCTGTATCTCTTGTGTGGGTAAAACACAGTAGGTGATGCCTCTGGATATGCGCGTAGTTATGGAACAGTTCTTGTTGTGAGATTCGGAAGGCACGCGTGATATGTTGCCTAAGGGTTGAGCATGCGTTTGGGTACAGTAGTGCACCCCTGCAGGGTAAATCTTTTTGAGAAGCCGTGTGTCCACAATTATGGACGCCTCAGGAGTACGGTTTCATGATCTTAGACAACGCCACTAATGATTTGCCTCCAATAATATGATTAGTAATTATCCTTATCAACTAAACACCTGCTTAACTAAAATTTTCCACCGTGTGTGTTCTGCAAGGGGACTTCCTCGACTGGTCTTTGAGGGGGAAATCTTCGGACGGGTTATGTTTGGTGTTACATTATGCTATCGTATAGTGATCTCTTATCTCACTCTAATAGCCGAAGTTGTAGCGTGTCTCTATAAGTTAGATAGTGCAAGCTTCGCTGCCGCTAAACCCACCATACTTATGTAGGCGAGGACCGCCGAATTCTAGTCTCGTCGTGTACTGGCCTTAGTACTGACCGCTCTCTTTCTGTTTTCATTTGCCCTTTGTCGGCACCCTCTTGGCTTGACAGGTATGTGATTAACGATGTTAGCAAGGTTACCCTTCCGGCTTGGCCTGGGCAGGGTTGGACACCGCTTGGTTATTCTTCAGGACTCTTAGTCCCATTTGGTTCTTATCCGTACTCGGATACTATCTTGTTTTTCTTCTTAAGTTGTATCTTCTTATTGTACCTTTTGTATGCTTGACTCATCGAGTCGTTGTTGTATATATAAGTTCTTGTGGATCCTCTTGTAAAATACTGTAATGTTACTACTTGTATTCAAATCTCACCCACACGAAAGTGTCTGGTGGGCGTCTTTGAATCGCTTCTATGCAAGTTTTGGCGGGAAATGCTAAGATCTGCATAGACCCGATTCAGGGGCGTTACAGAGAGATATCAGACTGATTGTCAATCTTCAGAGCAAAGCTTGACGCCTCCTTCTCCTTCAGATCACCCAACAATCTTGCGAGCCACAGGCCTTGACAAGCAGCAGTAGTTGCCGCAACATATTCAGCTTCACAGGATGAAGTTACAACTATCTTCTGCTTCATCGACTGCCAGCTGATGGGACTTGTCCTGAGGAAGAACATGCCGCCACTTGTGCTCTTGCGATCATCAATGTCCTTGGCATGATCACTGTCGCTGAAGCCAAGCAAGCTTGCTTCTCCTGATCCCTTCTCATAGCACAGACCAAACTTGACTGTGTCGGCAATGTACCTGAGAATATGCTTGACTACATTCAGGTGTTCGGCAGTGGGCTTCTCCATGAATCTTCTCACAAACCCCACGGCGTAGGTGATATCCGGGCGTGTGTGAAAAGGATATCGCAAACATTCGACAATGCTGTGATACTTCATGGCATCCGTTGGCTCTGCTGAACTCGCCTTGATCAGCTTGAGTCTTTGTCTCCAGGGGCAGTGTGCAAGGGTTGCAGTTCGTCATCCCGCTGCGCTCCAAGATCTTCCTTGCATATTGATGACCCACAAATATAGGGGGTGTCGTAGTACTTTTGATAAATAGGGGTGTTGATCCCAACAAGGAGCAGAAGGTGTTGACTAGTGGTATGGAGCAGGAAATCTCTGTAAATACTTAGCAAACGAATTTTAGGGGTTTTCTGATAAAGCAACAAAACAAGGTGCAAGTAATAAACACAAAGAACAAACTCAACAAGTGGCCTAATCCTTTCTTAGCAAAGGACAAGCCAGTGGAAATACTTATAAGGACCAAACGTTCTCGAGGACACATGGGAATTCTGTCAAGTGCTTTCGCTTCAAATAGCTAAGTACTCTTCTTTGGTGTTGTAAGTATTGTCTGGGTGAACCTGTGCTAATGTACCGACCTTACTTGGACTAATACATACTTGTGATTAAACCCCCTACAGTCATCCGCAACTACAAGAAAGTAATTAAGATATAAACCTAACCACAACCTTAAACTGTGAGATCCTACACTCCCTTATGCAAAGGTGTTCTAACGGGGGTTCATGTTACTGTCACTCAGGCAACCCCACAATTAGTATCCAAATACACAATGCATTCCCTTAGGCCCATAAATGGTGAAGTATCATGTAGTCGACGTTCACATGACACCACTAGAAGAATATCACCACAACTTAAATACTAAACCATTGATTAATAACTCAACACAAATCCACTACTAACAACATGACTTCTCCCATGTCCTCAAGAACTAAACGAACTACTCATGAGATATCATATGGATCAAGATCAAAGATGATATGGTGATGGATAACAATTTGAACATAAACAATAATCCAATGGTTCCACTCACAAGCATCAACTACAATAGTAATCAACACTGGGAAAGTTTCCCCTAAGAACTAATGCAAGATCCAACATGATTGTTACAGAGGGATGGAGTGGTGATGATGGTGCTGGTGGAGATGATGGTATGGATGATGATGATGATCCCGATGAAGCCTAGCTTGATGACGGTGTTGATGGCGATGATCTCCCCTCTCCGAGAAGGGATTTCCTCGGCATAAATCTGTCTGCTAGAGAGCTCTTTCTCTCTCGGTGTTTTCCACCTCGCAGAGGCGATGGAAATCTTTCTGTGGTTGCTCCTTTGGTATTAGGGTTCTGTGGGGAATATATAGGCGAGAGGGCGGAGTCGGAAGCCGGCCAGACCCCGTGCCTAGGGGGGTATGGGCCCCCTGTGGCCCGGCTACGCCTCCCCTTCTAGCTTCCTCCGTCTTCTGGGAAAATATATTTTCCAATAATTTTCTGGTATTTTTCTGATCTTCACGAAATTGCATCAAAACACCTCATTTTCCATTAGAAACCTGAATCCGGCAGTCCATCCTCCAAGAATCATCCAACATGCAAAAAGAGAGGAAAAGACATAAGTAACACCTCATAATAAGACATATATCAATGAATAGAGGCAAATTATGATATAGAATGGTGATGCAAATTGGACGTATCAACTCCCCACAAGCTTAGACCTTCGCTTGTCCCCAAGCAAAAACTAAGCTCGATAAAAATGTACACAGGTTTATGGAATGAAGTGTCGATAAAAGAATATGGACAAGAAGCATCACACTTACCATTACACAACTCATAGAAGAAAGCAACTCACCATTATATAACTTAGCTTGCAACAAGTACATGAGTCACAATAGAGATGCATAAAGATAAATCATAATTGGAATTGGCAAACTCTTGTTCTTGGTCAGAGAATAGCTGGCAAATAATTTCACAAAAAGCTTTTTGTAGAAGTTTAATAACAGGAGAACTCTTTGCTCAAAAAGGTTTTTCAATGAAGGCTTTCAAAGTATTACTCAATAGATAAGAGTCTTGTGCAAACAAGGAAGATAAAGGACATGATTGAATAAATCACCACATGAATGCTTGCAACAGAACAACTCAAATGCTTGCTAGAGATAGAGAGGAAGTAGGTTTACTGACTCAACTTAGAAAATAGGAGAAAGGTCCCTTCATAGAGGGAAGCGGGGATTTCAAGTCTTAAAGAGCTTCCAAAAGATTATGGTACTTACTAGCTTTGAGCCCTCATTGCCCCTATCATAGGCATCTTGAGATGATTAAGGTTAAAGTGCACAAATATGGAGTATATGCTTGACAAAATATAAGTTGGCAATCTCATGTCCCTTGAGTACGAGGGCCACTCCTCATGCTACTCAACTTTGGTTACCGGTAAGTTCTTGTCATTGTAAGTACATGTGTATCATAAAGAACGGCCAACGGTATACCCCTTGCACATGGTACAAGAGCTATCCCATAACCAAAATGACAAGGCAAGAAGACAATGAGCATCTCAGCGATCTTTTTATTTACTATATGCATACCATTTATTAATGATGCTTCACAGAATGCTCACTATGGTGATGCTGCAAGTTTCCACCATGATTAGGCACGACTTAGGCTAGCGGCCCAGTCGTTTCTCTAACACACATACATCACTCCAAGGACTTACAAGCACCCTCTTTATTTCACACCGTCGACATCCGCAAACAAAAGAGCATGATATCAACTGTGTACAACATACAAGTGCAATGTTGAAAGCGTTCCCTGTGATAGCACGGTTCTGCTAATTCCAATGTATAGATGCAATCATATACAACTTCGATGACACAATGGTTCAAGTCTATTAGAGGCAATAAAATAAGGTGTGCCATCAAGTTCGTGAGAGCTTTACTAACTAGTTTTCACATAACAAAATACTTTTTAACTCGAAAGACAGATGAAGCTTGAGAATTTGCTTGGAATAGTGATACGTCCAAAACGTATCTACTTTCCCGAACACTTTTGCTATTGTTTCTCCTCTAAACTTGTGTGATTTGGATAGAACTAACACGGACCGACGCTGTTTTTAGCAGAATTACCTTGGTGTCTAGTTTTTGTGCAGAAAATAAACTATAAGGAAAAATCGCAGAAAATATGCCAAAAATTATATTTCACCAGAAGACCAACGGAGCCAGAAGACGAGAGAGAGAAGGGGCCTGGGGGTCCCACACCCCTGCCAGGCGCGGGCCCACCACTGGTCGCACCTAGGGGGTGCAGCCACCCCAGGCACCCTCTTGGCCTCCCTCTACGCCTATAAGTTGCCTTTCAACCTAAAAACCGAGGGGGGTTCGATAGTTTTCCAGAAAGAGTTCCGCTCCGCCGCCGCCACCAGAAACCAAGATTCGGATCCAGAAACTCCGTTCTGGCACCCTGCCGGGACGAGGAATTTGGAAAGGATCATCGCCATCGTCATCACCAATGCATCTCCATCAACCATCGATGTTTCCCTCATCCATGAGTTAGTAATCCCCCGCTGTAGGCTTGGGGATGGTAGGGATTGGATGAGTTCTATCATGTAATCGAATAAGATCTGTTAGGGAATAGTGCCTAGTATCTATATTAGTGCTATTTGACTTTGTTGCAACTTGTTGTTCTTAATGCTTGTCACTAGGGCCCGAGTGCCATGATATCAGATCTGGACTTATTATTGAATCATTATGATAGTATTGTTTGTGATCTTATCTACAAGTTGTGTATACATATCATTGTCCGGATCCAAAGGCCTCAAAGTGACAATAATTGGGACAACCGGAGGGGATGTATGTGGTGTGAGGATCACATGTGTTCACAGAGTGTTAATGATTTGCCTCGGTGCTCTATTAAAAGGAGCACCTTAATTGCCAGTAGTTCCCTAGAGGCCCCGCTGCCACGGGCTGGCTGGACAGAATATGTTGTGCAAGTTCTCATTGCGAGCACGTATGACTATATATGGAGCACATGCATAGGATTGTTTAGTACTTGGATGCTTGTTATTATTTATCTGCAATGCCCTAGATCTTGAAGTTACATGTTTAGACTCATCCATGCAATGCCCGTCCATCCATCCCTATGCCTACCGCACTCGAATACCACTGTTACTATTGCTCCTGTTTTACTGTTGCTGTTGCTACTACCAAACTGTTGCTACTGATAAACTTCTGTGAGCAACAACTATTTCCAGGTGCAACTGAACTGACAACTCAGTTGTTAAGGCTTGCAAGTATTCTTTGGCTCTCTTGTGTCGAATCAATAAATTGGGTAATACTACTCGCGAATACTGTTGCGATACCCTACACTTGTGAGTTATCAAATAGAAAATGCTAATAGGTAGATATAGTGGACACAACTGGCACAGGCTTTGGTTCAAAGGGATTGAAAACATGAGAAGTATGCCTTCTCAAAACAAGTTTTTGGCTAGCAAGGCTGGGTAGCAAGCAAAAGAGTTGAAAGAAACAAGAAAACCTACAAGTGATAAAGCCAAACATGCAATCTTCCTTGAAGACACAAAAGATCTTAAATAAAGAATACTTATGAGCCAACAAGAAAGAAATAAATGATACAAAATACCTGTAATCTTTTTCTCTTTTTCTTTCAAATCTCAAAAAGTGTTACCACTGACCAGAGCTCGGTTTGCCAAAACCAATTTATATCTACTTGATGCTCCCAAAGTGATGCCAATACTTATCAACAAGATCCATCATATAATAGAGGTTGCAAACTAAAATAAGAAGTGCAAAAAGTAAAAGATGAAACTTCTCATTAATATTCCATAAAGGCACTCACACCAAGGGATACATAGATAACCAACTAAAGGTGAGATACTTCCACATGCAAACCAAACTATAAGATAACCTCTCTACTAAATATATGAATCCACTAAAAAGGTAAAATATGAAAGATAATGATGGTGATACTGTGACACTCCCCCCAAGCTTGGAACAAGCCAAGGGGATGACAAACCTAATGACGAATTACTCCTTGGGTGGTGTTGGTGTTCTCTTGATAAGCTCTTCAATAAGTTTCTTCAGATCCTCAATCTCAAAGGTCAGAGTAGGAATCAACTCCAAATTCTGCTCAATACGGTTCATGATCATGTCGGGCTAAGAATTCCAGTCCTTGTTATTCTTTCCCCATTCTTCCTTCTTAGTGTGTTCCTCCCCTGCATGGTTAGAACGAGGCATATCCCACATCAAGGGCAGGTTCCCTTTGGGCACCTGTTGGTATTGATGCTCATGAATAAGAGTATGGAAGGGTCTCTTTGTACGTGGAGGAGATGATCGTGGATTGTAGATAAGACGCTGAGGTTTCCCTCCTGTAGACATCTGTGCTGTCCTCCTAAGCTTGGTGGGTTTTGCCACCACTCCAATGCTTGCGACGGTAGCGCGAGTGTCCGGTTGCTTGTCCTCCTCCATGTCTTGTTCATCCCCTACCAAAATCTCCTCCTCTTTGGGATCTTGAGGATCATCTTCCTCGGGCTTCTTGCCTTTGTCGTTGGAGGAGACCATGGTGCTCTAAACTTGAGAATATTTCCTGACAAAAATAGATCGAAACGAAAACACGACGAGAACACGATACACGAACCTCGTGGGATCCGGGGGTTATATATTACGAAGTTTCAAAGCATAAGGAAGGTGCTGGTATGAAAACGAGGCGGAGACGGAGCTCGGGGGAGGCACACCCCCTCCAGGCGTGGCCAGCAGGGGCCCGCGCCTAGGGTGGGTTTGGCCACCCCGGCCTCCGTTTCCTTCTATGTTCCGTCTTGTAACTTCCCTTATGTAATAAAAACATCAAAAATATAAAAAATTAGGATTTCACAAACCTTCTGTTTTCACCACTTTTACCTATTCAAAGACGAACTCTGCAGACTCCTTTTCTCCTTCTCCTGGAAATTCCTTTCCTACAAGGTCTCACACAAACCTCAATGGCAACATTAGTGTAAGCAAAAATAATAAAACTTTAGGTTCACACTTCAACTGAAATCCATCAAAACAAAAGCTTCTATAAGAGGCAAATGCAAATGATAACAGAAATCTGTCAAAACAGACCAGCAGGTAAATATTGATTTTTTCGAAAACCTTCTGTTGCTCAAATAAAAAAGTGCAAAACTAATAAAAGTTGGGTAACAACCTGGTGATCAAGATCAGGAAAATAAAGCTCCATCCGACGTACTAAGATCCCTCACGAATTTTTACAATGCAGCACAAAAATCTGTCCCAGGACAGTCGCTTTTCACAACTTCTCTACTTCTCAAAAGTAGTTGAACTTGAAACAAAAACCAAAACAAAAAGGATAAGGAGCGGTTATTACTGAGGTAATAACTTCCAAGACTCAACCAAACTCTTGAGTTATCTCCCAACAAGTACTTTTCTTTAATGCCTTTAAGTTAGGCTTGAAACTTTCAAAGATGCTCACATAGGATATATATATCTGGAGTGAAAGAGAGCATCAAGAAGCAAATAACCAACACATTTGAGTCTAACCCACTTCCTATGCATGGGGGTATCATGAGAAAACAAATTGTTGAAACAAAAAGGCACTAGCATAGGAATACAAAACAAATGCAACTTCAAAGCTTTCAACATAAAAACCGGGAAACTTAACATTATTGAGGTGCATAAAACCATGTTTCCCTCTCTCATAATAACTTTCAGTAGCACTTTGGATAAAGTTGACAATATAATTGTCAATGGCAACAACTTTATCATCATAATGAGCATACTTACAATCACCAAAAAGAGGTCCAAGGTCATACACTGGATCAATAGAAGCAAGCTGTTCCATCCTGAAATCTTCATTAGGCAAGCTGTTTTCATAAGGAGCTTTAGCAAATTTGGAAAAGTTAAACTCATAAGAATCTCCATCAAACTTATTTAAAACTTTCCCCTTCTTACAATCTATAATAGCTCCACAAGTGTTCAATAAAGGTCTACCAAAAATGATAGGGCAAGTTTTGCTAGCTACTGAATTAAGCACTAGAAAATCAGCAGGATATTTAATCTTACCACAAAGAACCTCCACATCTCTTACAATACCAATGGGACAGACTGTCTCTCTGTTAGCAAGGTGAATAACCACATCAATGTCCTAAAGGTCACAAAGACCAATTTTGATGCATAATTTCCCTATAAAGCTCATAAGGAATAGCACTAGAACTAGCACCAATATCACATAAACCATAATATAAATGATCATCAATTTTAACAGAAAGCACATGAACACTAGCTTTTCTAACTTTTCCAGGATGAGAGACAATATTATAAGCATCTTCATAGAAGACAATATGCTCATCCTCTATATTTCTAGTGACAAGGTCTTTCACTATAGCTACCACAGGCTCAATACTAATTTGCTCATCGGGTTCCACAGTTTTCTTTGCACTTTTGATAACCACATTAGCTATGATAGAATGTTCCTTAACCTTAGCAGGAAAATGGATTTTCTCAACATAAGGTTCAGGCAAAATAGGATCAACAGTACAAACTTCTATGCTAGCAGGAACATGGGTAACAATGTCTTTATAAGGAGCATGGTACTTGTCCCACTCCTTTTTGGAAATTTCAATATAATATGCAAAGGCCTTAAAACATTTTGCAAGAACTTGGGAGTCAAGACCAAACTCATTACTAATATCGCGGAAGTCATCAGTTCCTATAAAAGATTTAATGCATTCATAATCATAGTTTATACCTGACTTTCTTCCTTTGTCCTTCTCCCAAGCTTTAGTGTTCTCTTGAATACGGTCTAGTAGATCCCATTTAGCTTCTTCCTTCATACGTGTGAATGATCCAGCATAAGAAGCATCTAGTAAATCTTTATCATGAAGAGAAAACCTAGCATAAAAGTTATTGATAATAATATTGTTAGGGAGTTCATGAATAGGAAATTTAAGCATTAGTAACTTCAATCTCCCCCAAGCTTGAGCTGTACTCTCTCCATCACGAGGCCAAAAGTTATATATCAGATTTCTATCCTTATGAATATCACTGGGAGGATATAATTTAGAATAAAAGAGAGATGCCATTTCGTCCCATTTCATGGATTATCCATTCTTTAGCATCTTATACCATTCTTCAGCTCTCCCTTTCAAGGATATAGAGGGTAACTTCTTCTTCACATGTTTAGTTGTGATACATGCACACTTAAACAACCCGCATAATTCATGGATAAAAATCAAGTGATCACCAGGATGGACAGTTCCATCCACAAAATAATAATTATCCATAACACGATCAACAATACTTATAGGTATCTTAAAAGGATCTATCTCAATAGGTGGTGGTTCATCTACTACCCTAACAGTGGTAGTTGTCGAGGATCGAGATCGTCAATGCCCATTGTTATGAGCTTGGGTTTGGGAGAAGATGGGGTCTTTGGATCACGGAGCAGTTAATGAGACATGCAACTGGAACACGAGATTTACCTGTGTTCAGTTCCTGAGGGGAAAACCCTACTCCTGCTTGTCTGCTCTTGATTACGACGGAACCGAAAGTTACAAGGGTGCGCAGATGTAATCTGGCGTGGAGGTGTGTATGCAGTGGTATGAGAAGTGCCCTCCTAGCCTTTATATAGAGGTAGGTAGGTCCCGCATGATCGAGTTCTGAGTTTAGGGTTTGCCCCTTTGAATATTCTATCTAAACTAGTCTTGCTCTCCAAGGATCCGAAGACGTCATGGGCTTGGGCCACCCGAATATCTTCATGGGCCGCGTACATTCTCGTGGGCCTTCCTTGGGCTGGACCGGGTATGCTGAAGTCGTGTACCCGTAGGGTATAACCATGTCAGTAGCCCCCGAGTGTTCAGTCGAACCGTAGATTCGGCTGAGGACTCTTCAGTCTTTTCGGGTGTAGTTGTCTCTGTTCTTTAGAGAAATGATTCTAGTGTGTAGGGATTGTTGATGCGTGTGCCTGGCTCTCCTGACGGATCAGGGCCAGTTAACCGTCTTAGGACAAAACAACACGATCTTCTTCAGATTCGAGTCCCTCGACTCGAACCCGGGACAGATCCTGGCGTAATTCAACTCAGGCCGTTGAGGACTTACAGGAGTAGAATTCCAGTAATTTTCGAATGATGTACCCAAAACGTCCGTCGGGATTTTCATCGCGCCTGTTAGCATGGATTTTCACTAGCAGAGCGCAGTCGTGTGCATTGCCAGGCCATCAGATGGTATGTGTAGGCCTATGGGAGTAGCCCCCGAGTGTCTGTTCGAGTCATAGACTCGAGCAGAGAC
Organism: Avena longiglumis; assembly: GCA_030063025.1. NCBI lineage: Eukaryota > Viridiplantae > Streptophyta > Magnoliopsida > Poales > Poaceae > Avena > Avena longiglumis. The sequence goes on along the minus strand of CP125979.1, from coordinate 243,871,609 downwards.
TTTAATTCAACCATTGTTTGCTTTAGGTCCGTAGGACACAATTTTTTCGGATGCTTGAATCAATCCTCCCTATGGGAGTTGCCCCCAAGTCCGTAGTGGAGTCATAGACTCGACGTAGGACTTGAAGAATAGTTCATTGGCGTAGTATGCTATTCATGCTTCGGGTGCGCGGCCAGCGCTCCTGATAGGAGTAGCCCCGAGTAGTTGCTTGAATCGTAGATTCGAGTGAGTACTTTTGCTGTTTAGCCGAAAATTTGTAACCGTTACTAGTATAGCTTTGATGACGTCAGTGCTGACGATCGGTGACTGTCGTGGTATTGTCGACGAGTACGCCATGGAGGGGTCCTCATAGTGCGTGTTTAGAGACGTGGGGTAAGGCGGATGGTTGACGGGTACGAGGTAACACAGCTTACCCAGGTTCATATCCCACAACGGTGGCGGAATCCTACTCCTGCTATAAATCACTATAAGGGCAATACGCCGAGTTATAGAGATAGGTTCGCTGTGCGAGGTTGTATGAATCGATACTAAGTTGTGCCCTAAAGGCTCCCATAGGCCCGACTTATATAGTCGCCAAGTCCTAGGGTTACAGGGAAAAGTCCTAGCCGGACAGGTTACAGAGTCCTACACCGTCTATCACTAGTATTGTGTATCTTGTACTCCAAGGCTCCGGGTACTCTGGTGACTCCACCATAGCCTTCCTTTATCCAGCATGGGCCTCCCTTCTGGATCCATCTAACTGGGCCGCCCAGCAGGCCACATGCCATTCTACTGACTATGGGCCACCCGGGTTAGTCGGATAAGAGACATGCTATGAGGATACCCATATAGCATATCCCCAACAGTAGCCCCCGGAGAACTCCGAGATCTTGCGCCGTCTTGCCTCTTCCCGTGGAATTCTCCGTCTAGATGGATGTCGGCAAATCGTCAAGCAATATCTTGTAGTCCTCACAAAGAACCCTGCAAAGGTTTCTCCGTCTTCTATGAGTAAGTCGGAGAAATGCTGAATCTTCCATCGTACTCTCCCGTAGTCGGATTAAATCCGTCCATGCCGGAATCTTCGATGGGACGGCTCATCTACCATGTCAGTTATGACAACGTAGGCTGTAGGTCAGCGACGCCTCGTAACTCACACATGCATAGAACGCAATCATATCCGATTTTCCCGCGCGAGCGATACGAACCGTTGGCGGCGGCGGTTGGAGACGTGGCGAAATTACCGCGCATGTTCACGAACACGTCGTCTACGCGGAAACCGTCCGATTAGCTGCACGAATCTTGACGCATAGTAAGATAAATAGTAACCGTGGGACACTTGCAACTTTTTCACCCCATTCTCTCGCGTCATCATCTTCTTCCTCCAGCCGCGCGCCTCCTCGAGATCTCCGCGGAAAACCTCGAAGAAACCCTAGCCTCTCTCTGCACCAGTTGCATCCTCCCAGTACTCCATGGCCAGCAGCAGCTCCTCCCCGTCGATGGCGGCATCGAGCGAAGCCACGGCGAAGCCGACGAGCTCCGTCGTCGTGCCCCTAGAGGGCCTGGTCATCCCCGCATCGGCGGTGATTGAAACCACCGGCGGTGACCACAATATGGCGGCGCTAGAGCCTCTGTAAGAAGAGCCAGACTCGCACAAGGGCGACTGGCGCGGCTCGGAAATCACCGACCGCGACATCCAAGAGATGGTCTCCGAAGGCTACCTCTCCGCGACGGAGGGGCTTGCCTGGCGGGCGGCGCCGGCCGGCGAGGTGACACCTTCTTCCCAAGGCGGGGAAAAGGTGTACCTCAAGGCTCAGCTGGTACGCCGCGTTTCTCTGCCCATCTCCCACTTCTTTCTGTCCGTCTTGAACCACTTCAAAGTCCAACCCCATAACCTCTCCCCCAATAGTATCTTAGTGCTTAGCAACTTCGTGGCACTTTGTGAGGGTTACCTAGGGATTAAGCCTAGGTTAGACTTGTTCGTGTACTTCTTCACCGTCAAACGTGAAGCCGGACATAGTAGGGAGGAGCTTAGGAACTGCGGCACCATAAGCTTCAAGATCCGACCAGGCCGACGGTTCCCCGACATCGTCAGCCATGAGTCGTGCAAAAACTAGCAGTGGACGTACTTCTACGGCCCCGACATTCCTTTGTCGGGCCGAGAAGTGACGTACCCGGACTTCGTGGATGGATCCGCCGCTGAAGTTTCCACATGGAGATCCCATGCCTCCCTTCCCTCCGACCTCAACGCTTCTCGCGCAATAAGGCGGATCGAGTGGTTCGTAGAGACGGGTTTGACCGTCTTGGACCTAGCCATGTGCTGGTTCATCAGGCGAATCCAACCTCTGCAGCACCACGTGAAGTTCATGCACGAGTACACTGGTGATCAAAGGGATACCCTCCGGATCTCCGTGGATAACTTCTCGAGCGACTCCGTCAAGCTCCGTCTAAAGGACATCGTCAAGGTGAAGGATAAGAAGCGCGGCTTCACCATCACCTGCGACATGTACGTAGATGGCAAGTGCCCAAAGGTATTTATTTATTTTCCGAGTATGACATTGCTCCAGTTTCTCCGTCTTGCCAGTGCCATCTTATCTAACATGGTGATTTCTAACTTAACAGCTTAGCGATCTAGATGAGGACAACCTGGCTGCCCAAATCTACGATCCAAAGATGAAGGAAGTCATGGTCGTGTCCGACGACGATGCCCCGTTGGTGCGAAAGCGGAAGAGCTCCACCTCTGACTCTGCCGACGGAGGCAAGAAGAAGAAAACAGAGGGTGGAGCCTCCAAAAAGAGTACTGCCGCCCTGGAGGCGGAAAATAAGAAAGCCACCAGGATGTTTGCCAAAGCGCCCCCCCTAGTGTAAGCCTCTCATTCTCCGACATTGTCTTATTTATCTGTCTTATTCCTGTACTTGTGCACTTTGCACGTTTTAGGAAGAAAGCCACAACCAGCCTCAAGAAGTCCTCCAAGACTCTTGGAGCTTCTAGAAATATCAAAGATATGCTGCATCGCGATTCCTCCCCCGCCATCGCCCCTGCTACTCCTGCCGTCAAACCCTCCTCTGCTCCGACAAGCTCTCAAGTCCAGGAGGCACCAGGCCCTTCCGTCATGGAAGTGGATTCTGGAGCCTCTACCGAACTCGCTGTTGTCAGCGAGCAGGCGACGCAGGAGAGCGCTGCTCTTCAAATGGCTGAAGCTCTGGCTAAGGATGCCATCGGTAGCGGCAAGGCGGTGGTGGGAGCTGGTACCTCTGCCGAAGGCGGCGCCCCTACTCCCCAGAAACCCTTCGAGTTCCCAAAGATAGTTTACCCGACGCTCCTGCCGAGTAACACAACTATGGTTCCTGGAGGAGTGCCGTCATGTCCAACGTGCGGTCTTGAGGAGCTACTTCGACAAGCGGATATCTTGGGAGGAAATAGCATTTCCTTTGGCAAGCTGCTAGCCGAGAGCGCTACAAACCTCAAGATCATTGCACTTGTAAGTTTTACTTTACCTTTTGCATTTCGTATGAGTATCCCACTGTAGCCCCCGAGGAAGTAGACAAAAAACCATAGGTTTTGCATCTATATGCTCTAAGAGTGACTAAGTTAGAAAGAACTCTCACTGTATCCCCCAAGCATTTAGATGGAAGAAATTATTCCGACTAGATGCTTTAAGAGTAGCATACATAGTGTTCATAATTTTCAGTGCTATAGCCCCCAAGCCCTAGTTGTAACTGAATTAGTTCCGACTAGATGCTTAAAGAAAAGCTAAGCATTTTGCTAAGTTGAAAAACTTTTGTTGTAGCCCCCGAGCGCCTAGATGGAAAGTTTCCGACTAGGTGCTCCAAGCAGACCAAACAACGATTTAACTTTGTATGTGTTTCCACAGAATGAGAATGCTCGGCGGGTCATGGCCAACGACAAGTACCAGAAGATGCGCGCAGATCTTGAAGTTGAAAAGGGTAAAACTGCCATCTTGAAGGAACAGATCATCAAAAACAAGAGTCTGTTTTCTTTTTGTGCATTTCCGTCTTACTTTTGTGCCTTCCTTCTTCGAGTACTCACTGTGTACTTTGTTTTCTCTGACTTGCAGAGCATGTTGCCAAGGCCAAGGATATTGTCAAGCAGTCCAAGCACATCCAGCAGCTGGACAGCGAGAACAAAATCCTTAAGAAGGAGAGGGAAGAGATGCTGAAGATGCACAAGGATTCCATGAAAGCCTTGCAGGATTCTGCCTCCGCGGAGATCAATCGCTTGAAGGAGGATCTTGCGATCCTAAAGGATCAGAAGCAAGCTGCTGATGAGCAAAACCTTCGCCATAGCGAGGCGTTTAAGCTCCTCCAACAAGAGAAGGAATCCTTGGCGGACACCGTCTGGCAGGCTAAGGCCAGCATCTTCAGTAAGTGTCCTCCGCCTTGTATTTCTGTAGTCTGAATACTTAGAGTTTATTGAACTCATGCAATCCTTGTCGGAATTTTTAGCGCCCATGGGTTTAACCCGCTCGCCTCCTTCAGACAAGGAATGCATGGTACTTGCCGGCAAATTCATCAATACCGCCATCGCCCAAGCCAAGGAGATTGTCAAGCCCCTCAAGATTCATATCAAGGCCTCGGACTCCGTGACGAAGTACTCGGAGATTCTGCGCCGAGCCCCCGAGCGTGTCGCGAGCGGGAAAGCTTCATGCGCACGGGCTGGCGCAAGGATGGCGCTGTCTATGGTGAAGGCACACTATGAAGATGCCGACATCGACACTGTGACCTCTGGTATCCTCGACGTGGATGATGACGGCAAGGAGATCGATCACGAAGCCATCCTGTCATCACTCGCGGGTTATGACACCAGGGTTGCCGAGTTGGTGGACGTTGACGTCTTCGTGCCCAGGAACTTCATCGACAACGTCAACCAAGATTCCTCCGAGTCTCATCATAGCGCCGACGTCGAGGGTGATTCTCCGGCTAGCAATGATGCGGCCTCCAAGTCTCCTGCGCCCAAAGAATGAAAAACACTTTGTAATTTCTGTTTCACCTTTGGAATGTGCACGGGAAAACTTGTTGATGTAATCTTAAGGCGGAAAACAATGAGTGTTAAGTCCTGCGACTTAAGAACTAATTCCCAGTATGTGTATATTTTTTAAGCAAGTGTTGGCTTATCCATTACTCTGGTTCTTGTGCTTGACTTTTCGTGAGTCGGAAGACTCGTTGTCGGAACCATGCGCTTAGGTGATGATGCCCAATGGCACCGTCAATAACCTGAGCACAAAATTGCCGACAATAAATGCCGAAAGTCACTACTCCAGAATCCACATAAAAACAACAAAGAACGTGTAGAACAGAAAACTTAAGCTAACGCCCGTAGGCGGAATTTTCACAAGTGCAATCACAAGACTTGTGCATAAAGGTTTTATATGATCCAAAAATGAACACTAAAGGAGGTAGAAGACTCAGCAATATGAGTGAACCAAAGAGCTTTATTTCATTGATCATATAAGAGGTACACAATTAGATAAAAAATGCTAAGTGTAGAAAGGACGTAGCTGTGCTATGTTCCATGGCCGATCAAGCTCCGGGTAGTCATCATCCGGGTCACGTCGCTTACGCTTATGATCCTCGTTGGGTCTATCCTTGAGTTTACGATTGTCGACAAGGTAGTAAGACCCATTGAGTAGCGCCTTGCTTATGATGAACGGTCATTCCCATGGCGGGGATAATTTGTGTGACTTCTTCTGCTTAAGTCAGAGTACTAAATCCCCCTCTTTAAACGAGCGATGCCGAACGCGGCGACTATGGTAGCTGCGTAGCTTCTGCTGGTAGATGGTGGATCTTTGGCATGCCAAAACGCGCTCCTCCTCGAGAAGGTCCACATCTAGGCGTCGGGATTCCTCAGCGTCATCTTCGTTGTAGGAGGCAACTCTTGGTGCATCGTGGAGGATGTCGGAAGGTAGGATGGCTTCTGCTCCATATACCATGAAGTAAGGGGTGTAGCCGGTGGATCTGTTGGGTGTGGTTCGTAAGCTTCACAGCACAGACGGCAATTCTTCCGCCTAGGCTCCAGCTGCTCTATGTAGGGGTGCCTCAAGACGTGGCTTGATTCCCTGCAGAATTAATCCATTGGCTCGCTCAACCTGACCATTGGATTGTGGATGTGCCACAGATGCAAGGTCAAGTCGGATGCCTTTGTCCCAGCAATAGGCCTCCACTTCTCCGAGTGACAAGTTGCTTCCGTTGTCGGTGATGATGCTATGTGGGAGGCCAAATCTCACCACTACATCCCGAACAAACCCGAGGGCAGTTGCCCCATCAAGCTTTCTAATGGGTTTAGCTTCTATCCATTTGGTGAATTTGTCAACTGCTACAAGCAGATGCGTAAATCCACAGGGTGCCGTCTGTAACGGCCCCACCATGTCTAGCCCCCAAACTGCGAACGGCCAAGTTATTGGTATTGTTCGCAATTCTTCAACAGGAACATGTGGTTGTCTGGCATAATACTGGCATCCTGTGCATGTCTCAACCAGCTTGTGGGCATCCGCCTTCGCGGTCAGCCAATAGAATCCTTGCCGGAAGGCTTTCGCGACCAATGATCGAGGAGCGGCGTGATGCCCGCAATCTCCGAGATGGATTTCGCGCAGGATTTCCATACCTTCTAGCTAGGAAACGCACTTTAGGTATACACCAGTAGTGCTCCTTTTATAGAGTTGCCCATTGATTATGGTATAACCCTTTGCTCGTCATACTATTTGCCATCGTTCGACCTTGTCTTCGGGCAAAGTTCCGTGTTCGAGATACTCCATGTACGGTTTTGCCCAAGCCGGAGGGATCTTTGTCACCATGTTGACGAAAGAGTCAGCTCTATCCGGGTTGTCGATGTCAGCGCCCTTCACGGATGGTGTGCGTAGATGCTCTAGGAAAACTCCTGGCGGAATTTGCTTGCATACGATCCAAGCTTAGACAGAGATCATCCGCCTCGTTTTGCTCCCTAGGCACATAATTGACAGATCCAAGAAGATCTTGGCTATCTCGTCCACTTCAGCGATATGACGCCATCATAGGGTTCCGCATTCCAGTGCCACCCACCGGGCAACCAAGTCGGAGTCTCCACAGCAAACTATGCGCTTGATGCCAATATCCTTAGCTACACGTAGTCCGTGAATGAGTGCCTCATACTCCGCCATGTTGTTTGTAGCCTCAAAGTGGATCTGCAGAATGTAGTGCAACTTATCTCCTTTTGGTGACTGTAGCAGTACACCAGCCCCCGAGCCGTTGAGCAACTTTGATCCGTCAAAGTGCATCACCCAGTACTCTGGTTCTGGCAGCGGAGTAGCATCTGGCATCTCCGTCCAATCTGCAATAAAATCCGCCAAATATTGTGACTTGATAGCGTCGCGTCTCTTGTAGGTGATCTCGAAGGCGGCAAGTTCAATGCCCCACTTCGTGACCCTTCCAGTAGCGTCGCTGTTATTGATAATGTCGGACAGTGGAGTCTTGCTCACTACTGTGATTGGGTGCTCCTGAAAGTAATGTCTCGGCTTCCGAGAAGCGAGGAATACTCCATAAGCTATCTTTTGGTAGTGCGGGTAACGCTGCTTGGACTCCGTCAAGACCTCGCTCACATAGTAAACTGGTCGTTGAACTCCGTGCGCGTAGCCTGGTTCCTTCCGCTCTACCACGACGACTATGCTAATAACCCGTTTGGTTGCCGCCATGTAAATTAACAGGGGCTCTCCATGCTCGGGTGCTGCAAGGATGGGCGCTGAGGAAAGAATCTCCTTGAGATGCTTCAATGCTGCATCTGCTTCGTCTGTCCATGTGAATTTGTCCGCCTTCTTCAGCAACTTGTACAACAGCAAAGCCTTCTCTCCAAGTCGGCTGATGAACCGACTAACTACTGCAATGCAACCTGTTAGTCGTTGAATGTCCTTTAGGCATGTCAGACGGTTTATGTTTAAGATGGCCTTGATTTTCTCCGGGTTGACCTCGATTCCGCGTTGGGAAACGATAAAGCCCAACAATTTGTCGGCTGGAACCCCGAAGACGCACTTCAGCATCATGTTGTATTTCCGGAGATTATCAAAGGTTTCTTTTAAGTCGGAGATTAAGTCGTTTGGCTTTTTAGACATCACCGCGATATCGTCCACATAGGCGTGAACATTTCGACCAATTTGGTCATGAAGGCAACGTTGCATTGTCCGCTGGTAGGTAGCACCTACGTTTTTCAGCCCAAAGGGCATCGTGACATAGCAAAACATGCTGTATGGGGTAGTGAATGAAGTGGCCAATTGGTCCGTCTTCCTCATCTTGATCTGGTGGTATCCTGAGTATGCATCGACAAAACACAAAAGTTCCGAGCCAGTCGTCGAGTCAATGCCTTGGTCAATGCGAGGCAAAGCAAACAGATCTTTGGTACATGCTTTGTTCAAGCCGGTGTAATCAACGCACATTCTTAATTCATTGGTTCCCTTTTTGGGGACAAGTACATGATTGGCCACCCATCGGGTGTGAAGGACTTCTCGGATAAACCCAGCCTTAAGTAACCTAGCTATCTCTTTGCCAATGGCGCGTCTCTTCTCATCTCCGAAGCGTTGTAGAGGTTGTTTCACTGGTTTACATTTTGGATCTATGTTTAAGCTGTGCTCGGCAAGGTCCCTAGGTACACCTTTCATATCGGGTGTGAATTTATCAACTGCTACAAGCAGATGCGTAAACCCACAGGGTGCCGTCTGTAACGGTCCTACCATGTCTAGCCCCCAGACTGCAAACGGCCAAGTTATTGGTATTGTTCGCAGTTCTTCAGCAGGAACATGTGGTTTTCGGGCATAATACTGGCATCCCATGCATGTCTCAACCAGCTTGTCGGCGTCCGCCTTCGCGGTCAGCCAGTAGAATCCTTGCCGGAAGGCTTTCGCGACCAACGATCGAGGAGCGGCGTGATGCCCGCAATCTCTGAGATGGATTTCGCGTAGGATTTCCATACCTTCTAGCTGGAAAACACACTTTAGGTATATACCAGTGGTGCTCCTTTTGTAGAGTTGCCCATTGATTATGGTATAACCCTTTGCTCGCCATACTATTTGCCGTCTTTCTACTTCGTCGTCGGGCAAAGTTCCGTGTTCTAGGTAATCCATGAACGGTTTTGTCCAAGCTGGAGGGATCTTAGTCACCATGTTGACGAACACTACAAGAAATCTGGCAATATATGACCCTCTATTTTCGTCACAAAATTGTCATAGTAGTCCATTTATGACGATTCTATGACGATTTTGAGATCGTCGAAAGCTGAGCGTCGCAAATAAACTATAACGACGATTTTGGTAAAATCGTCATAACTGTCTATGACGATATTGGATCGTCATGACCTCTATGACGATCCAATATCGTCATAGGCCATCTAGCCACGCCAAGTTAGATCCTACGTGGCCGATCCTACGTGGCAAAATTGTGACGAAATGATATCGTTATATTGCAAATTTAGCCTGGTCCAATATGGTTGCTTATATGGTCAAGCCCATTAATTCGGCCTTTTTATTTTGTGCACCGTAGCCTTTTAGGTTCCAGTTTTTTTGGGCTATAGCCTTTTTAGATCCATTCATTTTTAATATTCAGTCTTTTCTGATATGTCAGATTCAGCCCATTTATTATTTTTAGATCAGTTCTTTCATCTAAAAGGACAAAGCCCATTACCAGTTCATCTCTTTTTTTCCTATGCTCCTCATTCTTTGGGCTTATGGCCTTTGTTTGGCTTGGCCACTAAATTTCGATCCAACAATTCCAGAAACAAAATAGACAAACAACCAATTGTATAAAAAGTCACATTCAAGACGACAGTAAATATGAGATCAAATATTTCATAGCCATATATACATCACACCCATATACATGTCACAGCAATATACAACTCACAACCATATGTAGTTCACACACACGGTAGTAAATATGAACTAGCCTAATAACAGTTTTGGCAGAACGTATAATATGCTTAACCAAAATTTGTTCCTCCAGTGTGGTCTTCTTCCTTGGCAATGGAGGGCTGATAAAAAACATCTGCACATTCAAAGAAAACAAATAATTTGATTAACAGGAAAAATAATAAGGTCAACTATTTTTTAGATGAAAACATTGTGAAATCCCACTTGTTCAGAACTACTTTTTTTACCAAGGAAAAAACAAGGACACGGGAAGATACAGTTTCTAGGTCTCTCTTCATTTGACAACACTATAAAGAAGAAAACCAAAAAGGACAAGATTTGTGTGGAAGAATTTGAAAGTGAGTATTTACGTCTTACTAGCAGCAAGGAGACAACCTTATAAACCTGATGGAATAATTTGTAACAAACTGACAATACAGCCTAACTACTCTAACTAACTAGAAATATAGTCGATGAGACTTGAAAGGGACAAATCTGAGGAGAGGGAGATGGGTCATATAAGCTTTTCTCACTCTAGATTTTTTGCTTCCTAGCATTGCTTCAGTTTCTCTAGCTATCAACATACAAATTAAGGAGTACGAAAAAAATAGAAAGGACATTGCAATCCTATTACCTTGAGAACCACTTGCGCATGCATCTTACTACATGTACTTGTCGAGGAAGATCTAGCCGAAGAGGATCAGGTGAAGGAGGCCCCTGAGACGCATGGTGATACATTAAGATGACAGTACCTAGTAAAGCAAAAAATAAAGGTTATAAGTTAAGACTTTATTAAACAAATAGCACGCCTGAAACAACTTCTTACAGATGAAACTATACTAGGACAAACAAACTATATCTAAAACTGATTATACTTTCAAGCTTGTATCAGGCATACAAGCAAGAGCTAATGTCCAGATGAATTAACAACCCAGTGAGAATGGATGTAAGGGAATGAAAGTATTCTATATATAATGAAAGTAAGGGAAATCACAAGTTATTGTAAGATATTGCCTTCATGAAAATATTCTACATAGAATGCAAAAAAAATGATGGCAGAAAATATAACACGAAGGGAGATCGCAGTGTACTTCTAGCAAACAAGTAAACAGAACATAGTACATCTATGGTCTTGCAAAATACTAGAATTAGCTTTAATTCTGGGAAGGTTTATGGTGTAAGTGATAAGGATCTGTACTTAAATACAAATCACAGAGAAAACTCACGATTCGATTAATCGTACTAAAATACAAATCACAGGTTCAACTACTACACAGCTCAACTACAACTTATTCATAGTCGGTTTTCAGCAACCTCACATATTCGTTAATCGCACTCAAATACAAATCACGAGCAAACAAGCAAGATTATTGGAGTTAGCGAATAAGTTTATCTTCTGCAGCGTCATGATTCATCTCACTGTTCATCTCGCGACATGGCCTTGGTGACACCCTCTATCGTTTCCCCCATTGCTTGTGTTGATTTCAGGGTCTATAAATTTTACAAGGCAACCATTGTCATACAGGGTTCGTGGCCTTCAGCTATAATTAAAAATAAAGCTCCTAGGATATAAACAAAGCCCATTCTGTGTCCCACCATCAGAATGAGCATATACAAGTATCTATCTAAATGTTTGAAATAAACAAAACAACTGCTCAGAAAAACTACGGAGGAGTAGTGGTAGTACCTGATTCGGCCAGAGTAGAGGAGGATGGTGGTGATGGAGCGCATCCTGAGGGCGTCGAGGGACACAGTGGCATCATGCCTGGGGTATTGCTTGTAGGTTTGGTAGAGGCTCTTGACGTCCTGACCGTGCTCGCCGGTGACCATGCCGTGGAAGGCCTTATAGTGCCCGAGGAAGTAGTGGAGGACCTTCAACTCGTCGCTCTGCACGTCGACAGGCGGCCCCAGGAACCGGAAGAGGTAGGACCCCTAGTCTGGACGGCAAGCTCCCGAGAAGATGGATCCGACCGACGCAAGGCAGTGGGGCGGCCGGACTAGCCTTGGGAAGCGCAAGCGGGTAGTTTCACTGGGTAGATCGAAGGGCGAGGTGGGGCGACCTGGCGACGGAAGGAGATCCGGTATTGGGGGAGGAGAGGCTAGGGTTCGTATCTGTTACTAGGGAGGGGAGCAGTTTGGTTTGGGGCGGAGGTGGTACCGAGGGGAGGAGGGATGTTGGTGGCTAGCCGACGGTGTGATCAGTAGAAGCCGGGGAAGGAGGAGATGGGGAGGGGATCGTATCAAGGTGGAGTGGAGGCGGGGCTCGTGGGTGGGTGGGTGGGAGAGGAGAGGAGGGAGGCGGCGGCGCTCGTGGGTGGGTCTGGCTGTGCGAGGGAGTGGGGATCTGCTGCGAGATGGGCATCGGAGCAGAAGAAGGTGGGCATCAGGGGCGGCGCGAGGGATCTGCTACTATGTGGTGGTGGCGGTGGAGGGGAGGATAGGCCTAGGGGTTCGCTGATGTGGAGTGAGGTAGGTGGTTGCGCGGGTCTGGGTAGTGGGGACTTGGTGATGCAGCGGGCGGGGTGGGATGTGTGTTTCTTTATTGAGAGACTAAGCCGTTGGATGGGCAGTGAACGGTTCAGATCAAACAAGAATGGACGATCTGTGGGAGGTGATTTGCTGTGATTTGACTGGTTGTGAAATATTTTCCATTTTCTAAGTGCGAAAAAGAGGGCTTGGGACATCCATGGCTAGAATCGCGGCATGGTTTGTGATACTGTGCCCATATTATGCACACATATGTATCATAGGATGGCGAACAATGTTGCAGGAGGAAGTTTTCCTTCTCGTCGCACAAAAAAACAATTTTCCATTTTCCAAGCGCAAAAAACGGGTCGTTTTATGAAGCAACCACCAAATGAAAGTTTTAATATGCTACCATCCCATTTTTCAAAAATAATAGTACACCTTACATGGACAAATGTACCAACCGGGGTATCTCAAACCTTTCTGTCCACCCCTGGCAAAAAAGACAAATTCCTGCCGAATCGGTAGGAAGTGGGTCCGATTTGAACTACAGGTACATGATCTGATGCCCATTATTTTTTGAAAAAATGATTTTTAGACTCACAATATGCCGTTTCTTCAGAGATCCAATGCAAGTTTAGCGAGGCTCAGTCCCGAGCTAAGAATCTTTATATCCGCCGTTTTGACCATAGATTGAAACGGGCATATAAATTTCAAAAACGGTGCGATCAATGCAAATCCTTCGCGTGATGTCTTATTATGTGATATAGTTGCAACGAAAAATACCAAACTTGGTAAATTGAGTATGTCTCAAAAAACCCTTCACAAAATGACCTATCATGTTCGAGGTTTCGTGGCTTTCGGGTCAAATGACCAATGTTATGGCTAGAATCAGGGCATAGTTTGTGATAATGTGACCATATTGTGCACACATATGTATCATGGCATTGAGAACAATGTTGCAGGAGAAAGTTTTCCTTTTCATACGGAAAATCCATTTTCTATTTTCCAACGCAAAAGCAGGCTTTTGTGAAGCAACCACCAAATGACAGTTTTAGAATGGTACCGCCACATTTTTTAGAAATATTATACCACCTTACATGGACAATGTCCCAACCGGGGTATCTCAAACCTTTCCGTTCACCCTAGGCAAAAAAGACAAATTCCTGCCGAATCGGCAGGAAGTGGGTCCGGTTTGAACTACAGGTACATGATCCGATGCTCATGATTTTTGGTAAAAATCATTTTTAGACTCATAATATCATGTTTCTTTAGAGATCCAATGCAAGTTTAGCGAGGCTGCTCGCCCCTAGCTAAGAACCTTCATGCCCGCCGTTTTGACCATAGTTTGAAACGGGCATAAAAAAATAAAAAACGGTCCGATCAACGCAAATCCTTCGCGTGGTGTCTTATTATGTGACATAATTGCAAGAAAAAATACCAAACTTGGTAAATTGAGTATGTATCAAAAAACCCTTCACAAAATGACCTATCATGTTCGAGGTTTTGTGGCTTTCGAGTCAAATGACCAATGTTATGGCTAGAATCAGGGCACAGTTTGTGATAATGTGCCCATGTTGTGCACACATATGTATCATGGCATGGAGAACAATGTTGCAGGAGGAAGTTTTCCTTTTCGACGCACGGAAAAACCATTTTCCATTTTCTGAGCGCAAAAAACGGGGCGTTTTGTGAAGCAACCACCAAATGGAAGTTTTAGAATGGTACCGCCACATTTTGTAAAAATATTAGACCACATTACATGGACAATTTTCCAACCGGGATATCTCAAACCTTTCCATACACCCCTGGCGAAAAATACAAATTCCTGCCGATTCGGTAGGAAGTGGGCCCGGTTTGAACTACAGGTACATGATCCGATGCCCATGATTTTTTGAAAAAATGTGTTTTAGCGCAATATGCTATTTCTTTAGAGATCCAATGAAAGTTTAGCGAGGCTCGGCCCTGAGCTAAGAACCTTCATGCCCGCCGTTTTGACCATAGTTTGAAACGGGCATAAGAAAATAAAAAACGGTCCGATCAACGCAAATCCTTCGCGTGGTGTCTTATTATGTGACATAATTGCAAGGAAAAATACCAAACTTGGTAAATTGAGTATGTCTCAAAAAACCCTTCACAAAATGACCTATCATGTTCGAGGTTTTGTGGCTTTCGGGTCAAATGACCAATGTTATGGCTAGAATCAGGGCATAGTTTGTGATAATGTGCCCATGTTGTGCACACATATGTATCATGGCATGGAGAACAATGTTGCAGGAGGAAGTTTTCCTTTTCGACGCACGGAAAAACCATTTTCCATTTTCTGAGCGCAAAAAAGGGGCGTTTTGTGAAGCAACCACCAAATGGAAGTTTTAGAATGGTCCCGCCACATTTTGTAAAAATATTAGACCACATTACATGGACAATGTCCCAACCGGGATATCTCAAACCTTTCCATACACCCCTGGCGAAAAAGACAAATTCCTGCCGATTCGGTAGGAAGTGGGCCCGGTTTGAACTACAGGTACATGATCCGATGCCCATGATTTTTTGAAAAAATGTGTTTTAGACTCGCAATATGCTATTTCTTTAGAGATCCAATGAAATTTTAGCGAGGCTCGGCCCTGAGCTAAGAACCTTCATGCCCGCCGTTTTGACCATAGTTTGAAACGGGCATAAAAAAATAAAAAACGGTCTGATCAACGCAAATCCTTCGCGTGGTGTCTTATTATGTGACATAATTGCAAGGAAAAATACCAAACTTGGTAAATTGAGTATGTCTCAAAAAACCCTTCACAAAATGACCTATCATGTTCGAGGTTTCGTGGCTTTCGGGTCAAATGACCAATGTTATGGCTAGAATCAGGGCATAGTTTGTGATAATGTGCCCATATTATGCACACATATATATCATGGCATGGAGAACAATGTTGCAGAAGAAAGTTTTACTTTTCGACGCACGGAAAAACCATTTTCCGAGCGCAAAAAACGCGGCGTTTTGTGAAGCAACCACCAAATTTTGAGACATACTCAATTTAGACTCACAATATGCTATTTATTCAAAGATCCAATGCAATTTTAGCTAGACTCAGCCCCTAGCTAAGAACCTCCATGCCCGCCGTTTTGACCATAGTCATATTCATTTACCATTCGTCAAATAAATGGTTTCCAGTCGACTTTAGAAAAACAGATTTTATACTCACGATGATCTAAAATGATAAATGTACCAATACAAAAGTTACGCATCTCCTGGAGAGGAACCAAATTGATTTCTTCATCCTCTCAATTCGAGGTTACACGATAAATTTATATTTTCTGGCTTTTAAAATATAATTAAATTGCATCCAATTATTTTGGACTCAAACTCTAATGTAGCCCACGTATCAACTCTATAATGGACTATGGGCCTATGGCCAAGTCGGTACAACAAAAGGTAAATAAAAAATAAGAGAAGTGCAGCAGATTCGAAGAACTCGGTCCGGTAGGCCCAGGCCCATGCATTGAGTTCAATATTCATTAGATGCAGCGCATTTGGATAACATGAACGTTCTATTAGTCCGTTGGTTAGGTTGCGAGGAAACAAGCTTGAGGTCTTGTGTTCGATTCCCTTGACGTCTTGATTTTTTCCCCTTATTTACAATCGCGCACGATTCAGCGAGTGAGGTATGCATGCAAATATAACTTCCATGTAGACATCGTTTATTTAAAGTCGACGCGAAAATTTGGGCACCAGGCCCAGTTGCAACCGCGTGTTCTACTCAAATAGGAGGAGCACATAGAGTGTACATCTAAGTTATGTTGGCGTGGTGGTCAGGTTCCTTCTATGTAGTGGGAGGTCCGCGGTTCGAGTGCTTAGGACTCCATTTTTTGCCACAAATGAAATTGTGGTCTGGTGGTAAGGTGCGCCTGAAAACAGAGGGAGGTCGCGAGTTCGAGTGCTAAGCCCTCTATTTTTTGCCTATTAAATTCACGATATAGCACATTTAATCTTTATAATCGGTCATGATAGTAATATGCCATCAAGGAACTTGTGGTTTGGTGGTAAGGTGCGCTCGTGAATAGAGGGAGCTCGCGAGTTCAAATCACTGGCTAGAATTTTTTTGGAAATAATTCACAAGGCAATTAATTAATACATGAATATAAAATGACACGCAAACATGACATGTAGGCACAATTGTTGACGTGGCCAACCTCTTATTTTCTAATTTAGACGATATGACGATTTCGTCATATTGAGCTACCAATACCTCCCGAGATGCATTTACTGGGTTATGACGATTTGAGCTAATAAAACCATGACGATTTTAAGCAAGATCGTCGTAATTTTCTAAGGTTTTGAACCTCCTAAATAGCTTACGACCATTTAGTGCAAAATCATCATAATTCTATGACGATTTTGTCCACAGTCACTATTAGAAGGTCATAGAATAACACATTCCTTGTAGTGGAAAGGGTCAGCTCTATCCGGGTTGTCGAAGTCGGCGCCCTTCACAGATGGTGTGCGCAGGTGCTCTAGGAAAACTCCTGGCGGAATTTGTTTGCGCCCTGATCCAAGCTTAGACAGCAGATCAACCGCCTCGTTTTGTTCCCTAGGTACATACTTGACTTCGTAGCCCAAGAAGCTCTTGGCTATCTCGTCCACTTCGTCTCGATATGCCGCCATCATTGGGTTCCGCGCATTCCAGGTGCCAGCCACCTGCTGGGCAACCAAGTCGGAATATCCACAGCAAACTATGCTCTTGATGCCAATATCCTTGGCTACATGCAGTCCATGAATGAGTGCTTCATACTCCGCCATGTTGTTTGTAGCCTCGAAGTGGATTTGCAGAACGTAGTGTAGCTTGTCTCCTGTTGGTGACTGTAGCAATACACCAGCCCTCGAGCCGTTGATCAGCTTTGATCCGTCAGAGTGCATCACCCAGTACTCTGGTTCTGGCAATGGATTAGCGTCTGGCATCTCCGTCCAATCTGCAACAAAATCCACCAAGGCTTGTGACTTGATAGCGTCGCGTCTCTTGTAGGTGATCTCGAAGGCGGCGAGTTCGATGCCCCAGTTCGCGACCCTTCCTGTAGCGTCGCTGTTATTGATTATGTCAGACAGTGGAGTCTTGCTCACCACTGTGATTGGGTGCTCCTGAAAGTAATGCCTCAGCTTCCTAGAAGCAAGGAATACTCCATAAGATATCTTTTGGTAGTGCGGGTAACGCTGCTTGGACTCCATCAATACCTCGCTCACATAGTAAATTGGTCGTTGAACTCCGTGCTCATAGCCTGGTTCCTTCTGCTCTACCACGACGACGATGCTGATAACCCGGTTGGTTGCCGCCATGTAAATTAACAGGGGCTCTCCAGGCTCAGGTGCTATAAGGATGGGCACTGAGGAAAGAATCTCCTTGAGCTTCTTCAATGCTGCATCTGCTTCGTCCGTCCATGTGAATTTGTCCGCTTCTTCAAAGAACTTGTCAATGCAGAGCCTTCTCTCCAAGTCGGCTGACGAACCGACTAACTGCTGCAACACAACCTGTTAGTCGTTGAATGTCCTTTAGGCATGTCAAACGGTTTATATTTAAGATGGCCTTGATTTTCTCCAGGTTGACCTTGATTCCACGTTGGGAAACGATGAAGCCCAACAATTTGCCCGGCTGGAACCCCGAAGACGCACTTCTTAGGGTTAAACATCATGTTGCATTTCCGGAGATTATCAAAGGTTTCTTTTAAGTCGGAGATTAAGTCATTTGAATTTTTAGACATCACCACGATATCGTCCACATAAGCGTGAACGTTCTGACCAATTTGGTCGTGGAGCCAACGTTGCATTGTCCGCTGGTAGGTAGCACCTGCGTTTTTCAGCCCAAAGGGCATCGTGACATAGCAAAACGTCCCGTATGGGGTAGTGAACAAAGTGTCCAATAGGTCCGACTTCCTCATCTTGATCTGGTGGTATCCTGAGTATGCATCGAGAAAACACAAAAGTTCCGAGCCAGCCGTCGAGTCAATGACTTGGTCAATGCGAGGCAAAGCAAGCGGATCTTTGGGGCATCCTTTGTTCAAGCCGGTGTAATCAACGCACATTCTTAATTCATTGGTTCCCTTTTTGGGGACAAGTACAGGATTGGCCACCCATTGGGTGTGAAGGACTTCTCGGATAAATCTAGCCTTAAGTAACCTAGCTATCTCTTTGCCAATGGAGCGTCTCTTCTCATCTCCAAAGCATCGTAGAGGTTGTTTCACTGGTTTACATTTTGGATCAATGTTTAAGCTGTGCTCGGCAAGTTCCCTAGGTACACCTTTCATGTCGGCAGGTTACCAGGCAAAGATGTCCCTATTCTCACGGAGGAACTCGACGAGCGCACTTTCCTATTTGGGATCCAGGTTCGTCCCAATGGCGACGGTCTTGGAGGCATCGCCTACCACAAGTTCTACCGGCTTGGTCTCGATGGCGTCCTTGAACGCAGGAGCGGAGTCGGAGATCTGCTTCTTCGACGCGGGCATCTCTGAGTCATTGACCTTGCTCTGGATCTCCTTGAATTCTTCGCTGTAGAGGACAACTTCTGCAACGGCTGCTTCGTTGATCTCGCAGTCCCTTGCCTTGGTAAAGCTTCCAGATACGGTGATGACACCGTTTGGTCCGGGTATCTTGAGTTTGTTGTAGACGAAGCATGGCTTGGCCATGAACGTGTGGAATATGTCGCGGCCGAATATGACGTGGTACATGCTCTTGAAGGGGACCACCTCAAAGGTCATGCGCTCTTGACGGTAATTATTAACGTCGCCAAAGGCTACCTGAAGCGTAATGCACCCAAGTGACCGAGCCTCCCGACCAGGAACTACGCCATAGAACACAGTGTTGGTCCGCCTTAGGTTTTCCTCCGTCAAGTTCATCTTCTGTAGTGTATCCAGGTACATGATGTTGATGCTGCTTCCACTATCCACCATGCACTTGGTGAACTCCACGCCGTCAATCAATGGGTTGATGACCATGGAGTACTGGTTCTCCATGGGCACAAGGTCTGGGTGGTCCGTCCTGTCCCAAGTTATTGGAACCTCTGACCAGCACAGGTATTGGGGAACTGGGGGGAGAGTGGCCATCAGGATCCTCAGAGAGGTCTTCTGTTGTCGGACGGTGGGGGTGCCAAGGAAAGTGTGGTAAACTGGGGCCTTCTTTGCGAAGGGGTTCTTGCCCTTGTCGTCGCTCTTGGCGGCGTGCTTGGGGTCAACGTCCTCGTCCATGTCACTTGAATCCTTAGACTCTTCATCCTTCTTATTCCCCTTGCCCTTGCCTCGCGGTCTGTTCTTCCGACTTTGCTTGTAGCCGGACTTTGGGTCTTCCTTGAGGTCGTTGACGAACTTGCAGTGTCGATTGGTATGGGTGGCCTTGCCGTTGACATTGAGGTGTACGAGACACGGCATATCGCGGTACTCCTCGTATGTTTGGGGAACGCGGAGAGGCGCCGAGTTGGTTTCACTTCCTCGTTGCTTCCCGCGGCCTGCTCCCCTTCCTCGGCCACGTTGTTCGCCTTCTCCTCGTCCTGCAAAAGTCATAGCGACCATGTCGGTAGATTGCTTTTCTTCTGGAGCGGTTTTCCGCTTTGTACTGCTGTTCCTCTGAGCTTGGGTTGGAACGGCCGTTGCCGGCAAAGAGCCACGAGCATCGTCGTCGGCAGCTGCGAACTCACTAGCTAACTGAATCATCTGATTCAAGTCAAGCTGATGATTGTCCTGCAAGTGCTTTAGCTTATGTCGGAGTAACGTGCCCCTTTCCAACCCATCAATGAAGGCGGCCATAGCGGTCTGAGCGTGCACTCCTGCGCAGGAATTCTTCTTGTCCAGCCATCGGGAGACGTAGGTGCGAGATGTCTCGTCTTTCTCTTGCACGCACCGCTGTAGATCGCCCACCGTGCAGGGACGCTTGTATGTACCCTCAAAGTTCTTGGTGAATGCTTCTTGCATATCCAGCCAGTTGTAGATAGATTTCTCTGGCAAGTCGTCGATCCATTGATGGGCCGTACCCGCCAACATTAACAGGAGGTACTTAACGGCGACGTTGGGGTTGCCTTCGGCAATCTCCACCGCGTTGCCGTAGTCCTGCAACCATGTGGCAGGTTTGGCGGTGCCGTCATAGGGCTTGATGGTCTTGTCTATCCGGAAACCTTTGGGGTAAGTTGCGGACCGTATTGCAGGTCCAAAGCAACGTGGTCCCAGGTATGGTCCTTCCCGGGCCTCGTGGATCTTATCGATCCGCGAGCATGCATCGTACGTCACCGGTTTCTTCTTCTTGTTGTCAACAGGGGATGGGCTGCGTGAATGACGCGGGCCTCTTCCGCCATGGTGACTGCTTGGCGGTGACGGAGGCGGAGGTGGCGGTGGGTTAGCCTTCTTGTTGTTACCCTCCTGTGACGCCTCACGCCTGTCACGATTGCTTGTCGGACGCGGAGGGTCGTGGTGTGACCTCCTCTTGTTTTCTTGGTGGCGCTCTTCATCATGACGGGTCTGTGCCGCGTTGTCGCGGATGACGATACCACACTGCTTTGGAGGGGGCATATCCGTACGATGGTGAGCCTTGTAATCTTCCTGACGTCGGGGGGATCGGGGCGGTGGCGATGGGTGGCGAGGTCGGGCTTTTTCTCCGTGGTCGGAGGATATAGGGATATCATCCTTCCTGTTGCGCGCATCCCTCCATCTTCGTTCTGATGAACCTGTCTGTGATCCGACATCCTGAGGAGATCTGTCCCTTGGCGGTTTGTACTGGCTATATCGGCAGAGCGCTGGGTCAGACTCAAGCCTCTGAGAGGTGGCCTTTTCCTGCTGCTTTACCGCCTTGGCCACTAGGTCATAGACCTGTTCTACCGCCTTAGGCGATCTATCCTGCTCTAGAAGGGTCTTGGCGACAGCGAGGTTAAGGAGTGGGATGGGCATCACCTGCTTGCCTTCACTATCAATGTATGGCTTGGCCTGTGCCGGCTTCGAGGGAGCCCATCCTAGGTTGCGCTGTACACCAGGATCGTTGATGACGCGAGCCGGAGCCTTCTTAGCCTTCTGCTACTGCAGTAGAGTCTTATACTCGGCCTCCATTTCTCTAGCTTTCTCTATGGACTTCTGCGCATTGACCAGATCTCGATCTAGTTTAGCGCCTTGCTCTGCGATGGCTTGCGCCTCCTCCAGCAGTTGCTGGCGCTTTTCGTCAAGCTGAGTCACGTTCCGGATATGATCAACGGTTAGTGGCTCGACGAGGATATTGCTGTACATCACTCTATCAGCTGGAGTAACATGGGCTGCTGCCGACGTGGATGCTGGAGGCGGCAAGTTTGTGGTGTTGTTGTTGCTCGGACTAGTGCCGAGTTCCTGCGGCTGCTGCACTGGGTTTGGCGGAGGAGGCATGCCCTTTGCGCGATCATCGTCAGTAGCAATTAGTGGCCCCATCCCCTTTTCCAGCACCGTAGGCGGAGCTTGCCTGGGTTGATCTTCATCCATCGCTGTCCCAATGGTGACGAACACCCCTCGAGACATGACGGGATTATTAGCTTGCTCGTCGCGCGAGTACTCCTCTTCCATCTCCTGCATAGCGGAGTCTAGCTCTTCTGGAATGAAGTCTATTTCCTCTGAATCTGCACTGAAATCAGCATAAAGCGCGTCAATTACAGAGTCGGAGGGTGCCAGGACTTCCTCGATGACGGGCGGTGGAGGTGCAACGGCATCGACAATGACTGGAGGTGGTGGTGCTGCTACGACGATGGCGGCCGGAGGCGGTGGTGGTGGCTGAATCAGAGGGGCTCCGTCAATGAGCGCAAGCGCTGTCTGAGCTGCCGCTTCGGCCTCCGCGTAGTTGTTGACGGTGTTCACCATGCCTTATAAGGTAAGGCTTCCTGACGCCTGTTGCCGTCTTAGAGAGTGTCGGAGAAGCGTGCCATGGTCTAATCCTTCCACAAAGTGATAGATAGCATCATCATTGGGGTAGTGGGCCAGATCGGCTCGTATACGGAGCCACCTGGCCAGGTAATCGCGGGGGTTTTGGCCCTCTCTCTGAACGCAGCGCGCTAGATCGAAGATGGTAACCACGCCGATGAATTTGGATCTCTGCTGTCCAGACGCGTGGACAAAGCCGGCGGATTTGCTGTGATCTTCCACCTTTATATCCTGCACAGGGCGGTTTGGGTGGCTCTTGAATTTTTCCGATCTTTGCCGGCAAACTCCGAGGAGAGATCCGACATCGATCCTTCCGCGAACGTATCCTGCCCGTAGGCGGTCCGTGCGGGTCTTGATGCTCCTCCGACTCCCAGGGAACTAGTGCCCGAGTCGGTTTCACCGATGAAGAGGTGGATGTCTCCGATAGGAACGATCGAACACCGCGTAGGGTTCGTCTTCGCCGGGATCCAGAACTCGTCGGGAGGGACGATCGGAACGTTGCCGGAGAAGAGAACACAACCGATGGCTACGGTTTCGCCGATTCCCGCGAAGATCTTGGTCCTTGCCCGCTAAAGAGCCTGGAGCGCCTCTTGCCCCACGGTGCGCGCCAACTATCGTGGTATTGCCGACGAGTACGCCATGGAGGGGTCCTCACAGGGTGTGTTTAGAGACGTGGGGTAAGGGGGATGGTTGACGGGTACGAGGTAACACAACTTACCCAGGTTCAGATCCCACAACAGTGGCGGAATCCTACCCCTGCTATAAATCACTATAAGGGCAATACGCCGAGTTACAGAGATAGGTTCGCTGTGCGAGGTTGTATGAATCGATACTAAGTTGTGCCCTAAAGTCTCCCATAGGCCCGACTTATATAGTCGCCAAGTCCTAGGGTTACAGGGAAAGTCCTAGCCGGACAGGTTACAGAGTCCTACACCGTCTATCACTAGTCTTGTGTATCTTGTACTCCAAGGCTCCGGGTACGCTGGTGACTCCACCGTAGCCTTTCTTTATCCGGCATGGGCCTCCCTTCTGGATCCATCTAACTGGGCCGCCTAGCAGGCCACAGGCCATGCTACCGACTATGGGCCACCCGGGTTAGTCGGATAAGAGACATGCTATGAGGATACCCATATAGCATATCCCCAATAGTGACCTCAAGCATCTGCGGCGCCAGAGGTGACGTGACTGGAAGAACGTGGGTCCCACTTTCTGACTTGGAGTTGACTGGTCACGCGCGACGTGGCGATAATTACGGCGTATCCTCGGTTACGTGCGTAGTGGACGACGTGCGAGTGACGATTCGTTGTTGTGCTGACACATGGACGGTTGGAATTGATGTTGGCTCTAGGGCTTCCCGATGAATGGTCCCTGCTCATCGTCTTCATCCTTATAACTATGGGAAAATTTTGTTTGTTTTCACCACAGCCACTTGCTTTTCACTGCTTCCACCTTCTTGAGTTTTTCTCGTCACCGGAAGTTCTTGATCTTTCCGTCCTCTTCTCGCTCAGCCATTGTCGCCATCTTGCAATGGGGAAGCCGAAGAAGGCCTCCACCATGGTGGGCACCAGCGCTGCTGCCAGCGGCAAAAAGGGCACCGCCGCTACTCGCGTCACCGATGGTGGGTGGCAACATACGGAGACGTGCGAGGGTGACATGCGCAAGCTTCGTGAGCGGGGTATGATCCCGCAAGACAAGGAGTCTGTCAAGATTCCCGGTGACGAGGTAATTCCCCGTCCACCTGCAGGGTTTCGGGTCATGTTTGTTGCTTTTGTCCTTCGGGGCCTCTCTCTCCCAGTCCACGATTTTCTCCGTGGACTGCTTTTTTTCTATGGCATACAACTCCACCATCTCTCGCCAAATTATCTTCTCCACATCACCTGTTTCATCACCTTCTGCGAGTGCTGGATCAGTATCGAGCCTTACTCTGGCCTTTTCCGGAAGCTCTATTCCGTGAAGAGGCAATCTGGCTCCGACGGAGTTTATCCGATCGTCGGCTGCATTATTTCCCTTCAATCCAATTTTATCTTCTTCTCTTTTCCGATGTTTGAGTCTGTCCAATACTGGCGGAAGAGGTGGTTTTATATCCGCGATTCCATAGTGGACGGGCAAGACTTTGGCCTTGCCCCTTTCGACTCCACCCAGAAAATCCAGCCGAAGAGGTCCTAGAAGAACCACATCCTGGAGGGTGAGGTGGAGGAGATAGAGGGGCTATACCGTCAGGTGGAGGACCTCCACGTGATTCCGGAGAAGGAGGTGAATGGTGTGGATATTATCCGCACCTTCCTCAAACGTCTGGTGTAGCCGCTCCAGGCTAGGGCGCACCCGATGTTGCAATATTCTGGCCGCCACG
This sequence comes from Avena longiglumis, assembly GCA_030063025.1. NCBI lineage: Eukaryota > Viridiplantae > Streptophyta > Magnoliopsida > Poales > Poaceae > Avena > Avena longiglumis. The sequence goes on along the minus strand of CP125979.1, from coordinate 243,847,030 downwards.
ACCCGACGAGAGTTGCAGCTGAGGAGCTCTCCAAGGGGGATCTCGACAGAGTTCTTCGGCCGCTGCTGAAGTTCATAGCTGACGAGGACCTTCCGGGGAAGTCGTTGACCCCTCCGTTCAGTGCCTCTCGACCGGTTTCGCAGGTGTAGATATGGGACGTGCGCGTAGCGCTTTTTCCAAATGCGTTTTCTTGTACTTCCTTGTTCTAAAAGTTTGTTTTCATTGCACAGGAGTTCAAGGTTCCTGGCATGGTACCTCCACTACCCGAACGATTTCCGGATGTGCCGGACAATGAGGTGGTGGACTCTATGTCTGAGCTTCCTTCGGCGCAATCACCGATTGAAGAAGCCCCCGAGTCGAGCGAGGAGCAGACCCGAAAACGGGCACGGAGCTCGAGCGAATCGTCGGATGCCTCGACTCCGCCAACGCCTAGGGACCCACCATGCCTTGTTCGTCACAGTGGAGGTGATGGTGGCTCTTCTTCCCCTATTCCGGCCGTGCCTGTGCGGGCTGTAGCGCCACAGCCGGCGAAGCAGAAGAAGGAAGAGAAGAAGGAAGAGAATCAGGGCAAGAGGGCCTTGCCTGTTTTCAACTTGAGTGATATGGACTCGTAAGTTCCTTTGGATCCTTTTTGCTATCTTTCCTTGTTGCTTGCTTGTATTTGACTGGTTGTTTTCTTTTGCAGCCACTCCTCTGAGGGCTCATTTAGCAATGCCACTTAGGAGTTAGTAGGGTATTCGAAGATGACGCCTCCCCCATTTCAGACGGTGGCCACCTCTGTAGGCGCTGCCCCGAATCCTTCTCCGCAGGAGGCTCGGGTGATCGTCTCCCAAAAGACTACAACCGGACCTTCGGAGTCTACGTCTGATCATGTAAGTGTTTCCGTTCTTGCCATGGGGGGAGCCCCCGAGCGTTTTTCGTATGATCTGCTGATCATTTCTTCTGTTTTGTGCATGTCTCGGGGGGAGCCCCTGAGCGCTTTTCGTGTGCTCGATTTTGTTTTGCTCGTTTCTTGGGTGCAGCCCCCGAGCCCTTTTCCTGATAAGTTGCTTCTTCTCGCAGCCTTTTGTGCAAGGCGCCAACCAGCTGGTGAAGCATCATCTGGCGTTGGAGGCCAGCCTGCAGCGGCTTCAAGGTACATCCTTAGCTAGATCTTCTACTTATTCGTCTGCTTGCTGTCTTGTGAAGCTCATGCATGTTCTTTTTGCTTTTTGCAGATGAAAATAACACTGCCCTCCGCGAGCTTGATGCTGTCAAAAAGAGCCTCGGGCAAGCGGAAAAGAAGGCCGAAGATGCCATTGGTGCGAAGGAGCGCCTCGAGCGGGATCTAGCTGACGTAGCTGTGGCCAAGGATCGCCTACAGCAGGAAGCTATAGACCGCGAGGAGCAGCTCGCCACCGCCACAACTTCGCGCGAGAAGGAGGTAGCCGAGAAGCTGATGGCTGCTGCCAAAGCTATTTCAGGTGAGTAATTTCGCCTATATGTTCCATTTTGGCTGTCTTGTTTCTCTGGTTTTGTTTGATTCTTACTGTACTTGTTCCGTTTTTCTAGATGTCGCAGGCATTGAGTTCGACCACAGTGCCCTGGAGCATGGTAGTGCTCTGGATGATGTTACTGCGGTGGTCAAAGACCACTGCAGTACTGTGGTTGTCTCTCTTGCCAAAGCCAAAGAGGTTCTCGGACGCTTTTACAAGGAGCTCGTCCCCAAGGGCGTTGCCCTTGAGGATGTCGACTTGTTGGCGGATGCGCTGTCAGCCGATGCGCCCATGGCGTACAAGCACAAGTATAAGGGCATCAGCGCGTCCATGGGCTGGCGATGGCCATGGCGTCCGGGGCGGAGCTGGATCTTCATCAGGTCACCTCCTAGATGCCAACGGCTCCCGACGGATCCGAGGTAGCCTTTGCTCTCTACGCTGCCCGCTGTAAACGCTATGGGACGAAGCTGATTGACCTGCTGGCGGAGTACGCAGTGAGGCAGTAGGAAGAGGTCAAGAGTAGGCAATCTGGCTCTGAGGCCACTCAAGATGCTGCTGCTTTGGCCTTGTAGTTGTAGGATAGTTGTTGTCTACTTTTGTTGTAATATCTTCATGAACACTTCCCGTGCCACGTGGTGGATTTTGTTGTATATAATGAACCTTCGAGCTGTTGCCCATTCGTGTGTTGTTCATATCCTTGTATGTTTTCCTCTAGGGACCTTCGGGTGATGACCCCGTCGATACTTCATCTGCTTTGCAGCTACGACCATCCTTGGATGATGCATCGCAACTTGTATTTCTTCGTGATCGCGTACGCAGTCTTGAGAAGGAGCTGGTTGGAATCCGAGGCCACGCAGACGTTTGGAAATCGAAGGCGGAGCAGGGCACCGCCAGAGAGGAATATCTGATGGGAGAGGTGCGGCAGTTGGCCGAGGATCTGCAGTGTAAGTTTCTTCGAGTTGTTGCTCATTTTCGGATGCGCCTGTTGGCGGGCCATCTTACTTTGTAGTTGTTGCAGGTGCTAACCTTGTTCCGAAGGAGGAGAAGGAGTGCGTTGCAGTTCGGATCAATTGCCTAACCCAGCAAAATATGGAGGCTGGTGGCTTTTTCTGGATGGATTGTGACCGTGCCATGGTCCTTTCGACTGTGCAGGATCGTGCCCACCAAGTGTCGCGGGTGCTGCGGCAAGTGAAGACTTCCTTGGCGTCAATTCTTCACGTCATGTTTCCCCTGGACGAAGCGCCATCGACTCTCTGGGACTTGCTGGGAAGTTTCGAGATGTGCATCATGTCAGGGAGCTGGTGCGGCACTAGCTAGTTGCGGGGGTGAAGGCCGCTCTTTCCCTTGTGCGGCTGCATCGTCCTGACGTAAATCTTGCAGTTGTGGCGGCTGGGCCGCCCCCTCGACCAGATGGTGGCCTATGGGACATGCGCCCGCATTATGCAGCTGTGAGGCAGTATGCCGAGGAAGTTGTAGATCTCTTTGAGCACTGTGCGCAGGTGATCCTTCAGAATAGGTAGGATCTCTAGATAGATATAAAATTTGTATATATTTGACTGGGCGTGTTATGCCATTTGATGTAAAGGTTGATTGTAATAGCACGTCATGCTTGTTTGTATGCATGCCCTTTTCGTTAGCTTGACGTGATCAGCTACTCAGGTGTACATGCGTTATTCTCAGTCGACGAAGTCGTGAGGTAAGGGGGAGCCCCCGAGTGTGTTGTAGCATAAATAAATGCCAGTGAAAGATAAATTTTGGGGCGAGACACTTAGCTTTATTCATATCATAATGAGGAGGTACATTGTTCGGCTGAGTAGCCTTGGCTGAATAGCCTTATGGAGAGTAAAACGAGGGGGGGGGGGGGTAGCTAGGGGTAGAAGCATCGCAGTTGTGCGATGTTCCATGGGTTGGAGTATGCGACTCCAGAATCCACGTGCTTGAGGCGATAGGCGCCACCTGGGATGACTTCGGTGATGACGTAGGGTCCTTCCCATGGTGACTCGAGCTTCTTCGTCCGCTCTTGCTTGAGTCGTAAGACTAGGTCTCCTTCGACGAAGGACCTTGGGCGCAGCCGACGACTGTGATAGTTGCGGAGGCTCTGCTGGTAGACCGCCGATCGAGTTGCGGCGATGTCGCGTGCCTCGTCGAGTGTGTCGACAGCGTCTTCGAGTGCGGCCGTCGATTCGGCTTCGCTGTAGGCGACGACCCATGAGGCCTTATGGCATACCTCTGCGGGAAGCACAGCTTTGGCTCCGTGCACCATGAAGAAAGGCGTGTAGCCAGTTGAGATGTTTGGCGTTGTGCGCAGGCTCCAAAGGACGAAGGGTAGCTCTTCTGTCTAGGCTCCCTCAAGTCGCTCGAGCGGGCTCATTAGGCGTTTCTTGATGCCGCCACCGACGAGGCCGTTGGCCTTTTCGACCTGCCCGTTCGTTTGCGGGTGCGCCACGGAGGCGTATGATATGTTGATCCCGAGGCCTTCGCAGAAGTCCTGGAATTCTTTGGAGATGAAGTTCGACCTGTTGTCGGTGATGATGCTGTGAGGCACGCCGAACCTGTAGACTATGGATTCGAAGAACTTCACGGCTGTTTTACCCTTTTTGTTGGTAACGGGCATGGCTTCGATCCACTTGGTGAATTTGTCGACTGCGGCCAGGAGGTAGACGTGGCCTCCTTTCGAGGACTTGGGTAGTTTGCTGATCATGTCAAGGCCCCATTGGGCGAAGGGCCAGGCCAGGGGTATGGGCCTGAGCTCCGATCCAGGTGCGTGCGGTTTGTCTGCGAACCTCTGGCACCCGTTACACCTTCACAGTTCTTGATGTTGGACCAGCGTAGTATATATGAGCGAATGGATTCGTTCGTTCGTTGGGTGCAGGCCCTCATCTCTTCGATTGAGGCTGGCATCTTGCTGGTGCCCTTGAAGTTTCGGATGAAACTGTACGCCAGTTCCTCCCAGCTTCGGATGGATCCCGAGAATAGGCTGCTAAGGCAGATCCGGGCTGCGTCTATCAGCTGCAGCTGAAGGCATTGTAGGGCGGTGTTTTTGTTGCCGCCGTGCAGCTTGACGGACGACAGGTGGTCGCTGAGCCACGCCTTAGGGTCATGTGTACCGTCAAACTTCGGAGTGTCCGAAGGAAGCTTGAAGTTCCTCGGCATCCATGTCCACCGAATAGTTCTGCTGAAGCATCGAGCCCCGCAGAGTTCACCTTCATCGTCATCCTCTTCGGATTCAGATGACTCGAGCGTCGTAGTCGCGACTGCGACGTCGTGAGCTCTTGTGCCGTCGAGGTAGGTCGTGTTCATCCTCGTCGGATGAAGGTGTGGGACTGCGGTTGAATCTAACCGCAGCTTTCTTCTTCGTCTCCTCAGGAGCTTCTCCGTAGAGCGCAGCTCCAACGAGTCCGAGTCCGGCTAATGCGGAATTGTGCATGGCCCTCTTCGGGTCCCCCACCGGAGGTGGATGGGACGCGAGGTATGTGGTGGCTTCCATGATCACAGCTTGTGGCGTCTTCGGGATGACGTTGCCGTTGGCATCCATCTCCATGAAGGATGTGTTGAGGGTTCGGGTCACCTCACGATGTGCGGCAGGGTCCATGTTCTCTACGTGATAACGATGCTTGTTGGCGTAGTTGCCGTGCGAGCTGGAGCCGCCAACGGCAGAGAGCGCAGCTCGGCGTGCGCTGCACTCCGAGGCCGCTTGCTTGCGTTTGTCAAGCACCTCTTGCATCTTCACCTGCCTTTTGTGCTCTTCGATGAGGAGCAGGTGGTATGCCATCGGTAGGTCGCATGAGGCACCCATAGGCAAGATCTTGTTGCCTGTCACAGCTTCGCATGCTTGGTTCCATCCTTCCTCGCTGAGGTGGATTACCCTATTGGCCTCAGGGTCGTCCTTGTTGGGCGGGGGGATTGGTTTCTCCTGTTTTCGCCGTTTCTGCCCTGAGGGTTGGGTGGCGGTACATGAGCACCCGAACCTGGTGGCGGCTGCTCCACGTCGCTTTGGATGACTACGGCGCATTGGTAGCATCCGTAGGTCGGATCGCTGCTGCCGCAACTTTCAGATCCGGAATTGTAGGTCCCTTCATCCGACGGTGGATCGCACAGATCTGAGTTGCAGCTGCTGCTATCGTATTACTCATATGTCGATGGTGACGTGCGTAGCACGGGATGCGGGACCCACGAGGCGGGCCTGACCGATGGCAGAGGCACCCGCTCTGGGAGGCGGAGAGTGCCGGTCTGACCCACCTGGAAGCAGAAGCTCCCGAACAGGATCTCGAGCCCGTCGCCTACGGGCTCGAAGTCCTTCATGGTGGCTGGCAAGTGGGTGGTGAAGTCGAAAGCACCGAAGAGGAGATGTCTCTCCGTCGCCGAGGAGTTGTAGATCGCTTTGATCGGGACCGTCACGATCGCACAATCAGAGCTCCCAGTTCCCACAGATGGCGCCAATTGACGAGTATCGATCTCGTCAATGCCCATTGTTATGAGCTTGGGTTTTGGAGAAGATGGGGGTGCTGGAGATCACGGAACGGTTAACATACAAGCAACCAGGGGACACGAGATTTACCCAGGTTTAGGCCCCCGGAGGGAAAACCCTACTCCTGCTTGTCTGCTCTTGATTACGGCGGAACCGAAAGTTACAAGGGTGCGTATATGCAATCTGGTGTGGAGGTGTGTATGCGGTGGTATGATAAGTGCCCTCCTCGTCGTGACCTCCTAGCCTTTATATAGAGGTAGATAGGTCCCGGGCACAAATCGAGTCGGTTACAGGTTTAGGGTTTGCCCCTTTGAATATTCTATCTAAACTAGTCTTGCTCTCCAAGGATCCGAAGACGTCATGGGCTTGGGCCACCCGAATATCTTCATGGGCCGCGTACATTCTCGTGGTCCTTCCTTGGGCTGGACCGGGTATGCTGAAGTTGTGTACCCGTAGGGTATAACCATGTCAGTAGTAGTTTTCCCAAACAGAAAACCAAGTGGGTTATCCATATTGGAAACAAAGCAACAAACAGAAACAAAAAGAAATACTCACAGTAGAAGTTTCCTTTACCAGTTCCACTCTTCAATAGCGTTCACTCCCCGGCAATGGCATCAGAAAATAGTCTTGATGGCCCACAAGTATAGGGGGTGTATCGTAGTACTTTCGATAAATAGGAGTGTCGATCCCAACAAGGAGCAGAAGGTGTTGACTAGTGGTATGGAGCAGAAAATCTATGTAAATACTTAGCAAACAGATTTTTAGGGGTTTTCTGATAAAGCAACAAAACAAGGTGCAAGTAATAAAGACAAAGAACAAATCCAGCAAGTGGCCCAATCATTTCTTAGCAAAGGACAAGCCGGTGAAAATACTTATAAGGACCAAACGTTCTCGAGGACACATGGGAATTCTGTCAAGTGCTTTCGCTTCAAATAGCTAAGTACTCTTCTTTGGTGTTGTAAGTGTTGTCTGGGTGAACCTGTGTCAATGTACCGACCTTACTTGGACTAATACATACTTGTGATTAAACCCCCTCCAAGCATCCGCAACTACATCAAAGTAATTAAGATATAAATCTAACCACATCCTTAAACTCTTAGATCCTACACTCCCTTGTGCAAAGGTGTCCTAACAGGGGTTCAGGTTTCTGTCACTCCGGCAACCCCACAATTAGTAGACAAATACACAATGCATTCCCTTAGGCCCATATATGGTGAAGTATCATGTAGTAGATGTTCACATGACACTGTAGGCGTTCGTAGCATGGAAAACAAAAAATTTCTACCACATGCACACAAACAAGCCAAGATCTATCTACTAGATTGTAGCAACGAGTCGATAAAAGCACTCACCCTCGAAGATTCCAAAGCGGTTAACGAGAGAAGATTCTCGTGGGTGATGTAGTCGTACACTTGCCGATCTCAAGATCGCGTAGATGATCCTTCCGGCGCTATGTTCCGGCAGTGCTTCCGCAGTCGGTCACACATTCGGTACTCAATGAAGACCTTCCTCGCCCTTGTTCCAGCAGGCAGCGGAGGTTGTAGTTCTCCCCTCGCGATTCCGGCAGCACGACGGCGTGGTGTCGGAAGTAGAGGGAAGATCTCGCAGGGCTTCGCCTAAGCCGGTGCGAGTTATGGTGGATCTAGGGTTTCCCGGTGATCTAGGGTTTAGAAGACCGGGAGGAGGAGGAGGAGGTGTCGGCGGCGGCGCAAGGCGGCGACGGCTTGGCAGCGGCGGCGACGCGAGTGTGGGAGGGCTAGGGCTTAGCTTTTGGGGAAGCCCTCCCCCTCTATTTATGAGAGAGGGTCGGCCTTGGGAGGGGTGGGTTTAAATCCAAATCCAAACCCAAGTTGTATTGAGAGAAGGACTCTTTCCTTCTTCCACTAGGAAAACATTGTTCCAGTTTGACTTTTCAAACTTCCCGTTTGACTTTCAATTTAGAGCTTTAATTCTCTCTTGCAGATGCCCAAACCAAGTGACCTAGGATATGATCCAATCATTCCACTTATCCATGACACATTCATGGTCCATTCCCCTTCCGGTCTGGTGAACCTTCTAGACCCTTCTAGAACCTCTCCGATGAAAACATCGGAATCTTTCCCGAACTCCGGAATCAGACTTTCCTTATATGAATCTTATTCTCTGGACCATTCTGGATCTCCTCGTGATATTTCGGATCCCATCCGAGACTCCTAACAGCATTCAGTATCCCTACTAACATTCCATATATACTAAACAACATCGAATCCTTAAGTGTGTCTCCCTACGGTTCGTGAATTATGCGGACATGACCGAGACACTTCTCCGATCAATAACCAATAGAGGAATCTGGAAATTCATATGGATCCCACATATTTAAACGATTACTTTGCGATCGAATGAACCACTTACATACGATACCAATTTCCCTCTGTCTCGTGATAGTTTACTTATCCGAGGTTTTGGTCGTAGGTATCTCTGCATACCTAGTTCAACCTCGTTACCGATAAGTACTCTTTTCTCGTTCCCGTGATATGTGATCCCTTGTGAGCCAGTCACATGCTTGCAAGCCAATTGGATGACATTCCACCGAGAGGGCCCAGAGTATGTCTATCTGCCATATGGATGGACAAATCCCACTCTTGATCCATGTGCCTCAACACATACTTTCCGAACACTCAATGCCACCTTTATAGCTACCCAGTTACCGTGTGGTGTTTGATGTCATCAAAGCATCCTTCCGGTGATGGTGATGTTGGAGATATGCCCTAGAGGCAATAATAAATGTAGTTATTATTATATCTTTGTGTTTATGATAAATGTTTATATTCATGCTATAATATATTAACAAGGAAACATTGATACTTGTGTGATTTGTAAATTAATTTGAAGTCCCTAGTATAGCCTCTATACATCACTAGCTTGTTGGTTGATAAATGATTGTGGTTTCCCTATCATGAACATTGAGATGTCATCAACAACAAGATCATATCGTTAGGAGAATGATATGGTGGACATACTCCTATAGATAAGCGTAGCATAAAGATCAAGTCATTTCAATAGTTCAATTGCTATATGCTTTCTGATACATAGTAACCTAATTCCTTCGACCATGAGATCATGCATATCACCTTTACCGGATGGATGCTTTGATGACATCAAACACCACACCGTAACTGGGTGGCTATAAATGTGGCATTGAGTGTTCGGAAAGTATTGGTTGAGACACATGGATCAAGAGTGGGATTTGTCCATCCATATGACGGATAGATATACTCTGGGCCCTCTCGGTGAAATGTCATCCAATTAGCTTGCAAGCATGTTACTGGTTCACAAGGGATCACATATCACGGGAACGAGAAAAGAGTACTTATCGGTAACGAGGTTGAACTAGGTATGCAGAGATACCGGCGATCATAACCTCGGATAAGTAAACTATCGTGAGACAAAGGGAAATTGGTATCGTATGTAAGTGGTTCATTCGATCGCAAAGTAATCGTAGAAATATGTGGGAGCCATATGAATTTCCAGATTCCTCTATTGGTTATTGTTCGGAGAAGTGTCTCGATCATGTCCGCATAATTCACGAACCGTAGGGAGACACACTTAAGGATTCGACGTTGTTTGAGTAGTTATGGTATTATGAGAAAGAGACCGAATGTTGTTCGGAGTCTCGGATGGGATCCAGGATATCACGAGGTGATCCGGAATTGTCCGGAGAATAAGATTCATATAAGGAAAGTCCCGTTTCGGAGTTGGGGAATGATTCCGGTGTTTTCATCGGGAATGTTCTAGAAGGTTCTGGAATGTCCGGCACTCCGGAGGGGAAGGGGTACATGAATGTGTCATTGCATATTGGAATGATTGCATCATGTACTAAGTGTCCTCGCTGTTCCAAATAAAGGATTAAATTGAATCCTAATTTGAAAAGTCAAATAGCTAATTTGAAAAAGTCAAACGGCTAAAATTGGAAAGAGGAAAAGAGGAAGGAGTGGGAAACCGAGTTGGGGAGGGAATCCCTCCTCCAACCGGCGGCGCCCCCTCCAAGCCGAGTTGGGGAGGGACTCCCCTTCCTCCCCTTGGCCGCCGGCCCCTCCACCTATATAAGGAGGGGCAGGGCTCCCTCCTCTAGACACACAAGTCCCTCACCTCAAACCCTAGAAAGCTGCAACCCTCCATAGCCGCCGCCACCACCTAGGGTTTTGCCCTAGCCGCCGACTTGGGGGTCCCCGGAACCCTAGCCGCCGGCTCTAGCACCTCCTCCTTGGTGTGTCTAAACCCTAGAACGCCGAGGAGCTCTCTCATACTCCACCATACTCGCTCCGGCTTAAGGTGAAGCCCTGAGGGATTTCCCCTCTACTTCCGGTACCATGCCGTTGTGCTGCCGGAATCACGATGAGAGTGCTACAACCTCCGTTGCCTGCTGGAACAAGGGAGAGGAAGGTCTTCGTCGAGTAGCGAACATGTGACCGACTGCGGGAGCGCTGCCGGAACGCAGCGCCGGAAGGACCGTCTACGCGATCTTGAGATCGGGAAGAGTACGACTACATCACCCACGAGAATCCGCTCTCGTTAAACACTTTGGAATCTTCGAGGGTAAGTTATTCCATCGACTCGTTGCTACAATATAGTAGATAGATCTTGGCTTGTTTGTTTGTATGCGATATAAAATTTTTGTTCCATGCTACGAAACCCTACAGTGGTATCAGAGCCGTGTCTATATGTAGATCTGTTGCACGAGTAGAACACAATGGACATTGTGGGCGTTGATGCTTTTATTGTCGATTGCTTCTTGTGTACTTTGCATCTTGCGGTATGTTGGGATGAAGCGGCCCGGGCTAACCTTACATGACATCGTTCATGAGACTTGCTCCACGCTTGACATGCAACTTGTATTGCATAAGTGGCTTTGCGGGTGCCTGTTTCTCCTAGCATAGTTAAGATCCAATTTACAACGGGTGATCAACAATACTAGTATCAATGTTGTGGTTCTTGTTCGTAAGTTAGAACGACACTTATTGAAAGCCCCAAACCACGTAAAATATGCAAAGAAAGTAGATGCGTCTAACTTTGTTTTGCAGGGGTGTGCAGTGATGTGATATGGCCATGATTGTGATTATATTTGATGTATGCAATGTTCCTTATTGTAAGTTGGCAACCGGCAGGAGCCATATGGTTGTCTTTAATTTATGTTAAGACCCGCGTGTCTATTCAAAGTAGTTGTAATAGTTGAAGCCGGTGGACGACAACCATGGAGAAGCGTCATTGACCTTGATGCAATGTTGGTAATGATGGAGATCATGTTCGTGCTTGAAGATGGAGATTAGAAGCACAAAGAAGAAAGGCCATATCATATCACATATTATTGAATTGCATGTGATGTTAATCCTTTATGCATCTTGTATTGCTTAGTAGACGACGGTAGCATTATAAGATGATCCCTCATGCACATGAATTTCAAGTCATAAAGTGTTCACCCTTAGTTAGCACCGTTGCTAAAGCTTGTTGTTTCGAAGCACCACGTGATGATCGGGTATGTTAGATTCTGCAAGTGTATACAACGTGGGCAAGCCAGATTTGCTCATGCGGAAACTAAGGTTTGATCTTGACGAGCCTAGCATGTACAGACATGGTCTCGGAACACGGATCACCGAAAGGTAAAGCATGAATCATATAGTAGATATGATGAACATGACGATTGTTCGCCATTGAAACTATATCAACTCTCGTGATGATCGGTGTTGATGTAGTGGATTTGGTTCGTGTGATCACTAAAACAATGTGAGGGATGTTGTTTTGAGTGGGAGTTCACCTAGGTTATTTTTATTATTAATTTGAACTCAATTTGTCATAAACTTAGTCTAAACTATTGCAAATATGTTGTAGATCAATGGCAGCCCCTACCATCAATTTTAATGCGTTCCTAGAGAAAGAAAAGTTGAAAAACAATGGAAGCAACTTCGCGGATTGGTTCCGCAATTTGAGGATTGTCCTCACAGCTGGTAATTTGACCTATGTGCTGGATGCACCGCTAGGTGACCCACCAATCGATGCCGATGAAGTAAAGAATGTTTACCTCGCTCGGAAGAATCAAGACTCCATAGTTCAAAGGTGCTATCTTGTATGGTTTAGAATCGAGCTTGTAAAAGGTTTGAGAATTCAGACCCATATGATATTGTCGAGGATCTCAAATTGATTTTTGAGACTCATGCGGCAATTGAAAGCTATGAGGCTTCTGAAAAGTTCTTTAACTTCAAGATGGAAGAGGGCAGCTCAGTCAGTGAGCATGTGCTTAAGATGTCTGGGCACGCAAACAAACTTCAAAGCTTGTGTATAGTGATTCCTAATGCTTTGGGGATTTACCGTGTCCTCCAATCACTACCACCAAGTTACAAGAACTTTGTGATGAACTACAACATGTAGAACATGAACAAGCAGTTGCCAGAACTGTTTGCTATGTTAAAGTCTGCAGAAGTGGAGATCAAGAAAGAGCACCAAGTGTTGTTGGTCAATAAGACCACCAAATTCAAGAAAGGCAAGTCTAAGCAGAAGGGACATTTCAAGAAGGGTGGTAAGAAAGTTACCACGCCGGCGAAGAAGACCAAGGCTGGACCCAAGCCTGATACTGAGTGCTTTTACTGGAAGGGAGAAGGTCACTGGAAGCGGAATTGCCCAAAGTACTTGGCAGATCTGAACAACGGCAACATCAAGAAGAAAGGTATATCTGATATACATGTTATTGATGTGTATCTCACTAGTACTCGTAGTAGTGCACGGTATTTGAATCTTGGTTCGGTTGCTCATATTTGTAACTCAAACAAAAGTCGCAGAATAAACGGAAGCTAGCGAAGAACGAGGTGACGATGCGCGTGGGAAACGGATCAAAGGTTGATGTGATCGCGGTCGACACGCTACCCCTTCATCTACCATCGGGATTAGTTTTATACTTAAATAATTGTTATTTGGTGCCTGCGTTGAGCATGAACATTATATCGGGATCTTGTTTATTAAGTAGACGGTTACTTGTTTAAGTCAGAGAATAATGGTTGTTCGATTTATATGAGTAATATGTTTTATGCACATGCACCTTTGATAGATGGTCTATTCTTATTGAATCTCGATAGTGGAAATACACATATCAACAACATTGAGGCTAAACGTTTGAAATCAAGCGATAATTCGACCTATATGTGGCACTGTCGTCTTGGTCACATTGGAGTGAAGCGTATGAAGAAACTCCATTCCGATGGACTTCTTGAATCACTTGATTTTGAATCACTTGAAAGATGCAAAGCATGTCTGATGGGAAAAATGACTAAGACTCCATTTTCTGGTATGATGGAGCGAGCTACGGACTTATTGGAAATCATACATACCGATGTGTGTGGCCCAATGAGTGTAGCATCGCGCGGTGGTTATCGTTATGTTCTTACCTTCACGGATGACTTGAGTAGATATGGGTATATCTATTTCATGAAACATAAGTCCGAAACTTTCGAGAAGTTTAAGGAGTTTCAAAGTGAGGTAGAGAATCAACGTAACAAGAAGATTAAGTTTCTACGTTCTGATCGTGGAGGTGAATATCTGAGTTATGAGTTTGGCGAGCATTTGAAGAAATGCGGAATACTTTCACAGTTGACACCGCCGGAAACACCACAACGTAATGGTGTGTCCGAACATCGTAATCGAACTCTCTTAGATATGGTTCGTTCTATGATGTCACTTACAGATTTACCGCTATCATTTTGGGGTTATGCATTAGAAACAGCCGCATTCACTTTAAATAGGGCACCGTCTAAATCCGTTGAAACGACACCGTATGAATTATGGTTTGGGAAGAAACCTAGATTGTTGTTCCTTAAAGTTTGGGGATGCGAAGCCTATGTAAAGAAGTTACAGCCGGACAAGCTTGAACCCAAAGCGGAAAAATGCGTCTTCATAGGATACCCAAAGGAAACTATTGGGTATACCTTCTATCATAGATCCGAAGGCAAAATCTTCGTTGCCAAGAATGGATCCTTTCTAGAGAAGGAATTTCTCTCGAAAGAAGTGACTGAAGGAAAGTAGAACTCGACGAGGTTGTCGAACCTTCTCTTGAAATTGAGTAGCGCAAAGACCGAAGAAGTTCCTGGTGCCTGCACCAATAAAGAGAGGAAGCTAATGATGATGATCATGAAACTTGGTTGAAGTTGCTACAGAGCCTCGGAGGTCAACGAGAACTCGTACCACTCCAGTTGGTATGATCCGTTATGAGTGTCATGTTGGTGGACAACACCGATGACCCCGAGACATATGAGGAAGCGATGATGAGCCCAGATTCCAATAAATGGCAAGAAGCCATGAAATCCGAGATTGGATCCATGTACGAAAACCAAGTATGGACTTTGGTGGACTTACCAGATGGCGGAAGGTCACGAGAACAAATGGATCTACAAGAAGAAAACAGATGCTGATGGTAATGTTACTGTCTATAAAGCTCGACTTGTCGCAAAAGGGTTTCGACAAATTCAAGGAGTTGACTACGATGAGACTTTCTCACCGGTAGCGAAGCTAAAGTCTGTGAGGCATATTATGATTATGAGATATGGCAAATGGATGTCAAAACAGCATTCCTCAATGGAGATATTGATGAAGAGTTGTATATGATGCAACCCAAAGGTTTTGTCGATCCTAAAGATGCTAACAAGGTATGCAAACTTCAATGGTCCATCTATGGATTGAAGCAAGCATCCCGAAGTTGGAATCAACGTTTAGATAAGGTGATCAAAAGTTTTGGTTTTATACAAACTTATGGAGAAGTTTGTATTTACAAGAAAGTGAGTGGGAGCTCTGTAGCATTCTTAATACTATATGTGGATGACATATTGTTGATTGGGAATGATGTAGACCTTCTTAATAGTGTCAAGGAATATTTGAATAATAGTTTTTCAATGAAGGATCTTGGCGAAGCAGCTTACATATTAGGCATAAAGATTTATAGAGATAGATCGAAACGCCAAATATCGTTGTCACAGAGTACATATTTGAACAAAGTTCTAAAGAGGTTTGGAATGGAAGAAAGGAAGAAAGGGTTCTTGCCCATGTTGCCCAATACGACCTTGAGTAAAACTCAAAGTCCGACATCGGCAGAAGATAGAGAAAGGATGAGTAAGACTCCCTATGCCTCAGCCATAGGATATCTAATGTATGCCATGCTATGTACTAGACCCGACATTGCGTATGCTGTTAGTTTAACTAGCAGATATCAAAGTGATCCAGGAGTGGATCATTGGACAGCGGTCAAAAACATCCTTAAGTACTCGAGAAGAACTAAGGATATGGTTCTTTCTTATGGAGGTAATGAACAACTCGTTGTTAACGGTTACACCGATGCTAGTTGGAACACCGATCCGGATGATTCTAAATCACAATCTGGATACGTATTTATTTTGAATGGTGCAGCAGTTAGCTGGAGGAGTGCAAAGCAAAGCGTTGTGGCGAGATCTTCAACTGAATCGGAATACATGGCTGCTTCGGAGGCTTCACAAGAAGCGATATGGATGAAAGAGTTCATTACAGAGCTGGGTGTGGTTCCTAGTGCGCTGGACCCAATGTCTATCTCATCGTGATAACATGGGCGCCATAGCCAATGCGCAAGAACCAAGGTCACACAAGAAGTCAAGCACATCAAGCTGCGTTTCACGCTATTCGAGAACATATCCGGATGGGGATATAAAGATTTGCAAAGTACACAGATCTAAATGTGGCGGATCCGTTGACTAAACCTCTCCGCGGGCAAAACATGACCAACACCAAACTGCCATGGGTGTTCGGTATATTACCATGTAATCTAGATTAGATGACTCTAGTGCAAGTGGGAGACTGTTGGAGATATGCCCTAGAGGCAATAATAAATGTAGTTATTATTATATCTTTGTGTTTATGATAAATGTTTACATTCATGCTATAATAGTATTAACAAGGAAACATTGATACTTGTGTGATTTGTAAACTTAATTTGAAGTCCCTAGTATAGCCTCTATACATCACTAGCTTGTTGGTTGATAAATGATTGTGGTTTCCCTATCATGAACATTGAGATGTTATCAACAACAAGATCATATCGTTAGGAGAGGAAGGTCTTCGTCGAAAATCGAACGATGTGACGATCGCGGGAGCTAACGCATAGCCGGAAGGATCGTCTACGCGATCTTGAGATCGGGAAGAGTACGACTACATCACCCACGAGAATCCGCTCTCGTTAAACACTTTGGAATCTTCGAGGGTAAGTTATTCCATCGACTCGTTGCTACAATCTAGTAGATAGATCTTGGCTTGTTTGTTTGTATGCGATAGAAATTTTTTGTTTTCCATGCTACGAAACCCTACATGTGATTAGCATGATCTCATGGTCGAAGGAATTAGGTTACTATGTATCAGAAAGCTTATAGCAAATGAACTATTGAAATGACTTGATCTTAATGCTACGCTTATCTATAGGAGTATGTCCATCATACCATTCTCCTAACGATATGATCTTGTTGTTAACAACATCTCAATGTTCATGATCGGGAAACCACGATCATCTATTAACCAACAAGCTAGTATTACAAAGAGGCTTTACTAGGGACTCTAATTTAGTTTACAAATCACACAAGTATTAATGTTTCCGGTTTAATACTGTTATAGCATGAATGTAAACATTTATCATAAACACAAAGATATAATAATAACCACTTTTATTATTGCCTCTAGGGCATATTTCCAATAGACACCACTAGAATAATATCACCACAACTTAAATACTAAACCATTGAATAATAACTCAACACAAATCCATTACTAACAACATGAATTCTCCCATGTCCTCAAGAACTAAACGAACTACTCACGATACATCATATGGATCAAGATCAAAGATGATATGGTGATGGATAACAATTTGAACATAAACAATAATCCAATGGTTCCACTCACAAGCATCAACTGTAATAGTAATCAACACCGGGAAAGTTTCTCCAAAGAACTAATGCAAGATCCAACACGATTGTTACAGCAGGATGGAGTGGTGATGATGGTGATGGTGGAGATGATGGTGTGGATGATCTCGATGAATCCTAGCTTGATGACAGTGTTGATGGCGACGATCTCCCCTCTCCGAGAAGGGATTTCCCCGGAAAAATCTGTCTACCGGAGAGCTCTTTCTCTCTCGGTGTTTTCCGCCCCGCAGAGGCGGCGGAAATCTTTCTGTGGTCGCTCCTTTGGTATTAGGTTTCCGTGGGGGAAGATATAGGCGAGAGGGCAGAGTCGGGAGACGGACAGGTGGGCCACACCTTCCCTAGGTGCGGGGCAAGGTGGGCTCGCGCCTAGGGGGTGTGGGCCCTTATGGCCCGGCGACGCATCCCCTTATGGCTTCCTCCTTCTTCTAGGAAAATATAATTTTCCAATATTTTTCTGGTATTTTCTCATGTTCGCGAAATTGCATCAAAACACCTCTTTTTCCATCAGAAACCTGACTCCGGCAGTCCATCCTCCAAGAATCATCCAACATGCAAAAAACAGAGGAAAATACATATGTAACACCTCATAATAAGACATATATCAATGAATAGAGGCAAATTATGATATAGAATGGTGATGCAAATTGGACATATCACATATGCAGCCTGGTTCAATGTGACGCCCTTGCTGCTCTGTCGAACCTCGATTCCCAAGTAAAAACTCAGAAGACCGAGATCACTCATTTTGAACCGATGCATCATCTCCACCTTGAACTGATCAAGTTCTTCCTCGTTGGAGCCCGTGATGATGAGGTCGTCGACGTATACGCCGACGAGAAGCCTTGACGTGCCAGACCCACACATGTACACGCCGTGCTCTAGCTTGCTCCTATGGAACCCAAGCGAGTTCAGCTCGGTGTCGAGCTTGGCGTTCCATGCCCTCGGAGCTTGCTTGAGCCCGTACAGAGCCTTCTTGAGTCGAAGCACCTTGTGCTCCGCTCCTTTCACCTCGAAGCCCGACGGCTGCATGAAGTAGACGACCTCCTCGAGCTCGCCATTCAAGAAGGCGGACTTGACGCTCCATCCCTCGTGCGCTGCAAGGGTGATGAGTAGATGTAAGGACTCCATCCGAGCGACCGGTGCAAACACCTCCTCGTAGTCGATGTCGGAGTGTTGTACGTAGCCATTCGTGACGAGCCGCACCTTATGCTTGGAGATGTTGCCGACGTAGTCCTTCTTCACCTTGTACACCCATTTGAGGCCAATGGGCCGGTGACCGGCGACGGGGTCAACCATCTCCCATGTCCCGTTCTCCACGATCGCGCACATTTCCTCCTCCATGGCGTGTCGCCACCAAGCTACCGCTCGGCGATGGTGAAGTTGGCAGGCTCGTCCTCTGTCTTAAGGTGCAGCTCGTCCGCACCTACGTCTAGGATGTTCTTCACCGTTCTGAATCGGTGTGGCACCTCCTCGTCATCATCGTCGTCGAGGTACAGTTCCACGCCCGGTGGTGGAGACCCCAGCTCCACCTACGTGTCGAGCATTGGCGAGGGAGTGCTTGATGAAGGGGTGCAGGTCGTGGTCGTGCTTGGCATAGCCTCGTCTTGGTGCACGATGGAGCATGGGGTGGGCGCAGGCGTGTGCCCAGCCGACGCAGAATCAAGCGTCGAGGGGGGAGCACTGTGGCATCCCGCAAAACCGCTACTAGAAAATCGCGTTGATTTTGTGCATTGCATCGTCATCATCATGCATTGTTTGCATAAAACTATGTTCGCAAAGCCCGTTTTGTTTTCTAAAACGCCCCCTCTTTATTCAAACATCAAAACCGGGTCCCCGGATTATTTTGTTTTGTCCGCTGTCGGAATTGCAAAAGCGCTGGTTGAATAAATAATTTAATTATATTATTTTTGTGGGGGCAGTCGAACGGGCCGATTGACCCGAACGACCACCCCAGGATTTCAAATCGGTCCACCTAACCCACCCTATTAATCCTACAGCTACCAACTAACCTACCCAGCCCTTCCCTCCACCTCACCCCCACCAATAACCTGTTGCCACCTCACCTATCTCCCTCTCCCCTCCAACCAGCAGCCGCCACGTGGCCACCCCTCTCTCTCTCCCCAACTCAACACACCCTCTCAGCACACAACGCACGCCACGCACCCACCTGACCACAGACACGCCCCACACGCCTGCACGGGACCCACTGGCCCCACGCCCCACCCACCTACCGGCCCCTGCCCATCTTCTTCTCCCACCCGAGGCCGCTCTTCCCCAACCTCCGCCGCCTCCTCGCCCTCTTGGCTCGTCGCGCTGCCAGCCACCGCCCTCTCCCTTCCTCGCCTCGCCATGCCCTCCTCTGCGGCCCCGCCTGGCCTCCCAAAGACCCCCACCTCTCTGAGCTCGCCACTGACAGCGCCGCTGCCTGCCTCACCTCCTCGCCCTCACGCCGCCGCCCTCAAGCCCTGCTCAGACCGCCTCCCGAGCTCGCCGGTCTTCCTCCCGTGAGCCAGCAGCCCCACCTCTCCGGCCGCCCGCCCTCGGTCCTCCTGCCGCATCCACCGCTTGCTCTCACCTCTCGCCGCGATCGCGTCCCGGAGCTCCGCCACCTCCCTGCCGAGCCATGCCATGCCCGCACCATCGCCAGCTCGCCGCCTGCCGCCCGCCTGCGGCTCTGCACCGCCCGGACTGCTGCCTCGCCCGACCACGCCCCCGCCGTCCCGCAGGCCCTGCGCGGCGTCGCCCTGTGTCTCCATGATCCGGTTGGCTGTTGTGCTTCTGTTGGGCAGCGCCCAAGCCCAGACGCCTCGATGGCCTCTTGGGCAGCCGCAAGCATGCCTCGTCTGGTACCTTGCATGGTTTGGGTGCCTCGTACATGAACCAACGGTGTGGTGGCTTAGGTCGTCAACATGGCTGTCACCGATCCTGAGTCTGTGTTCAGACTAAACAAGATCTCCATCTCTCACTTTGCAGCATTTCAAGACCGAGAACCAAACACGAGAATCAACTCTGCCACTCCATCGCGGAGCACCAAGAACTCCTTCCCGGCGCCCGAAGCCGAGGACCCCGACAAGAACCACGACACGGATACACCGAGTTCTTCCTCGAGGACGCCAAGGTCTCACCTCGGACACCGAGACCCCGGTGCGACAAGTACTCCGCCCCGGACACCAAGTTCTGCACCCCCGGACGCCAAGACCAACTCGATGGCGCGGGCCCGACAAGACCCTCGCAACGGAAAGATCGACCCCGTGGGACCCGACAAGATCTACCTCTGTTATCTGGGAACGTTTCCGTCGAACCCTGGACCCCGAGGCCCGACCCCGAACCCCGGAACCCAAGATCTGCCGAACCCTAATGTGTGAACCCCTTTCCGAGAACCCTATTTTATAAGTGGTCAACTATATGAATTGTTGCATATTTAATTGTCATCTCGCATGCATATCATGTGGTTTGGGGGCCTTATGCCGATTCACATAATAATTAAATATGGGGCCCATATGCGGGCAAATCTAGCCTTATATTGGCCTCATTTAAATTGATGTAGAGAACCGGTACCGTATCTTGGCCATGTTAATACAACATTTAAATTGCGGGGTAGCTAAATAACATGAACCACCTAATTAATTGTCGGGACCCCGGTTCCACTTAATATGACCTAATTGCATCGCACCTTTGCCATGCCATGCATCATATCATAAGCATGCCGATCTTTTGCCGTAGTATTAAATATTGCATCCGGTGTTTATTCTAGTGTTTTACTTCTTCGCGGATAAGGCCGTTGAGTTGATGTGAGCTTCGCCCCGATCTTCGGTTAAACCTTCGGCAATGTTTTCAGGCGAGCATCTCCCCCTTTCTACCTATCTTACTTTTATAGTCTTTATTCCCTCCTGTTGATCTATTGCTATCTGTGTTGCGATGCTTTAGTTTCCGTACCTGTGATATCCCGTGCAGACCTATATTGCCTTGGACACATCCTATTACCTGTTGTTTGGTAGATAGTTGGACTTGCGCGTCGTAGTCGCTTGCTCAAGTGTTGTTGCTTGTCGTTCAGTGCCACAGTTGTTGATGTATTGCCGCATGTCGATGTTGGAGATGATCATAGTTTTAATTATCGTTCACTTTAATTCCTGTTTAACAACAAAAATTGAAGTAAGCAGAGGCATCGGTGGGTGATAGATAACATTTGGTTTCCGAACGCCCACTTGTGTCCCGTAGGACCCCGAGTACTTGATACCTGTTCCTTGATTTATCGCGCTATCCACATCCGGGAGGTATATGGGACCCCCCTGAGCCAGAGCTTGATTCAGTCTTATTTCTTGGGGCCACAAACTAGTTTGAGGTTTTATTTACTATCCTGTACTTATGCCATGCTACTTCTGTATTTAAATTGTGCGAGGAGCACACTGTACTGTTTAGGTAAGCGGAGTGTTTTCGCGGTATCGACAGTCCCCGTTTGGGGATCTGCTGTCGTTTACAGCCACTGACGCAAACCTTGAGTCTGTCTCGGAGCTTGCTTACTTCGTTGTGGGTGTACTCCAAGGGGTGGCCCCCTGAAATATTTCTGAATCCTATGATTGTTCAGTCGTGAAAGCCTCGTTGGGTGTTGTTTTGGTTTTTCCGAGGTTGATCGAGCGTGTGTTGCTATTGGTGCACCCCGGCCGCGTAAAACTTTCTGAAAGCCGTGTCCGCGGATATGGACGACTTGGAGCACGATTCTACCATAGACAAGCATAACTAAAGTTTATTGCTCTAAATTTGACTTTATAATGACTAGTAATCAGCTTCACTATAATGGAATGGCTAAATAATACTGCCACAATGGCTTGTTTGGATTGTCGCTTGCGACCATTGTACCTGACTAGTAAGTATTGCAACTACAACGGAATGGCTGAATAAAAGTATCAACAACTGCTGGGTTTTTGGGTTATCTCATGCTAATTGCATCTGACTAGTAAGTGTTGCCACTATAACGGAATGATTAACTAAAAGTGCCCACTGCTTATTTTATCAGGATGATTATCTATACCCGACTAGTAATTGCTGCAACGATAACTGAATAAGTAAAACTACCAACTGAGTGAGTTCCTCGGTTGACTTCCTCGTTTGGTCTCGAGGGGGAAACACCAGGATGAGTTTGTTTGGTGTTAGCTTCAGGGTGGATCCGGATAGGTCTATCTTACCCTTCTCTAACTGTCGCCAGTTGTATCGAGTCTCTATAGGTTGTTCAGTGCATGCTGCCGCTGCCGCTTCAGTCCACCATACCTATGTAGGCGAGGACCGCCGAATTCTAGCCTCGCTGCAATGGCCTCGATCGACGCCCTTCTTTTCCTTTGCCCTTTGTCGGCCCCTTTTGTTTAAGCAGGTTTTGAGATCGACGTTAGCGTGGTTACCCTTCCGGCTTGGCACGGGCAGGTTATGGACGCCATTGGTTATTCTTCGTGGCTCTTAGCCCCATTTGCATCTTGTCCGTAGCTGGACGCCTATCGCTTTCAAGGTGATTTGGATCTTTGTATATTATATTTGTATTCTTGACTCATGGAGTCGCCATATATATATATCTGCTCAGGGTCCCATCGAGGACTGTTGTGTAATGTTATTACTTCGTTTTCCACCCGCACGAAAGTGCCTAGTGGGCACCTTTGAATCGTTTCTATGCGGGTTTGGCGGGTTTCGCTAAAACTTGCATAGGGCCGATTCTGAGGGTGTTACAAGCACTCCCTGCTTCCAGTGTACTCCCTGCTCCAGATGGATTTGTCCATGTCGTGTACTCAATAACCAATGAACCAAACGTACCAGAGTTGTGAGCTTCGTGAGTCTTCGTCAAGTCCCATTGCGAAGCTTCGTCGAAGACCACATCACGAGTGACATGAACTCGCTTCTCCATAGGATCATACACACGATACCCCTTCGTGCCTGCCTTGTACCCCAACATCACCATGGGGCAGCTTCGATCATCTAGCTTCTTCTGGTTTGGCTGCACCACCCGCACGTGGGCGATGGAGCCAAAGGTGCGGAGGAAGTGGACATTTGGTGCTCGTCCATGCCACGCCTCGAATGGAGTCTTCCCGGCGAGGCTTTCCATCGGCGCACGGTTGAGGAGGAAGACCGCTGTGGTCACCGCCTCGCCCCAGAACTCAACCGGCATGCCTTTTTTCCTTCAGGAGATAGCGGGTCATGCCCACCACACTCCCGTTGCGTCGCTCCATGACGCCATTCTGCTGGGGTGAGTACGGTGCCGTCAGGTGGCCTCGCACTCCCAGCTCCTCGTAGTAGCGGTTTAGCTCATTGGAGGTGAACTCCCCTCCACGGTCGGTGCGCAGCGTGCACACCTTCCGCTCTGCCTTGCGCTCAATCCCCGCCATGAAGCGCTTGATTGCGCTGCTTGCATCATCCTTCGTGGCCAACAAGGTGATCCACATATACCTGCTGCAATCATCAACGATAAGGAGAAAGTACCACTTTCCTCCGTGTGTTGACGGAGTGACCGGACTACACAGGTCACCGTGGACGAGGTCGAGAAGGTCGGTGGCGCGGTACAAGGCCTTCTGACGGAACGGGCTCTGTTTTCCCGCCAGACAGCTATCGCAGAGCTGCCCGACGCTTTCAATCAGTGGCAGCCCTCGCACCATCTCGCCCTTGGCGAGATTGCGGAGTGCGTCGAAGTGGATGTGGCCGTACCTCGAGTGCCACCGCCATGCCTCATAATCCCCGTGAGCGGAAAGGCACACGGGCTACGTCAGCTCGAGACGCAAGACATACAGACGCCCTAGGCTCCTCTGAAACCGAGCGAGCAGCTTGCCGTCAGGATCCCACATGCGCTACACACCGCTGTGGATGCGTGTCTCGTAGTTGATCTCGTCCAACTGGCTGATGCTGATGATGTTGCTCTGCAGGCGAGGGAGATAATACACCTCTGTCAGGGTGCGATGCTCACTATTGTGGCACTTGAAGAGAATCGTCCCACAGCCACAGATGTTCACGCTCGGGCCGTCTCCCAGCTTCAATGTCCCCGTGATGCCGGTGTCCAGCTCGGTGAAGGCGTCGCGCCACCCCGTCATGTGGTTGATCGCTCTGGTGTCGAGGAACCAGAGAGTGTCGCAGTCGCCGTCCCTCGTTTCTGCCTGTTCTTGGGAGCGCTCCTCGTTGAGAAGAACGCACTTGGTGACAGACTCTCTTGCCACTGTGACCGCCAGCGTGCACACGCGTGCCATCAGGAGCACTGGCGGTTTGGCGTCGTCTTTCCTCGCCAGGTGGGCT
Source organism: Avena longiglumis (assembly GCA_030063025.1). Lineage (NCBI taxonomy): Eukaryota > Viridiplantae > Streptophyta > Magnoliopsida > Poales > Poaceae > Avena > Avena longiglumis. Next base: position 243,822,869 of record CP125979.1, on the reverse strand, counting down.
TTCCCACCTTGTGCCTTCCTCTCCTTGCAAGGCTCAGTGCATGCCTTGGAGAAGTGGCACATCTGGTTGCAGTTGTAACACTTGGCTTGCGACATGTCACGTTCGCCATTTGTGCCACGTCCATCGTTGTCACGCTGTTGTTTCCTGGGCTTGCCCTTCTTCCCTGGCTTGCTGTTGCCTCCACCGGAGCCTTGCCCTTGTTCACGTTCCTTGCGGCGTGCCTCCCGCTCCTCCTTCGTCAGGAGCAGGGTGTTGCCGTTGTTGGCCGCTGGCGCCGCAGATGCGCCGCACCCTTCCGAGGCCCGGAGGCGACCGAGCAGCTCTTTGATAGAGATGGAGCTTAGGTAAAGCAGAGTCTCAATGGAATAAGCCATTTGTGAGTACCGCTCCGGTACCTCGCGCAAGATATTCTCGACGATCTTGACCTCTTCGACAACGTCGCCGGGGGAGCGCAGACTGTTCACATTCGCCATGATCCGCATCGAGAATGAGTCCAGAGACTCGCCGTCACGGAACGTGAGGGCCTCAAACTCCTTGCGCAGACGCTGCGCCGTCGCCTGCCTGACGCAGTCCATGCCGACCCGCATTATATTCACGGTGTCCCACGCCTCCTTCGCCATGCGCTTCACCACGAGCGTGGCCTGCAGATCCGGCGGCACAGCCCGCAGAATCGCTGCAAGGGCGGCCTTGTCCGCCGGTACACTTGGCGCGTTCCCCTCAAACGCATGCCATAGAATACAGGCCTCCAGATTGATCTGCATCAGAAGATCCCACTCGACGTAGTTGGTGGGGGTTAGCATGGTCCACACGAGCACGCCGGCCTGCACCGTCGACCGCTCCTGGATCGTGGTCTCCCGCACGACGACCTCCTTGCAACGCCATCGTGAGCAGCTCTGACCGCGGCTCTGGCTCTGTTGCCGCGGTGGAGTTCAGGATCCCGCGGGGGACCTTGCCACCCCATCCATTGCGATTCCCTCCATGGCCTCAGCAGTGGCCCGTGCCGCCGCCGTCTCGCCTCCATCTCCTCCCTTCGCCATGGACCTCAAAGCTCTACTGTGGCTCTGATACCAAATGCCGTCCGAGCACCTGCAGTGTTCGGGTGTATGACAGAGAGAAAGAGAGAGAGGTTTTGTGCTGCTAAAACTCGCGCAACTTTTCTCGTTGTCTATTCCTCCTTTTATTCAGCTTACACATGGAAAGAGTAGCAGTGCGTGCACCACGATCCAATGATGTCACATCCCAAAATTCTCCTTATTTTGGAATGTGAAATAAATAAATAAGTTTTATTGATTGTTTGACTATGTTGAAAATTCTCAAATAGAAAAAACTTTTTGAATAGAAAATCCTCTCAACCTTGAATTAAAAATCTTATATTCTTTTGTTATGACCTAAGTAGCCATATATGCAAAAGGGCATGGATTGATTATGGATTGTAGAATTGGTGTGCAAGATTTCAAAATGAAAATCATGAAGCATTCATAAGCATTTCATTACATTCATACAAATTTCTCACAAACTCAATCCAAATCCTGGTATCTAAATCCTATAGTTGATTCTCCCAAATGTTCCTAAAGGTAATTAAATTGACTTTATAAAACCCACTATTGCTAAGGCATAAATTATTGATAATTATAGCCTAAAGAGATCCAATTAATATTACAAAATTTTAGAAACAAAATTGAGCTCATTTGGAGCTATTATGAAAAAGTTATGGAATAAATACAAACAAATAAAGGTATAAATAAAATGGAATATACAAGGATTTATAAACCCACTACTTGCAAACTAGTAAAAAGATTACAAATATGATCCTACAATGATCTATTCGATTTTAGAAAAATTTAGAAACAAGAATCGTGTCATTTGGAGTTCGTATGCAAAAGATATGAGGGAAACAAGTAAATAGAAAAAGAAAAAGAAAAAAAACAATTGGGCCGACCGAGCCAGCCAAAAGCGTGCAGTTTTTGTCAAACCTATCTCTATTCAAACTCTCATATCTTTTTATCTATAACTCCGAATTGACTTATGTTTGTTTCTACTTGTTCCCTACTTCAAGACCTATCTCTACACCATCCTAAATCTCCATATAAACTCGTGGATCCACAGCTATACGAGTTTCTCTTCTCGAAATCCCGAATCTACACATGCCCGAATCTTATTTCGCTTTTTAACCCATCTAGACTTCGTTGTTTGCCTTCGGCCAAAAAACAAAAGTTGTAGATATCGTTGAAATCTTTCAATCCGGACAAACCTCACCTATTTTCATCCACCACAGCCGGAGAATTTCGCACCTCAATATTTCAGATATGACGGTGTAAATCCAAGATATACTCGCGCTCGTTTCTTCAAATCCAAATTCCTTTGGTGAGAAGGTAGGACTAATGATTCCCCACAACTTTCATGTTGTAAGTTTTTAAATTTTACCTACGGATTTGTCTCTCTAACACAGATCTATTTCTTGTCTATTCTGAGCCAAAATCGGGTCAATCTCCTCTCCTAACCACTGGATCTCATCCCAACGGCCAGGATTAGATCGATTCTGCAAAGGGGTACGAGCCAACCGGATCACGCCATGTGTCAACGCCAGGTCAGCCCCGCGTCCCAGTCAGCATAGAATATTCCCAGGGAATATTCCCTGTAGATTTGAAATTGAATTTAATTTGCAGAAAATTGTGCAAACTTGCAAAAATCATATAAAAAGATTCGTAGATCCAAAAATAGCAAATAATATAGCAATGGATTCAGAAAAATGTGTAGAATATTAATATGACATTAGATTCAACCTTTACAGTATGCGTTTACTGCAGTAACTTAATTAGTTTTAATGGTCTTTTAGGTTAATAAATTTATAGGAAATTATCTGTAACTCCAAAAAATATGAACAATATATCAAATTGAAGCTACTATAATGTAGATTAATAATATCTGGTTGGATCCAGCTTTTGCGGACTATTTACCCCGTAGAAATTTAATTAGTTTTATAAATCATTAAATTCATAGTAAATTAATTGCTTGTCACAAAAATATAAATGATATACCGATGGAAAGCTGGTTCCATGTAGATCATCAATATGCAAATGGTTCAGGCAAATACTGTAAGGTTTCACAAGAATTAAATGAATAGATTAATGGCTTATTTAGATTATTAAAATCATAGTTGTTCGAATACTGCTCATAAAATTACAAATAATATGTCCCCGGAATCACAATTCCGTGGAGATTACCGATATAACTTTAGTTTGATTTTTAGGCAACAGAAACTATATGAATCATTTAAAACCCATTAAACACTATATAAATCATAATAAAAGATTTATAACTCTGATTAAGGTGAATCCAACGCCTACTGGTTCATATTAACGTCCTCTATCCAGTAAACCCAAGAAACAAATTTAATTCGACGGTTAGAACAGGCGATACAACAGAACTATTAAAAACCCTATATTGGCAAGTAATTATTAATAACAAGTACTCCACTGCATTAATTGGTATATTTCATGCATCACATACTTCAGTATTGTTTAGAGAACTAAAATAACAACCATTGTGACTTATTAAATTGTCATGCATGCATTTGTTGTATTTGTTTGATCTCTATGTGCCATTGTTTATGTTGTATGCAATTGTTTAATCGATAGATTGCGAGAAGTGCAACGTGTGTGATTGCAACTACTATGATTGCAAGTATTGTGGTTATGACGAGTGCAACCATTATATCTATGAGGATTGTGAGGATTATCTAATCGACTACATCTACATCAAAGGCAAGTGGTGCTATCTTGGTCATAAATGTCCTATTATTTTCCTATGCATTGTAGATGCTTTTGTAGAATTGCATATGTAGGAATTGATGTGTATATGCTATGCTATATCCCATATTATTCCCTAGTATTCCTTGTTTATGAGCCATCGACAGATTGCTTAGCTATGCTATTTAGACGAGGAAGGGAATCACATCATGAAAAGTGATATGTTTTGAAAGGCTTATGTTTTGCTAAATGACAAACCAATATGTTTTAATGAACCACCTGGGCGGAATGGCATTGATTGGGTCATCGAGTGTGGATTTATGGTGGGGAATGCCGCCCAGGACACTGAGAAAGGATTGGTTTCTTCATTTGGTAACTTACGTGTACAACCATGTGCCAATAATGGAATGGACGGTTGGTTGGACTAAGTAGGTTGTGGTAACTTGAACCCACGTATCCAGAGATGTAGAATAGTGTAGGTTGGACCGGTGCGTGTCGGGTTTGGGGAGCTACTTCCCGAACGGTTCCTTCTTGGACTTCTCCCTATCATCACCCAATATGAGAGTGGTGGTACGAGCTGGGCTGGCCAAGTCACATGGGTAAAGTGTACTAACCTCAGGTGTATAAACTAAGTGCTTAGCCGTGTCCCCGGTTATGGACAATTTGAGCGACCTGATACCGATGCTATGATATTTCTCACTCATCCTTATTTCTTAATTACTTAAAACTTGTTGGGTGAACATAATTGGGTAGGAGCACCTGGGAGTGAACCAGAGTGTCCTATTTATCATATTGGAAAACTACTTTGTTACAAATGTTAGGATAAAACTATTGCTTTATGCAAATGAGCCTGAACTCCACTTGGCCAAATAAGCATGTAGTTGATAGATATGTTGTTAACCACTTTAGCCTACTTGCCATACATTCAATGTATTGACCATTCGTGGCTGCAACGTTTCATGTTACAGGTTATATTGTATCTGAGAGATCGTTCATAGGTCGCGAGACTCCACTCAACAATTGTTCGTCTGTGGCACATTTGGAGGATGGAGATCTACCTTGTATTCGTTTTCCACTGTGTATTTGAATAAATAATGTAAATTCTGGATCATATTCGTTGTATTTATGATGCACAGTTATATTTGGTATCATTTTATACTGTGTGTGCCAGTGAACCAATCTAGGGATTGGCACTATACACATGAACTCAGCCTTATCAGGCGAGGGTGTTACAGATGATGTCGCGCCATCCCATGACTGGATACATGATCATCTCAACTGCCACTAGCCCGCAGCTAAGGAAATAGATAACTAACAACGACTAAGCTACAACTTGACTGAGAAACAGTCAGAGGCCTAAAACCGTGGAGTGGATTAACTAACAATGCCAACATGGCGCAACCAAGATGTTCGCCCATTTGCTCGCAAACTTCGACGACTCAATTTGCATTTCCGTTGGTGACATAGATGGTCTCCTTTTCTGGGTGGATCCTAGGCTGAATGGGCTCATGGCCTGATGCATCGCACCAGCGATCCTCGACATGCATGGTGAGAGTACCATGCGTCGCGCCCGCCGTTCAGTCCGCAAGGGTAGGCTGAACAACAGCTAGGTAAGAGATATTTTCTGCGACTATGGGTAGCGATCTCCCAGGTGGAGAGTGTTGGGAAACTGGGCCGGTAGAGGCCCATTCGGTGTGGCCTCTACCAGGCTAGGGTTGGCCCATGTGGGTATCCTATCCCCTTAGTCTATAAATAGAGAAGCAATCATTGTACGGGAGTTAACCAAGAGAAAGATCAATAAAGTTTCCATTTGTTCCCTGTGCCATTACTTGTGTAATCAGTGTGCCTTCTACTCTAGTCTTCTTCTCGGGTGTGGAACAGCCTCGGAACCGGCCAGTCGGCAGGGGGTGTTCCAACACGTTATCAGCACGTGTCTCTCCGTCGAGCCTCCATTAAGCCACCGTCGAGCCTGCATCACACAGGCTTTCGTTGAAGGTAACCCGAATCTGACCGCAAAAATGGATTCGTCTCGCGATTTCCTTTCAAGATTTGCGTTCAGATCTTAGATCAGATCCCATCTAAGGTGCGGATTTTTCTTTTCGGGAGTCGAGCTGACCTGCTGTCGCCGACCAATATCGATCTAATCACTCCCGGATTAGAATTTTGTTGACTGTACCGTCGATGCGTGCACCCGCTGTGCCGATCTGGATTTTTATTTAATAGATCGGACTGATCTTGGCCATTTTTTTAGTATATCGGATCGATCTATAGTTTTGTTCATGTATTTTTTTTTGTAACCGCGTACGTACGTGACTTGCAAATGCAGAGGCCATGGCTATGGAGCAGCCTCGCTGGTTGCTCGCGCCACGCATGCGCACGCACGACGAGCTGGCCCCGCTGGCCACCGCCGAAGTGCGCCACCGTGCCGGCCGCCTCGACCCGCCGCCACGTGCCTGCCTGGCCGCCGCCACCGAGGCCCGCTGGCCGTGCTCGCCGCCGCCGCTGCGCGGCCCGCAAGCCAGCGCCGCCTGGCCGCCGCCGCTGAGCGCTGGCAGCGCTGACGCCGCCGCCGCTGAAGCGTGCCGCGACCGCCATACCGCTGCTGGCCGCGCCGCCGCGCTCCGCCTGGCTCGCCCGCTGGCCACGCTGCTGCCGCTGCCACGCACACCAGTTCGCCGCTGCGCGCCGCGCCGCTGTGGGTTTACGCCAGACGCTGCGCGCACCATGTCATCGCGCTGCTGCTGGTCCTGCTGCCGCCGCCACAGCCGCGTCCGCCCCGCCGCCACACGTGTTGCGCTGCCAAGCTGCCGGCCTCCAGCGCTGGCCGCCCGCCACGCCGCTCGCTCGCCAGGCCGCAGCGCCGGCCTTTCGCTGCATGCCGCTGTCGCCACGCATCACGCGCCGCTTTGCCGCCGCCGCCGCCGCGCCACACGCTTCTTGCCGCGCCGACCAGCCGCAGCCACGCGTTTCCACGGTCGCTTCACCTGCCGCCGTCCGCCCGCCGCGGCGCCGCCGCCGCCCCAGTCGGGAGCTAGCTCTGTTCCCCCGCTAAGCGGGCAGGGACGGTCTGGAGTGGGCCGGCCACGCAGAGGCAAGGGTGGCTGGGCCGTTTAGAAGCACGTGATCGCCGGCGGTTAGACCGTGTTTTACTACGGTTATTAATTATCGCATGATTTTAATACTTTGTACCTCATAGTTAGCTTGTACCGTTTTTACATTAAATTTTGGAACGCCGTCATATTTGAATTATTGTATCGATTATCGCATTTATGCAACCGATTACCTGCTGTAATCTTACACACTTTGCATAAATTGCAGATGACCGGAATCGTTAGCCGCGAGTTCCCGGAGTTGACCCAGGATGGGCTTAACTACCTGACTTGGGCCTCGGACGTTGAGATCGTCCTCGAGGGCCGACGACCCCCAGCAAAACCATCCCGGCGGACAACGCCAAAGCCCTGCACTTCCTCCGCCATCACATGTGTGAGACTCTCAAGAACGAGTACATGACAGAACGGAGTGTTTCTGCCCTTTGGACCGCCCTCAACAAGCGGTTCTCTAGGCTGAAGTACACCATTCAACCACAGGCGGAGGCAGATTGGATTCGTCTGAGGTTTGCGGACTTCAAGACAGTGGGAGAGTACAACTCCAGGTTGCACCGGATTTGTACCATTCTTCAGCTGTGAGGGACCAGTACCACCGATCAGCAGAAAATAGACAAAACCCTCTCCACATTCCATCCGGACAACATCCAGTCCTCGCGAAACTTTTGCCAGGAAGGATTCACGGAATATGCAGCGCTTATTGATGCTCTCCAGGTGGCCGAGGCGCAGGATAATATTCTGAAAAAGAACTTCTCCGCGCAACCCTTCGCGGGGGGGCCAAGTCATGAGGCCAATGCCGATGCCTACAAGGTGCGCAAGCCCATCCACAAGAAGAGAGGCAAGAAGGGCCCCAACTCCTCCAACCCGGCCAAGCAACGCAAGGCGGGCAAGGGGGAGGCAAGGCCCAGATCGCTTCACTGTGGCTCCAAGACTCACTTCTCCAGGCAGTGTTTGGCCCCTAAACACGTCGTGGATGCGTTCAAGGCCAACAAGAAGGCGCGTGAGGCGCACCTTGTCCAGGTTGAGGCACCACTTGTGCACGGAGCGGCGCCTGTGCAGAACGTCGCGCCCGTAGTGGCGCAGGACGTAGCACAAGTGGCATCACCCTCGGCGGTTCCCACGAACGCCGCTGTGCCCATGGAGGTTGAGCACGTTGTGCCCCCCCCCTCGCCTCAGCTAGACATCTCTGCTGCCTCGATGATGATAGCCAACGAAGAGAAGCTCACTGACCTTGAGATACAGGCTGATCTTGATGGTTTCTTTGCAGAATCCACCTGAGCTCCTTTTTGTTGTGATGATTTATTTTCCGCAAATAATCAGATACAATTTTTTGATATGGTTGTAAGCTCTATGAGAGCATAACATTTATTTATTTTTTGGCGATTGGATGACATTTATTTCATTCATTAATTGCATTATTTGGTTGTATGATGTTCTGAAATGTTTATGTGTTTTACTTACTTGATGTAGCATCTTCCTCGCTCCATTATATTAATTAGGCACTATATTTTAGAACACATGTGGCGCCCAAATGGAGGAAACATGCCTTGCTGATAGCGGCACCACAAATACCATCTTGAGAGAAACAAAGTATTTTGAGTCCATTACCAAAACCCCAGTAACATAATGACGATCGCCGGCTGCGGTCCGAATGTAGTTGGCTCCGGAAGAGCAACTATCATACTCCCAAATGGAACAACTCTGATCACTGAAGATGCATTGTTGTATCCGGAGTCGACTCGTACTCTTTTGAGTTTTAGAGACATCCGCGCCAATGGTTTCCATGTAGAAACCGATGATGATGAGACTGGAAAGGAGTTCCTACTCATTACCAAGCGCGACGAAAATGGTAAAAATATTGTCGAAAGACTCCCTTCATTAGCTACTGGGATGTACTACACTAAGATAGTAGCACCACCTATTACACTACCCTTAAGACTGTCTTTAGAAGCTCTGAACTATTCTGCCTTTGGCATGATAGGTTAGGCCACCCCGGTCTTAGGATGATGAGAAATATAATTAACAACTCGAATGGTCATAATGTTAATGTGAAAAATTTCCCGAATCCCGATGATTTCGTGTGCGCCGCATGCGCTAGGGGGAAATTGATCATTAGACCGTCCCCCTAAAGGTGAAGGTGAACTCCCCGCGTTCTTGGAACGTATTCAAGGGGATATATGTGGTCCAATTCAGCCCCTCTCAGGGCCGTTTTGGTACTTCATGGTGATCATCGATGCTTCCTCTAAATGGTCCAATGTTTGCCTGCTGTCAACAAGGAACCATGATTTTGCAAAGTTGATCTCCCAGATCATACAAATAAGGAATAAATTCCCTGATTATCGTTTAAAGTCTATTCGAATGGACAATGCCGGAGAATTTACTTCAAAGGCATTCGATGATTATTGCATGGCAACTGGAATCAAACTTGAGCACTCCGTACCGCATGTCCACACTCAAAATGGACTTGCGGAGGCATTGATTAAAAGGATTAAGTTCATTGCCAGACCACTCCTTCAGGGTTGTAATTTACCAACTACATGTTGGGGACACGCGGTGTTACACGCCGCTAATCTCATCAAATTTCGACCATCGGCCTACAACATCCACTCTCCCATCCAACTTGCGCAAGGGTCGGCACCGAAAATTTCTCACCTTCGTAGGTTCGGCTGCGAGGTATATGTACCTATACCACCACCCCAGCGATCAGCAATGGGACCTCTCCGTAAGTCGGGGATATACGTTGGTTATGAGACTGTGTCCATAATCAGGTTCTTGGACCCCTTGACAGGTGACTGTCACACGGCCCGTTTTGCTGACTGCATTTTTGACGAGGATCTTTTTCCGACTTTGGGGGGGGGGAGGTAATCAACCCCTGGATGACAAAAGTTGAGAAATCACGTGGAAAGCCACGGGGATCCACGCTCATGACCCGCACACTGTTGAGACTAGTAGAGAAGTCCAAAAGATACTAGATTTGCACTCCCTAGCGAATCAACTGCCCGATCATTTTAGTGATTTAAAGACTATGACAAAGTCGCATGTGCATGCACGCAATGCACCGGAAAGGGTTGAAATACCAAAGAAAAATGATGGTATACCCGCTCCTGCTCCAAGGCCTAAGAGGACGCGGATTCCGGTTTCTCAAATCCCAAGTACCCGGGGACGCCCGAAGAAAAAGGATAAGAGAGATTTATTACAGTCTGCCCCTGTTGAGGGGATCCAGTTGAGACCTAGCACAAGTACGAATATTTCAGTGCACGAAATTCCCGACTTGAACTTTACTATATCGGAAATACCCAGCGAAGTTGTGTGCGCACACATCGGAGCGGGAAAGCTAAAGGAACTAGCTCCTGGATTGGGAAATTCGGTGGAGCAAGAGGATGTGCCTGATGCACTCCATGACGAAATGGCCATTAACTATGTTAATTCGGGCGAGTCATACAACCGAGCCATGGCAAATGTCGACGTTAATTTTGCCGAGAAAATTGCCTCAATCATAGATCTTGACCCTGAGCCTAACACACTCGCTGATTGCAAGAAAAGGTCGGATTGAAAAGATTGGCAGAAGGCAATTACTGCTGAATTATTATCGTTAAACAAAAGAGAGGTATTTGGACCTGTTTGTCTAACTCCTCCCCATATTCGCCCCGTTGGCCATAAGTGGGTTTTTGTTCGACAGAGAAACGAGAATAATGAAGTAGTAAGGTACAAAGCAAGGCTCGTTGCTCAAGGTTTCACTCAGCGACCAGGTGTCGACTTTGAGGAAACTTACTCCCCGGTCATGGATGGAATTACCTTTAGATACTTGATCTCAATGGCAGTAAACATGGACTTAAAAATGAAACTAATGGATGTTGTCACCGCTTACCTATGTGGTAACTTGGATTCGGACATATACATGAAAGTACCAGAAGGTATCCCTGTCCCAAACCAGGATAGAGCAAACAAGAGCTTATATAGTGTTTAGCTTAAGAAGTCATTGTATGGACTAAAACAGTCAGGTAGGATGTGGTATAATCGTTTAAGCGATTTACTTCATCAGAAGGGCTACGCGAGCAATGAAGATTGCCCATGTGTTTTTATATGGAGATCCCAGGATGGTATTATCTCGGTGTACGTGGACGATTTGAATATAATCGGTACACCTGACGATATTGAGGAAGCGAGTTCCTACCTGATGTCGGAATTCGAGATGAAAGACTTAGGCAAAACCAAGTTCTGCCTGGGTCTGCAACTTGAGCATTCCCCTGCTGGGATTCTAGTTCACCAGTCGGCCTACACCCAGAAGGTGTTGGAACAATTTGGGTTTGAAAAGGAATATCCTTCTAAGACCCCGATGGTCGAAAGATATTTGCAGCAAGATAAGGACCCGTTCAGGCCTAAAGAAGAGGGGGAGGAAATTCTGGGACCGGAATTCCCCTACTTAAGTGCAGTTGGTGCACTTATGTACCTCGCAAATTGTACACGGCCGGATATTGCATTCGCCGTCAATTTGCTTGCAAGTTATAGTTCTGAGCCTACCAAGAGGCATTGGAAAGGCGTTAAGGACATATTTAGGTACATACAAGGGACAAAGGACCTTGGCTTGTTTTACCAAAAGAAACAAGACCTATCTGTTGTAGGCTATGCAGATGCTGGGTACCTTTCGGACCCGCACACATCTAAGTCGCAGACTGGATATGTTTTCCTTTCTGGTGGAATAGCTATTTCCTGGAAATCGTCTAAGCAAACTCTTGTGTCAACTTCGACAAACCACTCGGAAATCATAGCAATTTATGAAGCATCACGAGAATGTGTATGGCTTCGACGAGTAGTCAGCCACATCCAGATGTCATGTGGGCTGAACACCGTACAAACCCCAACAATTATCTATGAAGATAATGCCGCTTGTGTTGCACAAGTCCAGACGGGTTATGTAAAGAGCAATCTCACAAAGCATATAAACCCCAAGTTCTTCTATGCACATGAATTGCAAAAGATGAACGAAGTGAAAGTCTTGCATACTAAGTCATGTGAAACTCTCGCTGATTTGTTCACTAAATCATTGCCAGCATCTTCTTTCAAGAGATGTGTCCGTGGGATCGGCATGATGAGACTTAGGGAGATGCAAGGTTCAGGGGGAGAATCTTCACAAACTCATCGCTGAAATCTTGATCCCGATGATTGAGTGCTTAACTTTATAGTTAAGTGAATTGTACTCTTTTTCCCTTAGTGAGTTTTTATGAAGTTTCTCACATGAGGTTTTTAATGAGGCAATTCGTGCAACATAGCAAGAAGTATACCATGTGCATTTCTCCATATTTTTTCCACTAGGTTTTTCGGAGTTTTAAGCCATGGTTATACAGATAAGATACCCAGGGGGAGTGTTGGGAAACTGGGCCGGTAGAGGCCCATTCGGTGTGGCCTCTACCAGGCTAGGGTTGGCCCATGTGGGTATCATATCCCCTTAGTCTATAAATAGAGAAGAAATCATTGTACGGGAGTTTACCAAGAGAAATATCAATAAAGTTCCCCTTTGTTCCCTGTACCATTTATTTGTGTAATCTGTGTGCCTTCTACTCTAGTCTTCTTCTCGGGTGTGGAATAGCCTCGGAACCGGCCAGTCGGCAGGGGTGTTCCAACAGAGAGTTCGGCCGGGCAGGACAACTTCAGGTGGAAATGGTGTGACAGTGGGAGTTTCTCAGCGCGCTCGGCCTACCGAATACTATGCCACGGAAGAACCGCTCTGCCCGGCGCCTCGCGGCTTTGGGACTCTTTTGCGCCACTGCGTTTCAAGTTCTTCGGTTGGGTGGCCCTCCGTGGCAGGTGCTAGACAGCGGACATACGGCTGCGACGTGGCCTACCAAGCCACACAGTCTGCCCCCTCTGCTCCACGCACAACGAAACGCTTGACCACCTCCTTCTACAATGCCCCTTCTCGCGTGACGTCTGGTACCGGCTTCTCGAACGGCGTGGGTGGTCCTCGGTGACGCTGGAGAGAACATCACCCTCAAGGTGTGGTGGCCGGAGGCGTCTGATAATACGTCTCCCTTGCACGGACAAAAATAATTTTAACTCGTTTGTCTTTCTAGTACTCGGCTGGACGGAACTAGTTTTCGGCACGTCCAGTTTTCCACTCACGTACCCAGGCCGAGTTCCCAAGTTCGGCTAAAATTCATTAAAGATGGGAAAATTTCATTAAGTGGGCGAATATATGCGGATTACATCAATTTAAACTAGACTACTACATAATAAACTTAAAAAGGCCTTCGGTGTTCTACATGCCGAAGTTGCTGTAGAACACCGTGTAGCCGGGGTCGGCGCGGCCGTCATCCTCACCGCCATCGTTGTCGTCGTCACTCGGCGGCTGGTTCTGGCGGGAGCTCCCCTGTCCTGGGTCGTCGAACCTCCACAGCTGGTAGGATGGGCCTTCATCCTCGTCGTCATCGAGGACGTAGAGCAGGGCGCCCTGGTAGGCGAGCTCGCGCGCAGACAACACCCGTCGCCGGGCCGCCTAATCCTCGGCCTGCTGCTGCAGGCCGAGGATGCGATGCCCTTATCCAAGTCCTTCCTGGACCATTCCAGGATGTCCGGCAAGGAGGGCTCCACCGGCGGCGGCTGCGGCGCCGAGTCGCGGAGCGACTGCTCCAGCGCCATCCTCAAGGCGCCGTCTTCGGGCGGCGCCGAGTCTTCAGTCTTGGGGCGGCGAAGGCGCAGGTGGCCGGTTGGCGACGCCGTCGCCCGTGGCTCGCCGATGACGATGCCGCGCGAGCGTGTCCGCGGCGGCGAGCGCACAGGCGAGCCCGCCTCGCGCTTGACTGCGCGCAGCCCCGGCGAAGGTGCTGTCGGCGTGCGCAGCGGTGCCGAGCCGGAGGAGTGGGATGCCGAGGCGGAGGAGGACGAGCTCATGCTGGCCATCCTCCTCGCATCCAGTTCGGTGGAGGACATCGGCCCGACCTGGCCACCGGCGTCGGTGTACGTGGAAAGCCGAGCCGCGGCGTGTTCCCGCGGTTGATGTGCTCCATCACCGTCGCGAGCGTCCGGCCTGGCGCGCTCCACCAACACCGGCGGCCAGTCGAGTTGTTGCGCTTTGGCGGCGACTCGTTCGGCGGCCCCTCATGGCGGGCAAGCTCCTGTTCGCGGCGGTCCGCAAAGAACTGCTCCCAGTACAGAAGGTTGTCGTCACTCTCAGCGTCGGAGGGGTCGTCCATGGCACCGATGTACTCTCGGATATCGTACGGTAGCTCCTCCGGCGTCGGCGCCGGCGGGATAGGGATGCCACCGGCGCTTAGCTTCCACCCCAGAGGCATCTGCGTGTTCGGCGGCGCCATATAGCCGGCATCGTGGAGCAAGCGCGCCTCCCAAGCCTGGAGGGTGCGCCGGCCGAAGCCGTTCGCCGCCACGCCGTCGCCGGGGTACCGCTCGGCCATGGCTGGGAAGGGAAGCTGTGAGAGAGGGTTCGCTGGAGTTCAGGCTTGTGGGCTGGGGGAGCTATGAGAGAGTATAAAGACCTCTGGCGAGGGGTACGGCTTATAAAGGCCGAGGTGGGCGGCGTGGGCGGGAGGGGTGTAGCGGCGAGGGCGGGAAAAGGGGAAATAGCGGGAAGTTCGTGCCTGTCGGTCCGTCGCGGGAGCCGATGTGGCGGCGGTGGCGCCGTAAATCGGCGATGCGTGGCCGACGCGACGGGCAGTTAATGTCCGGCGGTCGCCGTGTGGTTTTGAGGATGACGACGACTCGGCTTCCGTCGCTGACTCGGCGGGTCCACGCGCCATTTCTTTTTTTCCTGCCGAGTTCGTTGTGTTGATACGCCCAATTTGCATCCCCATTCTATATCATAATTTATCTCTATTCATTGATATTTGTCTTATTATGAGGTATTACTTATGGCTTTTCATCCGTTTATGCATGTTGGATGATTCCTGGAGGATGGACTGCCGGAGTCTGGATTCTTATGGAAAAGAAGGCGTTACGGTGAAATTTTGTGAAGATCAGAAAAATACCAGAAAAATATGGAAACATATTATTTTACCAAAAGACGACGGAATCCAGAAGGAGGAGCGAAGGGGGGCCTCAGGGGGCCCACACCCCCTAGGCGCGGGCCCACCTGACCCGCGCCTAGGGTGGGTTTGGCCCACCTGCTCGGCCTCCGACTCCGCCCCTTCGCCTATATCTTCCCTACGGAACCCTAACACCACGGGGTCGACCACAAATAGACTTTTGTCGCCTCTCAGGGGCGGAAAACACCGAGAGAGAAAGATCTCTCCGGCAGACAGATTTCTGCCAGGGGAATTCCTTCCCGGAGAGGGGAGACCGTCGCCATCAACACCATCGTCAAGCTAGGCTTCATCGGGATCATCATCATCATCCACACCATCATCTCCACCAGCACCATCACTCTGTTCTGCTGTAACAGTTGTGTTGGATATTGCTTTAGTTCGTTAGGGCAAACTTTCCCGGTGTTGATTACTATTGTAGTTGATGCTTGTGAGTGGAACCATTGGATTATTGTTTATGTTCAGATTGTTATCCATTACCATATCATCTTTGATCTTGATCTATATGATGTCTTGTGAGTAGTTCGTTTAGTTCTTGAGGACATGGGAGAAGTCATGTTGTTATTAGTGAATCTGTGATGAGTTATTATTCAATGGTTTAGTATTTAAGTTGTGGTGCTATTCTTCTAGTGGTGTCATGTGAACGTGGACTACATGACACTTCACCATTTATGGGCCTAGGGGAATGCATTGTGTATTTGGCTACTAATCGCGGGGCTGCCGGAGTGACAGAAACCTGAACCCCCGTTAGGACACCTTTGCACAAGGGAGTGTAGGATCTCAGAGTTTAAGGCTGTGGTTAGATTTATATCTTAATTACTTTCCTGTAGTTACGGATGTTTGTAGGGGGTTTAATCACAAGTATGTATTAGTACTAGGAAGGGAAGTATGTTAGCACAGGTTCAGCCACACAACACTTACAAACACCAAATAAGAGTACTCAGCTATTTGCAGCGAAAGCACTTGACAGAATTCCCATGTGTCCTCGAGAACATTTGGTGATTATAAGTATTTCCACCGGCTTGTCCTTTGCTAAGAAAGGATTGGGCCACTTGCTCCGTTTGTTCGTTACTTCTATTACTTGCTCCTTGTTTTTTTGCTTTGTGAGAAAACCACTAAAAATCCGTTTGCTAAGTATTCAGAGGGATTTCCTGCTCCTTACCACTGTTCAGCACCTTCTGCTCCTCGTTGGGATCGACACTCCTATTTATCGAAAGTACTACGATACACCCCCTATACTTGTGGGTCATCAAGACTATTTTCTGGCGTCGTTGCCGGGGAGTGAAGCACTATTGAAGAGTGGAACTGGTAAGGGAAACTTTCACTGTGAGTATTGCTTTTGTTACTGCTTGTTACTTTGTTTCCAATATGAATAACCCACTTGGTTTCTGTTTGGGAAAACTACTACCACTTCTTTGGTAGTAGATGAACCACCACCTGTTGAGATAGATCCTTTTAAGATACCTACGAGTATTGTTAATCGTGTCATGGATAATTATTATTTTGGGGATGGAACTGTCCATCCCGGTGATCACTTGTTTTATATCCATGAATTATGCGGGTTGTTTAAGTGTGCAGGTATCACAACTAAACAGGTGAAGAATAAGTTACTCTCCATATCCTTGAAAGGGAGAGCTGAGGCATGGTATAAGCTGCTAAAGAATGGACAATCCATGGAATGGGAGGAGATGACATCTCTCTTTTACTATAAATTTTATCCTCCCAGTGAAATCCAAAAGGATAGAAGTCTTATATATAACTTTTGGCCTCTTGATGGAGAAAGTACAACTCAAGCTTGGGGGAGATTGAAGCTGCTAATGCTTAAATGTCCTATTCATGAACTCCTTAACAATATTATTCTCAATAACTTTTATGCTAGGATTTCTCTTCATGATAAAGGTTTATTAGATGCTTCGTGCGCTGGATCAGTCACAAGTATGAAAGAAGAAGCTAAATGGGATCTTTTAGACCGTATTCAAGATAATACCGAGGCTTGGGAGAATGACAAAGGAAGAAAGTCAGGTATAAACTATGATTATGAGTGCATTAAATCTTTTATGGGAACTAATAACTTCCATGATATTAGCAATAAGTTTGGCCTTGATCCTCAAGTTATTGCGGAATGTTTTAATGCTTTTGACTCTTATATTGAGATTCCCAAGAAAGAGTGGGACAAGTACCATGCTCCTTATAAACACGTTGTTACCCATGTTCCTGCCAGTGTAGAGGTTTGTACTGTTGATCCTATTTTGCCTGAACCTTATGTTGAGAAGATTCCTTTTCCATCCAAGGTAAGGGGGCACTCTATTTTGGCTAATGTGGTTAGTAAAAGCGCAAATAAAACCGTAGGTTCCGATGAGCTTATTGATATCGAGCCTATGGTAGCTATTGTGAAAGATCTTGTTACTAGAAATATAGAGGATGAGTATATTGTCTTCTGTGAAGACGCTTCTAATATTATCTCTCATCCTAGTAAGGCTAGAAAAGCTAGTGTTCCTGTGCTCTCTGTTAAAATTGGTGATTATTGCTACTATGGTTTATGTGATATTGGTGCTAGTTCTAGTGCTATTCCTTATGAGATTTATAGGGAAATATGCATGATATTGGTCCTTGTGAGCTTGAAGACATTGATGTGGTTATTCACCTTGCCAATAGAGATAAAGTTTACCACATTAGTATTGTAAGGGATGTGGAGGTCCTTTGTGGTAAGATTAAATATCCTGCTGATTTTCTAGTACTCGATAAAGAAGCTAGTAAAACCTATCCTATCATCTTTGGTAGACCCTTCCTTAATACTTGTGGGGCCATCATAGATTGTAGGAAGGAAAAAGTTTTGACTAAGTTTGCTGGAGAATCTTATGAGTTTAATTTTTCCAAATTTGCCAAAAACCCCTTATGAAAATGAATTACCTGATGAGGATTTCAAGGTTGAACAACTGGCTGCTATTTCTCTTGCTTCTAAGAATGCTTTGCAGCAGTTCATGGAAGATCATGAAAGCGATGCCTTTATTAAGGAAAGAGATGAGATTGATGAGGTTTTCCTTCGTCAGCATGAGTTACTTAAGCATAATTTACCTGTGGAAGATTTGGGTACCACACTACCACCCAAAGGGGATCCTGTTTTTGAATTAAAACCTTTACCTGATGATCTTAAATATGTTTATCTTGATGATAAGAAGATATATCCTGTTATTATTAGTTCTAAACTTTCAGGGAAGGAAGAAGAAAGGCTATTGGAGGTATTGAAGAAGCACCGAGGAGCTATGGGTTATACTCTTGATGATTTAAAAGGAATTTCTCCCACTATATGTCAGAATGCTATTAATATTGAGCCTGATGCAAAACCAGTTGTTGAGCACCAGCGCCGTCTAAATCCTAAAATGAAGGAAGTGGTAAGAAATGAGGTATTAAAACTCCTTGATGTGGTATTATTTATCCTATTGCTGATAGTCAATGGGTTAGCACTATTCATTGTGTTCCCAAGAAAGGGGGAATTACGGTTGTACCTAATGAGGATGATGAGATTATACCGCAGAGAGTAGTGGTTGGGTATAGAATGTGCATTGATTTTAGAAAGATTAATAAATTTACTAAGAAAGATCATTATCCTTTGCTTGAGAGGCTGTCCAAAAAGACTCACTTTTGCTTTCTTGATGGTTATTCTGGGTTTTCACAAATCGCTGTGAAAGCACAGGACCAGGAAAAAACCACTTTCACTTGACCTTATGGTACTTATTCTTATAGGCGTATGCCTTTTGGTTTATGTAATGCTCCTGCTACCTTTTAGAGATGTATGTCTACTATCTTTCATGGTTTTTGTGATGAAATTGTGGAGGTTTTCATGGACGATTTTTCCGTCTATGGAACTTCTTTTGATAACTGTTTGCACAACCTTGATAAAGTTTTGCAGAGATGTGAAGAGACAAACCTTGTCCTTAACTGAGAGAAATGTCATTTCATGGTTAATGAAGGAATTGTTCTTGGACATAAGATCTCTGAAAGAGGTATTGAAGTTGAGAGAGCCAAAATTGAAGCAAATGAGAAGATGCCTTGTCCTAGGGATATCAAAGGTATTCGTAGTATCCTTGGTCATGATGATTTCTATAGGAGATTTATTAAAGATTTCTCCATAATTTCAAAGCCCCTTACTAATCTTCTTCAAAAATATGTACCTTTTGTTTTTTATGATAATTGTAAGGAAGCTTTTGAAACTTTGAAGAAAGCTTTAACAACTGCTCCTATAGTCCAACCACCTGATTGGAGTTTACCTTTTGAAATCATGTGTGATGTTAGTGAGTTTGCTGTGCGTGCTGTCCTTGGACAACGTGTTGACAAGAAGCTGAATGTTATTCATTATGCTAGCAAGACTCTAGATGCTGCTCAAAAGAATTATGCTACTACTGAAAAAGAGTTCTTAGCTGTAATCTTTGCGTGTGATAAGTTTAGACCTTATATTTTTTATTCTAAAGTTACTATTCATACTGACCATGCAGCTATTAAGTACCTTATGACAAAGAAGGATGCTAATCCTAGGCTTATAAGGTGGGTGTTGCTTTTGCAAGAGTTTGATCTGCATATTATGGATAGGAAAGGTGCTGATAATTTATCTCGTTTGGAAAACATTTCTTTTGACCCTTTGCGTGTTAATGATAATTTTCCAAATGAGCAGTTAGCTGCAATAAGGGTAAGTCCACATGAGAATCCTTGGTATGATGATTATGCTAACTTTATTGTTTCCAAGTATTTGCCTCCAACCTTTACAACCCAACAAACAAGGAAATTATTCTATGATCTAAGGCATTACTTTTGGGATGACCCACACCTATATAAGGAAGGAGTAGATGGCATTATGAGAAGATGTGTTCCAGAATTTGAACAACAAGAGATATTGAGAAAATGTCATGGCTGTGCTTATGGAGGACATCAAGCTGGGGATAGGACTGCACATAATGTTTTACAATCTGGATTTTATTGGCCTACTCTTTTTAAAGATGCAAGGAAGTTTATCTTATCCTCTGATGAATTCCAACGAGTAGGTAACATCTCTAGATGCAATGAAATGCCTATAAATTATTCTCTTGTTATTGAACCTTTTGATTGCTAGGGATTCGACTTTATGGGGCCTTTTCCTCCTTCAAAAGGGTATACTCATATTCTTGTTGCCGTTGACTATGTTACAAAGTGGGTAGAAGCCATACCTATGAGTAGTGCTGATGGTAAGACCTCTTTGAAAATGCTCAAAGATGTCATTTTTCCTAGGTTCGGTGTACCTAGATATCTCATGACTGATGGAGGCTCCCATTTTATTCATGGGGGTTTTAGAAAAACTCTCGCTAAGTATGATGTAAACCACAGAATAGCTTCAGCTTATCACCCCCAAACTAGTGGGCAAGTAGAACTTTCCAATAGGGAAATTAAATCTATCTTGCAAAAGAATGTTAATAGGTCTAGAAAAAATTGGGCTAAAAAGTTGAATGACGCTTTGTGGGCTTATAGAACTGCTTATAAAAATCCTATGGGGATGTCTCCTTACAAAATGGTCTATGAGAAAGCTTGTCACCTGCCTTTAGAATTAGAACACAAAGCTTATTGGGCAGTGAAAGAGTTGAATGGAGATTTTAGACTTGCAGGTGAGAAGAGACTGCTCAATTTAAGTAGTCTAGATGAGTGGAGAGGGGAAGCTTACGAAAATGCTAGGCTCTTTATGGAAAAAGTAAAAAGATGGCATGATAGGAGAATTCTCAAAAGGGAGTTCCATGTTGCAGAGAAAGTTCTTTTGTATAGGTATCATCTCAGATTTTTTGCAGGGAAACTACTCTCCAAATGGGAAGGACCTTTTTTTATCAAGGAAGTGTACCATTCAGGTGCCAACAAAATCTCTTCTCTGAAGGATGACACAACACAGGTGGTTAATGGTCAAAGACTAAAACATAATATTTCTGGAGATTCTTACAATGAAGAAGTGGATGTCATTCAAATGGTGACTCCAGAAGAATTTATCAAGAACCAAACACCAGAAACTGCAAATTTCGTCTTTGAATAGGTAAAAGTGGTGAAAACAGAAGGTTTGTGAAACCCCAATCTTTTTATATTTTTGATGTTTTTAATACATAAGGAAAGTTACGAGACGAAACTGAAGAGGAAACAGAGTCCGGGGTGGACAAACCCACCCCAGGCGCGGGCCTAGCCTGGCCGTGCCAGGAGGGGGTTTGACTCCCCCGAACTCCGTCTCCGCTTCGTTTCTGTGTCAAAACTTTCCTTATGCATTGAATCTTCGTAATATATACCACCCCGGTTACCCGAGGTTCTTGCATCATGTTCTCGTCGTGTTTTCGTTTTCGATCTGTTTCTGTCAGGAAAATTCTCAGATTTGGAGCCTCAATGTCTTCCTCTAGATCACCCACAGAGGATTCCTCTGCGGATGTCCTCAACCCGTACATGTATGAGTTGAGGATTCACCCCAAAGAGTTGATCCTCGAAGAGGGGAAGATATAGATGAAAGAAGTTCAAGGCCCTAAAGGAGAAGGCAACCTGGAAGACAGGATGGAAGCATTGGAACAAGAAGTTTTCAGGTACAAGAAGATGGTAGAACGTGAAGTGGATGTTATTCACAAGATAAGTTCAGATCTCATCACCAAGCATGAGGGAGAAGTTGCTAAGCTCCGAGAAGAGATCTTCTCACTCCATCATACCACCAATCAATTGCAAGCACAACTTTATGACATACAAAATCAAAACTGTGAGTATGAGGCTAGATTTGATCACATTAGCTCTGCTGCTAGTTTCAGGATTGCAGAAACAAAGACATCCTTTTTGGATGGGGAACCATTGCCTTGGAAGTTTGATGATGACAAGAGACCACCACCACCAAAGGAGTAATTTTTCATCAGGTTTGGCATCCCCTTGGCTTGTTCCAAGCTTGGGGGAGTGCCACGGTATCACCGCCATTATCTTTCATATTTTATCTTTTTAGTGGATTCATATCTGTGATAGAGGGGTTATCTTATTGTTTAGTTTGCATGTGGAAGTATCTCTCCTTTAGTTGGTTATCTATGTATCCCTTGGTGTGAGTGCCTTTATTAGAATATTAATGAGAAGTCTCATCTTTACTTTTTGCACTTCTTATTTTTAGTTTGCAATCTCTATTATATGATGGATCTTGTTGTTCAGTATTGGCACCACTTTGGGATCATCAAGTGGATCTAAATTGGTTTTGGCAAACCAAGTTCTGGTCAGTAGCATTACTATGAAAAAGAAAAAGAAAGAAAAAGCTTGCATGTATTTTGTATCATTTGTTTTCTTTATTGTTGACTCATAAGCTTAGTATTCTTTATTTAAGATTCTTTTGTGTCTTTAAGGAAGATTGCATGTTTGGCTTTATTACTTGTATGCTTGATTGATTCTTTCAACTCTCTTGCTTGCTACTCAACCTTGTTAGCCAAAAACCTGTTTTGAGAAGGCATACTTCTCATGTTTCCAAAACCCTTTGAACCAAAAACTTTTGCCACTTGTGTCCACCATATCTACCTAATAACGATTGCTATTCCTAGTAAATTCTCAAGCTTCATCTACCTTTCGAATTAAAAAGTATTTTATTATGTGAAAACTAGTTAGTAAAGATCTCACGAACTTGATGGCACACTTTATTTACTTGCCCTTAATAAACTTGAACCATTGTGGACATCGAAGTTGTATATGCTTGTATCGATACGTTGGGATTAGCAGAACCGTGTTGTCACGGGGAATGTTTTCAGCATTGCACTTGTACCTTGTCGTACATAGTTGATATCGTGCTCTTTTGTCTATGGATGTCAACAGTGTGAAATAAAGAGGGGACTTGTAAGTCCATGGAGTTTGTATTCTGTATTAGAGAAACGCCTGGGCCGCTAGCCTAAGCCATGCTTAATCATGGTGGAAACTTGCAGCATCACCATAGTGAGTCATCTATCAAGCATCCTCAATAAAAAGCTATATGCATAGTAAATAAAAATATTGTTGAGATGCTCATTGTCTGCTTGCCTTATCATTTTGGTTATGGGAAAGCTCATGTACCATGTGCAAGGGGTACCCCGTTGGTGGTTCTCAATGATATGCAAATACTTACAATGACAAGAACTTACCTGGACCCAAAGTTGAGTATGCATGAGGAGTGGCCCTCATATTCAAGGGACATGAGATTGCCAACTTATATTTCGTCAAGCATATACTCCATCTTTATTCACTTTAACTTTAATCATCTAAATATGCTTATGATAGGGGCAATGAGGGCTCAAAGCTAGTAAGTACCATAATCTTTTGGAAGCTCTTTATGACTTGTAATCCCTGCTACCCTCTAAGAAGGGACCTTTCTTCCAGTTACCAGTTGAGTCAGTAAACCTACTTCCTCTCTATCTCTAGCAAGCTTTTGAGTTGTTGTGTTTCAAGTATTCATATGGTGATTTATTCAATCATGTTCTTTATCTCCCTTGTTTGCACAAAACTCTTATCTATTGAGTATTACTTTGAAAGCCTTCACTTGTGAAAAACCTTTTTGAGCAAAGGGTGCTCCTGTTTTGAAACTTCTACAAAAAGCTTTTGTGAAACTGTTTGTCGGGTGTTCTCTGACCAAGAACAAGTTTGCCAATTCCAATTATGATTTATCTTTATGCATCTCTATTTGTGACTGTTGTACTTGGTTGCAAGCTAAGTTATATAATGGTGAGTTGCTTTCTTCTATGAGTTGTGAAATGGTAAGTGTGATGCTTCTTGTTCGTATTCTTTTATCGACATTTCACTCCATAAACCTGTGGACATGTTTACTGAGCTCAGTATTCGCTTGGGGACAAGCAAAGAATAAGCTTGGTGGAGTTGATACGCCCAATTTGCATCACCATTCTATATCATAATTTACCTCTATTCATCGATATTTGTCTTATTATGAGGTATTACTTATGGCTTTTCATCCGTTTATGCATGTTGGATGATTCCTGGAGGATGGACTGTCGGAGTCTAGATTCTTATGGAAAAGAAGGCGTTTCGGTGCAATTTCGCGAAGATCAGAAAAATACCATAAAAATATGGAAACATATTATTTTACCAGAAGACGAAGGAAGCCATAAGGAGGAGCGAAGGGGGGCCTCAGGGGGCCCACACCCCCTAGGCGCGGGTCCACCTGACCCCGCGCCTAGGGTGGGTTTGGCCCACCTGATCGGCCTCCGACTCCGCCCCTTCGCCTATATCTTCCCTACGGAACCCTAACACCAGGGGGCGACCACAGATAGACTTCCGCCGCCTCTCGAGGGCGGAAAACACCGAGAGAGAAAGATCTCTCCGGCAGACAAATTTCTGCCGGGGGAATTCCTTCCCGGAGAGGGGAGACCGTCGCCATCAACACCATCATCAAGCTAGGCTTCATCGGGATCATCATCATCATCCACACCATCATCTCCACCAGCACCATCACTCTGTTCCGCTGTAACAATTGTGTTGGATATTGCTTTAGTTCGTCAGGGGAAACTTTCCCGGTGTTGATTACTATTGTAGTTGATGCTTGTGAGCGGAATCATTAGATTATTGTTTATGTTCAGATTGTTATCCATTACCATATTATCTTTGATCTTGATCTATATGATGTCTTGTGATTAGTTCGTTTAGTTTTTGAGGACATGGGAGAAGTCATGTTGTTAGTAGTGAATCTGTGATGAGTTATTATTCAATGATTTAGTATTTAAGTTGTGGTGCTATTCTTCTAGTGGTGTCATGTGAACATCGACTACATGACACTTCACCATTTATGGGCCTAGGGGAATGCATTGTGTATTTGGCTACTAATCGCGGGGTTGCCGGAGTGACAGAAACCTGAACCCCCGTTAGGACACCTTTGCACAAGGGAGCGTAGGATCTCAGAGTTTAAGGCTGTGGTTAGATTTATATCTTAATTACTTTCCTGTAGTTACGGATGTTTGCAGGGGGTTTAATCACAAGTATGTATTAGTCCTAGGAAGGGCAGTATGTTAGCACAGGTTCATCCACACAACACTTACAAACACCAAAGAAGAGTACTCAGTTATTTACAGTGAAAGCACCTGACAGGATTCCCATGTGTCCTAGAGAACGTTTGGTCCTTATAAGTATTTCCACCGGTTTGTCCTTTGCTAAGAAAGGATTGGGCCACTTGCTCCGTTTGTTTGTTATTTATGTTACTTGCTCTTTATTTTGTTGCTTTGTCAGAAAACCACTAAAAATCCGTTTGCTAAGTATTCACAGGGATTTCCTGCTCCTTACCACTGTTCAGCACCTTCTGCTTCTCGTTGGGATCGATACTTCTATTTATCGAAAGTACTATAGTACACCCCCCTATACTTGTGGGTCATCATGCGTCCGGCGTTTCCAGGACGTACCCGGGATCCTGGGTATGGCCTGGGTAAGTCGAACCAAAACACACCCAAATTGGGACGAAAACAGGTCCGTGATACGCGACTCGGCCAATTTTAGATGTCTGGACCGAATTTCGGCGTTCGGACCTGCGCCCTAGATAGGCAAGTGGAGATCCTCTTAGATCGTTGTGGCTGCAAAAGAATGCTCTGGTCTTTGAAAATGAGCATGTTCCTGCCCACGCGCTGTTTGAGCTTGTAGACAGTGAGTCGCTTGCCTCGACAGCTTGTAGATGTGGGTAGACGAGAGAGGTATAGTAAAGTAGATGCGAGGTGGTGCTAGCCCAAAGAGGCTGGTTTTCTTTGCGGTGTTCTTCTCTTGTAAATAAACCTTCTCACAAGCTTAATACAAAGACACGCTGATCTTCTGCGGGTTCTCGAAAAAAAAGTTATCGCCGTTTTATCAGAACATAAAGTTCTTTTTTGCAAAAAATATCAAAATTCGTGTTTTTATTTTTCCTAACAAAATAAATGACATAACATTACTACATCTCAAAGGATTTTCAAATGTGAATTTTTTCTCATTTTCTTTTATTTTTTCTAAAACCGATACAACATGGACCATTGGCATCCTAATTCTATGTATGCATCAAGTCATTCAAAACCCGTTTTATCATCTCTCTGTATATCATGCGAGTACACACTGCAAAATCGTGTGATCGCTAGACTTTCATGTTTTGTTTCCTCTCTCAAAAAGACAAAAAAAAATCAAGACAGTGAAAACTTCATGAGATGATGAGTAGTTCAATATCAATCGCATGAGGAACACTGTGAAGACCGTGATGCCCAACTTATAAATACGCCTCCTAGGCCTTGCGTTAAGACATGCAATTCACAAATAACAAATCAATCAACCCACCAGAACTCTGGAATATTGGAGGCAAACAAGAGATGGTCAGTGACTGTTCCTTGCAGGAAGGTTATTCATGCGCAGCGGCACAAATCTATGTATGGATGATGCATCCACGAGGTCCAGAATGCTTATTGCGGATAGCCTATTTACATAGCTCCTTAAATCTTTATTTAGACGGGCGGTATGGTCCCGCAGTGATACAGAAAATATAGATTATTTCCTTTGTTAAGAAAGCGAAACGAATCTGCATTTAAGTTTGCATTCGTTTTCACAAACCTAAAACGTCTTATATTTTGGAACGGAGGGAGTATATCTCTGTACTTATAGTACTTGTGGAAGCGATTGGTTTGCATCACATATCTTCCCGAATTCATAGTGTGCCAAAATGATCTATTATGTATGAATATTGACTGGAGAACCGATTTATGCATATTAGATAACAGATCGGCAGTTGAATTCTGTTATCGTTTTTAGTCTGAGGACTCTTAGGTACAGTAGTTAATTTGTTATGTGCCGGGCAGGTCGTTGCTGTCGTTGTTCTCATGTCCTCCTCGCCTGTCACATCGCCACCATCGCGGTCCTCAACTCCAGGCTCCTAATCTAGTATCGGATCGTCTCTGCCTATCGGATCCGGAGTCCGACCCAGTTACCTAATCATCATCCAGCGTACGTTCAAACTTTCCTTGGCGTGTTTGACATGCAAAGTAGTATTCCCTTGTTTAGAAATAGGGATTTCTATTTTTATGTTCTTGACTTTTTTGTTGTACTCATTTTTTTTAGCTGTTTAACTTTTTCTTATTTTTTATCATTTCCTTCTACAAAACTCTCACATTATCTGAAATTCGTGTCTGTCAGTCTTGCCGTTACGTCCTAACAAATGGGCCGTGTTCAGTCGGGTCCCGTAGTGGACCCTCGCCGTTACGTGCTGACAAGTTGGGGCCACGTTCAGTCGGTTCCCGTAGCGGACCCTTGCCGTTATATGCTGACAACTAGGGCCGCGTTCGGTCGGTTTCCATAGTTGACACCTCTTTTGACTTATCCAGTTCAGCATGAGACCCACGGCTTATCCACATGAGCGCCGAAGCCACAACTTACCTAGATTGGTGTTGCAAGATGGGACCCTGAGCCAGCCCCGTGCCCGCGCCTGTGTCGTTGCCTCCCCTTTCTTCTTCTTCTCCGGCGACGGCGGCCCTTCTCCGACGACGACAACCCTTTGTCTAGCTTCACTTCGGCCTCTCGTTCGTCTTGACCGCAGTAATAGTGTTGTCCTGTTAACCTATATGAAGGATGACAATGTCAACTGTGCGTAGGGAAGGTTAGACATCGCACCAAAATGTTACGATTAGACGGAGGCGCTTGCTGTGGACAATCAATTGGCGCAATCCGGGAGCTCAATTGGGTGTGCACTTGCTGTGGAGAATGCGGCCGGCGAGCCGTTCCGATGATTTCATTGGTTTATCGAGTTAATGTCTCGGCTGCAATCAAGTGAATCTATGAGGGGAAAGTTAAACTTTAAGATTTAGGAAGATGGATGTATAAGAAATAAGAAAATGACACAACTCTTGAACACTTTCAAATTAAAAAAATTATACAACTCTTAATATAAAAGAGTGTTTATAATTGGCATAACTCTTGAACATTTTCAAATTATAATTTAGATATGATAATGTTGTCCTAAGAAAATCTTGAGAGTTTACCATTTTTAGAGCGTGAAAAGTGATTCCTAAACCAAAATCTTTATGCCTCGTGCATATACCAAAAATACACCTTCGAACACTGTGAACTCGCACTTAGAACATGATAATGTTGTGCTAAAAAATCTTGGGAGTTTATCATTTTCATAGAGTGAAATATTATGCATAAAGTTGGATATACAAAAATTATACACCTTTAAACACTGTAAAATCGCACTTAATACGTGATAATGATGTGCTAACAAAATCTTTAGAGATTATCATTTTTATATAGTAAAATGTAATGCATAAACTTGCATATACGAAAATTATACGCCTTTTAACTCTTTGAAATCACACTTAGGACATGATAATATTGTTCTAATAAAATCCTGATCATTTATTATTTTCATGGAGTGAAATATAATGCATAAATTTGCGTATACGAAATTACAAACCTTTGAACACTGTGAAATCATAATTAATACATGATAATGATGTGCTAACAAAATTTTGAGAGATTATCATTTTCTCCCCATTTTCATAGAGTTTTTATAGGTGGAATGTAATGCATAAACTTGCATATACAGAAATTATACACCTTTGAACACTTTCCCTTCAAATTATATTCAAAATCAATTATTTATGGAGTTAAAGTACGAGTGGCAAACTCATTATTCTGCATGGATAGAGGGGTGCTCCCCGACAGATATAGGGGTTATCTTGTCTGTTAGATCACAGAGGATCAATGGTTGGTGGGCATGATCCGCATGACAAATGTCTTGACCAATCGGAGCGTAGCAGCCAAGATGATCACATGTGTGAGAGTTTGTGACTAAGAGATAGAGAAAAACTAAGTAGAACTTAAAAACCAAGGAAAAAACTGAGTAGAACTTAAAAACCAAGGGCAAAACTGACAAAGTGATTCAAATAGAAAATAAAAAGAGATTTAAAAAAATATAAAATACGTCTTTTATATGATAAAATATATCTTGGCATACATCAAACTATTTGTAATTCAAATATATATCAGTTGGACAATTATTGCCTCATTTAGATAAACTATGTTTTGGGGAGGGATGTTTTGGAAAGAGGCTTGAGTAGAAAGCCATGAACCTTCATAGATAGTAGGTGATTTGAGAAGTGGTGATTTACGTTAAAAATTCTATACATTTCTTATGATGACGGGTCACATAATAAGACTCTTTAGACAGATGCCACTATGTTTTGATCTTTTTGAATTTGTTGTGCATAAAATGACTCAATTAGCTTGCTAAAACCCATTTGTTGACTCTTTGTTGACCAGCCACCAGAGGGTAAAACTGAGTATATTGCACACGATAGTGTTAGTACTGGAGGGCAAAACTGAATACAACCAAACTGCCAGTGTTACACTCGAGGTTATAACTGAGCACAACTAAGTCGCTAGGGTTAGACACGAGGGAAAAACTGTTGGAGATATGCCCTAGAGGCAATAATAAAAGTGGTTATTATTATATCTTTGTGTTTATGATAAATGTTTACATTCATGCTATAATAGTATTAACCGGAAACATTAATACTTGTGTGATTTATAAACTAAATTAGAGTCCCTGGTAAAGCCTCTTTGTAATACTAGCTTATTGGTTAATAGATGATCGTGGTTTCTCGATCATGAACATTGAGATGTTATTAACAACAAGATCATATCATTAGGAGAATGGTATGATGGACATACTCCTATAGATAAGCGTATCATTAAGATCAAGTCATTTCAATACTTCATTTGCTATAAGCTTTCTAATACATAGTAACCTAATTCCTTCGACCATGAGATCATGCTAATCACCATCACCGGAAGGATGCTTTGATGACATCAAACACCACACCGTAACTGGGTGGCTATAAAGGTGGCATCGAGTGTTCGGAAAGTATGTGTTGAGGCACATGGATCAAGAGTGGGATTTGTCCATCCATATGACGGATAGATATACTCTGGGCCCTCTCGGTGGAATGTCATCCAATTGGCTTGCAAGAATGTGACTAGCTCACAAGGGATCACATATCACGGGAACGAGAAAAGAGTACTTATCGGTAACGAGGTTGAACTAGGTATGCAGAGATACCGACGATCAAAACCTCGGATAAGTAAACTATCGCGAGACAAAGGGAAATTGGTATCGTATGTAAGTGGTTCATTCGATCGCAAAGTAATCGTAGAAATATGTGGGAGCCATATGAATTTCCAGATTCCTCTATTGGTTATTGATCGGAGAAGTGTCTCGGTCATGTCCGCATAATTCACGAACCATAGGGAGACACACTTAAGGATTCGATGTTGTTTAGTAGATATGGAATATTAGTAGCGATACAGAATGTTGTTCGGAGTCTCGGATGGGATCCGGGATATCACGAGGATATCCGGAATGGTTCGGAGAATAAGATTCATATAAGGAAAGTCCGATTCCGGAGTTCGGGAAAGATTCTGATGTTTTCATCGGAGAGGTTCTAGAAGGTTCACCGGACCGTAAGGGGAATGGACCATGAATGTTTCATGGGTAAATGGAGTGATTAGATCATATCCTAGGTCACTTGGTTTGGGCATTTGCAAGAGAGAGAGTTAAAGCTCTAAATTGAAAGTCAAACGGGAGGTTTGAAAAGTCAAACTAGAACAATGGTTTCCTAGTGGAAGAAGGAAAGAGTCCCTCTTTCAATCCAACTTGGGTTTGGGTTTGGATTCAAACCCTCCCCTCCCAAGGCTGCCCCCTCTCATAAATAGAGGGGGGGCTGCCCCAAACATACAAGCCCTAGCCCTCCCCACACCCGTGCGCCGCCGCCGCCAAGCCACCGCGTCGCACCGCCGCCCCGTTGCCGCCGCCCTAGCCGCCGACACCTCCTCCTCCTCCCGGTATTCTAAACCCTAGATCACCGGGAAACCCTAGATCCACCATAACTCGCACCGGCTTAGGCGAAGCCCTGCGGGATCTTCCCTTTACTTCCGACACCACGCCGTCGTGCTACCAGAATCGCGAGGAGAGAACTGCAACCTCCGCTGCCTGCTGGAACAAGGGAGAGG
Source organism: Avena longiglumis (assembly GCA_030063025.1). Classification (NCBI taxonomy): domain Eukaryota; kingdom Viridiplantae; phylum Streptophyta; class Magnoliopsida; order Poales; family Poaceae; genus Avena; species Avena longiglumis. The sequence goes on along the minus strand of CP125979.1, from coordinate 243,791,990 downwards.
AAGGTCTTCATCGAGTACCAAACGTGTGACGGACTGCGGAAGCGCTGTCGGAAGGATCGTCTATGCGATCTTGAGATCGACAAGTGTACGACTACATCACCCACAAGAATCTGCTCTTGTTAACCGCTTTGGAATCTTCTTGGGTGAGTGCTCCTATCGACTTGTTGCTACAATCTAGTAGATAGATCTTGGCTTGTTTGTGTGCATGCGGTAGAATTTTTTTGTTTTCCATGCTACGAACCCCTACAAACACGTGACGCACGGTACGCGTGTCGCAGTGCACGGGGTGGTAGCGGACGCGTGTGGCCGTGCACGGTGCAGTAGAGTACGCGGTTACATGGTGCACAGTTCTAACATCCCAAAAATATTAAACTTGGATCATCAAACTCTAATCATCAAAATTAGGGTTAACAAAAACTTTTCCAATTAAAAATATGAAAGCATTCATATGTGTATTAAAATTTGGATTTATTTTGAATTTCCATGATTCTGTGTTTCTTTGCTTGTAAAATGATTCTTAGGTGAAATAAACATCATCTAAACAATCCCCAAACTTTTCCCAAAGACAAACAAGTCAAAACAAATAAATTAAGTGAATGGTCACTTTGGCCAAATTAACTCCCATGCCTACTTTGGCTATCCCTAACTTTCAGAACTTAACAGAAACAAGTATGGATCTTTGCACCCCTTGATAGTACTCATAATAAGGTACCAAGGCCCACTTTGTGATCATCCAAAAACATTCAAATGCTAAGTTTAAATGACAGTTTAAAATTGAATCTATCTCATATGAGAAGATCCCACTATTTCAAAAACCACTCAAACAAGCTCAATTTTCAAAACCCAAGCATCCACAGAATCCTCAACACATGCCTAGCACACCCACCAAAAATATTTTCAAAATTCAAAAATAAAGTTCATGCGGCCATTTCATCAAACATGTTGTTGAGCAGTGTTTTGGACAACCTTGTTCCCTCTCTGGATGCAACTAGCGTTAATAGATCATCTAGCATCTTTAAATAACCCCTAGCACCATTGTGAGCTTGCCATTGCCATCAATGGTGAGCAGGCCGAGCCTCACCATGTCACCCCAGTGTGGACAGCAATCTAGGAGAATAACTAGCCGTTCCCACCTTGTCTAGCATGTAGCCCATGCCTCATCGCCCCCTCTCAACCAGCCCTAGCTCGAAGACAGAGACCAGAACCGCCAGGAACACCGCGCCCGCGCTGCTGTCGACCATGCCGACGAGAACCCCAGTGCACGCGCCGTTCCCACTCAACCCGACCACCTCGATCCCTTGCCGCCCGCCAGCATGCACCCCACCGTCCCAGGAGACCACCAAACATGTTCGTTTCACCGCCCGTACCTCGAAGCCACCGCTCGCCACGGAGTTTGCCGCCTCTGCTGCGCAGAGCATCACACGTTCCCGACCGATTGCCACCTCCCCTACACACGCATTCAAGCCCTAGAGAATCTCCAGGAGACCGCCCGTCGATCGCCAACCGCAGCCATGCCTCTAGCCACGCGTAGCCGTGTCGCCACCGTCGCCTGCCCATCCCTCTCGGTCTCGCCGTCGAGCCTATAAAAGGAGACGACCCCCGCTCGATTTATTCACACCAGTTCACTCCCCTCTCACCCAGAACCACCCCACCTCACTCCCGGAGCAAGGCGAGCAGCGCATCGCCGGAATTTCTCCGGAGCCCACGCTGCTGGATAAGAAGGAAGCCATCGATTGGAGCCCCCCCCATGAGGAGCTGTCGGTGCCAGGAGAATCGCCGTTGTCGACTTCGTCGTTTGCCCCCATCGTCGACCCTCACCTGATCCCCAGTGAGCCTCCCACGACCCCCACTGAGCCGCTAGGGTTCAAGCTCGCCGGTGACATGTTCATCATCGACGACGACCCTCAGCCGTTGATCTCACTTCTAATCCAATGCACCACATCGCCCCATACCGCTCACAGATATGAGCCAACGACGGTGGAACCCGTCACCGAGCCCCACGCTGCAAAGGACACCGGCCGGCCCATTAGCCCTTCCCACGCAGCCCAACGTTTGAATTTAGATTTCTCTATTTATTTCAAACTTAGTTCTGTACCTAGTTTCAAAAATCAACCCAGCTCGATTCAGTAAACCAAATTGCATGAAACCAATTTTGTTAGAAAGGTACTAAAATGCTTAATCCAAGCCCGTTGGATTCAAATCATTTGCATTTGTAGATCAACCTTGGTAAAAATAACAAGTCAGAAGCTTTTCTGCATTCAAACATTTTTCAAATTTCAACCATAATAGCTTTTGAGTTGATTCCAACTCTCAAAAATCACATTTGATCATACCTTTCAGAATATATAAAAACACTTGGGTTTACTTACAGAAATAATATTCAAGTAATAAAAGAATGCCACATAGGCATTTCTAGTCACTTTAATCATCTAAAATAAAAAGGTTAACCCTTATTAAATTGTGACACCACTTTAAATCACATTCCCATGTACTGAAATATGTGGTGATGACATGTGTCAACATGATCCCATGTTTGGTTTGGAGAATATTAAATCTTAAGTAGTTTTTCAGTGAGTAGAAATTACTTTTCTAAAAATAAATAAATAATGCAAATGCTTTAATCTTGTAATGTTAGTGATGATGCTAGATCATCTATAGAACACCTTTGTGTGATGATTGAAAATAGTTAAGTATTGTTTGGTGATTGTGTACCTCGTACTTATTTATAGACGCTAGTACCGACCAAGGATACGAGGAGGAAGGAGGATATTACGAAGAAGAAGCCGAGGAGAACTTCAACCACTGCTCTGCACAAGGCAAGCCTAATACTACCAGTTGATTGAGCAAGCCTTACTAACCAAGTTGACCTATGCAAGCCTAATACTACCAGTTGATTGAGCAAGCCTTACTAATCAAGTTGACCCATGCAAGCTAATACTTGCTTGTTACCATGCCAACTATATGCCTTAAGCATATGTGATCATACCCACTGGATAACCCAATCCTAGTTTTACTTGCAAGCTTTCTACTTTTTTTCTTTATCAAAGCTATTACTTAGAGTTTACTTAAGTGACTTGTAGATTCTAGGAGGATAATTGAAGGTTGCATAAAGAGCATTAAATTTGGCCTAAGCTAGATATTGATGTCATCCTAAGGCATGAGATTGTAATTAGTTAAACTCCACTTGTTTACCACCCCTCATTAGTACTTACCCCCACTTGTAGATGCTAGTTCTAAGCATAAAACTTGATCAACTTTAGATGGGAATACTTGGTGGGAAATGGTTATGAAAACCTTAGAATGATGAGTCATTCTACTGAGATGTTTTGACATGTGTTTCCGAACACCAGATGATTTGGATGATGAAAATGTTAAGGCATGAGCCTTAGCCCTTTATAAAACCGATGGTTGTCTGGATGCGATACCATTCCAATTTTACCGTACAACCACAATACCCAAAAATTGGGTAGGGCTTGACTGGAAACTTATATACCTTAGTATGGGTTCCCTCACGGCCAAGGTCTGAGCTGAGGCTACCTTGTGAAGATTGTCCACTTGTGCAGTACCCAAGATGATAGTTGGTCATGGTTGGGAGGCCAAACTCACAGGAGAGGTGCCTATACTAGGGCGTGTAATTGAAAGGTTAGGATTGATTATCCGCATACTGAGTATGGTGAATTCAGGATTTGTTCCTGACGGATGTATCGAATGTTGTGGTGAAAGTGTACAGTCTCTGGAGAGTGTAAAACTATTCGAATAGCCGCGTCCGCGGTTATGGACAGTTGGAGTGGCCATACTGTTCCCCCGTCATATGTTCTCAAAATGACTTGTGAAATGGATTGAGATTTTGACTTGACCACAACAGAGTTGTGATATGAAATTCAAGTTCCCACTTAGGTGTTATAAAATTTCATCCAGCTTTTCTTGCTTCTAAACTTAGTAGAAGTAAATCTGGCTTTTTGCAAAACAACCCTAGAGCTTAGTGTCCTACTACAAAACCCCCCTTAACTTGTTAGTATTAGTTAGCGAGTACTTAAAGGGTACTCATGGCTTTGTCCCTGGCTATTCCCGTGGCCAGACTATGAAGAAGAGTACCAGGAGGATGGACCCCAGGTAGTTTACGACAACTAGGATCATCTCCCATCGTCAGCATTGCCTATGACCCTGAAGATGGAGCTTCGCCTACGCTACCTTTATTATTACGTATTTCCGCTGCTTGAGTTGTATTAAGAACTGGATCATGAGATCCTTATTTGTGTAAGACCTTATGTAATGGATGATGTACTGTGATATCCAAATCTGTTATGTCTCGCAAAAATGGTAATCCTGGGATTGCGATGTATGGCATAACAGGCACGTGGGATTAAAATTCCGGGTGTTGACAAGTTGGTATCAGAGCCATCCTGACCATAGGAGACCCTAGTTATACTGGACGTTGAATCAAAAACTTAGTTTCAAAACCAAAGGAAGCAAATATTTACAAAAACTTATTCCCATTCTTATCACTTTGATTCTTTCGTGAAAATTCATGTTCCTCAAAAACTCTTGCAAAATACATAAAATTTGATACACTTGATCACTCTACTAACTTACTCATCCTATATTCTTATAGATGGACGTGAAGTATAGCAAATTTTATCAGTTGGGGAATGGAGGAGACCTCATCTTTGAGCGGGATTTGGATCAGCTTTTGGAAATTCTGGAGCGGCTGCACCCCGAGTTCTTCGGAGCTCAGCTCAATGATCAAAGAGGAGAAGATCTGTAGTGGCTAATTGTTGCAAGTCTCCGAGGAAATATTGAACCTCCCACTGCCGAGGGAATTCAGTTCACCTTAAGAGAAAACAACTGGCTCGATGGACTTGCCAGGGCCATGCAGGAAGCTCTTGCCCGTCTGTGTGGGCAGAGTATCAACCAGATCAAGGGTACCCGCTTTGAATTTTGTCCAAGGAGTGATGCTATGGGACAGCCACTGGAAGCCCCATACCACCACGAGATGAAGACTCAGTTGGACCATCTTAGCTTCATGATGTACGATCGTCAACAAGAATTGGATAATTGTCGTGACTACTCCAACCACAAGTCCGCCATCATCAAGACGAATGATCAGACCATCGCCATGCTAGCGGAGGATCGCAAGTCTCGCCGCCGTCAGCTCGACAAGAAGTAGCGCATCATTGCTCGTCTTTGCCACCATATCTCGGATTTGGAGGAGACCATCCACGAGAGATACATGCAGTTGGAGGAAAGGGAGAATGCCGGAGAAGATCTTCGTGGAGACCCCTACTCCTATCTCAGCGATGATGATGATTTTCTGGAGGATCAGGCCATGGACTTCTTCACCGATGAGGAGGATTTCGCCTTCATCGATGACGATGAGGATGATGAGGATGACTAGTACACCGACTCCAAGGAGTAGTAGCACCTGAGCAGTAGAATAGTGAGTTGTATTAGGTCCCACTATATCGTAGTTTCCAGAATGGTTCTTAAAACCATCTGTTTACCGTTGTTGTGGTGTGTGTTGTACTGTGTGCTATGAATGAATGAATGAAAAGCAAGTTGCAAAAAAATCTGAGTCAAACTTTAAAAACTTTTCAAAGTCCCTGAACCTTAGAAATTTCCCTCTTTTCTCATGATCTATCTCAATCTTTAGATGCCTCGCGGAGGAAGTGGTTCATCCCTGGACCCGATGTTGCAGATCCTTCAAATGTTGGTTTCTGACCGCGAAGCTGAAAGAGCGGAACATCAAGCCAACCTAGCCACCCTTCAGCAGATAGCTCGGCTGGACCACAACAATCAAGGCCAAGGAAATCAGGACAACCATGGATCTAAGCTCAAGAATTTCCAGAATACCAACCCACATGTTTTCACTAAGTCGGAAGAGCCCTTAGACGCAGATGATTGGCTGCAAACCATGGAAAACAACCTAGAAGTCGCCGGAGTGGAAGCTAACGAGAAAGTTCTGTTCGCCACCCACTATCTAGCCGGAGATGCAAGAGCATGGTGGAACAACGTTCGTTCAATGACCGGAGGACAGATGATGACCTGGGAGGAATTCAAGGTCAAGTTCAGCAGAACCCATGTGCCACCAGGTTTAATGAAGAGAATGAGAGATGAATTCAGAGAACTGAAGCAAGGAAGGATGTGTTGGAGATATGCCCTAGAGGCAATAATAAATGTAGTTATTATTATATCTTTGTGTTTATGATATATGTTTACATTCATGCTATAATAGTATTAACAAGGAAACATTAATACTTGTGTGATTTGTAAACTTAAAATAGAGTCCCTAGTAAAGCCTCTTTATAATACTAGCTTGTTGGTTAATAAATGATTGTGGTTTCCCTATCATGAACATTGGGATGTTATTAACAACAAGATCATATCGTTAGGAGAATGATATGGTGGACATACTCCTATAGATAAGCGTATCATAAAGATCAAGTCATTTTTATAGTTCAATTGCTATATGCTTTCTGATACATAGTAACCTAATTCCTTCGACCATGAGATCATGCATATCACCTTCACCGGAAGGATGCTTTGATGACATCAAACACCACACCGTAACTGGGTGGCTATAAAGGTGGCATTGAGTGTTCAGAAAGTATTGGTTGAGACACATGGATCAAGAGTGGGATTTGTCCATCCATATGGCTGTCAACACCCGGACTTTTCAATCCTAGATGCCTGTTATGCCATACATCGCAATCCCAGGATTACCATTTTTGCGAGACATAACAGAATTGGATACCATAGTACATCATCCATTACAAACGATACATAAGTTCTTACACAAATAGGGATCTCATGATCCAGTTCTTAATACAACATCAAGCAGCGGAATACGTAATAATAAAGTTGCATTCCCTTCAATGGCGACACTTTCAGATAAACAAAATCTCCTATATTGAAGGTGAGGTCTCGACGTCTCTTGTTGGCATAACTCTTCTGTCGGGATTGGGCGGTCTTGAGGTGCTCACGAATCTTGTGAACCTTCTCTTCTGCTTCTCGGAGGATGTCGGGTCCACAAATCTGACTCTCTCGTACTTCCGACCAGTTCAAAGGGGTCCGACACTTTCTTCCGTACATGAATTCAAATGGGGCCATTTGCAAACTGGCTTGGTAACTATTGTTGTAGGAAAATTCTGCAAACGGCAGATAGTCTTCCCACTTGGATCCATATTCTAGCACACATGCTCTAAGAATATCTTCGAGTATTTGATTTACTCGCTCCATTTGTCCATCGGTCTGAGGGTGATACGCGGTACTGAAATCTAGGCGGGTTCCTAAACCTTCTTGGACTCTCTTCCAGAATCTCGAGGTAAACTGAGTTCCTCGATCCGATACTATGTTCTTGGGGACTCCGTGCAAACTGACGATTCTAGCGATGTATAACTCCGCTAGCTTCGAACTCTGATAGGTGGTTTTGACGGGCAAGAAATGGGCGACTTTGGACAATCTGTCCACTATGACCCAAATAGAGTCATTTCCCCTACTAGAAGTAGGTAGTCCAGTGATAAAGTCCATTCCTACATAATCCCATTTCCATTCCGGAATTTGCAAAGGTTGCAACAATCCAGCGGGTCCTTGATGTCCTGCCTTGACTTGCTGACATATATCGCACTTGGCGATATAGCTTCCGATTTCTCTATTCATCTTATGCCACCAAAATTGCTCTTTCAAATCTTGATACATCTTAGTTCCTCCGGGATGGATAGAATAAAGAGTATCATGAGCCTCCTTCAAGATAACTTCTTTCAACTCTGAATCAGCTGGTACACAAAGGCGTACTTTGTACCACAGAACTCCTTCTTCTTCCTCGGTGAATCCGGGTACTTTGCCTGTACCGATACGACGCTTGATTCCGTCGATATTGACATTTCCCTTCTGCGCCTCTTTAATCTGACTGACAAAAGTGGGCTAAAGTTCTATGCTAGCCAAAAATCCTTCACTTACTAATTCCATTCGAAAATATTCCATCTCCTTGTGCAAACTTGGTTGCTCCTTCAAAATCATGGAGTTCAAGCGGCACGGCAATCTGCTAAGGGAATCGGCTACCACGTTGGCTTTACCAGGGTGATAGTGAATGTCCAGGTCATAATCCTTGATTAGCTCAATCCATCTTCTCTGCCTCATATTCAACTCCTTCTAAGTGAATATATACTTTAGGCTCTTGTGATCCGAATAAATCTCACAACGATTTCCCATTAGGTAATGTCTCCATGTCTTCAGGGCTAGAACTACGGCTGCGAGTTCGAGATCATGGGTTGGGTAATTTTTCTCATGTTGCTTCAATTGTCGAGATAGATAAGATATAACTTTGCCTTCTTGCATTAGCACACATCCGAGACCAATCTTGGATGCGTCACAATACACATCGAAGGGCTTCGTGATATCCGGCATGATCAAGATTGGGGCTGAAATCAATCTCTTTTTGAGTTCTTGAAAACTCGCTTCACATTTGTCGGTCCATTCAAACTTCTTGTCCTTCTTCAGCAATTGGGTCATGGGTCGGGCGATACTCGAGAATCCTTATACGAATTTGCGGTAATATCCTGCCAATCCGATAAATGCACGAATTTGGGTTTGAGTAGTTGCGGCTTGCCAATCTTCTACATCTTTCACTTTGGCAGGGTCAACGGCAATTCCTCCGGCTGATACAATGTGACCGAGGAATCCTACCTCCTGTAATCAGAATTCACATTTGCTAAACTTTGCATACAACTGATGCTCTGTAAGGGTTCCAAGAATGGTCCTTAGGTGTAGCTCATGTTCTTCTTCTGATTTGGAATAAATCAGAATGTCATCGATGAAAACAATGACAAACTTATCCAGGAAGTCCATAAAAATCTTATTCATGAGGTTCATGAAATAAGCGGGGGCATTGGTTAATCCAAAAGACATCAGATACTCATACAATCCATATCCGTGGTAAAGGCGTCTTTGGAATATCCTCTCGCAATTTTGAGTTGATGATAGCCAGTTCTAAGATCAATCTTAGAAAACACCTGGGCACCGGTCAACTAATCAAACAAATCTTCTATCTTGGGAAAGGGGTACTGGTTCTTGATGGTGACATCATTTAACTTCCTATAATCCGTACACAAACGGTTACCTCCATCTTTCTTGTCCACAAATAAGACAGGTGATCTCCATGGTGACGCACTTGGTTGAATCAATCCAATTTCTAGCATGGAATCCATTGCTTCTTCTTCTCGCTAGTTCTGACGGGTTCATACTATAGGGTCTCTGGGCTATGGGTCCTGTTCCGGGGATTAGTTCGATGATAAACTCGATATCCCTATCTGGGGCATACCGGGCAAAATATCTGGAAATACATCGGGGTATTTGCAGACTATCCGGACTTGGTCAATGGTAGGTTGGGCTAGACTCTTGTTACACTTGAATTGGCGAGGTAAGGTTTCGGATATATGCTCGATCGATATTCCGGTAATCGGTCATGGTGATGGCTTTCTTAGCACACCAATCAATCCCTTATGTTTGGACATCCAATCCATTCCTAGTACTACTTCCAAACCTTTAGTTCCGAGTACTATTAGATTAGCATAAAATCTATGCCATGGATTCGGATAGGGACTTTGCAAATTTGCCTAGCCTTGGTGGTTGATCCGGGAATTTGCACAATCATAACATGCTTCAGTTTGGTTGGTTGAATTTTACTAGTGCAGGCAAATTCTTCGGTGACAAATGAATGCGAGGCACCAGAGTCAAACAACACTCTTGCAAGTACTGAATTAACAGAAAACATACCCAGCACGACGTCTGGCGCTTCTTGAGCTTCTTCAGCATGCATGAGAAAAAGACGGCCATTGCGGTTGAGTGAATTCTCTGGGGCAAATCTTCTCCCTGGCTGGACACGACGCTGCTGCTGAGCTGGGGCATTGGCATTAGGGGCTGTAGCATTCTTCTTGTTGGGGCACTCGTTGGAATAGTGGCCTTTATTTCCACAGTCATAACAGGTCACTTGTGACTTGTCCTTGGCTGCGACAGGCACAACATTGCTTCCAGTCCTCGGGGCAGTGTTGGTGTTGGCGGTAGCATTGTTGGTGTTGAACTTGGGTGGGGCACGGGTGAAATTGCTAGAGTTGTCGGGGTTGTTGTGATTTCCTCCGGGTCTAGGGTTTCCATGGTTGGGGTAGGTCGGACGGGTCACCGGGGGTCTGTTGGTTCTTGGGGCAAATCCTGGAGATGGGTTGGGGCGATACTTTGGGGTCTGATGGGTTCCTGGTTGATGCATCATGCGACGCTTGCGGTTCTCATTGGCTTGGTTGATCTTTCCTTCCATCTGGATAGAAGAGTCGACAAAGGCTTCAATATCAGCAAAGGAGATATTGACTAACACCGTCTGCATCTCGTCATGCAGACCATTCAGGAATCTTTCTTTTTTCTTGGCTTCGGTGTCTATCTCGTCCGGGGCATACCTAGCTAATGACAAAAATTTGTCACGGTATTCCACTACAGTCATCCTTCCTTGCTTCAGCTCTCTGAACTCATCTCTCATTCTCTTGATCAAACCTGGTGGCACATGGGTTCTGCTAAACTTGACCTTGAATTCCTCCCAGGTCATCATCTGGCCTCCGGTCATTGCACGAACACTGTTCCACCATTGCACGAACAGGACTTTCTCGTTGGCTTCCACTCCGGCGACTTCTAGGTTGTTTTCCATGGTTTGCAGCCAATCATCGACATCTAGGGGTTCTTCTGACTTGGTGAAAATGGGTGGGTTGGTATTCTGGAAATTCTTGAGCTTAGATCCATGGTTGTCCTAATTTCCGTGGCCTTGGTTGTTGTGGGCTAGCTGGGCTATCTGTTGCAGAGTGGCTAGGTTGGCTTGATGTTCCGCTCTTTCAGCTTCACGGTCAGAAGTCAACATTTGCAAGATCTGCAACAATCGGGTCCGGGGCTGAACCACTTCCTCCACGTGGCATCTGAAGATTGATATAGATCATGAGAAAAGAGGGAAATTTCTAAGGTTTTGGGTCTTTGAAAAGTTTTAAATGTTTGATTCAGATTTTTCTAGCAACTTGCTTTTTCATTCATTCATTCATAGCACACAGTACAATACACACCGCAACAAAGAAAAACAGATGGTTTTAAGAACCATTCTGGAAACTACGATACAGTGGGACCGAATACTACTCACTACGCTAGTGCTCAGTGCTACTACTCCTTGGAGCCTGTGGCTTCATCATCTTCATCATCATCGATGAAGGCGAAATCATCCTCATCGGTGAAGAAGTCCATGGCCCGATCCTCCAGAAAATCATCGTCATCGCTGAGATAGGAGTAAGGGTCTCCACGAAGATCCTCTTCAGCATTCTCCCTTTCCTCCAACTGCATGTCTCTCTCGTGGATGGTATCCTCCAGAGATGAGATGCGGTGGCGAAGACGGGCAATAATGCGCTCCTTCTTGTCGAGCTGACGGCGGCGAGACTTGCGATCCTTTGCTAGCATGGCTATGGTCTGATCCTTCGTCTTGATGATGGCAGACTTGTGGTTGCAATAGTCACGACAGTTTTCCAACTCCTGCTGACGATCATACATCATGAAGCTAAGGTGGTCCAATTGAGTCTTCAGCTCGGGGTGGTATGGGGCTTCCAGTGGTTGTCCATTTGCATCACGCCTTGGGCAAAACTCAAAGCGAGTACCCTTGATCTGATTGATGCTCTGCCCACACAGACGGGAAAGAGCTTCCTGCATTGCTCTAGCAAGTCCATCGAGCCAGTTGTTTTCCCTCAAGGTAAACTGAATTTCCTCCGCAGTGGGAGGTTCAATCTTTCCTCGGAGACTTGCAACAATTAGCCACTGCAGATCTTCTCCTCCTTGATCATTGAGCTGAGCTCCAAAGAACTCGGGGTGCGGACGCTCCAGAAGTTCCGAAAGCTGATCCATATCCCTCTCAAAGATAAGGTCTCCTCCATTCCCAAGTTGGTAAAACTTGTTGTACTTCACGACCATCTATAAAAATAGAGGATGAGTAGATTAGCAGAGTGATCAAGTGTGTCAAAATTTTATGTATTTTGCAAGAGTTTTTGAGGAACATGAATTTTTATGAAAGAATCAAAGAGATAAGAATGAGAATAAGTTTTTGTAAATATTTGTTTTCTTTGGTTTTGCAACTAAGTTTTTGGTTTAAACGTCCAGTCTAACTAGGGTCTCCTATGGTCAGGATGGCTGTGATACCAACTTGTCAACACCCGGATTTTTCAATCCTAGATGCCTGTTATGCCATACATCGCAATCACAGGATTACCATTTTTGCGAGACATAACAGAATTGGATACCATAGTACATCATCCGTTACAAACGATACATAAGTTCTTACACAAATAGGGATCTCATGATCCAGTTCGTAATACAACATCAAGCAGCAGAATACGTAATAATAACGGTAGCATAGGCGAAGCTCCATCTTCGGGGTCACAGGCAATGCTGACGATGGGAGATGATCCTAGCTATCGTAACCTTCCTGGGGTCCATCTTCCAGGTACTCCTCTTCATAGTATGGCCATGGGAATAGCCAGGGACAAAGCCATGAGTACTCTTTAAGTACTCGCAAACTAATACTAATAGGTAAAGGGTTTTTTTGGATAATAGGACACTAGGCTCTAGGGTTGTTTTGCAACAGCCAGATTTATCTCTACTAAGTTCTAAAGCTAGTCACAATTTTATAACTCCTAACTGGGAACTTGTATTTCATATCACAACTCTGTTGTGGTCAAGTCAAAGTCTTAGTTCATTTCACAGGTCATTTTGAAAAGTCTGACGGGGGAACAATATGGCCACTCCAACTGTCCATAATCATGACGCCGCTATTCGAATAGTTTGACACTGCAGAGATTGTACACTTTCACCATAACATTCGATACATCCGTCAGAACAAATCCTGAATTCACCATACTCGTGATGCGGATAATCAATCCTAACCTTTCTATTACACCCTAGTATAAGCACCTCTCCGTGAGCTTGGCCTCCCAACCATGACCAACTCATCTTGGTACCGCAGTGGACAATCTTCACAAGGTAGCCTCAGATCAGACCTTGGCCATGAGGGAACTAATACTAAGGAATATAAGTTTCCAGTCAAGCCCTACCCAATATTCGGGTATTGTGGTTGTACGATAAAATTGGAATGGTATCGCATCCAGACAACCATCAGTTTTATAAAGGGCTAAGGCTCATGCCTCAACATTTTTATCACCAAAATTCTCAAGTGTTTGGAAACACATGTCCAAAACATTTCAATAGAATGATCCATCATTCCAAGGTTTTCATAACCATTTTTCCACCAAGTATTCCCATCTAAAAGTTGATCAAGTTTTATGCTTAGCACTAGAATCTACAGGTGGGAGTAGTACTAATGAGGGGTGGTAACTAGTGGAGTTTCAACTAAGTACAACCTCATGTCTCAGGCTGATGTCAAGGTTTCTAACTTAGGCCAAATTTTATGCTCTTTATGCAACCTTCAGCATCTTTTCAATATCTACCAGTCACTTAAGTAAACTCTAAGTAAGCTTTGATACAGAAATAGAGTAAGAAGCTTGCACATAAAACTAGGATTGGTTTATCAAGTGGGTATGATCACATATGCTTAAGGCATATAGTAGGCATGGTAACAAGTATGGGTTTGTTGCATCGGTAGGGTATCTTGCAAGGGTTAGCTTGCATAGGTATAGTATCAGCTTGCATCAATATCAGTATAGGCTTGCACTTTCACTAGTAGTATTAGGCTTGCAAGGTTACTAGCTTGCTAAAGTAGAGGGTATTGCAAGTTTTAGCTTGCGTTGTGCAGAGTAGTGGTTGAAGTTCTCCTCGGCTTCTTCTTCGTAGTATCCTCCTTCCTCCTCGTATCCTTGGTCGGTACTAGCGTCTATGAATAAATACGAGGTACACAATCATCAAACAATACTTAACTACTTGCAATCATCACACACAAGGGTCCTATGGATGATCTAGCATCATCCCTAACATTAGAAGGTTAAGGCTTGATTTAATTCCTTTTATTTTTATAAAAGTAATTTCTACTCATTGAAAAACTACTTAAGATTTAATATTCTCCAAACCCAACATGGGATCATGTTGACACATGTCATCACCACATATTGTAGTCCATGGGAATGTGATTTAAAGTGGTGTCACAATTTAATAAGGTTTTACCATTTTATTTTAATTAATTAAAGTGGCTAGAAATGCTTATGTAGCATTCTTTTATTACTTGAACATTATTTCTGCAAGTAAACCTATATATTTTTATATATTCTGAAAGGTATGGTTAAATGTGATTTTTGAGTGTTGGAATCAACTCAAAAGCTATTATGGTTTAAATTTGAAAAATGTTTGAATGCAGAAAAGCTTCTGCCTTGTTATTTTTACCATGGGTGATCTATAGATCCAAATGACTTGAATCCAACGTGCTTGGATTCAGCATTCACAGGCCTTTCCAACAAAATTGGTTTCATTCAGTTTGGTGCATTGAATCGATCTGGGTTGAATTTTGAAGTTGGGTACAGAAGTGTGTTTGAATTGAAATATAAAATGTTTAATTTGAATAACTGGGCTTGCGCGGGAAAAGTTACTGGGCCGGCCTGCTAAGAGCAGTGCTCCCGCGGGCTGCTTAAGTGGGTGTCCCCACTCGTCAGTGACACGGGGCTGGGTGAAGCGGTATGGGGCAACATGGATCGTTCGATCTAGTTCTAATCTAGCGGCTGGGGGTCATCGTCGACGTGAGACAACTCCGGCGAGAACGAAACCTAGCACGGCCAGTGAGGGCTGCTGGGGGCTCACCGGGGTACTGGAGAGGGTCGGCGAGGCGGGCGAACGACGAAGTCGACGACGGCGAATCTCCTGGTACCGGTGGCTTCTCCTGGGGCGGCTCCAATCGCTGGCTCCCTTCTTCTCCAGAGGCGGCGGGCTCCGGTGAAATTCCGGCGGGGTAGTGCTTGCCTTGCTCTGAGAACGGTGTGGCACGATCAGTGAGGAGATGGGAGTGAGATGGTGTGAGGAAATCATGCGGGGGTGGCCTCTATTTATAGTCGAGCGAGGGGACCGTCGGGGCGCATGGTGAGCTCGTCGGGGGCGAGGTTACAGGCGGCTAATGGCATGGGCAAGGGTAGGGGACGGTGCGGTGTCTCCTGGCGATGCTCAACGACATGGTCTCGAGGCATGGGGCGGTGTGGTTTGGTCTGGAACGGGCGGTGCTCTGCGCGGCAGAGGCGACGTCTTTGATGGCGGGCGGTGGCTGTGCGGCACGGGGCGGCAAACGGGGATGTCTGGCGGTCTCCTGGGTCGGTGGGGATTGTGTATGCACGCGGCGAGGGCGGCGCGCGGTCTGTGGGCTTCGGTCGAGGGTCGTGCTCTGGCGCATGCTCGG
This sequence comes from Avena longiglumis, assembly GCA_030063025.1. NCBI lineage: Eukaryota > Viridiplantae > Streptophyta > Magnoliopsida > Poales > Poaceae > Avena > Avena longiglumis. Next base: position 243,776,599 of record CP125979.1, on the reverse strand, counting down.
CATGGTCTCTGGCGGTCTGGGCGCGGCTTGTGCGCGTGGTCCAGGGCTTGGCAACGCTCGCGGCTGGGACAGGTAGTGGCGGTGGACGGTGGGCTGCCTCCCAGACAAGGTTGGCAAGGCTAGTTCTTCCTCTAGCCTGCTGTCCACACTGGGGTGACAAGGGGGTGCTCGGCTGTTCACCATTGATGGCAATGGCAAGCTCACAGGGGTGCTAGTCCTTAGTTAAACTTCCTAGATGATCTACTGAGTTGTGTATGAGCTAACTAGGGAACAAGTTAGGCCAATTTTACTGCACACTATAGTGTTTGATGTTTGTTTGATTTGTGTCTGCAACCTGTTTGATGAAATGGCCACATGAAATCAAGTTTTGAATTTTGAAAAGATTTTTGGTGGGTTTGCTAGATTGGTGCTGGTGAGTCTGCAGATGCTTGGGTTTTGAAAGTTGAGCTTGTTTGAGTGGTTTTTGAAAAAGTGGGATCTTCCCATATGATAAAGATTCAATTTTGAATTGTCATTTAAACTATGCATTTGAAAGTTTCTGGATGATCACAAAGTGGGCCTTGATACTTTGTTATGAGTAAATTCAAGGGGTGCAAAGATCTAGAAAAGTTTTTGTTAGGTTCTGAAAGTTTGAGACGATCAAAGTAGGCATGGGAGTTAAATTGGCCAAAATGACCATTCACTTCATATATGTGTTTTGATTTACTTGTCTTTAGGAAAAGTGTGGGAAATGTTTTAGATGATGTTTATTTCACCTAAGAAACATTTTACAAGCAATGAAACAAACAAACAAGGTGGTTTTAAAGGATTTCAAAATCCATACATACACATATGCATGCATTCCTGATTTCATTTAGAAAAGTTTTTGTTAACCCTAATTTTGATGATTAGAATTTGATGATCCAAGCTTAGTATTTTTGGGATGTTACAATGACGGATAGATATACTCTGGGCCCTCTCGGTGTAATGTCATCCAATTAGCTTGCAAGCATGTGACTGGCTCACAAGGGATCACATATCACAGGAACGACAAAAGAGTACTTATCAGTAACGAGGTTGAACTAGGTATGCAGAGATACCGACGATCATAACCTCGGATAAGTAAACTATCGTGAGACAAAGGGAAATTGGTATCGTATGTAAGTGGTTCATTCGTTCGCAAAGTAATCGTATAAACATGTGGGAGCCATATGAATTTCCAGATTCCTCTATTGGTTATTGTTCGGAGAAGTGTCTCGATCATGTCCGCATAATTCACGAACCGTAGGGAGACACACTTAAGGATTCGACGTTGTTTGAGTAGTTATGGAATGATGAGTAAGAGACCGAATGTTGTTCGGAGTCTCGGATGGGATACGGGATATCACGAGGAGATCCGGAATGGTCCGGAGAATAAGATTCATATAAGGAAAGTCCTATTTCGGGGTTGGAGAATGGTTCCGGTGTTTTCATCGGGAATGTTCTAGAAGGTTCCGAAATGTCCGGCACTCCGAAGGGGAAGGGTACATGAATGTGTCATACCAAGTTGGAATGATTGCATCATGTACTAGGTGTCATCGCTGAACAAAATAAAGGGTTTAATCAAATCCTAGTTTGAAAAGTCAAACGCCAATTTGAAAAGTCAAACGGCTGTTTTGGGAAGTGGAGGGGAAGTGGGAAACCGAGTTGGGGAGGAGTTCCTCCTCCACCGCCGGCCCACTTGGGATCCGAGTTGGGGAGGGACTCCCCTCCCCTTGGCCGGCGCCTCCCACCTATAAAGGGAGGGGCAAGGCTGCCCCTCCTAGATCACAAGATCTCCACCCAAAACCCTAGCCCGGCGCCGCCACCTCCTGTTGCCGCCGCCTAGGGCTCCAATAGCCGCCGACTTGGGCAAGCCCCAAACCCTAGCTGCCGGCCCTAGCACCTCCTCCTTGGTTTGTCTAAACCCTAGATTGCCGAGGAGCTCTCTCATAGTCCACCATACTCGCTCCGTCTTAAGGCGAAGCCCTGCGAGATCTCCCCTCTAATTCCGGTACCACGCCGTTGTGCTGCCGGAATCACGAGGAGAGTGCTACAACCTTCACTCACTGGAACAAGGAGAGGAAGGTCTTCGTCGAAAATCGAACGCGTGTGACCGATCAAGGAGCGCCTTGAACGCAGCTTGGAAGGATCGCTCTACGATCTTGAGATCGGGAAGAGTACGACTACATCACCCACGAGAATCCGCTCTCGTTAAACACTTTGGAATCTTCGAGGGTGAGTTATTCCATCGACTCGTTACTACAATCTAGTAGATAGATCTTGGCTTGTTTGTTTGTATGCGATAGAAATTTTTTGTTTTCCATGCTACGAAACCCTACAGTGGTATCAGAGCCGTGTCTATATGTAGATCTGTTGCACGAGTAGAACACAATGGTCATTGTGGGCGTTGATGCTTTTATTGCTGATTGCTTCTTGTGTACTTTGCATCTTGTGGGGTGTTGGGATGAAGCGGCCCGGGCTAACCTTACATGACATTATTCATGAGACTTGCTCCACGCTTGACATGCAACTTGTATTGCATAAGTGGCTTTGCGGGTGCCTGTTTATCCCAGCATAGTTAAGATTCAATTTACAACGGGTGATTAACAATGCTAGTATCAATGTTGTGGTTCTTGTTCGTAAGTTAGAACGACACTTATTGAAAGCCCCAAACCACGTAAAACATGCAAAGAAAGTAGAGGCGTCTAACTTTGTTTTGCAGGGGTGTGCAGTGATGTGATATGGCCATGATTGTGATTATATTTGATGTATGCAATGTTCCTTATTGTAAGTTGGCAACCGGCAAGAGCCATATGGTTTTCTTTAATTTATGTTAAGACCCGCGTGTCTATTCAAAGTAGTTGTAATAGTTGAAGCTGGTGGACGACAACCATGGAGAAGCGTCATTGACCTTGATGCAATGCCGGTGATGATGGAGATCATGTTCGTGCTTGAAGATGGAGATCAGAAGCACAAAGAAGAAAGGCCATATCATATCACATATTATGAATTGCATGTGATGTTAATCCTTTATGCATCTTGTATTGCTTAGTTAACGATGGTAGCATTATAAGATGATCCCTCATGCACATGAATTTCAAGTTCTAAAGTGTTCACCCTTAGTACGCACCGTTGCTAAAGCTTGTTGTTTCGAAGCACCACGTGATGATCGGGTGTGTTAGATTCCGCAAGTGTATACAATGTGAGCAAGCCAGATTTGCTCATGCGGAAGCTAAGGTTTGATCTTGACGAGCCTAGCATGTACAAACATGGTCTCGGAACACGGATCACCGAAAGGTAAAGCATGAATCATATAGTAGATATGATGAACATGTCGATTGTTCGCCATTGAAACTATATCAACTCTCGGGATGATCAGTGTTGATGTGGTGGATTTGGTTCGTGTGATCACTAAAAAAATGTGAGGGATGTTGTTTTGAGTGGGAGTTCACCTAGATTAATTTAACTATTAATTAAAACTCAATTTGTCATAAACTTAGTCTAAACTATTGCAAATATGTTGTAGATCAATGGCGGCCCCTGCCATCAATTTTAATGCGTTCCTAGAGAAAGAAAAGTTGAAAAACAATGGAAGCAACTTCGTGGATTAGTTCCGCAATTTGAGGATTGTCCTCACAGCTGGTAATTTGACCTATGTCTTTGGATGCACCATTGGTGACCCACCTGCAGCCATCGCAACCGATGAAGTAAAGAATGTTTACCTCGCCGAAGACTCAAGACTCCACAGTTCAGTGTGCTATCTTGTATGGTTTAGAATCGGAGCTTCAGAAAAGGTTTGAGAATTCAGACCCACATGATATTGTCTGTGATCTCAAATTGATCTTTGAGACTCATGCGGCAATTGAGAGCTATGAGGCTTCTGAAAAGTTCTTTAACTGCAAGATGGAAGAGGGCAGCTCCGTCAGTGAGCATGTGCTTAAGATGTCTGGGCACGCAAACAAACTTCAAAGCTTGGGTATAGTGATTCCTAATGCTTTGGGGATTTATCGTGTCCTCCAATCACTACCACCAAGTTACAAGAAACTTGTGATGAACTACAATATGCAAAACATGAACAAGCAGTTGCCAGAACTCTTTGCCATGCTAAAATATGCAGAAGTGGAGATCAAGAAAGAGCACCAAGTGTTGATGGTCAATAAGACCACCAAATTCAAGAAAGGCAAGTCTAAGCAAAAGGGACACTTCAAGAAGGGTGGTAAGAAAGTTACCGCGCTGATGAAGAAGACCAAGGCTGGACCTAAGCCTGATACTGAGTGCTTTTACTGCAAGGGAGAAGGTCATTGGAAGCGGAAATGCCCAAAGTACTTGGCGGATTTGAAGAACGGCAACATCAAGAAGAAAGGTATATCCGATATACATGTTATTGATGTGTATCTCACTAGTACTCGTAGTAGTGCCTGGGTATTTGATACTGGTTTGGTTGCTCATATTTGTAACTCGAAACAGGTGCTGCAGAATAAACGGAAGCTAGCGAAGAACGAGGTGATGATGCGCGTGGGAAACAGATCAAAGGTTGATGTGATCGCGGTCGGCACGCTACCCCTTCATCTACCATCGGGATTAGTTTTATACTTAAATAATTGTTATTTGGTGCCTGCGTTAAGCATGAACATTATATCGGGATCTTGTTTATTGCGAGACGGTTACTTGTTTAAGTCCGAGAATAATGGTTATTCGATTTATATGAGTAATATGTTTTATGCACATGCACCTTTGATAGATGGTCTATTCTTATTGAATCTCGATAGTGGAAATACACATATTAATAACATTGAGGCTAAACGTTTGAAATCGAGCGATAACTCGACCTATATGTGGCACCGTCGTCTTGGTCACATTGGAGTGAAGCGTATGAAGAAACTCCATTCCAATGGACTTCTTGAATCACTTGATTTTGAATCACTTGAAAGATGCGAAGCATGTCTGATGCGTAAAATGACTAAGACTCCATTTTCTGGTATGATGGAGCTAGCTACGGACTTATTGGAAATCATACATACCGATGTGTGTGGTCCAATGAGTGTAGCATCGCGCGATGGTTATCGTTATGTTCTTACCTTCACAGATGACTTGAGTAGATATGGGTATATCTATTTCATGAAACATAAGTCCGAAACTTTCGAGAAGTTTAAGGAATTTCAAAGTGAGGTTGAGAATCAACGTAACAAGAAGATTAAATTTCTACGTTCTGATCGTGGAGGTGAATATATAAGTTACGAGTTTGGAGAGCATTTGAAGAAATGCGGGATACTTTCACAATTGACACCGCCGGGAACACCACAGCGTAATGGTGTGTCCAAACGTCGTAATCGAACTCTCTTAGATATGGTTCGTTCTATGATGTCACTTACAGATTTACCGCTATCATTTTGGGGTTATGCATTAGAAACAGCCGCATTCACTTTAAATAGGGCACCATCTAAATCCGTTGAAACGACACCGTATGAATTATGGTTTGGGAAGAAACCTAAATTGTCGTTCCTTAAAGTTTGGGGTTGCGAAGCCTATGTAAAGAAGTTACAGCCGGACAAGCTTGAACCCAAAGCGCAAAAATGCGTCTTCATAGGATACCCGAAGGAAACTATTGGGTATACCTTCTATCATAGATCCGAAGGCAAAATCTTCGTTGCCAAGAATGGATCCTTTCTAGAGAAGGAATTTCTCTCGAAAGAAGTGACTGGAAGGAAAGTAGAACTCGACGAGGTTGTCGAACCTTCTCTCAAAATTGCGAGTAGCGCAGCACCGGAAGAATTTCCTGTGGTGCCTACACCAATAAGAGAGGAAGCTAATGATGATGATCATGAAACTTTGGTTGTAGTTGCTACAGAGCCTCGCAGGTCAACGGGAACTGTACCACTCCTGATTGGTATGATCCCGTTATGAGTGTCATGTTGGTGGACAACACCGATGACCCTGCGACATATGAGGAAGCGATGATGAGCCCAGATACCAATAAATGGCAAGAAGCCATGTGTCGTGGTATTGCACGGCAGATGCTACTGGGGGTAGCTTACGTAGAGGGAGCAAGGCGACGTAGGAGAATCCGGGAGCGAGATTGGCACACGGTGTACCCAGGTTCACATCCCCTCGGTGGAGGATCGCTACGTCCTGCTATCAATCCAGTATATGATCATAGATTGGTTTACATGGGGCGCGGAGGCGGTGGGGAGACTAGATCTAATATGACGTACTTTGGGGTGCCCCTGGTGGCTTTATATATGCAAATACCTAGGATTTACAAGTGCACTAATGGGATTTGTATTGGAGTCTTGGGCCTCCAATCGGCGCCGCTTGTCGGTCCAGGCGTCAGATGCCGTGTTAGTCGACCCGCTGGTGGCTTCATCGGCTCGATCCAGCTGGCGAATCCGCTTCGTGGGTATACCCCGATTGGTATTCCCCCATCAGTAGTCCCCGAGCGCGTTGTTGATTCGACATGGGCTTGAGGCATGGCGCGGAGAGTCTTGACGATGGGTCGTGGCGAATCGGCGACGAGCTCCTGAACAAAGGAAAGAACCGTGAAGCGGGAGGCAGTCGGCGTGAGCCAGTCGGTGATGACCAGTTGGCGAAAGACGTAGGGTGTCGGTGAAGCCGCCAGTTGCGGCGATTCTCCGAACATGGAGCATGCCGAGTCCCCGAGCGCGGCGAGGGGCGAGGTCGAGTGACCGTAGAGTGCCGAGTTCCCAAGCGCGACGAGCGGCGAGGTCGAGCGACCGGCGGGCGCCGAGTCCCCGAGCGCGGCGAGGGGCGAGGTCGAGCGACCGGCAAGCGTCGAGACCCCGAGCACGGAGAGCGACTAGGTCGAGCGACCGGCGAGCATCGAGGACGAGCAACCAGCGGGCGCCGAGTCCCCGAGCACGGAGAGCGGCGAGGTCGATCGACCGTGCGAAGTCTGTAGCCGAAGTCCCAAGCGCCGAGTCCCGACGCTGTGAGCGAGTGCGATGGCGAGTCGACGAGGGCGAGCCGCGGTCGTGGAACCACGCATACACACTGCATGCCTAGGAGTAGTCCCCGAGGCTCGAGTTGGCTTGTAGAGGCGACTTGAGGCTCTTTAGAGATACATATTTTGAAAATATTAGTGGTTGCTGCCGAGCGCGGCGAGCGGCGAGGTCGAGCGACCGGCGAGTGCCGCTGTCTGTAGCGCGCCGAGTCCCCGAGCGTCGAGTCTGCGAGTCAGCGGCGAATCGAGGAGAGTCCGCGAGTGTGGCGAGTCCGCGATGATTGCGAGTCCGCGAGGGGAGAGTCCCCGAGTGTGGCGAGTCCGCGATGATTGCGAGTCCGCGAGGGGAGAGTCCCCGAGTGTGGCGAGTCCGCGATGATTGCAATTCCGCGAGGGGAGAGTCCCCGAGTGTAGCGAGTCCGCGATGATTGCGAGTCCGCGAGGGGAGAGTCCCCGAGTGTGGCGAGTCCGCGATGATTGCGAGTCTCTCGTCTTGGCCCGGGGGGCCAGTCGCATGGCGACTCCAAAGATGGCTCTCGACTTGGCGTTCTTCCTGGACGATCCGAGGCTCGGTTTGCGAGTCCTCGTCCGCAGTACTTAGCCGTGCGAGTCACACTGTCTAAGGTTGAGGAGGACATGGTGCTGTTTGTGTAGCACTACCATTTGTCTTGGCTCGAAGGCGATCGAACAAGGCGACTCCAATGATGGCTCTCGGTTAGCGTGGACGATCCGAGGCTCGGTTTGCGAGTCCTCGTCCGCACTACTTGGCCATGCGAGTCGCTCTTTCAAAGGTTGACAAAGGCGAATAGATTTTCCCCGGGGGGAAGAGACACCCAGTGGTGAGTCCATGCAGCGTGGCACGCGACCCTCTCTGGCGACTCGGACGATGAAAGTCCCTTAGCAGCGCGACGCGTCGGCGTAGCGGAAGGAGTCGACGCGGCGGACACGGGTCGACGCGGACGGAGGTCGCGCTATGGCGATGTCGACGCGGCGGACACGGGTCGACGCGCGATGAGGTCGCGCTATGGCGAAGTCGACGCGGACACTGGTCGGCGCGCGGACGGAGGTCGCGCTATGGCGAAGTCGGCCGGCGGACACGGTCGATCGGCGGGCGGAGGTCGCTATGGCGATGTCGCGGCGGTAGAGGTCGCGCTATGGCGATGTCGACGACAGCGAGTCATAGCGGTCAAGTCCCGAGCCTAGCGAGTCCGCGTTTAAGCGTGTCCGCTTAGGCGAGGCCTGAGCGTGGCGAGTCTCCGAGCCTAGCGAGTCCGCGTTTAAGCGTGTCCGCGTTTAGGCGAGGCCTGGAGCGTGGCGAGTCTCCGAGCCTAGCGAGTCCGCGTTTAAGCGTGTCCGCGTTTAGGCGAGGCCTGGAGCGTGGCGAGTCTCCGAGCCTAGCGAGTCCGCGTTTAAGCGTGTCCGCGTTTAGGCGAGGCCTGGAGCGTGGCGAGTCCGTCATGGACGCGTCCCTGGCTTAGCGAGTCGGTAAAGCTGCACAGACGTTCTTGTTGTTGGACAGCGTCGGGGTCGTTGTTGGCCGTGTACACGCCGATTCACAATGTAGTGTATTGCAAAACAAAGTGTAAAGGATTAGATTCATAGAAAATAGTTAATTATCGAAGTGATCAGTACGCGAGTTACACGATATTTAATAACAAAAACAATTAGTCAAAACGATTAGCCTGATTCGTAGTATCTCTGACGCACGTCGGTGTCTCCGAGGATTGACCTGATTCAATCTTGAATTTTTCTTTGTCTTCGAATTCTTTGTGATTTAATCTGGCCAGGTCCATGGGGATACGCGGTGACAGAAGCCTGACCGAGACATGACCATGACGGCTAATTTTTTTGGGCTGCGGTGACTCGATCGCCCATACAATATATACATCCAAGCATGAATCGTACACGCAACCGATCATGTATGTTTGTGTGCGTCCAGAATTTCCAGAGAAGACCGCATGTGCCTCTGACATGCGAATAGTGCACCGCTGCTACTAAGATGACTTGATTCTCCTTGTATCTGCACATAATAATTTAATAGTGGACATGGCTGAATATTAGAATATGCTAGAGTGGATAGAGAGATTTGTTTATGCTAATCGGATGCATGTGATTGCATCCCTCCTGCCGGTGCTTCTTGCGTGCGTGGCCGGCTCTACCGGTACTTTTTTACAGGGACAAATTGAATCGCCGATCGATTTGATGTGTCGATCAGGATCGATGTCGGCCTCAAACAGCCACGCCATAACGATATCAGCGGCCGCCTCGCCCTTTAGATTGGATCTTTTTTCCAATCTCCAGCTGATGAGGAACTCGATCATCTGCTGGACGCTATCTCGAGAGTCGTTGTCGATGATGAGGATCCGCCGGATTATCACCCTCCAGCGCCGCTTGCCCACGGTGGGCGCCAACGCCGTGGTATTGCGGCGATGCTCGGGGTAGCTACGTAGAGGGAGCAAGGCGGCGAGGAGAATCGGGGCGAGATTGGCACACGGTGTACCTGTGTTCACGTCCCTCGGTGGAGGATCGCTCGTCACGCTATCAATCCAGTATATGATCATAGATTGGTTTACATGGGAGCCGCCGGAGGCGGTGGGGGAGACTAGATCTAATATGACGTACCCCTTGGGGGTGCCCCTGGTGGCTTTATATATGCAGTCACCTAGGGTTTACAAGTTCACTAATGGGCTTTGTATTGGAGTCGCCGTCTTGGGCCTCGATGGCGCGCTTGTCCGGGTCCAGCCGTCGCAGATTAGGCGGTCGACCGCTCTGGGCTTGGCTTCAGTCGGCTCGATCCAGCTGGCGAATCCGCTTCGTGGGTATACCCCGATTGGTATTCCCCCATCACCATAAAATCCGAGATTGGATCCATGTACGAAAACCAAGTATGGACTTTGGTGGACTTACCGGATGGCCGGAAGGATGTCGAGAACAAATGGATTTTCAAGAAGAAAACAGATGCTGATGGTAATGTTACTGTCTATAAAGCTCGACTTGTCGCAAAAGGGTTTTGACAAATTCAAGGAGTTAACTACGATGAGACGTTCTCACCTGTAGCGAAACTAAAGTCTGTGAGGATTATGTTAGCAATCGCTGCATATTATGATTATGAGATATGGCAGATGGATGTCAAAACAGCGTTCCTCAATGGAGACATTGATGAAGAGTTGTATATGATGCAACCCAAAGGTTTTGTCGATCCTAAATATGCTAACAAGGTATGCAAACTTCAACGGTCCATCTATGGATTGAAGCAAGCATCCCAAAGTTGGAATCAACGTTTTGATAAGGTGCTCAAAAGTTTTGGTTTTATACAAACTTATGGAGAAGCTTGTATTTACAAGAAAGTGAGTGGGAGCTCTGTAGAATTCTTAATACTATATGTAGATGACATATTGTTGATTGGGAATGATGTAGACCTTCTTAATAGTGTCAAGGAATATTTGAATAATAGTTTTTCAATGAAGGATCTTGGCGAAGCAGCTTACATATTAGGCATAAAGATTTATAGAGATAGATCGAGACGCCTAATATCATTGTCACAAAGTACATATTTGGACAAAGTTCTGAAGAGGTTTGGAATGGAAGATAGCAAGAAAGGGTTCTTGCCCATGTTTGCTAATACGACCTTGAGTAAAACTCAAAGTCCAACAACGGCGAAGATAGAGAAAGGATGAGTAAGACTCTATGCCTCAGCCATAGGATCTCTAATGTATGCCATGCTATGTACTAGACCCGACATTGCATATCTTTGTTAGTTTAACTAGCGTATATCAAAGTGATCCAGAGTAGATCATTGGACACAATGTCAAAAACATCCTTAAGTACTTGAGAAGAACTAAGGATATGGTTCTTTCTTATGGAGGTGATGAACAACTCGTGTTAATGGTTACACCGATGCTAGTTGGAACACCGATCCGGATGATTCTAAATCACAATCTGGATACGAATTTACTTTGAATGGTGCAGCAGTTCGCTGGAGGAGTGCAAAGCAAAGCGTTGTGGCGAGATCTTCAACTGAATCGGAATACATGGCTGCTTCGGAGGCTTCACAAGAAGCGATATGGATGGAAGAGTTCATTACAGAGTTGGGTGTGGTTCCTAGTGCGCTGGATCCAATGTCTATCTACTGTGATAACATGGGCGCCATAGCCAATGCGCAAGAACGAAGGTCACACAAGAAGCTGAAGCACATCAAGCTACATTTCATGCTATTCGAGAACATGTCCAAGATGGGGACATAAAGATTTGCAAAGTACACACAGATCTGAATGTGGCGGATCCGTTGACTAAACCTCTCCTGAGGGCAAAACATGACCAGCACCAAACGGCCATGGGTGTTCGGTATATTACCATGTAATCTAGATTAGATGACTCTAGTGCAAGTGGGATACTGTTGGAGATATGCCCTAGAGGCAATAATAAATGTAGTTATTATTATATCTTTGTGTTTATGATATATGTTTACATTCATGCTATAATAGTATTAACAAGGAAACATTAATACTTGTGTGATTTGTAAACTTAAAATAGAGTCCCTAGTAAAGCCTCTTTATAATACTAGCTTGTTGGTTAATAAATGATTGTGGTTTCCCTATCATGAACATTGAGATGTTATTAACAACAAGATCATATCGTTAGGAGAATGATATGGTGGACATACTCCTATAGATAAGCGTAGCATAAAGATCAAGTCATTTTTATAGTTCAATTGCTATATGCTTTCTGATACATAGTAACCTAATTCCTTCGAGCATGAGATCATGCATATCACCTTCACCGGAAGGATGCTTTGATGACATCAAACACCACACCGTAACTGGGTGGCTATAAAGGTGGCATTGAGTGTTCAGAAAGTATTGGTTGAGACACATGGATCAAGAGTGGGATTTGTCCATCCATATGACGGATAGATATACTCTGGGCCCTCTCGGTGAAATGTCATCCAATTAGCTTGCAAGCATGTGACTGGCTCACAAGGGATCACATATCACGGGAATGAGAAAAGAGTACTTATCATTAACGAGGTTGAACTAGGTATGCAGAGATACCGACGAGCATAACCTCGGATAAGTAAACTATCGTGAGACAAAGGGAAATTGGTATCGTATGTAAGTGGTTCATTTGATCGCAAAGTAATCGTAGAAATATGTGGGAGCCATATGAATTTCCATATTCCTCTATTGGTTATTGTTCGGAGAAGTGTCTCGATCATGTCCACATAATTCACGAACCGTAGGGAGACACACTTAAGGATTCGACGTTGTTTGAGTAGTTATGGAATGATGAGTAAGAGACCGAATGTTGTTCGGAGTCTCGGATGGGATCCGGGATATCACGAGGATATCCGGAATGGTCCGGAGAATAAGATTCATATAAGGAAAGTCCTATTTCGGGGTTGGAGAATGGTTCCGGTGTTTTCATCGGGAATGTTCTAGAAGGTTCCGGAATGTCCGACACTCCGAAGGGGAAGGTACATGAATGTGTCATACCAAGTTGGAATGATTGCATCATGTACTAGGTGTCATCGCTGAACAAAATAAAGGGTTTAATCAAATCCTAGTTTGAAAAGTCAAACGCCAATTTGAAAAGTCAAACGGCTGTTTTGGGAAGTGGAGGGGAAGTGGGAAACCGAGTTGGGGAGGAGTTCCTCCTCCACCGCCGGCCCACTTGGGATCCGAGTTGGGAAGGGACTCCCCTCCCCTTGGCCGGCACCTCCCACCTATAAAGGGAGGGGCATGGCTGCCCCTCCTAGATCACAAGATCTCCACCCAAAACCCTAGCCCGGCGCCGCCACCTCCTGTTGCCACCGCCGCCTAGGGCTCCCCTAGCCGCCGACTTGGGCAAGCCCCAAACCCTAGCCGCCGGCCCTAGAACCTCCTCCTTGGTGTGTATAAACCCTAGATCGCCGAGGAGCTCTCTCATAGTCCACCATACTCGCTCCGGCTTAAGGCGAAGCCCTGCGAGATCTCCCCTCTACTTCTGGTACCACGCCGTTGTGCTGCCGGAATCACGAGGAGAGTGCTACAACCTCCGCTGCCTGCTAGAACAAGGGAGAGGAAGGTCTTCGTCGAGTACCAAACATGTGACCGATCATGGGAGCCTTAGCAACGCCGGAAGGATCGTCTACGCGATCTTGAGATCGGGAAGAGTACGACTACATCACCCACGAGAATCCGCTCTCGTTAAACACTTTGGAATCTTCGAGGGTGAGTTATTCCATCGACTCCTTACTACAATCTAGTAGATAGATCTTGGCTTGTTTGTTTGTATGCGATAGAATTTTTTTGTTTTCCATGCTACGAAACCCTACAGGATGACCGTAGTGGAATACCATGACAAATTCTTGTCATTAGATAGGTATGCCCCGGATGAGATCGACACTGAAGCCAAGAAGAAAGAAAGATTCTTGAATGGTCTGCACGATGAGATGCAGATGGTGTTGGTCAATATCCCCTTTGCGGATATTGAAGCCCTTGTAGACTCTGCCATCCAGATGGAAGGAAAGATCATCCAAGCCAATGAGAACCGCAAGCGTCGCATGATGCATCAGCCAGGAACCCATCAGACCCCAAAGTATCGCCCTAACCCATCTCCAGGATTTGCCCCGAGAACCAACAGACCCCCGATGAACCGTCCTACCTATCCCAACCGTGGAAACCCAAGGCCTGGAGGAAATCACAATAACCCCGGCAACCCCATAAATTTCAACCGTGCACCACCCAAGTTCAAAAACAACAATGTTGCCGCAAACACCAACACTGCCCCGAGGACTGGAAGCAATGTTGTTCCTGTTGCAGCAAAGGACAAGTCACAAGTGACTTGTTATGACTGTGGAAATAAGGGTCACTACTCCAATGAGTGCCCCAAGAAGAATGCCGCAGCCCTCAATGCAAATGCCCCTCAAACAGCGCGTGTTCAGCCGGAAGAAGGTTTGCCCAGGAATTCACTCAACCATAGCGGCCGTCTTTTTCTCATGCATCTTTGAAGAAGCTCGAAGCGCCCACGTCGTCTTTGGGTATGTTTTCTGTTAATTCAGTACTTGCTAGAGTGTTGTTTGATTCTGGTGCATCGCACTCATTTGTCACCGAAGAATTTGCATGCACTAGTAAGATTCAACCAACCAAACTGAAGCATGTTATGATTGTTCAAATTCCTGGTTCAACCACCAAATCTAGGCAAATCTGCAAAGCTGTCCCCATCCGAATCCATGGCATAGATTTTTATGCTAATCTGATAGTACTCGGAACTAAAGGTTTGGAAGTATTACTAGGAATGGATTGGATGTCCAAACATAAAGGATTGATTGACTGTGCCAAGAAAGCCATAACCATGACCAAGAATTGAATATCAGTCGAGCATGTATCTGAAACCTTACCTCGTCAATTAAAGTGCAACAAGAGTATAGCCCAACCTACCATTGACCAAGTCCGGATAGTCTGTGAATACCCCGATGTATTTCCAGATGTTTTGCCTGGTATGCCCCCAGATCGGGATATCGAGTTTATCATTTAACTAATCCCCAGAACAGGACCCATAGACCAGAGACCATATAGTATGAACCCGTCTGAACTAGCAGAACTAAAGAAGCAACTAGATGCCATGCTGGAAATTGGATTGATTCAACCAAGTGCGTCACCATGGAGATCACCTATTTTGTTTGTGGACAAGAAAGATGGAGGTAACCATTTGTGTACGGATTATCGGAAGTTGAATGATGTCACTATCAAGAACAAGTACCCACTGCCCAAGATAGAAGATTTGTTTGATCAGTTGATCGGTGCCAAAGTGTTTTCTATGATTGATCTTAGAACAGGCTATCATCAACTCAATATTCGCATAGAGGATATTCCAAAGACTGCCTTTACCACCAGATATGGATTATACGAGTATACCATCATGTCTTTTGGATTAACCAATGCCCCCGCTTATTTCATGAATCTCATGAATAAGATTTTTATGGACTTCCTGGATAAGTTTGTCATTGTTTTCATCAATGAAATATTGATTTATTCCGAATCTGAAGAAGAACATGAGCTACACCTAAGGACCATTCTTGGAACCCTTAGAGAGCATCAGTTGTATGCCAAGTTTAGCAAATGTGAATTATGGTTACAGGAGGTAGGATTCCTCGACCACATTGTATCAGCCGGAGGAATTGCCGTTGACCCAGCAAAGGTGAAAGATGTCGAAGATTGGCAAGCTCCAACCACTCAAACACAAGTTCGTGCATTTCTCGGATTGGCGGGATACTACCGCAAGTTCGTAGAAGGATTCTCGAGTATTGCCAGACCCATGACCCAATTGCTGAAGAGGACAAGAAGTTTGAATGGACGGACAAATGTGAAGAGAGTTTTCAAGAACTCAAGAGAAGATTGATTTCAGCCCCAATCTTAATCATACCGGATATCACGAAGCCCTTTGACGTGTATTGTGACGCATCCAAGATCGGTCTCGGATGTGTGCTAATGCAAGAAGGCAAAGTTATATCTTATCTATCTCGACAACTGAAACAACATGAGCAGAATTACCCAACCCATGACCTCGAACTCGCAGCCGTAGTTCTAGCCCTGAAAACATGGAGGCACTACCTGATGGGAAATCGTTGCGAGATTTATTCGGATCACAAGAGCCTGAAGTATATATTCACTCAGAAGGAGCTGAATATGAGACAGAGAAGATGGATTGAGCTAATCAAGGATTACGACCTGGACATTTACTATCACCCCGGTAAAGCCAACGTGGTAGCAGATGCCCTTAGCAGATTGCCGTGCCGCTTGAACTCCATGATTTTAAAGGAGAAACCAAGCTTGCACAAAGAGATGGAAGATTTTTGAATGGAATTAGTGAGTGAAGGATTTTTGTCTAGCATAGAACTTCAACCCACTTTGATCAGCCAGATCAAAGAGGCGCAGAAAGGAAATGCTAGTATCGACGGAATCAAGCGTCGTGTATGACAGCAAAGTACCCGGATTTACCAAAGACGAAGAAGGACTTCTGTGGTACAAAGGACGCCTTTGTGTACCAGCAGATTCTGAGTTGAAAGAAGTTATTTTGAAGGAAGCTCATGATACTCTTTATTCTATCCACCCCGGAGGAACGAAGATGTATCAAGATTTGAAAGAACAATTTAGGTGGAATAAGATGAAGAGAGAAATTGGAAGCTATATCGCCAAGTGTGATATATGTCAGCGAGTCAATGCGGGACATCAAAGACCCGCTGGATTGTTGCAACCATTGCAAATTCCGGAATGGAAATGTGATTCCGTTGGAATGGAATTTATCACCGGATTGCCTACTTAGTCGGGGAAATGACTCTATCTGGGTCATAGTGGACAAATTGTCCAAAGTCGCCCATTTCTTACCAGTAAAGACCACCTATCAGAGTTCGAAGCTAGCGGAGTTATACATCGCTAGAATCGTCAGTTTGCACGGAGTCCCCAAGAAACATCGTATCGGATCGAGGAACTCAGTTTACCTCGAGATTCTGGAAGAAAGTCCAAGAAGGTTTAGGAACCCGACTAGATTTCAGCATAGCTTATCACCCTCAGACCGACGGACAGACGAAGCGAGTAAATAAAATACTCGAAGATATGTTGAGAGCATGTGTGTTAGAGTATGGATCAAAATGGGAAGACTATCTGCCGTTTGCAGAATTTTCATACAACAACAGTTATCAAGCTAGTTTGCAAATGGCCCCATTTGAATTCATGTATGGAAGGAATTGTCGCACCCCTTTGAACTGGTCGGAAGTAGGAGAGAGTCAGATTTTCGGACCCGACATCCTACGAGAAGTAGAAGAGAAGGTTCACAAGATTCGTGAGCACCTCAAGACAGCCCAGTCCAGACAAAAGAGTTACGCCGACAAGAGATGTTGAGACCTCGCCTTCAACATAGGAGATTTTGTGTATCTAAAAGTGTCACCATTGAAGGGAATGCAGCGTTTCCAACTGAAGGGAAAGTTAGCTCCCAGATATATCGGCCCCTTCAAGATTCTTAACCGTCGAGGAGAAGTGTCGTATCAATTGGAACTTCCCGAAGAAATGTCAGCCGTGCACAATGTGTTCCATATCTCATTACTTCGCAAGTGCCTCAAAGTTCTGGAGAAGACTGAAGTGTTAAAGAACATTGATCACCGGACCATAGAAATCAACGATGACCTGACCTATCCCGAAGTGCCCATCCGTATTTTGTAAGAAGATTTCAGAACTACCAGAACCCGAAGCATCAAGTTTCTCAAGATTCAGTGGAGCAACCACACAGAAGAAGCTACCTGGGAGCGCGAAGATCACATCAGGACAGAGTTTCCCGATCTCCTCAAATCCTAGGTAATCTTTTCGTCCTTTTTCAAATCTCGGGACGAGATTTTGTTTAAGGGGGGAAGGTTTGTAACATCCCAAAAATATTAAACTTGGATCATCAAACTCTAATCATCAAAATTAGGGTTAACAAAAACTTTTCCAACTAAAAATATGAAAGCATTCATATGTGTGTATTAAAATTTGGACTTATTTTGAATTGCCATGATTCTGTGTTTCTTTGCTTGTAAAATGATTCTTAGGAGAAATAAACATCATCTAAACAATCCCCAAACTTTTCCCAAAGACAAACAAGTCAAAACAAATAAATTAAGTGAATGGTCACTTCGGCCAAATTAAGTCCCATGCCTTCTTTGGCTATCCCTAACTTTCAGAACTTAACAGAAACAAGTATGGATCTTTGCACCCCTTGATATTAGTCATAATAAGGTACCAAGGCCCACTTTGTGATCATCCAAAAACATTCAAATGCTAAATTTAAATGATAGTTCAAAATTGAATCTATCTCATATGAGAAGATCCCACTATTTCAAAAACCACTCAAACAAGCTCAATTTTGAAAACCCAAGCATCCACAGAATCCTCAACACATGCCTATCACGCCCACCAAAAATCTTTTCAAAGTTCAAAAATAAAGTTCATGCGGCCATTTCATCAAACAAGTTGCAGATTCAAATCAACAAAATAAAAAACACTATGTTGAGCAGTGTTTTGGCCAACCTTGTTCCCTCTCTGGATGCAACTAGCCTTAATAGATCATCTAGCATCTTTAACTAACCCCTAGCACCACTGTGAGCTTGCCATTGCCATCAATGGTGAGCAGGCCGAGCCTCACCATGTCACCCCAGTGTGGACAACAAGCTAGGAGAAGAACTAGTCGTGCCCACCTTGTCTAGCATGTAGCCCATGCCTCACCGCCCCCTCTCGACCAGACCTAGCTCGAAGACAGAGACCAGAACCTCCAGGAACGCCGCGCCCGCGCTGCTGTCGACCATGCAGACGAGCACCCCAGTGCACGCGCTGTTCCCACTCAACCCGACCACCTCGCGCCCTCGCCGCCCTCCAGCATGCACCCCACCGTCCCAGGAGACCACCAGACATGTTCGTTTCACCGCTCGCCACGGAGTTCATCGCCTCTGCCACCAGAGCATCACACGTTCCCGATCGATTGCCACCTCCCCTACACGCACATTCAAGCCCTAGAGCGTCGCCAGGAGACCGCCCGTCGATCGCCAACCGCAGCCATGCCTCTAGCCGCGCGTAGCCGTGTCGCCACCATCGCCTGCCCATCCCTCTCGGTCTTGCCGTCGAGCCTATAAAAGGAGACGACCCCCGCTCGATTTCTTCACACCAATTCAGTCCCTATCACCCAGAACCACCCCACCTAACTCCCGAAGCAAGGCGAGCAGCGCATCGCCGGAATATCACCGGAGCCCGCCGCTGCTAGAGAAGAAGGAAGCCATCGATTGGAGCCGCCCTAGGAGGAGTTGTCGGTGCCAGGAGAATCGCCGTCGTCGACTTCATTGTTTGCCCCCATCACTGACCCTCGCCTGATCCCCGGTGAGCCTACCACGACCCCTACTGAGCCGCTAGGGTTCGAGCTCACCGGTGACATGTTCATCGTCGACGATGACCCTCGGCCGTTAATCTCACTTCTAATCCAACGCACCACATCGCCACGTACCGCTTCGCGTGTTATGAGCCACTGACCGGTGGAACCACCTGTCAGCTGAGCCCCGCGCTGCGGAGTGACACTGGGACGGCCCATTAACCCTTCCCGCACAACCCAACCGTTTGAATTTAGATTTTTCTATTTATTTCAAACTCAGTTCTGTACCTAGTTTCAAAAATCAACCCAACTCGATTCAGTGAACCAAATTGCATGAAACCAATTTTGTTAGAAAGGTACTGAAATTCTTAATCCAAGCCTGTTGGATTCAAATCATTTGGATCTGTAGATCAACCTTGGTAAAAATAACAAGTCAGAAGCATTTCTGCATTCAAACATTTTTCATATTTCAACCATAACAGCTTTTGAGTTGATTCCAAATCTCAAAAATCACATTTGATCATACCTTTCAGAATATATAAAAACACTTGGGTTTACTTACAGAAATAATATTCAAGTAATAAAAGAATGCCACATAGGCATTTCTAGTCACTTTAATCATTTAAAATAAAAAGGTTAAACCTTATTAAATTGTGACACCACTTTAAATCACATTCACATGTACTGAAATATGTGGTGATGACATGTGTCAACATGATCCCATGTTTGGTTTGGAGAATATTAAATCTTTAAGTAGTTTTTCAATGAGTAGAAATTACTTTTCTAAAAATAAATAAATAATGCAAATGCTTTAATCTTGTAATGTTAGTGATGATGCTAGATCATCTATAGAACACCTTTGTGTGATGATTGAAAATAGTTAAGTATTGTTTGGTGATTGTGTACCTCGTACTTATTTATAGACGCTAGTACCGACCAAGGATACGAGGAGGAAGGAGGATATTACGAAGAAGAAGCCGAGGAGAACTTCAACCACCGCTCTGCACAAGGCAAGCCTAATAATACCAGTTGATTGAGCAAACCTTACTAACCAAGTTGACCTATGCAAGCCTAATACTACCAGTTGATTGAGCAAGCCTTACTAATCAAGTTGACCCATGCAAGCTAATACTTGCTTGTTACCATGCCAACTATATGCCTTAAGCATATGTGATCATACCCACTGGATAACCCAATCCTAGTTTTACTTTCAAGCTTTCTACTTTTTTCTTTATCAAAGCTATTACTTAGAGTTTACTTAAGTGACTTGTAGATTCTAGGAGGATAATTGAAGATTGCATAAAGAGCATGAAATTTGGCCTAAGCTAGATAATCTTGATGTCATCCTAAGGCATGAGATTGTAATTAGTTAAACTCCACTTGTTTACCACCCCTCATTAGTACTTACCCCCACTTGTAGATGCTAGTGCTAAGCATAAAACTTGATCAACTTTAGATGGGAATACTTGGTAGAAAATGGTTATGAAAACCTTAGAATGATGAGTCATTTACTGAGATGTTTTGACATGCGTTTCCGAACACCAGATGATTTGGATGATGAAAATGTTAAGGCATGAGCCTTAGCCCTTTATAAAACTGATGGTTGTCTGGATGCGATACCATTCCAATTTTACCATACAACTACAATACCCAAAAATTGGGTAGGGCTTGACTGGAAACTTATATACCTTAGTATGGGTTCCCTCACGGCCAAGGTCTGAGCCGAGGCTACCTTGTGAAGATTGTCCACCTGTGCAGTACCCAAGATGGCAGTTGGTCATGGTTGGGAGGCCAAACTCACAGGAGAGGTGCCTATACTAGGGCGTGTAATTGAAAGGTTAGGATTGATTATCCACATACTGAGTATGGTGAATTCAGGATTTGTTCCTGACAGATGTATCGAATGTTGTGGTGAAAGTGTACAAACTCTGCAGAGTGTCAAACTATTCGAATAGCCGCGTCCGCGGTTATGGACAGTTGGAGTGGCCATACTGTTCCCCCGTCAGATGTTTTCAAAATGACTTGTGAAATGGATTGAGATTTTGACTTGACCACAACAGAGTTGTGATATGAAATTCAAGTTCCCACTTAGGTGTTATAAAATTTCATCCAGCTTTTCTTGCTTCTGAACTTAGTAGAAGTAAATCTGGCTTTTTGCAAAACAACCCTAGAGCTTAGTGTCCTACTACAAAACCCCCCTTAACTTGTTAGTATTAGTTTGCGAGTACTTAAAGAGTACTCATGGCTTTGTCCCTGGCTATTCCCGTGGCCATACTATGAAGAAGAGTACCAGGAGGATGGACCCCAGGCAGTTTACGACAACTAGAATCATCTCCCATCGTCACCATTGCCTGTGACCCCGAAGATGGAGCTTCGCCTACGCTACCTTTATTATTACGTATTTCCGCTGCTTGAGTTGTATTAAGAACTGGATCATGAGATCCTTATTTGTGTAAGACCTTATGTATGGTTTGTAATGGATGATGTACTGTGATATCCAAATCTGTTATGTCTCGCAAAAATGGTAATCCTGGGATTGCGATGTATGGCATAACAGGCATCTGGGATTAAAAATCCGGGTGTTGACAACGGTGGTGCAACGAAACGTCCCTTTCCTTCATGTTTATAGAGGCCTACTCACTCATCACTCACTCGCTCACGCATGCAACCGTCTCCACTGTCCCATCACTTTCTGCCAACCCCCAAGAAAACCCCAACCATATCGGTGATGGAGAAGAACGGCGCGGTGGCCATCGTTGTCTCCAAGGACGCCGGCGCGGAGTCCCCCGTCCCCATACATGACCTTGTCGAGGCATCGAAGGCAGTCGTCGTCCCCGTCCAGACCCCCGTCCCTGCTTTCGTCGTACCCTCCTCAGCTGTGACCCCTAAGAGGAGGAGGATTACATCAGACTGGAGAACCCCTATGACACCAGCATTGTTGAACCATGGTCGGAGGTAACTAGGGTTTTATCCCCTTCCCTTGTTCTTTCCCCATTCCCATTGTTGGATGCTATATCATGTGTTATTAGGGTTTGTTTGTTCGTACTTTCGATCATTGGATGCTAGGTATTTTTACAGTAGCTAATCCTCTTGTGTTAGATCTCGTATTTCGCTGAATCCCCCTATTCATATTTCAATCCTATTTTATCTGTCCTCCGAGTTGTAGTTAAGGGATTTCCTAGTTAGTATTAGAACCGATCTATAGTTAGGATCTGTATTCGATTTGGTTTGAGATTTGGGGATTGGGGAATAATCAGAGTATCTCAACCGGTTAATTTATGCAAATAATAAATCCTGGTAATAAAGGTATCTCAATCATGTACTCCGAGTTGTAGTTAAGGGATTTCCTAGTTAGTATTAGAACCGATCTATAGTTAGGATCTGTATTCGATTTGGTTTGAGATTTGGGGATTGGGGAATAATCAGAGGATCTCAACCGGTTAATTTATGCAAATAATAAATCCTGGTAATAAAGGTATCTCAATCATGTACTTATTGCATGCTAATGTTTTTCCAACAGGTTGATAGAAGCGACGATGAGTCCATGGACACCCAGACTTGTCAGGTGCTAAGGAGGTTGAAGTCCAGCCAGTACGACAACTTCTTCACTAGCGACATCTATAGGTGCCCCTTCTGCACCAGGAGGCTACACGCCACCAACTTCAACTCCCTCGTGAAGCATGCCGGGGACGTGAAGACTTGCGGCCTGTCCATGAACGTCCATGGCTTTAGAGCCAAGCACCAGTAACTCAGTTTGTACCTCCACAATCTCTAGAAGGTGGCCATCGAAGATGATCGCATGCCCCCGATCAAGCCCAAGGTACCCAAGGTCAAGGGACAGGGCATAAAGAAGTGGAGGAAGCGCCAGAGGAAGGAGGCGGAGGCCCTCCTGGCGGAGGCCATAAGGGGCCACTGATCCAAAAGGAACAACGAATAAAGAGAGAAGCTTCTCTAGATTCGCTACCTTTTTGGGAAAAAACACACAGCTGTTAACGACAGAGAGAGGAGGAAAATGTGCTCTTAAAAAGGCCAATTATAAAAATAACAAAAAAGAAAACTTCCAATTTAGGCGACAGGGCACACGTAACCACCAAACGTGCCCCACATGGTCCCACACCACATCCCCTATAATGCGTTCCCAACAAACCTATGCCACAAAGTCCCCAACACGGCCCCACACGTCAGCCAACGGTCAACCTGACGGCAGCTGGGTTTGAGGTCTTTGATGAGTTTCTTAGAAGGATAAGGTGAAAAGTGAGGAAAAGTTAAGCGGATGGGAAAAACTGAGTACAACTAAGAAACCAGGGGCACGAAAATAGAAATCCCTTTGAAATATAACATGTTTTAGGTTTGTGAAGCTAATGTATCTAGACATATTTTAGTGTGTAGATTCATTTGAACCTATACACTAAAAGGTGTCTAGATACATTTGTTTCACAAACCTAAAACATCTTATATTTCCAAACGGAGAAAGTATGTTACAACTTTCAAAGTGGGTTGCTCGCGTGAGCCAACTCTAGGGCGTCCACCTCCAAACACTAGAAGGTCGCCACCGGGCCATCGTACTCTGGCACTTACCGCCGTTCCCTCTTCCTAGTTGGCGGTGGCGGCTACACCTTGGTCGCTGAAGGTGACGGACAGTTTGCGGACCTCCGTCGATATCCTTTGCACGGGAGGTAGGAACCTTGGGGCTGCACCGGTGGTTCCGGGCTATGGGTGGACAGCTCTCTAGCGGCACAAGCTGGCGGCTTGGATGGGACGCATAGAGGAGAAGATAGGGATCTAGTGTGGTCCTGGAGGCAGCAGCTGCCCTACGGCGATGCTTCTCCTGGCTTCGGCTCAATCTCTAAGTTCGACCATGGGACCAAAAGGGCCAATGGCTGACCCCCTCATTCGCTTGCTGAAAGCCGACCATCGGTGTGGGGATTGTTGGTCCGACCCGAATATTGGTTGCGGTCCTAGGGTTTCTTTAGCATGAAGACGGAGATCTGCTTGTTTCCTACCAACGTTGATCTGGTTAGGACAGGCGAGTTCTGAAAGGCTTCGCTGATGAACTCCCATGAGGCTCGAGAATTATCCGAGTAGACACAATTAATCTACCTGATCGATATCGCTAGCTTTGCATGGTATCAGGCTGGCCTTTTCGCTGACAAAACTGATCGCTTATTCCGTTCCCACAATCGTTGCTCCGCCTCGCCCCTCTCGCTGTGATGGATACCACATTGTCTCCGCCAGTGATCAACCTTGGGGTCCCGTCGACTGACAAACTCACACGGAAAAATTACCCTGGGTGGCGCCCGCAGATCCTGCCCCCAATCCGGGGAGGTCACCTCCTTGGTCTTCTTGATGGGACCGACACTGCTTCGCCCGAGACATTGGTTGTTCAAGCATCCAACAAAGACACCAATCAAGCTAAGAAGATAACGCCCAATCCTGCCTATGACAATTGGATATCCAGGGACCAAATCGTCCTTAGTTATCTCCTTCAAGCGCTATCTCCTGAAGTCCTTGCTCATGTTCAGCGGATCGAGCATGCCACTGGCATCTGTAGGGAAATCGAGGATATGTTAACCTCATAGAGCGAGGCCAAGATCACAAATCTCTGCACTGCCCTTGCAAATACCAAGAAACGAAATCTCTCTACATCAGCCTTCCTCACGAAGATGCAACAGATTATGGATGAACTCACTGCTGCTGGTTGTACTATCACAACCAGAGAACATGTCTCTTTTATTCTGACAGGACTCGGTGTTGGATATGCCCTGATTTTTGCTGCCCTTGGCATGGAGACAACCCCAGTATCCTTGAGTAACATCTATGTGCAGCTGCACGCATATGACCAATGGAAGGAGATGTTGCATGGTTCCTCCAACCCTTATTTTGAGACCTCGGCCAACATTGCCTCTCGCCAACGCCGAGGCCGCAACAACTACAACAACCTCTATCGCGACGACCGTGGTGACCGATATGACGATTCGCGTGATGACCACTGGTGCGATGATCGATACAATAACCGGCATAGTAATCATCGGGACAATCACCATGATGATTGTCAAGATGGATATGGTAACTATGTTCATGGTGGTGGTCATGCTCCTCCAAGAGGGGGCATGGAAGTTGCTGTGGACGACTTCATACTACTCCTTGGGTCGACCTCGTTTGTCAAATCTACAACAAAGAGGGACATCTGGCCAAAGATTGCTGGTCACGCTTTCATGAGGATGAGTACTATGGTGACAAATAAGTTCCTATCGCCTACAGCGTTGACACAAATTGGTACTCAGATACCGGTGCCACTCCTCACGTTACCGTGGAGCTCAATAATCTGACGGTCAGTGACTCCTATCGCGGTAATGACAGAGCTAACACGGCCAATGGACAAGATATGATTATTTCACATATTGGCAATTATATGTTCATACTCCTACTCAATATTTCCGACTCTGCAATATTTTTCATGTCCCCACCGCATCCAAAAATTTGCTTTCCGTTCACCGCTTTACCTATGATAATAATGTGTTCATCAAGTTTCGTCCTTTTTTACTTTTTTTTATCAAGAATCAGGTCACACGGAAAACAATCCATATATGACAATGTGTTGGTGGCCTCTATCCTTTAATTTCATCCATGGAGTCGTCTCAGTCACCAAAACATGCCTTTGTCACCGCCAAGTCGTCCCAGTCGAAGTGGCATAGTCTATCCTTCCTTCACTATTGTTAGGCAAATCATTAGCAAGATAAATTACCTTGTGTTAGAGAGTCCAGTATTTCTTTCGTTTGTGATTTGTGTCAGCAAGCTAAGAGTCATCAGCTTCCGTTTTCTATCTCCACTATTGTATCTATGGCCCCCCTTTAATTAGTCTTTTCTAATGTATGGGGTCCTGCACCTACCTCTCTTGGTCGTCATGACTATTATGTAAGATTCATTGATGATAATAGTAAGTTTACTTGGATTTATTTTATAAAGAAAAAATCCGATACTCTAGCTGCATTTATTAATTTTCAAACTCTTGTTGAACGTAAGTTTTCTCGTAAAATCTTTACAGTTCAATTCGATTGGGGGGAGAATATGTCAAACTCAACTCCAACCTTCAAACTCAGGGTATTTCTCACCATGTATCTTGCCCTCATGCCCATCAACATAATCATGCTACTGAAGCGAAAGCATCCCCACATTGTTGAAGTTGGGCTTGCCCTTCTTGCTAATGCTAGTATGCCGCTTAACTTGTAGGATGAATGTAGCATCCCAGTTGTCTAACCCCTGTAATGCTACTAGTTATAATAATAAAATGGGCCACTTCCAACATATAATTGTTGCATCATCAGCACATCATGCTCATGTCATCATGTCCCCTTGCATTTGAGCATCATATAAAACCTTTTTCTTGTTTGGTTCTTATCTCATGTGCATGATTAATTGTAGTTGCCTCTTGATATTGTATTTGGGTCTTAATAAATTGTTAAATGCCCAAGTTGAGTTGGGGGCATCTCTCTTTTGACTCCACCACCTTTTCTTTCACCACCTTATAATTCCACCATCCAATAATATGGGCTTGGCCTTTTATTGAGTTATCTCTAGCCCATGTTGTTGGTTGGATCCACCCATAACCTTTGCTTGGCCTTGCCCACCTATTGGGAATGCATATGGATAATGCCATGATTATAATATTGTTTTCACAAGGATAACTTGGCATTAATTATCTTGCATGGGCCATGCAAGTACCACTTTCTCTAGATTTTGGCTTTTGTTTGAATCCTAGTTGGATCTTCTTCCTTGGTTTAAATCATGTGTTGGCTTGTAGTTTGTTTCTCCGTATCTCCTCTCCCTCTTCATCCCTTAGCTAAAACCCACCCCATGTCCCATGCACACCTGTGCTAATGTGGCATGCCCCCTCTAAACCCCCCCTCTCTCTGGATCTTGCTTGTCCTTGCTTGGATCAGGCATGGGCCAAAGGAGGACCACATCACCACCCTATGGCCATCTCTCTCTCTTCTCCCTCTTTTCTTGCTTTTTCTTGCTTAGTGCTTGCTTGTAGTTTGATCAAACTAAAGTGCCACCTTCCTCTCCCTCTCTAAACCAAAACCCTAAACTCTACCTAGCTAAATCAAACCCTAAACCACCCTCCTACCCCTAATCTACACCTTTTCTTAGCTAAACCAAGTACTCCCTCTCTCCCTTTTCTACCCTAAACCAACACCCCCAACTACATCTATCCTAAAACTAAACCCTAATCTACACCTACTCTACACAAAACCTAAACTACCCTTTACCTAAACCAACCTTTCTCCCTCTCCCTTCTAGCTTCCCTACATGAGCTTCCACCCCACCCAGCCCTTGCCTCTACCATGCAGACCCCACCCCAGCACCCCTAGCTACCCCACACGGCATGGCACCCCCTAGCGATCTAAACCCTAGCCGAGGACCTCTCCCTCCTCTCGTTTTCTCCCTCAGCCCACACTGCGCCCCACCTAGCTACCCCACCGGCCTCACCCCTCCTCCTAGTGCCTGCCTTGCACAGCCTGCCCACAAGACGTGAGAGGAGAGGTGGCCGACGCCCCCGGCTACCCCTTCCCCACTAGCCTCCTTTCCCCGGCGTTCTTATCCCCACATCCTCTCTGCCTGCCTGAACCCCCAGATCCACCCAGACACCTGCCTTCCCCTTTCTTCCCCTTCGCCACGGCTCGCCATCGTCGGCATCCTCGGTCTCCTCGTGGCTACCCATGCAGCGGCGAGGACATCCTGGAGGTTGTCGAGGAAGACCACTCCCTGCATCATCCAAGACCCGCCAACGAGAAGGAGGCGCACCAGAGCGCCAGACGCACGACGCAAAACCCTAGCACCGTCCGTCGGCCCAGCGGCGATCTGCACCTCGACCGACCGAGCCCACCGAGCCCACGGTGAGTCCTGGTTCCCCTAGACACGCCCTTAACCTTCGCCGCTTCTGCCGGCGGCAGGCGTTCCGTCGGCGCCTTGCGTCGTCGGCCGCGCGCCACCTGCCGCTTACTCGCGAGCCCTTTATCTAGCCACACCCCCTTGCCAACACCTAAGCCTAAAGCGCTGGCCGCTAAGCGCCAGAGGCGGGTTCGAACCCTCTGCGCGGCAGCAGCGTCTGCACCTGTGCGGTTCAGGTTGAAGGAAGATCCACGGTCGCAGCCATTTTGCATAAACCCCTCCAGTTTCTGTTTTGTCACCCGCGGTCCATCCAGCCCGCTTGTCGTGTCCCCTGGTAGTTTTATAGAAAGGTACGAGCTTTTCCAACCTAAACCATGGTCCCCAGGTTTCGATCATTTGGCGTGGGCGCAGGACCCGCTAGCCCCACTGTCGTGACTCGAGTAGGAGAAGTGGAAAACGTTCAGACACTGTTTTAAATTCAAAACCTGTTCAAATAAATTCAAAAATTCAAATTCTATTCAGATTTTTTAATAACTTTTACATACTAATTCCAAATTGGACAAATAATATATGTTTTTGATTCAGAAAAATGAGAGGATTCCAAATATGCCATCTATTTTGACTTTTGCACAAGTAAAACTCCAAGTTATGTTGAATTACCACCATTGCCACTGGTTTTTCAATAATTAATAACTTTTATTTTATAATTCCAAATTAAGCAAATGACATGTCTAAATTGATCAGCTCGTGAGACCTTTACATTTATGCTATCCATTACTTCAATTGCAGCATGCATCATATAAATATATATTGAACAACAAGCGTTATGGCAACAAATGTGATTCTAAAACCCAACTAAATGTTATTTCTCCTCCACACCTCACCCATGCCATGCTACCTTACTTGCCATGTAATTTGTGCATCATTCATCATGGCATGATTGTTTGCTTGACATCTTATTCATATGCTTGTGCTCTATATTCATGTTGGCCTTGTTTGTTTGGTTTTCTCGGATGAACCGGCGGGGGTCATATCAAGAGAACCAGGAGCACTACCCAGAACCGTCCTTTGCTTCAACAGAGATACCAGGCAAGCACTACCACATGCTTGCATACATACAGTACCTATTGCCTCTATCTTACTCTTGCATCATCGAGTCGCGACTGCATTAAATTGAATCCCAAGTACGCATAGCCTTTACTTTTAAACTCCACCAAGCTTGTTCCTCCATCCCATGAGCCATTACTATAGGAGTTGTTTGAGCCATGCGAGTCATAGAACAGCATGTGTAGGGTATGTGAGTGTCTGTTGGATAATGAGGTACTTAAACAACTTAACCTGAGTAGTTCTGGGATAACTAAAGAAAGTGGCACCGGTGAGCAACATCTGCTATTTGGTTTTTCCTGCTCACTTGTGTCCCGTAAGACCCCGAGTACTTGATTCATGTTCCTTGATTTATCGCGCTATCCACATCCGGGAGGTATATGGGACCCCCCTGGGCCAGAGCTTGATTCCGTCTTATTTCTTGGGGCCACAAACTAGTTTGAGGTTTCATTTACTATCCTGTACTTATGCCATGCTACTTTCTGTATTTAAATTGTGCGAGCACCTTTGTCTGTTTAGGTAAGCGTAATGTTTTCGCGGTATCGACAAGCCCAGCCACACTTTCGGGTTCCCGGTCGTTTACAGCCATTGTCGCAAACCTTGAGTCCGTCTCGGAGTTAGCTATCTCCGTTGCGGGATCTACTTAAGGGGTGGCCCCCTGAAATCATTCTGAATCTTGTGATTGTTCAGTCGTGAAAGCCTCGTTGGGTTTTGATTTGGTTTTTCCGAGGTTGATCGAGCGTGTGTTGCTATTGTTGCACCCCGGCCGGGTAAAACTTTCTGAAAGCCGTGTCCGCGGATATGGACGACTTGGAGCACAGTTTCTTGATCATAGACAAGCATAACTAAAGTACCGCCTTAATTTGACTAAGTAACTTGACTAGTAAATAGAGCAATACTCATGGAATGGTTAATAAAATTGCCAACGGATGGGGGGTTGTTCGTCCGCTTCCTTGTTGGTGAGCAGGGAGGAGGATGGATCGGAGAAGATTACCATTATAACTGTTGTACTTAAATTCACGGACATCCGTCTATCATTGGTTAGGCGGATGGTTAGCGTTTATCTGTAGAATTGCTAGGGTTTATCTTTCTTTGCAATTCGTCACCCTAGGTTGTGTCCCCTTTAGAGGCATTAAGACTTCTTTGAGTACCCTTAGGGTCTCACACGATAAATTCTTGATTCGGATGAGCAGGTACCTTCTCGGAGACGGATATTGGGTGGAAGAAGCCGATGATGTGGGCAACGATTGTTCGGTGTAGAGATTAGGGAGCGAGGATCCGTGAGACTGTAGTTGGGATGTGCTTATTTTCATGGCATCTTATGCCGATTTGCTTCTTATCCGTACTCGGATTACATTTGCCTTAGCATGATACTACGATGTGTGTTGTATGAGGAGTTATCCTAAAATATAGATCTATCTAGGTCATTTGAATCTTGCCGTATGGCGTTGCTATATTTTCTTTCTTTCTAGATGGGATGGCTGTGATGTACTCTTGTATGGTGGCTTGCGTATACCCACTTGTGTACGTAGTTGATCCCTTCGCTGCCGACTCACGCCCGTCTGAGGTCCCGTTGAGAGGGTAGCGGTTGGGACGTCTGAAAGGACTACCGGTGAGTGGCTTTTGGGGCCCCAGTACTATTTCAACCTATCACTCATCCAGCTTGTATCTAGGGCGTAGTTCACCGAGGTAGTTACAATTGGTATCGAGCCATCCCGACCTTGAGGTTTCAAATGAGTCGTTGTCGGTCTAGCAAATATTTTGGTAGTTATGTATATTAGGGAAAAACAAAGCGAGTAGGACTGCTTCCACTTTTCTTCTTACCCTCCCACCAACCCTTTTCTGGTAAGGAAGTGCAACGTTTTCAATCCTCTTCTCAAGATTCAAACTAGGATTCACGTGTTCTGGGTTTCCGTAGTACCATAGGATGTGTGTGTGTGTGTAATTCCTTGTCTATCTGTTGCATCCAAGTTGTTATCTTATCTGCCTTTGGTTATCAACTGTTGGTACATTCCATACCGACAGCTTTTTGTAAACCGACGCAATCTATCTTCCGCTTTGTATCCGGCGCTATCTTGTTTGGGGTGTTCGTTTCCGTAGTACCAATCTTTAGGTTTAAATCGTGAGAAGAAGGGTTAGGATATGTGTTCCACTTGTTCATGTGCGGAGTAATGATTTGAGTGCGGGATGGAGTCGCGACCATACCACTACTTGTATCATTCGCTTTTGTATATTGAATCGGTAGAGTCACTAATCTTGATTCGTTAAGTAATTTTGCGCATCTATTGGTATTTTAATGCCGAAATTTGTGGAAAATTTTTCTTTGATATATTTGTGTACCACACTCCTTTTCAGTCGTGTGCGATATGCTTAATATCTTTGAGGTGCTATGAACTTTGTTGATATTTTTATATCATCTCAGTAAATTGTATCCTTTAATCTTGGTTAATTCCATCTTGGTACTATTTTGGATTATTATCATTCTCCATTATAATCTTGACTTGAGTTTACATCAATGACGGATGGCTCCCCACGCCGGATGAGGAGGACATCCCTCGGGCCCGGGCTCGGCTGTCAAGCATAGCTAATGCTTTGGCGGCAATGCAAGAGAACCAGCAGCGCTTTGAGGAGAGCGTCAGAAGGAATGAATTTGCTCCACTTCCTCCACCTCCCAAGCGTGGTGACATCAAGAGCTTCCTCAAGTTCAACCCTCGTCAGTTTGATGTTTCTGACCGACCTCTTGACGCGGATGATTGGCTGCGCGAGATCTCAAGGTTGCTAGAGACTCGTGCTGTTCAAGAACAAGAGGGGGTCAAGTGTGCTACCCACATTCTCAAGGGAGATGCGGCTCTATGGTGGGAAAACTACTTGAAGGCAAGCTGCACTGGGTTCCAGCCAACTTGGGAGAGGTTCACTGCAGCTTTCAAAAGCAGTTTCTCTCGAGATTGTGATGGAAAGGATGAAGGCCTTCCTCAACTGAAGCGAGAAATGATAACGTCGACACCTATCAGAACTTTATGAACCTGTCTCGCTATGGTGGTGATGAGGTATCGATGACAAGAAAAGCGAGAAAAGATTCGGGCAAGGGCTCAATCGTCGATCAAGTATGCAATCACGCATGCAAGACCGGCAACCTTCTGGAACTACTGACTGCAAGACCTTTGCAAGAGGAGGCAAGTAGGCGGATGTTGAGGAGTCCAAGAAACATAACGAGGATGCATCAAGCTCTGCGTTATGGCTTCTTCTAAGCGTGTGGGTTCCTAACACCCCACCGTCGCTCCGGCTCCACCAAGAACTGCGAGTTTCACGTCAAGGCCACCAAACTTCACCTGCGGCTCCCGAGGCTACCACAACCACTACAGGCGCCTGGCGGAGTCCCTGGCTACTCTGCTCCACGTCCTCGCGGTGCTTGTTACACATGTGGAGATCATGGTCATCCCAGCTGGAACTGCCCAATGAAGAACAAAGCTCTCCCTCAACCCCCGCCAAGATCTGCAACAAGCTCTCCCTCGGTTCGTGCACCACCGCCTCGGGCTCTCAACATCAACACTAAGCCCGGGTCCGCGGTTGTTCGAGCTAACTGCGTCAACGCCTCTCAAGCTGAGCTCGCACCTGGAGTTGTCATGGGTATGCTTTCAGTTAACTCAGTTCCTGCACAAGTTCTCTTTGATTCTGGTGCATCGCATTCGTTTGTTTCGATGAAGTTTGCGAGTGAGAATGGGTTAGCGTCAGATCCTCTTCCCAAGCGGCTAATGGTTCTTTCTCCTGGAGCAAATATGGTAGCATCTAAAATCAGTCATGGAAATCAAGTTGAGATTGGTGGTTCTTCATTCTTGGCTTCTTTGATTATTCTGGGCGACTCTGACATTGATGTCATCCTGGGCATGGATTGGTTGACAGCAAATGCAGCTGTGATCGATTGTCTTTGAGCCTTCGGTATCTCACGAAGATTCCTGAAGGCCATGTAGTCTTTTCTCCAAGTCTGACTCCTGCTGTCCAGCTCTATTCCTTGGCTGCTCTGAATAATGATGCTATGGAAGCTATTCAGAGTGTACCGGTGGTCTGTGAGTTCCCAGATGTCTTTCCTGAAGAGTTGCCGGGTATGCCTCCGGATCGCGAAGTTGAATTCGTGATTGAGCTTGAACCTGGAACGGCTCCTATCTCCAAGAGGCCATATAAAATGGGTCCTTCTGAGTTGGCTGAACTCAAGCGACAACTTGATGAACAAGAGAAATTGGGTTTCATTCAACACCACTTCTTCTTGGGGTAGCCCAACAATCTTTGTGAAGAAGCGTGGTGAACCGATAGGCTATGTGTTGACTACCGGGCTCTAAATGCTAAAACCATCAAGAACAAATATCCTCTTCCTCGGATAAATGATCTATTTGATCGGCTAGGCTGTGGTGTTCTCTAAGCTGGACTTGAGAAGTGGTTATCACCAAATCAAGATTCGCAAAGAAGATGTGCCCAAAACCGCTTTCACCACCCGCTATGGCCTATGAGTACACGGTCATGTCCTTGGTCTCACCAACGCTTTGCTACCTTCTCGAGGCTGATGAACTCCGTTTTCATGGAGTATCTTGATAAGTTTGTGGTGGTATATCTGGATGACATTCTGGTCTATTCCAAGTCAAGGAGGAGCATGAAGAGCACTGCGGTGTGTCTGAACAAGCTTCGTGAACCGCTTGTATGCAAAGTTCTCCAAATGTGAGTTACGGTTACGAAGTAACATATGGGACATGTCATCTCTTAGGGCATTGCAGTCAACCGAACCGTGAAGACAATAGTTGAATGGCTTCCTCCTTTAATGTCAAGGAAGTGCGGAGTTTTCTCGGCTTGGCTAGCTATTGCCGTCGTTTTGTTCAGAACTTCTCGAAGATAGCAAAGCCTCTTACCGATCTCCTCAAGAAAGGCAAGAAGTACTGTGGACTCACCTTGTCAAGAAAGTTTTGAGACACTCAAGAGAAGCTTACTTCCACGCCAGATCTTGGTTCCTCCGGATAGATCTAAGCCTTTCCGGATATTCTGCGACGCCTCTTTGCAAGGATTGGGTGCGGTCCTTATGCAGGAGAGGCAGTGGTTGCTTATGCCTCGTCGATTGAAGACATGAGATCAACTATCCACACATGACCTTGAGCTAGCGGATTGTCTTTGCCTTGAAGCTTTGGAGGCACTACTTGCTTGGTAACCGTTGTGAGATCTTCTCGGACCACAAGAGTTTGAAGTATATCTTCACTCAACGGATCTCAATCTTGACAAAGGAGATGGATTGAAGCAATCAATGACTTTGATGTGACCATCAACTACACTCGAGCAAAGCAAAGCGTCATGGCGGATGCGCTTAGCCGTAAATCTTATGTCAACAACCTCATGGTAGAAGAGCGACCTCTCTTGTGCGAGGAATTCCGTCAGCTGAACCTGGAAATTGTGGAACAAGGGCATCTCCTGAACCTTCTGGCTACTCCTCTCTTGGAAGAACAGATTCGTTCTCGTCAGCGTGGTGATCCGCACACCAGAAAGCTCATCTCTAAGCTTGGCACTCCGAAGTATGAATCCTTCCATGTTGATGATCAAGGCTCGCTCTTCTTTGACCACCGGATGTTTGTTCCAAACTACCCGGGTCTGAGAGACCAAGTTCTCAAGGAGGCACATGATTCGGTTCTTTCTATCCATCCTGGCAGCACAAAGATGTACATGGACTTGAAAACACAATACTGGTGGCACAGGTTGAAAAGGTATTGTGCCAAGTCGTCTCGAGAATGTGATGTCTGCATGAGTCAAGGCTGTTCATCGAAACCATTTGGTCTTCTGACCATTGCAACCTCCAGTGGAAATGGGAGAAAGTTGAGATGGACTTCATCACGGCTTTCCAAGGTCGCAGAAGGGCAACAATGCAATCTTTGTTGTCATCGACAGGCTTTCTAAAGTGGCACACTTCTTCCCGATCAAAGAAACAATTTACGGACTCCGGTTGGTGAGCTCTATATCAACGATTGTCTCTTTGTATGGGGTTCCACTTGAAATCAGTTCGGACCGTGGGAGCATCTTCACCTCAAAGTTCGGAGAGTTTCCAAAAAGCTTTGGGAACAGTTGAACTTCAACCTTGCTTACCACCCTCGGTCTCAAGGACAAGTGGAGAGGATCAATCAGATTGGAGGACATGCTTAGAGCTTGCGTCATCTCTTTTGGCATGAAGTGGGAGGAGTGTCTTCCATATGCTGAATTCTCCTACAACAACAGCTTCGGAAGAGTCGAAGATGGCACCATTCGAGGCTCTCTATGGGCCAAGTGCAGAACTCCCATTGGTTGGTCGGTGCGGAGAAAGAATCTGGTTTGGCCACGACATTGTAACCCAAGCGAGGAGAAGGTGCATATCATTCGGAGAACACGAAGATTGCTCAAAGTCGTCGAAGAGCAACTATGACAGAAACACAGATATGGTATATGCCCCTGGTGATCTCGTCTACCTTCGTGTCACTCCCATGAGAGGAACACACCCGGTATCAAAGGAAAGTTGGCTCCTAGATACATCGGTCCTTTCAAGATACGTGGTAGAAGAGGATAAGTTGCTTATGCACTTGAGCTTAGGAAAACTCAAAGTCCATGATGTTTTCCACATCTCTCAGCTCAAGAAGTGCTTCAAAGATCCCGGCAAGACCGTGGATCATGAGCTAATCGACCTCCAAGAAGATCTCTCTTATCAGGAACACCCCACCAAAATCCTTGAGACCGCAGAACGAAGGACGCAACAAGTCCATCAAGTTTTGCAAGGTGCGATGGTCACACCATTACATTGATGAAGCAACATGGGAGCGTGAAGACGAACTCCGTGCCAACCATCCTTCTCTCTTTGTGTCTTCTTCTTCTTCCTAGAATCTCGGGGCGAGATTCCTGTTTAGTGGGGGAGAGTTGTAGCATCCCAGTTGTCTAACCCCTGTAATGCTACTAGTTATAATAATAAAATGGGCCACTTCCAACATATAATTGTTGCATCATCATCACATCATGCTCATGTCATCATGTCCCCTTGCATTTGAGCATCATATAAAACCTTTTTCTTGTTTGGTTCTTATCTCATGTGCATGATTAATTGTAGTTGCCTCTTGATATTGTATTTGGGTCTTAATAAATTGTTAAATGCCCAAGTTGAGTTGGGGGCATCTCTCTTTTGACTCCACCACCTTTTCTTTCACCACCTTATAATTCCACCATCCAATAATATGGGCTTGGCCTTTTATTGAGTTATCTCTAGCCCATGTTGTTGGTTGGATCCACCCATAACCTTTGCTTGGCCTTGCCCACCTATTGGGAATGCATATGGATAATGCCATGATTATAATATTGTTTTCACAAGGATAACTTGGCATTAATTATCTTGCATGGGCCATGCAAGTACCACTTTCTCTAGATTTTGGCTTTTGTTTGAATCCTAGTTGGATCTTCTTCCTTGGTTTAAATCATGTGTTGGCTTGTAGTTTGTTTCTCCGTATCTCCTCTCCCTCTTCATCCCTTAGCTAAAACCCACCCCATGTCCCATGCACACCTGTGCTAATGTGGCATGCCCCCTCTAAACCCCCCTCTCTCTGGATCTTGCTTGTCCTTGCTTGGATCAGGCATGGGCCAAAGGAGGACCACATCACCACCCTATGGCCATCTCTCTCTCTTCTCCCTCTTTTCTTGCTTTTTCTTGCTTAGTGCTTGCTTGTAGTTTGCTTGATCAAACTAAAGTGCCACCTTCCTCTCCCTCTCTAAACCAAAACCCTAAACTCTACCTAGCTAAATCAAACCCTAAACCACCCTCCTACCCCTAATCTACACCTTTTCTTAGCTAAACCAAGTGCTCCCTCTCTCCCTTTTCTACCCTAAACCAACACCCCCAACTACATCTATCCTAAAACTAAACCCTAATCTACACCTACTCTACACAAAAACCTAAACTACCCTTTACCCTAAACCAACCTTTCTCCCTCTCCCCTTCTAGCTTCCCTACATGAGCTTCTACACCCCACCCCAGCTCGCCCTTGCCTCTACCATGCAGACCCCACCCCCAGCGACCCCCTAGCTACCCCACACGGCATGGCACCCCCCCCTAGCGATCTAAACCCTAGCCGAGCCGGACCTCTCCCCTCCTCTCGTTTTCTCTCCCTCAGGCCCACACACTGCCCCACCTAGCTACCCCACCAGCCTCACCCCTCCTCCTAGTGCCTGCCTTGCAGCCACACGCCACAGCGTGAGAGGAGAGGTGGCCGCCACGCCAGCCACCCCTTCCCACGCTAGCCTCCTTTCCCCACTGGCGTTCTTATCCCCACATCCCTCTGCCTCGCCAGAACCCCAGATCCACCCGAGACACCTGCCTTCCCCTTTCTTCCCCTTCGCCACCGGCTCGCCATCGTCGGCATCCTCGGTCTCCTTGCGGCTACCCTGTACCAGGCGGCGAGGACATCCTGGAGGTTGTCGAGGAAGACCAGGCCACTCCCCTGCATCATCCAGTACCCCAGCAGGGAGGAGGCCGGGAGGGACCAGCGCGCCTGACGCCGACGCAAAACCCTAGCACCGTCCGTCGGTAGCCAGCGATCTGCCGCGACTCGACGAACAGCCCACCCGAGCCCACGGTGAGTCCCACGGTTCCCCTAGACACGCCCTTAACCTTCGCCGCTTCTGCGGCGGCAGGCGTCCGTCGGCGCCTTGCGTCGTCGGCGTAGGCCGTTGCCGCTGCGCCTCGCGGCCCTTTATCTAGCCACACCCCCTTGCCAACACCGCTAAGCCGCGTATGGCCCGCCGCTAAGCGCCCGGGCGGGTTGAACCCTCTCACGCATGACGCAGCAGCGTCTGCCTACCGCGGTTCAGGTTGAGAGGAAGATCCACAGTCTTGGCTGGCCGTTTTGCATAAACCCCTCCGGTTCTGTTTTGTCAACCCAGCGGTCCATCGGGCCGCTTGTCGGTGTCCTGGTAGTTTTATAGAAAGGTACCTGAGCTTTTCCAACCTAAACCGCGGTCCCTGTGCCTCGATCATTTGGGCGTGGGCCGAGACCCGCTAGCCCCACATCGCTGACTCGAGCGAGTAGGAGAAGTGGAAAACGTTGAACCTGTTTTAAATTCAAAACCTGTTCAAATAAATTCAAAAATTCAAATTCTATTCAGATTTTTAATAACTTTTACATACTAATTCCAAATTGGACAAATAATATATGTTTTTGATTCAGAAAAATGAGAGGATTCCAAATATGCCATCTATTTTGACTTTTGCACAAGTAAAACTCCAAGTTATGTTGAATTACCACCATTGCCACTGGTTTTTCAATAATTAATAACTTTTATTTTATAATTCCAAATTAAGCAAATGACATGTCTAAATTGATCCGCTCGACGAGACCTTTCTGTTTATGCTATCCATTACTTCAATTGCAGCATGCATCATATAAATATATATTGAACAACAACTGTTATGGCAACAAATGTGATTCTAAAACCCAACTAAATGTTATTTTCATCCTCCACACCTCACCCATGCCATGCTACCTTACTTGCCATGTAATTTGTGCATCATTCATCATGGCATGATTGTTTTGACGCATCTTATTCATATGCTTGTGCTCTATATTCATGTTGGCCTTGTTTGTTTGGTTTTCTCGGATGAACCTTTGGCGGGGGTCATATCAAGAGAACCAGAGCACTACCAGAACCGTCCTTTGCTTCCAGAGATACCGAGGCAAGCACTACCACATGC
Organism: Avena longiglumis; assembly: GCA_030063025.1. Classification (NCBI taxonomy): domain Eukaryota; kingdom Viridiplantae; phylum Streptophyta; class Magnoliopsida; order Poales; family Poaceae; genus Avena; species Avena longiglumis. The sequence goes on along the minus strand of CP125979.1, from coordinate 243,738,050 downwards.
TTGCATACATACAGTACCTATTGCCTCTATCTTACTCTTGCATCATCGAGTCGCGACTGCATTAAATTGAATCCCAAGTATGCATAGCCTTTACTTTTAAACTCCACCAAGCTTGTTCCTCCATCCCATGAGCCATTACTATAGGAGTTGTTTGAGCCATGCAGTCGTGAGAACATGTGTAGGGTATGTGAGTGTCTTTTGGATAATGAGGTACTTAAACAACTTAACTTGAGTAGTTACGGGATAACTAAAGAAAGTGGCACCGGTGAGCAACATCTGCTATTTGGTTTTCCTGCTCACTTGTGTCCCGTAAGACCCCAGTACTTGATTCCTGTTCCTTGATTTATCGCGCTATCCACATCCGGAGGTATATGGGACCCCACAGGCGAGCTTGATTCCGTCTTATTTCTTGGGGCCACAAACTAGTTTGCGGTTTCATTTACTATCTGTACTTATGCCATGCTACTTTACGTATTTAAATTGTGCGAGGAGCACCTTGTCTTTTAGGTAAGCGTAATGTTTTGCGGTATCGACAAGCCCAGCCACACTTTCGGGTTCGATCGTTTCTGACCATTGTCGCAAACCTTAAGTCCGTCTCGGAGTTAGCTATCTCCGTTGCGGGATCTACTTAAGGGGTGGCCCCCTGAAATCATTCTGAATCTTGTGATTGTTCAGTCGTGAAATCCTCGTTGGGTTTTGATTTGGTTTTTCCGAGGTTGATCGAGCGTGTGTTGCTATTGGTGCACCGGCGGGTAAAACTTTTCAAAGCCGTGTCCGCGGATATGGACGACTTGGAGCACAGTTTCTTGATCATAGACAAGCATAACTAAAGTACCGCCTTAATTTGACTAAGTAACTTGACTAGTAAATAGAGCAATACTCATGGAATGGTTAATAAAATTGCCAACGGATGGGGGTTGTTATCCGCTTCCTTGTTGGTGAGCGAGGAGGAGGATGGATCGGAGAAGATTACCATTATAAGCTGTTGTACTTAAATTCACGGACATCCGTCTATCATTGGTTAGGCGGATGGTTAGCGTTATCTGTAAATTGCTAGGGTTTATCTTTTGCTTTTAATTCGTCACCCAGGTTGTGTCCCCTTTAGAGGCATTAAGACTTGTTGAGTACCCTTAGGGTCTCACGATAAATTCTTGATTCGGATGAGCAGTACCTTCTCGGGACGGATCTTGGGTGGAAGAAGCCGATGATGTGGGCAACAATCGTTCGGTGTAGAGATTAGGAGCGGGATCCGTGAGACTGTAGTTGGGATGTGCTTATTTTCATGGCATCTTATGCCGATTTGCTTCTTATCCGTACTCGGATTACATTTGCCCGCATGATACTCGATGTGTGTTGTATGAGGAGTTATCCTAAAATATAGATCTATCTAGGTCATTTGAATCTTGCCGTATGGTGTTGCTATATTTTCTTTCTTTCTAGATGGGATGGGCTGTGATGTACTCTTGTATGGTGGCTTGCGTACATACCCACTTGTGTCGTAGTTGATCCCTTCGCCGACTCGCGCCGTCTGAGTCCCGTTGAGAGGGTAGCGGTTGGGACGTCTGAAAGGACTACCAGTGAGTGGCTTTTGGGGCCCCACCGTACTATTTCAACCGCTATCACTCATCCAGGCTTGTATCTAGGAGCGTAGTTCACCGAGGTAGTTACAATGAAGTGTTTCTTATAGCAACATATCTCATCAATATGCTTCCTAGTAAAGTTATCAACAATGACACTCTTGTTCATCGCCTTCTTGATACCCCGTCCAAATTATTCATCTCTTCGACTTTTTGGCTATGCTTGTTGGCCCAATCTCCGTCCTTATAACAAGCGTAAATTAGCTTTTCTCTCTAAACAATGTGTTTTTCTAGGGTACAGTTCTTGTCACAAAGGTGTCAAGTGTCTCGAAGTTTCTATGGGCCGTGTTTATATATATCGTGATGTTGTTTTTTACGAAGCGATGTTTCCCTTCAAAAATTTGCATCCTAATGCTGGTGCCCTTCTAAGAGAACAAATTCTTCTACTAGATCCTTCCCTTCGAAATTTTGAGAAAAGAGATGATATTATTGATGATACTAATGTGGAAAACAATCATGATACTAATCCATTGTATAGTCTTGTTATTACTATTCTACAGGATACAACTCAGAGAAACAAAGAACCAGGAGACAATTATCAAACGAGTCATCTAAAGCGCCGGGGTGAAAATAATAGCGGCACGCAATACCGCGTTAATTCTCTTGGCGAATCTTTCTCGGGATCCGTTTCAATCAACTCGGATCATGACTCGAATCACGCATCACCCTGTAGCTCTACCGCTGCACGTACCACGCCAAGAGACCGCGTCGCTCCCTGATACCTTCGATCCGGATTATGGATGTAGTATAGCTCTTTTTCTCTAGTAGACCTAGGTTATCGAATCCTCGGGAAGCGGAAAACATGGTGAAGTTACTTTAATGGACCTTCGAGAGTTTTAGAATTCTTTTAGTGTTTTACCGGACCAAGAGTTTGTGATCTTTTGTTGTTGTTGATGATGGAGAGAGAGGGCCTGGGGCGTTCGGTTTGACCTATAGTTGTGCAAAACATCTGATGAGAATAAAATATATAATAAAGTATGCGTGTAATTGTTAGAGCAAGATAATTATATATGGGCAGTGCATCCATAACTTCTATTGCCTGCGCAACCGCTTATAACAATAGCCTATTAGTCTCATCCATATAAGAAAGAGATCTAATGATATGCGTAGTGACATCACCGTTAATACCAAGTAAATCCCTCACATACAGTCGTACTACCCTTACTGTCACTAGGGTTTCCATCCTGTAGATTATTCATTACTCACACTCCCTGTACCTGGATCAATCCTCGGGGTCTTGGGTACCTGACAAGTCCTTATATTGAGGCAAGAGAGGATACAATAATCATCATGTCATATAAACTAATACACGATCCCATCTATGAAAAATAACATGCACAAACTACATGGCTAGGTCGAAGCCCTCAGCCCAAGGAGAATTACTCACACATAAAGATGAGATCAACATTCATAAACATTGTACTGGAAATATGAGATTGATAGTAATATTCTTACAATGTCGCCAATTGGAGATGAGATCTACTATTACAAGTGGTGGACTATTACTATGGTGGTGGAGAAGGGTTGTGAGATTGGATCTAGGTCTATTCCTATGGCGGCTCTTCGGTGTTGTGTTTTCTATCTTGGCTCTCCCGGGCGGCCTTTTCTCGTCATGATAGGTCTCTTTATATAGGGGCCCCTTCATAAAAGTTGTTTTGTTTAACCTAGCGGTGTCAGTGGAAACTATACGGCCGGAATTTTATTCCCGCCGTATAGTTGATCATTAAACCTTTTGTCTCATCTTCACGTCCCCTGGTTTCTTTGGGTTGTTGGAAATATCGTATCTTTGACTTTAATGTTGTGATTCCCATCATCAAACATCATTACCTGCGCAGGAAAAAATGGAAAGACATGATTGCATACCCCTTTGATCATTAGGCATTAGTGGCGGGATTAGAGAGATATTTCATCAAAAGTATGAATAATATCTAGTTTAAATGTGGACGTGGATGGCTATATTTCACATCCATCAACCTCCCCAAGCTTAAACTTGATAGTCCCCGAGCAGGAAAACCAAAATTAAAAAGGAACTCAACATTTAACGAGATGATGATCTTACTCATGAAAGGTAGTATCATGTTTCCTTTACTTTATTAATCTGAAAAATTCAGCATAGATAGAGTAATGGAAAGCATATCATACGGTTTTTAGTGAATCCTTATAGCGCAGCAAGATTATTGTTAGCATGAATGATTCAAATGAGTAAACTCTATTCCATGTCATGTAATCAACTCATAAGCTTCCCTTTGAACAATAAAGTATAATCATGTAAAATTGAGTGTGAGAGTTTGTCACGAAAAGCATATATACTAAAGTATCTCAATTCTCCCACATCAATAAGTCAAGACTTTTCAAGCACTACTTTCTATTCATTGTCCTTCAAGAATTTCAGTTCTTAAGTAATTGAGAGCATGCCAAAATATTTAATTAGTTTATCGGGATGTGATGGACACTCGTGAAATTACCAAAGTTTTTATTTCTTTTGCATAATGATTACTCATATTGATACGCCCAATTTGCATCACCATTCTATATCATAATTTACCTCTATTCATTGATATTTGTCTTATTATGAGGTATTACTTATGGCTTTTCATCTGTTTATGCATGTTGGATGATTCCTAGAGGATGGGCTGCCGGATTCTGGATTCTGATGGAAAAGACGGCGTTTCGGTGCAATTTCGCGAATATCAGAAAAATGCCAGAAAAATATGGAAACATATTATTTTATCGGAAGACGAAGGAAGCCAGAAAGAGGAGAGAAGGGGGCCCTCAGGGGGCCCACACCCCCCTAGGCGCGAGCCCACCTGACCTCGCGCCTAGGGTGGGTTTGGCCCACCTGTTCGGCCTCCGACTCCGCCCCTTCGCCTATATCTTCCCTACGGAACCATAACACCCGAGGAGCGACAACAGATAGATTTCCGCCGCCTTTGGGAGGCGGAAAAACACCGAGAGAGAAAGAGCTCTTCAGCAGACAGATTTATGCCGGGGGAATTCCTTCCCGGAGAGGGGTCAACACCGTCATGAAGCTAGGCTTCATCGGGATCATCATCATCATCCACACCATCATCTCCACCAGCACCATCATCACCACTTCGTCCAGCTGTAACAATTGTGTTGGATATTTCTTAGTTCATTAGGGTTAACTTTCCCGGTGTTAATTACTATTGTAGTTGATGCTTGTGAGTGGAACCATAGGATTATTGTTTATGTTCAGATTGATATCCATTATCATATCATCTTTGATATTGATCCATATGATGTCTTGTGAGTAGTTCGTTTAGTTCTCGAGGACATGGGAGAAGTCATGTTGTTAGTAGTGAATCTGTGATGAGTTATTATTCAATGGTTTAGTATTTAAGTTGTGGTGCTGACGAGGTTTAATCTCGTCAATGCCCATTGTTATGGACTTGGGTTTTGGAGAAGATGGGGATGCTGGAGATCGCGGAATGGTTAGCAAACAAGCAACACAGGGACACGAGGTTTAGCCAGGTTCAGGCCCCCAGAGGGAAAACCATACTCCTGCTTGTCTGCTCTTGATTACGGTGGAACCGAAAGTTACAGGGGTGCATAGATGTAATCTGGCGTGGAGGTGTGTATGCGGTGATGTGAGAGAGAGCCTCCTCGCCGTGCCCTCCTAGCCTTTATATAGAGATAGGAAGGTCTCGGGCACAGATCGAGTCGGTTACAGGTTCTAGGGTTTGCCCCTTTGAATATTCTATCTACTCTAGTCTTGTTCTCCAAGGATCTGTTGCCTGCCAAAACCCACCGGCGAGCAGCGACTGACAACACGGAGAGCCGGGAGGCTCCCAGGACTGCTGGTGGGCCCTGGTCCCTCGGGCGGCCCATAAAGCTCGACACGTCACGGCTTGGTTCGGCGTGCCACCTGACCTATACCTGGTCGGAAGGTGAAGGATTGCTCCATTGATTTCCTGCATGATAAACAAGTATACGTAAAATTCGAGCCGTAATCGGCTCCCAGGTTTCCCTGTAAATCGGCTCCTAAAGCCGATTGCCCCATGGTTCTGCGTTAGATTTATGATAACATGGGGTTTTGCTTGATCACTACAAGTTAAGTCGATCTACGATAGTCTAATGTTTTCACCACGTAACTGGAACATCCTACGCGTGATTGAGCCTGGTACGTACAAAAGATGAAGAATATCAACCCTAGAGGAGGCCTAATAACCAACGTGAAGCCAATTACCGGAACATCCCTTCTAGAACGAATAAGCCACGTCCTTATGCATTACTGGATCGTTCAACCCGTTTGTAAGGCCTGATTACGTAGATATTAAACTAAACCTTGATGAACAAGGCACGACTATAACAGATCGAATCGACTAAATAAAGATCAAGCAAGGTGCTACCCTTGCACTTTGGGAAAAGGTGCAAGGGTAGCGAGATAGCTAGAGGTAGCATAACCCGGCGATAGCAATGAAAAAACCGATGCTAGCCTCAAACAATCTATGATAATGGTATTACTCGCCATCAACAACGCTTGATGAGTAAAACCGGTGTGAATAAGTAGATATCGCTAGATCGCAAGATGCGATCTAGGCAGCATAACACTACCGAAATAAACCCTAGGAACAAGGGGTGGCGATGCGCCGAGATTGTGTTTGTTGTGAACGTGGTTGTTGTCTTCTTTCAATAACCCTAGGTACATATTTATAGTCCGGAGACTCTCTACTTTTGGAATAACTCTACAACTCTATCTTTACCTAAACATAAACGGAACCTAAACAAACACAAAACCTACTATGATACAAGATACACGGGCAATTTAGCCCAAATCCACACACTAGGCCGATCCAGCAACTCGTTGAATATATGTATCTTCCAAGCCCATCTTGATCACGGCCCACCTCCGTCTCTGGCCAAAATACGGTGATAACACATGCCCCCCTGGTTTTGGCAATGATAATTCCAAAACCACTCTGTGTGTTTTTTCCCTCTTCTTCTCCTCTTTTTTTTTATCGGGCTGCGCGTAGACAGAATGCGTGGCAGAACAGAACCGTCACGCTACCCCTTCATCATGATGCCCTGTCTTCTCAACTCCTGCGCTTGCGTGATTTGTGATTTTGGCGGTGCAATGCAGGAAACCGCTATGGCATTGAACCGTCTGTCCACTATTCCCCTTATTTAAATTAGCCTGAACAGTTCGCAGTCCCCATCTTCCTCCTGTTGCTAGAAAACCCTCTTCCTTCGCCATGGCCTCCTCTGCTTCCTCTGGCCTGTCTTCCCATGCCTCCAACTCGATGAGCGACCGAGAGCCGACGCCAGAGCATCCGCCGATGGCGGCGTACACTCTCGCCCACAATGGTGGGACGAGAGGGTTGGACTTATGCTGGGAGGGCAGCGCATCCATGACCGGCGAGGAGGACCTGCGATTCCTGCCGATGGGGAACTGAGGCGGACGGCCGATAGCCATGTCCTGGGGCGCGTCGACTCCTCCGAAGAAAGGAAGAGGAGGATACCTCCTCCGAGGAGTACCAGCCGGTGAAGTACTTCGTCGGGTCCAAGCGACGGCGGCGGCGAGGGCGAGGAGGCTCCTGACTTCTTCGGTGACGGCGAAGGCAGCCGATAGCGATCTTGAGGACAGCGCACAAGACGGCGGCGGCAGCAGCGACGACGACCTCGGCCTAGATTAGGAATCAGTAGTAGTAGCCGTAGTAATAGTAGGCCCCCTTTTGTAATCTATCAGTTGCTTGTAAGCCATCTGCCTTTGAATGAATGAATGAAAAAAACATTTCCCGCAGATTGTCCTTCCGCCCCAATCTTATCGATAATATAAATAAGTCGATTTTCCAGGAGCCGATAGCAACGCATCGGCTTTTACCTGGCCATGTTCCCACAGTCAACCAAGCTACAACTCAAAGAGCCGATGCACATCGGTTTTCCCAAAATTGTTGACAAGGTCAAACTCAGCCGCCTATTTAGGCAAGCCTAACAGCCACCTCTAAGTTTCAAGCGGTAACCTGCGACTCTCTTCAAAAGGCGGCCTAGATCCCCAAGCCACCGACCGGATCGAGCTCATAGCAACAAGAACCTTCGCTCCTTACTCATGAGATCCATCTCCGCCAACCAACGGATGGCGAATCGTCCAACACCAATCCAGAGGTCTCCGGTCTGAAGGCACGCCTACCCTTAGCGATGCGAGCGATGTAAGAACTTGATGGCGAACACCTGAATTAATGCCTTTATTCTGTTATTAAATTTTCTAGGTTTCAGACATCCTGCTGCCGCATCCTTCTCTCCCAAATTCCCTCTGTCTTGGCCCTCGTACAGATTCCAGTCCTGCCCATCTGATTTCTTGCGAAGCAAATAGAATCCCCTTCGTAAGCCAAGACTTAGATCTGAACTCTTGGGCCGACTGTTTGCGAGCCTGGCCTAATCCCCCTGAACATTGGGTTTCTTGGTTTAGTAGAGTAGCTAGAGCTTACCAATCCCAATGGGAAACTTTGGGAATAGCCGATGCCTTGCATCTATCGTTGTCTCCTCTTGAGAAACACGAGAATCTTCTCAAAACCATCGGCTACTTACAGTGCGATGCTCAATTGTTTTATGTTTGGCCATGGCCCTATGTCACCAACCTTACTAGGCGTGGTGATGATTCTGGTCGGATGTTACATCACCCCAGCCTACGCTTTCAATGACCACAGTCCCTACCAACTGTCCTCCAAAACAGATTTGCATGGTTAGGTGCTTATCTCCACCGTCATATGAAAACAAAGGGCCCGTTTGGAAAAAGAACATGACCTTCCTCAACTTCCGGCTAGAGCATTTCATCTTCGTGGCCTTCCTGGCTCCCACAAGAACTATCTCTCCTTGGCCTACGATCGCCAAAGGTACTCAACAGCATCAAAGCTGTTCCTTGGAGAGGTCTATCGATATCTCCGATTGATGTCCGTAAGCTGTTTCGAGCATAGCAATCGAGCAGGTGGACCTTGGTGGTTCATCCATTTGTGGGCTCATTGTACTTCAAAACCGCATCCAGACTTCCCCTTCGAGGCTGTTCTTTCCCGATGTTAAAGGAAGCAAATCCGATGCACCTATGGCCAAGCTTTGTATCGATTGCCAGCGATGGCCTGACCCCTCAAGAGGCATCAAAATGGTTCAGTATTTTTTTCCAAGGCACAGACAACCCCAACTTCTTCCCTACATGGAAGAAGCGAGAACATTTGAGAATCCACTCTCCTTGAGGCTGGACAATTTTGCCGATGACACTAGCACTTTCGGCAACTCTTTTCCCGTTATTCGTCCTGTTTCCTTCCGGTTGGCATGAGCACATCCAACGGATAATCAAACACAGGTGCGAATTCTACCAACCATCGTGGTGGCTCGTCAATTGCCTTGGGCAAGTAGCTCCACTTCTTTCTTCATCAACTTACGGTGTAGAGCCGACCACACTGATCCTCTCACCGGTCAGGTGTTACTCTTTCTTCGATGCTCGCCCATCCCTATTCCAAACGACCTCACTTTTTCTTCGTCGGTGGCGGCCAGGCGGTGGATGATGTGGAAAACTCATGCCTTGAGGAGGGCTCTGGGACCGTTGTTGAAACAGCTTGGCGACTACGATATCCCGTGGAGCAGTACTACTACGCAAATTCCCTTGATGCGACTTGCAATTGATCCATTACTAATTCATTCTTCTCCTTGCGGCAACAAGAGGGTCTGAGCCAACACATAGCGGCGGATCCCTCTTGAGTTCTTCCTCCAGCTCTGTGGTTCTTTTACGCAGGACTGCGCGCCTCTGAAAAAGGTTATAATGCAGAAACAGCCGATAGCCCCGCCATCGGCTTCGAAGAAACCATCAATTCCTAAGTCAGCTGCCCCTCGAGTCCCGACTAAAACTAGGACGACGGTGAGAAAGGTAGCTGCTAGGAAGACCTTAAGGCGCCAGAGCCCTTCCCCAGATAGCTCGCATGTAAGCTAATTCAGGCATTGATCGAACCTCGTCATTCTTCCATTCTTGCAAAAATGTTTACACTTACTGGTTCCCCTCTTGTACATGCTTCCGTTGAAGATACCTCCAGTGAGGATACTCAGATTAGTCGAGGAGAACTGGGCCCAACGGATTCCGAGAAAACCATCACACCGAACTAGCCAGATTCACCACCATCGGCTTCCAGAAAACGGTCGGCTCCTGAACCTGCTACCCCCCGAGCACCAGGTGAGGCGGGGTCATCTGAGTCCTAAGAGCTCATAAGGACAACAAGCTTCTTCGTCGAGCAGGAGGTTTCAATAACCACCGTCCCTCGTCCTTCAATTCTTCCCTTGTTCCCTTTTAAACGCGCCAATTTACTTATACCGAGAACACTCTTGATGCGAGATGATGGCGTCTTGGCGAGACAGTGGCGGTGCTGCGCCGGATCTGGGAACCTCCAAGGCGTGGGTGAACGGCTACCAATCTCGTCCGACCTCCGGCCACACATGACCCGATGGTCTCCTCCTCAGATATCCCCTTGACTTTAGGAGAGGTACGTTCAGGTTCTTTCGGCTCGTTTTAGCATGTTTGGACGAGATACTAACGCTTTTCTGGCTGCCAGAGTTGCGATCCTTCAAGTTTGCTGTTGTTTGACCCTGAATCCATCGAACCAACTCCCTCTGTTGCTCCCACTGAGCCACAAGCTGGGGCCGCTCTACCTCAATTTCGGCGTCTTCAAACCTTGTTGTCCTCCCCGATCGAGGAGTTGATCGAGGGCTCTGAGGGAGTGAAGAGCGCCCTTGCCGAACTCCAGGGCCATCTCCCAGTAGTTTTGCAGGTGAAGCTTTGGGCAGTTGCAAATTTGTCCTTCTTCGGGCCACGGGTGAGGTCGGCTCGTGAAAGGATCAACCTGCGCCATGCCCAACTTCCGTTGAAGGCCGACATTGCGGCGGATGTCGTGACTCAACGAGAAGAAGGTCCTAGATGCTAAAGCGGACACCTCCGTCGATGCGCCGAGCTCGCATCCTTGAAAAGGGAGTTGGAAGATCTTGAGGAGAAGGTCCAGTGACCAAACAGCTCATTCGTGACAAGGAAGAATCCATAGCCCGTTCCCAAAGCAGTGAAGGCCTAAAGCTCAGCGAAGACCGACTGGCGAGATATCGTGCCTGAGCAAGCAGCTGGTGAAGGGTAAGGACGAAGATGACGAAGCTGAGATCGCCGAGGTGGATCGTGTCCGTACTGACGCCCTTCATGCCTTCGAAGAATTTCTTCAACAGCTGAACTAGCATATGTTTGTACCATGTGTGAACTTTCAGAGTCGATGACCGTGCGTCGACTATGTATTTTGTTTTTTATTCGGCCGATTTTCAGCATCGGCCCCCATATTTTTACTGCCCATCGTCTCACGTGCCTTTACTTAGCCGATTTCATGTATCGGCCCCTCAAGTTTTACTGCCCAACATCCCACATGTTTGGGACCGTTGACCCTCACTGGGAATTTCACGCCGTCCAGCTCCCCGAGCATGTACGTCACTGGGAATTTCACACCAGATCCCCACGTGGAACTCCTTGGAACTCCTTTCTTATCCGTTTAGGTGCCCCCCGAGCCGAATCCTTCAAGTAATTGGAGATATCGGCTCTTTGGTCGTCCGCTCCCAGGAAAGCACATTCTTGCTTGATAGATGTTGGTCGTGACTTATCCCTAGGACCAATGTCGATCTCTTCTAGCTCATCAGCTGATGTAAACCCGTACCCTAGCTTTCCGTCACCTGTCAAATCGACGCTAAACACAGGGCGAACGGTGGGTGAGGACGACAAAAATAATTTGGGCCGATCGCCTGAATCGGCCCCTCGCTTCGTCGATCAAGGCGGTTTACACCTTATTATTTTCGATGGCGAGCATCTCTCTTTCTGACTACATATGCTTGTCGTATGATCGCTGCTTTTATTTTTTGTGGCGATCGCGGGGATCGGTACCCTGAATGATCGTGGGCTTTTCTACTCTGTAAGGCGATGGATAAGACCAGCCTCACCCCGTTTTTTGTAGCTTCAATACGCTCGCAGCCGTCTAGATTGATTCAGGAGATCGGCTCTTGGTCTTCTGCTTCCCAGATGTTCATGCCCGCTATGGAGATCTCGATAGAATCGTCTGCGTGGATGACCTCCGCCGTCTCCATCCCCTTTGGATCGAGCATCGATGCATTGTGGATGGGATGCAACAATTAGCGTGAATCAATCCCTTCCTAACAAGGCGGTGTAAGTGCTCTTGCTGTCCTGACGAAGAATGGCGTGGGTACGGTTTTCCTGCCTTTGTCAAGTCCACGTTCGATCGCCTTGTGTTCCCGAAGACCGTTGAAGTCGCTCAACGTGGCGTTGGTTTTGATCGGTCTGCGGTGGGCGTCCCAAAGCGTCGTAGCATGGAGTATGGCATGATATTGTTGCCGCTCGGTGTCCACCAACATCTTCTTGACGGGTTGCCCATTGATGTAACCTCGCAGGTACAGGGCTTTTAGATGTTTGTAACCCTTCTCACGTGGCTTCTCAAAGATAACCGGTAGTGGGCCGCAGTCAAACTGTGCCACGGGTAGCTCATCGGTTCTTGGCGCGCAGAATTCTGATGGGAGTACGAACACCATGTTTGTGCCAGCCGATGTCTTTGCATCGGCTTTTACCGGTTTGGGGCGCCACTCTTTCCTGGTCGGCGGTCTTCCGTTTCCACACCGCCTCACTTTGATGGCGGATCAGGCCGTGCTTTCTTCAAAGCGTGGAATCTGCGCTTGCTTCCTCTAATTCTGCCGCTGCACTCTCGCTTACAGGTGTGTCTGAGTCCGTCGGGGCACCACCTTGGACGGTGATACCTGTCTTCGACCTTGTCATCCTTTGGCTTCTCGAGGTCTCCTGCTCGAGCGGACTCCTTGTGACGGCTCTGGGGCGGAAGAGGCCCTAGGCGTTTGAATACTGACACTGGCCTCGTGTCCTCCTTCTGCTGATTGCATTCCGGGCAGTTGTCGACTGTAGGCAATCGGCTCATTCCTGCGCCCCAGCAATACTTGAAGAAAGGACAATCCCAATGCCTGTCTGCGCCTTCCTTTTCTTTCGACGGTCCCCTAGCAAGGTGCTCATATCTTCCGTCGTCTCTGTCGCGCTGGCGACGTTGGTCGTACTGGCGCTCATACTTGTTAAGGAGATGCGTGGAATGCGGCTTCTGATATCGCACTTTCCTCACTTGTTCCCCTGTTAAGTACCGCTTTATCATCGTGGTGGGCGGTCGCATGGGTGGCCTCCTTTCTTTCCTTGCCAGAGGCGACCACCGTCCTCCTTGTGCGTGTCTGGTGGTACCCGACCACTGCCATGTTAACGCCGAGCGAAATCCAGCTTCGCCTCGCGGGCTTGAGTTCTACCATGTTGGCCTTGGAAATGGGTTTGTATCTACTTTCATGGCGAACTGCCCAAGGATCGAACAGCCTTGCTCGATCGCCATTTGGATTTGGCGTGACTCTTTGCACTCGTTGGTGGTGGTGTGGTGAGCGAATGATGCCACTTGCGGTAGGGTCTCCGTTTATTTCTGAGCCGTAGGGATTTTGTGGCCTTGGGTAACCTCGGTTGCTTCTCCTTGACAGATCGAATATCTGCTCGGCTTTGCTCACATCAGTCGAACCCTTTCGCGGGCCCTTCTTTGTTTCACCCATTTGCGAGCACAGGATCGCCCCGAGCCCATTCAGCTCGGCCACCTCCTGGTCCTGCGTAGGATCTTCTTACGCATCGACCGGGCTTATCGGACGTTTGAATTTGTCTTGGTACAACTCGGTGGCGCTGCTCATACATCGTCGATTTAAGGCCATGTCGCCAATGAGTTGTACTCTACAGAACGCCAGTCCTTGATGGTGACGAGAGACCCAACACCGCCACTCGACCGCTTCCTTCTCGATTAAGCAGCCGAGTAACATCGGTTCTTGGCGATCTGAAAGCTGGATGTACTCGGCTCTGATTTACCCTTCTTACCCGCACTTTGTGCCAGTCGCAATGCCAGCCTCGGTAGCCTCACGAATGGTCTGGATGTGGGCTCTTCGATTGCTTCGGTATGAATTGAATCGGTGGTAGTGAGGTGTACCACCCAAAGGCTGGTCTGTCGGAGATTGCGCAAAGAATCTTACGCGCATCCGATCCGATGCGAAATCATGCCTAGTTGTGCGGTATCGGCTTATGTGCTCGATCGAGCTCGACCCTTCCGACCCGAACCTTGAGAAATCGGGGAGCTTATACTTGGGTGGCGGAATCGAGATCAAAATCGTTGAAATGCGGCTTTGAATAGCCGATTGTCCTTCTCTTGACGGCTTAAGCGAATCCCTCGAGGATGGTGCCGATTTGCCCCTTTGTTTGTAGGGGCTAGATTCTCATGACTTGTTCGATGGCATACTTGGCTAGCCGCTTTGTTTGTCGGCGTCCATCCCAGACCATCGCTGCTCCGACCTTTGCCCGGAAGATCCGCCCAAGGACTCTGCCGAGAAACTCCTACGGTTGCAATCTGTTTGGTGTGTCGGTTATTGCGGTCAAACGTAGGCGCATATATATCCGTGTGGGATCTCCTTAGGTGGCTCAACAGGAATTGGCACTCACTGGGTCGCCTCCGACCTTGTAGGCGGCGTAAGCCGCTGCCTGGCGGTTACGGGCTGCAAGTGCGAGCTGTGGCCTGGTTTGGGCGGTCTTTCTCCTGGTGAGTCCCAAAGTAGGTCCCGGAGATGCGATGCTTCATGATCTCTTGAACTACGTGAACCGCGAGTCGCTCGAAAGCGTTCACCAGGCTCTCAGAATGGCGGTGCAGAGAATGAGCCACCATATAGTTGACTTCCTGTCGTAGAGCCCTGGTGCGCTCTTCCGAAGGAACAGACAGATCCACCTCATTAAGAGCGCCCTCGGGGGAGAACCCTTTCCATCTGATGCCATGCGTACGGGTCCTCTCAAAAGAGCTGATGAGGTCTGCCTCGAAGAGGGCCTTGATCTCGTCGTGCTTGGCCTTGTGCTCGCAGTCGTGATCGTAAGTGATCAGTCTGTTCTCCATCGCAGTCGGGTGTTGATGTAGACGTTGTTGAGGGTCCCACCGGCGTGCGAATGTGTTGCTGCCAAAACCCACCGCGAGCAGCGATCGACAACACGGAGAGCCGGAGGCTCAGATCTGGTGGGCCTGGTCCCTCGGGCGACGGCCCAAAGCTCCGACACGTCTGGCTTGGTTCGAGATGCCACCTGACCTATACCGGTCGAAGGTGAAGGATTGCTCGATTGATTTCTGCATGATAAACAAGTATACGTAAAATTCGAGCCGTAATCGGCTCCTGTGTTTCCAGAATCGGCTCCTAAAGCCGATTGCCCCATGGTTCTGCGTTAGATTTATGATAACATGGGGTTTTGCTTGATCACTACAAGTTAAGTCGATCTACGATAGTCTAATGTTTTCACCACGTAATCGGAACATCCTACGTGATTGAGCCCGGTACGCAAAAGATGAAGAATATCAACCCTAGAGGAGGCCTAATAACCAACGTGAAGCCAATTACGGAACATCCCTTCTAGAGCGAATAAGCCACGTCCTTATGCATTCTTGGATCGTTCAACCCGTTTGTAAGGCCTGATTACGTAGATATTAAACTAAACCTTGACGAACAAGGCACTATAACAGATCGAATCGACTAAATAAAGATCAGCAAGGTGCTACCTTGCACTTTGGGAAAAGGTGCAAGGGTAGCGAGATAACTAGAGGTAGCATAACCGGCGATAGCAATGAAAAGTACCGATGCTAGCCTCAAACAATCTATGATAATGGTATTACCGCCATCAACAACGCTTGATGCGAGTAAAACCGGTGTAACGAATAAGTGAATCGCCTAGATCGCAAGATGCGATCTAGGCGATGGCACTTACCGAAAGAAACCCTAGGAACAAGGGGTGGCGATGCTTGAGATTGTGTTTGTTGTGAACGTGGTTGTTGTCTTCTTTCAATAACCCTAGGTACATATTTATAGTCCGGAGACTCTCTACTTTTGGAATAACTCTACAACTCTATCTTTACCTAAACATAAACGGAACCTAAACAAACACAAAACCTACTATGATACAAGATACACGGGCAATTTAGCCCAAATCCACACACTAGGCCGATCCAACAACTCGTTGAATATATGTATCTTCCAAGCCCATCTTGATCACGGCCCACCTCCGTCTCTGGCCAAAATACGGTGATAACAGGATCCGAAGACGTCATGGGCCCTGTCCACCCGAAAGTCTTCATGGGACGGCGCATGTTCTCGCGGGCCTTCCTTGGGTTGGACTAGGTATGCTAAGGTCGTGTACCCGTAGGGTATAACCATGTCAGTAGCCCCTGAGTGTTCAGTCGAATCGTAGATTCGGTTGAGGACTCTTCATTCTTTCGGGTGCGGCTATCTCTGTTTGCTAGAGAATGATTTGATCGTGTAGGGATTGTTGATGCGTGTGCCTGACTCTCCCGACAGATCGGGGTCAGTTAACTGTCTTAGGACAAAACAACACGATCTTCTTCAGATTCGAGTCCCTTGACTCGAACCCGGAACATATGCTGGCATAATTCGACTCAGGCCGCGGAGGACTTACAGGAGTGGAATTCCAGTGAATTTTAAATAATGTACCCAACGCGTCCGTCGGGATTTTTCATCGCGCCTGCTGGCACGGATTCTCACTAGCAGAGCGCAGTCGTGTGCGTTGCCAGGCCATCAGATGATATCTGTAGGTCTTATCTTTGTGTCGCAGACACATCATCCGAATATTTATCACCGCAGAGGTGTTTCGGGTGGCCAAGGAGGATGTTACTTGCTTAGCGTTTAATTGGGGCAGAGTTGCCGAAAGGTTTTTGCGTGCTGATCCGAAGGATTGCAGTCGAAGAATTCATAGGGTGCGCGGCCAGCGCTCCCTATGGGAGTATCCCCCCGAGTGTCTGTTTGAGTCGTAGACTCGAGCAGAGACTTTAATTTAGTCTTCGTTGACTTATAGGTCATAGGACACAAATTTTTCGGATGCTTGAATCCCTATGGGAGTAGCCCCCTAGTCCGTAGTGGAGTCGTAGACTCGACGTAGGACTCGAAGAATAGTTCCATGGTATATTGCTTTGATTATTTTTCGGGTGCGCGGCCAGCGCTCCTGATAGGAGTAGCCCCCGAGTAGTTAAATGAACCGTAGATTCGAGTGAGTACTCTTAGCTCTGCAGCCGAAGAATTGTAACCGTTGCTAGTATAGCTTTTGATGACGTCAGTGCTGACGATCGGTGACCTCAAGCGTCTGCAGCGCCAGAGGTGACGTGACTGGACGAACATGGGTCCCACCTTCTGACTTTGAGTTGACTGGTCACGCGCGGCGTGGAGATAATTACGGCGTCGCCTCGATTTCTGTGCGTAGTGGATGGCGTCTGAGCGACGGTTCGCTGTTGTGTTGACACGTGGACGGTCAGATCTGATTGTTGGCTCTAGGTCTTCCCGATGGACGGCCGTCGTGCATCGTCTTCGTACTTATAATCATTGGGGAAAGGTGAATTTGTTTTCACCACAGCCATTCCTGTTTCACTACTTTCATATTCTTGAGTTTTCCTCGTTACGCTCTGGAATTTCCTCGTACTTTTCCATCTTTGATTCTGCGTGCTCATCGTCGTCGCCGCCGCACTGCGATGGGGAAACCCAAGAAGTCCTCCACTGCAGTTGGTACCAGTGCTACCGCCCGCGGCAAAAAGGGTTCCGCCGCCACTCGCGTCACCGATGGTGGCTGGCGGCGATCGGAGACGCGCCAGGGTGACCTCCACAAGCCCGTGAGCGGGGTCTTATCCCGCAGGACAGGGAGGCCGTCAGAGTCCCCGGTGACGAGGTAATTCCCCGTCCTCCCGATGGGTTTCGGGTCATGTTCATCACGTTTGTACTTCGGGGCCTTTCTTTCCCAATCCACGATTTTCTCCGTGGATTTCTTTTTCTTTATGGCATCCAGCTTCATCATCTTTCCCCCAAACTCTCTTCTTCATGTCGCCTGCTTCATCACATTCTACGAGTGCTGGCTCGGTATCGAGCCACACTTTGGCCTCTTCCGGAAGCTCTATTCCGTGAAGAGGCAATCTGGCTCCGATGGTGTTTATCCCATTGGGGGCTGCATCATTTCCCTTAAATCCAACTTGCTTTTCTTCTCCTTTTCTATGTCCGAGTCTGTCCAGTACTGGCGGAGGCGGTGGTTTTACATCCGTGACTCCACAGTGGCCGGACAAAATTTTTGTATTGCTCCTTTCGACCCCTCCCAGAAAATCGAGCCAAAGAGGTCCTGGAAGAACCAGATCTTGGATGGCGAGGTGGCGGAGATAGAGGGGCTCTATCGTCGGGTGGAGGATCTCCAGTTGATTCCAGATAAAGAGGTGAACGGTGTGGATATCATCCGCACCTTCCTTAAACGTCGGGTGCAGCCGCTCCAGGCTAGGGCGCACCCGATGTTCCTTTATTCTGGTCGTCGTGATCCGACTAGGGTTTCGGCTGAAGAGTTTTCCAAGGGGGATCTCGACGGGATTCTTCATCCGCTGCTAAAGTACAAGGCTGGAGAGGATATTCCGGGGAAATCGCTGACTCCTCCCTTCGCTGCCTCTCGTCCGGTTCCGCGGGTGTAGATCTGGGACGTGCGCGTAGCACTTTTTTCGACTGCGTTTTCCTTGTATTTGCTTGTGTGCTTATAAATTTGCTTTTCCTTTTGCGCAGGAGTTCAAAGTGCCGGGCATGTCGCCGCCACTACCCGAACTGTTTCCGGATGCTCCGGACAATGAGGTAGTGGATTCCATGCGTGAGCTTCCTTTGGCGCGGTCGCCGGCTGAGGAGGCTTTTGAGTCTAGTGAGGAGAAGACTCGAAAGCGGACGCGAAGCTCGAGCTAAACGTCGGATGCTTCGACTCCACTGACTCCTAGGAATCCGACGTGCCTTGAGCGTCATAGTGGGGGTCTCGATGGCTCTTCTTCTCCTATTCCTACTGTTTCCGTGCGGGTTGTAGCTCCGCACCCGCCGGCGAAGCAGAAGAAGGAAGAGAAGAAAGAAGAGAAGAAGGGCAGGAGGACCCCGCCTGTCTTCTACTTGAGCGATCTCGACTCGTAAGTTTATCCAGTTGCCTTTTGCTTTCTTTTGATTCTTCTTGGTTGTTCTTGTCTGATGTTTTCTTTTGCAGCCATTCTTCCCACGGATCCTTCAGCGCTGGCGCTCGGGAGATGGTGGGGGAGTCGAAGGTTGCTCCTCCCCCTCCTCAGACAGTGGCCACCTCTGAGGGCGCTGCTCCGAACCCTTCTCCGCAGGAGGCTCGGGTGGTTGTCCCTCAGAAGACTGCAGGCGAACCTTCGGAGTCGCCGTCTAACCACGTAAGTGATTTTGTTTTCTGCCGCAGGGGGAGCCCCCGAGCCTTTTCGGATGATCTGCTGATCCTTTTTTCTTCGTGCCTCGGGGGGAGCCCCCGAGCCTCTTTCGGGTTATCTGCTGATCATGCCTTTTTTACTTTTTTGTTTGTACTTGCCTCGGGGGGAGCCCCCGAGCATTCTTTTTGTGTGTGTATTCTGTCTTGCTCATTCTTTGGGCGTAGCCCCCGAGCCTTTATTTTGACGAGTAGTGTCTTTTTGCGGCCTTTTGTGCAAGGCGCCAACCAGCTGGATGCGCAGCATCATGCGTTGGGGAGGCAGCTGCGGCAAACTTGCGTTTCATTGCTTGGTCTTTTTGCATCTTCTTCTATTTTATTTTTCTTTGATCTGACAAGTGTTCTGCTGTTTGCAGAGGACAACAATACCACCCTCCGCGAGCTTGGTGCTCTCAAAAAGAGCATTGGGCGAGCGGAGAAGAAGGCCGAGGACACCGTTGGTGCGAAGGAGCGCCTCGAGCAGGATCTAGCCAACGCAGCCGCGACCAAGGAGCGCCTGCAGCAGGAGGCTACGAACCGCGAGGATCAACTCGCCACCGCTGTGGCCTCGCGCGAGAAGGAGGTAGCCGACAAGCTGATGGCGGCTGCCAAGGCTATTTCGGATGAGTGGTTTCGTCTTGTCCTTGCTGGCTTCCTTGCCTTTTCTTCTATTTCCTTTTTATTCACGTTGCTTCTTCCGTTTATTTAGATGCCGCAGGCGTCGAGTTTGACCGCGGTGCTCTGGAGCACGGAAGTGCTTTGGATGATGCCACTGCGGCGGTCGAATACCGCTGCGGTACCGTGGTAGGCTCACTCGCCAAGGCCAAGGAGGTTCTTGGGCGCTTCTATAAGGAGCTTATCCCCAAGGGCGTCGCCCTCGAGGATGTCGATTCGCTGGCGGATGCACTGTCAGCCGACGCGCCTGTGGCGTACAAGCGCAAGCAGAAAGGCATCGGTGCATCCGTCGGGCTGGCGATGGCCCTGGCGTCTGGAGCAGAGCTGGATCTTCATCAGGTCACCTCCTAGATGCCAACGGCTGCTGACGGATCCGAGGTAGCCTTCGCCCTCTACGCTGCACGTTGTAAACATTATGGGCCGAAGTTGATTGACTTGCTGGCTGAGTATGCGTTGAGGCAGCAGGGGGAGGCCAAGAGCAGGCATTCTGGCTCCGAGGCTACTCAGCATGCAGCTTCTTAGGCCTTGTAGTTGTAGGATAGCTTTTGTTTACTTTGTCAACAGTCCTTGTGCCACGCAGTGGTTTTTTGCTGTATATAATGAATCTCCGATCTCTTTGTCCATTTGAGTGTTTGTTCATATCGTTGCCTTCTTTTCCCCCAGGGACCTTAGGGTGATGATCCCGTTAGCACTTCGCTCGCGCCGCAGCTGCGGCCATCTTTGGATGGTGCGTCGCAGCTTTTGTTTCTTCGTGACCGCATCCGTAGCCTTGAGAAAGAATTGCTTGGAGTGCGCGGCCACGCCGACGTTTGGAAGTCGAAGGCGGATCGGGGTGCTGCCAAAGAGGAGTATTTGATGGGGGAGTTGCGTCGCCTGGCCGAACAACTTCAATGTAAGTTTTTCGAGCTGCTGCTCCTTGTTTCGGATGCGGCTGCTGGCCGGTCATCTTACTTTTCCATTGTTGCAGGTGCTAACCTTGTTCCTAAGGAGGAAAAGGAGTGTGTTGCTGTTCGGATCAACTGCCTGACCCAACTGGACATGGAGGCCGGTGGTTTTTTCTGGATGGACCGCGATTGTGCCATGGTCCTTGCGACTGTGCAGGATCGTGTTCACCAGGTGCCGCGGGTGTTGCGTCAAGCGAAGGCTTCGTTGGCGTCGATTCTTCACGTGATGTTTCCCCTGGATGAGGCACCGTCGACTCTATGGGGCCTGCTGGCAAAGTTTCGGGATGTGCATTATGTCAGGGAGCTGGTACGGCATCAGCTAGTTGCAGGTGTGAAGGTTGCGCTTTCCCTTGTTCGGCTACATCGTCCCGATGTAGATCTTGCTGCTGTGGAAGCTGGGCCGCCTCTCCGGCCGGATGGTGGTATGTGGGATATGCGTCCACACTATGCGGCTGTAAGGCAGTATGACGAACAAATTGTAGATCTCTTTGAGCAACGTGCGCAGGTGATTCTTCAGAATAGGTAGGACCTGTAAAAAGATAGATATAAAATTTGTATGTGTTCGACTGGGCGTGTTTTGCCCTTTGCTGTAAAGGTTTATTGTTGTTAGCACGTGGTGCTTTGTTTGTATGCGTGCCCTTTTCGTTAGCCTGACGTGGTCAGCTACTCAGGTGTACACGCGTTATTCTCAGTCGACGAAGTCGTGAGGTGAGGGGAGCCCCCGAGTGCGTTGTAGTATGAAGAAAATGTGAATAATAGACAGAAAATTTTGGGGCGAGACACTTAGCTTTATTCATATCGTAAGGAGGAGGTACATTGTTCGGCTGAGTAGCCTTGGCTGAATAGCCTTATTGAAAGTAAAAGAGGGAGGTAGCTAGGGGTAGAACCATCGCAGTTGTGCTGCGTTCCATGGGTTGGAGTATGCAACTCCGGACTCCACGTGCTTGAGGCGATAGGCGCCACCTGGGATGACTTCAGGGACGATGTAGGGTCCTTCCCATGGTGACTCGAATTTCTTCGGTCGCTCTTGTTTGAGTCGCAAGACTAGGTCTCTTTCGACGAAGGACCTTGGACGCAGTCATCGGCTGTGGTAGTTGCGGAGGCTCTATTGATACACCGATGATCGAGCTGCTGTTATGTCACGTGCTTCGTCGAGTGTGTCGACGGCGTCTTCGAGTGCGGCCGTTGATTCGGCTTCGCTGTAGGCGACGACCCGTGGGGCCTTATGGCGTACCTCTGCTGGTAGCATGGCTTCGACTCCGTGCACCATGAAGAAAGGCGTGTAGCTAGTTGAGCTATTCAGTGTCGTGCGCAAGTTCCAGAGGACCGAGGGTAGCTCTTGTGTCCAGGCTCCTGCGAGTCGCTCAAGTGGGCTTATTAGGCGCTTCTTGATGCCAGCACCGACGAGGCCGTTTGCCTTTTCGACCTGCCCGTTCGTTTGCGGGTGCGCCACGGAGGCATATGTGATGTTGATTCTGAGGTCTTCGCAGAAGTCCTGGAATTCTTTGGAGATGAAGTTCGACTCGTTGTCGGTGATGATGCTGTGCGGCACGCCGAACCTGTAGGCAATGGATTCGAAGAACTTGACGGCAGTTTTGCCCTTTTGGTTAGTGACGGGCATGGCCTCAATACACTTGGTGAATTTGTCGACTGCGACCATGAGGTAGACGTGACCTCCTTTCGAGGACCTTGGCAGTTTGCCGATCATATCGAGCCCCCATTGGGCGAAAGGCCATGCCAGAGGTATGGGCCTAAGCTCTGATCCGGGTGCGTGCAGTTTGTCGGCAAACCTCTGGCACCCATTGCATCTTCAGACGATGTCCTTGGCATCGTTCATGGCCGTTGGCCAGTAAAATCCGGCTGTAGAGCTTTGGCGACAAGGTCGCGACTGCCCGCATGATGGCCGCAGATGCCCTCGTGGATGTCTTGGAGGATGGTTTTGCCATCACCGATGGTGACGCACCTTTGGAGTACACCCGAAATGCTGCGCTTGTACAGCTCGCCATTGATGATGGTGAAGGCCTTGGACCGGCGAGATATGCGTCGGGCATCTGTCGGGCTGGCAGGCAGCTCTCCATCTATCAGGTACCTGAGGTACGGCCGTGTCCATGTTTCTTCGACTGCCATGACCTGCATCAGGTTGCGACCTCTGTGTCCAGTTTTTCGGGTCCTTCCTGACCGTCGGGTAGCGCAGACCCCGAGTGCTCTGCTTCTTCGGGTGATCCTTTTGGGAATTTCCGTTTGATGGATGGCACGCAGATCTGTTCGACGAACACACCTGGTGGCACCCGTGCGCAGGTGGAGCCGATGTTGGCGAGTCTGTCGGCCTCTTCGTTGCTTTCTCTCCCAACGTGCCGAAGCTCGCAGCCGTCAAAGTCTCCTTCGAGTGCGTTGTAGAGTGAGCGATACGCAATCATATTGGTGGCGTGTGCGTCGCACTCATTCATCGTCTGCTGGACGACGAGGTTCGGGTCTCCATAGATGACCAGGCGCATCGCGCCGCAGATCTTGGCCATCCTCATGCCGTGGATGAGGGCTTCATATTCGGCCTCGTTGTTGGAAGCTCGAAATTTCATCCGGAGGACGTACTTCATCTTTTCGCCCTGCGGGGAGGTCAGTATGACCCTGGCCCCTGCTCCGGCTTCGCGCTTGGAGCCGTCGAAGTGCACTGTCCATGACTGTGTCCTGTCCGGCGTGTCTGGCAGCTACAGTTCCATCCAGTGGACGAGGAAGTCTGGAAGGACCTGAGACTTGATCGCGTGGCGCTTCTTGTAGACGATGTCTAGAGGTGACAGCTCGATGCCCCACATGGCCACACGTCCTGTGGCCTCCGGGTTATTCAGGATGCTGTTCAGGGGTGCCTCGTTGACGACCATCACCTGATGTTCCTGGAAGTAGTGGCTCAGCCGACGAGCCGTCATGAACACGCCGTAGGCGAGTTTCTGGTAGTGAGGGTACCTCTGCTTTGTCGGTGTCAGTACCTCGCTGCGGTAGTAGATTGGGCGTTGGACCCCATGGGTCTTGCCTTCTTCGGGTCACTCGACCACCAATATGGTGCTTACCACCTGGTGTGTGGCTACTATGTACAGCAGTAAAGGCTCGCGCTCCTTTGGCGTGACCAAGACGGGCGAGGTAGAGAGCAGCCGCTTTAGATCTTCGAATGCGTCGTCCGCCTCGGGCGTCCACTCAAATTTGTCTGCCTTGTGTACTAGTTGATAGAACGACAGAGATTTTTCGCCCATGCGGCTGATGAACCTGCTCAATGCCGCGATTCGCCCGACAAGCTGTTGGACGCCCTTGAGGTTCTTCGGCTTCTCCATGGCCATTATGGCCCGGATTTTCTTCGGGTTCGCCTCGATCCCTCGCTAGGAGATGAAGTAGCCTAGCAGCTGACCAGATGGGACGCCGAAGGCGCATTTTTCTGGGTTTAGCTTGATCTTGTATCGATCGAGGTTATCGAATGTCTCGCGGAGATCGTCGATGAGCGTCTTGGCCTCCGTTGTTTTGATGACTATGTCCTCGACATAGACTTGTATGTTGCGACCGATTTGGTCCTTCAGGCATGCCTGCATGCACCATTGGTACGTGGCGCCTGCGTTCTTCAGCCCAAAGGGCATTGTGGTGTAGCAAAACACCCCGAACGGCGTGATGAACGTCGTTTTCTCCTAATCTTCGACCTTTAGTCGGATCTGGTTGTAGCCTGGGTAGGCATCAAGGAAGGAGAGTTTCTCGCATCCTGCAGTCGAATCGATGATCTAATCGATCCGAGTGAGAGGGAAGTGATCCTTCGGGCAGTGCTTGTTCAGCGATGTGAAATCCACGCACATCCGCAGGATGTCCGTGTCCTTTTTGGGGACCATCACGGTGTTGGTGAGCCACTCGCTCTCCTTGATTTCCCTGATGAAGTTTGCGTCGAGTAGTCTGTTGACTTCGACTCCGATTGCTTCGGCCCGTGGTTCGGATAGTCGTCGGATGGACTGTTTGACGGGTTTGGCGTCTGGAAAGACGTTGAGTGTGTGCTCAGCGAATTCCCTGGGAACTCCTGGCATGTACGCAGGACACTAGGCGAAGATTTCCCAGCGCTCATGGAGGAATTCGATGGCGCTTCCTATCTTGAGGTCGTTAGCGATCGGCCGTCTTGGAGCATCCGTCGAATGGACCTGCACCTTCTTTGTGTTGACGGTGGAGTCGAAGGACATCTACAGTGCGTCTGTCTTGCGGCGGGGTGCCCCGTTGTCCGTCACCTCGCGGAGCCTTACGAGCTCCTCCTGCATGCCGAATGACTGGGAGATTCTGTTGAAGTCCCTGTCGCAGTGGTCCGATCGGGTGAAGCTCCCGTGGACCGTGATGACGCCCCTGGGTCCTGGCCATCTTGAGTAGCAGGTACGCATAGTGCGGTACTGCCAGGAATCATGCGAATGCCATGCGCCCGAGGATGGCATGGTATTGTGATGGCCAGTCCACCACTTCGAACTCGAGTCGCTCGCATCGGAAGTTATCCGGCTTGCCGAAGATGACGTCGAGCCATATTTTTCCCAGGGGAATACACCCTTCCGTGGGACGATGTCGTGGAAAGTTGTATCAGATTGTTCCAGGCTGCTTAGCGGGATCTGCATTGCTGCCAAGGTACTGGCGAAGATCAGATTGATGCCGCTGCCGCCGTCCATGTAGACGGGGCTCATGTCGAACCCTTCGATCTGCACCTCGAGCACCAGGGCAGCATGACCTGGGCGAGGGACCTAACAAGGGTGATCCGAACGGCTGAACATGATGCAGGACTCCAATCCGCTGAGGTACTCAGGGATGGCGGGTGGAGCGGTCACAGCCAGGTTAATCTGGCGGGTGATTTTCTTCTGCACCCTATACGTTGGGCGCCCTTTTTGGATCATCGGTGATCCTTTCAGCGCGGGGGTACCCGTGCCCACCGCTATTCTGCACGGGTGCGATTGGGTGGTTCGGAGGTCCCGCGGGCGGTGGTGGAGGAGCTCCATGGGCGATCTCGCCTGGTGCGGGTGCGTTCCCGTACCCAGGGTTCGGGGCTTTCTGCCTCATCTGAGACATGCTCTCGCTGAGTTTTTGGAACTCGCGACAGTCCTTGAGCATGTGGCTTGCCTTCTTTTTACCATCCTACTTGTCGATGTAGAAGTGGATGGTGCATGGACCCGACAGTTTGTCCTATGCTAAGGGTCCGTCGTCGCGGCCGCAACGTTTCCATGTCTGTGTTGGGCGTCCTCCATCATGGAAGTTGCTTCCGCGGTATCCACCGCTGCTTCGGTTGCCATCGCTGCGGCGATCGGCATAGCCAGCCGCGACCATATCGGGTCCATCGCGATCGTCATAGACGCGCGATCTTCTTTTGCTACGGCGTTCACGTCGCCGACCGTAGTCATCTTCCTCCTCCGAGTGCGCTCGGTGGACGGAGTCCTCGCCATCGTCCCACCTGTTGGCGATGTCCATGAGGTGGTTGAGTGTCTTGGGCTTGACACGCCTAATTTCTTCTTTGAAGTCCTGGCGTTTGACGCCATCCTTGAAGGCGTCGATAGCTCTCTCCTTGGAGATGTGGGTCGTGGAGTTCTTGGTGTTGGACCAGCGCAGTATGTACGAGCGAATGGATTCGCCCGTTCGTTGGATGCAGGCCTGCATCTCCTCGATCGAGGCAGGCCTCTTGCTGGTGCCCTTGAAGTTTTGGACGAAACTGTACGCCAGTTCCTCCCAGCTTAAGATGGATCCCGAGGATAGGCTGCTCAGCCAAATCCGGGTTGCGCCTGTCAGCTGCAGCTAAAGGCATTGCATGGCGGTTTCCTTGTTTCCTCCGTGTAGCTTGACGGACGACAGGTGGTCCCTGAGCCATGCCTTGGGGTCCTATGTGCCGTCGAACTTTGGAGTATCCGAAGGAAGCTTGAAGTTCGGCGGCATCTGTGTCCGCCGAACGGATTTGCTGAAGCATCGGGCTCGGCAGAGTTCTCCTTCATCGTCATCTTCCTCGGATTCGGACGAGCATACGCGCTTGGCGCGCGCTTTGTCGATCTTACGCTGGGCTAGCTCGCTTCGAGCATCGTAATCGCGGCTGCGACGGCGCGAGCTCTTGTGCCTTCGAGGAAGGTCGTGCTCTTCATCTTCGGATGAGGGCGTGGGGCTGCGGTTGAACCTAACCGCAGTCTTCTTCTTTGGCTCTGCAGGAGCTTCCCCGCGGAGCGCAGCTTCGACGAGTCGCATGGCCCTTTTCGGGTCGCCCTCCGGAGGTGGATGGGACGCGAGGTATGCGGTGGCTACCATGATCACAGCTTGCGGCGTCTTCGGGATGACGTTGCCGTCGGCATCCATCTCCATGAAGGACGCGTTGAGGGCTCGAGTCACCTCGCGACGTGCCTTGGGATCCATGTTCTCCGTGCGAGAACGGTGCTTGTTACCATGGTTGCCGTGCGAGCTGGAGCCAATGCCCATGGCGGAGAGTGCAGCTCGCCGCACACTGGACTCCGAGGCTGCTTGCTTGCGTTTGTCAAGAACCTCTTGCATCTTCACCTGCTTCTTGTGCTCCTCGATTAGGAGCATGTGGTATGCCATCGGCCAGGTCCGTGGCGCACCCAGGCAGGATCTTGTTACTGCTATGGCGGCGTGCTTGAGTCCATCCTTCCTCGCTGGTGGATGACCCAATCGATGTCGTCCCGTTAGGCGGGGAGCTTCTGTTTTCGCCGTTTCTACCCTGCGGGTTGGGTGGCGGGTTATGCTCCTGATCCACGTCACTCTGGATGAATGCGGCGCATTGGTAGAGCTCATAGATCGGATTGTTGCTGCCGCAACTTTCAGATCCGGAACCGTAGGTTCCTTCATCTGATGGTGGATCGCACAGATCTGAGTTGCAGCTGCTGCTGTCATAGGACTCATCTATCGATGGCGATGTGCATAGCACGGGGTGTCGGTCTGTCCCACCTGGAAGCAGAAGCGCCCGAACAGGATCTCGAGTCCGTCGCCAACGGGCTTGAAGTCCTTCAGGGTGGCTGGCGAGTGGGCGGTGAAGTCGAAGGCGCCAAAGAGGAGATGACTCTCCGTCGCCGCGGAGTTGTAGATCGCTTTGGTTGGGACCGTCATGATCGCCTGTCAGCGTCCCGATTCCTGACGGCGCCAATTGACGAGGTTTAATCTCGTCAATGCCCATTGTTATGGACTTGGGTTTTGGAGAATATGGGGATGTTGGAGATCGTGGAACGGTTAGCAAACAAGCAACACGGGGACACGAGGTTTACCCAGGTTCAGGCCCCCGGAGGGAAAACCTTACTCCTGCTTGTCTGCTCTTGATTACGGCGGAACCAAAAGTTACAGGGGTGCACAGATGTAATCTGGCATGGAGGTGTGTATGCGGTGATGTGAGAGAGAGCCTCCTCGTCGTGCCCTCCTAGAATTTATATAGAGATAGGCAGGTCTCGGGCACAGATCGAGTCGGTTACAGGTTCTAGGGTTTGCCCCTTTGAATATTCTATCTACTCTAGTCTTGTTCTCCAAGGATCCGAAGATGTCATGGGCCCTGGCCACCCGAAAGTCTTCATGGGCTGGCGCATGTTCTCATGGGCCTTCCTTGGACTGGACTAGGTATGCTAAGGTCGTGTACCCGTAGGGTATAACCATGTCAGGTGCTATTCTTCTAGTGGTGTCATGTGAACATCGACTACATGATACTTCACCATTTATGGGCCTAGGGCAATGCATTGTGTATTTGGCTACTAATTGCGGGGTTGCCGGAGTGACAGAAACCTGAACCCCCGTTAGGACACCTTTGCACAAGGGAGTGTAGGATCTCAGAGTTTAAGGCTGTGGTTAGATTTATACCTTAATTACTTTCCTGTAGTTACGGATGTTTGTCGGGGGTTTAATCACAAGTATGTATTAGTCATAGGAAGGGCAGTATGTTAGCACAGGTTCACCCACACAACACTTACAAACACCAAATAAGAGTACTCAGCTATTTGTAGGGAAAGCACTTGACAGAATTCCCATGTGTCCTCGAGAACATTTGGTCCTTATAAGTATTTCCACCGGCTTGTCCTTTGCTAAGAAAGGATTGGGCCACTTGCTTCGTTTGTTCGTTACTTCTGTTACTTGTTCTTTGTTTTGTTGCCTTGTTAGAAAACCACTAAAAATCTGTTTGCTAAGTATTCACAGGGATTTCCTACTCCATACCACTGTTCAACACCTTCTGCTCCTCGTTGGGATCGACACTCCTATTTATCGAAAGTACTGCGATACACCCCCTATACTTGTGGGTTATCAAGAATATTTTCTGGCGCCGTTGCGGGGAGTGAAGCGCTATTGAAGAGTGGAACTGGTAAAGGAAACTTCTACTGTGAGTATTGCTTTTTATTTCTGTTTGTTACTTTGTTTCCCATATGGATAACCCACTTGGTTTCCTATTTGGGAAAACTAATACCACTAAAAGGGTAGCAGATAAACCACCACCTGTTGAGATAGATCCTTTTAAGATACCTGCGAGTATTCTTAATCGTGTCATGGATAATTATTATTTTGGGCATGGAACTATCCATCCTGGTGATCACTTGCTTTATATCCATAAATTATGCGGGTTTTTTTAAGTGTCCAGGTATCACAACTGAATAGGTGAAGAAGAAGTTACTCTCCATATCCTTCAAAGGGAGAGCTGAGGCATGGTATAAGCTGCTTAAGAATGGACAATCCATGGAACGGGAGGAGATGGCATATCTCTTTTACTCTAAATTTTATCCTCCCAGTGAAATACAAAAGGATAGAAGTCTTATATATAACTTTTGGCCTCTTGACGGAGAGAGTACAGCTCAAGCTTGGGGGAGACTGGAGTTATTAATGCTTAAATGTCCTATTCATGAACTCCCTAACAATATTATTCTCAATAACTTTTATGCTAGGCTTTCTCCTCAGGATAAAGTTTTACTAGATGCTTCTTGTGCTGGATCATTCACAAGTATGAAGGAAGAAGTTAAATGGGATCTCTTGGACCGTATTCAAGATAACACTGAAGCTTGGGAGAATGACAAAGGAAGAAAGTCAGGTATAAACTATGATCATGAATTTATTAAATCTTTTATGGGAACTGATAACTTCCGTGATATAAGCAATAAGTTTGGCCTTGATCCTCAAGTTCTTACGGAATGTTTTAATGCTTTTGCCTCTTATATTGAGATACCCAAGAAAGAGTTGGACAAGTACCATGCTCCTTATAAATACATTGTTACCCACGTTCCTGCCAGTATAGAGGTTTGTACTATTGTTCCTATTTTGCCTGAACCTTATGTTGAGAAGATCACTTTTCCCTCAAAGGTAAGGGAACAGTCTATTTTGGCTAATGTGGTTAGCAAAAGCGCAAAGAAAATCGTAGGTTCCAATGAGCTTATTGATATCGAGCCTGTGGTAGCTATTGTGAAAGATCTTGTCACTAGAAATATAGAGGATGAGTATATTGTCTTTTGCGAAGATGCTACTAATATTGTTTATCATCCTAAGAAAGTTAGAAAAGCTAGTGTTCCCGTGCTCTCTATTAAAATTGGTGATCATTGCTATTATGGTTTATGTGATATTGGTGCTAGTTCTAGTGTTATCCCTTATGAGCTTTACAGGGAAATTATGCATGAGATTGGTCCTTGTGAGCTTGAAGACATTGATGTGGTTATTCACCTTGCCAATAGAGAGCAAGTTTGCCCCATTGGTATTGTAAGGGATGTGGAGGTCCTTTGTGGTAAGATTAAATATCCTGTTGATTTTCTAGTACTTGGTAAAGAAGCTAGTAAAACCTATCATATCATCTTTGGTAGGCCCTTCCTTAATACTTGTGGGGCTATCATAGATTGTAGGAAGGAAAAACTTTTGACTAAGTTTGATGGAGAATCTTATGATTTTAATTTTTCTAAATTTGCTAAAACACCTTATGAAAATGAATTACCTAATGAGGATTTCAAGGTTGAACAACTGTCTGCTGTTTCTCTTGCTCCTAACAATGCTTTGCAGCAGTTCATGGAAGATCATGAAAGTGATGCCTTTATGAAGGAAAGAAATGAGATTGATGAGGTTTTCCTTCGTCAGCCTGAGTTACTTAAGCATAATTTACGTGTGGAAGATTTGGGTACCACACTACCACCCAAAGGGGATCCTGTTTTTGAATTAAAACATTTACCTGATGATCTTAAATATGTTTATCTTGATGATAAGAAGATATATCCTGTTAATATTAGTTCTAAACTTTCAGGGAAGGAAGAAGAAAGGCTATTGGAGGTATTGAAGAAGCACCGAGGAGCTATGGGTTATACTCTTGATGATTTAAAAGGAATTTCTCCCACTATATGTCAGCATGCTATTAATATTGAGTCTGATGCAAAACCAGTTGTTGAGCACCAGCGCCGTCTAAATCCTAAAATGAAGGAAGTGGTAAGAAATGAGGTATTAAAACTCCTTGATGGTGGTATTATTTATCCTATTGCTGATAGTCAATGGGTTAGCCCTGTTCATTATGTTCCCAAGAAAGGGGGAATTACTATTGTGCCTAATGAGGATAATGAGCTTATACCCCAGAGAGTAGTGGTTGGGTATAGAATGTGCATTGATTTTAGAAATATTAATAAAGTTACTAAGAAAGATCATTATCCTTTGCCCTTTATTGATCAAATGCTTGAAAGGCTGTCCAAAAAGACTCACTTTTTCTTTCTTGATGGTTATTCTGGGTTTTCTCAAATCGCTTTGAAAGCACATGACCAGGAAAAAAACACTTTCACTTGTCCTTATGGTACTTATGCTTATAGGCGTATGCCTTTTGGTTTATGTAATGCTCCTGCTACCTTTCAGAGATGTATGTCTGCTATCTTTCATGTTTTTTGTGAAGAAATTGAAGAGGTTTTCATGGACGATTTTTTCGTCTATGGAACTTCTTTTTATAACTGTTTGTACAACCTTGATAAAGTTTTGTAGATATGTGAGGGAACCTTGTTCTTAACTGGGAGAATGTCATTTTATGGTCAATGAAGGGATTGTTCTTGGACACAAGATCTCTAAAAGAGGCATTGAAGTTGACAGAGCCAAAATTGAAGCAATTGAGAAGATGCCTTGCCCTAGAGATATCAAAGGTATTCGTAGTATCCTAGGTCATGCTGGTTTCTATAGGAGGTTTATTAAAGATTTCTCCAAAATTTCAATGCCCCTTACTAATCTTCTTCAAAAAGATGTACCTTTTGTTTTTGATGATGATTGGAAGGAATCTTTTGAAACTTTGAAGAAAGCTTTAACAACCGCTCCTATAGTCCAACCACCTGATTGGAGTTTACCTTTTGAAATCATGTGTGATGCTATTGACTTTTCTGTGGGTGCTATCCTTGGACAACATGTTGACAAGAAGCTGAATGTTATTCATTATGCTAGCAAGAATCTAGATGCTGCTCAAAAGAATTATGCTACGACTGAAAAAGAGTTCTTAGCTGTAATCTTTGCTTGTGATAAGTTTAGACCTTATATTGTTGATTCTAAAGTTACTATTCATACTGACCATGCATCTATTAAGTACCTTATGACAAAGAAGGACGCTAAGCCTAGGCTTATAAGGTGGGTGTTGCTTTTGCAAGAGTTTGATCTGCATATTGTGGATAGGAAATGTACTGATAATCCTGTTACTGATAATTTATCTCGTTTGGAAAACATTTCTTTTGACCATTTACATGTTAATGATAATTTTCCAAATGAGAAGTTAGTTGCAATAAGGGTAAGTCCACATGAGAATCCTTGGTATGCTGATTATGCTAACTTTATTGTTTCCAAGTATTTTCCTCCAACCTTTACAGCCCAGCAAAGAAGGAAATTCTTAAGGCGGTACTTTTGGGATGACCCACACCTATATAAGGAAGGAGTAGATGGCATTATGAGAAGATGTGTTCCAGAATTTGAACAACAAGAGATATTGAGGAAATGTCATAGCAGTGTGTATGGAGGACATCATGCTGGGGATAGGACCGCACAGAAAGTTTTAAAATCTGGATTTTATTGGCCTACTCTTTTTAGAGATGCAAGGAAGTTTATCTTATCATGTGATGGATGCCAACGAGTAGGTAACATTTCTAGACGCAATGAAATGCCTATGAATTATTCTCTTGTTATTGAACCTTTTGATTGTTGGGGATTCGACTTTATGGGGCATTTTCCTCCTTCAAAAGGGTATACTCATATTCTTGTTGATGTTGACTATGTTACAAAGTGGGTAGAAGCCATACCTACAAGCAGTGCTGATGGTAAGACCTCTTTGAAAATGCTCAAAGATGTCATTTTTCCTAGGTTCGGTGTACCAAGATATCTCATGACTGATGGAGGCTCCCATTTTATTCATGGGGGTTTTAGAAAAACTCTCGCTAAGTATGATGTAAACCACAGAATATCTTCAGCTTATCACCCCCACACTAGTGGGCAAGTAGAACTTTCCAATAGAGAAATTAAATCTATCTTGCAGAAGACTGTTAATAGGTCTAGAAAAAATTGGGCTAAAAAGTTGAATGACGCTTTGTGGGCTTATAGAACTGCTTATAAAAATCCTATGGGGATGTCTCCTTACAAAATGGTCTATGGGAAAGCTTGTCACTTGCCGCTAGAATTAGAACACAAAGCTTATTGGGCAGTAAAAGAGTTGAATAGAAATTTTAGACTTGCTGGTGAGAAAAGACTGCTCGACTTAAGTAATCTAGATGAGTGGAGAGGGGAAGCTTACGAGAATGCTAGGCTCTTTAAGGAAAAAGTAAAAAGATGGCATGATAGGAGGATTCTAAAAAGGGAGTTCCATGTTGGTGAGAATGTTCTTTTGTATAGGTCTTGTCTCAGATTTGTTGCAGGGAAACTACTCTCCAAATGGGAAGGACCTTTTGTTATCAAGGAAGTGTACCGTTGAGGTTCCATCAAAATCTCTTCTCTGAAGGATGACACAACACAGGTGGTTAATGGTCAAAGACTAAAACATTATACTGGAGATTCTTACAATGAAGAAGTGGATGTCATTCAAATGGTGACTCCAGAAGAATTTATCAAGAACCAAACACCAGAAACTGCAGAGTTCGTCTTTGAATAGGTAAAAGTGGTAAAATAGAAGGTTCGTGAAACCCCAATATTTTTATATTTTTGGTGTTTTTAATATATAAGGGAAGTTACGAGACGAAACTGAAGAGGAAACGGAGCCCTGGGTGGACAAACCCACCCCAGGCGCGGGCCCATCCTGACCGCGCCTGGAGGGGGTTTGACTCCCTCGAACTCCGTCTCCGCTTCGTTTCCGTGTCAAAACCTTCCTTATGCATTGAAATTTCGTAAGATATAATTCCCCGAATCCCCTGAGGTTCGTGCATCGTGTTCTCGTTGTGTTTTTGTTTCGACTTATTTCTGTCGGGAAATCTTCTCAAGTTTAGAGCACCATGGCATCCACCGATGACAAAGGAAAGAAGCCCGAGGAAGAAGAACCTCAAGTCCCCAAGGAGGAGGAGATTCCGGGAGGATATGAAGGTGACATGGAGGAGGACAAGCAACCAGACACTCGTGCTACCGTCGCAAGCATTGGTTTGGTAGCACAACCTACCCAGCTTGGGAAGACAACACGGATGTCTACAGGGGGGAAACCTCCACGTTTCTTCTACAATCCACATCCATCTCCTCCATGTAACAAGAGAACTTTCCATACACTTATACATGAATATCAATATCAACATGTGCCCAAAGGGAATTTGCCTGCGGTTTGGGATATGCATCGTTCTAACAATGCAGCGAAGGATCATGCTAGGGATGAAGAGTGGGGAAGGACAACAAGAACTGGGATTCTCAGACTTACATGATTATGAACCGTATAGAGCAAAACTTGGAGCTGATCCAAACTCTCACTTTTCAGTTCGAGGAGTTAAGGAAACTTATTGAAGAGCTTATCAAGAGAACACCACCACCTCAAAAGGAGTAATTCGTCACTAGGTTTGGCATCCCCTTGGCTTGTTCCAAGCTTGGGGGAGTGCCGCGGTATCACCACCACTATCTGTGATTCATATCTGTGATAGAGAAGTTATCTTATAGTTTGGTTTGCATGTGGAAGTATCTCTCCTTTAATTGATTATCTATGTATCCCTTGGTGTGAGTGCCTTTATTGAATATTAATGAGAAGTCTCATATTTTACCTTTTGCACTTCTTATTTTAGTTTGCAATCTCTATTATATGATGGATCTTGTTGATCAGTATTGGCACCACTTTGGGATCATCAAATGGATCTAAATTGGTTTTGGAAAACTGAGTTCTGGTCAGTGGCATTAATTTGAAATAAAAAAAGAAAGAAAAGGCTTACAGGTATATGGTATCTTTTGTTTTCTTTCTTGTTGGCTCATAACCTTAGTATTCTTTATTTGAGATTATTTTGTGTCTTCAAGGAAAGATTGCATGTTTGGCTTTATTACTTGTATTTTTGCTTATTTCTTTCAACTCTCTTGCTTGCTACCCAGCCTTGCTAGCCAAAAACCTGTTTTGAGAAGGCATACTTCTCATGTTTCCAAAACCCTTTGAACCAAAAACTTTTGCCACTTGTGTCCATCGTATCTACCTAATAGCTATTGCTATTCCTAGCAAATTCTCAAGCTTCATCTACCTTTCAAATTAAAAAGTATTTTGTTATGAGAAAACTAGTTAGTAAAGTTCTCACGAACTTGATGGCACACTATATTTCTTGCCCCTAATAAACTTGAACCATTGTGGACATCGAAGTTGTATATGCTTGCATCTATACGTTGGGATTAGCATAACCGTGCTGTCACGGGTAACGTTTTCAACATAGCACTTGTACTCCTTACATCGTTGATATCGTGCTCTTTTGTCTATGGATGTTACCGGTGTGAAATGAAGTGGGAAATTGTAAGTCCATGGAGTTTGTATTCTGTGTTAGAGAAATGCCTAGGCCGCTAGCCTAAGCCATGCCTAATCATGGTGGAAACTTGCAGCATCACCATAGTGAGCTATCTATGAAGCATCCTCAATAAAAAGCTATGTACATAGTAAATAAAAAGATTGCTGAGATGCTCATTGTCTGCTTGCCTTGTCATTTTGGCTATAGGAAAGCTCCTGTACCATGTGCAAGGGGTACCCTGTTGGCGGTTCTCAATGATATGCAAATACTTACAGTGAGAAGAACTTGCCTGGTCCCTAAGTTGAGTATCCATGAGGAGTGGCCCTCATATTCAAGGGACATGAGATTGCCAAATTATATTTCGTCAAGCATATACTCCATCTTTGTTCACTTTAACCTTAACCATCTCAAGATGCTTATGATAGGGGCAATGAGGGCTCAAAGCTAGTAAGTACCATAATCTTTTGGAAGCTCTTTATGACTTGTAATCCCTGCTATCCTCTAAGAAGGGACCTTTCTCCTAGTTACCAACTTGAGTCAGTAAACCTACTTCCTCTCTATCTCAAGCAAGCATTTGAGTTGTTGTGTTTCAAGCATTCATATGGTGATTTATTCAATCATGTTCTTTATCTTTCTTGTTTGCATAAAACTCTTATCTATTGAGTATTACTTTGAAAGCCTTCACTTGTGAAAAACCTTTTTGAGCAAAAAATGCTCCTGTTTTGAAACTTCTACAAAAAGCTTTTGTGAAACTGTTTGCCAGATGTTGTTTGACCAAGAACAAGTTTGCCAATTCCAACTATGATTTATCTTTATGCATCTCTATTGTGATTGTTGTGCTTGGTTGCAAGCTAAGTTATATAATGGTGAGTTTCTTTCTTCTATGAGTTGTGCAACGGTAAGTGTGATGCTTCTTGTTCGTATTATTTTATCGACACTTCACTCCATAAACCTGTGGACATGTTTACTGATATCAGTATCCGCTTGGGGACAAGCGAAGTCTAAGCTTGGGGGAGTTGATACGCCCAATTTGCATCACCATTCTATATCATAATTTACCTCTATTCATTGATATTTGTCTTATTATGAGGTATTACTTATGGCTTTTCATTTGTTTATGCATGTTGGATGATTCCTGGAGGATGGACTGCCGGAGTCTGGATTCTGATGGAAAAGATGGCGTTTCGGTGCAATTTTGGGAAGATCAGAAAAATACCAGAAAAATATGGAAACATATTATTTTACCGGAAGACGAAGGAAGCCAGAAGGAGGAGCGAAGGGGGGCCTCAGGATGCCCACACCCCCTAGGCGCGGGCCCACCTGACCCCGCACCTAGGGTGGGTTTGGCCCACCTTTTTCTCCTCCGACTCCACCCCTTCG
The DNA here is from genome assembly GCA_030063025.1 of Avena longiglumis. Taxonomy (NCBI): domain Eukaryota; kingdom Viridiplantae; phylum Streptophyta; class Magnoliopsida; order Poales; family Poaceae; genus Avena; species Avena longiglumis. Next base: position 243,701,194 of record CP125979.1, on the reverse strand, counting down.
CCTCTTCCCTACGGAACCCTAACACCCGGGGAGCGACCACAGATAGATTTCCGTCGCCTCTGGGAGGTAGAAAAACACTGAGAGAGAAAGATCTCTCCGGCAGATAGATTTCTGCCGGGGAATTCCTTACTGGAGAGGGGAGACGTCGCCATCAACACCGTAATCAAGCTAGGATTCATCGGTATCATCATCATCATCCACACCATCATCACCACTCCGTCCCGCTGTAACAATTGTGTTGGATATTGTTTAGTTCATTAGGGGAAACTTTCCCGGTGTTAATTACTATCGTAGTTGATGCTTGTGAGTAGAACCATAGGATTATTGTTTATGTTCAGATTGTTATACATTATCATATCATCTTTGATCTTGATCGATATGATGTCTTGTGAGTAGTTCGTTTAGTTCTTGAGGACATGGGAGAAGTCATGTTGTTAGTAGTGAATCTGTGATGAGTTATTATTCATTGGTTTAGTATTTAAGTTGTGGTGCTATTCTTCTAGTGGTGTCATGTGAACGTCGACTACATGATACTTCACCATTTATGGGACTAGGAGAATGCATTGTGTATTTGGCTACTAATCGCGGGGTTGCCGGAGTGACAGAAACCTGAACCCCTGTTAGGACTTTGCACAAGGGAATGTAGGATCTCAGAGTTTAAGGCTGTGGTTAGATTTATATCTTAATTACTTTCCTATAGTTACAGATGTTTGCAGGGGGTTTAATCACAAGTATGTATTAGTCCTAGGAAGGGCAGTATGTTAGCACATGTTCACCCACACAACACTTACAAACACCAAAGAAGAGTACTCAGCTATTTGCAGCGAAAGCACGTGACAGAATTCCCATGTGTCCTCGTGAACGTTTGGTCCTTATAAGTATTTCCACCGGCTTGTCCTTTGCTAAGAAAGGATTGGACCACTTGCTTGTTTGTTCGTTACTTCTGTTACTTGCTCTTTGTTTTGTTGCCTTGTCAGAAAACCACTAAAAATCTGTTTGCTAAGTATTCACAGGGATTTTCTGCTCCATACCACTGTTCTGCACCTTCTGCTCCTCGTTGGGATTGACACTCCTATTTATCAAAAGTACTAAGATACACCCCCTATACTTGTGGGTTATCACATATCAGCCAGAGGAGTGATTCTATCATGAATAGAACTACATGAGGATGCCAAGAATCTTACCCATTATAGCATTGCTGCTACAAATGTTTAATCAACTCATAGACGAAATCTAGGACTTTTCTCCGTGAAGATCGTTCGTAGGCTAGCGAAGTTGTTGGAATCCCATAGAGTTTGACACATATAAAACTATATCATTCTTATGATTCACAAGTCAAACATTGGCATGCTCACAAAAACCGCTAAACATTAATTCTATTGAGCAATTTTTTTCAAAGATAGCTATCAAGTCAATCATTATTTTCATGGTGTTGAGTTTCTCTAGGAATAAGCTTTCAAGACTAAACACTACAACACCCAAACTTTCAATTGTGAGACTTTTTCTTATTACAATTTTTTAGCAAATTTTTAAGTAAGACTTGGTTAACTATAAGAGATGGAACAAAACATACTCAACTAAATACCCATGCAAACAAAATTTTACTCCGGTATAAAGACTCACTCCACCAATATAATATCTTAACATTTTACTACTAACTAGCATGAGTTTTTCAAAACTTCAAAAGTGAGGAGTCATAATGCATACCTCTCATGATTGGTCCCACTTCTCTCTTCCTCTTTGATTGGTTTCTTGGAAACTCGAAGTCAATCACTCTCCTGCAAATAGCGAGAACCACAAGGAGAATAGAAAAGAAAAAAGGAAGAGGGAAAATAAAGATAAATGGACAAATCTTTTTATTGTTTTTAAGAGAATTAAAAAATAGAAAATTGGTGACAAATCTCGGCTAGAAAATCTCGAAAACAAATAAAAATGACTATGTCAAGCCTGGCCTTCTTCATTCTCCCCTGGCAAGATCAGTCCAAGTCAAGCGGCCTTGGGTGAGGAGGCCATGGGCGACACAGGGAAGAGATCGCGACATGCTAGGCGAGGAGGTCATGGGCGACACATGGAAGAGATCCGACATGCTGGACGAGGCTGGTCCTGGGGGCTGACGCGGGAGAGAAGGGAGGCGCGCTGCTGGGCCGACAGGTCTTCAGCAGAGACGCCGTGAAAAAGTAGGCAAGCAGGTCTGGGCGGCAACGCAGGAAGAAGTAGGCGAGCAGGTCCGGGCAGCGACGCAGGAAAGAAGGTCGCGAATGAGAAGAACCCATCCCGGTCAAATTTAAAATAATCAGAAGCAAACTTGTATTTTTATATCTTTTCACCTAGTTAGAAAAAAACCCAGCGTCTTAGGCTGTGTTCGGTAACGTCCCAGCTTCCAACTTCTCAAAATTCTTAGCCGGAGCTGGCCGAACACCTCAGATCCGCGAAGCTAAATCCGTAGAGTTGACCAAAAATCATGTACAAAACAAGAAGCTAGCATTTTGGTGTGCCGCCGATTTGGAGAAGCAGGAGTTTATGGTATTTACCGAGTAATGCCACCGTCAAGTGATAATACCGGTCCAGAAACGGAAGAACGGACCTTCCTCCACCTCCCGACGAAACAACCACGCCCCCTCTGCCACCATCCATCCCACTTGGTTCCCAGCGGGTCGTCGCTCTCCTGCCGCGGTGGAGGAGCTCCGTCTTAACGCTGACCACGACTTGCGAACCTTCATGGAAGGTTGTGTGGTATTGGAGGAGGCAGGGCTTCCGGCCTTGCTTTCCCCTAACGATTGAGGAGCTCGGAGGCGAGCCAGGTAGCAGCCATGGCGGGGCTTGCTGCAACGCGAACTGGGGGGCGCGGTTATGTCAGGGCATGGCGGCAGTTAGCGCCGATGCAACGCAGACAGATCAGGAACAACCCTCTACGTACGCCCAAGAATTGGGGCATGGCTATGAGTAGGAAGCCTGGGCCAGAGGAGGAGCTCGCCCCTAGGGAGGAAGATGGGCTCAGAGAGCCAGCCGTTCAAGGAGGACGAGGGCGTACGGGGGATTTCGGGACGAGGGCGTGCGAGCGATTTGGGGAAAATGGCCCTGTTAAGTGGGGGTCCACTCGTCAGTGACATTGGCATAAAACAGGAGCTGTCCCGAACGTTCTGGGCTCCTTGGAAGAGCCGGAATTGGAAATAAAAAGCTGGATTTGAGGATTTGGCGGAGGCGGAGGGATTTCGAACACGCCCTAATATACTTATATTCCAGAGCGGAGAGAGTACAACCTCTGACTGGGCCTCCCATCCCTCGTCCTGGATGGCCGGATAGGGATGGACGCTTGGACAAGTCCGCCCGCAACTCCTGCTGCTCGCCACGCCAGCCGTCAGCATCCTTCCGGTGCTGACTTGTCTTCTTCTCCCCCGCTGCTCACTTAACTTGTCGTACCACACTAGTGCATTTCCGTTCCACTTCTGTCTCCTACCCGTCATGGCCCAGGCGACCCTCGCCGCCGCGAGATTCCCCGCGTCCGTTGCGCTTCTCCGCACCCGCCGCTCCCCCGCGGTCGCCGCTCCCCTCTGCACGTACGGACTCCAACGCGGCGTCGCGATGGCCGCCGCGCACTCACCCGCGCCCGTGCAAGCCTCCGATCCGCCTCCCAAGGTACGCGCCTAAAACTGCCTCTGATCCAGCGAGTACCATCAGGGCTTGTGTTTCGCGCCAATGTTAGGGGATGTCGCTCTTGTAGCAAGTGGAGCACGCGCCCTTGGTAAAGCGTGGTATCCCCAGAGGGTCCCAGGTCAGGTTTGGAGACGGTCACTATAACTGTTACTACTGCACAAACCACAAGTGCCGAAATCGTTGACGTGTGTACTTAAAAGAGGGAAAGAAATATACTACTCCCTCCGATCCATATTAGTTGACTCAAATTTATCTAGATTTGGATAAATCTAGACACTATTTAGTATATATGTTCATCCAAATTTTGACAAATCCAAGTAAGTAATATGGGTTGGAGGGAGTAGTATAACATAAACAGTAAAACAGGGACCTGCAACCAAGTGGATGTCCAATTTCTCCATACATTAAAAAAAGTCCTTGGAGTTATTAAGAAAATGCTTTTGCAGCTAATGATCCAGAATAGACCTCACTGTATGCCGTGGCGTTGATCTAGCGTGACTTCAATTTTGGAGCTTCTGTTCCCTCTGCTATCCATGTCCACTTCCGACCGGCCCAGATAGTAAACTTGTGAGCTGTAACGATCATCTTGCAGACTTGAGGCAAGCAAATGAATCCAGCCATTAGCGACTTTACAGTACAAACTTCCTAAGGAAACTGATACATTTTTATAAATTCTCTGTCCAAAAGTTTCAAAGAAAACTTGGTACACGCTGATTTTAATAATTACCAAGGATGGGCCCCACTGTTTTTCTTTATTAGTATATCCCATGGCCCATGTGTTTATAATAATCCTGGACCAGCCCTGAACCAACAGTTCCTTGAATTTTTAATTGAAAATGATGGTTACTTTATAGAAGTCTTGAAGCAAGAAAGGGACCCTTTCATGAGGGCTCTTCAAGTGAAAGGATTTTCACATGAGGATTGAAATCCATAGTATTTTTTCCTAAAGCATCCCTTGGCACTGTAGACCTCTCAGAAAATTCTTTTGTTTCTCAGATGGTGCAATAAAAAATTGATATGGACTGAACCCTGTAGAATTTGAGTAGCAAAGACAATGCAATCCTGCCTTTATCCTGTTTCTGTGCTTTTGCAATCCTGGGAGTCAAAGACCCAAAACCCTAGCAAAAACCAATGTTCAGCAGAAGATGCTTGTTCTGTTCTTACTGTTATAGAGGATTCGTGGTTTCTTGACAGACCCTCCTAATTTATATTTTTATTATCTGCTATGTCATGACATCGTGTTTATGAATATATTTGTTATTATTGTTTGTTTCAAATATTTCAGTGTGATTTAAATTGTTCAAAACAGATGTTAGCCGTGAAATGTAAATTTATTATGGAAATAGTGCAAAACCCCGTATGCTTACAAAGTTCCAGGCATTTGTTTCTCTACTTTGAAATAGTTTTGGCTACATCTTACTTGATTTATACTTGTTTCATATTTTGTTGATTGCTTGCTGCTCAAATTTCCTGGGAAATAAACTAACGGTCTCAACCCTTGCTTCAGGGTGCTGATCTATTTTTCCGGTCAGTTCTCTCAAACATGCAAAAGGTTTACTTGAGCAGGAATCCAACAGCAGAAAAGATTCTGGGCCTTGTCCGTTCTTATGATGGGGACAACATTTGCTTTGATCACTTTGCTTTCAGAACATTTGCTGTGAGTACTCGCTTAAACGTTAGTTCTGTATATAGTTGCTGGCTTGCTGCATGCTCTGTATTGCATAATGCACAAGTTGTGCGCTGTTGATTATTGTAAGAACAAGTTCCCTTCTTCTATAACTGCAGCTTGATGGTTATGGTATAAACTCGCTTGCTGAATTTTTCACTGATTTTGGTTACGAGTCTCGTGAAGAACTAAGGTTTCCTGCAAAAAAACTAAGAGCACTGTGGTTTTCCCCTCCCAAGAGTGATGGATACAGCGGCACTGGTGCATATGGACCTTTGCCAAGGATATTCATTTCTGAACTTCTTGTAGATGAGCTGAGTGCTCCAAGCCAGGTAGTCCTTTGGTTATTTATTTAATTTGTTCAGTTGGTTTGTCTAAGATACTGTACTATGGATAACTGCGCATTTTATTCATAACATGCTTGTATGGTTGAAGGCATTCCGGACATTACTTATGACACTCTTGTATGGATGAAGGAAGACTACTGAAACATATCACCATAGGAAAAAGTTGCCTTCCGAAAGCCATTTCTCTTTATGTCTTATTTCCATAGTTCTCTAAGAGTAAATGCTCAAGGTTCTAATGTTCTAGTATACACTAAGACTAGTATTAAGATATCTAGTTCAAAAATTCAGATCTTAACCTCGGACCTCTATGCTATCTTATCAGGGAATTTGACTGCTGGGCTCTGATATGACTGCCAGTAGAATTTTTTCATTCCCATATTTTAATTGTACTATTAAATTATATTCTTCTTATCAAAATGTTTTATCTGGTTGTTCTATGCAGGAAATTGTACGCAAATACATTAAAAGTTCAGCTAAGGGAAATAAATATGCTGTTCTTGCTACTACATCTGGGGAGCTGACATGGGAGAAGCCCATTTATTCTGATTTCCAGGCTTTATCTAGGTACTCATCTTATTGACTCTTGACTCCTTTAACTGGCCAAGAGCTAAATCATATCTTGCTTACCAAAAAACTATTCACATATTTTTTTGTAATTCTGTGCAATTCCAGAAGAAATGAAGTTGCCTGTTTTCTACATGCTTAGTGTCATTCCTGATTCTGTCTTTCACACATTTTTTTTGGACCATTGTCTTTCACACTTTGTTTCTTTATTATATTATTAGTCATGCTCACTATCTCTGTTCTTCCATTTGGACACCAGGGAAAGTGAATATGCTGCATGGACTCTTGCTAATGGCTATGCTCTGAACCATGCCACAGTTTCCACCCATCGCTTAGAATCGGATATCAGAAGTATTAGTAAGTTCAACAAATTTGTGGAGGACAATGGGTTCAAGTTAAATACAGAAGGAGGGATTTTGAAAGGTCTGTTGCTGATTTCTGAACCACCCAGATTGTATTCAGCAGTGTTTTGACAAATTGCCTCCAGTTTTCATACCTTAGCTACTTGTATTGAAAAGTGGAAGTACAATTCGTACCGGGCCATTACGCCTAACCATGGTTTCTATTACCTTTATCCTTTATAAAAGATGCATTTTTGGTTGACTGTTAGCTCTTCTTTTCTGACTACATTGATTAACTGTTAGTAGGTTTCAAATATTTACGTTTCATGGGCGCATATGATCACTTGAAATAATTTGAAATATCTTGGGAATAACTGTTAGCTGAAGGAGACATGCTTTTAAAAAAATACTGTATCTTGTTTTGACTAGAAACTGATTTGCATGTTTTTTCTCTATATGATTTAACAGTGAGTCCTGATGGTCTCCTCCAGCAAAGCTCGACTGTAGCTGATTCAGATTTATTTACTTTTGCTGATGGAATCACTGAATCTATTCCACGTTCCTATATCGAATTTGCGGAACGCCTGCCACTCCCACAGTTCAAAGATTTGCAAGATGAAGAGGTTTGCATTATTTGTTGCGAAAGTATTGATTATTTACTAATCGTTTTCCTTTCCTGCATAATCCAAACTTGAAAGTGTGCTGACATATTATATTGTCGCATCTTAATGAAATTGGGGGCCGTGTGGCCCCTTCCAGTAAAACAATCTCTCACTTCAGTCAGGGATTATCACTATAAGTATACTACTTAAGTATTAAGTGTCGGCACTTAATACACTCCTGCATAGGATATTAAACGCTGCACTCTCACTTAGCCAATATGAAGTTGTCCTTATGATCTCCTAATGTAGTTATTTATTTTCTTACTTTCTGAAGGTCAAGGAACACCACAGACGTGATGGTTTTGAGGTAGGCAATGCAGACAAGATATTTGAGAGTACATCAAGAGATCAGCTTACCCGAAGGTCTGCATAGACGGTGACTATATCGACCATTCTGCAGGCGATGTGCCTCTTGGAAGCGTGTTGAGAGTGTGTGTTGTGTAATTACTGTATATACTACATAGCCTGAAGTGTGTTGAAAATCACAGGCTCAATAAAGATAAATATTTCCTAATGCCTCAAGTCTGGAATTCAGCTTTCTTTATCGTATTATTTTCGTTTGGCTTGTCATGGATCTCCTTTGTTTCATTTATTCTAAACTGATTTTTGGAAATGTATGAAATAGTTTAACATGGCATGATGGCTAGTTCCTCTATGAATTTGTGGCACCCTAGTCCATGGAACTTTTATAGCAGATCAAGGCAAGTGTTTGCATGAGAAAGGTTGATTGGACTCTGTTTTTTGAAGAACTGAGTATAGCTTCATGAGTTGTCACCAAAGATATCATTTACTTTCAAAACTCTAAACAGTTTTTTATAACCATCTAATCCCTCCATTCCGAAATATAAGACGTTAAAGAATCTACGGTCAAATTTATTTAGGCAACGAAATATCCAGAGTTTTCACTTTTGCCCCTCCGGTTTCGGTCCCGTGTCCGCCTTTTCCCATCGCCGCTTCGCTCCCGAGCTCCGCATCGCGGCTTCCTTCCCCACCGCCTGAGCACTGCGCTTTTCTGCCCCTCCTGTCCACACATGAGACCGCGCGGCGCCGTCCCTCAGTTCCCCCGTCTCGCTCCCACCCGCCGCCCTTCTCCCGGCATAGATCCCTCAGTCCAAGGGGTCAATTTTATGCCCCTGATCTGCGCGTGAGATCCATCCTGAAGATTTGTGGCGAAGGCGCGTCGAACATGGCGCCGTCGGCCGGCTCGGGCTTCTGGTTGCCGCTCTACCCCAGCCATGCGACGCCCGCGGCGGTGCTGCTCGTCCACGGCTCCAACCTCCTCTACCTCGACTCCGACGCTGGTGGGACGGTGCTATTGGCGCAAACCCGGTGTCAGCATGGTTGTGTACTCCCACTAAGGGTACTGTGAGCTTCCATTTTTGTCTCTATGTCTATGATTACCAAGCTTCCATTTCTTGCTGCAATAGAGGGCACAGTATAAATAGAGGGTGTTTGTGATCGACCATAGTTCTCCAGTATCCACCGTGTTGGCCAGTGCTAGGAATCGGCGCCTGATATTTGTGCGCTATCGGACCAAGGCTCAACCATAGTATTTGAAGCAGCTTGACCGTACGATTTACAGCAGGCCCACGTTCCGTGATTCCAGCGATTTAGTTGTATGTTTCCTTTATAAATCGGATCTCATTATTTCTCCTGTAAGCTGTAACGCACCATCCGGAAACATCGTTAACCTTTCTTGCGTGTTTTTTCGAATCAGCTCTCCTGCCTTTCTTCCTCGTAGTAGTAGTAGTTTGCTTCTTCCCCGGGGAAATGGGAAAGCGTACACATGAGACTGAATTTCATTTGATGTTTGTGTGAAGCACAATTGTTTTATATAAGAATTATGCAAATAGTATATCAGTAGCTTTGATTTTTGGCTGTGGGGGCAACTAAATTGGTAGTGTCAAGCAGTACAAGTGACACTTGTAGAATCCATAGTCTGGGAGCTGAAAGATTTTCGGAAGCACTCTCTGTGATATAAGAAGCATACATGTCATACTTCAGAAACACTATTATTTATGTTGCGACGTCTTTTTAAGGATGAAGCAACTAATATATGAGTTAGGAAGCATCGTGCTGGTAGAGGCAGGGGTTGTGGGCAGCGAAGCACATCCCTGTGCTCCACATCTCCATGATCTTGCAGAGGAAAACCATAATCACAGTAACCGTGTGTAGTGCTTCCTCCTCGCGCTCAACATCACGTGACACGCGTCGGGCTGATCTGGTGTGTGCGCCGATGCCCTTTTTTGTGCTCCACTCATGTCCCTCGTCGGACAGGAGGGCCCCTGGTCGAGGTCTTCGCCATGGACCCATGCAACATCGACAAGCGCCGTCGGAAACTCGGGCGGCGTCGAGGGTGGGCCGGCGACGACAGCGAGCGGAAACCGGGATGATCGACAAGAGCGGCGACGACAAGAGATGGTGTGGTGCGATTCATTATATAACTGAATCATGTGTCGTTGGATGCTTAGCTCAGAATGAACGAACAGATGCTAGTCCGGCTATTTGTTTCAGATCGGACCACGGTAGGTAGTATTTACCTTTTCTAAATGGACTTGGCTGTATAATGTGTTCAAAGAATAGGAGTATCTCTTAGTCATGATTAGCTTACATTTAGTACTCTATACATATAATGTGGGACCCTGAATTTACGGTCCGAAAATCCCTATTGTCTGCAATTCATGCTCCCATGATCAGTGAGCCGTGAGCATAACCGACTAGTAACATAACAACATCCTTAAATTTACAAAGTATAAGACTTACTAGTTGCCTTTATGGCGGTACAAACAACAGATGCGGACTTCTTCAATCGCAGAGCACATGTCATGCCTTAACCTACAAGCGACTGACTGGAAAGACGGCCTAGCTCGCATAGACGTCGGTTACTCCTTTAGCTTTAGTATATGAAAATATGGCTAAGTAAATAGCCAGGAACAAAGCGAGTGAGTACTTTGAATGTACTCGCAAAACCATCGAGATGAGATAAAGCAAGGATAATGCAATTTCGGCTGCGGTGAGATAGCTCTAATCTACAGTTATTTTTGAAAAGCCTAACTTGGCATCTCTATATATTTGTTAAAAAGAGTTGTTGAAAACATGTCTCCTTTTTGAAAAGCGGGATATAACCATACCTCTGTAAATCTTTTTATAAAATAGATTTAAAGTAAAACCCCTTTTTAAAACCTCTTGGACCATTTAAGGTCAAAACAAAACCTTAGCATTTTACTTTCTCTTATTTCTCTAGCTCATTACAAGGGTACTCATAGGGATTACCTTTCCAACCTTCCTTGACCGTGGGCATGGCTATTCAAATAGATTATACTCTGCAGAGTTGGTGCACTTTACCTACAAGAATCAATACAGCCACCGTGATTTAACCACGGTCCGTTACTCAAAGTAAATGGGGGTTTGGATAATCAAACCTAGCCTTTCATTTGTCATCCCTAGAAAAGACAGCTTGCCCTTTTGGGTTTGTTCTCTCCCGCAACGAGTATGTGGCACTTCAGGGCCATAGTCCTCCCTTCTGCACTTCCGTATACCCAAACTCTTAGCTTGGCCATATACCATAACTTTGTGACTCCACTTCCTTCTCCACTCCTAAATCATACCATCCACGGGAGACCCAATTGTTGCACCGGCTCCTGCCAAAGATAGTCCGCAAGCCCTAGATCCATAGATCTTTGAAGAGCCTGCCCGGGATTCAGGGGATTTCTCCCCTATAGCACATGTAGGGACTATCCATGCTAAAGCCAACAAAATACGAGCTAAGCCTTAGGTCCTGGGGTAATGTGGTTGCACAGATAAATTGTTCCGGTAAAGGCGTCGAACATCCCTTCTCTTTCTCTTGTCCATCTTTCTTACTTCTCATCATCATCATCATTATTTCTTTAGTAAAAACATCCACTTGGAAACGATGCCTCTTTCAAAGGGTTTTTACAAAGTACTTCTGAAAACGATTGTAGTAGGGTAAACCCCAAAGCAGTTTTATTTGTCAAAACCGGGTTTTCCAATGAGTTAAGATGCTAATCATCTAAACCTCGATATAACGGGGGAGAGTAGGTGTGATGGCTGCAAGTGCACATATCGTTTATAGCTAGTTTCTAAGTTTAAATGTCGATCCCACAGGGAGCACAAAGATAAGTGTTTATGGGTGAAGTCTCTGTCACACTCAAAGTTGTCACAGGTCTTCGAGTGAATTGACTTCAAGTGTTGAAATAAGAATAGGATTTGGATTAAAGGAATGTATTTAAATAAAACTAAAATGTAAACTTTAGAAATAAAAAGCATAAAAATAAAGAACGATTGATTGATTGTTGTTTTCTGCAAATGGCAAAGTAGGCGCGGGGAGATACAGTTCATGGTGATAGTGAATGTGCCAGGTGGACGAGTGATAAATGTAATTATTATAATCTTATAAGTATATGTGTAGGCGAGCAACCTATAATTAGTCGGAACTCCTCTTGGTAGATTTCATCCCAACTTCAATAATCCTACTAGTCTGTTACCAAAACCATGGTCAGTCACTAGACGATTAAGATTCTTCAGGTTGCTTAGCAATTAAGCTTCTTGGATCGGACTAATGCAATAAGCACAGTGGTTCCTCGTGCTCCTCGAGTCAAACTAGTTTCCCATTGATATCCCCGTGTCACTCGGGGGGTCGCCGGTTTGCTAGCGAACAAGATCCTATCTATGTAGAACAAAGCATCATGTTGTATGGGCCCTTAATTATATAACAAGCATTAGGCATCCCACAGATAGTCAAGTATATATAATATAGTAATTAAAATCAATCACAAACTAATGGAAAATATGTAGGCACATCACATCTCACCAATCCCTTACATCTCCCACATCCAAAGAAACTTACTCACACATGAGAGAATAAAGCATCATCAATATATTTAAATAAATGGAGTTCTTCTCGATATTACCGTGGAGATCAACAATATAAATAGAAAAGCAATCCAACACAATTCAAGATAGGAAGAAACAATCTCAAACCCTAGTCTTGCAAGGTGAAGATCTCTCTCTCTCTCTCTCTCTCAAGTACAAGTAATGGCTATGGGGGGTGAAGTGGCTAGTGTAGGGGTTCGTAGCATGGAAAACAAAAAAATTCTACCGCATGAACACAAACAAGCCAAGATCTATGTAACACCCTCAGAATCGGACCTATACAAGTTTGAGCAAAATTCGCCAAACCCGCATAGAAACGATTCGAAGGTGCCCACCAGGCACTTTCGTGCGGGTGGAAAACGAAGTAATAACATTACACAACAGTCCTCGATGGGACCCATGTAGCAGATATATATAACAGACTCAAAGAGTCAAGAATACGAATATAATATACAAAGATCCAAATCACCTTGAAAAGCGATAGGCGTCCAGCTACGGACAAGATGCAAATGGGGCTAAGAGCCACGAAGAATAACCAATGGCGTCCATAACCCTGCCCAAGCCGGAAGGGTAACCACGCTAAGCGTCGATCTCAAAAACCTGCTTAAACAAAAGGGTGCCGACAAAGGGCAAAGGAAAAAAGAGGCGTCGATCGAGGCCGATGCAGCGAGGCTAGAATTGGCGGTCCTCGCCTACATAGGTATGGTGGATCTGGCGGCAGCATGCACTAAACAACCTATAGAGACTCGATACAACTGGCGGTAATCAGAGAGGGGTGAGATAGACCTATCCGGATCCAACCTGAAGCTAACACCAAACAAACCCATCCTGGTGTTTCCCCCTCGAGACCAAACGAGGAAGTCAACCGAGGAACTCACACCGTTGGCAGTTTTATTTATTCAGTTATCGTTGCAGCAATTACTAGTCAGGTTTAGATAATCATCCTGATAAAGTAAACAGTGGGCACTTTTAGTTAATCATTCCGTTAGAGTTGCAGCAATTACTAATCAGATACAGATAACATGATATAAACCCAAAACCCAGCAGTTGTTGGTAATTTTATTCAGCCATTTCGTTGTAGTTGCATTACTTACTAGTCAGATACAATTGTCGCAAGCGACAACCAAACAAGCAATTGTGGGCAGTGTTAATTAGCCATTCCATTATAGTGAAGCTGATTACTAGTCATTATAAGTCAAATTTATAGCAGTAAACTTTAGTTATGCTTGTCTATGATCGAGATACTGTGCTCCAAGTCGTCCATATCCGCGGACACGGCTTTCAGAAAGTTTTACCCGGCCGGGGTGCACCAATAGCAACACACGCTCGATCAACCTCGGAAAAACCAAATCAAAACCCAACGAGGCTTTCACGATGAACAATCACAGATTCAGAAATATTTCGGGGCCACCCTTTGAGTAGATCCCATGCAGTAAGCAAGCTCGAGGCGGCCTCAAGGTTGCGCCAATGGTCAGAAGCGACGGGAACCCGAAAGTGTGGCTGGGCTTGTCGATACCGCGTAATCACTCCGCATACCTAAAAGATGCAGTGTGCTCCTCGCACAATTTAAATACAAAGTAGCATGGCATAAGTACAGGATCGTAATAAAACCGCAAACTAGTTGTGGCCCCAAGAAATAAGACTGAATCAAGCTCGCTCGGGGGTCCCATATACCTCCGGATGTGGATAGCGCATAAAAATCAAGGAACAGGTATCAAGTACTCGGGTCTTACGGGACACAAGTGGGCGTTGAAACCAAATATTATCTATCACCCACCGATGCCTCTGCTGATTTCCATTTTAGTTGTTAAACAGAAAGTAAAGTGTCGATAAGTAAAACTAGAATCATCTCCAACATCAACATGCGGCAATACATCAAGAATCGTGGCATATGACGACACACATCAGCACTTGAGCAAGCAACTATGACGCGCAAGTCCAACTATCTACCAAACAACAGGTAATAGGATGTGTCCAAGGCCATATAAGGCTGCAGGGGATATCACGGGTACGAAAACTAAAGCATCGCAACACAGATAGCAATAGATCAACAGGAGGGAAGTAAATACTATAAAAGTAAGATAGGTAGAAAGGGGGAGATGCTCGCCTGAAAACATTGCCGAAGGTTCAACCGAGGATCGAAGCTCACATCAACTCAACGGCCTTATCCGCGAAGAAGCAAAACACTAGAAGAACACCGGATGCAATATTTAATACAACGACAGAAGATCGGCATGATGCATGTATGATGTATGACATGGCAAAGGTGCGATGCAATTAGGTCATATTAAGTGGAAACGGGGTCCCGACAATTAATTAACGGTTCAAGTTATTAGAAACCCCCGCAATTTACATGTTGTTATAACAAGGCAAGATAAAATACCGGTTCGCTACACAAGCTTAAATGAGGCCAATATAAGGCTAGGTTTGCCCGCATATGGGCCCCATATTTAATTATTAGGTGAATCGGCATAAGGCCCCCAAACCACATGAATGTATGCGTGCAAGATGAAAGACAATTTAATATGCGACAAGTTGTTATGTTATAAAATAGGGTTTCGGAAAGGGTTCACACATTGAGGGGTCTCGACGGTCTTGGGGTTCCGGGGTTCGGGGTCCGGGGTCTAGGGTTCGACTGAGCGGTCTCGCGGGACGTTCTTGGAGTACTGGGGTCGTTCTCGAATTACAGGGGTAGATCTTGGCGCATCCGGGAAGCTGGACTTGGATTGGTGTCGGGGGCTCGTCGGGTTCGTTCTGGCCGGTGCCGTTCTTGTCGCATACGCTGTCTTCGGGTCATGTTGACGACCTTGGTTTTCCTTGATGGAGAACTTGGTGTGTCCGTGTCGATGATCCTGTCGTCCGATGTCGGGGTCTCCAGGGTCTTGACGACTTCGGGTCCGAGAGGGAGATCTTGGCGTCGGGGTTTCCGTGACGAAGATCTTGTCGCGCGGCGTCGATGCTTCCGGGAAGGAGATCATGAGGTTCCGACTCTGGTGGTCCATCGGGTTCGATCGAGTCGGCGTCGATCTCGGGATCTGCCCCTACACGGTCTTCGGGGAACTCAGGGTTCAGGGGTACGGCGTCCGTGTGACGGTCTTGGCGATAGGGGCGAACTTGGTCGATGGTCCTCGGTTCACACCCAAAACAGGGTCGGTCTTCGGGTCGGGGTGGCGATCTTGGCGGTTACTTGGCCTCGTTGTCGTCCTTGTCGAGGGTGTAGACGGTCGGCACAACTTGCCCATCCATCTATTGGCTCCAGGAGGCCCACGGCACTCGAACACACAGGAGCACAGTAACGGCAGACGGACGGCCGCGGGTGCCCGTGGCGGGCGGCGGTCGGAGGGCATGGCGGCGGAGGGGCTCGAAGGCGGTCAGCGAGGTCGCGGCCGGGGCGGCCGCGGAGACGGCAGGAGACGGAGGGGCAGCAAAGCGCTGGCGAGGCCGAGATGAGCGACGGAGGTCCGGCGCGGCTCTGCGGCGGCGTCACGGCTGCCAAAGCAGCGGATGGCGGAGCTCGCCGGAGCAGGCAGCGCGGCGAGCGGCGGCGGCGCGCCGGGAGGAGGCTCATGGGCGGCGGTCTTGGGTGGTTGGGCGGCGGCGTCTGGCGGGAGGAGGCGAGGCCGGAGCTCGGGCGGAGGAGCCCGGCTGGCGAGGGCGGCGCGCAGCTGCTCGGAGGACGCGGAGGCGGGTGGCGCAGGTGTCTGGGCGTGGGTGGCTCGCGGGCGCTCGTGTCAGCGCGGGCAAGGCCGAGGAGGACAGCGCCTTGCCAGCCTGGCGGCGAGGGCTGGCGCGCGGAGGTTGGGGAGAAGCCCGAGGTGGCGCAGGGCGGAGGCGCGGGCGGCGGGGTTGCCTGGCGGCGCGGCGGCGAGCGACGGGAACGGGGAGAGGAGGACACCGGCGAGGAGGGTCGGGTGGACGGAGGGTGGTGGCGCGGAGGCTGGCGAGGGAGGAAGCAGAGGTGGGAGAAGGCTGCGGATGGATGTGAGGGACCGGTGGGGCGGGGTGGGGTCCACGCGACGAGGGTGCAGCAGCGTGTGAGGAGGTTTGGGGTGGTTGTGGGTCTGGCTAGGGGGTGGGCCGGCTGAGAGGAGAGAGGAGGGAGTTGGGGGGTGCCATGTGTCAGAGTGTGAGTGGGTGAGGGGTGGGCAAGGGTGATGTGGCGTGTCCTGATAGGTGGGAGTGAGGTGGAGGGAGGAGAGGGTAGATTTCTGGGTAGACTTAGGATTAGAGGTTGGACCGATCTGAATTATGGGGGTGGTCGTGCGGGTCGATACGGCCCGTTCGACTGCCCCCGCTAAAATAATAAAATACTTTATTTATTTTAACAGACCGTTTGCACAACATTTTTAATTAAAACAAAATATTCCGGGGACCGGGCTTTGCAGTTGAATTAAGATGGGGCGTTTGGAAAACAAATCGAGCTTTGCAAAAATAGTTTTGGCAAACAATGCATGATGATGACGATGCAACGCACAAATTCAACGCGATTTTCTAGTAGTGGTTTTGCGGGATGCCACAATTCGACACCACTAACAAGGGATCTCGCCCTCGAGATCCGCCTCCTGGTTCCGGAAGGAAGGGTCGGCGGCCTGATCCTTCGCGCTTCGTGTAGAACCTCACGACACCACTAACGATGGTTCCTTCTTCATCTTGAAATTGGCGACACCACCAACAAAGGGTCGTTGATCCTGACCGTCGCGAGAACACTCCGGGAACAACAGGTCGAAGGTAGAGGTATCAACAAATAAAACCACCTCTAACTTTCATGGACGGAGTAAAACTGCTGTATCCACCGATTCGATGTACAAAAGCGAATGATAAGAGTAGTGGTATGGTAGCTACTCCATCCCGCACTCAAACCATTACTCTGCACACAAATAGGCGGATTATGCAACCAACTCTCGGAATCAGACTGAAGATCTCGACAAGCGAGGTTCGGAACAACGGAGTGATGCAGACCCTGCATCGGATCTGGCGTAGATGATGTCGTCGCGTCGGAAAACACCGGAAGGCACAAACAAGGAACAAAGAATGGTAACACCGTAGACGGATTCATCAGGCAGCTTGAACACCGGATGGCGAACACCGTTATCAGAGGAGGAAGCGAAACCCTGAAGGTACGATGGAACCCAACCACGAGAATCCTGGACTCGAAGAGAGGGAAGAGAGCAGATTCAAAACACGTCGAGATAAGAGGAGAATAGCAGAGGGTAAGGAGTAAAATCAGACCTAACCAGAACTATCCAACCGATTTTCAAAAAAATAGTTTTGACACTCTACTTCGGCCGTTAGCTAGGTTATCCTACAGGCTGGACTTGTGGGGTATCGCAACTGCTGAGCTCTGATACCACTCTGTAACACCCTCAGAATCGGACCTATACAAGTTTGAGCAAAATTCGCCAAACCCGCATAGAAACGATTCGAAGGTGCCCACCAGGCACTTTCGTGCGGGTGGAAAACGAAGTAATAACATTACACAACAGTCCTCGATGGGACCCACAGAACAGATATATATAACAGCGACTCAAAGAGTCAAGAATACAGATATAATATACAAAGATCCAAATCACCTTGAAAACGATAGAGCGTCCAGCTACGGACAAGATGCAAATGGGGCTAAGAGCCTCAAGAATAACCAATGGCGTCCATAACCTGCCTGTGCCAAGCCGGAAGGGTAACCCTGCTAACGGCGTCGATCTCAAAACCTGCTTAAACAAAAGGGGTGCCGACAAAGGGCGAAGGAAAAAGAGGAGCGTCAGTACTGAGGCCAGTACACGACGAGGCTAGAATTCGGCGGTCCTCGCCTACATAGGTATGGTGGACTGAATCGGCAGCGGCAGCATGCACTGAACACCCTATAGAGACTCGATACAACTGGCGGTGTCGAGAGGGTGAGATAGACCTATCCGGATCCAACCTGAAGCTAACACCAAACAAACCCATCTGGTGTTTCCCCTCGAGACCAAACGAGGAAGTCAACCGAGGAACTCACACCGTTGGCGCTTTATTTATTCGTTATCGTTGCAGCAATTACTAGTCAGTTTAGATAATCATCCCGATAAAGTAACAGTGGGCACTTTTAGTTAATCATTCCGTTAGAGTTGCAGCAATTACTAATCGACATGATAACATGATATAAACCCAAAACCCAAAGCTTGTTGGTAATTTTATTCAGCCATTTCGTTGTAGTTGCATTACTTAGTCGATACAATTGTCGCAAGCGACAACCAAACAAGCAATTGTGGGCAGTGTTAATTAGCCATTCCATTATAGTGAAGCTGATTACTAGTCATTATAAGTCAAATTTATAGCAGTGAACTTTAGTTATGCTTGTCTATGATCGAGATACTGTGCTCCAAGTCGTCCATATCCGCGGACACGGCTTTCAGAAAGTTTTACCCGGCCGGGGTGCACCAATAGCAACACACGCTCGATCAACCTCGGAAAAACCAAATCAAAACCCAACGAGGCTTTCACGACTGAACAATCACAGGATTCAGAAATATTTCAGGGGGCCACCCCTTTGAGTAGATCCCATGTAGTAAGCAAGCTCGGCGGCCTCAAGGTTGCGCCAATGGTCAGAAGCTGCGGAACCCGAAAGTGTGGCTGGGCTTGTCGATACCGCGTAATCACTCCGCATACCTAAAGACAAAGGTGCTCCTCGCACAATTTAAATACGTAGAAAGTATGGCATAAGTACAGGATCGTAATAAAACCGCAAACTAGTTGTGGCCCCAAGAAATAAGACTGAATCAAGCTCTGGCTCAGGGGGGTCCCATATACCTCCCGGATGTGGATAGCGCGCAAAAATCAAGGAACAGGTATCAAGTACTGTGGCATCCCGCAAAACCACTACCAGAAAATCGCGTTGAATTTGTGCATTGCATCGTCATCATCATGCATTGTTTGCCAAAACTATTTTCGCAAAGCCCGTTTTGTTTTCTAAAACGCCCCATCGTTAATCAAACGCCAAACCCCGGGCCTCCGGATTATTTTTGTTTTGTTGGTATCGGTTTGCCAACGGCCCGTTTAAAACAAATAAAATTAATATTATTTTTAGCGGGGGCAGTCGAACGGGCCGTCCCGACCCGAACGACCACCCCCAGTTTAAAACAAACGGTCCACCAACCGCCCTTCCTAAAATTCTAAAGCTACCAGTTATTCTACCCACCCTATCCCTCCACATCACCCCAGCCAATGGGCTCCCTCCACCTCACCCTTTTCTCTCCCCCTAGCCAACCATAAGTTGCCACCTAGACCAGCCCCCTCTCTTTTCTCTCTCCTCCCAACCCTCTCACCCCACTCACCCAACCCGCCACTGCCCTCAGACTTCCCTCTGTCCGCCCACCCCACTGCCGTCTGGAACCGCCCCTCCTCCACATCTGCCGGTCCCACCACCCGCGTCTGCCTCCCCACGCAACCCTCCTCTTCCTCGGCTCGCCATCCTCCTCTGCCTAACACGCCTCACAAGGCCTCCTCTCTCTCCGCCAGGCCGCCATTGCCCTCGCTACCTACTCCCGCCTCCCTCACCGGCTCTGCGTCTCCCGAGCTGCCTTGCTCCTCAAGCGCCTGCCGCCTCCGCGCCACCACCGGTGCTCCTCCTCAACCGCCTGGCTCACGGGCCGAGCCCGCTCACCCCCGCAGCCGCCGCCGCCTCCGAGGCCGAGCCGCCCGGCGCTCGGCCTCCTCCTCTGTTCCCGCCACGGAGGCTCCCGAGCCCGACCGCCGCCGCCTCCCTGCAGACGCCCTTCGCGACCCTCGCCAAGCCCCAACGCCCCGCCAGTCGCTGGGCCCCGTCGCGAGCCGCCCACCTCCTGCCGCCTCAGCCTCCGCCAGCCGCTGCGCCAGGCCTCCTCGACGCCACGGCGCCCGCTCACTCGCGACCAAGGCGGGCGTCCGCGCCATGAGCTCCTCCGCCCCAAGCGCCGCTAAGCTCGAAGTTCTGCCGCCCGCCTCGCGAGCCGTCATGAGCGCTGCCTCGCCCTGGCGCAACGAGCCCCGTCGTCGCCCCGCCGCACACACGCTCCGCGCTTGGCCGCCACGTCATCCTGTGGGCCCCGCCCTCCATGTGCGCGTCCGTGCGTGCTCGTGTGTTTGTGACGTGTGGGTCCGCTGGTGCACCTCAGGAACGTTTGGAGCGCTCCAAGTTCGCCCACAACCCCGACGCCGAGGCCCTAGAACCGTGGTCCATCTACAAGGCCGCCGAGAACCTCGGGTGCACCAACATGGAAGACCGAAGACCGATCCCGGCGAAGTCCGGACCCGATGACCACCAAGAACGCCCCGAGCACGACAAGTACTCCTTCCCCGGGACGCCAAGTCCACCGGATCTATGGCCAAGCCCCCGGCGCGACAAGAACTCCGACAAGGACCATCCGATGCCAAGGTCTTCTTCCCGGACCCGATCCCGAAGACTGACGCCCGGCGACCGAAGCCGAGAACCCCGACACGGACACACCAAGTTCTTCATCGAGGAAACCAAGGCCGTCGACGTGGAACCATAGAACGCCGAGTGCTTCACCCGGACACCGAGAACTTCCCCCTGAACGCCATGACCGTCGACATGACCCCAAGTCCCGAACCCGGATGCGCCAAGACCTACCCCCGATATCCGAGCACGACCCCGGAGGCCGAGAACGATCCCGACGAACCCCAGATCCGAACCTCGCCGAACTCGTCGAACCCTGAACCCCGAGACCGAACCCTGTCGAGCCCCGAACCCCGGAACCCCAAGATCGTCGAGACCCCTCAATGTGTGACCCCTTTTTCCTCGAACCCTATTTTATAACATAACAACTTGTCGCATAAGAATTGTTCATGCATGCATCTTATCATCGGTTTGGGGGCCTTATGCCGATTCACCTAATAATTAAATATGGGGCCCATATGCGGGCAAATCTAGTCTCATATTGGCCTCATTTAAATTTGTGTAGCGAACCCGATGCTATCTCCGGCCATGCTAAACAACATTTAAAATGCGGGGTATCTAAATAACATGAACCACCTAATTAATCGTCGGGACCCCGGTTCCGCTTAATATGACCCAATTGCATCGCCCCTTTGCCATGACATACATCATACATGCATCATGCCGATCTTCTGCCGTGTATTAAATATTGCAACCGGTGTTTCTTCTAGTGATTTGCTTCTTCGCGGATAAGGCCGTTGAGTTGATGTGAGCTTCGTTCCGATCTTCGGTCGAACCCTTCGACAATGTTTTCAGGCGAGCATCTCCCCCTTTCTACCTATCTTACTTTTATAGTCTTTATTCCCTCCTGTTGTTCTATTGCTATCTGTGTTGCGATGCTCTAGTTTCCGTATCCGTGATATCCCCTGCAGCCTTATATTGCCTTGGACACACCCTATTACCTGTTGTTTGGTAGATAGTTGGACTTGCGCGTCGTAGTCGCTCGCTCAAGTGCTGTTGCGTGTCGTCATATGCCACAGTTGCTGATGAATTGCCGCATGTTGTTGTTGGAGATGATTCTAGCTTTACTTATTGTCACTTTAATTTCTGTTTAACAACTAAAATTGAATAAGCAGAGGCATCGGTGGGTGATAGATAATATTTGGTTTCCGAACGCCCACTTGTGTCCCGTAAGACCCCGAGTACTTGATACCTGTTCCTTGATTTTGCGCGCTATCCACATCCGGGAGGTATATGGGACCCCACGCGAGCTTGATTCATTCTTATTTCTTGGGGCCACAAACTAGTTTGAGGTTTTATTACGATCCTGTACTTATGCCATGCTTTACTCGCTTTATTTACGATTGTGCGAGGAGCACCTGCATCGCTTAGGTATGCGGAGTGTTTACGCTGTATCGACAAGCCCAGCCACACTTTCGGTTCCCGATCGCTTGTACCATTGGCGCAACCTTGAGGCCGTCTCGAGCTTGTCTACTCCGTTCGGGTTCTACTCAAAGGGTGGCCCCTCAAATATTTCTGAATCGTGATTGTTCAGTGAAAGCCTCGTTGGGTTTTGATTTGGTTTTTCCGAGGTTGATCGAGCGTGTGTTGCTATTGGTGCACCCGGCCGGGTTAAAACTTTCTCAAAGCCGTGTCGCGGATATGGACGACTTCGAGCAAGATCTCGATCATAGACAAGCATAACTAAAGTTCGCTATTAATTTGACTTATAATGACTAGTAATCAGCTTCACTATAACGGAATGGCTAATTAATTCTGCCCACAATTGCTTGTTTGGTTGTCGCCATGCACAATTGTATATGACTAGTAAGTATTGCGACTACAATTAATTTGAATAAAAGTAACAACCATCTTTGGGTTTTGGGTTTATCTCATGCTATGCACGATTAGTAATTGTTGCCACTATCACGTAATGATTAACTAAAATGACCCGCTTATTTTATCGTGATGATTACTTAAACCGACTAGTAAAGTGCCGCAACTATAACGAATAAATAAAACTGCCAACCTGTGAGTTCCTCGGTTGACTTCCTCGTTTGGTCTCGAGGGGAAACACCGGGATGGGTTTGTTTGGTGCTAGTCTCGGTTGGATCCGGATAGGTCTTTCTTACCCTCTCGATAACCGTCGGTTGTACCGAGTCTCTAGATTGTTTAGTGCTGTCACGCTCGCCACCCACCATACCTTTGTAGGCGAGGACCGCCGAATTCTAGCCTCGCCGTGTACTGGCCTCAGTACTGACGCTCCTTCTTTGTTTTCTGCTTTGCCCTTTGTCGGCACCCCTTTTGTCAAGCAGGTTTTGAGAACGACGCCGTTAGCAGGGTTACCCTTCCGGCTTGGCCTGGGCAGGGTTATGGACGCCATTGGTTATTCTTCAGGGCTCTTAGCCCCATTTGCTTCTTGTCCGTAGTCGGACGCCCTACCTTTTTCAAGGTGATTTGGATCTTGTATAATATATCTGTATTCTTGACTCTTTGAGTCGCTGTTGTATATATCTGTTCTGTGGGTCCCATCGAGGACTGTTGTGTAATGTTATTACTTCGTTTTCCACCCGCACGAAAGTGCCTGGTGGGCACCTTTGAATCGTTTCTATGCGGGTTTGGTGAATTTTGCCCGAACTTGCATAGGTCCGATCGAGGGTGTTCTGAGTGGTATCGAGCTCAGCTATGATACCCCACAAGTCCAGCCTGTAGGATAACCTAGCTAACGGCCGAAGTAGAGCGTCAAAACTATTTTGCAAAATCGGTTGGATAGTTCTGATTAGGTCTGATTTTACTCCTTACCCCTCTGCTATTCTCCTCTTACCCCTGCGTGTTTTGAATCTACCTCTTATCTTTTCTTCGAGTCCAGGATTTCTCGTGGTTGGGTTTCCGTCGTACCTTCAGGGTTTCGCTTTCTCCCTTTTGTAACGGAGGTGCTACGATCATCAATCTGCAACTTGTCTGTTGAACCTTCATCCGATCTTTTGTTCTTGAGCTCTCTATCCATATGTGTTCCTTTTGGATACCAGTGTCGTTGAAAAACATCTGAGAAGGACGAGCTTTGGTGAAGTTGGAGTCGACCCTGAGCATGTGTTGTTCATGCCAATGGAACCATCGCGAAGCCTAATCATTGTGTCTTTCATACGATTTCTGCTGGCATCCTCCCTTTGTTCCGGATACCGCCGGTGAAGATCTTCAGTCTAATCCCGAGAGTTGGTTGCTTAATCCGCCTATTCGTGTGCAGAGTAATGGTTTGAGTGTGGGATGGAGTGGCTACCCTACCACTGCTCTTATCATTCACTCTTGTATGTCGAATCAGTGGATCCAGCAATTGACCCCGTCCACGGAAGTTAGGGGTGGCTTTATTGCGATACCTCTACCTTCGACCTTTTGTTTCCGGAGTGCTCTCGCGACGATCAGGAGCAACGATCCTTTGTTGGTGGTGTCGCTGTTTTCAAGATGGAGGAGGAACCCTCGTTAGTGGTGTCGCGAGGATCTACACAAAGCGTGAAGACGGAGAACGCCGACCTTCCTTCCGGTACCATGAGGCGGATCTCGAGGGCGAGATCCATTGTTAGTGGTGTCGAATTGTGGCATCCCGCAAAACCACTACCAGAAAATCGCGTTGAATTTGTGCATTGCATCGTCATCATCATGCATTGTTTGCCAAAACTATTTTCGCAAAGCCCGTTTTGTTTTCTAAAACGCCCCATCGTTAATCAAACGCCAAACCCCGGGCCTCCGGATTATTTTTGTTTTGTTGGTATCGGTTTGCCAACGGCCCGTTTAAAACAAATAAAATTAATATTATTTTTAGCGGGGGCAGTCGAACGGGCCGTCCCGACCCGAACGACCACCCCCAGTTTAAAACAAACGGTCCACCAACCGCCCTTCCTAAAATTCTAAAGCTACCAGTTATTCTACCCACCCTATCCCTCCACATCACCCCAGCCAATGGGCTCTCTCCACCTCACCCTTTTCTCTCCCCCTAGCCAACCATAAGTTGCCACCTAGACCAGCCCCCCCCTCTCTTTTCTCTCTCTCCTCCCAACCCTCTCAGTCCCACTCACCCAACCCGCCAGCCTGGCCCCGCACTTCCCCTCTGCCCGCGCCCTGCCCCACCTGGCCGTCTGGAACCGCCCCTCCCTCCTGTCGCTGCTACCCCGGTCCCACCACCCTGTCTGCCTCCCCACGCAACCCTCCTCTTCCTCGGCTCGCCATCCTCCTCTCGCTAACACGCCTCCAGGCCTCCTCTCTCTCCCGCTCAGGCCGCCCCGCCGTCCTCGCCACCTACTCCCGCCGCCTCCCCTCACCGGCTCTGCCGTCTCCGTCGAGCCGCGCCAGCTCCTCCGACGCCTGCGCCCAACCGCGCCTCCGCGCCACCCGCCACCGGTGCTCCTCCCCCTCAACCGCCTGGCTCACGGCCGAGCCGACTGCCTCCGCCACCCGCTGGCCGCTGCCGTCGCCGCCCTCCGAGGCCGAGCCGCTCCGGCTCCTACCTCCTGTTCCCGCCACGGGAGGCTCCGAGCCCGACCGCTCCGCCGCCTCCTCTGCAGACGCCCTTCCGACCCTCGCCAAGCCCCAGCCCCCCGCCAGTCGCGGGCCCGTCGCTGCCCTCCCGCCCACCTCCTGCCCGCGCCCTCGCGCGCCCGCCCAGCGCCAGTGGCCTCCCTCGCCTCGGCCTGCCGCCCCAACTGCGTCCGCTCGCGACCAAGGCCGTCCGCGAGCTCCTCCAAGCGCCGCCAAGCTCCGAAGTCTGCCGCGCCTCGCGCCAAGTCCCGAGCCGCCGCGAAGCCTCTGCCTCGCCGCGACGAGCCCGTCGTCGCCCGCCGCTGGCTCGCCAGCGCCACGTCATCCTGTGGGCCCGCCCTCCATGTCTTGCGGCGTGCGTGCTCGTGTGTTGTGACGGTGGGTCCGGTGCACCTCAGAACGCGTTTGCGCTCAAGTTCGCCCACAACCCGACGCCGAGGCCCTAGAACCGTGGTCCATCTACAAGGCCGAGAACCTCGGGTGCACCAACATGGAAGACCGAAGATCCGATCCGGACCATGACCACCAAGAACGCCCCGAGCACGACAAGTACTCCTTCCCCGGGACGCCAAGTCCACCGGATCTATGGCCAAGCCCCCGGCGCGACAAGAACTCCGACAAGGACCATCCGATGCCAAGGTCTTCTTCCCGGACCCGATCCCGAAGACTGACGCCCGGCGACCGAAGCCGAGAACCCCGACACGGACACACCAAGTTCTTCATCGAGGAAACCAAGGCCGTCGACGTGGAACCATAGAACGCCGAGTGCTTCACCCGGACACCGAGAACTTCCCCCTGAACGCCATGACCGTCGACATGACCCCAAGTCCCGAACCCGGATGCGCCAAGACCTACCCCCGATATCCGAGCACGACCCCGGAGGCCGAGAACGATCCCGACGAACCCCAGATCCGAACCTCGCCGAACTCGTCGAACCCTGAACCCCGAGACCGAACCCTGTCGAGCCCCGAACCCCGGAACCCCAAGATCGTCGAGACCCCTCAATGTGTGACCCCTTTTTCCTCGAATCCTATTTTATAACATAACAACTTGTCGCATAAGAATTGTTCATGCATGCATCTTATCATCGGTTTGGGGGCCTTATGCCGATTCACCTAATAATTAAATATGGGGCCCATATGCGGGCAAATCTAGTCTCATATTGGCCTCATTTAAATTTGTGTAGCGAACCCGATGCTATCTCCGGCCATGCTAAACAACATTTAAAATGCGGGGTATCTAAATAACATGAACCACCTAATTAATCGTCGGGACCCCGGTTCCGCTTAATATGACCCAATTGCATCGCCCCTTTGCCATGACATACATCATACATGCATCATGCCGATCTTCTGCCGTGTATTAAATATTGCAACCGGTGTTTCTTCTAGTGATTTGCTTCTTCGCGGATAAGGCCGTTGAGTTGATGTGAGCTTCGTTCCGATCTTCGGTCGAACCCTTCGACAATGTTTTCAGGCGAGCATCTCCCCCTTTCTACCTATCTTACTTTTATAGTCTTTATTCCCTCCTGTTCTATTGCTATCGTGTTGCGATGCTCTAGTTTCCGTATCCGTGATATCCCTGAGCCTTATATTGCCTTGGACACACCCTATTACTGTTGTTTGGTAGATAGTTGGACTTGCGCGTCGTAGTCGCCGCTCAAGTCTTTATGGTCGTCATATGCCACAGTTGCTGATGAATTGCCGCATGTTGTTGTTGGAGATGATTCTAGCTTTACTTATTGTCACTTTAATTTCTGTTTAACAACTAAAATTGAATAAGCAGAGGCATCGGTGGGTGATAGATAATATTTGGTTTCAGCCCACTTGTGTCCCGTAAGACCCGAGTACTTGATACCTGTTCCTTGATTTTGCGCGCTATCCACATCCGGGAGGTATATGGGACCCCCCTGAGCCAGAGCTTGATTCATTCTTATTTCTTGGGGCCACAAACTAGTTTGAGGTTTTATTACGATCCTGTACTTATGCCATGCTTTCGCTTTATTTACGATTGTGCGAGAGCACCTTGTCTGTTTAGGTATGCGGAGTGTTTACGCTGTCGACAAGCCCAGCCACACTTCGGGTTCCCAATCGCTTCTGACCATTGGCGCAACCTTGAGGCCGTCTCGAGCTTGTCTACTCCGTTGCGGGTTCTACTCAAAGGGTGGCCCCTCAAATATTTCTGAATCCTGTGATTGTTCGATCGTGAAAGCCTCGTTGGGTTTTGATTTGGTTTTCGAGGTTGATCGGCGTGTGTTGCTATTGGTGCACCCGGCGGGTTAAAACTTTCAAAGCCGTGTCCGCGGATATGGACGACTCGAACACGATATCTCGATCATAGACAAGCATAACTAAAGTTTCTGCTATTAATTTGACTTATAATGACTAGTAATCAGCTTCACTATAACGGAATGGCTAATTAATTCTGCCCACAATTGCTTGTTTGGTTGTCGCCATGACAATTGTATATGACTAGTAAGTATTGCGACTACAACGAATTGGCTGAATAAAAGTAACAACCACTGGGTTTTGGGTTTATCTCATGCTATCTGCACGATTAGTAATTGTTGCCACTATCACGTAATGATTAACTAAAATGACCCATCTTATTTTATCGGGATGATTACTTAAACCGACTAGTAAAGTGCCACTATAACTGAATAAATAAAACTGCCAACCGTGTGAGTTCCTCGGTTGACTTCCTCGTTTGGTCTCGAGGGGGAAACACCAGGATGGGTTTGTTTGATGGTAGTCTCAGGTTGGATCCGGATAGGTCCTTCTTACCCTCTCGATAACCGTCGGTTGTACCGAGTCTCAGAGATTGTTTAGTGCAGCTTGCCGCCGACCCACCATACCTTTAGGCGAGGACCGCCAAATTCTAGCCTCGCTGTCTTGGCCTCGATCTTGACTCCTTCTTTGTTTCTGCTTTGCCCTTTGTCGGCACCTTTTGTCAAGCAGGTTTTGAGAACGACGTTAGCGGGTTACCCTTCCGCTTGGCACAGGCAGGGTTATGGACGCCATTGGTTATTCTTCGTGGCTCTTAGCCCCATTTGCTTCTTGTCCGTAGTCGGACGCCTACCTTTTCAAGGTGATTTGGATCTTGTATAATATATCGTATTCTTGACTCTTTGAGTCATTGTATATATCTGCGTGGGTCCCATCGAGGACTGTTGTGTAATGTTATTACTTCGTTTTCCACCCGCACGAAAGTGCCTGGTGGGCACCTTTGAATCGTTTCTATGCGGGTTTGGTGAATTTTGCCCGAACTTGCATAGGTCCGATTCTGAGGGTGTTACAAGTACTCGGGGTCTTACGGGACACAAGTGGGCGTTCGGAAACCAAATATTATCTATCACCCACCGATGCCTCTGCTTATTTCCATTTTAGTTGTTAAACAGAAAGTAAAGTGTCGATAAGTAAAACTAGAATCATCTCCAACATCAACATGCGGCAATACATCAGCAACTGTGGCATATGACGACACACATCAGCACTTGAGCAAGCAACTATGACGCGCAAGTCCAACTATCTACCAAACAACAGGTAATAGGATGTGTCCAAGGCCATATAAGGCTGCAGGGGATATCACGGGTACGAAAACTAAAGCATCGCAACACAGATAGCAATAGATCAACAGGAGGGAAGTAAATACTATAAAAGTAAGATAGGTAGAAAGGGGGAGATGCTCGCCTGAAAACATTGCCGAAGGTTCAACCGAGGATCGAAGCTCACATCAACTCAACGGCCTTATCCGCGAAGAAGCAAAACACTAGAAGAACACCGGATGCAATATTTAATACAACGACAGAAGATCGGCATGATGCATGTATGATGTATGACATGGCAAAGGTGCGATGCAATTAGGTCATATTAAGTGGAAACGGGGTCCCGACAATTAATTAACGGTTCAAGTTATTAGAAACCCCCGCAATTTACATGTTGTTATAACAAGGCAAGATAAAATACCGGTTCGCTACACAAGCTTAAATGAGGCCAATATAAGGCTAGGTTTGCCCGCATATGGGCCCCATATTTAATTATTAGGTGAATCGGCATAAGGCCCCCAAACCACATGAATGTATGCGTGCAAGATGAAAGACAATTTAATATGCGACAAGTTGTTATGTTATAAAATAGGGTTTCGGAAAGGGTTCACACATTGAGGGGTCTCGACGGTCTTGGGGTTCCGGGGTTCGGGGTCCGGGGTCTAGGGTTCGACTGAGCGGTCTCGCGGGACGTTCTTGGAGTACTGGGGTCGTTCTCGAATTACAGGGGTAGATCTTGGCGCATCCGGGAAGCTGGACTTGGATTGGTGTCGGGGGCTCGTCGGGTTCGTTCTGGCCGGTGCCGTTCTTGTCGCATACGCTGTCTTCGGGTCATGTTGACGACCTTGGTTTTCCTTGATGGAGAACTTGGTGTGTCCGTGTCGATGATCCTGTCGTCCGATGTCGGGGTCTCCAGGGTCTTGACGACTTCGGGTCCGAGAGGGAGATCTTGGCGTCGGGGTTTCCGTGATTTAAGATCTTGTCGCGCGTCGATGCTTCCGGAAGGAGATCATGAGGTTCGACTCTGGTGGTCCATCGGGTTCGATCGAGTCGGCGTCGATCTCGGATCTGCCTCACACGGTCTTGGGAACTCAGGTTCAGGGTACGGCGTCGTGTGGCGGTCTTGGCGATAGGGGCGAACTTGGTCGATGGTCCTCGGTTCACACCCAAAACAGGGTCGGTCTTCGGGTCGGGGTGGCGATCTTGGCGGTTACTTGGCCTCGTTGTCGTCCTTGGCTCCAGGAGGCCCACGGCACTCGAACACACAGGAGCACAGGCAACGGCGCAGGACGGCCGGCGCAGGTCTGCCCGGTGGCGGAAGGCGACGGTCGGAGGGCATGGCGGCGGAGGGGCTCGAAGGGGCGGTCCGGCGAGGTCGCAGGCCGGCTGCAGACGGAGACGGAACGGGAGACGGAGGGCCGCAAGCTGCGAGGCCGAGGATGAGCGACGGAGGTCCGGCGCGGCTCGGCTCATGGCGGACGTGTGGCTGCGCTGCTGCCAGCCGCGGATGGCGGAGCTTCCGGAGCGGCGAGCGACGGAGGCGGCAGCTGGGAGGAGGCTCATGGGCGGTCTTGGCCGAGGGGGTGGTTGGGCGGCGGCGTCTGGCGGGAGGAGGCGAGGCCGAGCTCAAGCCTGGGGAGGAGCCGGCTGGCGCTGGCGAGGCGGGCGCAGCCTCGGAGGATGCGGAGGCGGTGGCGCAAGGTGTCGGAGGGCGTCGCGGTGGCTCCGGGCGCGCTCGTGTCATGGGGGGCAAGGCCGAGGAGGCGCGGGCAGCCAGCGTGGCTGGCGAGGGGTCTTAAGGCGCGGAGGTTGGGAGAAGCCCGAGGTGGCGCAGGCGGGCGCTGGGCGCGGGTTCTTGGCAGCGTCCATGGCCGGCAGCGACGAGGAACGGGAGAGGGAGGGACACCCGAGGAGGGGTCGGGTGGACGGAGGTGGTGGTAGCGTCTGGCGAGGGAGGAAGCCAGAGGTGGGAGAAGGCTGCGCGGTGCGGGACAGGTGAGGGACCGGTGGGGCCAGGGTGGGGTCCACGCGGACGGGGGGTGCAGGCACGCGCGCGTGTGAGGAGGTTTGGGGTGGTTGTGGGTCTGGCTAGGGGGTGGGCCGGCTGAGAGGAGAGAGGAGGGAGTTGGGGGGTGCCATGTGTCAGAGTGTGAGTGGGTGAGGGGTGGGCAAGGGTGATGTGGCGTGTCCTGATAGGTGGGAGTGAGGTGGAGGAGGAGAGGGTAGATTTGGTAGACTTAGGATTAGAGGTTGGACCGATCTGAATTATGGGGTGGTCGTGCGGTCGTCGACACGGCTTCATTGCCCGCTAAAATAATAAAATACTTTATTTATTTTAATCGTTTGCACAACATTTTTAATTAAAACAAAATATTCCGGGGACCGGGCTTTGCAGTTGAATTAAGATGGGGCGTTTGGAAAACAAATCGAGCTTTGCAAAAATAGTTTTGGCAAACAATGCATGATGATGACGATGCAACGCACAAATTCAACGCGATTTTCTAATAGTGGTTTTGCGGGATGCCACAATCTATCTACTAGGTTGTAGCAACGAGTCGATTAGAGTACTCACCCTCGAAGATTCCAAAGCGGTTAACGAGAGCAGATTCTCGTGGGTGATGTAGTCGTACACTTGCCGATCTCAAGATCGCGTAGACGATCCTTCCGTTGCGTTAAAGCTCGCTTCGCGATCGGTCACATGTTCAGTACTCGATGAAGACCTTCCTATCCCTTGTTCCAGCAGGAAGCAGAGGTTGTAGTTCTCTCCTCGCGATTCTGGCAGCACAACAGCGTGGTGTCGGAAGTAGAGGAGAGATCCCGCAAGGCTTCGCCTAAGCCGGAGCGGGTTATGGTGGAGTATTAGGGTTTCCCTGGCAATCTATGGTTTAGAAGCCGAAGAGGAGGAGGTGGTCGGCGGGGTCTAGGGCGGCGGCGACTTGGTGTGGTGACGTCGGCGCGACGACGGTGTGGGGAGGGGATGATGTTGTGTGTCTTGGAGGGCACCCCATCCCCTCTACTTATGAGAGGGAGGGCAGCTTGGGAGAGGGGAGTTTGAATCCTTCCCCAGCTCTTTCTCCTACTTGGCTTGTGGTGGAGGGAGAGAAGGATGATACGTCGGAAACGTATCTATCATTTTTTATGTTCCATGCTTGTTTAGTATCTACTTTTCTTTTCTTTGTCTACACTTTGAGGTATTTTTATATCTTTTCTGGAACTAACCTATTAACAAGTTGCCATAGTGCCAGTTGCCTGTTTTCTTCTATTTTTGGTTCCAGAAAGGCAGAAAATCAATATTCTCGGAATTGGACGGGACAAAAGCCAAAGTCAATATTTTACTGTGGACGACACGAAGTCCATAGGGGAGACGGAGAGGCGCCACAGGGCGGACAGACCCCCCTGGGCGCGGCCAAGCCTGGCCCACGCCTAGGGAGGGTGTGGACCCCCTAGGCACCCCTTGCCTCACCTCCTCGCCTATAAGAAGCCCCTAATGCAGAAGCCCTAGGAACCCGATCAAAACTCCACGAAACCGTCTATAGCCGCCGCCACCATCGTCCCTAGATCGGAGGGGAGGGGATCTGAAGTTCTTCCCGGCACCCTGCCGGAGGGGATATCATCCCGGAGGCCTTCTTCTCCGGTATGATGCGTGAGTAGTTCCACCTTGGACTACGGGTCCATGTAGTTGCTAGATGGTTGTGTCTCCTCCTTATGCTTTCATGTATAGATCTTGTGAGCTCTGTTCATGATCAAGATCTAATCTATTTATAATCATGCATGTTGTGTTTGCGGGGATCCAATGGATATTGAGATTACTATGTCAGATTGATTAATGGTTTTGTCTATATGATTATATCATGTATGTGGTGTTTGTGATCTTGCATGCTCTCCATTGTTAGTAGATATCTTGGCCAAGTAGTTGCTAGTGATTCCAAGAGGGGGTATTTATGCTCGATAGTGGGTTCATGCCTCTAGTTTCCAAGGAAAATGGCAGAAATCTCTTCGGTTGTAGAAGTGAAGTTGCCACTTGGGAGAAAATAACGGTCTCTTGTTCATGGAACAAGTGGATTGTTTACCTTACACACTTTGCTTAAAGCAGTTGTCTGTTGCTTGCAACTTAATACTGGAGGGGGTTCGGATGATAATATGAAGGTGGACTACTAGTCATAGATGCAGTTGGATGGCGGTCTATGTATATTGTTGTATTGCCCAATTGAATCTCATAGAATCTTTTTGTCTGGTATTGCATTGGTATTCCTTGCTCAGTTCCTGTCAATTGCCCTGATGTAATTTGTTTACCCTTCATGCCATGTTGTTTATCTAAGGAGAGCACCTCTAGTGAACTATGGACCCCGGTCCAATCTTTACCATTGATACATCTTCTACTGTTTACTTGTTGCAAACCATTCATCACCTTCCACACCACACAGTTAATCCTTTGTTACAGCAAACCGGTGAGCTTGACAACCTCACTGATTCGTTGGGGCAAAGTCTTGAGTTTGTGTTGTGCAGGTTTCCATGTTGCTTGCAACACCTTTGAGACATTTCCTTCCTCCTACTGGTTCGATAACCTAGGTTTCTTACTAAGGGAAAACTTGCTGCTGTGCTGGTTCACACCTTGCTCTTGGGGTTCCCAACGAAGCGCTCCTACATCAACTCAGCGCTGCATCAAGATTTTTCTAGCGCCGTTGCCGGGGAGGCTAAGGACTTCTTCACAAGGGGAGTCCTCCACTTCCTTTCTCTTTAGTTTGTTTTTAGTTTTCTTAGTTTCTTTTGCTTGGTTTTGTTTGCCTATTTTCAAAAACTCCAAAAAAATAGTTTAGTTTGGTTTGCTTTCTCTATTCAAAAACACAAAAAATAGTTCCTACTCCAGTTGCTGGTCTGTTATTGCCTTGCTTGGTCATGCTTTCTATCAATGGATGGTTTCTTTGAAACTAGTTCTTATTGGCAAGGTCGGTTCACGGAAGAACAAAAGTATTATTATTATAAGGAACACCGTTTGTCACAAAAAGGGAAACACTTATGGGAACAAATTGATAAGTTGAATACTATTGCTAGAGACGTGTGCTCTACTTATAATGTTACTTATTGCTTTGATAAGTCTTGTTGTTGTAGGAGGTATAAACACCTTCCTTTTTAATGTGAGTATAATGATAATGTTACTATATCTTCTTATGTTAAAGGAAATTATGACTTTTATGATGTGGAACAAATTGAAGAATTTATTTCTTTCAAGGGTGCATTTGAACTTGCCAGTTTGCTTGAAAATACTGATGATGCACCTTATGAATATGAGGTTTATGAGATACTTAAATTTTGCTTTGATACTTACAAGGAATAAAATGGCTATATTCTTGAATATTTTAATAGGTGCTTTCCACAAATGGAAGAGACTAATGCCTTGCAGGAGACTATGAAAGAATAAATTGTTGAAACTGAAAGCTCATTAGATGAAAAAGAGGAGAGTGATGGTCAAGAGGAGGAAGAATGGTTCTACCCATGTCTACCTTCTAATAAGAGTAACTCTTTACCTCTTACATTATTTGATTGTCCCCCCATGTTTACCAAAGGAGGATGAATGTTATGTTCCCGTGGATTCTTTTGAAATATCTGCTATGGGTAAAACTTATGATGATAGTTATGCTCCTGTTATCTATGATAATAATATATTTGTGCCTAACTTAGAAATGCATGGTACTAAGGAGTTTTGCTTAGAAAATGTTTACGATAAAGCTCTAGATGATGGTCCTATGTTGAATGATCAGTTACCTTATTATAAAATTGCTAAAAGTGGGTTTGAAGGTTTTAATCCCACTATTTTTGAGCTTGATAATGTGTTTGTAGATCATGAAAAGCATGCGTTATGTGATAGTTATATTGTTGAGTTTATTCATGATGCTACTGAAAGTTATAATGAGAGAGGGAAACATGGTCTTATGTATCTCAACAATATTAAGTTTCCCCTCTTTATGTTGAAAATCTTGAAGTTGCACTTGTTTTGCTTTCCTATGCTTGTTGCTTTGTGCTTCTTTGATTTATTTTCTTACAAGATTCCTATTCATAGGAAGTGGGTTAGACTTAACTATGTTTTGAATTTGATTCTCGATGATCTCTTTTACTTCAATTGATATTTCTTATGTGAGCATCTTTTCAAACTATCATGCCTAACTTAAAGGCGTTAAAAAAAGTACTTGTTGGGAGATAACCCAAGAGTTTTCTTGAGTCTTGGAAGTTATTACTTCAGTAATGACCTCTTCTTATCCTTTTTGTTTGCTTTTTGTGTCAAGAATGACCTCTAATGAGAGGGAAGTAAGATTTAGGGAGTTGCTGTCCCGAAACAGATTTCTGTCCTCCACCATAAAAATTCGTGAGGAGTCTCTCTAACTCGTTTTGAGATGAAAATTTACGAATAAATCTTCCAGGTTGTTAGATAACTTTCATTAGTTCAACACTTTTTTATTTGAACAACAGAAGATTTTCGAAAAAATCGGTTTCTACCTGCTGGTCTGTTTTGACAGATTTCTGCCATTATTTGTATTTGCTTCTTATTGATTCCTTTTTGAGTTCTCTTTCGGGGAATTGAGCTTTTTGAAGGAGTTTATACAGTAGCTTGTGTTTTTAGTGAAAATTATTGCTGTTCCAAAGCTTTGCCTAAAGGTATATTATCTTCTGAATACACTAATGTTGCTAATGAAGCTTGTGTGAAGTTTTGTATGAAGCAAAAAAATTAGGTGTAGAGAGAGAATGATGTAATGAGATGAAGAATGGACAAAAGCTAAAGCTTGGGGATGACACCCCGGTGTCACCCCAAGAAATATCCAAGAGGTACAAGCGTCAAAGCTTGGGGATGCCCAAGGGATCCTCTTCTTCATCAATAAAAAGCTCAGGTCTGTCTAGACACTTCGTTTTTTATTGTTTCATGCACTATTGTGTTGTTCTTGGAGAGTATTAGTTTTTGTTTGCTTTGCTTAGTTTGTTTAGTTTGCTTGAATAAAGTAGTTTGGACCCCCGTTCTTGCTGTGTGGTTTCAAATAAGTCAATTGGTGTTGGAAAGGAGTAGAAAGTTCTTGCTTGGAAGTGCAAGAGGAGCTTGCATTGACTGTGAGTTAGACTCTAGCATGACATGCTAGGTGTTTTTTTGACCTTATGCTTAGTGATTATTAATGTAGCATGTCTTGTTCCAAACAATTGGGATTGCTTAGTGTGCCTTGAAAGAATTATGCGTTGTTTTAGCATACAAAAGCATAATATTGTGGTATTCTCTTTTGATGCTTTGTTTGGGTTGACTTGGCACATGCTCACACCATGTTATGACCATGACAAGTCACCATAGCCTCTATGATCATTTAGTCCTTGACTTGTAGTACCACTCTATGCTTTGATTAGTAATGTTTTGTCACTCTGCATGATTATGGCCATTATTGCTCTCTTAGTTGGTTGCTCCCAGTCTTTTGCTAGCCCCCACTTGTATGAGTAAGTTCTACTCATGCTTTCAACTCCCAGGAAACCTTGTTTTTATAAAGTGTCCACTATAAATTCCTATGCATGGTGTGTTACACCATTCCAAGTATATTATTGTTTTCAGTTATCTTCTAATTAAATAGTATTTTGTTATGTGAAAACTTAGTGATTAAAGCCCTCACAAACTTGATGACACACTTTATATTCTTTTCCCCTAATAAACTTGAACCATTATGTCGTCTATGTTGTATATGCTTGCACTTATACTTTGGAATTAGCAGAACCATGTTGTCATGGGGAACGTTTTCAACATTGCACTTGTACGTTGTACATAGTTGATATCATGCTCTTTTGTCTATGGATGTCACCGGTATGAAATAAAGAGGGAGCTTGTAAGTCCATGGAATTATGTATTTTGTGTTAGAGAAACGCCTAAGCTGCTAGCCTAAGCCATGCCTAATCATGGTGGAAACTTGCAGCATCACCATAATGAGCTATCTGTGAAGCATCCTTAATAAAAAGTTATGTACATAGTAAATAAAAATATCGCTGAGATGCTCATTGTCTACTTGCCTTGTCATTTTGGTTATGGGATAGCTCATGTACCATGTGCAAGGGGTACCCCGTTGGCGGTTCTCTATGATACGCATGTACGTACTATAACAAGAACTTACAGGTGACTGAAGTTGAGTAGCATGAGGTGTGGCCCTCGTATTCAAGGGACATGACATTGCCAACTTATACTTTGTGAAGCATATACTCCATAGTTTGTTCACTTTAACCTTAATCACTTCAAGATGCTTATGATAGGGGCAATGAGGGCTGAAAGCTAACAAATACCATAATTTTTTGAAGCTCTTTTTGAAACTTGAAATCCCTGCTTTCCTTTATGAAAGGCATTTCTTCCACTATTATATTGAGTCTCCACCTTCTACCTTTAGGCACCATTAAGAGAGCATAGTTGCCATTCTTAGTTCTATGTGCAGTGTCCTAAAACTTATTGATTGATGCATATTGTAATATTACTTGTTCTTGTGCTACTTGTATCTAGTCACTCTTATGAACTTTTAAGGTGTCCTATGCATCTATTTGCTACTCTATGAGGGACAAGTTGATTGCCACTATGCCATGTTTTCTGTATGTGAAACAAACAAATGTTTTTCAATGCATGCTATTCATGATCTTTGTTTGTAGCCTTTCATGTTGCATGCATAGTTACTTTGTCTTATTGTTAGAACTCCATCTTTCTTGCACATGTTTAGAGTTCTTTGATCCCAGCTTTCAATGCTTGCAAATGGTTTGATCTTGGTTTTGATGGTGCATGTCACCTAAAAAATTATTCCTTTTTATCACTTACCTACTCGAGGACGAGCAGGAGTTAAGCTTGGGGATGCTTGATACGTCGAAAACGTATCTACAATTTTTGATGTTCCATGCTTGTTTAGTATCTACTTTTCTTTGCTTTGTCTACACTTTGAGGTGTTTTTATATCTTTTATGGAACTAACCTATTAACAAGTTGCCACAGTGCCAGTTGCTTGTTTTCTTCTGTTTTTGGTTCCAGAAAGGCAGAAAATCAATATTCTCGGAATTGGACGGGACAAAAGCCAAAGTCAATATTTTACCGTGGGCGACACGAAGTCCAGAGGGGAGACGGAGAGGCGCCACAGTGCGGCCAGACCCCCCTGGGCACGGCCAAGCCTGGCCCGCACCTGGGAAGGGTGTGGGCCCCCTACGCACCCCGTTCCTCGCCTCCTCGCCTATAAGAAGCCCCTAATGCAGAAACCCTAGGACCCCGATCAAAACTCCACGAAACTGTCTGTAGCCGCCACCACCATTGTCCCTTGATCGGGGGGATCTGAAGTTCTTCCCGGCACCCTGCCGGAGGGGAGATCATCCCGGAGGCCTTCTTCTCCTGTATGATGCGTGAGTAGTTCCACCTTGGACTACGGGTCCATGTAGTAGCTAGATGGTTGTGTCTCCTCCTTGTGCTTTCATGTATAGATCTTGTGATCTCCGTTCATGATTAAGATCTAATCTATTTGTAATCATGCATGTTGTGTTTGCGGGGATCCGATGGATATTGAGATTACTATGTCAGATTGATTAATGATTTTTCTATATGATTCTATCATGTCTGTGTTGTTTGTGATCTTGCATGCTCTCTGTTGTTAGTAGCTATGTTGGACAATTAGTTGCTAGTGACTCCAAGAGGGGGTATTTATGCTCGGTAGTGGGTTCATGCCTCTAGTTTCCAAGGGAAGTGACAGAAATCTCTTCGGTTGTAGATGTGTTGTTGCCACTAGGGATAAAACAACAGTCTCTTGTTCATGGAACAAGTGGATTATTTACCTTACACACTTTGCTTAAAGCAGTTGTCTGTTGCTTGCAACTTAATACCGGAGGGGGTTCGGATGATAACCGGAAGGTGGACTACTAGTCATAGATGCAGTTGGATGGTGGTCTATGTATATTGTTGTATTGCCCAATCGAATCTCATATGATCTTTTTGTCTGGTATTGCATTGGTATACCTTGCTCAGTTCATGTCAATTGCCCTGATGTAATTTGTTTACCCTTCATGCCATGCTGTTTATCTAAGGAGAGCACCTCTAGTGAACTATGGACCCCGGTCCAATCTTTACCATTGATACATCTTCCACTGTTTACTTGCTGCAAACCATTCATCACCTTCCACACCACACAGTTAATCCTTTCTTACAGCAAACCGGTGAGCTTGACAACCTCACTGATTCGTTGGGGGCAAAGTCTTGAGTTTTTGTTGTGCAGGTTTCCATGTTGCTTGCTACACCTTTGAGACGTTTCCTTCCTCCTACTGTTTTGATAACCTCGGTTTCTTACCGAGGGAAAACTTTCTGTTGTGCTGCTTCACACCTTGCTCTTGGGGTTCCCAATGAAGCGCTCCTACATCAACTCAGCGCTGCATCAAAGGATTCTTTCCTTCCTCCACGAGGATACATTGTCCCAGTTTGACTTTTCAAACTTGCCTTTTGACTTTCCATTTGGAGTTTAATTTCTTTCTTTCAAACGCCCAACCAAGTGACCTAGGACATGACACAATCGTTCCACTTAGTCATGATACATTCATGCACCCTTACCCTTCCGGTCCGGTGAACCTTCTAGACCCTTCCAGATCATTCCGGTGAAAACACCGGAATCATTCCCGAACTCCGGAATTGGACTTTCCTTATATGAATCTTATTCCCTGGACCATTCCGGATCTCCTCGTGATATCCCGGATCCCATCCGAGACTCCTAACAACATATGGTCTCCCTATTTACATTCGATATCTACTAAACAACATCGAATCCTTAAGTGTGTCTCCCTACGGTTCGTGAATTATGCAGACATGACCGAGACTCTTCTCCGATCAATAACCAATAGAGGAATCTGTAAATTCATATGGCTCCCACATATTTCTACAATTACTTTGTGATCGAATGAACCAGTTACATACGATACCAATTTCCCTTTGTTTCGTGATAGTTTACTTATCCGAGGTCTGGTCGTCGGTATCTCTGCATACCTAATTCAACCTCGTTACCGTTAAGTACTATTTTCTCGTTCCTGTGATATGTGATCCCTTGTGATCCAGTCACATGCTTACAAGCTAATTGGATGGCATTCCACCGAGAGGGCCTGAATATATCTATCCGTCATATGGATGGACGAATTCCACTCTTGATCCATGTGCCTCAACACATACTTTGTGAACACTCAATGCCAACTTTATAGCCACCCAGTTACAGTGTGGTGTTTGATGTCATCAAAGAATTCTTCCGGTGATGGTGATTAGCATGATCTCATGGTCGAAGGAATTAGGTTACTATGTATCAGAAAGCTTATAGCAAACGAACTATTGAAATAACTTGATCTTTATGCTAGCTTATCTATAGGAGTATGTCCATCACACCATTCTCCTAATGATATGATCTTGTTGTTAACAACATCTCAATGTTCATGACCCATAAACCATGACCATCTATTAATCAACAAGCTAGTATTATAAAGAGGCTTTACTGACTCTAATTAGTTTACAAATCACACAAGTATTAATGTTTACGATTAATACCATTATAGAATGAATGTAAATATTTATTATAAACACAAAGATATAACAATAACTACTTTTATTATTGCATCTAGGGAATATCTCCAATAGCTAGGAGGTCGAAGATCGTGGAGAGAGATGAAGAATGTCTTCTCCTTCTTCTCCAGATCTCTTCTTTCTCCCTTCTGGATGGAACGGCGGCTCATGTGTTCTGTTTTCGACCCTCGCCCCTTCATGAAAGTTGTCCCTTTTAACAAGGCGAAGGCGGTGGCAACTATACGGCGGGAATTATATGGTCGGAGAAAATGTTTCCGCCGTATAGTTGGTCGTTAAAGCTTCTAAATGCCTCCCTCATTTGCTTCCAAATAGAGACTTGCTTGTTTTCGCCTGAATATTGTGTTTCTGTTGTTAAACCCTTCTATTGATGTTCAGAACCTGAAACACACATTAAAAACCAAGTTTTCTTCGTTGCCGAAGTATTAGCGTTAGGTAAAACTAGAAAACCATCAAATCCAGACAAAAACCATAAATAAATACCATAAAAATGTACCGAATCTCACAGCTATCAACTCCCCCAAGCTTAGATTTTGCTCGCCCTCGAGTGATAAGAAAATAAGGAAGAATAGCGGAGATTAGAAACTAAAATAA
This sequence comes from Avena longiglumis, assembly GCA_030063025.1. Taxonomy (NCBI): domain Eukaryota; kingdom Viridiplantae; phylum Streptophyta; class Magnoliopsida; order Poales; family Poaceae; genus Avena; species Avena longiglumis. Next base: position 243,660,412 of record CP125979.1, on the reverse strand, counting down.
AAGAACTTACAAGCTCGTATAGTGTCAAAAGTTTAGCTAGTATAGTGTCAAATTCTTTTCTTCACAATCCCTGCAATCTTAAACATGATCATACAAATATTCACAAGATTGCACTGAGTCCACTTCCTAACCACATATATCTTGCTAGCAAATAAATTATATTCCCTAGTAAGTGTCAAAAGTTTAGCTAGGATATAGTGAAACAAATTATTTTGGTTTCTATCTTTATTGAGAGATACAAATATTTTTCTCTTGTTTCTTTAATCAATTGGGAGTACTCAAGTTGGCACCAAAAATATTTAAATTAAAGAACAACTCATCTACTCCCACGTCAAAATTTCAAGACTCTCAAAGCACCTTTTTACTTTCCTTGCTTTTCAAAAATTTCAACTCTTCCATAGAGAAACCATGCCACTGTTTTTAACATGTTAATTGGGGTTGTGTTGTGCACTCATAACCATGCCAATAGATTACTGTTGAGCAATAGTGGGCCCGAGGAGTACTACAACTTCACTTGGAATGTTGAATAATGAGGGAACTATAAAAATTACTCGCCATAGCATTACAACTATAGACGCTTATATAACTCAATAGCCAAAATCAAGTGGTTTCCTACATTTAGATCGTTTGTTGGCCATCGTAGTTAATAGTTCCTCAATAAGCACGATAGTGTTGTAATCACACGCGTAAAGAAATATCTTACTTTAATTATTAGAAAAACAGTGGCATAATATATACTACTTCAAAGTATCCATTTTATCAAACAATTTCATTCAAGAGTGCTATCAAGTCTATTTACATTAGGCTCAATGCGGTTGAGTGATTCTAAAATCAAATCCTTTGGGATAAACATGGACTCAAGTAATCTTTTGGTTGCTTTTTCTTGTTGTAAAAAATGTTGGAAATATTTGAACCAAGTTCATTGCTCATTATTTCAAGCTAAAAAGGAGACACCGGCAAGGGAATATAATTTGTAAGATAACAAGATAAGTGGGGAGCGATTCCAGTACAAGCGAGCAAATAATTGTAGGGTCAATTTAAAATTGCAGAAGAGGTGATGAAGAGAATGTGATACCTCCTCTTGCTTGCTTCATTCTTGTACTTGAGTTGAACCCCGCTATATTACCCTATTGCCTAGTCACCTGAAATTGAGCAATCTCCAAGAGAAAACAAAGAAACAAATTTGCAAATAAAAGTTACAACTAATTTTTTGTGTTTTTGATTTAGGAATGCAAAGATGAAAGTAAACATGCAATTCTTTGAATAAAACAAATCAAAAGAAGAAAATAAAATATGAATGCAAAGTTTGGAGGTTTTCAAACCTTCCCCAAGCTTAGGCTATTGACAGGCTTAGTTGTTGCCATCATTCGGCGGATGCTGCGGGTACTGCTGGTAGAAGTCAGGGAAGTTGTTCATGAAGTGACTGAAGTTGTGAGTTAGAGCACTCACATCCTCATTCACCCCCTGTAAGGTGTGGTCGATCTCCCCAACACGTTGGTTGAGCTGCAGAAAATCTTGATAAGGGACATAGTTGAATCTGTGCTGTTGTTGTTGTTGGTTGGGCCACGTGTCCCAGGATCCCTCCTGCTGCTGCTGCTGTCCTTCCCAAGCAGGGTTGTACTCCTTCTCCTGCTCCTGCTCATCCTGATGCTCTTCTTGTTCATCTTCTCCTTGGTCAGTATGGAGTGCAACCATGATCTCATCTACTTGATACTTGGTGAGGATCCAGTTGTTCTTTCCCGGAATTGAGAATGCTTGTGGACAAGGCAATGTCACCTGCTCATCATGTGCAACATCAAGATACCCGAACTGATAGGCATGAAGCCTCCTGTTAGCTTGGTAAACACCGAGGAAGCCACAAGCAGTTATATATTTGACATCCATAAGTATGGAGCCGTCTATAGGTTGCATAACAGGTATTGGTATGTTCAATGCTTGGACAAGGTGGGTTACCAATCCACCAATGCGAATGTCACCTTTCCTTTTGTTGCTCTGGTGGCGAAAATGCTGGAGGAGTAGAGCCGCGGGATTGGGGCTTTGAGGAACATCGGGGAAGAGCGCCTTGGTGATCATGGCCATGTATGCATTGGCCATGGAACTTGTATCTACTCTTCCCAACAGTGTATTGGCGAGGAACAAGGCAAAGTAGTGAATTATCGGGTTCTGGATGGTGGACATCTTCTTCTGGTAGAAGTCCTTGCCAGCGTTAACAGAAATAACCTCCCAAGTTTCTCCACTTGAGAGCTATATAAATTTGTAACAGTTGACTCCCTAGTGTTAGGGAATCCAAAAGCTTCACAAAATTGTTGGAAAGTTATTTGATACAGCTGTTGGTTTATAGTGAAGCTCACCGTGCATACATTACCTTTTTCCTTGTGGTCATCATAGAAGGAGGCGAGGAACTCAAAGGTGAGCTCAGTGTAGGTGTGGTGGCTTGCGTAGGCAAGGAGTGATAGACCTGCGTTTGCACATATGAGGTCAAAGTCCACCCACAACCCTACCGCGGTGAGAAATCCATCATCGGCCTAACACATGGGCATCGCCTTCCTTGATGAAACCATGTCATACTTGTTGTCAAACTCAGTCCAGACCCTCGAGACCTCTCCACGTTGGTGCTTTCTCTTGCGGAAAATGCTACCAAGCTTGTTCATCTTGATGCACTGCAAAATTTCAATATTAAACATTAGGCATATGGTTTCTACATGATATATGAACGATTATACATGGAGGAATTCAATCCAAACATGAGAAATCAAAAAGGAAAATCAAACAAGCTTGAGTTCATCCACTAAATCAATGTGAGGATTTCAACCATGGAATTCTGAAAATAAAGCATGTATAGGGAGAGAAACATACCAATCTGTTGATTCCCCGACTCAAACGAACAAAATCCAGGAAGAATCAAGAGTTCTAGGTGGGTTTTGAGGGGTTTGGAGATAGAATATGAGAGAAATAATGGGGAGAGGAGGAACCCTAGCTAGCCCCAGGCCGATTAAGTGGTTGCGCCGAACTATACGGCGGGAGCTATACGGGCGGGATAAGTAGCCCACCGTATAGTTGTGGCGGCACCGAGATTTAGGGTTTCTCCAAGCCAGATCACAACTATATGGGCACAAGTATATGACCGGACCAAAATGGTCCCGCCGTATAGTTGATAGTTATTTCTGTATCTGAGACCCTGTTTTTGAGAATTTTATCGATAACTATACGGTCGCAACTATATGGCTGGAATAAATATTCCCGCCGTATAGTTGGTCGTTACAACTCCTGGAACATGTTTTTCGCCCAAATTTTTAGAGATGTACTTTTTAATCTGGACAAAATGATTTAGCTAGTTTTTGCTGATAAAACTCAAACTTTATTTTTACACTTATTATACGCTTGTTCAGTCGGTATTTCTACTACTTTTTTACGGCTGCATTTTTACGGGCGCCCTTCCGCAAGAATGTCTGTGAAAAAGTTGTAGGAATACGATGAACATCTTATTATTTAATTCATTTTATTAATATGATGGGTTGACTCCCATTAAGCATTTTATTAAGAGTGGTTGAATATTTCAACCTCTTCTATGTTCTTGAATTCTTACCTTGAGTTGCCCTTTATCAAAGGCACTTACCACATGAACTCATTTTGCCGGTGGCACATACCTTTCTCCTTCTTCAACCTTTTTTTGGAAAATACCGAATGATTTCAGCATCATAAACATTGAAAATTATTTTTCCCTTAGCACAATTAACTGAAGCTCCTGCAGTAGTAAGGAAAGATCTTCCAAGTATTATAGATAATTTTTCATCCTCTGGCATTTCAAGAATAATAAAGTCAGTGGGAATAACATGCTCATCTATTCTAAGTAGAACATCCACGATCATACCAATGGGTTGTTTAGTGGATTTGTCAGCCATCTGCAAAGTGATAGTGGTACGGGAATACACCCATAATCCTAACCTTTTATAGAGGGAATATGGCATTACACTAACTTCTGCACCTAAGTCACACAAGGCATTGTGAATATTAGTTTTGCCAATTGAGCATGAAATAGTTGGTATTTCGGGATCTCCTGATTTAGACAATAGCTTCCCATTAGCAGGATAACTAGTCACCATGGCAACAGTTTCAGTTATTTATTTCTTTCTATTAATAATATCACGTAGAAATTTAGAATATGCAGGAACTTTTATTGCATCCGCAAATGGAATTTCTAGACGAAAATCACCAAGTGCTTTTTTGAAAGAGTCATAGATTACCTGATCCGGTGTTTTCTTTTTGCGATCTGGATATGGAAGTTTCTTACTCTTGTCTTTTACCTTTTGTGGGGGATCAGGCTCTTTAGTTACTTTCTTTTGTTGTTGATTATCACTCTTCTTCTTTTCTACTGCAACAACTTCATCTTCATTGCTTATATCTTTTTCTTCTCTTGGATCAACAGTCTCTGCATCAGAGTCATATATGTCATCATGCGCATCATTCTGCTCCTCCAAGGTTTGATCTTGTGTTTCTTGAGAAGTTTCATCATGAGGATCCACGAGTGTATCATCTTCTTGGTTTGCTTTGAGCAAGGCTTTTTTCCTTCGATCTTTTTCAGCTTCGTATTCTGGTGGTCCTAATGGTCCTTTAACAACATTAGTAGAAACAGGAATATTTATATCATCTTGAATAAAAATTTGATAACCACATGCTATTTGTTCACATTGGGTTTCAATTATACTAAGGTACTTGTGAAATAATTTTATTTCTTGGCCAATCTCATCATAATTTTCTGTAAGTTCAGCCAAAATATTCTCGTGTCTTTGAAATTTCTTATGCAGGTTATTATGAGATTTGGCTTCTCGATGTTTCAATTCTTGAAAAAAAATTTAGTTTCATCCTCTTCAGTAAAAACTTGGAACAAGTCTACTTTGTTTTCTTTAACAAGTTTAGAAGGTATACCTTTTTCTTTCATTGTTTTTCGTACTTCAGGCATAAGATCAGGAGTTATACAAAGTATCCCTTTTTCCAGCTTAGTACCAAAATCAGGATTATAAAGAGAATCATTCTTAGCCCTACTAGACATTAATTCCAAACAAGCTTTAGTAGTTAAAGTATTTATCGATCCTCCTGCTGATAAATCTAGCAACTCTCTGCAGTGAGTATTAAGACCGTGGTTAAATAAGTGGAAAACGGTTGATTCAGAATAGCCATGATTAGGAATACTATTTATCATTCCAAAAAAATCTCTTCCAAGCTTGTGGGTATTTTTCTCCCATATTCTGACTGAAATTGCCTATATTCTTTCTAATTTTAGTTACCTTTTAAAAGTATTAAACCCATTTATAAATTTAACAATATAGTTTTCCCAACATTTAATGTAAAGACGAGGGAGAGAATATAACCAGTCTAGAGCCTTACCTTTAAGAGACCAACGAAATAATTTTAAACGGGAGAAATCTCTTGGCAAACCTTTTGGTCCATGTGATGTTATCACATCGTCGAACTCTCTAAGATTTCTTCATGGGTATTCATCTTCCCTTCCAGTGAAAGATTTTTCCTGCAAATTTTTAATAATATCACCATCAAATCGATATTCTCTAACTCTAAGATTAGAAAATTCTATTGTTTGTTTAAGAAAAGCAGAATTTGGAGCACTGTATTCTCTGAGATTTTTCTCAGGTTTGTTGGGAGTTGTCTTGTGAATGGACATGATTTCCATGAAATCACTTAGGTTTTCAACTTCAAATCTATTGGATCTCAAAAAATTCAATAGTTTCTTCGCGGCTCTGAACAGTCATGCACTCAAAATAATCTGGTAGATAGGTCTTCAGAGCGTGTAGACCCTTTGTATCCTAGGGAGACCATCTTGTAATAGTAACACCTGAAATGTCAAGATACAAACACTTAGCGCTTAGCTCCCCGGCAACAGCGCTAGAAAATAGCTTGATGGCTACAAGTGCACATATCGTTTGTAGCTAGTTTCAAAGTTAAGATGTCGATCCCACAGGGAGACCAAAGATAAGTGTTTATGGGTGAAGTTTCTGTCACACTCAAAGTTGTCATAGGTCTTCGAGTGAATTGACTGCAAGTGTTGAAATAAGAATAGAATTTTTATTAAAGGAATGTATTTAAATAAAAATAAAATGTAAACTTCATAAATAAAAAGCATACAAGTAAAGAACGATTAATTGTTTGTTGTTTTCTGCAAATGGAAAAGTAGGCACGGGGAGATACAGTTCATGGTGATAGTGAATGTGTCAGGTGGACGAGTGATAAATGTAACGAGGGTTCAACTCGTCAATGCCCATTATTATGGACTTGGGTTTTAGAGAATATGGGGATGCTGGAGATCACGAGAATGTTAATAGACACACAGGAAGGGGACACGGAGTTTACCCAGGTTCAGGCCCCAGAGGGAAAACCCTACTCCTGCTTGTCTGTTCTTGATTGATGGCGGAACCGAAAGTTGCAGGGGTGCGCAGATGCAATCTGGCGTGAGGTGTGTGTATGAGTTGGGGGTGATCATCCTCGTCTTCCCTCCTGGCCTTTATATGGGGAGGCCAGGTCTCGGGTAGGTCGAGTCTGTTAGAAATTAGGGTTTCACCCTTTAAGATTCTATCTACAACTTGGGCGTGTTCTCCAAGGAGTCAAACTTTCCCCCAAGATTAGGCCATCCGGAGTCTCCTTGGGCTTTTGCATTAACAACAAGTCTTCGTGTGGGTCTTTACTGCGCTGGACCAGGTAGGCCAATGTTAGGTACCCGTAGGTCATATCCATGTCAGTAGCCCCCGAGTGTTCAGTTGAATCATAGATTTGACTGGAGACTCCATAATCTTTTGGGTGGATATGTTGGTTCATAGGGATGGTTGATACGTGTGTCTGACTCACCCGACAGATCAGGGTCAGTTAATTTCTTTGGACAAAACAGCATGATCTACTTCAGACTAGAGTCCCCGGACTCAAATCCAGAAAGTTGCTGGCGTAATTCGGCTCAGTCCGCGAAGGTATTACATGAGTCGAACTTGTGTTTAAGTTAAGTACCTAATGCGTCCGTCAGGATTTTTCATCGTGCCTGCTGACACAGTATATTACTAGCAGAGCGCGGTCGGGTGTGTTGCCAGGCCATCAAAAGTATCTTAGGTATTATCTTTGCGTCTTAGACACAACATGCGAAATTTTATCGCCACGGAGGCGTTTCGGGTGACCAAGGAGACGATATATCTCTTAGCATTAATTTGGGCAAGGTTGCCAATGTGCATTTTGCGTTTGTGTTTTTTTGTCAGAGTTGATCCGAAGAATCTCATCCGAATAGTTCATAGAGTGCGCGGCCAGCACTCCCTATGGGAGTAGTCCCCGGTTGTGTGTTCAATTCGTAGACTCGAGCAGAGACTTTAATTCTGCAAATGCCATCAATGTTATTGTTTTCGAATGCTCGACCAATGATCCCTATGGGAGTAGCCCCGAGTCTGAAGTGGAGTCGCAGACTCGACGAAGGACTCAAAGTTTTTTTAAGGACACGGGAACCATGTCAATTTCTCAGGTGCGCAGCCACCGCTCCTAATAGGAGTAGCCCCGAGTAGTTGGTTGAGTCGTAGACTCAAGTAAGTACTTTTTGTTTAGTTGAAAGTTTCGAACCGTTGCCAGCCTTTGCTTTGATGACGTCATTGCTGACGCTTGGTGAGCTCAACCGTCTACGGCAGCAGAGGCGTCGTGACAAGATGATCATGGGTCCCACTTTCTGACCTGGATTTAACTATACACGCGTAATTTTTGCAATAATTACGGCATCTCCTTGATTCCCGTGCGTAGTGGGCGGAGTGCTCGCGACGGTTCGGGCGGATCATGCCACGTGTATGGTGCGATGGAGGACACGCATTAGGGCATGAGAACCGATGGTCATGCTTCATCGTCCTCATCTTTTTATACCGCACGGAGGCCAGAGTAATTTCCCCTTTCCCTTTTCTTTCATCTCTCTTCCTTTGCCATTTTGAGAGCTTGCTCGTATTGCGCACTAGATGTTCTTCACGTCTTTCCCTTGTCTTTCCTCCTTGCCCATTGCATTGCGTGTTGCACCACCAAGATGGGCAAGCCGAAGAAGACCGCTTCCGCTTCTGCGGGGACGAGCGCCGCCGGCGCTACCAAGAAGACCTCCACCACCGGTCGCGTCATCGATGGTGGCTAGCGGTAGTCCGCTATCAGGGATACGAACCTGCGCCGCATGCGCGAGGCTGGCCTTATCTCTAAGGAGAAGGACGAAGCCCTCCTTCCTCGCGAGGAGATAACTACAGACCCACCCGAAGGTTTTCGGGTTATGTTTTATGCATTTGTTGTCCGAGGGCTTTCCCTTCCTGCCCAAGAGTTTCTTTGTGGGCTTGTCGTTCTTTATAGGCTACAACTCCATCAGTTGTCGCCCAATTCCCTTCTTGACATCGTGTGTTTTATCACGCTTTGCGAGTGCTAGCTCGGTCTCGAGCCACACTTCGGCCTCTTCAAGAAACTCTACTCCTTTAAGAGGCAATATGGTACTAGTGGCGTTTATGCGCTGGGTGGGTGCGGGATATCCATCCGCCCCAATGATGACCCACAAGTATAGGGGGTGTATCGTAGTACTTTTGATAAATCGGAGTGTCGATCCCAACGAGGAGCAGAAGGAGCTGAACAGTGGTATGGAGCAGGAAATCCCTGTGAATACTTAGCAAACGGATTTTTAGTGGTTTTCTGACAAGGTAAAAAAACAAAGAGCAAGTAACAGAAGTAACAAACAAACGGAGAAAGTGGCCCAATCCTTTCTTAGCAAAGGACAAGCCGGTGGAAATACTTATAAGGACCAAATGTTCTCTAGGACACATGGGAATTCTGTCAAGTGCTTTCGCTTCAAATAGCTGAGTACTCTTCTTTGGTGTTTGTAAGTGTTGTGTGGGTGAACCTGTGCTAACATACTGCCCTTCCTAGGACTAATACATACTTACGATTAAACCCCCTGCAAACATCCGTAACTATAGGAATGTAATTAAGATATAAATCTAACCACGGCCTTAAACTCTGAGATCCTACACTCCCTTGTGCAAAGGAGTCCTAACGGGGGTTCAGGTTTCTGTCACTTCGGCAACCCCACAATTAGTAGCCAAATACACAATGCATCCCCCTAGGCCCATAAATGGTAAAGTGTCATGTAGTCGATGTTCACATGACACCACTAGAAGAATAGCACCAGAACTTAAATACTAAACCATTGAATAATAACTCATCACAGATTCACTACTAACAACATGACTTCTCCCATGTCCTCAAGAACACAACGAACTACTCACAATACATCATATGGATCAAGATCAAAGATGATATGATAATGGATAACAATCTGAACATAAACAATAATCCAATGGTTCCACAATAGTAATCAACACTGGGAAAGTTTCCCCTTAAGGAACTAAAGCAATATCCAACACAATTGTTACAACGGGACGGAGTGGTGATGATGGTGCTGGTGTAGATGATGGTGTGGATGATGATCCTGATGAAGCCTAGCTTGATGATGGTGTTGATGGCGACGGTCTCCCCTCTCCGGGAAGGAATTCCCCTGGCAGAAATCTGTCTGCCTGAGAGATCTTTCTCTCTCGGTGTTTTCCGCCCCCAGAGGCGACGGAAATCTATCTGTGGTAACTCCCCGAGCCTTAGGGTTTCTAAGGAAAGATATAGGCGAAGGGGCGGAGTCGGAGGCCGGGCAGGTGGGCCACACCTGCCCTAGGCGCGGGTTCATGTGGGCCTGTACCTAGGGGGGCCTGTCCCCTGAGGCCCCACTTCGTCCCTCCTTCTGGCTTCCTTTGTCTTCTGGTAAAATAATATGTTTCCATATTTTCTGGTATTTTTCTGATCTTCACGAAATTGCGTCGAAACGCCTTCTTTCCATCAGAATCCAGACTTCGGCAGTCCATCCTCCAAGATTCATCCAACATGCATAAACAGATGAAAAGCTATAAGTAATACCTCATAATAAGACAAATATCGATGAATAAAGGTAAATTATGATATAGAAAGGTGATGCAAATTGGGCGTATCAACTCCCCCAAGCTTAGACTTCGCTTGTCCCCAAGCGAAAACTGAGCTCAGTAAACATGTCCACAGGTTTATGGAGTGAAGTGTCGATAAAAGAATACGAACAAGAAGCATCACACTTACCATTGCACAACTCATAGAAGAAAGCAACTCACCATTATATAACTTAGCTTGCAACCAAGTACAACAGTCACAATAGAGATGCATAAAGATAAAACATAATTGGAATTGGAAAACTTGTTCTTGGTCAGAGAACACCTGGTAAACAGTTTCACAAATGCTTTTTGTAGAAGTTTCAAAATAGGAGAACTCTTTGCTCAAAAAGGTTTTTCACAAGTGAAGGCTTTCAAAGTAATACTCAATAGATAAGAGTTTTGTGCAAATAAGGAAGATAGAGAACATGATTGAATAAATCACCATATGAATGCTTGAAACACAACAACTCAAATGCTTGCTGGAGATAGAGAGGAAGTAGGTTTACTAACTCAACTTGGAAGTGGGAGAAAGGTCCCTTCTTAGAGGGTAGCAGGGATTACAAGTCATAAATAGCTTCCAAAATATTATGGTACTTACTAGCATTGAGCCCTCATTGCCCCTATCATAAGCATCTTGAGATGATTAAAGTTAAAGTGAACAAGGATGGAGTATATGCTTGACGAAATATAAGTTGGCAATCTCATGTCCCTTGAATATGAGGGCCACTCCTCATGCATACTCAACTTTGGGCCCAGGTAAGTTCTTGTCATTGTAAGTATTTGCATATCATTGAGAACCACCAATGGGGTACCCCTTGCACATGGTACAGGAGCTTTCCCATAACCAAAATGACAAGGCAAGCAGACAATGAGCATCTCATCAATCTTTTTATTTACTATATGCATAGCTTTTTTATTGAGGATGCTTCATAGATGGCTCACTACGGTGATGCTGCAAGTTTCCACCATGATTAGGCATGGCTTAGGCTAGCGGCCCAGGCATTTCTCTAACACAGAATACAGACTCCATGGACTTACAAGTTCCCTCTTTATTTCACACCGTTGACATCCATAGACAAAAGAGCACGACATCAACTGTGTACAGAGTACAAGTGCAATGTTGAAAACGTTCCCCGTGACAACACGGTTCTGCTAATTCCAACGTATAGATGCAAGCATATACAACTTCTATGTTCACAATGGTTCAAGTCTATTAGGGGCAAGAAAATAAGGTGTGCCATCAAGTTCGTGAGAGCTTTAATAACTAGTTTTCACATAACAAAATACTTTTTAATTTGAAAGGTAGATGAAGCTTGAGAATTTGCTTGGAATAGCAAAAGCTACTAGGTAGATATGGTGGACACAAGTGGCAAAAGTTTTGGGTTCAAAGGATTTTGGAAACATGAGAAGTATTCCTTCTCAAAACAGGTTTTTGGCTAGCAAGGCTGGGTAGCAAGCAAGAGAGTTGAAAGAAGCAAGCAAACATACAAGTAATAAATCCAAACATGCAATCTTCCTTGAAGACACAAAATAATCTTAAATAAAGAATACTAAGCTTATGAGCCAACAAGAAAGAAAATAAATGATACCAAATACCTGTAAGCTTTTTCTTTCCTTCCTTTTCTATTCAAACTAATGCCACTGACCAGAACTCGGTTTGCCAAAACCAAATTAGATCCACTTGATGATCCCATAGTGATGCTAATACTGATCAACAAGATCCATCATATAATAGAGATTGCAAACTAAAATAAGAAGTGCAAAAAGTAAAAGATGAGACTTCTCATTAATATTCAATAAAGGCACTCACATCAAGGGATACATAGATAATCAATTAAAGGAGAGATACTTCCACATGCAAACCAAACTATAAGATAACCTCTCTACCACAGATATGAATCCAATAAAAAGGTAAAATATAAAAGATAATGGTGGTGATACCGCGACACTCCCCCAAGCTTGGAATAATCCAAGGGGATGCCAAACCTGATGACGAATTACTCCTTTGGTGGTGGTGTTCTATTGATAAGATCCTCAATAATTTTCTTCAACTCCTTGAACTCAAAAGTAAGAGTACGGATTAGCTCCGAGTTTTGATCTATACGGTTCATGATCATGTCAGTCTAAGAATACCAGTTCTTGTTATTCTTTCCCCACTCTTCATCCTTAGCATGATCCTTCTCTGCATTGTTAGAACGCCGCATATCCCAAACAAAAGGCAAATTCCCTTTGGGCACATGTTGATATTGATATTCATGTATAAATGTATGGAAGGGTATCTTATTACGTGGAGGATATGATCGTGGAGAGAGAGTATAACGTCGAGATTTCCCTCTTGTAGACATTCGTGCTATGTTCTTAAGCTTGGTAGGTCGTTCCACCAAACCAATACTTGTGACGGTAGCGCGAGTGTCCGGTTGCTTGTCCTCCTCCATGTCACCTTCATACCCTACTGAAATATCCTCCTCCTTGGGGACTTGAGGTTCTTCTTCCTCGGGCTTCTTGCCTTTGTTGTTGGCGGAGGCCATGGTGCTCTAAACTTGAGAAGATCTCCTGACAGAAACAGATTGAAACAAAAGCACGATGAGAACACAATGCACAAACCTCGGGGAACCCGAGGGGTTATATATTACGAAGATTCAATGCATAAGGAAAGTTTTGACACGGAAACGAGGCGGAGACGGAGTTCGGGGAGGGAACACCCCCTCAGGCGCGGCTAGGCTGGGCCCGCGCCTGGGGTGGGTTTGTCCACTCCGGGCTCCGTTTCCTCTTCAGTTTCATCTCGTAACTTCCCTTATGTATTAAAAACATCAAAAATATAAAAAGATTGGGGTTTCACGAACCTTCTGTTTTCACCACTTTTACCTATTCAAAGATGAACTCTGCATATTCCTTCCTTCTTTCTCCTGAGAATTTCCTTCATACAAAACCTTTGCACAAACTCAAAGACAACATTAGTGTAAGAAAAAACAATAAACCTTTGGTAAACACTTCAACTGAAAACCCATCAAAACAAAAGCTTCTGTAAGAGGCAAATGCAAATGATGGCAGAAATCTGTCAAAACAGACCAGCAGGTAAAGATTGATTTTTTTGAAGACCTTCTGTTGCTCAAATTAAAAAGTGCATAACTGATGAAAGTTGGGTAACAACCTGGAGAACATGCTCAGAAAAATGCAGCTCCATCTGAAGTATTGAGATTCCTCACGAATTTTTACAATGCAGCACAAAAATTTGTCCCAGGACAGCCACTTTTCACAACTCCTCTACTTCACAAAAGTAGTTAAACTTGACACAAAAACCAAAACAAAAAGGATAAGGAGCAGTTATTACTGAGGTAATAACTTCCAAGACTCGACAAAAATCTTGGGTTATCTCCCAACAAGTACTTTTCTTTAATGCCTTTAAGTTAGGCTTGAAACTTCCAAAGATGCTCACATAGGATTTATATATTTGAAATGAAAGAGAGCGTCAAGAAGCAAATAACCAACACACTTGAGTCTATCCCACTTCATATGCATGGGGGTATCATGAGAAAACGAATTGCTGAAACAAAAGGACACAAGCGTAGGAAGACAAAACATATGCAACTTTAAAGCTTTCAACCTAAAACAGGGAAACTTAACATCATTGAGATGCATAAAACCATGTTTCCCTCTCTCAAAATAACTTTCAGTAGCACTTTGAATAAAGTTGACAATATAACTGTCACTGGAAACAACTTTATCATCATAATAAGCATACTTACAGTCATCAAAAAGAGGTCCAAGGTCATAGACTGGATCAATAGAAGCAAGTTGTTCCATCCTGAAATCTTTATTAGGCAAGTTATTTTCACAAGGAGATTTAGAAAATTTGGAAAAGTTAAACTCATAAGAATCTCCATCAAACTTAGTTAAAACTTTTTCCTTCTTACAATCAATAATGGCTCCACAGGTGTTCAAGAAAGGTCTACCAAAAATTATAGGACAATTTTTGCTAGCTACTGCATTAAGCACTAGAAAATCAGCAGGATATTTAATCTTACCGCAGAGAACCTCCACATCTCTTACAATGCCAATGGGGCAAATGGTCTCCTTGTTAGCAAGGTGGATAACCACATCAATGTCCTCATGCTCACAAGGACCAATCTCATGCATATTTCCCTGTAAAGCTCATAAGGAATAGCACTAGAACTAGCACCAATATCACATAAACCATAGTAGAAATGATCACCAATTTTAACAGAAAGCACAGGAACACTAGCTTTTCTAGCCGTACTAGGATGAGAGATAATATTAGAAGCATCTTCACAGAAGACAATGTGCTCATCCTCTATATTTCTAGTGACAGTGTCTTTCATAATAGCTACCATAGGTTCATCACTCAAATGCTTACCAGGCTCCACATTTTTCATTGTACCTTTGTTTTTCGCATTAATAATCATAGAATACTCCTTTACCTTAGCTGGGAAAGGCATTTTCTCAACATGAGGTTCAGGCACAATATGATTAGTAGTACAAACTTGAGTACTTCTAACAGGAACATGACCAACATCATCTTTACGGAGCATGGTACTTATTCCACTTCTTCTTGGGAATGTCTATGTAAGAGGCAAAGGCCTTAAAATAGTTGGCAATACTTTGGGAATCAAGACCAAACTCATTGCTAATATCACAGAAGTCATCAGTTCTGATAAAAGATTTAATGCAATCGTAATCATAGTTTATACCTGGATTTCTTCCTTTTTCATTCTCCCAAGCTTCAGTGTTATCTGGAATACGGTATAAGAGATCCCATTTAGATTCTTCCTTCATACGTGTGAATGATCCAGCACAAGAAGCATCTAGTAAATCTTTATCATGAAGAGGAAGCCTAGCATAAAAGTTATTGAGAATAATATTGTTAGGGAGTTCATGAATAGGACATTTGAGCATTAGTAACTTCAATATCCCCCAAGCTTGATATGTACTCTCTCCATCAATAGGCCAAAAGTTATATATAAGATTTCTATCCTTATGAATTTCACTGGCAGGATAAAATTTAGAGTAAAAGAGAGATGACATCTCCTCCCATTCCATGGATTGTCCATTCTTCAGCAGCTTATACCATTCTTCAGCTCTCCCTTTCAAGGATATGGAGAGTAACGTCTTCTTCACCTGTTCATTTGTGATACCTGCACACTTAAACAACCCGCATAATTCATGGATAAAAAGCAAGTGATCACCGGGATGGATAGTTCTATCCCCAAAATAATAATTATCCATAACACGATTAACAATACTTGTAGGTATCTTGAAAGGATCTATCTCAACGGATCCTTTCATAACATGATTAACGGCCCCCAGCCCCTGATACCCCTTCGCCCTCCCACTCACCGCCAAGCGGGCCCCTCCCGGCGGTGCTTAAAGCACCCTGCTGCGCGCAGCGGTGCCCTGTTGGGCCGGGAAGGCCCAGTGAGGCCGCTCCCCGACCAGATCCGGCCCGTGCCCTCACTTGGCCTCTTCTTTTCTTTATTTCGTTTTTAGATCTAAAAAACTAGTTGTTTACTTTAAATGCAAACAAAAATGGAAATGGCCCAAATAAATTTAGCTAGTATTTTTTGCCAGTACCTAAGTCCACCCTCTAACATGCAGAATAAGTTCTACCCCAAAGTAATATATATAATAAATATGATAAATCCTTTACCACGAGATACCCATTTCACTAATAAAATTCTCCAGAGAGTTATATTCACCCCACTGACCTAAACTCAATTTGTAATGAAAGTTACTGACCCTACCTTTCGTACCCCACTGGCCCCACACTAACTTGCTTCCTAGTTTGTCCGTGAGAAAAATAACAAAAACAGAGTCTTTCTGCCTTTAGTAAATTCCCTAGGACAAACCAAAAGAGGTTTGACCTAATTCAAACTTTCGTTTGACACACCTAACCATATACTTCTAACCCCAGTAGCTCATACTTTTATGTGCCTCTGTTAAATTCCAGTGAATTAAACCCTTCTGTGCATGGTTTATTCACTAACAAAATCACTACAGTATCTATGTAAATCCAAATAGGTTGATTCGAATTTATTCATAAAGGTATTATCAGTACCTATCATGCGTACTTGGAATCACTTAAAAAGCTTCTGTAAAATAAATCTGATGAAAAAGAAAAGTCTTGTCCAGTACTACCTTTGGGAATTTCTCAAGGGCATTATAGTAATTATTTTGAGATGAATCCAACTCCTCTTGATTAAGTCCACTAAACCCTACCAACTCACCCAAGGAAATAATTTTTGGAACTCCATAGAATTTATGGTGAATTATTTCCTAAAACTAGGGTTTTATCCACTATAAAATCCTTTATAAATCATGGGAAATTGATAAAATAGTGAAACCACTTGTGTTGGATTAATTTTATCAATGCCTATCTGGTGGTATCATTTTTACATCATGGTATCATACAGATCAAGCCTTGAGCAAAAACTCTTTCTTAGGTAGTTCCTAGACTTTAAATACAAAGGGATCCTTTTCACTAATGCCTCCAAATCTTTCTGCTAAATCTCATCAACCAATCATCCAACATCCTACCGATGTTTATCTTGTAATTATCCCTTACTTGCTGCATGGTTTGATGCTTGTATGCCTTGTATTGATTGGTGTACTGTTTGTTGGCATGTATGCTTGATAACGACGATAGTTGCGATTGTGTGACGCCAAGAAGAAGGAAGGATCAAGATATTCTTTTATTATTATTATTATTGGTTATATGGTTATCTAAAGAAGTCACGGGACATCCCGCTGGTCACAGGCAAGCCACCTTCCTAAACTCCTATATTAACCTACTTCTGTTTATCAACTGTTTTATACCCCGTTTATGAATTGCATGATCAAAGGCATGGTTTGATTCAAATAAACAGACGTGAGTAACTTGGCTCCTCCAAGTTATGAATAAGTGTCCATTGGACAACTACCCTATTTACACCTACTTTTACCCCTTAGAACAAGTCTAAGATGATTAGCATCTTCTCTCTTGGAGCCCACGGATTTTCAGTGATAAAACTATTTTGGGTTTTCACCCTACTACAAAGTTTTCGAAATAAAACCCTTGGAAATAGGCATCATTTCTAAGTGGAAGTTTTACTAAAGAAAATATGAGGTGGATGAAGAGAAATATAATGAAGAGGAAGATAAGTAAAGGAAATATAAGTAAGAGAAAGGAAGGGATGTTCTAAGCCAATGTCCGTAACAATTTTACCTGTGCAACCACATTACCCCAGACGGTGGGGATTAGCTCGTAGTTTGTGATCCTTAGCCGGGGCTGCTCGTACTTGCTAAAGGGGAGAAATTTCCTGAAATTCGGGTTGTCTGTAGGACAAGGCACTAGTGCAACAATTGGGTCTCTCGCGGACGGTATGCTTTTAGGTAGTACGGATGGAAGATTGTCACTATTGCTATCTGCCAGACTTGATCAGAGATAGGGTCGATCTGGGGAGGAAGGACCAGGGTCGTCGTACCCCATACTCGTACCGGAGAGAACAACCCAAAAGTAAAAGCCGCTGTTGCTAGGGATGGACAAATGAAAAGTGTAAGTTTGATTATCCGAGCCCCTGTCTACCGTGTGTAGCAGGCCATGGTTTTATCCCGGCGGATGTATTGATTCTTGTGGGTAAAGTGCACAAACTTTGCAGAGTGTAATCTATTCGAATGGTCGTGTCCACGGTCAAGGACGGTTGGAATGGCAAGTGCTAGGAGGACCCTTCGGATAAGTTGAGATGAACTAAAGAAAGTGACTTGGTCACGAGGAAAGATAAAGAATAAGTTGGTTTTGACCAGAGATGGTCGATAAGGTTCTAACACGGGTTTTACAACAAAACGTTTTTCTAAATCTTCTTAACAAGGATGTGGAGAAGTCCAGATTTTCTAAAAGGAGGCATATTTCCTAAAAACTCTTTTTCAACAAAGATATAGAAGATTCCAATGTTAGGTCCTTCGAAAACAACTATAGTGTAGAGCTATCTCGCCACAGCCAGATATGCATTACCTTATTACTCTTGTCTTGGTGGTTTGCGAGTCCATTCAAAGTACTCACCAATATTGCCCCTGGATATTTACTTAGCCAGGTTGCAGATGTTAAGAAGGAACGAAGGTGCTGACGTCTATGCAAGCTAGGACGTCTTCCCAGACAGTTGCTTATAGGTTAACGCACGGGCTCTGCGCCGAAGACTTCCGCTACTTGTGTTGTAATCGCCATAATGGCCGCCTTGTAAATTTGTACTCGATATTATGGATGATGTAATGATACTAGTCGGTTATGCTCACGGCTCAATGATCATGGGAACGTGAATTGTATGCATGACGGGTATTCTCGGACCATAAATCCGGGGTGCCACAAGAGCCATCTTCGCCCTACACAGATCTGGGAGGCCAAGGCATCGATCTTCATCTTCATCAACCGATGCACCACCATCATTTCCACCATCCCATCTAGATCTTGTTGTAATTCTAGCACTAGTTGTGAATTTATACAAGAACTATTCATCTATAATTGTTTCCATTACTACTGCCATGATGTTGCTTGCCTCTATGTCTGAGTAGATCATTAGTTCTTTGGGAGATGGAGAAACCCTAACATATTATTGAGATGAGATAGAGATTATTATGCTATACATCATTATGTGTATGTGTTAATTGTCTTCATCTTGATATTGGGAGTTGTGCACCTCTTTAATATTTGCCTCTTACAGGGACTTGATGAAGGGGATTACTTGTTGGTAGACGGAAGGATGATTGAACTTATTGTGACTATAAAGTAGTTGTCATTCTTTACGTACTAACTTGGGGAATCAAGGAGAACTCATTAAGCCATGTCCATGCCGTAGGATAAATCCCTTAATAGCGAGATAATACGATTGATGTCGTTTATCTATCAGCTGTGGTTATGAAGGATGATGTGTGCAGTGGTTGCTGCCTATTCGCCCATATATAGAGCTCCTCCCACCTACATACATGTCATGAAAATATTCATTATATTAATCTTGATTACTCAGTCTAAATTGCTAGCGGTGTATCCACCACTCCCCGAGGATGCCTTTTTCCTATTGTAGTTCCAAGCTTTCCTACAAACGTGATTCTCATTTTCTGCATTAAGTTTACTGCACTTTACTTTATTGTTTTCCTCAAACAAAAACCCAAGAACAATTCGACTTTTCTTGCATCTTATAATTATTCCTGAAGTACTTCGTTTAGTTTTAGTTAAAAGCATTTTAGTCTTTCACCTACTGCTCCTTGTGGGATCGATATCTTTATTTCGAAACAAGCTACAAACGATCTGTGCACTTGCAGTCATCAAGCTATTTTCTGGCGCCGTTGCCGGGGAGCTTAGCACTATAAGTCACTTTACTTTTAGTTATTTACTTTCGTTGTACTAATTTTTTATTTGTGTTGCAGGACCATAACAATGGACAACACTCGGCATTTAATCCAGCTTCAGGTAGTAAGGAAAATGGGTTCGCCCATGGACGCTTTTATAATTATCAATGAAAGCATAAACCCTAATGGTATTGAGATTCATCCCTTATTATTTGAGTTACTTAACTCTAAGAAGTTTGCAGGAACCAATGAAGAGAGTCCATATGGACATTTACAATTCTTTGAAGATGTTAGTGGTTCCTTTATAGTTGATGATTGTGACCTTGATAAGGTTAAAATCCAGTTGTTTAGACAAACTCTCTCTAATAATGTTTTCAACTGGTATAGATCTTTTTGTGCAGAAGCACCAAGGACTTGGACGGAATTGACAATCAATTTCTTATCAAAATATTACTCCAAAAGCAAAGCTCACAGGATGAGAGGTATTATTATTAGTTTCAAAAATAATCCCAATGAGAGTTTATATGAAGGCTATCTAAGGTATAAATGATATCTAGACAATTGCCCCCATCACCGTTTACATGATTGGTTAATCACTCATACTTTCTATGGAGGTCTTTGATGAGGCTCAGTTGACTGTAGAGCCTCGTTGGGAAACCCCAAGAGCAAGGTGTGATGAGCATAGCAGCAAGTTTCCCTCAGTTATGAAACCAAGGTTATCGAACTAGTAGGAGTAAGGAAACAACTCAAAGGTGTTGCTAACAACTTGGAACCTGCACAACACAAACTCAAAACTTTGCCCCAACTTACAGTGAGGTTGTCAATCTCACTGGTTTGCTGAAAATAAAGGATTAAACGTATAGTGTGGAAGATAGTGATTGCTTGCAGAAAGTAAACAGTAACAGTATATGATGTATCAATGATAAATATTGGACCGGGGTCCATAGTTCACTAGAGTTGTTCTCCTTAAGATAGATAGCATGTTGGGTGAACAAATTACAGTGGGGTAATTGACAGATTGAGAAAGCATAACAATGCATACAAGACATCTTGACTCCTACGAGATTTGATTGGGCATTACAACATAGTACATAGACCGTAATCCAGCTGCATCTATGACTACTAATCCACCTTCAGCTTATCATCCGAACCCCTTCCATTATTAAGTTGCAAGCAATAGATAATTGCATTAAGCAATGTGTATAAAGTAAAAAATGCAAGTGCTCCATGAACAAAGGATTGTAGTTTTCTCCCTAGTAGCAACAACACATCTACAATCTTAGAGATTTCTGTCACTTCCCCAGATTACTAGAGACATGAACCTACTATCGAGCATAAATACTCCCTCTTGGAGTTGCAAGCATCTACTTGGCCAAGATAGCTACTAACAACGGAGAGCATGCAAGATCACAAAAAACATAGACATGATAGAGTCAATAATCAATCTGACTTAGTATCTCAATAACCATTGGATCACCGCAAACACAACATGTATGATTACAAACACTGTTAAAAAATAGGCTGAATCAGCGATTAATAGGCCGATTAATCGCTACTAGGGACCTGACCGTGTCGATTACCACTAATTGTTTGTGTTAATCGTTTAGCCCGATTAATAGCTATGACACTCCAATTAATAGGTATGTTACCGATTAACTACTACACTTGGTCAAGAAAGTTACAAAATTATCAACACATATCGTCCATCCATCCGCTAGCCCGCCTCAATGAAGTAGGTTTTTCGAAGCTCCTGCTCGATCCCTGCCTCTAGGAGCTCGATCTCTTCCATCACCATCCAGTTACTTGTCGTTGTTGACCAGTTCCTCGTAGTTACCGATCAGACCTCAGATACAAGAGCTCGAGCGCCTTAAGGATCTCATCCAGGAGTTCGAGGTTGCCTTTAATAGGGTAGGTGGTTGAGGTGCAAGAGGAGTCATATGTGTTTTAGGTGCTAATTTTTGTAGGTTGCGACGATTAATAGCCGACCGATTAAATCAGTTAATCGTCCGAATTCCGATTAGTCGCTACTCCCAAGACAACCGAGCAGTTAACGATTACCGATTTCCTTACCATTGATTACAAATAGATGATCTTGATCATGAACGGAGCTCACAAGATCTAAACATGATAGCACAAAGGAGGAGAAACAACCATCTAGCTATTGTATGGACCCATAGTCCAAGGGTGAACTACTCACGCATCACTCTAAAAGTTGGCATGGTGATGAAGAAGGCCTCCGGTATGATCTCTCCCCTCCAGCAGGGTGCCGGGAAGAGCTTCATACCCCTCTCCCGGTCTAGGGACGATGGTGGCGGCGGCTACAGACTGTTTCATGGAGATTTGATCGGGTACTTAGGGTTTCTACATCAGGGTGATTGTATAGGCGAAGGGGCAAGGTCGGTGGGAGCCCGAGGGGCCCACACCTGGTGGCGGCGCACCCCCCTCCTACGCCATGCCAGCCCTAGGTGTGGCCACCTCGTGGCCCCACTTCGGCTGCCCTCCGGACTCCGTGTTCCTTCTGGTGAAATATTGACTTTGGCTTTTGTCCCGTCCAATTCCGAGAATATTTCCTTACTAGATTTTCTGAAACCAAAAATAGCATAAAACAAGCAACATGCACTGCGGCATCTTGTTAATAGGTTAGTCCCAGAAAATGTATAAAAATACCTCAAAGTGTAGACAAAACATAACAAAGTTGATACTAAACAAGCATGGAACATCAAAAATTATAGATACGTTTACAACGTATCAAGCATCCCCGAGCTTAACTCCTGCTCTTCCTCGAGGAGGTAAGTGATAAAAAGAATAATTTTTGAGGTGACATGCGCCATCACAATCTTGATCAAACTATTGTAAAGCATTGACAGTTGGGATCAAAGTACTCTAAACATGAGCATTAAAGATGTAGTTCTAACAATAAGACATAAAAACTATGTTGTAACATGAAAAGGTACAAACAAATATCATGAATAACAATGCATTGAAAGACGTTTGTTTGTTTCACATATAGAAAACATAGCAAGAGTGGTATTCAGCTTGTCCTTCATGGTGTAGCAAAACATAAATGCATAGGACACCTTCAAAGTTCAAAAGGGTGACTAGATACAAATAGTTTAAGAACAAGCAATATCATCATGATGAATCAATCAATAAGTTTTGGGACAATGCACATAAAACTAAGAATGACAACTATGCTCTCCTAGTTGGTGCATAAAGATAGAAGGTGGAGACTCAACATAAAAGTAAAAGAAAGGCCCTTCATAGAGGGAAGTAGGGATTTCAAATTTCATAAAGAGCTTCCAAAAATTATGGTACTTATTAGCTTTTAGATCTCATTGCCCCTATCATAAGCATCTTGAAGTGATTAAGGTTAAAGTGAAAAAATATGGAGCTTATGCTTGACAAATCATAAGTTGGAAATCTCATGTCCCTTGATTACGAGGTTCGTTCCTCATGCTACTCAACTTTAGTCACAAGCAAGTTCTTGTCATTGTAAGTATATGTGTATCATAGAGAACCGCCAACGGGGTACCCCTTGCCCCATGACACAGGAGCTATCCCATATCAAAACGATAAGGCAACAGATAGTGAGCATCTCGGCGATCTTTTATTTACCATGAGCATGGTATCTCTCTCTTTTTTTCTATTTTCTTTTTTTCTTATATTTTTTCTGAAGATGCTTCATAGATTGCTCACTATGGTGATGTTGCAAGTTTCCACTATGATTGGGCATGGCTTAGGCTAGCCTCCCATGCTTTTCTCTAACACATATATAATAATACTCCATGAACTTACAAGCTCCACTTTTATTTCACACCGCCGACATCCATAAACAAAATATCATGATATCAACTGGGTAATATGTACAGGTGTTGAAAGCGTTCCCCATGACAGCATGGCTCTGCTAATTCCCAACTTATAAGTGCAAACATATACAACATAGATGACACAATGGTTCAATTTTATTAGGTGCAAGAAATAAAGTGTGCCATCAAGTTTGTGAGAGCTTTAATCACTATTTTTCACATAACAAGTTTAATTTGGTAGATAGATAAAACATGAATATACTTGGAATGGTGTAACACACCATGCATAGGAATTTATAGTGGACTCTTTGGAATAACTTGGTTTATTGGGAGTTGGATGCATAAGTAGAGCTTACTCAATACAAGTGGAGGCTAGCAAAAGACTGGGAGTGACCAACTAAGAGAGCAATAATGGCCATAATCATGCAAAGCGACAAAACATTATCAACTAAAGCATAAAGTGGTATCACAAGTCAAAAACCAAATGATCATAGAGGCTAAGGTGACCGTTTCATAGTCTTAACATGGTGTAAGCATGTGCCAAGTCAACCCAAATAAAGCATCAAAGGAGAATACCACAATTTATGCTTTTGTATGCTAAAACAACGCATGATTCTTTCAAGGCACATTAAGCAATCTCAATTGTTTGGAACAAGTCATGCTACAGCAATAATCACTAAGCATAAGGTCAAATAAACATCTAGAATGACATGATAAAGTCTAAGACACAGTCAAAACAAGCTCCCTTTTGTACCACTTTAAGCATAAAGATTTCTACTCTTTTCCAACACAAATCATCTTATTTGAAACAAAGTATGAATGTGGGGGTCCAACTAATTTATTCAAGCAAATCAAACAAAATAAAACCAAAAACAAAAACTAAGACGCTCCAACAACAACACAACAGTGCATGAAACAATAAAAATGAAGTGTTTTGAAAGAAAACCTGAGATTTTTATTGATGAAGAAGGGGATGCCTTGGGCATCCCCAAGCTTTGACGCTTGTACCTATTTAATATTTCTTGGGGTGACACGGGGTGGCATCCCCAAGCTTGAGCTTTTGTCCATTATTTATCTCATAACATCATTCTTCCCCTACACTTGAAAATTTCCTTCATACAAAACTTCACACAATCTTCATTATCAACATTAGTGTATTCAAGATAAGAAGCCTTTGGGTTTAGTTTCAACACAAGTAAAACTTTCATTAAAACACAAGCTACTATAGAAACTCCTTTTAAAAGCTCAAGTGATCAAAGAGAACTCAAAAATAAACCGATAAGAGGCAAATGCAAATAATGGCAGAAATCTGAAAAAATAGACCGGAAGGTAAAAACCGATTTTTTCAAAGACCTTTTGTTGCCAAATAGAAAATTTTTGAACTAAAAACAGTTAGATAATAACCTGGGGCATATGCTCAGAAAATTAAAGCTCAATCCGATGTACTGGGATTTTTCACGAATTTTTTCAGTGAAGCACAAAAATCTGTTTCAGGACAACAACTTCCCCAAATCTTACTTCTCTCTCATTAGAGGTTATTATTGGAACAAAAACCACACAAAAAGGATAAGGAGAGGTTATTACATAAGTAATAACTTCCAAGACTCAACAAAAGAAAAACTTACTGAAATAAAAATAATGAGTTGTCTCCCAAAAGCGCTTTTCTTTAATGCCTTTTAGCCAGGCTTGATAGTTTGAGAAGATGCTCACATAAGAAATATGAATTGAAGTAAAAGAGAGCGTCAAGAAGCAAATTCAAAACACATTTAAGTATAACCCACTTCCTATGCATAGGAATCTTGTATGCAAATAAATTCACAAAGAACAAAGTGAAAGGCACAGGAAGATAAAACAAGAGTAACTTCAAAACTTTTAGCACATAAAGAATTGTTTCAGTACCATGAAAACTTCTACAACCATATTTTCCTCTCTCATAATAATTTTTAGTATCCTCATGAATAAACTCAACAATATAACTATGACATAAAGTATGCTTTTCATGATCTACAAACACATAATTTTTATCAAGCTCAAAAATAGTTGGATTAAAACCTTCAAACCCACTTTTAACAATTTTATAACAAGATAACTAATCATTCTCAAGATATATGGGGTTCCAAGATAAAGTCAATACCCCTCCAATCTCATTTTAATAGTCATACAATTAATATTATCAAGCAATATAGGACCATCATCTAGAGCTTTATCATAAACATTTTCTAAGCAAAACTCTTTAGTACCATGCATAACAGGAGCATAATTATTATCACAGGTTTTACCCATAGTAGATATTTCAAAATAATCCACAGGAACATAACATTTATCCTCCTTTGGTAGGCATGGGGGACAACCAAATAATGTAAGGGATAAAGAGCTACTCTCTTTGGAAGGTAGGCATGGGTAGTTAATCCATTCTTCCTCCTTTTGTTCCTCACTCTCCTCCCCTTTTTCATCTAATGAGCTTCTAGTTTCAGCAATTTGTTCTTCCATAGGCTCCTTCAAGGCATTGGTCTCTTCCATTGGTGGAAAGCATCTATTAAAATATTGAAGAATATAGCCATTTTCTTCCTTGTAATTATCAAAGCAAAATTTAAGTATATCATAAACCTCATATTTATAAGGTGCATCATCAGTATTTTCAAGCAAATTAGCAAGTTCGAATGCACCCTTCCAAGCTATAAATTCTTCAATTTGTTTCACATCATAAAATTCATAATTTCCCTTAACATAAGAAGATATTGTAACATTATCATTATACTCACATTGAAAAGGAAGGTGTTCATACCTTCTACAACAACAAGATTATCAAAGCAATAAGTAAAATTATAAGTAGAGCACACGTCTATAGCAATAGTATGCAACTTATTAATTTGTTCCCATAAGTGTTTCTCTTTTTGTGACAAGCGATGTTCCTTATAATAATACTTTTGGTCTTTCATGAACCCACCTTGCCAATAAGATCTAGTTTCAAAGAAACCAACCATTGATAGAAAGCATGATAAAGCAAGACAATAACAGACCAACAAAAATAACAACTATATTTGGAACTAATTTTTTTGTGTTTTTTATAAGAAAAATCAAACCAAACAAAACTATTTTTTTTGTATTTTTGGTAAAAAAGAAACAAGCAAAACAAAGAAAAAGAAACTAATCAAAACAAAAACAAAGTAAAGAGATTGGTTGTGAGGGACTCCCCTTGCAAGACTCTTCTTTCTCCCTGTAAAGTGACTGACGAGGAGGAAGAAATTGAAGTTGTCCTTAACTCCTGGGCAACAGTGCCAGAAAATCTTGATGCGGCTTAGTTGACTGTAGAGCCTCGTTGGGAAACCCCAAGAGCAAGGTGTGATGGGCACATCGGCAAGTTTCCCACAGTTATGAAACCAAGGTTATCTAACCAGTAGGAGTAAGGAAACAACTCCAAGGTGTTGCTAACAACTTGTAACCTGCACAACACAAACTCAAAACTTTGCCCTAACTTATAGTGAGGTTGTTAATCTCACCGGTTTGCTGAAAACAAAGGATTAAACATATAGTGTGGAAGATAGTGATTACTTGCAGAAAGTAAACAGTAATAGTAGATGATGTATTAGTGATAAAGATTGGACCAGGGTCCACAGTTCACTAGAGGTGTTCTCCTTAAGATAGATATCATGTTGTGTGAACAAATTACAGTGGGGTAATTGATAGATTGAGAAAGCATAACAATGCATACTAGACATCTTGACTCCTACGAGATTTGATTGGGCATTACAACATAATACATAGACCGTAATCCAACTGCATCTATGACTAATAATCCACCTTCAGCTTATCATCCGAACCCCTTCCAGTATTAAGTTACAAGCAACAGATAATTGCATTAAGCAATGTGTGTAAAGTAAACAATACAATTGCTCCATGAACAAAGGATTGTCGTTTTCTCCCTAGTAGCAACAGCACATCTACAATCTTAGAGATTTCTATCACTTCCCCAGATTACTAGAGGCATGAACCTACTATCGAGCATAAATACTCCCTCTTGGACTTCCAAGCATCTACTTGGCCAAGATAGCTACTAACAACGGAGAGCATGCAAGATCACAAATAACATAGACATGATAGAATCAATAATCAATCTGACATAGTATCTCAATAACCATCGGATCCCCGCAAACACAATATGTATGATTACAAATAGATGATCTTTATCATGAACGGAGCTCACAAGATCTAAACATGATAGCACAAAGGAGGAGAAACAAACATCTAGCTATTTATGGACCCATAGTACAAAGGGTGAACTACTCGTGCATCACTCTGGAGGCTGGCATGATGATCAAGAAGGCCTCCGGGATGATCTCTCCCCTCCGGCAGGGTGCCGAGTAGAGCTTCAGATCCCCCCCCCCTGATCTAGGGACGATGGTGGCGGCGGCTACGGACTGTTTTATGGAGATTTTATCAGGTACTTGGGGTTTCTGCATCAGGGTAATTTTATAGGCGAAGGGGAAAGGTCGATGGGCACCCGAGCGGCCCACACCTGGTGGCAGCGCGCCCCCCTCCTAGGCCGCGCCATCCCTAGTTGTGTCCACCTCGTGGACCCACTTCGGCTTCCCTTCAGACTCTGTGTTCCTTCTAGTGAAATATTGACTTTGGCTTTTGTCCCGTCCAATTCCGAGAATATTTCCTTACTAGCTTTTCTGAAACCAAAAACAGCAGAAAACAGGCAACTGGCACTGCGGCATCTTGTTAATAGGTTAGTCCTAGAAAATGTATAAAAATACCTCAAAGTGTATACAAAACATAACAAAGTTGATACTAAACAAGCATGTAACATAAAAATTATAGATATGTTTATGACGTATCAGGCTTAATAATAAAAATAGAATGAACCTAGATACCGCTTCTAATGGTAGTTTTCTATCTTATACCTATGATGAAGCCTGGAAATTAATAATGAAAATGAGGGAGACAACAGAAAGTCTTAAATATGAGGAGAACATTATGAATGGCTCTTCTGAATATACTTGTGTTAACGATTTTCTTGCACATGAAAGGACTTGTGCAATGATTAAAATCCTCGGTATTGATTCTTATTTAGTAAGAAAATTATTGAGAATTATGTAGGACATCTACAGGTACCTATAGAATGGGAACCTTATAAACCCGTCGAAGAAAAGAAGCGTGCAAGAGAAAGTGCATCCATGTTAGAGTTTTCCTATAAACCTATTCAAGAGAATATTAAGAAGAAGTGTAGGAAGGAAGAACACATAAGGAGAAGATCAAAGAAACCAGAGAAGAACCCCGATGTTACCAATGCAAATATTGTAATATTTAAGGATCTTATGGAAGAACGAACCATGGAGAATGAAGTGGTTATGCTATACTTTGAAACCTCAGAATTCATCACAGGTAAGATACGAGGAAATGAAACTTCTAAACCTATGACTCCTATATATTGTGGAGAAACTTTTTTATACGGAATTTGTGAGCCGATTTCCACTATAAATATTATGTCTTCATCACTTTATGAGGAACTTTGTTACAATTTAAATAATCCATATGTGGAACTAATATAAATCCGGAAGGTGTTATTAGAAATGTCTATGTATTTATTGGATCACTCATGTACCCTCTTGATTTTCATATTCTTGATATGCCTCGAGATACATTTGTCCTATTCTTCTAGGCAGGCCTTTCGTCTCTATTACCAAAGCTCGAATTGATAATAAAAAGGAGACTATTTCAATGATGTTTGGAGAAGAGGAAATGGCATTCCACTTTTCCAAACTAAAGAAGATGCCATATGAAGTGGAAGATATCAAGGAAGAGAAAACGATTGCCGAGCTAGCCGCAATTCATTTCAGCACTCCGCAAGATGAATTAGAGAGGAGCTTAATTAATTGGGAAGAGACACCAGATAATGAGGAAAGAGAAGACATGGACGATTATCTTGATTCCATCCCGGAAGCACAAAATTCACATGACTATGAAGAACTAGTAAGAAAAGGAGACGAAGAATCTCCACCAATTGAATTAAAATGACTTCTAGACAATATGGGGTATGAGTTTTTAGATGATGAAAATAAATGTCCTGTTATTATTAGTAAAAATTTATCAGAGAATGAAACAAATAAACTCATTCCAGTCTTGGTCAAGCATCGTGAAGCATTTGGGTATACTCTAAGTGATATTAAAGGAATAGATCCATCTACTGTGACACATAAGATTACCATACTTGAAAATGGTGTACCTGTAGTTGACACACAAAGAAGGCTTAATCCAAAATGAAAGAAGTATTAAGAAAAGAAGTTATACGATTATTAGATGCCGACATAATATATCCTATTTCTGATAGTAAGTGGGTTAGCCCAGCTCATTGCATACCAAGCCATGGAGGTCTTGACGCTGCTATGAATGAGAATGGTGAGCTAGTTCCACTAAGACCTATTGTTGGGTATCGCATGTGCATCGATTTTAGAAAACTAAACCGTGAGACACAAAAAAAAATCATAAACCTATACCATTCATGGATAAATTTTTAGAAAGACTTAGCACTAATTCTTAGTTTTGTTTTCTTGATGGTTATTCTGGTTATTCTCAAATTGCTATACAACCCGAAGATCAAGAGAAAACAACTTTCACATGTCCTTATGGTACATATGCTTATAGATTAATTATGTTTGGTTTATGTAATGCAGTAGCAACTTTTCAAGAATGCGTCTTAAAAATCTTTGATGATCTTGTTGAGAAAACTATGGAAGTCCTAACAAATGATTTCGTTGTTTGTGGAACAACATTTGATAATTGCCTCTACAATTTAACTAAAGTTTTGAAGAGATACAGGAAATCAAATTTAGTTTTAAATTGGTAGCAATGTCGTTTCATGGAAAGAGAAGGTAAAGTTTCTGGACATATGGTTTCGAAGAAAGGTATAGAAATAGATAAGACTAATATAAATGCTATAGAAAATCTTCCAATACCTCAGGACATATAAAACTTAAAAATGTTTCTGGGACATGCAGGTTTTTATAAGCGTTTTATAAAAGATTTTGCTAAAATAGCTATGCCTCTTAATAACCTTCTTGAGAAAGAAACTCTATTCTACTTAGATCATGATTGCATTGCAACTTTTGAAAACCTTAAAAACAAATTAGTTTCAGCACCTATCATGCAACCTCCAAAATGGAATGAACCTTTTGAAATCATGTGTGATGCTAGTGACTATGCTTTAGGAGCTGTATTAGGACAGTGAGATAGGAAGAATTTAAATGTTATTCATTATGCTAGTAGAACTCTTAATAAGATCGAGAAAAATTATGCTACTACAGAAAAAGAGTTTCTGGCTATAATTTTTGCTTGTGACAAGTTTAGATCTTACATCATTAATTCTAAGGTAATAGTTCATACGGATCACCAAGCTTTGCGTCACCTCCTTGTGAAAAAGGATTCGAAGACAAGATTGATTAGATGGGTTTTATTACTACAAGAATATGATTTGCAAATAGTAGATAGGAAGGGTAAGGATAATCCTGTAGCAGATCATCTCTCTAGGATGAAGGGAATAATTACCGACCCCGTACCTATAAATGAGTCATTTCCGGGAGAATATTTAGCAAATTTTGAAATCGCCGATCCTTGGTTTGTAGATTATGCTAATTATCTTGCAGGAAAATTTGTGCCTCCTGGTATGACAAGAAATAAAAGAATGAAATTCTTTAATGATCTTAAATATTATTTTTGGGATGATCCGTTTTTGTATCGTCATGGACCTAATGGAATGATTCAAAAGTGTGTTCCTAACCATGAAATGAATGCAATTTTGCAAGCTTGTCATGACAGCCCGTGAGGACATCATATAGGCAAGCAAACTGTAGCAAAGGTACTTCAATCCGGATTCTATTGGCCCACCTTGTTCAAGGATGCACACAGGTATGTAGAACATTGTGATGCTTGCCAGAGAAGAAATAATAGGCAAAAGACAAGAGATGGCAATGAATTATAGTCTTATAATTGAACCATTTTATGTGTGGGAAATGGACTACATGGGACCCTTTATAGAATCAAATGGTTATACTCATATTCTTGTTGCTGCTTATTATGTTACTAAATGGGTTGAAGCTATTCCAAAAAACCATACAGATGCAGCTACTTCAGTGAAGATGATCAAAGATGCCATATTCCCTAGGTTTGGAGTTCCTAGATTTTTAATTGCTGACGGTGGTTCTCATTTTATGAAAGGAACCTTTAGGAAAATCCTTTACAAATATGGAGTAACTCACCGCGTTGCTTCACCATATCATCCTCAAACGGGTGGTCAAGTGGAACTCTCTAATAGAGAACTAAAGACCATACTCAAGAAGACGGTGGATAAATCAAGAAAAGATTGGTCATACAAGCTAAATGACACTCTTTGGGCATACCGAACTGCATTTAAAAATCCAATGGGTATGACACCATATAAGATGGTATACAATAAGGCATGCCATCTACCTTTAGATGGAACATAAAGCCTTTTGGGCAATCAAGAACTTAAACTATGATTTTAAAGCAGCAGGAGAAAAACGTTTATTAGATATTCATGCTTTATATGAGTTAAGAAGTGAGCCTTATGAAAATGCTAGATTGTTTAAAGAAAAAGTAAAAAAGATGTCATGATAGAAAAATAGAAAATAAGGTTTTTAAGAGTGGGGACAAGGTTTTTCTCTATAATTCTCGTCTTAAGTTGTTTCTAGGAAAGCTCAGATCAAAGTGGGAAGGCCCCTATATAGTTAAAGAAGCTTATGCATCGGGAGCAGTGAAGCTCCAAGGTAAAACACCATCTCTTTCATGGTGGTAAATGGATAATGCTTGAAGCATTATCGAGCAAAAGAAGATATAAGTGCAATCACCATATAGGTGATTACCCTAGAAGAAATGATTGAGCAAAAGTATTGAAGGAATGGCAACTAGAAGAAGGATAAAATTGAGACTAAATGAGCAACATCACAATCAAGCTATTGACCATAAAAGAGCACTTCATGGGAGGAAACCCATGTGAAATAAAAGGTTTGAGTGAAATTTTAAACTTCCAATTACGATTTAGTTGTGTTGAATAAGAAACAATTAGGCTCTAGTAAAATAGAATAAGTTTGATGATGCTAAAATCTCGTTCAGTAGATGTTAATGTTGGTCGAAAATTAAAAGTTGTTATTTTCTGTCAAAACTTGATATTTCATTAAGTTTCAGGTTAATAAAGTATTATCGGAGAAGCAGGTAATTTTTGGTGATTCCGGAAAGCTTAACGACCAACTATACGGCGGGAATAAAAATTCCGCCCATATAGTTGCAGTCGTATACCTATCTTCTCCATCTCCAAAACATTTATTCATGAGTACTGAAGGTTTAACGACCAACTATACGGCGGGAATAAAAATTCTGGCCATATAGTTGCGGTCGTATAGTTATCGACTCCATCTTCAAAAATTTATTCGAAGGCACAGAAGGTTTAACGAGCAACTATATGGCGGGAAGAAAATTCCCGACCGTGTAGTTGGTACCACCATAGAAGAAAAATCTAGGCCGGTTCACAACTATACGGCGGGACCTATACAGGCCCCGCCCATATATTTTCTCGTTAAGCTTGGCGGCTAGGGTTTCCGACCTTCCCTTTTAAAGACGATTGCATCTAACCTTTTTCATTAAGTTTTCGCAGAGCTACAGCCTACAGCCTCAAAAATTCCTCGCCATCCCTATACAAGCCCCTTCTAACAATATCCGTGCAGCGAAGCCATGCAGCCCTTCCATGTCAACAAGATCTGGAAGAAAAAATAAGAGAAGCCCGTGAAGAGGATCGAAGGAGTAGAGCCTAAGGAATCATCATCATCCAGCTCGGAGATCAAGCCTCTTCCAAGCTGGGAGGACAATGTTCCCGTAAAGGATGGAGATGATGAGGCAAGCAGATCAGAAAAGTAGCAAGGATTATTATCTCCCTAATCCCTATCGTCACAATATGGGATCTTATTATAAACCTCCTCTCGTTCTGACACCTCTTAAGCCTAAGAAGTTGCGACAAGATGAGATTCTTGATAAGATCTATTAGTTGGAAAAAGCTTCAAAAGCATGTGTTGAAACTATTGGAGAAGGGATTGACTCCTAATGGATGATGAGCAAAGACCTTGAGAAAAAGGTCAATGATATCGATGGTAGAGTTGGTTTCTTGATTAAAACTATTTTTGAGTTGACAGATGAAAAGAAGTTCCTCCATAAGAAAATTTTGAAGCTTCAATACGACATGGCCGAGCTCAGCATCTGCCTTAAGCACACACATAAAAATATATACAAACATAAGTGCTACAATAGTAAAAGCATCAGTTCTTATAGACCAGCACAAGCAAAATATTTTTTCCACCATTACATGCCCAAAGTTCAGAATAATGCATGAGAAATGTTTATGCTGCAGAATTAGCCGGTGGTGATGAAGAGCGTGGAGCGCTGGAGTCGGCATCATCATTGTCTCCCTAGACCTGGGACTCGGAAGCTGCTTTATCAAGGTTGTCTTCTGGATCTTGAGGCGAGGTAGGCATAGCGACGGATTCGAAGAATGGCGTCGTGTAATTGGTCATCTCCTCCACACGAAAAGCGTAACCTGCACAATACTCTTGGATAGACTTGATGTTCTGCGGGTTGCCCTCATCGTCCTCATCGGCGATACCCTTGGTGACATGC
This sequence comes from Avena longiglumis, assembly GCA_030063025.1. Classification (NCBI taxonomy): domain Eukaryota; kingdom Viridiplantae; phylum Streptophyta; class Magnoliopsida; order Poales; family Poaceae; genus Avena; species Avena longiglumis. Next base: position 243,626,592 of record CP125979.1, on the reverse strand, counting down.
CAGATCTCCATATCGCTATGGTGGCTCATCACCATGGTAAGGGCGGTCTATGTAGCAGTCCGAGGATCTTCCAGTCTTCAGTAAGCTTTAGAATCTCCTTAGCCTTGTCCCTCACCTCTTGCACTGGCATTTTATGCAAGTCGCAAAGTCTGACCGACTCGCCAGCCTCTTCAAGTGTTTGGTGGAAGTTGAAAAGAATATCTCCGACGAGCTTTATGCGCTCGAGGCGAGGTTCGGAGGTAGGAGAATCAGAAAGGTTTGACTTGAAAGAAAGTCGAAAAATCAATCAAAGAAAGAAAGTCGGAAATCTTACCTAGCACGGAGTGGTTCCACTGAGCACGCTCCTCTCGGAGGCTTTTCAGTTCCTTCTATGTGGCCTGGGCTAGTGTAACACCCTCAGAATCGGACCTATGCAAGTTTGAGCAAAATTCGCCAAACCCGCATAGAAACGATTCAAAGGTGCCCACCAGGCACTTTTCGCGGGTGGAAAGCAGTAATAACATTACACAACGTCCTCGATGGGACCCACGAGCAGATATATTCAACAGCGACTCCAAGAGTCAAGAATACGAATATAATATACAAAGATCCAAATCACCTTGAAAGCGATAGCGTCCACTACGGACAAGATGCAAATGGGGCTAAGAGCCCGAAGAATAACCAATGGCGTCCATAACCCTGCCCAAGCCAAGCCGGAAGGGTAACCCTGCTAACGGCATCGATCTCAAAACCTGCTTAAACAAAGGGGGGGCCGACAAAGGGCAAAGGAAAAAGAAGGAGCGTCAAGATCGAGGCCGATGCAGCGAGGCTAGAATTGGCGGTCCTCGCCTACATAGGTATGGTGGTCGAGGCGGCGGCAAGATGCACTAAACAACCTATAGAGACTCGATACATGGCGTCAAGCAGAGAGGGGTAAGAAGGACCTATTCGAACCAACGATTCTATCATCAAACAAACCCATCTGGCGTTTCTCGAGACCAAACGAGGAAGTCATCCGAGGAACTCACACAGTTGGCAGTTTTATTTATTCAGTTATAGTTGCGGCACTTTACTAGTCAGGTTTAGATAATCGTCCTGATAAAGTAAACAGTGGGCACTTTTATTTAATCATTCCGTGATAGTGGCAACACTTACTAGTCAGATACATTTATCATGAGACAAACCCCAAAGCCCAGCAGTTGTTGGTACTTTTATTCAGCCATTTCGTTGTAGTTACATTACTTACTAGTCAGATACAATGGTCGCAAGCGACAAACAAACAAGCAATGGTGGGCAGTATTAATTAGTCATTCCATTATAGTGAAGCTGATTACTAGTCATTATAAGTCAAATTTATAGCAGTAAACTTTAGTTATGCTTGTCTATGATCGAGATCATCGTGCTCCAAGTCGTCCATATCCGCGGACACGGCTTTGAAAGTTTTACCCGGCCGGGTGCACCAATAGCAACACACGCTCGATCAACCTCGAAAAACCAAATCAAAACCCAACGAGGCTTTCACGGTGAACAATCACAGATTCAGAAATATTTCAGGGCCACCCTTGAAGTACACCCAACGAAGTAAGCAAGCTTCGAGACGGACTCAAGGTTTGCGACAATGGTCAGAACGACAAAGAGGTCCCCAATCGGGATCGTCGATACCGAAAACATTACGCTTACCTAAATGACAAAGGTGCTCCTCGCACAAATTAAATACGTAAAGTAGCATGGCATCAAGACAGATCGTAAATAAAACCTCAAACTAGTTTGTGGCCCCAAGAAATAAGAATGAATCAAGCTCGCTCGTGGGGTCCCATATACCTCCCGGATGTGGATAGCGCGATAAATCAAGGAACAGGTATCAAGTACTCGGGGTCTTACGGGACACAAGTGGGCGTTCGGAAACCAAATATTTTCTATCACCCACCGATGCCTCTGCTTATTTCAATTTTAGTTGTTAAACAGAAATTAAAGTGACGATAAGTAAAACTAGAATCATCTCCAACATCAACATGCGGCAATTCATCAGCAACTGTGGCATATGACGACACACATCAGCACTTGAGCAAGCAACTACGACGCGCAAGTCCAACTATCTACCAATCAACAAGTAATAGGGTGTGTCCAAGGCAATATAAGGCTGCAAGGGATCATCACGGGTATGGAAAACTAAAGCATCGCGACACAGATAGCAATAGATCAACGGGAGGGAATAAATACTATAAAAGTAAGATAGGTAGAAAGAGGGAGATGCTCGCCTGAAAACATTGACGAGGGTTCAACCGAAGATCGGGGCGAAGCTCACATCAACTCAGCGACCTTATCCGCGAAGAAACAAAGCACTAGAAGAGACACCGGATGCAATATTCAATACAACGGCAGAAGATCGGCATGATGCATGTATGATGTATGGCATGGCAAAGGTGCGGTGCAATTAGGTCATATTAAGCGGGCAGGTCCCGACAATTAATTAAGAGTTCAAGTTACTTAGATTCCCCATAATTTAAATGTTGTTTTAACAAGGCAAGATAAGATACCGGTTCTACACATGTTTAAATGAGGCCGATATGAGACTAGATTTGCCGCATATGGGCCCCATATTTAATTATTAGGTGAATCGGCGTAAGGCCCCCAAACCACATGATTATGCATGCAAGTATGACAATTCAATATGCATCAATTGTCATCATGTTATAAAATAGGGTTTCGGGAAGGGGTTCACACATTGAGGGGTCTCGACGGACTTGGGGTTCCGGGGTTCGGGGTTGGTCTCAGGGTTCGACGGAGCGTTCTCGGACTCAGGGGTAGGTCTTGGCGCATCCGGGGTCTTCGGGTCATGTTGTCGGTCATGGCGTTACGAGAGGGAGAACTTGGCGTTCCGGAACGAAGGACTTGTTCCGGCGTCGGGGCATCGGGTTCTCCCGGTCGCTGTCATTCTTGTCGTCGCGGGGATCTTGTCGGGCCCGCGCCATTGCATCGGTCTTGACGTCCGGGGTGAAGTGCTTGTCGCACCGGAGTCTCGGTGTCCTTGGGTCCGATTGTGGATCCCGGCGTCCTCGAGGGGGTTACTTGCAGTATCCGGGCAGAAGGTCTTGCGGTTTCTGTGTCTGCGGTTCCATGAAGGCGTGATTGTCCTCCGTGATGGCGAACTCGATGTCCCGAGAAGATCTAGGCGTTCCTTGTAGACGACCTCGGCGTTCGGGATCTTGACGAGCTTGGCGTCCTTGTAGAAGACCTGGTCGATGGTCCTTCTAGCGGTTTTCGGGTATGCCGATGTCGAACTTGGGCTTGGCGCCGATGGTCATCGACGTTCCTCATCGGACGCAAACATGTAAGCCGGCAGATCTTGTGGCGGGCCAACGCCGCTAGGGCCCGAATCGAAGCGAGAGGCAGAGCGGCGGTGGGCGGCTTGCGGGCTCGCCGGAAGGAGCGAACGCGAGGCAGGAGGGTCGAGGCCGTCTGCCCGGCCCGAAGGTCGAGGCGCCGGAGGCCGTGGTGGCGGGCGGCGATTCTGGCGACGAAAGCGGCAAAGCGGCAGCGGTCGAGGTCAGCGAGGCGGTCGCCGCGGGCGAGAAGCGAGGGGCCGCGGCAAGGCAGCAACGTCCGGCGAGGTGGGCGAGGTCGAGTCATGGCCAGTGCGGGCAGTGAGGTCAGCGCGAGGTCGAGAAGCTGAGGCGGCCGGGCGTGCTTTCGGCGAAGCGTCTTGATTCTGGCGGGGTGAGTGGTCCGGACAGGAGAGCGGCATGGGAAGAAGCGAGGCGGCCGGAGGCGGGCGGCGGAGGAGGCTCATGAGCCGTGGCGCAGCCAGTGGAGGAAAAGCAAGCCAGCAGTGAGGAGAAGGGAGGGGCATGGCGAGCTGGGCGTGAGGTGAAGGGAGTCGGGGAGGCGGGCGTGAGGAAGGTGGGAGGAAGGGGCGGCGTCGAGGGTGGGCCTTGCAGGGCTGCGTGCTAAGCGTGGGAAGCGTCTTTGGGGAGGCGGCGTGGGGCTGGTTGGTTGGCGAGGCAGGGGTGAGTCTGGTGGCGGTGGGCGAGGAGGCGTGGGTCAGGCGAGGGAGAGGGTCGGGCGATGTGCGTGTAGTGTAGGTTGTGTGGGGCGTGTGGGGCTGAGAGTGTTGAGAGGAGAGAGAGAAAGGAGAGGGGAGGCTGGTCTAGGTGGCAGCATGGGAATGGTGGGGATTTGGGGGAGGGGGAGTTGGCATGTTCTGATTGGGGAGAGTGAGGTGGCCAGGGGTGTGGGTAGGATAGTGGGTAGCTTTAGGATTTAGGGGCGGTGCAGGGTGGACCGTTTGTAAAACACAGGGTGGTCGTTGGTCGAAACGGCTCGATCGCCCGCTAAAATAAATTAAATATTTTATTTATTTCAAACAAATTTTTTGCAAACCGATCTCGGGCAAAACAAAATATTCCGGGGACCCGGTTTTGAGGTTTGAATAAAGAGGGGCGTTTAGAAAACAACACGGGCTTTGCAAACATAGTTTTGGGCAAACAATGCATGATGATGATGATGCAATGCACAAATTCAACGCGATTTTCTAGTAGTGGTTTTGCGGGATGCCACAATTCGACACCACTAACAATGGATCTCGCCCTCGAGATCCGCCTCATGGTACCGGAAGGAAAGGTCGACGATCTGCGTCTTCTCGCTTCATGTAGATCCTCGCGACACCACTAACAAGAGGTCGTTGACCGTGATCATCGGGGGAACACTCCGGAAACAAAAGGTCGAAGTCAGAGGTATCAACAAATAAAGCCACCTCTAGCTTCGATGGAAAGAGGAAGCGCATTCTCGTCACTTCAGAACACCTCACTTTGATAAGGCTGAGTTCATGTGTATAGTGCCAATCCTGGATCGGTTCAACGCACAGTACAAAATGATACCAAATATAAGCGTGCATAATATGATCCGAATTTACATTATTTATTCAAGTACACAATGAAAAGCGAATACAAGGTAGATCTCCATCCTTCAAATGTGCCACAAAGTAACAATTGTTGAGTGGAGTCTCGCGACCTATGAACGATCACTCGAATCGATATAACCTGCAACATGAAAGCGTTGCCCACGAATGGTCAATACATTGAATGTATGGCAAGTAGGCTAAATTGGTTAACAACGGATCTATCAACTACATGCTTATTTGGCCAAGTGGAGTTCGGCTAATTTGCATAAAGCAATACAACTTTTCCCTACTTTCAAAATACTTTTCTTTCTTCAAAACAATCTTCTAAGGACATACCAGCATAAACCCATGTAGATACAAGACAGTTCAGCTTTTATGCTCCTAAACCCATGTTCATCCATCAAGTTTTAGTAATTAAGAAATTGGGATGAGTGAGAAATATCATAGCATCGATGTCGTCGCTCAAATTGTCCATAACCGGGACACGGCTAATCGATTAGTTTATACACCCTGCAGGGTTAGTACACTTACCCATGTGACTTGGCCCATTCGTACCACCACTCTCATATTGGGTGATGATAGGAGAAGTCCAAGAAGGAACCGTTCGGGAAGTAGCTCCCCAATCCTGACGCATACCGGTCCGACCTACACTATCTACATCTCTGGATATGCGGGATCGAGTTACCACAACCTATTGAGTTCAACCAACCGCCCATTTCATTATTGGCACATGGTTGCACACGAAGCTTCAAACAAAGAAACCAATCTTTTCTCGGTGTCTGGCGGCATTCCCACCATAAATACACTCGATGACCCAATCAATGCCATTCCCTGTGTGGTTCATTAAAACATGTTGGTTTGTCATTTAGCAAAACATAAGCCTTTCAAAACATATAACTTTTCATGATGTGATTCCCTTCCTCGTCTAAATAGCATAGCTAAGCAATCTACCAATACGATGGCTCATAAACAAGGATCGCTAGGGAATAATATGGGACATAGCATAGCATATACACATCAATTCCTATATATGCAATTCTACAAAAACATCTACAATGCATAGGAAAGCAATGGGACATTTATGACCAAGATAGCACCACTTGCCTTTGTTGTAGATGTAGTCGATTAGATAATCCTCACAATCCTCATATATATAATGGTTGCACTCGTCATAACCACAATACTTGCAATCATAGTAGTTGCAATCGCACACGTTGCACTCCTCGCAATCTAGCGTTTGAAGCAAACACAACAAACACCATTCAAAACATTGCAAACATACAACAATGCAACATTACAAGAAAACAATGATGAACAAATGCATGCATGATGATTTAATGAGTCACAATGGTTGCATTTAGTGTTACGAACATAGTTAGATTACATGATGCATGTGGAAAGTCATTTAATGCACTAAAGCTTTTATTACTAAAGTTATATCGATTTAATATGGTGTATGCCACTTTAATTGAACTAAATATGTTTATGTCATATTAAATTGTGAACTAGATGCTACTGGATAGGTAATGCAATTTAGAGACAGTGGCAATTTGAATCACCTAAAAAGGAGTTATAGAAATTTTCTTATGATTAAAACACTATTTCAATGGGTTTAAATATTTCTGTATGAATTTCTGTTTTAACAGTACCAAATAATTTGTCATGCAATTTCTCTGTATAGCTATTGTCAATACAAAACCATAGCACTTGGATTCACCCTAATCGGAGTTATAGATCTTTTTGTACGATTTAAATAGTGTTTAATGATTTTAAATGATTCATATAGTTTCTGTTGTCTAAAAATCAAACTAAAATTATATCTGTAATCTCCACGGAATTGTAATTTCAGGAACATATTATTTGTAATTTTCTGAATAGTATTTATTTTCTTATGAATTTATTACTCTAAATAAGCCATTAAACCATTTAAATATTCACGGCAAAACCTTACAGTAAAAGGCTGAACTAATTGCATATTGAGGATCTACATGGAACCAGCTTTCCAACGGTATATCATTTATATTTTTGTGACAAGCAATTAATTTTTAATAAATTTAATGATTTATAAAGCCATTAAAACTAATTAAATTGCGACGGGTTAAATATTCGTCAAAGGCTAGATCCAACCAGATATTGTTAATGTACATTACAGTAGCTTCAATTTGATATATTGTTCATATTTTTCAGAGTTACAGATAATTTCTTATGAATTTATTAACCTAAAAGACCATTAAAACTAATTAAATTACCGCAGTAACCACGTACAGTAAAAGTTGGATCTAATCTGATAAGATGATTCTACGTGAAATTATCTTCAATTTGATATATTATACGCAATTTTTGGACATGGTATGAATTTCTAATGAATTTTACAAGTTAGATCTATAATATGCAAATTTAAATTGAACGGAATATTCCAGAATATTCCACTCGAACGAGTTGACTTTGCATCTTTGGGGACTAGATGTTGACCTTACGTGGCGTTGATGATGAAGATGACCGGGATGACGACATGGCACGCACGGTTTGATTGGATCTCGACCGTTTGGGTAGGATCCGTGGCTAGAAGAGATTGGCCGATTTTGGCTCGAATAGATAAGAAATAGATCTGTATTAGAGACAAATCCGTAGGTCAAATCGAAAAACTCAGAACATGAAAGTTGTGGGGAATCATAATTACTACCTTCTCACCAAAGGAATTTGGATTTGAAGAAGAAACAGCGAGTACATCTTGGATTTACACCGTAAGATCTGAAATATTGCGATACGAAATTCTCCGGCTGTGGTGGATGAAAAGAGGTGAGGTTTGTCGGGATTGAAAGATTTCGACGATCCTACAACTTTCGTGTTTTGACCGAAAGCAAACGACGAAGTCTAGATGGGTTAAAAAGCGAAACAAGATTCGGCCAGATGTAGATTCGGGATTTCGAGGAGAGAAACTCGTACAGCTATGCCTCCACGAGTTTATATGGAGGTTTGAGATGGTTTAGAGATAGGCCTAGGAGTAAAGAACAAGTAGAAACAAACGGAAGTCGATTTGGAGTTGTAGATAAAAAGTTACAAGAGTTTGAGTAGAGATATATCTAACAAAACAGATTTTGCGTTTTTTTAGCTCGACCGTCCCACAGCGCGTAGCCTGCTGGCTGGCTCGGTCCGGTCGGACCGAGTGGGCCGGCCCGTTCAGTTTTTTTTTTCTTTTTTTCTTTTTCTTTTTCTATTTACTTGTTTTCCTTATATCTTTTGCATACGAACTCCAAATGACATGATTCTTGTTTCTAAATTTTTCTAAAATCGAATAGATTATTATAGGATTAAATTTGTAATCTTTTACTAGTTTTGAAGTAGTGGGTTTATAAATCCTTGTATATTTCATTTTATTTATATCTTTATGTGTTTGTATTTGTTTCATAACTTTTCAGACTAGCTCCAAATGAGCTCAATTTTGTTTCTAAAATTTTGTAATATTAATTGGATATTTTTAGGCTATAATTTAGCAATAATCGTTGTCTTAGCAACAATGGGTTTTATAAAGTCAATTTAATTTCCTTTTGGAACATTTGGGCGAATCAACTATAGGATTTATATACCAGGATTTGGATTCAGTTTATGAGAACTTTGCATGGATGAAATGCTTATGAATGCTTCATGATTTTCATTTTGAAATCTTGCACACAAATTCTACAATCCATAATCAATCCATGCCCTTTTGCCTATATGGCTACTTAGGTCTTAACAAAAGAATATAAGATTTTGAATTCATGGTTGAGAGGAATTTCTATTCAAAAAGTTTCTTCTCTTTGAGAATTTTCAACAAAGTCAAACAATCAATCAATCTTATTTATTTATTTCACATTCCAAAAATTAGGAGAATTTTGGGATGTGACAACTTCAATGTACAAAAGCGAATAGAAGGGGTAGTCGGCATGGGGGCCAATCCATCACGCACCCAAACTATTACTCTGCACAATCAGTAGAAGAACGTGCATCCATTCTCGGAATCAGACTGTAGATCTCGACAAGCGAGGTACGGAACAAAGGAGGGATGCAGAATCTGCATCGGATCCGGCGTAGATGATGCCGTCGCGTCGGAAAACACCGGAAGGCACAAACAAGGAACAAAGAATGGTACCACAGACAAAGGATTCCTCGGATAGCATGAAGACCCGATGTAGCAACACCGTTAACAAAGGAGGAAGCGAAACCCTGAAGGTACGACGGAAAACCCAACCACGAGAATTCCTGGACTCGAAGAAAGAGATGAGGGCAGATTTAAAACGCGTAGAGATAAGAGTAGAATAGCAGAGGGGTAAGGAGTAAAATCAGACCTAACCAGAACTATCCAACCGATGTTGAAAAATAGTTTTGACACTCTACTTCGGCCGTTAGCTAGGTTATCCTCAAATTTGGACTTGTGAATGTCATAGCTGTTGTGCTCGATACCTCTGTAACACCCTCAGAATCGGACCTATGCAAGTTTGAGCAAAATTCGCCAAACCCGCATAGAAACGATTCAAAGGTGCCACCGAGCACTTTCGTGCGGTGGAAAGCGAAGTAATAACATTACACAACAGTCCTCGATGGGACCCTGAGCAGATATATTCACATGACTCCAAGAGTCAAGAATACGAGATATAATATACAAAGATCCAAATCACCTTGAAAGCGATAGAGCGTCCACTGGACAAGATGCAAATGGGGCTAAGAGCCCGAAGAATAACCAATGGCGTCCATAACCTGCCCGGGCCAAGCGGAAGGGTAACCACCTATGACATCAATCTCAAAACCTGCTTAAACAAAAGGGGTGCCGACAAAGGGCAAAGGAAAAGAAGGAGGCGTCGATCGAGGCCGATTACAGCGAGGCTAGAATTGCCGGTCCTCGCCACATAGGTATGGTGGATCGAGGCAGCGGCAGCATGCACTAAACAACCTATAGAGACTCGATACACTGGCGTCAAACAGAGAGGGGTAAGAAGGACCTATTCGGAACCAACCTGATTCTATCATCAAACAAACCCATCCTGGCGTTTCCCCCTCGAGACCAAACGAGGAAGTCATCCGAGGAACTCACACAGTTGGCAGTTTTATTTATTCAGTTATAGTTGCGGCACTTTACTAGTCAGGTTTAGATAATCGTCCTGATAAAGTAAACAGTGGGCACTTTTATTTAATCATTCCGTGATAGTGGCAACACTTACTAGTCAGATACATTTATCATGAGACAAACCCCAAAGCCCAGCAGTTGTTGGTACTTTTATTCAGCCATTTTGTTGTAGTTGCATTACTTACTAGTCAGATACAATGGTCGCAAGCGACAAACAAACAAGCAATGGTGAGCAGTATTAATTAGTCATTCCATTATAGTGAAGCTGATTACTAGTCATTATAAGTCAAATTTATAGCAGTAAACTTTAGTTATGCTTGTCTATGATCGAGATACTGTGCTCCAAGTCGTCCATATCCGCGGACACGGCTTTCAGAAAGTTTTACCGGGGTGCACCAATAACACACGCCGATCAACCTCGGAAAAACCAAATCAAAACCCAACGAGGCTTTCACGTGAACAATCACAGATTCGAGAAATATTTGAGGGGCCACCCTTGAAGTACACCATAGCAAGTAAGCAAGCTTGAGACGGACTCAAGGTTTGACAATGGTCAGAACGGCAAGGTCCCCAATCGGGGCTCGATACCTGCGAAAACATTACGCCATTACCTAAAGATGCAGTGTGCTCCTCACACAAATTATATATCTGAAAGTAGCATGGCATAAGTGCAGGATCGTAAATAAAACCTCAAACTAGTTTGTGGCCCCAAGAAATAAGAATGAATCAAGCTCGCTCGGGGGTCCCATATACCTCCGGATGTGGATAGCGATAAATCAAGGAACAGTATCAAGTACTCGGGGTCTTACGGACACAAGTGGGTTCGGAAACCAAATATTTTCTATCACCCAAATGCCTCTGCTTATTTCAATTTTAGTTGTTAAACGAAATTAAAGTGACGATAAGTAAAACTAGAATCATCTCCAACATCAACATGCGGCAATTCATCGACAAGCATGGCATATGACGACACACATCAGCACTTGAGCAAGCAACTACGACGCGCAAGTCCAACTATCTACCAATCAACAAGTAATAGGGTGTGTCCAAGGCAATATAAGGCTGCAAGGGATCATCACGGGTACGGAAAACTAAAGCATCGCGACACAGATAGCAATAGATCAACGGGAGGGAATAAATACTATAAAAGTAAGATAGGTAGAAAGAGGGAGATGCTCGCCTGAAAACATTGACGAGGGTTCAACCGAAGATCGGGGCGAAGCTTACATCAACTCAGCGACCTTATCCGCGAAGAAACAAAACACTAGAAGATACACCGGATGCAATATTCAATACAACGGCAGAAGATCGGCATGATGCATGTATGATGTATGGCATGGCAAAGGTGCGGTGCAATTAGGTCATATTAAGCGGAACCGGGGTCCCGACAATTAATTCGTAGGTTCAAGTTACTTAGATTCCCCGCAATTTAAATGTTGTTTTAACAAGGCAAGATAAGATACCGGTTCGCTACACATGTTTAAATGAGGCCGATATGAGACTAGATTTGCCCGCATATGGGCCCCATATTTAATTATTAGGTGAATCGGCGTAAGGCCCCCAAACCACATGATTATGCATGCAAGTATGACAATTCAATATGCATCAATTGTCATCATGTTATAAAATAGGGTTTCGGGAAGGGGTTCACACATTGAGGGGTCTCGACGGACTTGGGGTTCCGGGGTTCGGGGTTGGTCTCAGGGTTCGACGGAGCGTTCTCGGACTCAGGGATAGGTCTTGGCGCATCCGGGGTCTTCGGGTCATGTTGTCGGTCATGGCGTTACGAGAGGGAGAACTTGGCGTTCCGGAACGAAGGACTTGTTCCGGCGTCGGGGCATCGGGTTCTCCCGGTCGCTGTCGTTCTTGTCGTCGCGGGGATCTTGTCGGGCCCGCGCCATTGCATCGGTCTTGACGTCCGGGGTGAAGTGCTTGTCGCACCGGAGTCTCGGTGTCCTTGGGTCCGATTGTGGATCCCGGCGTCCTCGAGGGGGTTACTTGCAGTATCCGGGCAGAAGGTCTTGCGGTTTCTGTGTCTGCGGTTCCATGAAGGCGTGCTTGTCCTCCGTGATGGCGAACTCGATGTCCCGAGAAGATCTAGGCGTTCCTTGTAGACGACCTCGGCGTTCGGGATCTTGACGAGCTTGGCGTCCTTGTAGAAGACCTGGTCGATGGTCCTTCTAGCGGTTTTCGGGTATGCCAGTGTCGAACTTGGGCTTGGCGCCGATGGTCATCGACGTTCCTCATCGGACCGCAAACATGTAAGCCGGCAGATCTTGTGGCGGGGCCAACGCCGCTAGGGCCACGAATCGAAGCAGAGGCAGAGCGACGGTGGCAGGGCCGGGCTCATGGGAAGGAGCGGAACGCGCGAGGCAGGGAGGGTCGAGGCTGACGCGGTCCTGGGCCCGGGGCAGAGGTAGAGGCGCCGGAGGAGGCCGTGGTGGCGGGCGGCGATTGCGGCGACAGGCGCGGACAGCGCGCGGCGGGGAGGTGGGGGGCCGCCGAGAGCGCGGGCAGGAAGGCGGGAGCGAGGGCGGCAAAGACGCTGGGCCCGGCGAGGTGGGCGTGGTCGGGTCAGCGGGCGGCGGTGGGCAGTGAGGTCAATGGGCGGGGGAAGCTGCGAGGCGGCCGGGCGTGCTTCGGGGCGGGGCGTCTGATGCGGGGGTGAGGTGGTCCGTGACGGGAGAGCGGCCATGGAAGGCGAGGCGGCGTAGCGGACTGGAGGCGGCGGCGGAGGAGGAGGCTCATGAGCGGGCAAGGCAGTGGAGGGGAAAACGGCATGGTGAGAGGAAGGGGAGGGTCATGCGAGCTGGCGGTGAGGTGAAGGGAGTCAGGGAGGAGCGGGCGTGAGGAAGGTGGGAGGAAGGGACGGTGTCGGGGTGGGCAGCAGCTGCGTGCTAAGCGTGGGGCGTCTTTGGGGAGGGCAGGCGCGTGGGGCTGGTTGGTTGAGGCAGGGGCCAGGGTGAGTGCAGCTGGCGGTGGGCCAGGGGAGGACGTGGGTCCCAGGGGCAGGGAGAGGGGTCAGGGGCGCTGTGTGCGTGTAGTGTAGGTTGTGTGGGGCGTGTGGGGCTGAGAGGGTTGAGAGGAGAGAGAGAAAGGAGAGGGGAGGCTGGTCTAGGTGGCAGCATGGGAATGGTGGGGATTTGGGGGAGGGGGGAGTTGGCATGTTCTGATTGGGGAGAGTGAGGTGGCCAGGGGTGTGGGTAGGATAGTGGGTAGCTTTAGGATTTAGGGGCGGTGCAGGGTGGACCGTTTGTAAAACCTGGGGGTGGTCGTTCGGGTCGAAACGGCCCGTTCGACTGCCCCCGCTAAAATAAATTAAATATTTTATTTATTTCAAACAAAGTTTTTGCAAACCGATCTCGGGCAAAACAAAATATTCCGGGGACCCGGTTTTGAGGTTTGAATAAAGAGGGGCGTTTAGAAAACAACACGGGCTTTGCAAACATAGTTTTGGGCAAACAATGCATGATGATGATGATGCAATGCACAAATTCAACGCGATTTTCTAGTAGTGGTTTTGCGGGATGCCACAGCTAGATCCCTCTGGCTATCGAAGTCCTTCTTGAGATCATCTAGTTGTTTATCTCAGAGGGATAATAGCTTCTCGAGCCTCTCGGTCTCCATGTTGCTTGACTCCAAGACAGCATTTACGGATTGCTCCGACTCAATTTTAAGCTTCTCAAGCTTGTCCCGGAGCTCAGCATTCTCCATCTCCAAGACCTTGAAGTTCTTGGATTGCTCCACCGTCTTGATGGATTCACACAACAATTCTGCAAAGGAAAAATATCAGTCGGACAAAAGAAATGTTTGACTATGACAATAACTAAATGATAAAAAGGAAGTCAGAAAAGTTTACTTTCTGCTTCATCTTTCTCAACTTTCAGCTTTGAATTCTCAAGGCGTGGGGCCTTGATTTCCTAGCGTTTATTGCATATATTCTTGAGAAATTCCTGGTTGGAAGATGCAATTTTCTGTAAGTTTAGAGACGGAATACCGTCAGACGGCTACTAAGACTCGAGCTGCAAATTTAACTAGGTAAAAATACAGCACGAGCCTTGGGGATACACTAAATCGTTCTTTTGCATCCTACAAGCATCAACTCGGATTCATTGATGTTTATCCGACTTTATGCTTAGGGGCTAGAGGATATGATAATAAAATACCACAAATAATAATTGGAAACTTACAATGTGTTCTAGGTGCAACTTCTCAAATCTGAGTTTAGTGTTATGGAACACTTTCTTAGCAAGGGAGAGGGAGGGAACGTCCATCGTTGGGAGTTCGCCAGACTCTATCTTCGCACCCTAGACCAAAATATGGTCCAGGAGGCTGACCAGCTTCACTTCCTCCGTCTCCTGACCTCTGGAGTGAGGGTTTGTTTCTCAAGACTGGACTGAGCCAGCTTGAGGATCTCCTCCTTCTTCTTCCGCTTTAAGCCGGAGACAGTAGAGCCAGCCACTTTATCCAATTTTCGTGTAGACATTACCATGGGATCATTACCCTTGACAGGTTCACCCTTGTTAGTTACCTGGCTACCAACGGTAACCAGGGCTTTCGAGGTGTTGCTGGTGTCAGGGACAGCAGAGCCGGCATCAGGAGAGGCGGAAACCTCTGGTGCTGATGACGGGGCACTGGTTGGAGTTGGTGGTGGCATCACTGGGGAGATGACAAGCTTCTGCTGACGCGGTGACTTGCCCGGCTTGCTGTCTGGCTTCACCTTGCTTTTCAAAAATGATTTTGCTCTGGAGCATATAAATCCAAATATCATGTGTGCTCCGAAAAGACAGAAACTTATCAAAATTACTACAAGTATTGACAAGGTACTTACTTTTTAACTACTGGCAACACTTGGCTGTCAGCATTAATAACAACCTCCTTGGCCTTGCGCTTCTTGGAAGCGGAGGCAGGAACTTCCTTCACCTCGTCGTCCTTCGTCGCCTCTGAGTAATAACCCTCAATGTGGGCAAGCTTGGACTCGTTAAGATCCTTGAGCTGATAAGCATAAATAAACATCGATAAGAGAGAAGTCGGATTACGAGACGAAAAAGAGCAAGTAAGCTTAAAATAAGTCGAAATATTTACTGGCGTCAAGGGACGGTCGTATGTGTACATTTTCATGGATACTTCAGGGATTTTCTTCTCCACCCGCTCCTTGATGAGGTACTGCATTTGGGTCTTGTATTCCTTCGCAGCTATGCGAGTTGGACTGACCCTTAGGATGTCCTTCTTGTCTCTGGTGACCGTTTGCATCAAGCGGTCTCCATGGAATTGCAGTGGCTGAATCCAGCGATCCAGCCAGCAGTGGATCAAATCAGATCCACGGAGCCTCTTGTTCCTCATCAAGTACTCGATCCGCCTGTTGTCAAGGATCAAGTCCTCAGAAAGTTCTGGTGCCTCCGCGTCACATGACTCTTGGTAGGGAGAGGCACCATCGACGAAGGCCGAAAGACCTTCTGCCTTATCAGGAGCCGGAATATCCTAGTGATAGAAGAAAGTTCCGGTCTAGCGCTTAACAGATTCACTAGCATTAATCCTAGGATAGACTCGGTTTCTCCTAAGGACTAAGCTAAGAGTGCTAGTGGTGTAAGAAACATCGACACTGATGGAATTCTTCTGAGTACCATAGTAGTACTGGAAAAGGGTGAGACTTGGCCTAATGCCAAGAAACCCCTCGCTCAAAAAGCTGCATGAGTACTAAGAGCATCTCCACTCGGCTATCCAGGACGCCGATCTGGACGCTGAATTTAGGTTCGGACCCCAAAAATCGTCCCAGTCGCGTACCCAGGAACCTGTTTTTGTCCGGATTTGGGCCAACTTTGGTCCGGACTCCCCAGGCCGTTCCCAGGATCCCGGGTATGCCCTGGGAACGTCGGACGCAGCAAACTCAGCGAAAAAACGAAGCGGCGTGTGGACCCGCCGAGTCAGCGACGGAAGCCGAGTCGTCGTCATCCTTGAAACCATGCAGTGACCACTGGACAATAACTTCCCGTTACTTCGGCCACGCGCCGTCGAATTGCCGCACCACCGCTACCGCCTCGGCTCCCGCGACCAACCGGCGGGCACAAACTTCCCATCGTTTCCCCTTTTCCCGCCCTCGCCGGAGTTCCTCACACTCTCTCACAGCTCCCCAGCCCACAACTTCGGCGAACACACAACTCTCCTTCCCTACTTAGCCATGGCCGAGCGCTTTCCCAGCGACAAAGCGGCGGAGAACGGCTTCGGCCGATGCACGCTCCAGCCTTGGTAGGCACGCATGCTCTACGAAGCTGGCTACATGGCGCCGCCGGACACGCGGAACCCTCCGGGGTGGAGGCTTAGCACCAGCGGCATCCCTATCCCGTCGGCGCTGATGCCGGACGAACTGCCTGACAAGATCCAGGCCTTCATCGCGACCATGGATGATCCCTCCAACGCCGAGAGCCCCGACAACCTCCTCTACTAGGAGACGTTCTTTGCCGACCGCCGCGCCCAGGAGCTTGCCTACCACGAGGGGCCGCCAGACGACGCGCCGAAGCGCAACAACGCGGCCGGTCGCCGGTGTTTTTGCAGCGCGCCAGGCAGGACGCTCGCGGCGGTGCTGGAGCACATCCACACCAGGAACACGCCGCATATCGGCTTCCCGCGCACATCCACGCCGGCGGCCAGGTCGGGGTGGTGTCCTCCGGCGAACTGGATGCCGAAGAGGATGGCCAGCCTGAGATCCTCCTCCTCCGCCTCGGCCTCCCACTCATTGGTCTCCACGTTGCTCCATACACCGGCTGGTCCTTCGTCGGTGCTGTGCCCGGTCAAGCGCGAGGCGGTCTCGTCGGTCCGCTCGCCGCTACAGACACGATCGCGCGGCATCATCATCGGCGAGCCACGCGTGCCGTCGTTGTCGGCTCCAACAGGCTGCCTGCGCCTTCGCCGCCCGAAGCCTGAGCCGGCGGAGGGCTCGGCGCCGCCCGGTGATAGCATCTTAAGGATGGCGATGGAGCAGTCGCTCCGCGACTCGGCGCCGCAACCGTCGTTGGTGGAGCCATCATCGCCGGATATCCTGGCCTGGTCCAGGGTGGATTTGGAGGAGCAGGAGCGCCTCCGCGTCCAGTGCCTATAGCAGGCGGCCGAGGAGCAGGAAGCCAGGAGGCAGGCATGGTCCGGGCGCACTATCGCCTACCAGGGCGCCCCGCTCTTCATACTCGACGATGACGAAGACGAGGACGACCCCTCTTACCATCCCTAGAAGTGCGGTGACTCCGGTCAGGGGAGCTCCCGCCTGCCACAACCGCCGAGCGACGACGACGACGGCGGCCAAGACAACAGCAGGGCCGATCCAGGCTACACGTCCTTCTATAGCAACTTCCTCATGAAGAAGCGGCGACGGCATCGGCGACGGCCTTTTAAAATGTTTTAGTTTATTATCTAGTTTAAATTCAATGTAATCCGCATATATTCACCCATCTTAATGAAATCCGCCTGAATTTTCCAAACTCGTCTGAATTTAAGCCGAACACGGGAACTCAGCCTGGGAACGCGAGTGGGAAACTCGGCGTTCCCAGGCCGAAATAAAGTTTCGTCCGACCAAAATTTGGTCCGGATTTTGGCCTGGGTTCGCCCAATGAATGGAGATGCTCTAAGTTCTAGTAGAGAGTTGGGACGGAGATTATGGAGCTGCACACCGTAGTACTGAAGAACTTCGGTGAAGAAATCCGATGGTGGCAGGTTGAGGCCATGGTCGACGTGCATCCCGAAAAGGACACGTTCGGCTTCGCGTGGTGCAGGGATGGCCTCTCCAGCGCCGCTTCGCCATGCGTCGGCTATGATGTAGCCTTCGTCCTCCATAACTTGGAGTTCTGCATTGCCCATGGCGCTGGGAACCCACAGGCCCCGCAATTTCCTCTCGTCCGCCGCCGTGAGTCCCGTCGCCGCCGCTCCTGAGCTGGATGGCGTTTCCATCTCGCTAGGATTTATGACGATTGGAGTTTTCTCTCGGGGCGTGTAGATGGGAATGGTTGCAGAGGGCTCAAGGAGTACGAGGAGGCAATAAGTGAAATAGTGGAGAGATGAATCTGGGAGAGAAGGATTTCATCTCTCTTTTATTTCCCTCTGAGATTCGTACTTCAATCGCGCGATTTGCGTCACTCTTATAGGAGAGAGGGAGGTGGCTTCCTCGCTACTCCTTCGCCCCCTTGATTTTCGCGTAAGCATTAAAACGGTGCTCTGTTCCATAGGGAGCAGACCCACCAACGGTCGTGTTGATGAGACCTGGTTTGAAAAGTTGTCAGCCAGCACGCCGCTGTTTGAAATCCGGCTCATGTATCAAACTGAGCAAAGAAAAGACTAAGGTCAAAACAAAACATATCCGACTCAACTGACTCAGAATCCTACACTATTGAAAGAAGTTTTCGGGAACCCTTCAAGATTCTCAAGACGAAGAAACCATCAAGCTAGACGATTTATCCGACTTTGAATCTTGGAGACTTCCGAGGGTTAAAGTTGGGGATATACTTTCTGGGTATACCCACATGACTCACTGGGTGGCCCACCAACGGGTTAGAGCTTTGCTTCACGGGCGGCCCAGTCAGAGAAATAGTAGGAGCCAGTTCCGGCTACGACAAGGCCTAGAAGAGTTACCGACTTAGGCTCACCATTCCCGAAACATCCTACATCTCACACCCCATCTTCTCAACGCCATCAGGACCCCCTATGGCGTACTTGTCGACAATCCGACGACATCAAACGGAAGCAGAAAACAAGATCCGATTACAAATAAAAAGTTGGCATAAAATACCTACAAATAAGCACATCCCGCCCACAGATCTCACGGATCTCCATTCCTCGGAATCTCTACACCTGATAGTCGTTTTCACCATCATCGGTCTCCTTGACCCAGTAACCTTCCTCTGAGTATACATGTCCATTTAAACAACATTTATTGTGTGAGACCCTAGGGGCTCAGCAAGTCTTTATGCATCTAAAGGGAACAACCTAAGGGTGACGCAATTGCACTGAAAATAAAGCCTAGAATTTTTATAGAGACACGCTACAATATCCACCTAACCAAAGATAGATAGACATTCATTAAATAAACAATAGTCAATTATCCAACAGAAATAACAACATAAATAAGCATCGCTTGCCCTCCTTCACGTTCCCTGAATGAGAAGGTGGAAGAACATTACACGCGTAGGCAATTTTATTAACCATTCCATGAATATTGCACTATTACTAGTCAAGTTTAGTCAAATTAAAGACGGTACTTTAGTTATAGTTGTCTATGATCGAGAAACTATACTTTAAATAGTCCATAACCATGGACACGGCTTTCAAAAAATTACCCTACAGGGGTGCATAATTAGCAACACACGCATAGTCAACCCCGGGAAGAACCAAATAAAAAGCAACAAGGCATCACGACAAAGCATTTGCAAGATTCATAAATGATTTCAGAGGCCACTCCACTAAGCTACCCGCTACAGAGTCGGCTGGCTCTACGACGGGCCGAGGGTGTGTGGCGGCGACTGTAAACAAATGGGAACCCAAAAGTATGATTGGGCTTGTCGATACAGAAAAAACGTGGCATGGGGTTCTAAAACCGTACAGTAGGAAACGCTCCTCAAGCAACAGTAGTAAATAAAGAAGTAGCATGGCATAAGTACATGATAGTAGTAAAGCTCTAAACTAGTTTGTGGCCCCAATAAATAAAGTGTGAATCAAGGTGAGACTAAGGGGATTCATGGTTCCACATGCAGATAGTGCGATAGTCAAGGAACAAGAATCAAGTACTGGGGTCCTACGGGACACAAGTGAGCGGATAAAAACCAAATCTCAAATATTGCCCACCGATGTCTCTTTTTTTAGTTATCCCATTACTATCCAATTCAATTTTTTAGGTACCTCATTATTCAAATACACTCCCAAACCCTACACATGCAGTTCCATGACTCGCATGGCTCAAACAACTCCTGTAGTAATGGCTCATAGGATTGAGGAAACAAGCTTCGGTGGGATTTAAAAGTAAAGGTTATGCAGTACTTGGGATTGCAATTTAATTTATGACACGATTCATCATGCAATAATAATCATATGCAATAGGTACTATACGTAGTGTAAGCATGGGTAATTTCTTGCCTGGTAGCTCAGCTGATGAATAAGTGAGATCCGGGTAATACTCTTAAGGCTCCTGATAGTTCCCTTGCTCGGCGTCTATCCAGATAAAAACCAAACACACAAGGACCATAATAAATAGAGTGCACAATCAAGTAAATCATATCCAACAAGCAATACAAGGTATGCCATGATAGAATGATGCATAATTACATGGTATAACATAGCATGGCATGGTGAGGTGTGGGGTACAAGACTAAAGCATTTCATTAATGGTTTAGTCAAATTTTGGTCCCATAAACCTTGCTGCCCCCTTTAATATTTATATGATGCATTCTTCAATTCATATCACAGAATGCATAGTTAGAACGGGCTCGTCGCGCTGATCATTTTAGACATATCATTTGTCGAATTCAGAGTTACATAATTAAAGTTATGCATTTATTAAGAAAATGGCATTTAAATGGTATTATTAATTCGAAAATTTTAAATGCCCAGAATATATTTTAAATAGCATATTCATATTCCTGGCATTGTTCTGATTCAAAAACACATACTATTTGTATTATTTGGAATTATGAATTTAAAACAATATTAAATCAAATTATATTAAATATAGGTCAAAGTCAAAGGTTTGACTAGTTTGAATTAGTTCTGAAAATATTTGAAGTGACATTTAAATTCATATGCAAAAATAAAACATATTTCATGTAGGAAAAAATACTCAAATTCGAATTTATTTGTAACTGATGAATAGATTTGTATTTAAACAGAATTGAATTTGGTTTGAATTTGTATTTCTGGAAAATACTCAGGAATTTTCTCACAGGCTGGGTTGACCCACCGAGAGTGACATGCGGGGCAGATCAACCTTTATTGTTTCCCAAAATTTTCGGTAGAATTCTTTAGGGAACCCATCCGGCCCCTGGCGTTTTGTTTTTTTCCATTTGCATGACCGCCTCGAATATCTCTTTCTCGTAAAGTCCGCGATAAGAATATCATTCTCAACAGCCAAAATTTGCTTAATGTCATGTGTGACCGACTCATTCAGCACACAATGGCTAGGAGGAGGTGATCCAAATAAAATTTTGTAATATTCTGAAATGTATGTTTTTAGATTTTCTTGTCCTATAATAGTTCCTCTTGCGGTGAATGTGAGTTGATGTACCGCAGAGTTGGACGAGTGAGGAGAGTGTGTCTCTCTCATGTAATAAGCTGAAATTTACATATGTTGCAAAGGTGCGGTGCGGCAAAGAGCATTCGTTGCTGAAAATAGAAAAGAAAAAAAGAAGGGCGTTCGTCGCCTGGAAAAACCTACATGTGCACTCTGTTTTCCTACTCTGCTTTCCTGTAGCCATTTCCTGAAACACTTCGCGTGTGTGGTTCACCACAGATATTGTTTTTACATTTCACCATATAGATTGAGGAACCTGCAGGCAACACTTGGTGGGTTCCAGACAAATCTCTCAAATGATCCAGTTTCTGGAGATTGAGAGACGTGGCATTAGTGTATTCGGGTTCAGGAATCTAGAACCTAGAATAGTTCCTCTAAATTGAAATGAAACATGGTGCTTTTTCTCACGAGTGCCTGCATGATACAACGGTCTTATTCAGGCTAACCTGTTACTATTTCTTTTCCTCCCATGGCCTTTTGTTTTCCTCCCATATTTCAAAGTATTCCAATGACTCAAAATAATGTGCAAAAAACACATCTGAAAGCCATGTAACACTGGAACTTTGGCATCCTAATTCCTAAGGAAATCGAGTATCTGTGGGACTATATATATCTATAGATTTTGTTAGCTAAGCTAAGCATGTGATAAGTATTAAGCAAGTCATTTAGAAGATGTTTTAGAGAGAAAAAAGTCCTGTTCCCCTCCTCGTCGCCTCCGTAGGCGAGAGGCCTCCACCTCACGCTAGGCCCCTTCCTCCTTCCCTCCTCACGCCACGCCGCCGCCGGCGTCAGCCGGGCCAAGGCGGCGGGTCTCCCTCGCGTGAGGCTCATGGCCTTGCCTCGGCCTGGGCGGCGCGTTTGGCCTAGGACGCGTCGGCGCGACACTCCGGTGGCGATGTGGTGAACTGCGGTGGCGGGGCGCTTCTCGGCAGGCGGTCGGGCTCCTGGTGGCGGCCGGCGGCGGTGGTGCCGCCGTGAGGCAGGGCTCGGGCAGGGCTGGTGGCCAGGGTGGCGTGGCCCAGATCTGGGCCCAATCTGGACCTGTGCTTCCTCGGCCCGCCTCCTGGGAGGGCCTGCATCGGCAGGGGGTAGGTCCGTGCGGCGGCGCAGACTTGGGCGGCGGGGCAGCGCGACGCTTCCGTGGCAGGCAGAGCTCGGGGCGGGCGTGGCCATGGTGGCCTGGATCAGGTTCATTGACCCGGATCTGGGTTGGTCGGGTTGGACTTGCTTTGGCTGTGCTGCAAATCTTGATGGGTTAGGATGGATGGGATCCTCGGTGTCCTTGGTCGGCCTATTGCAATGCGGTGGCGGACTTTACGGGCTCGGGGCCCGGCCGGACCGCCATGGGACTGGTTTGCCTCCGCTGAGGCTTTACGGGCCTGCTAGGCCCGGCCGGACCTATGGGGGACTAGTTTGACTGCCGCCGCGCCCAGTCGACTACCGTCTCTGACGGTGGAGGAAGTTCCCTCCCACGCGACCGTGGTACTGAGGGTCCTTGTTCATTTCTACCTGTGCCGCGATGTTGTAGACCTCGCGCCGGCTTGCTCGGTGAGACGATGATGACGAAGTCGGAACCGGAGTGGCGCATGCTCGTGGGCGGAAAGTTTTGGTGGTGGTGAGGCCTCTCCCTCGCGGGTCTCCTGTGCTTCGGCGCGTTGGGGGTTATGGATAGGGTCCTCGGGAGAAATCCTTGTCGGCTCGACCGACACCGACGCGGTGCCACCCGCGGTGTAACTACCTCGGTGAATTACGCTCCTAGTTACAAGCCTGGATGAGCGGAAATGGTTGAAATAGTACGGTGGGGCTCAAATGCCACTCACAGGTAGACCTTTCGGCCGTCCCAACCATTTCCAAACATCGGGACAAGAACGGGCGGTGTAATCGGCAGGCGAAGGGATCAACTACATACACAAATGAGTATGTATGCAAGCCACCATACAACAGTACATCAGAGCCATTCCATCTAATAAGAAAGGAAATATAGCAACGCCATACGGCAAGATTCAAATGTCCTAGATAGATATAATAGTTTAGGATATCTCCTCATACATCAAACATCAGAGTATCAGGCGGAAGCGGCAAACAAGGTCCGAGTACGGATAAGAAGCAAATCGGCATAAGATGCCCCATAAATAAGCACATCCCGCCCACAGATCTCACGGATCCCCGTTCCCAGAATCTCTACACCGAATGATCGTTGCCCACATCGTCCGTCTCCTCCACCCAGTATCCATCTCGTGAGTGTATCTGTTCATCTGAATCAAATAATTTATCGTGTGAGACCCTAGGGGTACTCAGCAAGTCTTTATGCCTCTAAAGGGGACACAACCTGGGGTGACGCAATTGCAGCAAAAGATAAACCCTAGCAGTTCTATAGAAACTCGCTAACCATCCGCCTAACCAAAGATAGACGGATGTCCGTGAATTAATGTCAAGATTATAAAGAATATCATCAGATCCATCCTCCTCCTCGCTTACCAACGAGGAAGCGGACGAACAACCCCCCATCCGTTGGCAATTTTATTAACCATTCCATGAGTGTTGCACTATTTACTAGTCAGTTACTTAGTCAAATTAAAAGCGGTACTTTAGTTATGCTTGTCTATGATCGAGAAACTGTGCTCCAAGTCGTCCATAACCGCGGACACGGCTTTCAGAAAGTTTTACCCTGCAGGGGTGCACAAATAGCAACACACACTCGATCAACCTCGGAAAAACCAAATCAAAACCCAACGAGGCCTTCACGACAAAGCAATCACAGGATTCAGAAATATTTCAGGGGGCCACCCCATTGAGTACACCCGCAACGAAGTTAGCTGACTCCGAGACGGACTCAAGGTTTGCGCCAGTGGCTGTAAACGACTGGGAACCCAAAACTGGGCTTGTCGATACCGCGAAAACACTCCGCTTACCTAAAGACAGGTGCTCGCACAATCGTAATAAAGCAAGAAGCATGGCATAAGTAGGATAGTAAATAAAACCTCAAACTAGTTTGTGGCCCCAAGAAATAAGAATGAATCAAGCTCACCTCGGGGGTCCCATAAGCCTCCGGATGTGGATAGCATGAATAATCAAGGAACAGGAATCAAGTACTCGGGGTCCTACGGACACAAGTGAGCGAGAAAAACCAAATAGCAGATATTGCTCACCGTGCCACTTTCATTAGTTTTCCCATTACTACTCGAGTTAAGTTGTTTAGGTACCTCGTTATCCATCGACTCTCACATACCCTACACATGCTGTTCTCGACTCGCATGGCTCAAACAACTCCTGTAGTAATGGCTCATGGGATGGAGGAACAAGCTTGGTGGGGTTTAAAAGTAAGGCTATGCAATACTTGGGATTCTTTAATGCAATCGACTCAATGATGCAAGAATAAGATAGAGGCAATAGGTACGTATGTATGCAAGCATGTGGTAGTGCTTGCACGGCAGCTCGATTGAGCGAGAGAAGGATCAGGTAGTGCTCACGGTTCTCTTGGTATATCCCCCGCTCGGTCTATTCAAGAAGAACCAAACAAACAAGGGCCAACATAAATAAAGTGCACAAGCATATGAATAAAATGACAAGCAAACAATCATGCCATGATGAATGATGCACAATTTGCATGGCATTAAAGTAGCATGGCATGGGTGAGGTGTGGAATACAAGAAATAAGCATTTTATTGAGTTTTCACATTTTATCCTCATATTAGTTGCTGTATACTTTATATTTATATGATGCATGCTGCAATTTAAGTCATGGATAGCATAAACAGAAAGGTCTTGTCGAGCTAATCATTTTAGACATATCATTTGTCAAATTTGGAGTTATAAAACAAAAGTTATTAATTAATTAAGGCCGAGGGCATTTTATTGTAATTTTATTCAACTTGGAAATTAAAGTGTGCAAAATATATTTTGAAGGGCATATTTGAATTCCTCATATTTTTCTGATTCAAAATCATATATCATTTGTTTAATTTGGAAACATAAATCAAAAGTTATTTAGAAAAGATTGAATTTTGAATTTAAATCAAATTGAAAAGATTTGAGTTTAAGAAAAACAGAAAACTTTTGTTACACCACCCAGATCTAGCCATGCCACAAACAAGTGGGTCTGGCCGATCTGAATAAAGGCACTGTTCTACGCACCGACTTCGAGCTAGCCAGTCGGCCGATCAGATCCGTCGGTGGGGCCGGCCCACACGATGAGAGGGGAGGGTCACCACGCGCATGGGGGACTGCGGGTTGAGAAAGCAAATGTAGGAGCCTTTTATAAAATGGCCACGAACGATCTGTGGGCACTGGGCTGACCATGAGACGGAAAACAAAAAGAGTGATCCGAAATCACACCGTCTTGTTCCTCTTCCTCGATCCGACGGAAAATAACCAGCTAGCCTTGGCAGTGGCGACTGACTCGACGCCGACAAGGCCTTGTGTAGAAGGCGGATCAGTAGCGCGTAGGGAGTGGTTAGGAAGGTAGCGCGACCTAGTTATGGCGCTATCTGGCGTGAGCGCGAGCAATGACGGCGCGCATACAATGTTGCTCGACAAACGAACGCAGCATGGGGTGGATCGGTCGAGAGGGTGTCTAGGAGGTTGGAGGCTCACCGGAGGCGATGGTGTTGGATCGGCGGCGAAAGGCGGATCGTGGCGAGGCGCCACGCCGGGTTAGGGTTTGGGCTCGGCGTCGACGGTGTCAGCGTGCCTTCTCCTTCCTGCTCCGTGTCTGGGTGGCGAGGGGAGCTGCGTGGTCTTCCTCGACACCTTAGGCGCCACGCCACCGCTGGATAAGGAGAGGGCGGTGGAGGCCGAGGGTTTTTGCGGCGATGGTGTGGCGGTGGTGAGGACGGGGAGAGAGGGCGTCTGGTAGATCTGGGGTAGGCTGGCGGCGAGGCAGAGGTGGTGGGGTGGATAGGAGCGGAGGAAGGAGGTGGTAGTGGTGGAGGGAGGTGGCGTCGGCCGCTTTGCTCCTCCTTCACGTCTTGTGACTCGGTGGACGGCGAGGCAGGTGGGAGGCTTCTAGGTGGGGTCGACGTGAGGGCAAGGAGGCAGGGACATGCTCGGGCTGGAGGGGCCCCTATGGCATAGAGAGAAAAAGAGAGAGGGAGGAGTAGCCTCGGGTTAGAGCTAGGGTAGGAGGGAGAGGGGTATGGCTCGGGCTAGGGCTTGCTTGGGTGGGTAGCTAGGTGGCATGGTGGGGCCAGCTAGGTGAGAGAGAGAGAGAGAGGCCGAGAGAGGGGGTAGACTTAGTGTTTAGGTGAGAGGGGGATGTGAGGGTTAGGGTTAGATGGGGGTACGGTTAGATGGGTAGGTGATAGGGAGGATCTTAGCTAGAGGGTAAGAGAGAGAGAGAGATAGATGGAGTGGTTCCTTTTGACTAGATCAAGCATGATCAACACAAGCTCAAACAAGATAGCCAAAAGAGAGAAAGGAAGAAAAGGTGGTGATGGGGTAGATAAAGATGGTGATGAGGTTTAAGCAAGATCAAAATAGATCAAGCCCAAAAGAAGGAATAGAGATAGAGATGAACCACTCAAGAATTCAAATAAAACCAAAAGATGACCAAAGTTGGTGATGGTTGCATGGCCCATGCAAATGCATTAAATGCTAGGTTTCCTCTTGTGAGAACAAAAATGAATATCCATAGCACTTATACTTATGCATTCCAAAATGTGGCGTCAGGCCTAAGCAAAAGGATTTAAGAGAAAGTTCCAAGCGGAGTAGATGGAGATGATCACATTTGATTATATTTGGGACTTGCTAGTGTGTATATTCCACTAGATGATTATTAGTCCCAAAAATATTCCCACATGAGCATGAACCCAAAATAATCCATATGGAAACTAGGACAAAGGGTTCCACTCACAAGCCATGCAAAGGTGGCCATGTGGCTCTCATATATCAATAATGTGAAAACAACATGATGCCAAGATGAGAGCATGTGGAAAAGAATTGGATCCATCCCAACCCACATGAGCTAGAGGTAAACTCAAATAAAATGCAAAGCTCATATTAATTGGATGGTGGAATTATAAGGTGGTGAAAGAAAAGGTGGTGGAGTTAATAAAAGATATGCCCCCAACTCAACTTGGGCGTTTAAACAATATATCAATAACCAAATACAATATCAAGAGGCAAATACAATTAACAATGCATATGAGAGAAGAACCAAAAACAAAAAGGGTTTTATATGATGCTCAAATGCAAGGTGGCATGATGACATGGGCATGATATAATTGTGATGCAACAATTATATGTAGGAAGTAGCCAATATATTACTAGACCAAGTAGCATTACAATTGTTAGACAAATGGGATGCTACAACTCTCCCCCACTAAACAGGAATCTCGCCCCGAGATTCTAGGAAGAAGAAGAAGACTCAAAGAGGGTAGGATAGTTGGCACGAGCTCCTCTTCACGTTCCCAAGTGGCTTCATCAACGGAATGGTGCGACCATGCACCTTGCGTAACTTGATGGACTTGTTGCAGTCCTTCTTTCTGCGGTCTCAAGGATTTTTGTGGGGTGTTCTTGATAAGACAAGTCTTCTTGGAGATTGATTAGCTCATGATCCACGGTCCTGTCGGGATCCTTGAAGCACTTCTTGAGTTGAGAGATGTGGAAAACATCATGAACCTTGAGTTTTTCCGGGAGCTCAAGAGCATAAGCAACTTCTCCTCTTCTTCCACGAATTTTGAAAGGACCGATGTATCTAGGAGCAGTTTCCTTTGATACCAAAGCAGTGCGTGCCTTTCATGGGAGTGACACGAAGGTAAACGAGATCACCGGACATACACCATGTCCATGTGCTTTACATCATAATTGCTCTTGGCGACTTTGAGCAATCTTGATTTTCAAGAATGATATGCACCTTCTCCTCGCTTGAGTTACAATGTCGGGCCAAACCAAATTCTTTCTCCCACCGACCAACCAATCGGAGTTCTGCATTCTTGACCATAGAGAGCCTCGAATGGTGCCATCTTGACTTTTCTGGAAGCATTGTTGTAAGAGAATTCAGCATAAGGAAGACATTCTTCCCACTTCATGCCAAAGAGATGACGCAAGCACGAAGCATATCCTCCAATCGATTGATCCTTTCAACTTGTCCTTGCGATTGAGGGTGGTAAGCTGTCTTGAAGTTCAATTTTGTTCCCAAAGCATTTTGGAAACTTTCCGAACTTGGAAGTGAAGATGCTCCACAGTGAACTGATCTCAAGTGGAACCCCATACAGAGACAATTACATTGATATAGAGCTCACCAACTGAATTCCGAAATTGTTTCCTGACGGGAAGAAGTGAGCCACTTTAGAAAGCTGTCGATGACAACAAAGATTGCATTGTTGCCCTTCGCGACCTTGGAAACCAGTGATGAAGTCCATCTCTACTTTCTCCCATTTCCATTCCGGGTTTCAATGGCTGTAGAAGACCGAAAGGTTTCGATGGACCTTTCACTCTGCGGCCGGACATCACACTCGAGACATACTTGGCACAATATCGTTTCAATCCGCCACCAATATTGTGTTTTCAAGTCCATGTACATCTTTGTCTTGCCAGGTGGATAGAAAGAATGAATCATGCGCCTCCTTGAGAACTTGCTCTCTCAAACCGGGTAGTTTGGAACAAACATCCGGTGTTCAAAGAAAAGCGTGCCTTGATCATTGGCGTGGAAGGACTCATACTTGAAGCTGAAGTTTGAGATGATCTTTACGGTGTGCGGATCACCAAGTCGACGAGAGCGGACCTTCTCTTCCAAGAGAGGAGTAGCGGAAGGTTCAGGAGATGCCCTTGTTCCACAATTTCAAGGTTGGTGACGGAATTCCTCGCACAAGAGAGGCCATTGTTCTTCCATCATGAGGTTGTTGACATAAGCTTTGCCGAGAGCATCGGCCATGACATTAGCTTTGCCCGGAGTGTAGTTGATGGTCAAATCAAAATCATTGATTGCTTCAATCCATCTCCTCTGCCGAAGGTTGAGATCAGGCTATGTGAAGATATACTTCAAACTCTTGTGATCAGAAAAGATTTCTAGCAGTTGCCAAGCAAGTAGTGCCTCCATAGCTTCAAAGCAAAGACAAGCTGCTATGAGCTCGAGGTCATGTGTAGGATAGTTGATCTCATGCGTCTTCAACTGTCGAGAGGCATAAGCAACCACTTGTTTTTCTTGCATAAGGACCGCACCCAATCCTTGCAAAGAGGCGTCACAGAATATCTGGAAAGGCTTAGATGTGTCCGGAGGAACCAAGACTGGTGTGGAAGTGAGCTTCTCTTTGAGTGTCTCAAATCTTGCTTGACATGCAGGACTCCAAAGGTATTTCTTGCCTTTATTGAGGAGATCGGTAAGAGGCTTCGCTATCTTCGAAAAGTTCTGAACGAAGCGACGGCAATAACTAGCCAAACCAAGGAAACTCCGCACTTCTTTGACATTGACAGGAGGAAGCCATTCAAGAATTGTCTTCACAGTTTCCGGGTTGACTGCAATGCCCTTGGCAGAGATGACATGACCAAGATAGGTTACTTGAGGCAACCAAAACTCACACTTTGAGAACTTTGCATACAAGCGGTTCTCACGAAGCTTGTTTAGGACACACCGAAGGTGTTCTTCATGCTCTTCCTTTGACTTTGAATAGACTAAGATGTCATCCAGATAGACCACAACGAACTTATCAAGGTACTCCATGAAAACCGAGTTCATAAGCCTCGAGAAGGTAGCAGGTGCGTTGGTGAGACCGAAAGACATGACCGTGTACTCATACAGGCCATAGCGGGTGGTGAAGGCTGTTTTAGGAACATCTTCCTTGCGAATCTTGATTTGGTGATAACCACTCCTCAAGTCCAACTTAGAGAATACCACAGCTGCAGCTAGCTGATCGAAGAGATCATTAATCCGCGGAAGGGGATATTTGTTCTTGATGGTTTTAGCATTGAGAGCCCGATAGTCAACACAAAGTCTATCTCTGTCTCGCTTTTCACAAAGATTGTTGGGCTACCCCAAGAAGAAGTAATCGTGTTGAATGAAACCCAACTTCTCTTGTTCATCAAGGTGACGTTTGAGTTCACCAACTCAAGAGACCCATTTTATAAGGCTGCTTGGAGATAGGAGCCGTTCAGTTCAAGCTCAATTACAAACTCAACCTCACGATCCGGAGGCATACCCGGCAACTCTTTAGGAAAGACATCTGGGAACTCACAGACCACCGGAACACTCCGAATAGCTTCCATAGCATCATCATTCAGAGCCGCCAAAGAGAAAAGCTGGATAGCAGGAGTCAGACTTGGAGAATAGACTATATGGCCTCCAGGAATCTTCAGAGAAACCGAGCGTTCAACACAATCAATCACAGCTGCATTTGCTGTCAACCAATCCATGCCCAAGATGACATCAATGTCAGAATTGCCCAGAACAATTAAGGATGCCGAGAACGAAGAGCCACCAATCTCAATTTGATTGCCATGGCTGATTTTAGAAGCTGCCATATTTGCTCCAGGAGAAAGGACCATTAACCGCTTGAGGAGAGGAACCAACGCTAACCCATTCTCATATGCAAACTTGATAGAAACAAACGAATGCGATGCACCAGAATCAAAAAAAACTCGTGCAGGGACTGAGTTAACGGGAAGCATACCCATCACAACTCTAGGTACATGCTCAGCTTGAGCGGCGTTGACACAGTTGGCACGAGCAACAGTAGACCCGGGCTTAGTGTTGATGTTGAGAGCCCGAGGTGGTGGTGCACGAACCAAAGGAGAGCTTGCCGCAGATCTTGGAGGGGGTGGCGGAAGAGCTTTGTTTTTAACGGACAGTTCCAGTTTAGATGTCCAGAGTCTCCACACGTGAAACAAGCACCAGGTGGACGTGGAGCAACGTAGCCAGGGACTCCGCCAGGCGCTCCAGGGTAGTGGTGGTTGTAGCCCCTGGGAGCAGCAGTGATGAAGTTTGGTGGCCTTGCCGCGTAGCTTGCAGGTCTTGGTGGAGCCGGGAGCGACGGTGGGGTGTTAGGAACCCAAACGCGACGCTTAGAAGGAGTTGTCATAGCTGAAGAGCTTGGTGCATCACGGTTGTGTTTCTTTGACTCCTCAAACACTTGCCTACTTGCTTCCTCCTGCAGAGCTGTATGCTGAAGTTCCAGGAAAGATGCCGGCCTTGCATGTGTGATTGCATATTTAATCGATGCATTGAGCCCTTGCCGAAACCTCTTTTGCTTCTTCTTGTCATCGGAGATCTCATAGCCACCATAACGAGAGAGGTTCATGAAGTTCCTGATGTAGGTATTGACATTGTCATTTCCCTGCTTGAGGTTGAGGAACACTTCCTTCATCCTTTCCATGACAATTTCGATGACATCGCTCTTTGAACGCTCCAAAGGAACCGTTCCCAAGTAGGCTGAAAACCGGTCGGTTGCCTTCGTGTAATTCTCCCACCGAGAGCGCATCTCCCTTCGAAGGTGAGTAGCACATTTTACCCATTCTTGCTCGGGAACATCGGCCTCCAGAGCCTTGACATCTCACGCAACCAATCATCGCATCAAGTGGTTGATCGAAACATCAAATTGGCGAGGTTGAACTTCGTGAAGCTTTTGATGTCTCCTCGCTTGGGAGGTGGAGGTAGCGAGCAAACTCATTCCTCGACACTTTCCTCAAAACGCTGCTGGTTCACTGCATTCTTTGCCAAGGCATTGGCGATGTTTGACAACGCGGAACCCAGTTCAGGTGGTATGTCCTCATCAGAACGGCGTGGTGGAGCCATCCTGTGATTGATATAAAACACAAGTCGGTACTATAATGGAGAATAATAATAATCCAAAATAGTACCAAGATGGAATTAACCAAGATTAAAGGATACAATTTACTAAGATGATATTAGAATATCAACAAAGTTCAAAGCACCTAGAAGATATTAAGCATATCGCACACGACTGAAAAGGAGTGTGGTACACAGATATATCAAAGATTTTTTTTTCAAAAATTTCGGCATTAAAATACCAATAGATGCGCAAAAATTACTTAACGAATCAAGATTAGTGACTCTACCAATTCAATATACAAGAGCGAATGATAAGAGTAGTGGTATGGTCGCGACTCCATCCCGCACTCAAATCATTACTCCGCACATGAATAAGTGGAACACATATCCTAACCCCTTCTTCTCACGATGAACCTAAAGATTAGTAACTACGGAAACGAACACCCCAAACAAGATAACGTCGGATAACAAAGGTTAAGACAGATCACGGCGGTATACAACGAATCATATAGATCGCGTCGGTTTGCAAAAGCCTGTCGGTATGGAATGTACCAACAGTTGATAACCAAAAGGCCGATTGTGATAACAACTTGGATGCAACAGATAGACAAGGAATTACACACACACACACAACCTATGGTACTATGGAAACCCAGAACACGTGAATCCTAGTTTGAATTTTAATAAGAGGATTGAAAACGTTACACTTCCTTACCAGAAAAGGGTGGTTGGGTGGGTAAGAAGAAAAGTGGAAGCAGTCCTACTCTCACGTTTTGTTTTTCCCTAATATACATAACTACCAAAATATTTGCTAGACTGACAACGACCATTTGGCTGAGACCCTAAAGGGCGGGATGGCTCTGATACCAATTGTAACTACCTCGGTAAATTACGCTCCTAGTTACAAGCCTGGATGAGCGGAAATGGTTGAAATAGTACGGTGGGGCCCAAATGCCACTCACAGGTAGACCTTTCGGCCGTCCCAACCATTTACAAACATCGGGACAAGAACGGGCGGCGTAATCGGCAGGCGAAGGGATCAACTACATACACAAATGAGTATGTATGCAAGCCACCATACAACAGTACATCAGAGCCATTCCATCTAATAAGAAAGGAAATATAGCAACGCCATACAGCAAGATTCAAATGTCCTAGATAGATATAATAGTTTAGGATATCTCCTCATACATCAAACATCGATGTCGGTGAGCGGCAAACAAGGTCCGAGTAACGGATAAGAAGCAAATCGGCATAAGATGCCCCATAAATAAGCACATCCCGCCCACGATCTCACGGATCCCGTTCGAATCTCTACACCGAATGATCGTTGCACATCGTCGTCTCCTCCACCCAAAGATCCATCTCGTGAGTGTACTGTTCATCTGAATCAAATAATTTATCGTGAGACCCTAGGGTACTCGGAAGTCTTTATGCCTCTAAAGGGGACACAACCTGGGTGACGAATTGCGCAAAAGATAAACCCTAGCAGTTCTATAGAAACTGCTAACCATCCGCCTAACCAAAGATAGGATGTCCATGAATTAATGTCAATAGCTATAATATCATCGATTCATCCTCCTCCTCGCTACCAACGAGGAAGCGGACGAACAACCCCAATCCGTTGGCAATTTTATTAACCATTCCATGAGTGTTGCACTATTTACTAGTCATTTAGTCAAATTAAAAGCGGTACTTTAGTTATGCTTGTCTATGATCGAAACTGTTCCAAGTCGTCCATAACCGCGGACACGGCTTCAGAAAGTTTTACCCTACGAGTGCACAAATAGCAACACACACTCGATCAACCTCGGAAAACCAAATCAAAACCCAACGAGGCCTTCACGACAAAGCAATCACAGATTGAGAAATATTTCAGGCCACCCCATTGAGTACACCAACGAAGTTAGGCGACTCGAGACGGACTCAAGGTTTGCGCCATGGTCAAACGATCGGGAACCCAAAGCTGGGCTTGTCGACAGCGAAAACACTCCGCTTACCTAAACAAAGGTGCTCCTCGCACAATCGTAATAAAGCAAGAAAGCATGGCATAAGTACAGGATAGTAAATAAAACCTCAAACTAGTTTGTGGCCCCAAGAAATAAGAATGAATCAAGCTCGCTCGGGGGTCCCATAAGCCTCCGGATGTGGATAGCGAATAATCAAGGAACATGAATCAAGTACTGGGTCCCACGGGACACAAGTGAGCGGAAAACCAAATAGCAGATATTGCTCACCGGTGCCACTTTCATTAGTTTTCCCATTACTACTCGGGTTAAGTTGTTTAGGTACCTCGTTATCCATCATACTCTCACATACCCTACACATGTTTCTCGACTCGCATGGCTCAAACAACTCTGTAGTAATGGCTCATGGGATGGAGGAACAAGCTTCGGTGGGGTTTAAAAGTAAAGGCTATGCAATACTTGGGATTCAGTTTAATGCAATCGACTCAATGATGCAAGAATAAGATAGAGGCAATAGGTAATATGTATGCAAGCATATGGTAGTGCTTGCTGGCAGCTCGATTGAAGCGAGAGAAGGATCTGGGTAGTGCTCCTGGTTCTCTTGGTATATCCCCTGCTCAGTGTCTATTCGAAGAAGAACCAAACAAACAAGGGCCAACATAAATAAAGTGCACAAGCATATGAATAAAATGCGACAAGCAAACAATCATGCCATGATGAATGATGCACAATTTGCATGGCATTAAAGTAGCATGGCATGGGTGAGGTGTGGAATACAAGAAATAAGCATTTTATTGAGTTTTGGTCACATTTTATCCTCATATTAGTTGCTGTATACTTTATATTTATATGATGCATGCTGCAATTTAAGTCATGGATAGCATAAACAGAAAGGTCTCGTCGAGCTAATCATTTTAGACATATCATTTGTCAAATTTGGAGTTATAAAACAAAAGTTATTAATTAATTAAGGCCGAGGGCATTTTATTGTAATTTTATTCAACTTGGAAATTAAAGTGTGCAAAATATATTTTGAAGGGCATATTTGAATTCCTCATATTTTCTGATTCAAAATCATATATCATTTGTTTAATTTGGATACATAAAGCAAAAGTTATTTAGAAAGCAGTTGAATTTTGAATTTAAATCAAATTGGAAAAGATTTGAGTTTAAATGTAAAACAGGAAAACTTTTTGTTACACCACCCAGATCTAGCCGACCACGCACAAGTGGGTCGGCCGATCTGGTGATAACAGCGCATCAAGGTTCTCGCACCTGACTTTGAGCTAGCCTAGGTCGGCAGGTCCGGTGGGCCGCCCACACGACAATGAGAGGGAGGGTCACCCACGCCTGATGGGGGACGCGGGTTGAGAACGCAAAAGCAGGAGAGCCTTTTTATAAAATGGCCACGAGTAATCGGCTGGGCACCGGACCGCGGGTTGACGGAAAAAACAAAAGAGGGGGGTGATCCGTAAAACTGACACGGCCGTACTGTTCCTCTTCTCCTCGATCTGACGGAAAATAACCAGCACGCAGCGGCCTTGTGGCAGGGACAGGACTTCGACGTGAAAGGCCTTGTGCAGAGAGGCGGATCCAGCGCGGCAGGCTAGGGGAGTGGTTAGGAAGGTAGGCACGACCTAGTTATGGCGCTATGCGGCGCGGGAGCGAGCAGCGAAGCGCTGCGTCAGCAGCTGTTCGACGAAACGAACGGTGCGTACAGGGGTGGATCGGTCAGAGGAGGGTGTCTAGGAGGTTCGGAGGCTCACCGGGGGGAGGGCGATGGTGTTGGATCGGGTCGGCGAGCAGCGGATCGGCGGCGAGGCAGACGCCGGTGAAGCTAGGGTTTGGGCTCGGGCGTCGACGGTGTCCAGCGTCCTGGCCTTCTCCTTCCTGGCTCCGTGTCTGCAGGTGGCGTGTAGGGGCTGCGTGGTCTTCCTCGACACCTTAGGCGCCACGCCACCGGCTGGATAAGGAGGGCGGAGGCCGAGGGTTTTGCATGATGGTGTGGCGGTGGTGAGGGACGGCAGAGAGAGCGTCTGGTAGATCTGGGGTAGGCTGGGCGGAGAGAGGTGGTGGGGTGGATAGGAGCGGAGGAAGGGAGGGTAGTTGGCGTGGTGGAGGGAGGTGGCGTCGACCGCTTTGCTCCTCCTTCACGTCTTTGTGCTCAGCCTGGACCAGAGGGCAGGTGGGAGGCTTCCTGTGGGGTCGACGCGAGGGCAAGGAGGCAGGGCTGGTGGAGGGGCCCCTATGGCATAGAGAGAAAAAGAGAGAGGGAGGAGTAGCCTCGGGTTAGAGCTAGGGTAGGAGGGGAGAGGGGTATGGCTCGGGCTAGGGCTTGCTTGGGTGGGTAGCTAGGTGGCATGGTGGGGCCAGCTACGTGAGAGAGAGAGAGAGGCCGAGAGAGGGGGTAGACTTAGGGTTTAGGTGAGAGGGGGATGTGAGGGTTAGGGTTAGATGGGGGTATGGTTAGATGGGTAGGTGATAGGGAGGATCTTAGCTAGAGGGTAAGAGAGATAGATAGATGGAGTGGTTCCTTTTGACTAGATCAAGCATGATCAACACAAGCTCAAACAAGATAGCCAAAAGAGAGAAAAGAAGAAAAGGTGGTGATGGGGTAGATAAAGATGGTGATGAGGTTTAAGCAAGATCAAAATATATCAAGCCCAAAAGAAGGAATAGAGATAGAGATGAACCACTCAAGAATTCAAATAAAACCAAAAGATGACCAAAGTTGGTGATGGTTGCATGGCCCATGCAAATGCGTTAAATGCTAGGTTTCCTCTTGTGAGAACAAAAATGAATATCCATAGCACTTATACTTATGCATTCCAAAATGTATGAAGGCCTAAGCAAAAGGATTTAAGAGAAAGTTCCAAGCGGAGTAGATGGAGATGATCACATTTGATTATATTTGGGACTTGCTAGTGTGTATATTCCACTAGATGATTATTAGTCCCAAAAATATTCCCACATGAGCATGAACCCAAAATAATCCATATGGAAGCTAGGACAAAGGGTTCCACTCACAAGGCATGCAAAGGTGGCCATGTGGCTCTCATATATCAATAATATGAAAACAACATGATGCCAAGATGAGAGCATGTGGAAAAGAATTGGATCCATCCCAACCCACATGAGCTAGAGGTAAACTCAAATAAAATGCAAAGCTCATATTAATTGGATGGTGGAATTATAAGGTGGTGAAAGAAAATGTGGTGGAGTTAATAAAAGATATGCCCCCAACTCAACTTGGGCGTTTAAACAATATATCAATAACCAAATACAATATCAAGAGGCAAATACAATTAACAATGCATATGAGAGAAGAACCAAAAACAAAAAGGGTTTTATATGATGCTCAAATGCAAGGTGGCATGATGACATGGGCATGATATAATTGTGATGCAACAATTATATGTAGTAAGTAGCCAATATATTGCTAGACCAAGTAGCATTACAATTGTTAGACAAATGGGATGCTACACGCGGGTGGCATCTTCCTTCCCAGAGGGCATCGTGGCTTCCCATCATCCATTCCCCTCTATGTGTCGGGGGAAACCCTAGAGTGAGTCTCTGGTCCAGGCAGCAGCGGTCGCTTTCCCTCTTGAGGGTGCTGCTTGGTGCTTGACGAGTCGGGGCTAGGAGCGTGGTGGGTATTCTTCGGAGGACGCAGCGGTTGCATTCATATTTTATTTCCCTCCAAAAAAAGAGTAAGAGAAAAGAATGGTGAAAACAATATGAAATGAGTAGGTGAATGACAAGTGCATGAATAATTGTGAGAGTTCAGGGATGTCTATTGTATAAATACTCCCGTTCAGTCCTTACCGGGGACCTGCAATTCACAAATGAAATAAATACACCGATCATGTAGTATAGAATAATGTGGAGGAAGACAATATCTAACAAAGCAATATTGTGGAGGAAGACAATATCTAACAAAGCAGTGCCTCATGCATGTTACATGTAGATGCCAAGTGGGACATGGACCCGAATTAATCCAATCGGTGTTACCATTAGGTATTGAGTTTATTGCTTGTTGAATAGACTTGAAGTCGATTGACGAATAGAGACCTCACCACTATTCCTACCTCAACTGCATTTGTGCAACATCATATGCATTATTACTGATTACTTAAGAGTTATATAGAACTTGACTTTCCACTAAAAATGCATGATATCTTCCCGTATAAACACTATATGTTTTTACTGCAAATACAGAGTGAAAAAATGTTCATGTTATTACCTTACCGTTTATTTATGAGCATGTATCTTACAACCTATTATTGATCAATTTTGCTTGCCAGTCAATTTTGCATGTACAGACACAGGTGGTTCATATTTTGCATGTATCAACTTGACTACTACTTCCATGTGTTGGCATTGGCAAATGGTTAAAAAGAAAAGGAAAACAAATTCTCTGGAATTTAGAATTACTAGAACTCATATTCTCTATCTCTACTATCTAAAAAAAATGGGAAAATCTAACGCGAGGCGCCACGCGGCGTGACATTAGAGGAGCCGGTTCCGCCAGAGAAAGTGTCGCGCCGGATGGCTTATCCAGCCGTCGTCATCTTAGGCGTCCGCACCGCGGGAGGCCCTTCCTCGAGCTCACCGCGGCAGCCAATAGCCAGAAGCCACCGTACGCTCCATGCGGGAAGCCGCTTCCACCCCATTCGCCAGGGTCATCACCTCCTCGAGCTGAGCGATGCCAGGGCTGCCTCCTTCTTAGGATGGAGCGCCGCGAGCTGCCTGGCCGCGGGTACCGGGACCGAAGGCCGTGTCGGCCTCTGCTGGTCCTGGAGAAGACCAGGCGCCAGGAGCCACCGAGCCGCCGCTCCATAGGAGCGCGTCATCCGCCCGGACTGCTGCTGTGACGCAAGTGAAGCGGAACTGTCCGCCTCCGATCTCCCATCTCTTCCGATATCCAAGCCATCCCAATGCAGAGGCCCCCATCCCGACGTCTCCAGATCTCCGCCTTGAACATCAGTATCTCTGCCTTGCACAACTCGCTGCCCCAAAAAGCGAGCACGGAGGAGGACACGGACTGCGCGGCCACGGCGAGTGAAGCGGTGCGTCGGCCAGTGGTACCGCGGCCCCCAGCCCTAGCGCCAATGCCTCGGTTGCGGAGGGTGTGGAGATGGCTGATGCGGATTCGCCACCCGGGTAGCGGAAGACGCGGCTGGAAGGTTTGGTGCGAGGAGCGGCCCATGGAGGAGCTTGGGGCAGATGGGTCCAGTGGAGGAAAAACAGAGGCAACTGGCGCCAGTCGACGTATCATGTGTCTGATGAAACTCTCTTTTTCCAGATGATATAGTGGCAAGTTTTAGGTTGCAGAAGACTGTCCCCGAGCTCGAAGGAAATACATCTAAGCTCGAATTGGAGACATATGAGGAAATTGGCATTCCTAATTCCATTGTATACCTCCACACATCTTTTATTTTACTTTCTTAATATGTTTTTCCACATGCTCTGGCTCATGCTTGAATACACACGCAGGTGGTTGTGATATCCATTGGATGGATCAAACGGGACAAATGCCGTCTTCAGCACTGTATCTTATCCAAGAGAATGTGACTATATCATCGACATGGTTGAGCCTTCTTAGGGCCTCTTTTATGTTCTTGGTCATGCGCCAATCAACGCTCCACTTGACCGGGTCCCTGTTTGGCAATTCATCGTCTTTTGAAGTGCTTAAATTCCCTAGAGGAATAACAATAATTGCTCCCCAAAGTGCTTTTCTTCCTCAAGCACACTGGGCAAGTTTTAATTTTACTCTGAATTTCACAATCTACTAAGTACAAGCAGAACTGATGAGTTGAAGGATCAAATGAAGACAAGACTACTGCTCAATTCTAACAAGGTTAGAGCTACCTTCTTGCGTTGTTTCCCTTTTGTCCATTGCAATCATTATTGAATATATCTGAAAGATTTGGGTATTTGTTTGTTTCTTTATGTACTTCATGCATTTAGGTTTGTATGTGATAGAATCCACTTGTACCCATTGATGTTCCGTTGGTGAACTTTACTACTGGAAAGAAGTAGCGACCTTTCCTATACCGTTGTATTAGTTGGTTATCTTAACAGAAACAAGTATAGCAGGGAAGCTCTTAGTTCAACTCTTGATACTATTGAAAAGAAGTAGCGATCTTTCCTGTACTGTTGGATTGATTTGTCATTCAATACTAAGCATGGTTTTTAAGGCATTAAGGCGTCTTAAAGCGACCTGGGGGCGCTTTGGCGCCTAGGCGATGCCTAGGCGGGCGCTTTGGACGCCTAGGCGCCTAAAGCGGTCGTTTTTGCAAAGCGGAGGGGGGGCGCTTTGACGCTTAGGCGTCGCCTAGGCGTCCTAAAGCGGACGCTTTAAAAACCATGATACTAAGGGAAGTGTTTACTGAAGGCAAGATATCTTCCAAGCATGATTTATTCAATTACCTCCAGGATCAGTGTAAGCAATGACTTGACTTTTTTTTTTCTCGAATCATTTTTTAACACTCCCGTTTGAACTTAAATCTAAATTGGTATTTCTGATGCCATTTTACACAAAGCTGCAGCTTATAGGCATGCATCCCTTTTAGCTTTATGCCATCACTCTTTCATTACAGAAGAGTGACTTTTATAGCAGAAGCCATCCATATACTGAAATGTGCTAAACATGTTTAAGTATCTAGAAATTTTGCTACATGTGGAAACATAGCCTTCTACGCATATTGTTTCCTCTTCTAACTAATGTCCTTCACACATTTGTTTTGAGAGAAATGTGCGCCCAGGATGTACCGTGTGGGTAAGGAAGGCCGCATCTACATTTATGTGCTTGCCGACAATGATATGATGCGCGTTGGCACCAAAGGCTCTGCCTACAGCTGTGCTTCTGGCTTGATGCACTCCAGGAGGTCGGTTTGACAGACGTGGTGAGAATAGCAGGTGTGTGCCCAGCTTAGCTGGCGGTCCGGTTGATCGATAATCTAATTTTACAGAGCCCCAATGCCTCGATCCTGAAGAAGTAACTCCCGTGACGTGTCCCGCTAATTGATTCAATTCTGGATTGGCTCAGATAAAGAACATTTTGAATCTTTCCCGGCCAAAAAAAGAGCAATTCTTATCCGTCAAGGTATGTAATCCACTGGATTGTTTCAGTTCTACATTGTCTCTTATAACTTGGTTCTTTTCTATAATATAATTGATAAAGTTTAGTTCATAGAAAGATGAAAATGTACATAAGTGAAGGTGTGAGTGAGATTAAGTACCTCGTGCTCTATGTATGTAAACTACTAAATGTTTTAAGTGTGATCACTTCCTTTAATC
Source organism: Avena longiglumis (assembly GCA_030063025.1). Taxonomy (NCBI): domain Eukaryota; kingdom Viridiplantae; phylum Streptophyta; class Magnoliopsida; order Poales; family Poaceae; genus Avena; species Avena longiglumis. Next base: position 243,585,360 of record CP125979.1, on the reverse strand, counting down.
AAGAACAATGATGGATTAAGAAAGATGACAGCTTCTTGCCTTTTGCCTCCTAGAAATAACCGGATGGTTCATTAAGATAAGATGATGTAATGTACTAGAAAGGATATTTGCAGATCCGAGCAGTCCAAGTAGCCAGGCTTTGCAATTTCCATCGGATCTTCAACACCTTAATTTCCTCTCCTTTTTATTAGAAGGCCATCTTTTGATGTTCATATGTATGATACTGATACAATATCCATATCTCATGTAGTTGGCCTAGCAAGCAATGTCAGTAATAAAAGACGAGCAACGATGTGTCCAGATTCAGATATTACAGAAGTGCTTTCACCTCTTAAAACAAACAAGAAAGTGTGTGTGAATCAATCCGTAAGTATAAAGAAATCAGTGATGCATAAATTCAATTACCATAGTTTGTAGTATGTATATTAGCTAAAATATTGGATGATTGCTAAATATTTAATTGGTTCGTCAATTATTTAATATGGGTATTATCAATTGTTTAAACCAATACTTCATAAATTTGTTAATAAGGGATTTATCAATTATTTTATAAGTATACGAGTATCAGTAGCCAGAATTTGAAGAATTTTATTGTGCTTTTGTAGCTCTGACCTTTTCAACTACCAATCATTTCCTCCTTCTATTGATTACACAAGGATTGTTCTCTAGGTTATGCTGTTAACAATGAAATTATAGAAACAGGCTGCTGCAGCCAGTGCTACCATGTAAGATGTCAAGAAGAGGTAACTTTGAGGCGTTGAGCACCATAGCAACCCGTACAATTGACTTATATCTGTTTGTACAATGGAGTGCATACGTCAAAATTCTGCCTTGGGTTTCTTATTGGTAGTATCGTTTGACCAAAAATAGACCAGCAAGACTTTGTATCTTTGTGTGAGTTTACAGTGGCTTCTGGACTAAGAGCAAGTCTAACAGGCCCCGTAAACAGCCGGCACCCCGTAAATTTTCGGCGAGATACGGGGTGCCGATGTTTTGGCCCGCCTAGCACGCCCCGTAAACAGGCCGACCCGTATCGCTCGGATACGGGGCGGGGCAAATCACCCACCCGGCCCCGTATAAGTACAGGGTGAGGGTGCGAGTGAGGGTACAACCCCTCACTTGCAACCCTAGCTCCGCCGCGCGCCGCCCAACTCCGGCGAGCAATTCCAGCCGCTCCGTTCACGAATCCACGCCGCCGCCGCCAAGCCACAGGCTCCTCCTCCCCAGCCAAGCGCCGCCGCGAGGAGCTCACGCTCGAGGAAGCGTGGGTCCTCTACTGCAAGCTATCCTGGGCCGGCAGCCGCGCGCCGTCTGGAAATGGGTCGGGTGGCCGGGGACGATGCATGATGCTCGTCGACTTCGCGCCCGGCGTCTGCTACTTCAACATCGACCCGCCGCTGCCGCCGATGACCGGCGACAAATTCGAGAAGTGTCGGGCACAATGGGAGATGGACCACGCCAATCTCGCGGCGTGGCGCCTGCACGCCTCCCAACCGGGAGGCTGAGGCCACAAGGGCCGGGCGGCCGCGGGCGGAGGAGGAGGATCCTCTTCCCGCAGCGGTCGAGGCCTCCAGCGGAGGCCGGCGCATGGCCGCGGATAAGGAGAGGCGCCGCCATCGCCGCCGAGGAGATGAAGAAGGCGGAGGCTGCCGCCGTCATCGCCATCGACGATGACTAGGCGTCTTGCCGCTGACAGCGACAACCTCGCCGACAAGGAGGTCTCCGGCGAGGTTCTTTTGTGCAGTTTTAGATTAGGGTTAGCTTAACAAGTCGCGATCTACCGCTAGATCGCGCAATTTTGCCTGTATCTATGATGAATCGAAGCCTATCTATGAACAATCTGCTTTTATCTCGCGCGAAATTTAAATTTTAAATATACGGGGCTCGGATACGGGGTCTGCTAGACGGGCGATGAAATCAGTGGGGAATTTCAGAGCAAAATCGAGTACAGGGCCCTGTACTCGAGTTTTACGGGGCAGAAATTTAAGGGGCCTGTTAGACATGCTCTAACAACCATGTGATCTTCACCCTCCTGTCACACCGCACATCGTCTTCACCTCCCAGTCAGTTGCCGCAGGTCGCCGACCAGCTAGGTAGTAACCAAGATCATGGAGGGGATTCCCAATGCCAGAATGTTGGTTAATAACAGATTTTATATAAAAAATCACCATGGATTTCGATTTACCTCTTGGATATGTGCACCTCAGGTTTATTACTTTCCTTGTTTTGAATAATGAATAAACTAATTCTGGTGCATCGATGGTTCTTGCAACATCAGGAGTTGAGCATGGTGATCTGGTTTCAATTGCGGAGCCACCTCTGTCAGATCTTCCCGGTGTGAAATGTCATGAAGAATCAAAATCAATGTATGTGGGAGGGGATTGCTATTGCCAAGAAGATTCTCCAGTGAGTCATTTGTTGCAGCATTATTCTTGAGGATGTATGCATGTGTATTTCCACCATCTAGCAAGGCGATCCATTGCTGGGGAAGATGATACTCGGATCTGCAAGTAGATGGAGAATTGACAGTACTCTGATTTAACTTCATACAGTCTCTTATTTGTTGGGATGGAGAGCATCCTTTGTTCTGGCGTTAGACCAGTTGTGGATGCATTTTCCGACGATCCGAAATTGAATTCAACATGGGGAGAGAGTAATCCCTCTACGGCTATTGAATAGGTGGAGTGGTGCTAATGGCCATGCACATATTGTAATGTAAATGTTAAGTTCTTTTGCTTAATAATGAGGTGCAAAGTCTCTTGTACAAAATAACAAGTTATAGGAAAAAGAATAAATTCAAACATTTAATTATTATTTTTATATGTTTACTGTCTTCTCATTATATAAGTTGCATATTTTGGATTCTATAAATAAAATGTACACTATTTGTTTATGGATTTTAATACTCCCTCTGACCCATATTAGTTGACTTAAATTTGCCTAGATTCGGATGTATCTAGCACTAAAAAATGTCTAAATACATCGGAATCTAGACAAATTCAAGTCAACTAATATGGACCAGAGGGAGTAATAAAAAATCTATGTTTGAAAACATTCTCCCCCTTGCATATAATTGTATCATCGTTTAGTTTAACATGGTACCTCTTAGGTATCCCTTACAGTTGGTGCCGGCGCTTATTGCACAACTCTATTGATTTTTTTGGACTCACAGATTGCCTATTGCACAATTCTATTGATTTTTTTATACTGCTAGGTGATGTTTCGTTAGCCTTGTTTTTTGGGGTTCCGTTTCCCATTTTCAATCAATTTAGCTTGGAACGTCAATTACTTGAGTTGTCCTACCATGTTTTATTGTATTCTCTTTGTTGATATAACATACATCATATATGGTTGGATTTGATTGAAAATAAACTTCTACCTGTTGTTCTTGATAAATGACGAAAAATGTGATTTTGTGGACTCCAAGATTAGGTGTTGTTTTGCTAGCCTTGTTTTGTTTGGTTCCCTTTCCCAATTTCAATCCTTTAAGTTTGGAACATCAATTACTTGAATTGCCCTTCCTCTCTTTGTTGATATAATATACATCATATATGGTTGGATTTGATAGAATATAAAGTTCTGGCCATTGTTGATAAATGACAAAAAATGGTCAAGCTAATACAATTAGGTAAGTCGATTTGTTCAATGTATGTGAACAATTTTTGTATTGCCGTTGTAGAGCATGTCTTGTTGGCCGGAGGCCAAGTGTCAAATCGAATAAGTGAATTGTACTTATTCGAACGACAACTGCATCACTATTTGCATTGAATTATGATGCATACAATGGACTAAAGGAGAAAATATTTGGTTAATAAAATGATAAGATGCTTCTTATTTTTGTTTCCCGTAGCAACCGCACGGGCACCTTACTAGTCCATTCTAAGAAACAAACAAGCAAGCAAATCCATGATACCTTCCCCTATAAAAACTATATTCATCTACCTGGCTGCTGTACCTTACTACCTATTGTTCAAATCTGCAAATTTGCTAGCCACAGTCATGTTTTGCATGCACGGCCCGGTCGGTCCATACCTTCCATGTGTAATGTGTTGGCATTACCAAATGGGTTAAAAGGAAAGGAAAAAAAATTCTCTGGTCTAAAATCACATAAACTTGCCTTATTGACAATTTTCTAATGCTAGTTGTATACAGGATGTGCATTATAAACTATTGCTCAAGGACGCCATGTTTAGACAGGAACAAATCATAAAGCTCTTCCTCAATAGGGATCAACAATACAAAAAAAAACTGATGGGTAGTATTCACCCATGGACGACACGGAGAGTTATCCACAAGCCCGCCTTTACGATTTGCATTGTCACCGAGTCCTAGTAAAAGTATTTTTGGGAGATAGATATGGGCTTGCCAAACAATTTCAGTACACAAAATCTCGTTTTTCTTAAAGAAAAAAGAGATATCTGTAGCAATCCTGCAACTATTTCATCGAGTATGAAAGAAGGCTCTCAAGACGCCTGAAGAACAATAGGGAAAGGTAAAAGAAGAACAAGCATTCAAGAACAATAATCGAACCAAGAACCAGAACACAAAAACCACGAGATTTCCTATGAAAAAACATGTGTTTTTCTCCATAATATTCGGCATCATCTAATTTTAGAGATGGTAGAGGGGAATACGATCTAATTCACCTTTGGCTCTGCAGCTGCAAGACTGTCAGGCTCGTTGCTCTCTCCTGTTCTGAGATGACTACTGTTGGAGTAGTAAGCAACCAGATCAAGGATATCTCACGGTTCTGTCTACATAGTAGAACAGGTTTGTATTTTGTTACATGCTAGTTGTTCTCTTTTAATAAAGAACTTGATTTTACATGCTCATGCAACAACCAAGAAACCATGTTGATTGGAGATTAGGATGGAGAAGAAACGTAATTAGTTACTGTTGTCTGGCCTACTGGTTAGCCTTCTCCCTGGCTGCGAGTAGTCCTCCTCATCAAACAGTACTGGCTTCAGGTTCAGAAATCTGGAACAGTTCATCTAAAATGAAATGAAACATGATGTTTTCTCATGAGTGCCCGACCTAATAACAGTATCAAGCAGGCTATAACCTGTTACTGTTTCGTTTACTGAAATAGCACTACATGTCTAGAGGTGGTGCACAGTACAAGCACGTTCCAGATTCTTTAGACCATGGGAAATTATGACACTATTGTTGGGATATGCTATATGGCTATCCCTATAGCATGTCTCTCATCCGGCTAACCCGGATGGCCCACAGTTGGTAGCATGACATATGGCCTGTTGGGCGGCCCAGTTAGATAGATCCAAAAGGGAGGCACATGCCGGATAAAGAAAGGCTACGGTTGGAGTCACCGACGTACCCAGAGCCTTGGAGTGCAAGATACACAAGACTAGTGATGAGGTGTAGGACTCAGAACTGTCTGCTAGGACTTTTCCTCAGAACCCTAAGACTCGACTATATAAGTCGGGCCTATGGGAGTCTTTAGGGCACAACTTGCATAATCGAGTAGCGATTAGCACACACCTCGCACAATGAACCAATCCTCGTAATCGCGTATTGCCCTTATAGTGATTTATAGCAGAGTAGGATTCCGCCACCGTGGGATCTCGAACTCGGTAGGCCGTGTTACCTCGTGCATCACAACCGTCCGCCTTCCCCCACGTCTCTAAACACGCACTGTGAGGACCCCTCCATGGCGTACTCGTCGGCAATACCACGACAGTTGGCGCCCACCGTGGGGCAAGAGGCGCTTTAGGCTCTTCAGCGGGCGAGGACCTAGATCTTCGCGGGAATCGGCGAAACCGTGACCATCGGTCGCGTTCTATTCTCCGGCAACGTTCCGATCGTCCCTCCCGACGAGTTCTGGATCCCAGCGAAGACGAACCCTACGCGGTGTTCGATCGTTTCTATCGGAGACATCCACCTCTTTATCGGCGAAACCGACTCGGGCACTAGTTCCCTGGGAGTCGGAGGAGCATCAAGGTTCGCCTGCACAGCCGCGGGATACGTTCGCGGAAGGATCGATGTCGGATCTCTCTTTAGAGTTTGTCGGCAAAGATCGGAAAGCATCAAGGCCCGCACGGACCGCCTACGGGCAGGATACGTTCGCGGAAGGATCGATGTCGGATCTCTCTTCAGAGTTTGCCGGCAAAGATCGGAAAGCATCAAGGCCCGCACGAACCTCCTACGGGCAGGATACGTTCGCGGAAGGATCGATGTCGGATCTCTCTTCGGAGTTTGCCGGCAAAGATCGGAAAAATTCAAGGCCCACCCAAACCGCCCCTGTGCAGGATATAAAGGTGGAAGATCACTACAAATCCGCCGGCTTCGCCCGTGCGTCTAGAAAGCAGAGATCCAAGTTCGTCGGCGTGGTCACCATCTTCGATCTGGCACGCTGTGTTCAGAGAGAAGGCGAAACCCCCCGCAATTACCTGGCCAGGTGGCTTCGTATACGAGCCGATCTGGCTCACTACCCCGATGACAACGCTCTGTATCACTTCGTGGAAGAATTGGACCGTGGCATGCTTCTCTGACATTATTTAAGGCGGCAGCAGGCAACAGGGCGCCTTACCCTCGAAGAGATGGTAAGCACCGTCAACAATTAGCGAAGTCGACGCGGCAGCCAGATGGCGCTTGCGCCAGGACGGAGAACCTCCGATTCAGCAACCGCCACCACCGCCTCGCCGCCATCGCCGCAGCGAAGACCACCACCTCCGGTCATCGCCGAGGCTGCACCTCCACCGCCTGTAATCGAGGAAGTCGCACCTCCGACTCATCATTGACGCGCTCTATGCTGATTTCAGTGCAGACTCAGAGGAGATAGATTTCAGTCCAGAAGAACTAGACTCCGCTATGCAGGAGATGGAGGAGTACTCGCGCGACGAGCAAGCCAACAATGTTGTCACGTCTCGAGGGGTGTTCGTCACCATTGGGATGGCGATGGATGAAGACCAACCTGGACGAGCTCCGCCTACAGCGCTGGACAAGGGGAAGGGGCCACTTATTGCTGCTGACGATGATCGCGCAAAGGTCATGCCTCCTCCGCCTAACCCAGTGCAGCAGCCGCAAGAACTCGACACCGGCCCGAGCAACAACAACACCGCAAACTTTCCACCTCCAGCATCTACGTCTGCAGCAGCCCAAGTTACTCCAGCTGATAGAGTGATGTACGGCAATCTCCTCGTCGAACCACTGACCGTCGCTCATATCTGGAACGTGACCCAGCTTGACGAGAATCGCCAGCAGCTGCTGGAGGAAGCGCAAGCCATCGCGGAGCAAGGCGCTAAGCTAGATCGAGATCTGGTCAACGCGCAGAAGTCCATAGAAAAAGCTAGAGCAATGGAGGCCGAGTACAAGACTTTGCTGCAGCAGCAGAAGGCTAAGAAAGCTTCGGCTCGCGTCATCAACGATCCTGGTGTACGGCGCAACCTAGGATGGGATCCCTCGAAGCCGGCACAAAAGACCGCCTACGGGCAGGATACGTTCGCGGAAGGATCGATGTCGGATCTCTCTTCAGAGTTTGCCGGCAAAGATCGGAAAGCATCAAGGCCCGCACGGACCGCCTACGGGCAGGATACGTTCGCGGAAGGATTGATGTCGGATCTCTCTTCAGAGTTTGCCGGCAAAGATCGGAAAGCATCAAGGCCCGCACGGACCTCCTACGGGTAGGATACGTTCGCGGAAGGATCGATGTCGGATCTCTCTTCAGAGTTTGCCGGCAAAGATCGGAAAAATTCAAGGCCCACCCAAAGCGCCCCTGTGTAGGATATAAAGCTGGAAGATCACTACAAATCCGCCGGCTTCGCCAGTGCGTCTGGAAAGCAGAGATCAAAGTTCGTCGGCGTGGTCACCATCTTCGATCTGGCACGCTGTGTTCAGAGAGAAGGCGAAAACCCCCGCGATTACCTGGCCAGGTGGCTTCGTATACGAGCCGATCTGGCCCACTACCCCGATGACAACGCTCTGTATCACTTCGTGGAAGGATTGGACTGTGGCATGCTTCTCCGACATTATTTAAGGCGGCAGCAGGCAACAGGGCGCCTTACCCTCGAAGAGATGGTAAGCATCGTCAACAATTACGCGGAAGCTGACGCAGCAGCCCAGATGGCGCTTGCGCTCAGGGATGGAGAACCTCCGATTCAGCAACCGCCACCACCGCCTCCCGCCACCATCGTCGCAGCAGCACCACCACCTCCAGTCATCGTCGAGGCCGTTGCACCTCCACCGCCCGTAATCGAGGAAGTCCTGGCACCCTACGACTCTGTCATTGACGCGCTCTATGCTGATTTCAGTGCAGACTCAGAGGAGATAGATTTCAGTCCAGAAGAACTAGACTCCGCTATGCAGGAGATGGAGGAGTACTCGCGCGACGAGCAAGCCAACAATGTTGTCACGTCTCGAGGGGTGTTCGTCACCATTGGGATGGCGATGGATGAAGACCAACCTGGACGAGCTCCGCCTATAGCGATGGACAAGGGGAAGGGGCCACTTATTGCTGCTGACGATGATCGCGCAAAGGTCATGCCTCCTCCGCCTAACCCAGTGCAGCAGCCGCAGGAACTCGACACCGGCCCGAGCAACAACAACACCGCAAACTTTCCACCTCCAGCATCTACGTCTGCAGTAGCCCAAGTTACTCCAGCTGATAGAGTGATGTACGGCAATCTCCTCGTCGAACCACTGACCGTCGCTCATATCTGGAACGTGACCCATCTTGACGAGAATCGCCAGCAGCTGCTGGAGGAAGCGCAAGCCATCGCGGAGCAAGGCGCTAAGCTATATCGAGATCTGGTCAACACGCAGAAGTCCATAGAAAAAGCTAGAGCAATGGAGGCCGAGTACAAGACTTTGCTGCAGCAGTAGAAGGCTAAGAAAGCTTCGGCTCGCGTCATCAACGATCCTGGTGTACGGCGCAACCTAGGATGGGATCCCTCGAAGCCGGCACAACAGACCTCCTACGGGCAGGATACGTTCGCGGAAGGATCGATGTCGGATCTCTCTTCAGAGTTTGCCGGCAAAGATCGGAAAGCATCAAGGCCCGCACGGACCGCCTACGGGCAGGATACGTTCGCGGAAGGATTGATGTCGGATCTCTCTTCAGAGTTTGCCGGCAAAGATCGGAAAGCATCAAGGCCCGCACGGACCTCCTACGAGCAGGATACGTTCACGGAAGGATCGATGTCGGATCTCTCTTCAGAGTTTGCCGGCAAAGATCGGAAAAATTCAAGGCCCACCCAAACCACCCCTGTGCAGGATATAAAGGTGGAAGATCACTACAAATCCGCCGGCTTCGCCCGTGCGTCTGGAAAGCAGAGATCCAAGTTTGTCGGCGTGGTCACCATCTTTGATCTGGCACGCTGTGTTCAGAGAGAAGGCGAAAACCCCCGCGATTACCTGGCCAGGTGGCTTCGTATACGAGCCGATCTGGCCCACTACCCCGATGACAACGCTCTGTATCACTTCGTGGAAGGATTGGACCGTGGCATGCTTCTCCGACATTATTTAAGATAGCAGCAGGCAACAGGGCGCCTTACCCTCGAAGAGATGGTAAGCACCGTCAACAATTACGCGGAAGCTGTTGGAATTATGCCCTAGAGGCAATAATAAAGATGTTATTATTATAATTCTTGTTCATGATAAAGTTTATATTCCATGCTAGAATTGTATTAAGCGGAAACATTAATACTTGTGTGGTTTGTGAACAACACCGTGTCCCTGATGCGCCTAAGGACTAGCTCATTGATCAATGATGGTTAAGGTTTCCTAACCATAGACATGAGTTGTCAATCGATAATGAGATCATATCATTGGGAGAATGATATGATGGATGCACAAACTAAGTGAAGCAATTAGATCGTTTCATCGTGTTCATCTTTTTGCGAAGCTTTTCCTATGTCAAATATTGTATTCCTTAGACCATGAGATAATGCAACTCCTTGGTACCGTAAGAAAGCTTTGAGGTCATCAAACGTCATCCTATGAGAGGGTGATCATAAAGGTGTCTCTCAGGTGATCGGAAAGTATCTGTTGGGTTGTATGTATCGAGATGGAATTTGTCCCTCCCAAGTCGGAGAGATATACTTCGGGCCCACTCGGTAATCGATATCAACACCGCTTTCAAGCATGTGGTTAAGGAGTTAATCACAAAGTGATATCGGATTACGGAACGAGTAAAGTACTTGCTGTGAACGAGATTGAACTAGGTATGACGGTACCGACGATCGAATCTCGGGCAAGTAAAATATCGCGAGAAAGGGAATATATAGATGGGATTGATTGAATCGGCATCGTGGTTCATCCGATATGATCATCGATGAATGTGTGGGAGTCAATATGGGTGCCTGCACCGCTGTTGATTATTGATAGAAGATCATGTCTCGCATATTCTCGAACCAGCGGTCACACACTTAACGTGTCTCGACGCTAGGATAGATTGGATAATTGGTTTATGAATTTTTGTTCGAGTCTCGGATGGGATCCGGGATATCACGAGAGGTTCCGGAATGGTCCGGAGAATAAGATTCATATAAGGCAGTTTTTGGAGTTCGAATTGTTCCGTTAATCGGTATTGTACCTAAGCTTCTAGAACCTTCCGGAAGGGGACCAACGTGGCCCCACCTTCCGGAGGAGGGCATGGGCCTATGAGGGAGTGTCCTGGCGCATTGGGCCAGGGCACAAGGCCCCATAGGGCCCAGCCGATTCTAGAGAGATTTGACTGCTTGAATCTCGGGATAGAATTTCTAGAAGAGGAGAGTTTAAATCGCTTAAACTATAGATAGGATTTCTAGAAGGAGAGTTTAAATTGTTTAAACTAGAGATAGGCTTGGAGGAGGGGCAGGGCTGGCCGCCTCTATATATAGAGGGTGGTGCGCCTCCCACACACCTTCCTCCAAGCCCTAGCTGCCTTGCTACCTTCCTCTCTCCTCCCGATCGTTTGTGGCGAAGCCCCTGCAGAAATTCTCCACCATATACACCACGCCGTGTTGTAGATCCAATCTATCTCTCCACCATACTTGCTGGTCCGAGGAAGGAGGAGACGCCGAGGTGCTGCACGTGCATCTCACGGAGGCACCGCCACTTGTGGTGCTAGATCGGATCGGATCGCGAGGAGGAGAAGCGAAACGACTACATCACCCACGCCCGGCAATGTTCACTGCGAATCTTCAAGGGTATGAAGATCTGATCCAATCTCTCGTTGATTGCATCTCCTAGATTAGATCTTGGCTTTCCTCCGCTCGCATCCGTAGAAAATTTTGATTTACTATGCCACGAAACCCTTCGTGGTATCGAGCTAGATCTATGCGTAGATGTGTTTCACGAGTAACGCAACATGGTTGTTGCGCGGCGTTGATGTTTTCTATTGCAAGCCTCTTGTTTGTGTTCTTCTTATGACGGGATAGTGAGATTGAAGCGGTCCAGGCCAACCTTACGCGACGTCGTTCAGTGAGACCGGCTCCGCACTTGACGTGTGGCTTGTTCCACACATGCGGCCGGTGGATGCCGCTTTCTCACTATAGTTGTCATGGGATTAACACCGGAGTTTGGCAACCATAATATCACCGTTGTGGCTTTCCGTAGGTAAGAATCGTTCTGAGCATCTACTCCCATAAGTCACGTAAAACATGCAACAACAAAGTAGAGGCGTCTAACTTGTTCTTGCAGGGAGTGTTTTCTGTGATATGGTATGGCCCAAGATGTGATGTGTATAATGTATGCGATGATCATGTTTTGTAATGTTTCACGACTTGCATGTCGATGAGTACACAACCGGCAGGAGCCATATGGTTGTCTTTATAATTGTGTATGACCATGAGTCAACTTCTTATACGCCATGTAATAGCTTTACTTTATCGCTAAGTAGTTAGCAATAGTTGTAGTTGCTATTCGTGGTGGAGGCAATCATGGTGGAGTGATGGAGATCATGCCGGAACGCACAAGATGGAGATCATTGCGCGAAGATTGGCTATACCATGTCACATAAAGTTATATGCATGTGATGTTTATCCCTTGTATGTATCTTATCATGCTTAGATCGCGACGGTAGCATTATAAGATGATTCCTCACTTAAAGATCAAGATAAAAACTGTGTTCTCCCCAAGTATGCACCGTTGCGAAAGTTCGTCGTGTCCAAGCATCACCTGATGATCGGGTGCTATAGACTCTACGCTCACATACAACGGGTGCAAGCCAGTTTTGCACACGCGGAAATACTTGGGTCTAACTTGACGATCCTAGCATGTACAGACATGGCCTATGAACACAAGAACCGAAAGGTTAAGCATGAGTCATATGAATGATATGATCGACACTTCGTTGTCCACCATTGAAACCACATCTCTTCTCGTGATGATCGGATTAGGTGTGGTGAATTTGGATCGTGTTCACTAAACAACTTGAGGGATGTTGAATTTAGTGGGAGTTCATCTAGTAATTTGATTAAGTTGAACTATTTATCATGAACATAGTCTAAATTGTACTTGCAAATACTGTAGATTCAATGGCCAAGTCCAACTTCAACTTCAATGTTTTTGCTGAGGTAGAAAAGCTTAGAAACAATGGGTCTAACTTCACCAAATGGTTCCGCATTCTGAGAATCATTCTCGCTGGCGGACAAAAGGACTATGTCCTTGAGAAAGCGCTAGGTGACGCCCCTGCTATAGATGCTACCGATGAAAAAGTTGTTTATCAGTCGCGCAAGGATGATTATGATTTGATTAAGATCGCCATGTTGTATGCTATGGAATCGGATCTTCAAAATCGTTTTGAGGAGTTCGCCGGGCCCTTTGAGATTCTCGAGGAGCTGAAAAACATGTTTCAGACTCAAGCCCGTTCTGAGAGATATGAGATCTCTAAGAAATTCTTTAACTACAAGATGGAGGAAGGGAGGTCCGTTAGTGAGCACACCATTAAGATGTCGGGCTACACTCAACGCCTTGAGCAACTGGACTGCAAGATTCCAGAGGAGCTCAAGATTGACAATCCTAGCTACAAAAGTTTTGTAGTTGATCACAATCATATTGGTTCCACTGATATGATCACTAAGCTCTTTGCTAAGATGAAAGTAGCGGATGTGAACATCAAAAATAATAATCATGTGTTGATGGTCAACAATCCCCCCACCTTTAAGAAAGGTAAGGGAGCAAGGAAGCCCTTCAAGAAAGGCGGCGGCAAGCGCGTTGCCCCTGCTGAGAAGAAGCTCAAGTCTGGTCCCAAGCCGGACACTGAGTGCTTCTATTGCAAGGACAAGGGTCACTGGAAGCGTAACTGTCCGAAGTACTTGGCGAACAAGAAGGATGGCACCATCAAAGGTATATTTGATATACATGTTATTGATGTTTTCCTTACTAGCCCTCGTTGTAGTGCCTGGGTATTTGATACCGGTTCAGTTGCTAATATTTGTAACTCAAACAGAGCTACGGAATGAGACGGCTTGAGGGATGAGGTGACGATGCACGCTGGCAACAGATCAAGAGTTGATGTGATGGCCGCCACGCTCTCCTTAGTTTTACCTTCGGGATTAGTTTTAAACCTTAATAAGTGTTATTATGTGCTGCGTTGAGCATGAACATTATTTACGGATCGTGTTTATTGCAAGACGGTTATTCATTTAAATCGGAGAATAATGGTTGTTCTATTTATATGAGTAACATCTTTTATGGTCATGCACCTCTTGTAAATGGTTTATTTCTTCTAAATCTAAAGGGATAAAACACACATCCATAACATTGAGGCTAAGAGATGCAAAGTAGATAGTGATAATACTACTTATTTATGGCACTGTCGTCTAGGTCATATTGGTGTAAAGCGCATGAAGAAACTCCATTCTGATGGACTTTTGGAGTCTCTTGATTTTGAATCATTTGACACATGCGAACCATGCCTCATGGGCAAGATGATCAAAACCCCGTTCTCCAGTATGATGGAGCGAGCAACGGACTTGTTGGAAATCATACATACCGATGTATGCGGACCGATGAGTGTTTCGACGCGCGGTGGATATCGCTATTTTCTCACTTTTACCGATGACTTAAGTAGATATGGGTATATCTATTTAATGAAACATAAATCTGAAACATTTGAAAAGTTCAAGGAATTTCAGAATGAAGTGGAGAACCATCGTAACAGAAAGATTAAGTTTCTACGATCCGATCGTGGAGGTGAATATTTGAGTTATGATTTTCTCACGCATCTTAAAGCAAGTGGAATCGTTTCACAACTCACGCCACCGAACACCACAAGCAATGGTGTGTCCGAACCGAATAGAACCCTATTAGATATGGTCCGATCAATGATGTCTCTTACTGATTTGTCGTTATCATTTTGGGGTTATGCATTAGAAACCGCTGCATTCACTTTAAATAGGGCCCCGTCTAAATCCGTTGAGACGACACCGTATGAGCTATGGTTTGGTGCTAAACCTAAGTTGTCGTTTCTTAAAGTTTGGGGATGCGAAGCTTACGTCAAGAAGTTGATGCCGGACAAGCTCGAACCCAAAGAGGAGAAATGCGTCTTCATAGGATACCCTAAGGAAACTATTGGGTATACCTTCTATCACGTAACAAGGCAAAGTGTTTGTCGAAGAACGGTTCCTTTCTTGAGAAGGAGTTTCTCTCGAAGAAGTGAGTGGGAGGAAAGTAGAGCTTGACGAGGTTATTGAACCTTCTCTTGAATTGGAGAGTAGCGCAGCACCTGAAATTGTTCCAAAGGTCGTCGCACCAACAATAGAGGAAGCTAATGACAAGGATCATGAAGCTTGGACGATGTTGCTCTCGAGCGTCGCAGTCGACAAGGTCGCGTGCCCCTCCCGAGTGGTACAAGAACTGTCTGACTGTCTTGTTGGTAGAAGACGGTGAACCCACGAACTATGAGGAAGCGATGATGAGCCCAGACTCGAGAAATGGCCGAAGCCATGAAATCCGAATTGGGATCCATGAGCGAAAACCAAGTATGGACTTTGGTGGATCCTCCTAGCGACCGAAAGGCCGTTGAGTGCAAATGGATATTCAAGAAGAAAACGGACGTGGATGGTAATGTTACCGTCTATAAAGCACGGCTTGTCGCAAAAGGTTTTCGACAAGTTCAAGGTGTTGACTACGATGAGACTTTCTCTCCCGTAGCGATGTTTAAGTCCATTCGGATTTTATTAGCAAATGCTGCGTTTCATGATTATGAAATATGGCAGATGGATGTCAAGACTGCGTTCCTCAATGGCAACATTCATGAAGAGTTGTATATGATGCAACCCGAAGGTTTTGTCGATCCTAAGGATGCTGATAAAGTATGCAAACTTCAGCTTTCCATTTATGGACTAAAGCAAGCATCTCGGAGTTGGAACCTTCGTTTTGATCAAGTGATCAAGAGCTTTGGATTTGTTCCAAATTGCTACGAAGCTTGCATCTACAAGAAAGTGAGTGGGAGCTCGGTGACGTTTCTGGTACTATATGTGGATGACATATTGATTATCGGAAATGACATCAACATGCTTAACGATGTGAAGAGTTATTTGAACAAGTATTTTTCAATGAAAGACCTAGGTGAAGCTGCTTATATATTGGGCATCAAAATTTATAGAGATAGACAAAGACGCCTGATAGCTTTAAGCCAGAGTACATACCTAGACAAAGTTCTGAAAAGGTTCAGAATGGATAAGGCAAAGAAAGGTTCAGTGCCTATGTTGTCAGGTAAGATATTGAGCAAGGCTCAGTGTCCAGCTACGGTAAATGATAGGGAAGCTATGAGCAAAGTGCCTTATGCCTCGGCCATAGGTTCCATCATGTATGCCATGCTGTGTACTAGACCGGATGTGTCCAATGCTCTTAGTTTGACGAACGAGATATCAAAGTGATCCAGAGTGGAACACTTGACAGCCGTGAAGAACATCCTAAAGTACCTAAATAGAACTAAAGAAATGTTCTTAGTCTATGGGGTGATGAACAGCTTGTCGTAAAGGTTACGTCGATGCTAGTTTCGACAATCGACAAGGATGATTCTAAATCTCGGAGTGATACGTGTATATTTTGAATGGAGGAGCTGTGAGTGGAAGTCAAGCAAAGCGTGATCGCGGGATCTACGAGAAGCGGAATACATGGCTGCTCAGGTTGCGTCAAGTGAAGGAGTTTGGATCAGAAATTTCATCACTGAGCTTGGCGTGGTTCCAAGTGCATTGGACCCACTGGAGATATTGTGTGAAAACACTGGCGCCATAGCACTCGCTAAGGAACCAAGATATCATCCAAAGACCAAGTATTCAAACGCAAGTTTCATATAATCCGAGATTATAGAGCAGATGGAGATCTGAAGATTAGCAAAGTACATACGGATCTGAATGTCGCAGATCCACTGACTAAACCTCTTCCACGTGTAAAACATGATCAACACCTCAGTGCCATGGGTGTGAGATTGTTGCCAGATGTAAACTAGATTATTGACTCTAGTGCAAGTGGGAGACTGTTGGAATTATGCCCTAGAGGCAATAATAAAGATGTTATTATTATAATTCTTGTTCATGATAAAGTTTATATTCCATGCTAGAATTGTATTAAGCGGAAACATTAATACTTGTGTGGTTTGTGAACAACACCGTGTCCCTGGTACACCTCTAAGGACTAGCTCATTGATCAATGATGGTTAAGGTTTCCTAACCATAGACATGAGTTGTCAATTGATAATGAGATCATATCATTGGGAGAATGATATGATGGATGACCAAACTAAGCGAAGCAATTAGATCGTTTCATCGTGTTCATCTTTGTGAAGCTTTTCCTATGTCAAATATTGTATTCCTTAGACCATGAGATAATGCAACTCCCTGGTACCGGAAGAAAGCTTTGAGGTCATCAAACGTCATCCTATGAGAGGGTGATCATAAAGGTGTCTCTCAGGTGATCGGAAAGTATCTGTTGGGTTGTATGTATCGAGATGGAATTTGTCCCTCCCAAGTCGGACAGATATACTTCGGGCCCACTCGGTAATCGATATCAACACCGCTTGCAAGAATGTGGTTAAGTAGTTAATCACAAAGTGATATCGGATTACGGAACGAGTAAAGTACTTGCTGTGAACGAGATTGAACTAGGTATGACGGTACCGACGATCGAATCTCGGGCAAGTAAAATATCGCGAGACGAAGGGAATATATAGATGGGATTGATTGAATCCTGGCATCGTGGTTCATCCGATATGATCATCGATGAATGTGTGGGAGTCAATATGGGTGCCTGCACTACCGTTGATTATTGATAGAAGATCATGTCTACATATTCTCGAACCCGCAGGTCACACACTTAACGTGTCTCGACGCTAGGATAGATTGGATAATTGGTTTATGAATTTTGTTCGAGTCTCGGATGGGATCCGGGATATCACGAGAGGTTCTAATGGTCCGGAGAATAAGATTCATATAAGGCGGTGCAGTTTTGGAGTTCGAATTGTTCCGTTAATCGGTATTGTACCGAAGCTTCTAGAACCTTCCGGAAGGGGACCAACGTGGCCCCACCTTCCGGAGGGGGGCATGGGCCTATGAGGGAGTGTCCTGTCCGCATTGGGCCAGGGCACAAGGCCCCATAGGGCCCAGCCGATTCTAGAGAGATTTGACTGCTTAAATCTCGGGATAGAATTTCTAGAAGAGGAGAGTTTAAATCGTTTAAACTAGAGATAGGATTTCTAGAAGGAGAGTTTAAATTGTTTAAACTAGAGATAGGCTTGGAGGAGGGCAAGGGCTGGCCGCCTCTATATATAGAGGGGTGCGCCTCCCCACACACCTTCCTCCAAGCCCTAGCCGCTTGCTACCTTCCTCTCTCCTCCCGATTGTAGGCGAAGCCTGCAGAAATTCTCCACCATATACACCACGCCGTCGTGTTGTAGATCCAATCTATCTCTCCATCATACTTGCTGGTCCGAGGAAGGAGGAGACGCCGAGGTGCCGTGCGCAGTGCATCTCACGGAGGCACCGCCACTTGTGGTGCTAGATCGGATCGGATCGCGAGGAGGAGAAGCGAGATGCGACTACATCACCCACGCCCGTTTAACGCTCACTGCGAATCTTCAAGGGTATGAAGATCTAATCCAATCTCTCTCGTTGATTGCATCTCCTAGATTAGATCTTGGCTTTCCCTCTGTTCGCATCCGTAGAAAATTTTGATTTACTATGCCGCGAAACCCTTAAGTGGTATCAGAGCTAGATCTATGCGTAGATGTGTTTCACGAGTGGAACGCAACATGGTTGTTGCGGGCGTTGATGTTTTCTATTGCAAGCCTCTTGTTTGTGTTCTTCTTATAACGCGGGATAGTGAGATTGAAGCGGTCCAGGCCAACCTTACGCGACGTCGTTCGCGAGACCGGCTCAAGACTTGACGTGTGGCTTGTTCCACATGCGGTGGTGGATGTCGTTTCTCTCACTATAGTTGTCATGGGATTAACACCGGAGTTTGGCAACCATAATATCACCGTTGTGGCTTTCCGTAGGTAAGAATCGTTCTTAGCATCTACTCCCATAAGCCACGTAAAACATGCAACAACAAAGTAGAGGCGTCTAACTTGTTCTTGGGAGTGTTTTCGTGATATGGTATGGCCCAAGATGTGATGTGTATAATGTATGCGATCATGTTTTGTAATGTTTCACGACTTGCATGTCGATGAGTACACAACCGCAGGAGCCATATGGTTGTCTTTATAATTGTGTATGACTCTGAGTCAACTTCTTATACGCCATGTAATAGCTTTACTTTATCGCTAAGTAGTTAGCAATAGTTGTAGTTGCTATTCGTGGTGGAGGCAATCATGGTGGAGTGATGGAGATCATGCGAACGCACAAGATGGAGATCATTGCGAAGATTGGCTATACCATGTCACATAAAGTTATATGCATGTGATGTTTATCCCTTTTATGTATCTTATCATGCTTAGATCGCGATGGTAGCATTATAAGATGATTCCTCACTTAAAGATCAAGATAAAACTGTTCTCCCAAGTATGCACTGCGAAAAGTTCGTGTCCAAGCATCACGTGATGATCGGGTGCTATAGACTCTACGCTCACATACAACGGGTGCAAGCCAATTTTGCACACGCGGAAATACTTGGGTCTAACTTGACGAGCCTAGCATGTACAGACATGGCCTCGGAACACAAGAACCGAAAGGTTAAGCATGAGTCATATGAATGATATGATCGACACTTTGTTGTCCACCATTGAAACCACATCTCTTCTCGTGATGATCGGATTAGGTGTGGTGAATTTGGATCGTGTTCACTAAACAACTTGAGGGATGTTGAATTTAGTGGGAGTTCATCTAGTAATTTGATTAAGTTGAACTATTTATCATGAACAACTCGCGGATCGATAAGATCCACTAGGCCCGGGAAGGACCATACCTGGGACCACGTTGCTTTGGACCTGCAATACGGTCCGCAACTTACCCCAAAGGTTTCCGGATCGACAAGACCATCAAGCCCTATGACGGCACCACCAAGCCAGCCACATGGTTGCAGGACTACGACAACGCGGTGGTGATTGCCAGTGGCAACCCCAACGTCGCCGTCAAGTACCTCCCATTAATGTTGGCGGGCACGGCCCGTCAATGGATCGACGACTTGCCGGAAAAATCTATCTACAACTGGCTGGACATGCAAGAAGCGTTCACCAAGAACTTTGAGGGTACATACAAGCGTCCCTGTACTGTTGGTGATCTACAGCGGTGCGTGCAAGAGAAAGACGAGACATCTCGCGCCTACCTCTCTCGCTGGCTGGACATGAAGAATTCCTGCGCAGGAGTGCACGCTCAGACCGCCATGACCGCCTTCATCAACGGATTGGAAAGAGGCACGTTGCTCCGACATAAGCTGAAGTGCCTGCAGGACAATCACCAGCTGGACTTGAACCAGATGATTCAGTTGGCTAGTGAGTTCGCAGCTTCCGACGACGATGCTCGCGGCTCCTTGCCGGCAACAGCCGTTCCAATTCAAGCTCGGAGGAACAGCATTACAAAGCGGAAAACCGCTCCAGAAGAAAAGCAATATACTGACATGGTCGCCATGACTTTTGCAGGACGAGGCGAAGGCGGACAACGTGTCCGAGGAAGAGGAGCTGGTCGTGGGCAGCAACGAGGAAGTGAAACCACCTCGGCACCGCTCCGCATTCCCCAAACCTACGAGGAATATCGCGATATGCCGTGCCTCGTACACCTCGATGCCAACGGTAAATCCACCCATACCAATCGACACTACAAGTTCGTCAACGACCTCAAGGAAGACCCGGAGTCCGGCTACAAGCAAAGTTGGAAGAACAGACCGCGAGGCAAGGGCAAGGGGAAGAAGAAGGAGGAGGAGTCCAAGGATTCAAGTGACATGGATGAAGACATTGACCCCAAGCACGCCGCCAAGAGCGACGACAAGGGCAAGAACCCCTTTGCAAAAAAGGCTCCAGTCTACCACACCTTCCTTGGCACCCCCACCATCCGACAACAGAAGACCTCTTTGAGGATCCTGATGGCCACTCTCCCCCCAGTTCCCCAGTACCTGCGCTGGTCGGAGGTTCCAATAACTTGGGACAGGACGGACCACCCAGACCTTATACCTACGGAGAACCAGTACGCCATGGTCATCAACCCTCTGATTGACGGCGTGGAGTTCACTAAGTGTATGGTGGATAGTGGAAGCAGCATCAACATCATATACCTAGATGCACTGCAGAAGTTGAACTTGACGGAGGCAAACCTAAGGCGGACCAACACCATCTTCCACGGCGTAGTCCCTGGTCGGGAGGCTCGGTCCCTTGGGTGCATTACACTTCAGGTTGCCTTTTGCGATGTTAACAATTACCGCCAAGAGAGCATGACCTTCGAGGTGGTCCCCTTCGAGAGCGTGTACCACGTCATATTTGGCCGCGACATATTCCACACGTTCATGGCCAAGCCATGCTTCGTCTACAACAAACTCAAGATACCCGGACCAAACGGTGTCATCACCGTATCCGGAAGCTTTACCAAGGCAAGGGACTGCGAGATTAATGAAGCAGCCGTTGCAGAAGCTGTCCTCTACAGCGAAGAATTCAAGGAGATCCAGAGCAAGGTCGATGACACAGAGATGCCCGCGTCAAAGAAGCAGATCTCCGACTCCGCTCCTGCGTTCAAGGCCGCCATCGAGACCAAGCCGGTGGAACTTTTGGTAGGCGATGCCTCCAAGACCGTCGCCATTGGGATGAACCTGGATCTCAAATAGGAAAGCACGCTCGTCGAGTTCCTCCGTGAGAATAGGGACATCTTCGCCTAGCAACCTGCCGACATGAAAGGTGTACCTAGGGAACTTGCCGAGCACAGCTTAAACATTGATCCAAAATGCAAACCAGTGAAACAACCTCTACGACGCTTCGGAGATGAGAAGAGAAGCGCCATTGGCAAAGAGATAGCTAGGTTACTTAAAGCTGGGTTTATCCGAGAAGTCCTTCACACCCGATGGGTGGCCAATCCTGTACTTGTCCCCAAAAAGGGAACCAATGAATTAAGAATGTGCGTTGATTACACCGGCTTGAACAAAGCATGTCCCAAAGATCCGTTTGCTTTGCCTCACATTGACCAAGTCATTGACTCGACGGCTAGCTCGGAGCTTTTGTGTTTTCTCGATGCATACTCAGGATACCACCAGATCAAGATGAGGAAGTCGGACCAATTGGCCACTTCGTTCACTACACCATACAACACGTTTTGCTATGTTACGATGCCCTTTGGGCTGAAAAACGCAGGTGCTACGTACCAGCGGACAATGCAACATTGCCTCCATTACCAAATTGGTCGGAACGTTCCCGCCTATGTGGACGATATTGCGGTGATGTCGAAAAAATCAAACGACTTAATCTCCGACTTAAAAGAAACCTTCGATAATCTCCGGAAATACAACATGATGCTTAACCCTAAGAAGTGCGTCTTCGGGGTTCCAGCAGGCAAACTATTGGGTTTTATCGTTTCCCAACGCGGAATCGAGGTCAACCCGGAAAAAATCAAGGCCATCCTTAACATAAACCGTCTGACATGCCTAAAGGACATTCAACGACTAATAGGTTGTGTTGCAGCAGTTAGTCGGTTTGTCATCCGACTTGGAGAGAAGGCCCTGCCGCTGTACAAGTTGCTAAAGAAGGCGGACAAATTCACATGGACAGACAAAGCAGATACAGCATTGAAGCAGCTCAAGGAGATTATTTCCTCAACGCCCATCCTTGCAGCACCCGAGCCTGGAGAACCCCTATTAATCTACATGGCGGCAACCAACCGGGTAATCAGCATCGTCGTCGTAGTAGAGCGGAAGGAACCAGGCTATGAGCACGGAGTTCAACGACCAGTTTACTATGTAAGCGAGGTCTTGACGGAGTCCAAGCAGCGTTACCCGCACTACTAGAAGATAGCTTATGAAGTATTCCTTGCTTCTCGGAAGCTGAGGCATTACTTTCAGGAGCACCCAATCACAGTGGTGAGTAAGACTCCCCTGTCCGACATTATCAACAACAGCGACGCTACGGGAAGGGTTGCGAAGTGGGGCATTGAACTTACCGCCTTCGAGATCACCTACAAGAGGCGCGACGCTATCAAGTCACAAGCCATTTTATTGCAGATTGGACGGAGGAGCCAGATACTACTCCATTGCCGGAACCAGAATACTGGGTGATGCACTTTGACGGATCAAAGCTGCTCAACGGCTCGTGGGATGGTGTATTGCTACAGTCACCAACATGAGACAAGCTACACTATGTTCTGCAGATCCACTTCGAGGCTACAAATAACATGGCGGAGTATGAGGCACTTATTCACGGACTACGTGTAGCCAAAGATATTGGCATCAAGCGCATAGTTTGCTATGGAGATTCCGACTTGGTTGCCCAGCAGGTGGCTGGCACCTGGAATGCGCGGAACCCTATGATGGCGCATATCGAGACGAAGTGGACGAGATAGCCAAGAGCTTCTTGGGCTACGAAGTCAAGTATGTACCTAGGAAGCAAAACCGGCTGATCTGCTGTCTAAGCTTGGATCAGGGCGCAAGCGAATTCCGCCAGGAGTTTTCCTAGAGAATCTGCGCACACCATCTGTGAAGGGATCCGACATCGACAACCCAGATAGAGCTGACTCTTTCGTCAACATGGTGACTAAGGTCCCTCCGGCTTGGACAAAACCGTTCATGGAATATCTCGAACACGGAACATTGCCCGACGACGAAGTCAAAAGACGGCAAATAGTATTACGAGCAAAGGGTTATACCATAATCAATGGGCAACTCTACAAAAGGAGCACTACTGGTGTATACCTAAAGTGTGTTTCCCAGCTAGAAGGTATGGAAATCCTACACGAAATCCACCTCGGAGATTGCGGGCATCACACCGCTCCTCGATCGTTGGTCGCGAAAGCCTTCCGGCAAGGATTCTACTGGTTGACCACGAAGGCGGACGCCGACAAGCTGGTTGAGACATGCATGGGATGCCAGTATTATGCCCGACAACCTCATGTTCCTGCTGAAGAACTGCGAACAATACCAAGAACTTGGCCGTTTGCAGCCTGGGGGCTAGACATGGTGGGACCGTTACAAACGGCACCCTGTGGGTTTACACATATGCTTGTAGCAGTGGATAAATTCACAAAATGGATAGAAGCTAAACCCATTAGAAAGCTTGATGGGGCAACTGCCCTCAGGTTTGTCCGGGATCTAGTGGTGAGATTTGGTCTCCCACATAGCATCATCACCGACAACGGCAGCAATCTATCACTCGAAGAAGTGGAAGCTTATTGTTGGGAGAAAGGCATCCGACTTGACCTTGCCTCTGTGGCACACCCACAGTCCAATGGTCAAGTCGAGCGAGCCAATGGATTAATTCTATAGGGAATCAAGCCACGTCTTGATGCACCGCTACATAGAGCAGCTGGAGCCTGGGCGGAAGAATTGCCATCTGTGCTGTGGAGTTTATGAACTACACCCAACAGATCCACTGGATACACCCCTTACTTCATGGTATATGGAGCAGAAGCCATCCTACCTTCCGACATACTCCACGATGCGCCAAGAGTTGCCGCCTACGACGAAGATGACGCTGAAGAATCCAGACGCCTAGATGTGGTCTCGAGGAGGAGCGCATTTTGGCATGCCAAAGGTCCGCCATCTATCAGCAGAAGCTACGCAGCTACATAGTAGTCGCGTCCAGAATTGCTCGTTTAAAGAGGGGGATTTGGTGCTCCGCCTTAAGCAGAAGAAGTCACACAAGTTATCCCCGCCATGGGAAGGACCGTTCATCATAAGCAAGGAGCTACTCAATGGGTCCTATTACCTCGTTGACAATCGTGAACTGAAGGATAGACCCAACGAGGATCCTAAGCGTAAGCGATGTGACCCGGATGATGACTACCCGGAGCTTGATCGGCCATGGAACATAGCACAGCTACGTCCTTTTTACACTTAGCATTTTCTTGATCTAATTGTGTATCTCTTATATGATCAATGAAATAAAGCTCTCTGGTTCACTCATATTTCTGAGTCTTTTACCTCCTTTAGTGTTCATTTTTGGATCATGTAAAACCTCTATGAACAAGTTTTGCGATTGCACTTGTGAAAATTCCGCCTACGGGCGTTAGCTTAAGTTTTCTGGTCTACACGTTCTTTGTCGTTTTTATGTGGATTCTGGAGTAGTGACTTTCGGCACTTATTGTCGGCGATTTTGTGCTCAGGTTATTGACGGTGCCATTGGGCATCATCACCTAAGTGCATGGTTCCGACAACGAGTCTCCCGACTCACGAAAGGTCAAGCATAAAAACCAAAGTAATGAATAAGCCAGCACTTGCTTAAAAAATGTACATACTAGAAACTGACTCTTAAGTAGCAGGACATGCAACATTGTTTTCCGCCTTAAGTTACATACATAGTTTTTCCACATACGCACCAAAGGTGAAACAAATATTACAAATTTGTTTTTTATTCCTTTGGCGCAGGCGACTTGGACACAGCTTCATCAGCAGCAGGAGATCCACCCTCGAAGTCGGCGGTGTTAAGTGACTCAGAGGAGCTGTGGTTGCCGCCATCAATGGTGTTCATCGGCACGAAGACGTCGACATCCACCAACTCAACAACTCTGGTGTCATAACCCGCGAGCGATGACAGAATGGCTTCATGATTAATCTCTTTGCCATCATCGTCGGCATCAGGAATGCCAGAGGTGACCGTGTCGATGTCGGCATCCTCATAGTGTGCCTTCACCATCGATAGCGCCATCCTTGCGCCAGCCCGTGCACAAGAAGCTTTCCAGCTCGTGATACGCTCGGGGGCTCGGCGCAAAATCTCCGAGTACTTCATCGTAGAGTCCGATGCCTTAATATTTATCTAGAGGGGCTTGGAGATTTCCTTGGCTTGCGTGATGCAGTGTTGATAAAGTTGCCGGCAAGAACCATGCATTCCTTGGCCGGAGGAGGTGAACGGGTCAAACCTAGAGGAGCTGAAAATTCCGACAAAGCATGCATGAGTTCAAACAATTCAAAGTATCCGGACTATAGAAAATCGAAGTCAGAGAAAGCTTACTGAAGATGCTGGCCTCAGCTTGCCAGAGGATATCCGCCAAGGATTCTTTCTCTTGTTGAAGGAGCTTATACGCCTCGCTATGGCATTGATTTTGCTCATCGGCAGCTTGCTTCTGATCTTTTAAGATCGCAAGCTCCTCCTTCAAGCGATTGATTTCCACGAAGGCGGAGTCCTGCAGGGCCTTCATGCAATCCGCATGCATTTTCAGCATGTCTTTCCTCTCCTCCTTAAGGATCTTGTTCTTACTGTCCAGCTGCTACATGTGCTTGGACTGCTCGACAATATCCTTGGCCTTGGCAACATGTTCTGTAAAGTCGGAGAAAGCAAAGTACGCAGTGAGTACTCGGAGAATGAAGGCACAAAATCAAGACGGAATGCGCAAAAACAAAACAGACTCTTGTTTTTGATGATCTGTTCCTTCAAGAAGGCACTTTTACCCTTTTCGGCTTCAAGATCTGCACGCATCTGCTGATACTTATCATTGGCCATGCCCATCCGAGCATTCTCATTCTGTGGAAAAAATAATAAAGTTAAAACGTTGCTTAGTATGCTTGGAGCATCTAGCCGGAAATCTTCCACCTAGACGCTCGGGGGCTATAGCGAGAGTTTTTAACTTAGCAAACATGCTTAGCTTTTCTTTGAGAATCTAGTCAGAACTAATTCATTTTTCGATTAGAGGCTTGGGGGCTACAGTACGGAAATATATAAACATTGCGTATGCTACTCTTAAAGCATCTAGTCGGAACATTTTATTCCATCTAAAATCTTGGGGGCTACAGTGAGAAGTTTTCTAGCTTAGTCACTCTTAGAGCATCTAGACGCAAAGCCTATGGTTTTCCGTCTACATCCTTGGGGGATATAGTGGGATACTCATATGAAATGCAAAAAGGCAAATAAAACTTACCAGTGCAATAATCTTGAGATTAGTAGCGCTCTCGGCCAGCATCTTGCCAAAGGAAATGTTGTTTCCTTGCAAGATGTCCGCTTGTCGGAGGAGCTCCTCAAGATCGCACGTCGGAGATGTCGGTACTCCTCTAGGAACCAGAGTTGTGTTACTCGGCGTGAGAGCCGGGTAGACTATCTTTGGGAACTCAAAGGGTTTCTAGGGAGAAAGGGCGCCGCCTTCGGCAGAAGTACCATCTTCCACCACCGCCTTGCCACCACCGATGGCATCCTTAGCCGGAGCTTCAGCCATTTGATGGGCGGTAATCTCTTGCGTTGCCTGCTCGCCGACAACACCAAGCTCAGTAGAGGCGCCAGAGTCCACTTCCGTGGCGGAAGGGCCCGATGCCTCCTTAGCCTGAGAGCTTGTCGGGGCAGACAAGGGCTTGACGGCAGGAGTGGCAGGGGCGATGGCGGGAGAGGCGTCGCGATGCAGCATATCCTTGATATTTCGAGAATCCCCCGATGTTTTGGAGGTCTTCTTGAGGCTGGTCGTGGCTTTCTTCCTGAGACATGCAAAATGCATAAGTACAGGATCAAGACAGATAAATAGACAATGTCGGAAGAAAAGAAGCTTACACAAGTGGGGGTGCTTGTAACACCCTCAGAATCGACCCTATGCAAATTTTAGCGATTCCCGCCAAACCCGCATAGAAACGATTCAAAGGTGCCCACCAGGCACTTGCGTGCGGGTGGAAAACGAAGTAATATCATTACACATTAGTCCATGATGGAACCCACAAAACAGATATATACAACGACTCAAGGAGTCAAGAATACAGATACACAATACAAAAATCCAAATCACCTTGAAAATGATACATCATCCGACTATGGATAAGAAGCAAATTGAGCTAAGAGCCCTGAAGAATAACCAATGGCGTCCATAACCCTGCCCAGGCCAAGCCGGAAGGGTAACCCTGCTAACGACGTCGATCTCAAAACCTGCTAAAACAAAAGGGGTGCCGACAAAGGGAAAAGGAAAAGAGAGAGCGATCAGTACTGAGGCCAGTACAAGGAGAGACTAGAATTCGGCGGTCCTCGCCTACATAGGTATGGTGGACTGAAGCGGCAGCACAGCATGCACTAAACAACCTATAGAGACTCGATATAACTGTCGGCTATCAGAGAGAGATAAGAAAGACCTATTCGAAACCATCCTGATACTACCACCAAACATACCCATCCTGGTGTTTCTCCCTCGAGACCAAACGAGGAAGTCAACCGAGGAACTCACACAGTTGGCAGTTTTATTTATCCAGTTATCGTTGCAGCAATTACTAGTCAACTATAAATAGTCGTCCTGATAAAATAAGCAGTGGACACTTTTAGTTAACCATTCCATTGTAGTTGCGAAACTTACTAGTCAGATACAATTAGCATGAAATATCCCAAACCCAGCAGTTGTTGGTACTTTTATTTAGCCATTCCATTATAGTGAAGCTGATTACTAGTCATATCGGATACAAGTCAAATTATAACAGTAAACTTTAGTTGTAGTTGTCTATGATCGAGAACTGTGCTCCAAGTCGTCCATAACCGCGGACACGGCTTCTCGAAAAGATTTAACCCTGCAGGGGTGCACCAAAGTTTCCACACGCACCTACACTCTTGTTGTCAGATCAGGTAGGTACAAGATCACAAAACATACACCCAACGGTATGTCGACGGGGTTTCGGACAAGACGTTTCCCAGACCCAAAGCAAGCACATGGGGGGCCACCCCCACTAAGATACATGTAACGAAGTCGGCCGGTCTCCGAGATGGACCCAGGGTTTGCGAGAACGGATGTAAATGACTGGGAACCCGAAAGTGTGACTAGGCTTGTCGATACCGCGAAATCGTGCCGCGATCCAAAATAGTACAGGCACTCCACGCGCAATAGTAAATAAAGCAGTAAAATATGGCATAAGTACAGGATAGTAATAAAGCCCCAAACTAGTTTCTGGCCCCCGGAACAGTACTTTGAAATCAGGTACTAAATCGATGGGGGTGCCCACACACGCCACCTGTGGTTAGCGCGCTCGATCTCGGAACAGGTGTCAAGAACTCGGGGTCCTACGGGACACAAATGGGCGGTTAAAAACCAAATATTGTCTATTACCCACCGGTGCCTCTGCATTATTTACCTTCTTTCAATTTTAGTTATTAAACAATAATTAAATCCATAATCATCTCCACCATTAAGTATGAGGCATTTCTCCAACAACCGTGGAACATCGACGGCGCAAAACAGCACCTGCGCCAGCAACTACGACTCGCAAGTCCGACTATCTACCAAACAACAGGTAATAGGATGTGTCCAAGGCAATATAGAGGCTGCAAGGGATATCACGGGTACGAAAACTAAAGCATCGCAACATAGATAGCAATAGATCAACAGGAGGAAATAAAGACTAGAAATATAAAATAGGTAGAAAGGGGGAGAATGCTCGCCCGAAAACATTGCCGAAGGTTCATTCGAAGATCGGATCGACACTCGCATCAACTCATCGGCCTAATCCGTGAAGAAGCAAAGCACTAGAAGAAACATCGGATGCACTATTTAATACTACGGTAGAAGATCGGGCATGATGCATGTATGATGTATGTCATGGCAAAGATGCGATGCAATTAGGAAAAATTAAGCGGAACCGGGGTCCCGACAATTAAATAGATGGTCCATGTTGTTTAGACACCCCGCAATTTAATTGGTGTCTTATCAAGGCAAAATATTTCATCGGTTCGATGCACAAATTTAAATGGGACCAATATTAGACTAGATTCGCCCGCATATGGTCTCCATATTTAATTATGAGATGAATCGGCAGAAAGCCCCCAAACCACAACATATGTATGCAAGCATGAACATTTTAGATGCAATAGATATATGTTTCATTTATAAAAATAGGGTCTCGAAAAGAGGGTCACACATGGGTTTCGACGATCTTGGGTTCTCGGGGTTCGACGAGGTTCGGGCTTCGGATCTGATGTTCTTTGGCTCCATGAAGAAGATCATGTCGATCCGGCACCATCACCTCCGACCTCCGGTTGGAGTCTCGTCATCCGTCTTCTGATTGTTCGTCGAGGTCAATCTTGTCGGTGATTTTGTGGTTCTGGCTCGATTGTTAGTGTCGGACTTGGACTACGGCATGGGTGGTTCATCGGGTGGCACCACAACAGTCACCACTTCAACAAACATCAACACCACAAGGGTATACAACATCGCTTGGATCACATGTAGCTGGCAGAAAAAGGCTCACGGCTGGCGGCGGAGATGGACCTGGTGGCGAGGACTGGGCCAAACACGGGAACACGGGGGGGGGGGGCGACCATTGTGGCATCCCGCAAAAACCACTACTAGAAAATCGTGTTGAATTTGTGCATTGCATCGTCATCATCATGCATTGTTTGCCAAAACTATTTTCGCAAACCCCGATTTGTTATTCAAACGCCCCAACTTTTATTCAAACGCCAAACCCCCCGGATGTTCCGGATATTTTGTTTGTCTAAGACTAGTTATAAAAGTTATTTGAAAACAAATAAAAATATTAAATTATTTTAGCGATCGAGCGGGCAGATCGACCAGACCACCCCTGTGTTTTGAATCACCAACCGCACGCCCTAAATCCTACAGCTACCCACTATCCTACCCACACCCCTGGCCACCTCACTCCACCCAATCAGAACACGCCACCTCAGCGCCCCCCCCCCCTCTACCCAATCCCCACCTCCCACCTGGCCTCTCACTCCTCTCTCTTCTCTCACCCTCTCTCCTCACCACACACGCCAACACAGCACGCGCACACACAGCAGCCACCCCACCTCCTGCACCCACACACGCCCCCCAACCGCCCAGCCCCACTGGGCCTCCCACCCTTTGGGCCACCCACGGCCAGCCAGACTGGACCGCTCCCATCCCCACCCCCACTCACCTGCCAACTCCCTTCCCCCCGACCGGCCCGCTTGCCAGCCTCCTTCTCTCTCCCCAACCCGTCGTCTCCTCCCGCAAGCCGCCCTTCCCCGCATCCTCGCCCTCTGGCGTGGCCGCCACCGTCGGCCTCACGCGCCCTTCCGCGCCCGCCCGCCTCCGCCTGCCTCGCCCCTCTGCGCGGTTCCTCCCTCGCGTCGCCCCGACCTTCCTCGCGTCGCCCCGTGCTCCTCCTCTTTCCGCGCCACCAACCCGCCGTCCCTGGCCTCTCCCTCCGCTCCACCGGCGACCGCCTCCGCCTCTACCCCTCCTTCCTCGCCTCCGGCCTTGCGCCGAGCCGCCTGCCGTCCCTCGTCCCCGAGCGCCGCCTCCCGTCCCAGCGGACATGACGCCCTTCCCGCCGCGCGCGCGGCGTTCGCTTCCCGGCAGCCCGCAGCCCCTCGCCGCCGGCCGCTCTCCATCAAGGCCGCGGTCCGGCCGCCCGGCGGGCCTCTCTCCACCATCTTCGCCGCCCGCTCACGGCGCTCGCCGCCCAGGCCTCTCGCGCCACGCCTCCCCGAGCTCCCGGCGCGGTCGACCCGCTTCATCAAGACACCGCCTCCGCCAAGGCTCGCGTCCACCCCACGCCAGCCTAGCTCCCTGTCGTCCGCTGCCCTCCCTGCAGCGAGCCGGCAGCGGCTCTGCCTCGCCGTCTCCCTCGCCTAACCGCGCCCGCGTCTGCCCGCTTCCCGCCTTGCAGCCGTCCCGTTCAAGCGTGCAGCGCCGCCCCTCCGGTGGTTTTCTCTGGCGGGCCCGCGACACCGCCGTGACGCCCCATCGCGTCTTAGGTCGCCCGTGGGCTCCGCAACGCCGAAGGATGCTGTTTGGTTGATCGAACCCCCGAAGATCGTCGCCACGGACGCCAAGACCGAACCCGAACCTTGGTGCCGAGGTACCTCAAGGCCTTCGTCACGGGACGCCGAGACCCCGAAGAACGACCTCGCCGAACCCGGCGCGGAACCCGATCCCGACACCGGCAAAACAAGATGGCAACCACAAGACCTTCTCGAAGCCGAAGCCCTGAGATCGGCTTCCCGGAACCGGAAACCCCGAAGAGCTCTCGTCAAGATCTTCGTCACGGAAACCCCGACGCCGAGATCTCCCTCTCGGACCCGAAGCCGTCAAGACCCTGGAGACCCCGACATCGAACGACAGGATCATCGGCACGGAACCGAAGACACATGTACGACAAGTACTCCCTCGAGGACGTCAAATACTTCACTTCTGACGCGAGAACCCTGACACCAAGACCGGCCACATGACCCGAAGACCCCGGATGCGACAAGATCTACCCCCGCTATCCGAGAACGACCCCGTCGAACCCGAGACCCCGAGACCGACCCCGAACCCCGAACTCCCGGAACCCCAAGTTCGTCGAGACCCCTTAATGTGTGAACCCTCTCCCACAAACCCTATTTTATAATTGAAATACAACTTGTCGCATAAAAACTGTCTTGCACGCATACATTCATTGGTTTGGGGGCCTTATGCCGAATCACCTAATAATTAATATGGGGCCCATATGCGGGCAAATCTAGTCTCATATTGGCCTCATTTAAATTTGTGTAGCGAACCGGTGCCACCTTTTGTCTGTATAAAGCAACATTTAATTTGCGGGGTAGTTAAATACTTGAACCGTTTAATTAAATGTCGGGACCCCGGTTCCGCTTAATTTGACCTAATTGCATCGCATCTTGCCATGCCATGCATCATACATGCATCATGCCGATCTTCTGCCGTTGTATTAAATAGTGCATCCGGTGTTTCTTCTAGTGTTTTGCTTCTTCGCGGATAAGGCCGTTGAGTTGATGTGAGCTTCGCCCCGATCTTCGGTTGAACCCTTCGACAATGTTTTCAGGCGAGCATCTCCCTCTTTCTACCTATCTTACGTTTATAGTCTTTATTCCCTCCTGTTGATCTATTGCTATCTGTGTTGCGATGCTCTAGTTTTCGTACCCTTTGATATCCCCTGCAGCCGTATATTGCCTTGGACACATCCTATTACCTGTTGTTTGGTAGATAGTTGGACTTGCGTGTCGTAGTCGCTTGCTCAAGTGTTGTCGCGTGTTGTCAAATGCCACAGTTGTTGATGTATTGCCGCATGTTGATGTTGGAGATGATTCTAGTTTTACTTATCGTCACTTTAATTTCTGTTTAACAACTAAAATTGAAATAAGCGAGGCATCGGTGGGTGATAGAAAATATTTGGTTTCGAGCCCACTTGTGTCCGTAAGACCCCGAGTACTTGATACTGTTCCTTGATTTTTGCGCTATCCACATCCGGAGGTATATGGGACCCCACAGGCGAGCTTGATTCCGTCTTATTTCTTGGGGCCACAAACTAGTTTGAGGTGTTTTTACTATCTTGTACTTATGCCATGCTACTTTCTGTATTTAGATTGTGCGAGGAGCACTGTCTTTGTTAGGATCGGGACACGATTCCTTGGTGTCGACAAGCCCACACACTTCGGGTTCCCAGTCGTTCACACCCGTCTACCCAAACCTTGAGCCCGTCTCGAGTCACCGTTGCGGGATCTACTTAAGGGTGGCCCCTGAAATATTTGAATCTTGTGTTTGTTCAATCGTGAAAGCCTCGTTGGGTTTTGAGTTGGTTTTTCGAGGCTGATCGGCGTGTGTTGCTATTGGTGCACCCGGCGGTAAAACTTTCGAAAGCCGTGTCGCGGATATGGACGACTTGGAGCACAGTATCTCGATCATAGACAAGCATAACTAAAGTTTATTTGCTATAAATTTGACTTATAATGACTAGTAATCAGCTTCACTATAATGGAATGGCTAATTAATACTGCCCACAATTGCTTGTTTGGAGTGTCGCTTGCGACCATTGTACTGACTAGTAAGTGTTGCAACTTCTAGCAGAATGGCTGAATAAAAGTACCAACAAGCTTTGGGTTACGGGATTACATCATGCTATCGTATCTCATTTGTAATTGTTGCAACTATAACGGAATGAATAACTAAAAGGGCCCACCGCTTACTTCATCAGGACGATTATCCATACCTGACTAGTAAAGTACCGCAACTATAACTTAATAAATAAAACTGCCAACTGCGTGAGTTCCTCGGTTAACTTCCTCGAATGGTCTCGAGGGGGAAACATCAGGATGGGTTTGTTTGGTGTTAGCTTCAGGTTGGATCCGGATAGGTCAGTCTTACCCTCTCGATAACCGCCATTGAATCGAGTCTCTATAGGTTGTTCGATTGCATCTTTGCCGCTCGATCCACCATACCTTTGTAGGCGAGGACGCGAATTCTAGCCTCGCCGTGTCTTGGCCTCGATCGACGCTCCTCTTTTCCTTTGCCCTTTGTCGGCACCCTTTTGTTTAAGCAGGTTTTGAGATCGACGCCGTTAGCGTGGTTACCCTTCGGCTTGGCTGGCAGGGTTATGGACGCCATTGGTTATTCTTCGAGCTCTTAGCCCCATTTGCATCTTGTCCGTAGCTGGGCCTATATCGCTTTCGGTGATTTGGATCTTTGTACTTATATCCGTATTCTTGACTCTTGAAGTCATTGTTATATATATCTGTTATGGGTCCCATCGAGGACTGTTGTGTAATGTTATTACTTCGTTTTCCACCACGAAAGTGCTGGTGCACCTTTGAATCGTTTCTATGCGGGTTTGGCGAATTTTGCCCAAACTTGCATAGGTACGATTCGAGGTGTTACTGAGTGGTATCGAGCTCGGTTGCGATACCCCACAAGTCCAGCCTGTAGGATAACCTAGCTAACGGCCGAAGTAGAGTGTCAAAACTATTTTTGGAAAAATCGGTTGGATAGTTCTGGTTAGGTCTGATTTTACTCCTTACCCCTCTGATGTTCTCCTCTTACCTCTACGTGTTTTGAATCTGCTCTCTTCTCTCTCTTCGAGTCCAGGAATTCTCGTGGTTGGGTTTCCGTCGTACCTTCAGGGTTTCGCTTTTTTTTTCCTTTTGGTAACGGAGGTGCTACGATCATCAATCTGCAATTTGTCTGTTGTATCCTTCCTCCAATCTTTTGTTCTTGAGCTCCTTATCCACATGTGTTCCTTGCTGGATATCAGTGTCGTTGAAAAACATATGAGAAGGACGAGCATTGGTGAAGTTGGAGTATACCTTGAGCATGTGTTGTTCATGCCAAAGGAACCATCGCGAAACCTAATCAGTGTGTTTTTCATACGATTTCTGCTGGCAGCACCCCTTTGTTCCGGATGCCACCTATTAAGATCTTCAGTCTAAATCTCGAGAGTTGAGTTGCCTGATTCTCCTACCCATGTACAGAGTTGATAGTTGGGTCCGGGATGGACTGATCACCCTACCCGACTCTTCTTGTTACTTCTGTACATCGAACTGGTGGATCGATGTAACTTTTCCCTCTTCTAATGGAAGTTAGAGGTGGCCTTATCGTTTGATACCTCTACCTTCGTCCTTTGTTTCTCCGGAGCGTTCTATCGACGGTCAGGAACAGCGACCCTTGTTGGTGGTGTCGCCGATTTCAAGATGGAAGAAGGAACCCTCGTTAGTGGTGTCGCAAGGATCTACACGAAGCGCGAAGTATCGGATCGCCGACCTTCCTTCCGGTGCCATGAGGCGGATCTCGAGGGTGAGATCCCTTGTTAGTGGTGTCGAATTGTGGCATCCCGCAAAAACCACTACTAGAAAATCGCGTTGAATTTGTGCATTGCATCGTCATCATCATGCATTGTTTGCCAAAACTATTTTCGCAAACCCCGATTTGTTATTCAAACGCCCCAACTTTTATTCAAACGCCAAACCCCCCGGATGTTCCGGATATTTTGTTTGTCTAAGACTAGTTATAAAAGTTATTTGAAAACAAATAAAAATATTAAATTATTTTAGCGGGGGCAGTCGAACGGGCCAGATCGACCGACCACCCCCAGGTTTTGAATCAGGCCAACTGCACCCGCCCCTAAATCCTAGAGCTACCCACTATCCTACCCACACCCCTGGCCACCTCACTCCACCCAATCAGAACACGCCACCTCAGCGCCCTCTCCCTCTACCCAATCCCACCGCCACTTGGCCTCTCACTCCTCTCTCTTCTCTCACCTCTCTCCTCACCACACACGCCAACACAAGACGCCCACACACCTGCAGCCCACCCACCTCCGCCCCACACACGCCTAACCGCCCAGACCGCTGGGGCTCCCACCTTGGGCCACCCAGCCGGCCAGACACTGGACCCGCTCCCATCCCACCCCCACTCACCACGCCAACTCCTTCCCCCCCCACCCGGGCCCGCTTGCCAGCCTCCTTCTCCTCTCCCCAACCCCGCTCGTCTCCTCCCAAGCCGACGCAACCCCGTCCTCGCCTCTGGCGTGGCAGCGCCACCGTCGGCCCTCGCGTCCTTCATGGCAGCCCGCCCGCTCGGCCCTGCCTCGCCCTCTGCGCCCGGTTCCCCTCGCCCGGCGTCGACCTTCCTCTGCGTCCCGCGCCGTGTCCTCCTCTTTCGCGCCACCAACCGCCGTCGCCCTGCCTCTCCCCTCCATCACCGGCCTCTCTACCTCCTTCCTGCCTTTGGCCTTGCGCCTTGGCCCCGCCG
Source organism: Avena longiglumis (assembly GCA_030063025.1). NCBI lineage: Eukaryota > Viridiplantae > Streptophyta > Magnoliopsida > Poales > Poaceae > Avena > Avena longiglumis. The sequence continues at coordinate 243,549,394 of CP125979.1, read as the reverse complement.
CCCTCATCCCTCGTCCCAGCCGCCTCCCGTCCAAGCCGACGCGCCTTCCCATGACCGCGCGCCCGGCGTTCGCTTCCCGCCGCCAGCAGCAGCCCGCCAGCCGCTCTCCACCAGCGCCGCGGTCCCGCCCGAAGCGGCCTCTCTCCACCATCTCTGCCCGCTCTCACGCTGCCGCCGCCCAGGCCTCTCGCGCCACGCCTCCCGCTCCCGGTGCGTCGACCCGCCTTCATCGACACCGCCTCGCGCGCTCGGCACCCCACGCCCCCTAGCTCCCGTCGTCAGCTGCCCTCCTTGATGGCCGTGGCTCGCCTCGCCGTCTCCCTCGCTAACGCGCCCGCCCGCGTCTGCCCGCTTCCCCGCAGCCGCCGTCCCGTTCAAGCGGTGCAGCGCCCCTCCTCGTGGTTTTCCTCTGGCGGGGCCAGCGACCGCCGTGGACGCCCATCGCGTCTTGAGTCGCCGCCCGTGGGCTCCGCAACGCCGACCGAAGGATGCTGTTTGGTTGATCGAACCCCCGAAGATCGTCGCCACGGACGCCAAGACCGAACCCGAACCTTGGTGCCGAGGTACCTCAAGGCCTTCGTCACGGGACGCCGAGACCCCGAAGAACGACCTCGCCGAACCCGGCGCGGAACCCGATCCCGACACCGGCAAAACAAGATGGCAACCACAAGACCTTCTCGAAGCCGAAGCCCTGAGATCGGCTTCCCGGAACCGGAAACCCCGAAGAGCTCTCGTCAAGATCTTCGTCACGGAAACCCCGACGCCGAGATCTCCCTCTCGGACCCGAAGCCGTCAAGACCCTGGAGACCCCGACATCGAACGACAGGATCATCGGCACGGAACCGAAGACACATGTACGACAAGTACTCCCTCGAGGACGTCAAATACTTCACTTCTGACGCGAGAACCCTGACACCAAGACCGGCCACATGACCCGAAGACCCCGGATGTGACAAGATCTACCCCCGCTATCCGAGAACGACCCCGTCGAACCCGAGACCCCGAGACCGACCCCGAACCCCGAACTCCCGGAACCCCAAGTTCGTCGAGACCCCTTAATGTGTGAACCCTCTCCCACAAACCCTATTTTATAATTGAAATACAACTTGTCGCATAAAAACTGTCTTGCACGCATACATTCATTGGTTTGGGGGCCTTATGCCGAATCACCTAATAATTAATATGGGGCCCATATGCGGGCAAATCTAGTCTCATATTGGCCTCATTTAAATTTGTGTAGCGAACCGGTGCCACCTTTTGTCTGTATAAAGCAACATTTAATTTGCGGGGTAGTTAAATACTTGAACCGTTTAATTAAATGTCGGGACCCCGGTTCCGCTTAATTTGACCTAATTGCATCGCATCTTGCCATGCCATTCATCATACATGCATCATGCCGATCTTCTGCCGTTGTATTAAATAGTGCATCCGGTGTTTCTTCTAGTGTTTTGCTTCTTCGCGGATAAGGCCGTTGAGTTGATGTGAGCTTAGCCCGATCTTGGTTGAACCCTTCGACAATGTTTTCAAAGAGCATCTCCCTCTTTCTACCTATCTTACGTTTATAGTCTTTATTCCCTCTGTTGATCTATTGCTATACGTGTTGCGATGCTCTAGTTTTCGTACCTTTGATATCCCTATGACCGTATATTGCCTTGGACACATCCTATTACCTGTTGTTTGGTAGATAGTTGGACTTGCGTCGTAGTCGCTTGCTCAAGTGTTGTCGCGTGTTGTCAAATGCCACGATTGTTGATGTATTGCCGCATGTTGATGTTGGAGATGATTCTAGTTTTACTTATCGTCACTTTAATTTCTGTTTAACAACTAAAATTGAAATAAGCGAGAGGCATCGATGGGTGATAGAAAATATTTGGTTTCGAACGCCCACTTGTGTCCCGTAAGACCCGAGTACTTGATACTGTTCCTTGATTTTTATGCGCTATCCACATCCGGAGGTATATGGGACCCCACAGGCGAGCTTGATTCCGTCTTATTTCTTGGGGCCACAAACTAGTTTGAGGTGTTTTACTATCCTGTACTTATGCCATGCTACTTTCGTATTTAAATTGTGCGAGGAGCACTGTATCTGTTAGGATCGGGACACGATTCCGTGGTGTCGACAAGCCCAGCCACACTTTCGGGTTCCCAGTCGTTCACAGCCGTCTACCCAAACCTTGAGCCCGTCTCGGAGTCAGCTGGCTTCGTTGCGGGATCTACTTAAGGGGTGGCCCCCTGAAATATTTCTGAATCTTGTGTTTGTTCAGTCGTGAAAGCCTCGTTGGGTTTTGAGTTGGTTTTTCCGAGGCTGATCGAGCGTGTGTTGCTATTGGTGCACCCCGGCCGGGTAAAACTTTCTGAAAGCCGTGTCCGCGGATATGGACGACTTGGAGCACAGTATCTCGATCATAGACAAGCATAACTAAAGTTTATTTGCTATAAATTTGACTTATAATGACTAGTAATCAGCTTCACTATAATGGAATGGCTAATTAATACTGCCCACAATTGCTTGTTTGGAGTGTCGCTTGCGACCATTGTACCTGACTAGTAAGTGTTGCAACTACAACAGAATGGCTGAATAAAAGTACCAACAACTGCTGGGTTACGGGATTACATCATGCTATCTGTATCTCATTTGTAATTGTTGCAACTATAACGGAATGAATAACTAAAAGGGCCCACCGCTTACTTCATCAGGACGATTATCCATACCTGACTAGTAAAGTACCGCAACTATAACTTAATAAATAAAACTGCCAACTGCGTGAGTTCCTCGGTTAACTTCCTCGAATGGTCTCGAGGGGGAAACATCAGGATGGGTTTGTTTGGTGTTAGCTTCAGGTTGGATCCGGATAGGTCATTCTTACCCCTCTCTGATAACCGCCAGTTGAATCGAGTCTCTATAGGTTGTTCAGTGCATGCTGCCGCTGCCGCTCAGTCCACCATACCTTTGTAGGCGAGGACCGCCGAATTCTAGCCTCGCCGTGTCGGCCTCGATCGACGCTCCTCTTTTCCTTTGCCCTTTGTCGGCACCCTTTTGTTTAAGCAGGTTTTGAGATCGACACCGTTAGCGTGGTTACCCTTCCGGCTTGGCAGGGTTATGGACGCCATTGGTTATTCTTGAGGCTCTTAGCCCCATTTGCATCTTGTCCGTAGCTGGGCTATATCGCTTTTCCTGTGTGATTTGGATCTTTGTACTTATATCCGTATTCTTGACTCTTGAAGTCATTATATATCTCATTCTATGGGTCCCATCGAGGACTGTTGTGTAATATTACCGTTTCCACCCGCACGAAAGTGCCTGGTGGGCACCTTTGAATCGTTTCTATGCGGGTTTGGCGAATTTTGCCCAAACTTGCATAGGTCCGATTCTGAGGGTGTTACAACCATGGAGACGAACTCGACCCGGGAACAGAGGACCCGTCCTGACAGAGGTCGCGGACGAGGTGGCGTGGCTCGCGGTGACCGGCGAGAGGAGGCCGGGGACGAGTCGAGGAAGGAGCATTGGCACCGACGCCGCTTGATGATGAGCACGGGCGAAGCGGGGCCACGGACAAGGAGTCTTTGGCGTTGACGTCACGGAGGCGGCGCCGATGGCGGCCACGCGCGAGAGAAGGTGTGGGGAGGCCCCTGGCGGATGACGGAGGCCGACTTGACGGTGGGCTGGCCGGCGCACCCTCTGAGGAGACAGCGGCGGATCCTCGAGAAGCAGGAGGCCCAGACGGTGGAGGTTGGGGCGCTGCGTACTTGAAGAGGAGAGGCGACCATGGCGGTGTCTTGAGGGAGGCGCGAGACGGGCGCCACGCACGGAAGGGGCGGCGTAAGCTCTGCAAGGGGAGAGGAAGATGGCGGCGAGGTCGCGGGATGGCTCGCGGGCGGTGGCGGGCGAGGCAGGGAGGCGTGAGGCGCTCGAGGAGAGAAGGATCGGGTAGGGGAGCGTGGTTGGTGGGGGCGCTGTGGTGGGGTTGCAGGTGGGGCCAGCGGGGCGAAGAGAGGGAGCGTGCGGGGTGGATTTTGCGTCTATGCGGCTGTTGTGTGGCGGCGGCGGATGGAGGGAGTGGATGGCTGGTTAGGGATTAGGGTTAGGTCTGGGCTAGGTTTAGAGTTTTATTTTCTGGGTTGTAGGTGGACTTTGGTTGGGCCTTTGGGCCTGACCGGTTGTCTTCCTCCCCTAGGTTTATATAAAATATATTTTTTTGTTTTATTTTTATAAAATATTTAGGCAAACAAAATATCCGGAAGGGTCCGGGGGTTTGATTTGAAATAATACGAGGGTATCTAGGAAAACAGAAATAAACTTTGTAAAATAGTTTGAGGCAAAAATAATAATATGCATGATGATGTCATGATGATGCACAGAGATACAGGCAGGCGATTTCTAGTAGTGGATTTACCCGGGGTGCTACAATTCGACACCACTAACAATGGATCTCGCCCTCGAGATCTGCCTCATGGTACGGGGAAGAAGACGGACGGTCTGAATCTTCTCGCTTCGTGTAGATCCTCGCGACACCACTAACGAGGGTTCCTTCTTCATCTTGAAATTGGCGACACCACCAACAAGGGTCGGGGATCACGTCCATCGAGAGAACACTCCAGAGAAACAAAGGACGAAGCTAAAGGTCTCAAAAGGGTAAGACCACCTCTAACTTCCATGGAAGGAGTATAATTGCATCGACCCACCATTCAATGTTTAAGAGCAAATGATAAGAGTAGTCGGATGGTGATCAGTCCATCGCGCACCCAAAGCATTACTGTGCACAAGAACGGAGAATTATGCAACCAACTCCCAGAATTCAGATTGAAGATCTTATCAATTGAGATTCAGAAACAAAAGGATAAAGTAGGCTCTTTATCGGATCTGGTGCAGATGATGTCGTCGCGCAGGAAAACACCGGAAGATACAACAAAAAAAATTAGTGACTTCTTGTATCCACTAAAAGGTATAACAAAATAAGATTCCTCAGATGGCATGAACACTGGATGTCGAAGCACCGTTACAAGAGGAAGGAAGCGAAACCCTGAAGGTACAATGGAAACCCAACTACGAGAATTCCTGGACTCGAAGAAAAGATAAGAAAGCAGATCGAAACACGCAGAGGTAAGAGGAGAACAGCAAAGGGGTAAGGAGTAAAAGCAGACCTAATCAGATCTATCCAACCGATTTTGCAAAATATTTTTGACACTCTACAACATCTGTTAGCTAGGTTATCCTATAGGCTGGACCAGTGGGGTATCGTAACTGCTGAGCTCTGATACCACTCTGTAACACCCTCAGAATCGGCCCTATGCAAATTTTAGCGATTCCCGCCAAAACCGTATAGAAACGATTCAAAGGTGCCCACCAGGCACTTGCGTGCGGGTGGAAAACGAAGTAATATCATTACACATTAGTGCACGATGGAACCCATAAAACATATATATACAACGACTCCAGGAGTCAAGAATACAGATACACAATACAAAAATCCAAATCACCTTGAAAATGATACATCATCCGACTATAGATAAGAAGCAAATTGAGCTAAGAGCCCTGAAGAATAACCAATGGCGTCCATAACCCTGCCCAGGCCAAGCCGGAAGGGTAACCCTGCTAATGACGTCGATCTCAAAACCTGCTAAAACAAAAGGGGTGCCGACAAAGGGCAAAGGAAAAGAGAGAGCGGTCGGTATTGAGGCCAGTACACGGCGAGACTAGAATTCGGCGGTCCTCGCCTACATAGGTATGGTGGACTGAAGAGTCAGCACAGCATGCACTAAACAACCTATAGAGACTCGATATAACTGTCAGCTATCAGAGAGAGAGATAAGAAAGACCTATTCGAAACCATCCTGATACTACCACCAAACATACCCATCCTGGTATTTCCCCCTCGAGACCAAACGAGGAAGTCAACCGATGAACTCACACAGTTGGCAGTTTTATTTATCCAGTTATCGTTGCAGCAATTACTAGTCAAGTATAAATAGTCGTCCTGATAAAATAAGCAGTGGACACTTTTAGTTAACCATTCCGTTGTAGTTGCGACACTTACTAGTCAGATACAATTAGCAGGAGATGTCCCAAACCCAGCAGTTGTTGGTACTTTTATTTAGCCATTCCGTTGTAGTGAAGCTGATTACTAGTCATATCGGATACAAGTCAAATTATAACAGTAAATTTTAGTTGTAGTTGTCTATGATCGAGAACTGTGCTCCAAGTCGTCCATAACCGCGGACACGGCTTCTCGAAAAGATTTAACCCTGCAGGGGTGCACCAAAGTTTCCACACGCACCTATACCCTTGTTGTCAGATCAGGTAGGTACAAGATCACAAAACATACACCCAACGGTATGTCGACGGGGTTTCGGACACGACGTTTCCTAGACCCAAAGCAAGCACATGGGGGGCCACCCCACTAAGATACCCATAACGAAGTCGGCCGGTCTCCGAGACGGACCCAGGGTTTGCGAGAACGGCTGTAAACAATTGAGAACCCGAAAGTGTGACTAGGCTTGTCGATACCGTGAAATCGTGTCGCGATCCAAAACAGTACAGGCGTTCCACGCGCAATAGTAAATAAAGCAGTAAAACATGGCATAAGTACAGGATAGTAATAAAGCCCCAAACTAGTTTGTGGCCCCCGGTACAGTACTTTGAAATCAGGTACTAAATCGATGGGGGTGCCCACACACGCCACCTGTGGTTAGCGCGCTCGATCTCGGAACAGGTGTCAAGAACTCGGGGTCCTACGGGACACAAATGGGCGGTTAAAAACCAAATATTGTCTATTACCCACCGGTGCCTCTGCATTATTTACCTTCTTTCAATTTTAGTTATTAAACAATAATTAAAGCCATAATCATCTCCACCATTAAGTATGAGGCATTTCTCCAACAACCGTGGAACATCGACGGCGCAAAACAGCACCTGCGCCAAAGAATCACTTCATAAGGCCTACTATCTACCAAACAACAGGTAATAGGATGTGTCCAAGGCAATATAGAGGCTGCAAGGGATATCACGGGTACGAAAACTAAAGCATCGCAACACAGATAGCAATAGATCAATAGGAGGAAATAAAGACTAGAAATATAAAATAGGTAGAAAGGGGGAGAATGCTCGCCTGAAAACATTGCCGAAGGTTCATTCGAAGATCGGATCGACACTCGCATCAACTCATCGGCCTAATCCGTGAAGAAGCAAAGCACTAGAAGAAACATCGGATGCACTATTTAATACTACGGTAGAAGATCGGGCATGATGCATGTATGATGTATGTCATGGCAAAGATGCGATGCAATTAGGCAAAATTAAGCGGAACCGGGGTCCCGACAATTAAATAGATGGTCCATGTTGTTTAGACACCCCGCAATTTAATTGGTGTCTTATCAAGGCAAACTATTTCATCGGTTCGATGCACAAATTTAAATGGGACCAATATTAGACTAGATTCGCCCGCATATGGTCTCCATATTTAATTATGAGATGAATCGGCAGAAAGCCCCCAAACCACAACATATGTATGCAAGCATGAACATTTTAGATGCAATAGATATATGTTTCATTTATAAAAATAGGGTCTCGAAAAGAGGGTCACACATGGGTTTCGACGATCTTGGGTTCTCGGGGTTCGACGAGGTTCGGGCTTCGGATCCGAGGTTCTTTGGCTCCATGAAGAAGATCATGTCGATCCGGCACCATCACCTCCGACCTCCGGTTGGAGTCTCGTCATCCGTCTTCTGATTGTTCGTCGAGGTCGATCTTGTCGGTGATTTTGTGGTTCTGGCTCGATTGTTAGTGTCGGACTTGGACTACGGCATGGGTGGTTCATAGGGTGGCACCACAACAGTCACCACTTCAACAAACATCAACACCACAAGGGTATACAACATCGCTTGGATCACATGTAGCTGGCAGAAAAAGGCTCATGGCTGGCAGCGGAGATGGACCTGGTGGCGAGGACTGGGCCAAACACGGGAACACGGGGGGCATCGACGTGGAGACGAACTCTACCCGGGAACAGAGGACGCGTCCTGACAGAGGTCGCGGACGAGGTGGCATGGCCCGCGGCGACCGGCGAGAGGAGGTCGGGGACGAGTCGGGGAAGGACGGCACTGGGCACCGACGCCGCAGTGATGAGCACGGCGGCGGGGCGAGCGGGGGCCACGGACAAGGAGTGCTGGGCGTTGGGGACGTGCGGAGGCGGCGTTGTCGGCCCCGGGCGGGCGCCAAAGGCGTCAAAGAGAAGGTGTGGGAGGCCTGGCAGCGATGAGGAGGCCCGGACGCGTGGCTGGGCTGGAGGCGGCACCCTGCAGAGGCGACAGCGGCGGACCCTCAAGAAGAAGGAGGCCCAGACGGTGGAGGTTGGGGCGCTGTGGACTTGCAGGGCGACCGCGGCGAGGTGCTGCGAGGGAGGCGCGGATACGAGCATCGCACGCACGGGAAGGGGCCGGCGGCAGAAGCTCTGCAAGGGGAGAGGAAGATGGCGGCGAGGTCGCGGGATGGCTCGCAGGCGGCGCCGGGCGAGGCAGGGAGGCATGAGGCGCTCGAGGAGAGAAGGATCGGGGAGGGGAGCGTGGTTGGCGAGGGCGCTGTGGTAGGGTTGCAGGTGGGCCAGCGGGGGGAAGAGAGGGAGCGTGCGGGGTGGAGTTTGCGTCTGTGCGGCTGTTGTGTGGTGACGGCGGATGGAGGGAGTGGTGTAACACCCTCAGAATCGGACCTATGCAAGTCGTAGCGAAACCCGCCAAACCCGCATAGAAACGATTCAAAGGTGCCCACCAGGCACTTTCGTGCGGGTGGAAAACGAAGTAATAACATTACACAACAGTCCTCGATGGGACCCACAGAACAGATATATATATACAACACGACTCCATGAGTCAAGAATACAGATATAATGTACAAAGATCCAAATCACCTTGAAAATGATAGAACGTCCAGCTACGGACAAGATGCAAATGGGGCTAAGAGCCCTGAAGAATAACCAATGGCGTCCATAACCCTGCCCAGGCCAAGCCGGAAGGGTAACCCTGCTAACGACGTCGATCTCAAAACCTGCTTAAACAAAAGGGGTGCCGACAAAGGGCAAAGAAAAAAGAGGAGCGTCAGTACTGAGGCCAGTACACGGCGAGGCTAGAATTCGGCGGTCCTCGCCTACAAAGGTATGGTGGACTAAAGTGGCAGCGGCAGCATGCACTAAACAACCTATAGAGACTCGATACAACTGGCGGCGATCAGAGAGGGGTAAGACAGACCTAATCGGAACCAACCTGAATCTAACACCAAACAAACCCATCCTGGTATTTCCCCCTCGAGACCAAACGAGGAAGTCCACCGAGGAACTCACGCTGGCGCTTTATTTATGCGATTATCGCTAAGCAATTACTAGTCAGGTATAGATAATCATCCTGATAAAATAAGCAGTGGGTCATTTTAGTTAACCATTCCGTTGTAGTTGCAACACTTACTAATCAGATACAATTAGCATGAGATACCCCAAAAACCCAGCAGTTGTTGGTACTTTTATTTAGCCATTCCGTTGTAGTTGCAATACTTACTAGTCAGATACAATGGTCGCAAGCGACACTCCAAACAAGCAATTGTGGGCAGTATTATTAGCCATTCCATTATAGTGAAGCTGCTTACTAGTCATGATAAAGTCAAATTTATAGTACTACTTTAGTTATGCTTGTCTATGATCGAGATACTGTGCTCCAAGTCGTCCATAACCGCGGACACGGCTTTCAGAAAGTTTTTACCCGGTGCACCAATAGCAACACACGCTCGATCAACCTCGGAAGAACCAAATCAAAACCCAACGAGGCTTTCACGACAAAGCAATCACAGGATTCAGAATTATTTCAGGGGGCCACCCCTTGTAGTCTTACCCGCAACGAAGTAAGCTAGCTCCGAGACGGACTCAAGGTTTGTGGGGCCGGCTGTAAGCGACTGGGAACCCAAAACTGGGCTTGTCGATACCGCGTAAACGGGTCACAATTCCTAAACAGTACAATGTGCTCCTCGCACAATCGTAAATACAGAAGTAGCATGGCATAAGTACAAGATAGTAAATAAAACCTCAAACTAGTTTGTGGCCCGAAGAAATAAGACTGAATCAAGCTCTGGCTCAGGGGGTCCCATATACCTCCCGGATGTGGATAGCGCGATAAATCAAGGAACAGGTATCAAGTACTCGGGGTCCTACGGGACACAAGTGGGCGTTCGGAAACCAAATATTATCTATCACCCACCGATGCCTCTGCTTACTTCAATTTTAGTTGTTAAACAGGAATTAAAGTGAACGATAAGTAAAACTATGATCATCTCCAACATCAAACATGCGGCAAGGCTCCAACAACTGTGGCATTGACGGCAAGCGACAGCACATGAGCAAGCGACTACGACGCGCAAGTCCAACTATCTACCAAACAACAGGTAATAGGGTGTTTCCAAGGCAATATAAGGCTGCAAGGGATATCACGGGTACGAAAACTAGAGCATCGCAACACAGATAGCAATAGATCAATAGGAGGGAATAAATACTATAAAAGTAAGATAGGTAGAAAGGGGGAGATGCTCGCCTGAAAAACATTGTCGAAGGTTCAACCGAAGATCGGGGCGAAGCTCACATCAACTCAACGGCCTTATCCGCGAAGAAGAAAAACACTAGAAGAAACACCGGATGCAATATTTAATACAACAGCAGAAGATCGGCATGATGCATGTATGATGCATGACATGGCAAAGGTGCGGTGCAATTAGGTCAGGTTAAGCGGAACCAGGGTCCCGACAATTAATTAGGTGGTTCATGTTGTTTAGCTTCCCCGCAAATTAAATGTTGTTTTAGCATGGCAAGAGATAGCACCGGGTTCGCTACACAAATTGAAATGAGGCCAATATAAGGCTGGATTTGCCCGCATATGGGCCCCATATTTAATTATGCAGTGAATCGGCATAAGGCCCCCAAACCACACAATATGCATGCGAGTATGACAATTCAATATGCAACAAGTTGTTATTATATTATAAAATAGGGTTCTCGGATAAGAGGTCACACATTTAGGGTTCGGCGATCTTGGGGTTCCGGGGTTCGGGGTCGGGTCTCGGGGTTCGACGGGGTCGGTCTCGGCGAAAACGTTCTCGGACAACGGAATTCGTTCTTGTCGCACGAGCGTCAAAGCTTCCGGGAAGGAGAACTTGTCGTTCAGGGTCTCGAGGTCCGGGGTGAAGTACTCGGCGTTTCCGTGTCGGCGGCCTTGGCGGTATCGGGTTCGGTCTCCGGATCCGGGCACGGTCTTAGCGTTCCGTCTTCGGTGTCGATGGCGAACTCGGGCTCGATACCCGGGGTCCTTCGGATCCTTGAGGCGATCTTGGCGTTCCGGGCATCTTCGGTCCTCGGGTCCGAGAGGGGGTACTTGTTGTATCCGCGGTCTTCGGTGTCCTCGAATCCGAGAGGGAGAACTACGCGTGCCGGGTTCGGTCTTCGGGGTGGGGAACTTTATGTCTGTGTAGACGATCTTGTCGGGTCCTTGCCGAAGGTCATGGCGTTCCGATGAGAAGGTCTTGGTTCCATTGTCGATGACGATCTTGGCTCCGGGGGGTTTGGTGCGGTCTCTATGCCGGGAACGGTCCTCAGGGTCTTCGGATCGGGGTAGATCTTGGCGATGTCCTTGTCCGACTTGTGGTGCATTTCCGAGGTAGATCATGGGGAAAAACCGCACAGATTCTGAACGAGGCAGGGGCAGCTGGCCGAAACTTTGGTCACGGCAGGCTGGCAGGCTAACAAGGCCTCGCGTGTGCCCTCACGTGAAGAACAGAGGCCCACCAGAGTGGCATGGCCGAGGGCCGACGACGAGGTAGGGAGGCCACGACGGTCTTGGCAGGACACGCGCGCAAGCTGGCGATAGAGCTGCTCAAGAACCGGGCGCAGCGAGGCGGGCGGAGCAAGGCGGGGTGGTGCCGGCGTCCGGCACGGGGAAGACACGCGGAAGAGGAGGGGGAGGCCACGGAGGGGCGAGGGGGAGGAGCTGGGCGCGGAGGCGGCGGTTGGCCGGGCCGGAGACGGGAGCTCTGCCTGGGCGGAGGAAGCAGTGGCGGCGAGGCGAGAGGGTGGCGGCGCTCGAGCGGAGCGGGCGAGGCAGAGGGAGAGGAGCTGGGGTGGGTGCTTGGCGCAAGGGCGGGCGGCGGGCGGAGCGGCCAGAGGGAGGAGGGAACTGGCGGGCGGCCGGGCGACGAGGAGGGGCGATGCGGAGAGGAGAGCGGGAGGAGCTGCTCTGGCGGGCCTCAGAGGAGAGGCCGCCATCGGGGAGAGGTGGCTGGCCGAGGGCGGCGCGTGGTGGCGGGAACGCAGGCGGCGCCGGGCTCGCTGGCGGGAGGTGGGCGCCGAGGAGACTGCAGGGCCGGGCGAGGCCGAGGAGTGAGGCGGCGACAGGCGCCGACGGGCTTGGCTGCGTGAGGAGGCGGACGGCAGCGCGGCTAGCGGAGGAGGAGGGCGAGGGACGGAGCGGTGGAGAACGAGGGAGGAGGAGGGAGCGGGGCGACGGGGGTGGGCCGCGCGGGAGACGCGTGCGTGGTGGGGTCCAGGGACGGGTCGGGTTGGACCAGGTGGGGAGTTGTCGGTGGGGGTTGAGTGGTGTGTGGTGTGTTGGGGAGGGGTGAGGCTGAGGGGTGGGCCGCGTGGGGCGAGTGGGACCCGGGGCAGAGAGAGGGGTGGGTTGCGTGTGAGTGAGAGAGGGAGGTTGGGTGTGGGCCGACTGGTGAGATGGGTGGAGGGAGAGGGAGTTGGAGGGGTGAGGTGGCACTGCCTGATAGGGTGGGGGAATGGCCAGGGTGATGTGGCGGCCTGGTATAGGTGGGGGTGATGTGGAGAGGGTGTGGGTAGAATAGGACAGGGTAAGAAAAGGGATTTAGGTGGACCGATTTTGAACCGGGGGTGGTCGTTCGGGTCGGTTCGGCCCGTTCAACTGCCCCCACTTAAAAATAATTTAATATTTTATTTTTTCCAAACAGTCTTTTTGCAAACCGATAGCAACAAAACAAAATAATCCGGAGACCCGGGTTTGCGTGTTGAACAAAGACGGGGCGTTTAGAAAACAAAGTAGGTTTTGCGAAAATAGTTTTATGCGAACAGATGCAAGATGATGACGATGCTCAAATGCAATGTGGCATGATGACATGAGCATGTCATGATGATGCAATGCGCAAAACAACGCGATTTTCTAGTAGTGGTTTTATGGGATGCCACACCGACACCACTAACAATGGATCTCGCCTCGAGATCCGCCTCATGGTACCGGAAGGAAGGTCGGTGATCTGCGTCTTCACTCGTGTAGGTCCTCGCGACACCACTAACAAGGGTTACAGTTCACGTCACAAGAGAACACTCGGATAAACAACGGACGAAGTGAAAGGTAAGGCCACCTCTAACTTCAGCGGAAGGAGTAAATTGCATCGATCCACCATTCAATGTACATAGGCGAATGATAAGAGTAGTGGTATGGTCGCGACTCCATCCCGCACTCAAAGCATTACTATGTACACGAATAGACAGATTATGCAACCAACCCTCAGGATTCAGACTGAAGGTCTCGACAAGCGAGGTTCGGAAACAAAGGAGTGATGCATCAGATCGGGTCCAAGCGAGAGGATGTCGTCACGGAAAACACCGGAAGGCACAAACAAGGAACAAAGAATGGTACCGTAGTAGACGGATTCCTCAGGCAACTTGAACACCGGATGGTAGAACACCGTTATCAAAGAAGGAAGCGAAACCCAGAAGGTACGACGGAAACCCAACCACGAGAATTCCTGGACTCGAAGAAAGAGACGAGAGCAGATTCAAAACACGCAGAGATGAGAGGAGAGCAGCAGAGAGGTAAGGAGTAAAATCAGACCTAATCAGAACTATCCAACCGATTTTGCAAAATAGTTTTGACACTATACTTCGGCCGTTAGCTAGGTTATCCTACAGGCTGGACTTGTGGGGTATCGCAATCCGATCTCGATACCACTCAGAACACCCTCGGGAATCGGACCTATGCAAGTCTTAGCGAAACCCGCCAAACCCGCATAGAAACGATTCAAAGGTGCCCACCAGGCACTTTCGTGCGGGTGGAAAACGAAGTAATAACATTACACAACAGTCCTCGATGGGACCCACAGAACAGATATATATACAACACGACTCCATGAGTCAAGAATACAGATATAATGTACAAAGATCCAAATCACCTTGAAAATGATAGAACGTCCAGCTACGGACAAGATGCAAATGGGGCTAAGAGCCCTGAAGAATAACCAATGTCGTCCATAACCCTGCCCAGGCCAAGACGGAAGGGTAACCCTGCTAACGACGTCGATCTCAAAACCTGCTTAAACAAAAGGGGTGCTGACAAAGGGCAAAGAAAAAAGAGGAGCGCCAAGATCGAGGCCAAGACACATGAGGCTAGAATTGGCGGTCCTCGCCACAAAGGTATGGTGGATCAAGCGCAGCAAAGATGCACTAAACAACCTATAGAGACTCGATACAACTGGCGGCGATCAGAGAGGGGTAAGACAGACCTAATCGGAACCAACCTGAATCTAACACCAAACAAACCCATCCTGGTATTTCCCCCTCGAGACCAAACGAGGAAGTCCACCGAGGAACTCACACAGTTGGCAGTTTTATTTATGCAGTTATCGTTGCAGCAATTACTAGTCAGGTATAGATAATCATCCTGATAAAATAAGCAGTGGGTCATTTTAGTTAACCATTCCGTTGTAGTTGCAACACTTACTAATCAGATACAATTAGCATGAGATACCCCAAAAACCCAGCAGTTGTTGGTACTTTTATTTAGCCATTCCGTTGTAGTTGCAATACTTACTAGTCAGATACAATGGTCGCAAGCGACACTCCAAACAAGCAATTGTGGGCAGTATTATTAGCCATTCCATTATAGTGAAGCTGCTTACTAGTCATGATAAAGTCAAATTTATAGTACTACTTTAGTTATGCTTGTCTATGATCGAGATACTGTGCTCCAAGTCGTCCATAACCGCGGACACGGCTTTCAGAAAGTTTTTACCCGGCCGGGGTGCACCAATAGCAACACACGCTCGATCAACCTCGGAAGAACCAAATCAAAACCCAACGAGGCTTTCACGACAAAGCAATCACAGGATTCAGAATTATTTCAGGGGGCCACCCCTTGTAGTCTTACCCGCAACGAAGTAAGCTAGCTCCGAGACGGACTCAAGGTTTGTGGGGCCGGCTGTAAGCGACTGGGAACCCAAAACTAGGCTTGTCGATACCGCGTAAACGGGTCACAATTCCTAACAAGATGCAGTGCTCCTCGCAATCGTAAATCTGAAGTAGCATGGCATAAGTACAGATAGTAAATAAAACCTCAAACTAGTTTGTGGCCCCAAGAAATAAGACCGAATCAAGCTCGCTCGGGGTCCCATATACCTCCCGGATGTGGATAGCGATAAATCAAGGCAATTATCAAGTACTGGGTCCTACGGGACACAAGTGGGCGTTCGGAAACCAAATATTATCTATCACCCACCGATGCCTCTGCTTACTTCAATTTTAGTTGTTAAACAGGAATTAAAGTGAACGATAAGTAAAACTATGATCATCTCCAACATCAAACATGCGGCAAGGCTCCAACAACTGTGGCATTGACGGCAAGCGACAGCACATGAGCAAGCGACTACGACGCGCAAGTCCAACTATCTACCAAACAACAGGTAATAGGGTGTGTCCAAGGCAATATAAGGCTGCAAGGGATATCACGGGTACGAAAACTAGAGCATCGCAACACAGATAGCAATAGATCAATAGGAGGGAATAAATACTATAAAAGTAAGATAGGTAGAAAAGGGGGAGATGCTACTTTGAAAACATTGTCGAAGGTTCAACCAAGATCGGTAAGCTCACATCAACTCAACGGCCTTATCCGAAGAAGCAAAATACTAGAAGAAACACGGATGCAATATTTAATACAACGCGGAAGATCGGCATGATGCATGTATGATGCATGACATGGCAAAGGTGCGGTGCAATTAGGTCAGTTAAGCGGAACCGTGGTCCGACAATTAATTAGGTGGTTCATGTTGTTTAGCTTCCCATAAATTAAATGTTGTTTTAGCATGGCAAGAGATAGCACCGGGTTCGCTACACAAATTGAAATGAGGCCAATATAAGGCTGGATTTGCCCGCATATGGGCCCCATATTTAATTATGCAGTGAATCGGCATAAGGCCCCCAAACCACACAATATGCATGCGAGTATGACAATTCAATATGCAACAAGTTGTTATTATATTATAAAATAGGGTTCTCGGATAAGAGGTCACACATTTAGGGTTCGGCGATCTTGGGGTTCCGGGGTTCGGGGTCGGGTCTCGGGGTTCGACGGGGTCGGTCTCGGCGGAAACGTTCTCGGACAACGGAAGTCGTTCTTGTCGCACGAGCGTCAAAGCTTCCGGGAAGGAGAACTTGTCGTTCAGGGTCTCGAGGTCCGGGGTGAAGTACTCGGCGTTTCCGTGTCGTCGGCCTTGGCGGTATCGGGTTCGGTCTCCGGATCCGGGCACGGTCTTAGCGTTCCGTCTTCGGTGTCGATGGCGAACTCGGGCTCGATAACGGGGGTCCTTCGGATCCTTGAGGCGATCTTGGCGTTCCGGGCATCTTCGGTCCTCGGGTCCGAGAGGGGGTACTTGTTGTATCCGCGGTCTTCGGTGTCCTCGAATCCGAGAGGGAGAACTACGCGTGCCGGGTTCGGTCTTCGGGGTGGGGAACTTTACGTCTGTGTAGACGATCTTGTCGGGTCCTTGCCGAAGGTCATGGCGTTCCGATGAGAAGGTCTTGGTTCCATTGTCGATGACGATCTTGGCTCCGGGGGGTTTGGTGCGGTCTCGATGCCGGGAACGGTCCTCAGGGTCTTCGGATCGGGGTAGATCTTGGCGATGTCCTTGTCCGACTTGTGGTGCATTTCCGAGGTAGATCATGGGGAAAAACCGCACAGATTCTGAACGAGGCAGGGGCAGCTGGCCGAAACTTTGGTCACGGCAGGCTGGCAGGCTAACAAGGCCTCGCGTGTGCCCTCACGTGAAGAACAACAGAGGCCCACCAGGACAGGGCATGGCTGAGGGCCGACGACGAGGTAGGGAGGCGGCCACGACGGTCTTGGCAGCAGGACACGCGGGGCGCAAGAGCTGGCGATAGAGCGGCTCGGCAACCGGCGCAGGCGGAGGCGGCGGAGCAAGGCGGGGTGGTGCCGGCGTCTGGCACGGGGAAGACACGCGGGCAGAGGAGGGGGAGGCCGCGGAGGGGCGAGGGGGAGGAGCTGGGCGCGGAGGCGGCGGTTGGCCGGAGACGGGAGCTCGCTCGCGGAGGAAGCAGGCGGCGAGGCGCGGGCGGTGGCGTGGCCGGGCTCAGCGGGAGCCGGGCGAAAGGGAGAGGGAGCTGAGGTGGGTACAGCTGCGCGGCTGGCGTCAAGGCGGAGCGGCCAGAGGAGGAGGGGGAGCGCGCCTTGGCGAGGAGGCGCATGCGGAGGGGAGCTGCTCTGGCGGCGGGCTCGAGGAGAGGGCCGCCATCGGGGAGAGGTGGCCGGTGAGGCGCACGGTGGTGGCGGGCAGCGCTGGCTCTGGCTTGGGAGGTGGCGCTGAGGAGACCGGTGCGTCGGCGGCCGAGGCGGAGAGGTGGGGCGACGGCGCTCGGCACGGGCTTGGCTGCAGTGAGGCGGGGCGGCGCGTCGGAGCTGGAGGCCTTGAGGCGGAGGGGCGTGGCGGGCGGTGGAGAACGAGGGAGGAGGAGGGATCGGGCGGCAGGGTGGGCAGCGAGAGGCAGCGTGCGTGGGGTCGAGGCGGTCGGGTTGGACCAGGTGGGGAGTTGTCGGTGGGGGTTGAGTGGTGTGTGGTGTGTTGGGGAGGGGTGAGGCTGAGGGGTGGGCCGCGTGGGGCGAGTGGGACCCGGGGCAGAGAGAGGGGTGGGTTGCGTGTGAGTGAGAGAGGGAGGTTGGGTGTCGGCCGGCTGGTGAGATGGGTGGAGGGAGAGGGAGTTGGAGGGGTGAGGTGGCACTGCCTGATAGGGTGGGGGAATGGCCAGGGTGATGTGGCGGCCTGGGATAGGTGGGGGTGATGTGGAGAGGGTGTGGGTAGAATAGGACAGGGTAAGAAAAGGGATTTAGGCGGACCGATTTTGAACCGGGGGTGGTCGTTCGGGTCGGTTTGGCCCGTTCGACTGCCCCCACTTAAAAATAATTTAATATTTTATTTGTTCCAAACAGTCTTTTTGCAAACCGATAGCAACAAAACAAAATAATCCGGAGACCCGGGTTTGCATGTTGAACAAAGACGGGGCGTTTAGAAAACAAAGTAGGTTTTGCGAAAATAGTTTTATGCGAACAGATGCAAGATGATGACGATGCTCAAATGCAATGTGGCATGATGACATGAGCATGCTGTCATGATGATGCAATGCACAAAAACAACGCGATTTTCTAGTAGTGGTTTTGCGGGATGCCACAAGTGGGTGGCTGGTTAGGGATTAGGGTTAGGTTTAGGGTTTTATTTTTTGGGTTGTAGGTGGACTTTGGTTGGGCCTTTGGGCCTGACCGGTTGTCTGCCTCGCCTAGGTTTATAATTTTTTTTGTTTTATTTTTATAAAAGATTTAGGCAAACAAAATATCCGGAAGGGTCCGGGGTTTGATTTGAAATAAGACGAGGGTATCTAGGAAAACAAAAATAAACTTTGTAAAATAGTTTGAGGCAAAAATAATAATATGCATGATGATGTCATGATGATGCACAAAGATACACACAGACGATTTCTAGTAGTGGATTTACCCGGGGTGCTACAATGCTTTAGCAAAAGGGATCCCAATGGCTTTTCTTTTCTCCACCTCCAGGGCGGTGGTAGTCTTTTTGGAGGTTCCACCCTCCGTCTTCTTCTTCTTGTCTCCGTCGGCAGCGTCAGAGGTGGAGCTCTTCTGCTTTCGCGTCAATGGGACCTCGTCGTCGGACACGATCGTGACTTCCTTCATCTTTGGATCGTAGATTTGGGCAGCCAGGTTGCCCTCATCTAGATCGCTAAGCTGTTAAGTAAGAAATCACCGTGTTAGATAAGATGGTATTTGCAAGACGGAAAAACTGGAGCATATGTCATACACGGAAAATAAATACCTACCTTTGGGCACTTGCCGTCTATCAACATGTCGTAGGTAATGGTGAAGCCACGCTTCTTATCCTTCACCTTGACGATGTCCTTGAGGCAGAGCTTGATGGAGTCGCTCGAGAAGTTGTCCACGGAGATGTGGAGACTATCCCTTCTGTCGCTGGTGTACTTCGCACGGTGCTGCATTTGGATTCGCCTGATGAACCAGCACATGGCTAGGTCTAAGCCGGTCAAACCCGTCTCTACAAACCATTCGATCTGCCTTATAGCGCGAGAAGCGTCGAGGTCGGAGGGAAGGGAGGCCTAAGATCTCCATGTGGAAACTTCAGCGGTGGCTCCGTCCACGAAGTCCGGGTACGTTACTTCTCGGCCGGCCAGAGGAATGTCTGGGCCGTAAAAGTACGTATGTTGCCAATTCTTGCAGGACTCGTGGCCGACGATGTCGGGGAACCGCCGGCCAGGTCGAATCTTGAAGCTTATGGTGCCGCAGTTCCTAAGGTCTTCCTTGTTGTGTCCGGCTTCACGTTTGACGGTGAAGAAGTACACGAAAAGGTCTAACCTAGGCCTTATCCCTAGGTATCCCTCGCAAAGTATCGCGTAGTTGCTAAGCACTAAGATGCTATTGGGGGAAAGGTTCTGGGGCTGGACCCTATAGTGGTTCAAGACGGAGAGGAAGAAATTGGAGATGGGCAGGGAGACGCCGCGTACCAGTTGAGACTTTAGGTACACCTTTTCTCCGGCTTAGGGAGAAGGTGTCACCTCGTCGGCCGGCGCCGCCCGCCAGGCCAGCCCCTCCGTCGCGGGGAGGTAGCCCTCGGCGATCATCTCTTGGATGTCACAGTCGGTGATATCCGGGCCACGCCAGTCACCCTTGTGCGAGTCTGGTTCCTCCTCCAACGGCTCCAGCGCCGCCAGATTGTGGTCGCTGCCGATGGACTCAATCACCGCCGACGCGGGGATGACGCCCTCTGGAGGTACGACGATGGAGCTCGTCGGCTTTTCCGCGGCTTCGCTCGACGCCGCCATTGATGGAGAAGTGTTGCTGCTGGCCATGGAGTGAGGATTGGGTGCGACTAGTGCAGATTAGAGCTAGGGTTTTTTCGAGAGTTCTCGCGGAGAGCTCGAGGAGACACGTGGCTGGAGGAAGAATATGATGCGAGGAAAATGAGGTAAAAAGTGGAAAAATCCACCACGATTACTATTTATCACCTACAGCATCAAGATTCGTGCAGTTTAATAGGACGGTTGCCGCGTAGACGACGTGTTCGCGAACGTGCGCGGAAATTTCGCCACGTCCCTAATCGTCACTGCCAACGGTTCGTATTGCTCACGCGGGAAAATCGGACATGATTGTGTTCTTTGCATGTGTGAGTTACGAGGCGTCGCTGACCTAAGCCTACGTCGTCCTAGCTGACATAGGCAGATGAGCCGTCACATCGAAGATTTTGGCATGGACGGATCCAATCCGACTACGGAAGAGTACGATGGAAGATTCATCATTTCTCCGACTTACAAGTTGAAGACGGAGAAAGCCTTGCAGGGTTCTTTGGGAGGACTACAAGATGTTGCTTGACGATTTGCCGACATCCATCTAGACGGAGCATTCCACGTGAAGAGGCAATACGGCGCAAGATCTCGGAGTTCTCTGGGGGCTACTATTGGGGATATGCTATATGGAAATCCCTATAGCATGTCTCTTATCCGGCTAACCCGGATGGCCCACAGTTGGTAGCATGGCCTATGACCTGCTGGGCGGCCTAGTTAGATGGATCCAGAAGGGATGCCCATGCCGGATAAAGGAAGGCTACGGTTGGAGTCACCGACGTACCCAGAGCCTTGGAGTGCAAGATACACAAGACTAGTGATAGACGGTGTAGGACTCTGTAACCTGTTCGGCTAGGACTTTTTCCTGTAACCCTAAGACCTGGCGACTATATAAGTCGGCCCTATGGGAGCCTTTAGGACACAACTTCAGACAATCGAGTAGCGATTAGCACACACCTCGCACAGCGAACCAATCTCTATAACTCGGCGTATTGCCCTTATAATGATTTATAGTAGGAGTAGGATTCCGCCACCGTCATGGGATCTGAACCTGGGTAAGCTGTGTTACCTCGTACCCGTCAACCGTTCGTCTTCCCCCACGTGAGGACCCCTCCATGGCGTACTCGTCGGCAATACCACGACAACTATCGAGTTTTTTTTTTCTTTTGGGAGGACTTAAAAACAACCCTGTATTATCATCGAACTTCTTCTTAGAAATTCCAACATATTGCAGCATAGGAAGGACAAATTCCGAAACAGCGTCGCATGAAAACAAATCCAGAAGCAGCTGCTGATTGACAAACAAGACAACCACCGTTTTCATGATGAATAGAACCAAAGCTATACTGCAGTCATGCTGGTTTTGGAACAATTCAAAACACGAGCAACTTCATATTCAAACCTTGATAGACAGAAATAATCTACAGCAACAATGAGCAAATCATGTTGATTGGGGACTAGGTTGGACAAGCAAAAAAAGATGATGTCTGCACGCTAATTAACTAGCCAAATCAAACATGGAGAAGAAAAAAGGGACGTCCAATCCAAGGATTAATCTTGGAAGATAGAAAATGTACATTAACAACACACAAAATCTCGTTTTTCTTAAAGAGAAAATAGAGATCTGTTGCATCCTTACATCTCGTCCATGCCTACAGGGTATGAAGGAATAACTTGGAAAAAACAGAGGAAAATTGAAGACACTAGGCACGTTTGAGTACACAAAATCTCGTTTTTTTAAAGAAAAAAAAAGATAGATCTATAGCAATCATGTATCTATCTCATCGATGCCTACAGAGTATGAAAGAGGGCTATCAAGACGCCAGAAGAAAAACAAGGGAAGGTAAAAAGAACATGCATTCAAGAACAATAATCGAACCAAGAACCAGATCACAAAAACATGAGATTTCCTATGAAAAAACATGAGTTTTTCTCCATAATATTCGGAAGCTTGGTTCTGCAGCTGCAAGACTGTCTCGTTGCTACTTGCTAGCTTCTGTCGAGACGGTAGAGGAGAATAGCTGCAAGACTGCAAGACGGTAGAGCAGAATAGCAAGGAGAGGTTGCACTTGTCTTTTGGTACAAGCTAGTTGTTCTCTTTTAATAAAGCTTGACCTGACATGCTACAACCTATTCTCTTTTAAGAAGACTAATCTGTTTGAATAAAGAGTTGCGTGCCATGCATGTTATTCTCTTTTAATAAAGACCTTCCATGCAAGTTAGTACTAATCTGTTTGAATAAAGAGTTGCCATGCATGTTATTCTCTTTTAATAAAGACCTTCCATGCAAGTTAGTACTCTCTTCATCGCATAATATATAATACTTCAACAGTGGAATCGTTATTTTTCTTATTAATCAATGGAATCATTCATTAGTTTGGCTTTACACTGATGACACAACGGATTGACTGATTGATTGATTGATTGATTGATTGATTGATTGATTGAGTACAAAACTAACCGACAACTAGTGCAAAGACCAACACTTAAACACCATCACACTTGGTGGAAACACAGAGTAGTCATCAGACAATAACATTGAAAGAGGTCATGCATAGCTTCACAGGATAGTGGCTATCGAAGAGAACAAATTCAGAAACAACAATTTCATTGGAGACTAACATGGACATGTCAAGAGCCGCGATGCAATAGCACAAACATAAGGGAGCTGCAAGTTATAATCGATGTTACGGTTAACAGAGATCGACATAGTTATATTCTGATCGACATGGATGCGGACATCTGCTGCATATACTTAGATATAAGATAGATAGAGATGGACCAAATTAATACTCAGTTGGCGTCAACAAGGGGACCAGTGTCTTCTTCGTTGCTAGCAGAGTCATCACTCATGGAATAATCATCGTCCCCGTAGCTTATGAGGAGAGCATCTTCTTCATCAGGAACATACCGCCGGTAACAACCTTCACGTAGCCGCCGCTGATGGTCCTCAGGGGTAGCAAAACGGCCTTCGAGATCAGCTGGGTCAAGAAACGCAAATGGTATCCTGGCATTCTTGATGGCGTACTGGTTGGACTTCTCCCTGGCGGCGATGTAGTCCTCGTCGACCTCGTAGTAGCCATCCTCCTTGAGCCCCCTGATCACCTTCTGTCTGAACGCCTCGTACTTGTCGTCCCTGTCCCCGAAGTAGGCCGCGTCTTCCTCGTGCTGCCGCCTCTTCTCCGCGATTATCTCCGGCGGTTCAAACTGTGCAAGCTCGTCCAGGTTGTCGGCGCTGGGGAAGGGCTCCGGCTTGAGGGCGATTATGCTCTTGATCTCGCCTTTCGTCAGTCGACGCTTCAGTTTGATTTCGCCTCCTCCTGGTGGTGGTGGTGCTGCTGCTGGGGCCGGCTTGACGGCGACGGGTGCTGCTGCTGGGGACGGGTTGACGGCGACGGGTGCCGCTGCTGGGGCCGGCTTGACGGAGACGGGTGCGGCCGGCAGCTTCGCATCCTGCAGCATCTTGTCAATCGCCGCTGACCTCCTCTGTGACTCGAACGGGTGGGCAGACGCCGGCTCAGCTAGACTGTAAACATCGATCCATCCTTCCGGCGGCGGATCTCCCTGCTTGTAGCTAGACACGGCCGTTGCCTTCCTCTTGATGGAGCGGGCGCCGTAGCTGCACGGCCTCAGCATCCACTTCTCCCCTTCCTCCTCCTCCTCACCCGCCATGAGATCGACGAGCGAGCCGAGCCCAGTTCGATTTGGGGGAGGCGACAGTGTCGTCTCGAAGATGAACCCTAGCCCTAGCCGAGCCTCGTTGGTTGGCGACCCTTTCCTTCTCCCCTTGTGACCTGGGCCAGGCCGAATGTTTTTGTTGGGCTTGATGGACCAACGTGTGCAGGGTTCCTCGAATTTTAACCGAGTTAAACAAGTTAAACCATCGATCGGTGAACTCGGCTCGGTGAGCTTGAACTCGTTTATACCAAAAATGAAAACTTGGCTCCGCTCGTTGTATTGCGAGTTCGAGTTGAGTCGTGAGCTGCTTGTTTAACTCGCGAGTTTCGAGTTTTAATTTTAGGCCTACCGAGTCTAGGCCTAGGTCTCCACTTGTTTTTTTCGTTTGTCCTTTCTTTACTTTTTTTGTTTTTTTGTTTTTTTCTTTTCCTTTTTTGGTAAGAAAACTCTGGTAATCTGCCTATATATCAAACTAGCTAATAAGTGAAAAAATATGGTTATGTCTTATGTGGTCACCCCCTTCTTTCCATTTTCCAATATGCCATGGACCATGGACCCTAGTATAGTATTTCCATTTTCTGATATATATATGCCAAAACTGCAAGCTATGAAAGAATTCTTTAAAAGCTTAAGTGTGGTGACATGCACGCGATCTGGGAGCGTTCGCGGGGCGCTCATGTGAGCCTGCATGTGGGCATGCTCTCTTCTGTCTCTGCATGTGCGTGTCGACCTGCGGATGGGTGATCGATGCGGTGACTCACTTGCTCACGCGTTGGCTCTTCCCTAATCCCCTTTCTTCTACGGAGACCACCACCGCTCAACTCTCCCCGGGCGACCTCGTGCCACTGCTCCACCCTCCCCTCCGCGCCACCGGCCGAATCGCTCCATCGAACGCAGCTGGCTAGCGCATGTCGTGGCCTCGTGGACGGTGGGTGGATTCCTTTTCGTGGATTCTCCGTGGCTTTGACCGCTAGGTTGATTTGGTCTGGATCTCCGGAGGAAGTCATTGCAGCCACGCATGGTTCGCCGGTGGGGGTGCACGACGGCCTCACAAGAGAAACCGGAAAATGGCAAACGAACCGGCGACTAATGTTATTGCAGCTCGAGTGCTTGGCAAGGTCAGGATGACCAGACGACGATGAATCGGTCTACGGCGGCGGTGGACGGAGCTTGGGAAGACGAGATTGATTCGCTCGATCTAGGGATTTGGCGGGCTGTCTACTTGGCACAGAGGATGCAGGCCACACAGTGAGGACGATGCGGTCAACAGCGCGTCTCGGGGTGGCCTCCTTCAACGATCTCGGTGAGGCGATGACTCCCACGGGCGAGCGTGGAAATAGTGAGGGAGCACACGGGAGCTAGCCGGTGGGTCATCACTACCCATTTTCTTCCACCAGATGCCCGGAGGGGGCTGCTACCGGAGATGCCGATGCGAGGCACTATCGCAGTCCCAAACGGAGTCGACCGATCCTGTGGACTTCCTCAACTGAGGTTCAACGCCAAGGTTAATAGTTACCCTTCTCGATTTGATTTTCTTGCTTTGATTTTTGTGAATCCTATGATTTCATCCCATATCAATAAATTCATGTTGTTTACGGGCTGAGAGGCGAGCAGGGAAAAAGAAGCGACGTGGAGGCCATCCTTCCTGCCTGCTCTATCCTCTCTGTCTAGATGCATGGCGGCCGGACGCTCCAGCCGGATCTATTCTGTTCTTAACGATCTTGCGACGCCACATCCCTCACCCTACTCAGTCGCCCTCCTTGTGCTTACCTATATCCCCAACCTCCCATTAACACTACTACACTTCCATTCGCCTCCTGCTCAGGCACATCGAGCACAGAAAATGGCGTCAGCGATGGTGCGGCGAGCTGAGGAGCTGGTGGGGAAGAAGATCTTCGAGTGGTACGCTTTGAGGAACGAGTACTCGGGGGTACTCCCATAGGGAGCGCTGGTCGCGCATTCGAAAAAATGAAGGCATTCAGAGCATCTGCAAGGTTATCCAAAGAACTTTCGGATCGTAATATTACGCAATTGATGACTATAAGTCTCTGCTCGAGTCTACGATTCGAACATACACTCAGGGGCTACTCCCATAGGGAGCGCTGGTCACGCACCCTATAGTTCATTGTGTTGAGTACGTCCATAATGTTGACTCCAACCGAACAAATTCAGCTGACCCGATGAACTTTCGGGTGAAGTGCTTGACACTCGACACAACTTTCGACCCCGACATTAAAATGCAAGGTTCAAGACAACTAAGTCTCCACCCGAATATACGTTTCGGATGGACACTCGGGGGCTACTGACATGGATATGCCCTATGGGTACCCGATGTTAGCCTACCTGGTCCAGCCCGACAAAAGGCCGACTCGATGACCTGCTAGGGTCCATGATGCCTATGACGTTTCGGCTGCTATGAAGCCCATATGGACACGGACTCCCAATCGCACAAGACAAGAAAACCTCAAGACTAGAGTTTGAATACAACTTGTAACCAACTCGTATCGATACCTGAGACCTAGCCTCCCCATATATAAAGTCTAGGAGGGTCCAACGAGGAGGGAACGCTACGCTACGATACAATAGACTAGACCACAACGGATCTACAGATCTAGCATCAACTCACCTCATACACACCTCATGCCAGATTGCATCTGCGCACCCCTGTAACCTTCGGTTCCACCGTAATCAAGAGCAGACAAGCAGGAGTAGGGTTTTCCCTCCAGGGGCCTGAACCTGGGTAAACCTCGTGTCCCCATGTTGCTTGTTTGCTAACCGTTCCGCGATCTCCAGCATCCCCATCTTCTCCAAAACCCAAGTCCGTAACAACGGTCATTGATGAGTCGAACCCTCATCAGCGTGCAATCTATGCTTCCAAATATACTAGGAATCACCCTTCTCTCATTGATTGACAATAGTCGAGTAGTGTTGGCAACACTTGGTTCTCTCAAGTATTCATCGGCAAACACCCGAACCACTACTCTACGGAACTTGTATATTGACTCAAGGCAAGTGGACTCACTCATGCGCATTTTCTCATCCATTACGTCGCATCCATGGTGCATTTCCAATAAGAAGTAAAGCCAAGTTTACATGTGGCATCCTTCTTTATTCGGGAGCAGTCATCATAAGCCCTCACTTCGAGAAGAAGGCGCATGAAAATTTTCCTCGACATCCGAAGCGTCGCCAAGAAAGACCGGCCTTTTACAGCGGATTAGTGCGGTGATAGTAGTCCCTCCAGAGTTGTTGATTGTCGGCCTCTCGGTTGCGATTCAACACTAGGCTCTGTCGAGACAACGAGCCCCTGAACTGAGGGCCTTCGGTTCTCCTTGATCATGGACGAGAAGAGCCATAACCACACGGAGCTCGGTTGAAAGGATACGGATGTCGCCTAGAGGGGGGTGAATAGGCGATTAAAACTTTTCTTAGAGTGGCTCAACAAATGCGGAATAAAACTAGTGTTTACTTTGTTAAGTACAACCTAGAACAACTAAGGTTCACCTATGTGCACCAACAACTTATGCTAAGCAATACAAGCAACAAAGTGATAGCAAGATATATATTACTTCAAGCACGAAGGCTATCACAATGTAAAGTGCATAAGTAAAGAGCTCGGGTATAGAGATAACCGAGGCACACGGGGACACCGATATTTTACCGAGTTCCTCCCAACATGGAGTACGTCTCGTTTGGAGAGGGGGTGGTATCAAACCACCAACGCCACAAAAGGCCTCCCTTATTCTACGGTGAATCTCACCCCAACAGGATCGATCCACGCTTCCACTATCGGTGCACTTGTCGGTGGCAACCGGAACCTCTCACAAGGTTGGGGCACTTCTCCACAAATTAATTGGAGGCTCCCAACAAATGCCACAAAAGGCCACAATGCCACCAAGGCCACAAAACCGTATAGGGTTCCAAGAACCCAAGAGGGACAAGCTCCAAAGAGTCACACAAACCAAATCCTCCGAGGAGAACTCAAACCGACGCACCAAATGCAAATGGCAAGAACACCACAAAGGTGTTCAAATCCTTCTCTCCCAAATTCCACCAAAGCTACAAAAGCTTATGGGGAATAAGAGAGGAAGAATAATGGAGGAAATCCACAAAATACTCCAAGATCTAGATCCCAATATGTTCCGCTCACTTAGAGGAGAGATTGATTGGTGGGATTGTAGATCAAGATCTCCTCTTTCAAATCCCTCAAGAATATGCAAGAATCATCGGAGGGATTGAGAGAAAGCAAGCTCAAGAAGGTCAAAAATGGAGGGGAAAACTTGCAAGAAAGGTTAAGGAACCATTGGGGAAGAAGGCCTCTTATATAGGTCCCTCCAAAATCCAACCGCAGCCTGTAACGCGATTCTGGTACTACCGGACTTTCTCGACTACCGACATTTCCTGGGTTCTGGGCTCCAAACGCATTTTTCTCAAGGCTCCCGGTACCAAAATGCGGTACTACGGACCCCAGGTACTCGGATCCTGAGTACTACCGGTCATCACAGAACGAAAACAGCCATAACTTTTGCATCCGGACTCCGATTTCGATGATCTTGGGCTCGTTTCGAAGAGAACAACAACCTCTACAATATCATGCAAAGAAACATCATAGTCCAGCAAGGGAGGATAGATCCAAATGATGAAGTAAAAACCTTCTGCCGCGCTAGGTACTAAAATGCGGTACTACCGCTTTTTGGTACCTAGCCCGGCAGTGGATTTTGGCAACTTTCCAAAACCTTCTGCCTCGCTAGGTACTAAAATGCGGTACTACCGCATTTTGGTACCTAGGAGACCAGCAGATATTCAAACGGCTATAACTTTTGATTGGTAACTCCGATCGACCCGATTCCAATTGCGTTAGAAATAGGACGACATGAGCTTCCCTATAAAAGGTGAAAATACTGGTTATCACCAAGTGAGAATGTATCAAGTATAATAATGCGAGATACCTCACTTGGTGAGAAACCGAAAAAACTGCATAGATCAAAATCGCAATAAGATATAATAGAGGGATCCAATTTTGATGAACAAGAGCTTGTTATGGAGATTACCACAAGCTATATATCCTCACATGGATAAGACCAAATAACAACCAAATACGATGATGCAAGTATGCAAAGGTTTGAGCTCTCTCCGAACGATGTGATCGAGTTACTCACTCGAGAGCCCCTCTTGATAGTACAGTTATCTATCCTAAACCCGGTCTTCCACTAACAATATAAGACCGGCAAAAGGGAAAACCTATCAAGATTATACCTTTGCCTTGAGCATTCCACTTGATCTCGATGTAGACGAACTTTCCCTTCTCAAGATGGAACGCCTTTCTTGATTCCTCATCATCGATCCATGATCACCGAGGATGGCAAGCATCAAACATGAGATCTTCTAAAGATTGCGCATTTTGAGCTTGCACAACATATCTTCTTCTCATTTCATCGACCGTGAAGCCGACACAAGCTCCAAGCGATGCCAATGGACAATTCCTACAAGTATAACTTAATACACACATTAGTCCATAAAGATTGTCATTAATTACCAAAACCACACATGGGGGCCCACATGTTCTTTCAATCTCCCCCAGTTTGGTAATTGATGATAATCCCTTTAAGAGGGTTTATATAAGGAATTTTAAAGAATAATATGATAATACCAATATCAAATACTACAAAAGTATGTGATATTGGTACCACCACCATATATAGAGCAAACTCCCCCACAATCTATGCATGTGTGATGAACTTGAATTTCATTGCATATATTGCCAATCATTATCATTGGTGGAGTTTCCTCTATATATAACACATGCTAAGCAACAATAAAGATGCAAGAGCATGAAAGGCAAATGCTTAAGAACAAACTCAATGCATCAACCAACTTCCCTTAAACCCTCTAAAACTTCTCCCCCATTGGCATCGATTGCCGAAATGGGTGATAAGTTCTAGAAGGCAAATATAGTAATAATTCCTCCAAAGGTGTGCCTTCGCACATATCCAATGATGAATACTTGGGAGGGAGTAGGACTATATCGAGGACTAGAAGATTGCCAAAATAAAGCCAAATGATGCAAGCAATTACAAGGTTCGACAATCAATTGAAAACAACAAATGAGTCCAAATGAAAACAACAAGATGTTATGATATGAGCAAAAGAGTGTTTGAAATAGAAAATATAGAAGCTCCCCAAGATTTGTGCATACTTTAAAATCGATATATTTCAATACAAAAAATGCACAAATATGGAATCCTCACTCCTCCATAAACATTTAAAACACATCAAATGAAAGATCAAATAAATGCTTAAATAAAATAGAGAAGTTCCCCAAGGTTTGTGCACACTTTAGAATCGTTGTATATCAATACAAAAATGCACAAATATGGAATCCTCACTTCTCCATAAACATTTAAGGCACAATAAATGAGAAATAATACAAATGAGCATTATTAAATGAATTAGATGAGCTCCCCAAAGATAATGCACCAATTATGATAATTGTATTTGGGAACAAGGTGCATAATCATGGAATCCTCACTCATCCAAGTTTATTTAACAATGCAAGGCATTAGAGAACAAATATGAGTGCCCAAATATGCAAACAAGAGGAACTAACACTCATAGGAAATTAAATTTGGAAGCCACTGAAGAATCAAAAGGAATAGAAAGGTGGTCTCCAAGGATTAAAAATCAACTAAAATTATCTTCTCATATGTGTATATGTCTATAAGTTGAAAACATCACAAAGACATATGCCAACAAAGAAATATGCACACATAAAGAAGATATACAAGAAGCACATGAAAGCAAAAATGAAGTCATAACATATACCAATAAGATTTTTGCTTCAAAGCACGGCCAAAGGCTCAAATATATCTTATTGTAGATTAATGAGCTTCAAACACTAACACACTACATATATTACAACTATCACCAAGGGAAAAGGAGAAAGTTGGAATATATGAAGAAAGGCAACAAGTATCATAAGAGAAAATGGACTAGCAAAATCTCACTATTGCACATGAGAGAAGTTGACGAAATGATAGGCAATAAAATTGCTAGATTGACATATTTGGGACTGGAGGATCATATGCATGATTTTGTATAGTCCCAATTATATGCACTCATCTCAACTTATACACATATACAATAGAGAGTCCTATTAATAGCATGGCTAGAGATACAACAATAAATACAAAATCAAAGAAACCATGCCAAGATGCAACCTACAAAAGGTTAGAAGCAATATAAATATGCATGATCAAGAGATACTTTTTACCGAGATATAATTGGTAGGATGTAGAGGATATGAATTCATTGATCATCCTATAGCTTGCCTCCAATTGTCATTAACGCACCACTTCTTCAAGATTGAGAGACAAGCATCCAATCTATCTCCAATGTACCTAAAACACATTTAAGTACAAAATGGTCCCCAAACTTATTGGGTCCAATGTAGTTAGTGCAACTACAATACATAGGAGATACTCCACATAAATATGTGCATATTGATATGAAATTGAATTTCATGCACAACTTAGTCGATGGGATTTGGTGGAGTTTCCCCTATATATTGGATCAAAGAAAGCAAGCATGCCATAATATAGATATGTAGTAAATATGCATGCACAAGGCTTTCAAGAACCAAAAATAAGATACAATTTGAACAAAAACACCAAGTAAACCAAGATGTCACACACAAGAGTGTGACAAGACAAGCGGTGTCCAAATTGTATCAAAGACCCAATTCAACACATGAAAGATCACAAGTTCAACAAATGAACTAGGCTAAGGCCAAAAGAGCAAAAATAGATAGAAATAAAAATGCTCAAGGTTTTATTTCATTCTAAAATGGTCAAATCAAGAAACAAGGAATGAGACAAAACCAACTCCCAAAAAGAGCAAGGTTCCAACAAGAAGCCAAACTCCCCAAACTTCACATGATGGCACAAAATACCAAAACAAAAAGATTGAGGTTCCAAGCACATAAAACCCGTTATGGATCAAACAAAGAAGCATAAATATGAATGTTCTAAATAATATAGGAGAGCTCCCCCATGGATAGTGCATTATGTAGGATTTTCCTTTAGAATGCAAACTGCACACAAATGGGATCATCACTACTACCTACATTAACTAAAACACAAGAGGATATCAATAAAATAAGAAGATCCAAAAG
Organism: Avena longiglumis; assembly: GCA_030063025.1. NCBI lineage: Eukaryota > Viridiplantae > Streptophyta > Magnoliopsida > Poales > Poaceae > Avena > Avena longiglumis. Next base: position 243,517,360 of record CP125979.1, on the reverse strand, counting down.
AAGCAAGGAAGATTGGGAGACAACATAAAACATTTTCTTGGCCAAAGATAGGATAAAATTAAACAAAGGCCAAAGTGAATATGATCAATAAATTCTACCTTAAATTGAGTACTCATTGTCCAAGGACAAGAAATATTGGGAATAATTTTCCCTAGGTAGTTCATACGGATATCCAAGATCATATATACACAACAAGAAGCATATAACTAAATATAAGAATTGAGCATGATACTTCAAACAAGATTCTTGGTAGCTTCCAATAGTCACACAATCACTAGTGATTAGAGTAACTTGAAGCAAATGGTTTCCATGCGAATATATATATCTAAATATGAGGAAACACATGTTGGAGATATGCCCAAGAGGCAATAATAAAGTAGTTATTGTCATATCTTCACACTTATGATAAATTTTTACATACCATGCTATAATTGTATTAACCGGAAACATTAATACTTGTGTGATTTGTAAACTAAAATAAGAGTCCCTAGTAAAGCCTCTTGTTAAACTAGCTTGTTGGTTAATATATGATCATGGTTTCCTGATCATGAACATAGAGATGTTATTAACAACAGGATCATATCGTTAGGAGAATGATATGGTGGACATACTCCTATAGATAAGCGTAGCATAAAGATCAAGTCATTTTAAATAGTTCAATTGCTATATGCTTTCTGATACATAGTAACCTAATTCCTTCGACCATGAGATCATGCATATCACCTTTGCGGATGGATGCTTTGATGTCATCAAACACCACACCGTAATGTGGTGGCTATAAAAGTGGCATTGAGTGTTCAAAGTATTGGTTGAAACACATGGATCAAGAGTGGGATTTGTCCATCCATATGACGGATAGATATACTCTGGGCCCTCTCGGTGGAATGTCATCCAATTAGCTTGCAAGCATGTGACTGGCTCACAAGGGATCACATACCACGGAGCGAGAAAGAGTACTTATCGGTAACGAGGTTGAACTAGGTATGCAGAGATACCAGCGATCATAACCTCGGATAAGTAAACTATCGTGAGACAAAGGGAAATTGGTATCATATGTAAGTGGTTCATTCGATCAAAGTAATCGTAGAAATATGTGGGAGCCATATGAATTTCCGATTCCTCTATTGGTTATTGTTCGAGAAGTGTCTCGATCATGTCCGCATAATTCACGAACCGTAGGGAGACACTTAAGGATTCGACGTTGTTTGAGTAGTTATGGTATTATGAGAAAGAGATGAATGTTGTTGAGTCTCGGATGGGATCCGGGATATCACGAGGTGATCCGGAATGGTCCGGAGAATAAGATTCATATAAGGAAAGTCCGTTTGAGTTCGGGAATGATTAGGTGTTTTCATCGGAATGTTCTAGAAGGTTCCGGATTGTCCGGCACTCCGGGGGGAAGGGTACATGAATGTGTCATTGAATGATTGCATCATGTACTAAGTGTTCTTGCTGTTCCAAAACTGAAAAGTCAAACTGCCAGTTTGAAAGTCAAACGGCTAAAACAGGAAACTGTGGGAAACAAGCAAGAGGAGGTTGAAACCAACTTGGAGGAGGAGTCCCTCTCCTCCAAGCCGGCGGCCCACCTAGGCCGAGTTGGGGAGGGACTCCTCTCCCTCCCCTGGCGCGCCGGCCCATCCACCTATAAAAGGAGGGGCAGGACCTCCTCCTCTAGACACACAAGTTCCTATCCTCTAATCTCCGGTTTAGAGCCGTTTTGGTTTAGAGCTTCTAATTGCTTTAGCCTGCGATTTAGAGCCTTCTAATTGGTGTGTCTAATCTCTAGACCACTAATAGCCCTCTCTCATACTCCACCATACTCGCTCCGTCTTAAGGCGAAGCCCTGCGAGATCTCCCCTCTACTTCTGGTACCACGCCGTTGTGCTGCCGGAATCCGAGGAGAGTGCTACAACCTCCATTTTCTTTGGAACAAGGGAGAGGAAGGTCTTCCGAAATCGAACGTGTGACCGATTGGAGCTGCCGCTAACGCAGCCGGAAGGATCGTCTACACGATCTTGAGATCGGAAAGAGTACGACTACATCACCCACGAGAATCTGCTCGTTAACCGCTGGAATCTTGAGGTAAGTTATTCCATCGACTCGTTACTACAATCTAGTAGATAGATCTTGGCTTGTTTGTTTGTATGCGATAGAAAATTTTGTTTTCCATGCTACGAACCCCTACAGTGGTATCAGAGCCGTGTCTATATGTAGATCTGTTGCACGAGTAGAACACAATGGTCATTGTGGGCGTTGATGCTTTTATTGTCGATTGCTTCTTGTGTACTTTGCATCTTGCGGTATGTTGGGATAAAGCGGCCCGGGCTAACCTTACATGACATCGTTCATGAGACTTGCTCCACGCTTGACATGCAACTTGTATTGCATAAGTGGCTTTGCGGGTGCCTGTTTCTCCTAGCATAGTTAAGATCCAATTTACAACGGGTGATTAACAATACTAGTATCAATGTTGTGGTTCAAGTTCGTAAGTTAGAACGACACTTATTGAAAGCCCCAAACCACGTAAAACATGCAAAGAAAGTAGAGGCGTCTAACTTTGTTTTGCAGGGGTGTGCTGTGATGTGATATGGCCATGATTGTGATTATATATGATGTATGCAATGTTCCTTATTGTAAGTTGGCAACCGGCAGGAGCCATATGGTTGTCTTTAAATTCTGTTAAGACCCGCGTGTCTATTCAAAGTAGTTGTAATAGTTGAAGCCGGTGGACGACAACCATGGAGAAGCATCATTGACCTTGATGCAATGTCGGTAATGATGGAGATCATGTTCGTGCTAGAAGATGGAGATCGGAAGCACAAAGAAGAAAGGCCATATCATATCACATATTATGAATTGCATGTGATGTTAATCCTTTATGCATCTTGTATTGCTTAGTAGACGATGGTAGCATTATAAGATGATCCCTCATGCACATGAATTTCAAGTCATAAAGTGTTCACCCTTAGTTAGCACCGTTGCTAAAGCTTGTTATTTCGAAGCACCACGTGATGATCGGGTGTGTTAGATTCTACAAGTGTATACAACGTGAGCAAGCCAGATTTGCTCATGCGGAAACTAAGGTTTGATCTTGACGAGCCTAGCATGTACAGACATGGCCTCGGAACACGGACCGAAAGGTAGAGCATGAGTCATATAGTAGATATGATGAACATGTTGATTGTTCGCCATTGAAGCTATATCAACTCTCGTGATGATCGGTTTTGATGTGGTGGATTTGGTTCGTGTGATCACTAAAACAATGTGAGGGATATTGTTTTGAGTGGGAGTTCACCTAGATTAATTTAATTATTAATTAGAACTCAATTTATCATAAACTAAATCAAAGTGAATTTGCATAGTTGTTGTAGTCATTGGCATCCGTTTACCACCTTGCGCTTAGTTATAATTGAGATGATAGAACTATAGAATTCTGGTTAGTTACTTTCTGACTGGTATCGTATTGTTTTGAAGTGTTAATCTAAAGTTTAAAGTCCTATTGCAAACTTTCAAGAAGTTCCTACTCCATGAAGTTTAATAATTAGTATTAAATCAAGAGTAACAATTCCAAGTGTTAGTATATAAGTATCATGTTTGTCTCCATGATTCTTGATATTCAAAGGATTCTCTTAATATCAAGGTTATCTAGGATCTGAAAGAGTTGTTTCAGAAACCATGGTGTGTGGAAGATATTGTGATATCTGAAACGAAGTTTTGGTTGCAACATGATAGAGTATAATATGGCAAAGTTCATGTTCTCATATTTTGATGAGAATTTGCAAAAGGTTGGAGACACTTGTTGTCCTAATCCTCCAAAAGGTTTTGGATAGCAACATTATACTCATAATTCATCGTTATAAGCTAAAAGTAGCTTGATCATGGACGATTCCATGATAAGGGTGAATATTTGATGTAGGTAAAATGTTTACTACACCAAGAGATTACTAAAGAAAGGAATTTGAAAGAACACCAAACATTTGATGATGGTGATCTACTTCAAAGTGCAAGTCCAAAGACATTGGTATTTAACTATACACGCTTTGGACTATATGTCATATGTATGACTCCACTATTGATGTTGATAGATTCTTTCAAACAGAAATGGAAATATTGAAAGAAAATCTCATAAATATATGGCAGAAAGGAAAAGACTAGAATTGTTTAGTTTAAGTATATAGATGATATACATGTTATGGCTATATTCTTTGCTTATTAAACAATGTGGTTCTTAAGTATTTAATACTGAATTTGTTGGTATGAATCGTCATACGAAACAACAGAATTCATGAACTACAGTGGCCTAAGTAATTAGCAAAAGAATATGTGATGATTTTCATCGAAAACAAATAAAGGGTTATTGTGTTGCTCGTTAAACATCAAAGCTTGCCTTCAAGATTTGTTTTATCAGGTATTATGAGAACAAAAGGGTTGTTCTAATAATTGCCGTAATCCATAAAAGATGGATGATTCACAAATCTCGTTGGAAAAATCACATCCATAAAACTAGTGCTAAAAATGTCGAAAGACAAAATGATTGAAAGATCACTTAGGAAGTGACATCGCCGTTTAAATTATATTGGAAAGAATCCATGTGGATGGAATTTTGGAGTCTTTTGATTTTGATCAAATGACGCTTGTGAAACTTTCCTAGAGATAATTAAAACTTCGTTCATAGGCCAAAAGGGAACGAATGACTAGCTTATTGGAACTTGTACATATTGTTGTATGAAGTCCATTATGTGTAGTCAAGAGCGATGGATTTCAACTTCATATGCTTTCTCCGAAAATTTGAGTGAATATATGAATATTTACTTAATAAGGATGAAGTGTGAAATATTTGAAAAGTTCAAAGACTTTCAAGATGAAGTGCAAAATCGTTGTAACAAGAATATAAACAGTTTATGATAAAGATCATAAAGGAAGATATTTGAGTTACAAAGTTTAGCATAATACCTAAGATTTATGGAATCGTTCCGTGGATTTGCATTTCCCGAAACACCATAAGAGTATGGAGCGTTCGAGATATGTAATTAAACCTTGTTTGACATGGTAAGATCGAAGGTGTAATTTATAAAACTGCCATTGTATTTTAAAGATTAAAAGCTTTAGAGATTACCGTTTTTCCACTGAAAAGAGCTTCATCATAATCCGTTGAAATGACACCATATAAGGTTATGGTTTGGGATAAAACCCAAGTAGTCCTTTCTTAAAACATTGGTATGCTATGCATAAGAAAGATGTGTGCAACCAAAGTCGGATGAACCTATCTTTGTATAACTGTTAAGTATTCCTCCATAAACACCGGGGACAAAAGTGTTTGTTGCTTAGAACGTCAAATTTCTTTGAGAAGGAATTTTTCGTGAAAAGATAAGTAGGAGGACAATAGAACGTTGATAAGGTTAAAGGAACCTTAGCTATATGTGCAAAGTTGCGCAGCGCCGAAAAGTGTTCCGGAGGCAGCAACAATGCTCATGGCTCACGTGCCTCAAAGGTTGTGGTTACGAAGGTCAAAGTTTCTATTGAACCAAGTAGGTCGAGTGATCAATCAAATACCAAGATTTGAGGGTTGAATCATTATTTGAGAATAATGAACTGACTACATGCAAAGAAGCGATGATGGGCCCTGACTCCGTCAAATGGCTTGAAGCCATAAAATCCGTGATAGTTCCATACACGAGAAATCAAGTTTTGAACTTGAAGAACCCTCGAGAAAGGTGTAAGACCTTACAGTTGTGTCTGGATCTATAAATAAATAGACATGGATGTTTCACATCTATAATCGACATATTGGGAAAGAGTTCACAACAATGTTCAAAGGTTGACTATGACAAGATTTGATCTTTCATAGTGATATTTAGTCTAGACGGATTAATGTAGCAACCACTACATATAATTTTGTTATATGATAGTTGAATAAACAAAACAAGTTCTTCTAATAGAATCGTTACCTAGGACATGTGCATAACACGGTCCATAGGGTTTTGTTAATTCATAGGATGCTAAAAGCATATGCAAACTTCAATGGTTGAAGTGAGCATCATGAGTTGGAATCTTCACTATGATGAAACTGTTAAAGGAGTTTAAAAGTTCATTAGAGACAATGAAGATGCTTGCATTTGCAAGAAATTAAGTGGGAGCGCTAAGACATGTTTCTAATACATTATGTGGAAGACATATTGTTGATTGGAAATAATGTATCTTTTATTAACACATATTAAGAATTTCATCCCGATGAAAGACTTAGGCAAAACCCAAATATTTGGCATCAATAGACGCTAATATGGTTGTGCCAGAAGTACATAGACGAGATATTGAATGAGTTCAATATAGAAACTACAAGAAAAGGTTCTTGTCGCACAGATAGGATTGAAAGAGTTCAATGTTGATGATATATTCAAGTGTATTGATACTTGATGTATGAAATCAAATATAGATTGATACTTGATGTATGAAATCACAAAGAGTATTTATATCAATCATACTGTGATATGTACAAATCCAGATATGTCCTATGCTCTAAATGTTGTGAGCATATACCAGAATGATTCGTAAGATGATCATTGGACAATAGTAAGGATATTCTTATGATCTTTTGGAAAAACTAAGAGTATATTATTTGTAGAAGTGACAAATAGATGGTTAGTTCATTGTAAAAGTACTACATTGATACTAGCTTTGTCACAAAGTACAAATTAAGTTTATCTCAATCTAAACTAAGGGTGGCACAATATAATGGAAAGTGAGTTCCATAATGGTTTTGGATGAGTTCCAAAGTTAAGACATTGTGACAGATACTACAACAAAAGGCTAAGTATATGACTGCTATTATAGCAGCAAAAGAGGGCATTTGTGTCAAGTAGTTTGTTATCGAACTAGGTGTAGTTCACAGAGGGATAATACTATGAAGATATATTGTGAGACAATGTTATCAACATGTTTTAACCCCAAAGAACTAAAGGTCACACCGAAAGACCAAATTTATACAAAGCCATCTCATTAGAGAATGAGTGATGCGTAGAGACGCAAAGACATGCAATTACACACGGACCTGGAAGTGTCAGATCCGGAGATCAGTTGACCACTAGCAATCGTGTACATACAACACCGGAAAGCCATAGGTGTTGAAAACACAAAAGATTTGAAACTAGATTATTGACTCTAGTGCAAGTGGGAGACTGTTGGAGATATGCCCAAGAGGCAATAATGAAGTAGTTATTATCATATCTTCACACTTATGATAAATTTTTACATACCATGCTATAATTGTATTAACCGGAAACATTAATACTTGTGTGATTTGTAAACTAAAATAAGAGTCCCTAGTAAAGCCTCTTGTTAAACTAGATTGTTGGTTAATATATGATCATGGTTTCCTGATCATGAACATAGAGATGTTATTAACAACAGGATCATATCGTTAGGAGAATGATATGGTGGACATACTCCTATAGATAAGCGTAGCATAAAGATCAAGTCATTTTAAATAGTTCAATTGCTATATGCTTTCTGATACATAGTAACCTAATTCCTTCGACCATGAGATCATGCATATCACCTTTGCCGGATGGATGCTTTGATGTCATCAAACACCACACCGTAACAGGGTGGCTATAAAAGTGGCATTGAGTGTTCCGAAAGTATTGGTTGAAACACATGGATCAAGAGTGGGATTTGTCCATCCATATGACGGATAGATATACTCTGGGCCCTCTCGGTGGAATGTCATCCAATTAGCTTGCAAGAATGTGACTGGCTCACAAGGGATCACATACCACGGGAACGAGAAAAGAGTACTTATCGGTAACGAGGTTGAACTAGGTATGCAGAGATACCGACGATCATAACCTCGGATAAGTAAACTATCGTGAGACAAAGGGAAATTGGTATCATATGTAAGTGGTTCATTCGATCGCAAAGTAATCGTAGAAATATGTGGGAGCCATATGAATTTCCAGATTCCTCTATTGGTTATTGTTCGGAGAAGTGTCTCGATCATGTCCGCATAATTCACGAACCGTAGGGAGACACACTTAAGGATTCGACGTTGTTTGAGTAGTTATGGTATTATGAGAAAGAGACCGAATGTTGTTGAGTCTCGGATGGGATCCGGGATATCACGAGGTGATCCGGAATGGTCCGAGAATAAGATTCATATAAGGAAAGTCCGTTTGAGTTCGGGAATGATTCCGTGTTTTCATCGGGAATGTTCTAGAAGGTTCCGGATTGTCCGACTCAGGGGAAGGGTACATGAATGTGTCATTGAATGATTGCATCATGTACTAAGTGTTCTTGCTGTTCCAAAACTGAAAAGTCAAACTGCCAGTTTGAAAGTCAAACGGCTAAAACAGGAAACTGTGGAAAACAGGAAACTGTGGGAAACAGAAACTGTGGGAAACAAGCAAGAGGAGGTTGAAACCAACTTGGAGGAGGAGTCCCTCTCCTCCAAGCCGGCGGCCCACCTAGGCCGAGTTGGGGAGGGACTCCCCTCCCTCCCCTGGCGCGCCGGCCCCTCCACCTATAAAAGGAGGGGCAGGGCCTCCTCCTCTAGACACACAAGTTCCTATCCTCTAATCTCCGGTTTAGAGCCGTTTTGGTTTAGAGCTTCTAATTGCTTTAGCCTGCGGTTTAGAGCCTTCTAATTGGTGTGTCTAATCTCTAGACCACTAATAGCCCTCTCTCATACTCCACCATACTCGCTCCGTCTTAAGGTGAAGCCCTGCGAGATCTCCCCTCTACTTCCGATACCACGCCGTTGTGCTGCCGGAATCGCGAGGAGAGTGCTACAACCTTCATTTTCTTTGGAACAAGGGAGAGGAAGGTCTTCGTCAATACCGAGCGTGTGACCGATTGCGAGCGCTTTAACGCAGCCTTGGAAGGATCGTCTACACGATCTTGAGATCGGAAAGAGTACGACTACATCACCCACGAGAATCTGCTCTCGTTAACCGCTTTGGAATCTTCGAGGGTAAGTTATTCCATCGACTCGTTGCTACAATATAGTAGATAGATCTTGGCTTGTTTGTTTGTATGCGATAGAAATTTTTTGTTTTCCATGCTACGAACCCCTACAACACATACCAAGAACCACTCTCATATACAAGATCCAAAATAAGATCAATAAAGCCATTCAAGCAAATTGGAAATTGTATGAGCAAATGTGTCACATAGGTGCTAGATAATTATCAATATCAATTCTAAGTGACACAATCTCGAATATCCACATTTTCTAGGATTTGTAATATGCACTAAGCATATGACTCCCCCATAATGTGATACTACCATAAAACCAACACGAGGCAAAAGGATACAAATAGAGATAATTAATGGACATTATAAAATTTAAATTTCTCAGGAGAATTGTACCACATATAGGCTAGACAATAATCCAATATAAATACTAGGTGGTATTCCTCATGTACACACAATTTTAGGATTGTGGAATGCCCAAGCATAACACTCCCCCAAAATGGGACAATCCATTAATCTCTCAAAAAGAGCCAAATAAGATACCAAATATAATCAAGAAAGGCTCAAACACAAGAAACACACATACATGTTGTTCCACTTAATCATACACACATATGATTGATGCCTCAAGATAATTAAGTGGAAAGCACAACTTGTACAAAAGCATGGAAGATACAAAACCAACACATGCACAAGGGGGCGAGTAACTTTCAATGAAATGCGTTAAGCATATGTTACCGCAAGGAGGAACATTGGAAATATAATAATAATAGGAGCAATATAAACCACATGACTTGGCTTGACAAATATAATAATGAAGATCCCTTAATTCTTCATGATGTAGCCAAGTCTCCAATGCCCTCCAAAACACATCTATTGATCAAGTTTTGGCTTGTTGGTCCCCAACCAAGTTGGGTCCTAAGAGGTTAGTCACAATAGGTTTGGCAACCCAAATGGTTCTTTTCTTGACACCACATTTAGCACCAACAAATTTGGCAAACACATTGCCAACCTCATCCTTACAAAGAGAATACGAATCATCAATCAAGATAGGATGGGATGAGGAGTTACCAATAGTGCATGCAGAAGAAATGTGCCCCTTCTCACGGCATATGTAGCAAGTTCTTCTCTTGCCATCTTTATTTTTGGATGAAGCAACAACTTGAGGAAGAGCTTGAGTCTTCTTGGGAAGAGGCCCATCTCTAACAAGATTTAGAGCTTGAGGCCGCTTCCCTTGTTGCTTCTTGCCAAGGAACTTCTTCTTTAATGGGCAATGTTTGACATGATGCCCTTCTTCCTTGCACTTGAAGAAAACAATATTGGCCAGATACTTGACTTGATCTTGGACATTCTTCTTGTTATCCTTGTGCTTCAACTTTATAGTGGACTTGTTCTTGACATTGGAGTTGAATCCAACTCCACTCTTGTCATTGGGGGATTTTTGCACACTCTAGATTTTGTTGAGTGTGGCCTTCCCTTGATGACCCTTTTTCAAGTCATTCTTCAAAGAAGTGACTTGAGCCTTGAGCTCTTTTATTTCCTCTACATGGTTAGTTTCAACACAAGCACTAGAGGAAGTAGATGCTACATTGTTAGAGCAACAAGGCACAGAATGTAATTCATCACGAGATATAGCATGGTTGTGAGAGGATGAATTACAAGGACTAGCATATGTAAATATAACATTTGGAGTAGATATAGTGCTAATGTCCACATGAGGCCCACTAGATGTTACCTTTGACACGATGGCCTCATGAGCTAACTTTAGCGTACCATGGTAGACTAGAAGATCCTCATGCGAGCTTGAGAGCTTAACATGACTTTCTTCTAATTTCACATAGTTGCTAGTTAGCAAAGCAAGTTGAGCCTTTAGCTCAACATTCTCCTTTAAAATAGATGCTTCACAAGATATAAAGTTAGTAGCACAAGCATCATTATTATTAGCAATAGGTGAGGGCAACTTGGCAAGCTCTTTTGAATATGAAGCTTTAAGTTGCTCATGTGACTCGGTGAGTTTGATGAGCTCCCTCTTAACGACCCGAGAGCCATTTTCGAGGTGCTTAAAATCCTCAACAAGTTTAGCATAAGCAACGTCAAGTTCACCATTTTTAATCTTGAAGGAGTTTGCCACCGCAAGTTCTCTACCATGGTATTCCTTTACTCTAGATAATTCTAGAGAAAAAGTCTCCTCAAGAGTGTGGCATCCCGCAAAAACCACTACTAGAAAATCGCATCGAATTTGTGCATTGCATCGTCATCAGCATGCATTGTTTGCATAAAACTATGTTTGCAAAGCCCGTGTTGTTTTCTAAAATGCCCCCTCTTTATTCAAATATCAAACCCCGGGTCCCCGGATTTTTTTGTGTGTCTAATATCGGTTTGCAGACGGTGTCTGCAAAACAAATAAAATTTATTTTATTTTTAGCGGGGGCAGTCGAACGGGCCGTCCCGACCCGAACGACCACCCCCAGATTAAATCGGTCCACCCCTGAAATCCTACAGCTACCTAAAACTCTACCCAGTCCAACCCTCCACCTCACTCCCACCTATCACCGTCACGCCACCTGCCTCCCTCTACCAATCCCACCATGCCACATCACCCCCTCCTCTCTCTCTCCTCTCTCTCCCCAACACACACCACACAACACACCACACAGCCTCCCCCCAGCCCACCGGCCCCACCACCAACCTCCCCCGCGTGCGACCCTCCCCAGCTTCTTCTTCCCTTGACAAACCCCCCGCCTCCTTCCCTTCAAGAGAACCCGGCGCCCCGCTCTCCCTTCCTCACGGACCGCGCCTCCTCCGAGTCCGCCTCGCCATGTAGCTCCTTCCCAGATCGCCTCCTCCGCCTCGCCCTCCGCCTTGACGCCAGCCATGAAGCTCACTTGAGCCCGCGCCTCGTGCTCCTCCTCCTCCGCCCGGCCCGCCTCGTCCTCGACCCCGTCAGGCCTCGCCGCCGCCGGCAAGCCACCGCTCCGACCGGCCACACCGACCCCCGCCTCACTGCGGTGGCGCCCGAGCTCATGCCCGGCCACCGCTTGCCCGCCCACCCTCACTCCGCCCGGGCTCGTCGCCAGTGCCGTCGCCTTGCCGCCCGGCCATCCGCCAGCCCGCCGCCGCGACCGCATCTCCGCCCGTCTGCAGACCCGCCGACCCGTGCGGGCCCGCCCGACGCCGCTCCTCGCTTCTCCAGTAGCGCGAGCGCCTCGGCCGCGCCTCCGCGACCAGCTCTGTCGCAGCAAGCCGCCCCTCCGGCCGAGCCGCGGCAACCGCCTCCTCGCCCTGGTGCCCCCCGGGAGTAACCGCAGGTCCACGGCGGCCAGGTGCTCGAAGAATCACGGACGCGAGGACCGATCTACGGATCTGTAGGCGCCGAGTGTGCCGGCATGGACCCTCAAGATCGTCGTCATGGAACCCGATAACCGCCAAGAACCGTTCCCGGGTCTCGATTGTCGAGCTGAAACCATGGGACCCCGAAACCCCCAAGATCTACGCCGCGGAACAACAAGGCCTTCGACAAGACAAGGAACTCCGAGTACTTCATCCCGGACACCGAGACCCCGACGCGACAAGTGCTGCGTCCCGAACGCCATGACCGACAACATAACCCGAAGACCCCGGATGCGCCAAGACCTACCCCTCAGTCCGAGAACGACCTCGCCGAACCCTGGACCCTGAGACCGACCCCGAACCCCGGAGCCCCAAGACCGTCGAGAACCCTAATGTGTGAACCCCTTTTCTCCGAGAACCCTATTTTTATAAATGGTCAACTATATGAATTGTTGCATAGTTAATCGCCATCTCGCATGCATATCTGTGTTTTGGGGGCCTTATGCCGATTCACCTAATAATTAAATATGGGGCCCATATGCGGGCAAATCTAGTCTCATGTTGGCCTCATTTAAATTGATGTAGCGAACCGATGATATATTTTGGCCTTGTTACACAACATTTAATTTGCGGGGTAGTTAAATAACCTAAACCACCTAAATAATTGTCAGGACCCCGGTTCCGCTTAATATGACCTAATTGCACTGCACCTTTGCCATGCCATGCATCATACATGCATCATGCCGATCTTCTGCCGTTGTATTAAATATTGCATCCGGTGTTTCTTCTAGTGTTTTGCTTCTTCGCGGATAAGGCCGTTGAGTTGATGTGAGCTTCGCCCCGATCTTCGGATGAACCCTTCGGCAATGTTTTCAGGCGAGCATCTCCCCCTTTCTACCTATCTTACTTTTCTAGTATTTATTCCCGCCTGTTGATCTTTGCTATCTGTGTTGCGATGCTCTAGTTTCGTACCCGTGATATCCCTTGCAGCCATATATAGCCTTGGACACATCCTATTACCTGTTGTTTGGTAGATAGTTGGGTCCGCGTGTCGTAGTCGCTTGCTCAAGTGTTTGTGTGTCGACCATTACCATAATTGTTGGAGAAGTGCCGCATGTTGACGTTGGAGATGATCATGGCTTTACTTATTGTTCACTTTAATTCCTGTTTAACAACTAAAATTGAATTAAGCAGAGGCATCGGTGGGTGATAGTCAAGATTTGGTTTCCGACCGCCCACTTGTGTCCCGTAGGACCCGAGTTCTTGACACCTGTTCCGAGATCGAGCGCGCTAACCACAGGTGGGGAGATATGGCCCCCCATTGATAATTACCTGATTTCAAAGTATTGTACTGGGGGCCACAACTAGTTTGAGGTGTTTTTACTATCCTGTACTTATGACATGCTACTTATGTATTTACGATTGTGCGACAGATAGCACGTGTACTGTTTAGGATCGGGACACGATTTCGCGGTGTCGACAGTCCCCGTTTGGGGATTGCTGTCGTTCACAGCCATCCACCCAAACCCTAAGTCCGTCTCGGAGACCGGCCGACTTCGTTGCGGGTGTACTTAGTGGGGTGGCCCCCCGTGCTTGCTTTGGGTCTGGGAACGTCGTGACTTAGGCCCCGCCGACATACCGATGGGTGTATGTTAACTGATCCGCAAAAGGGTCAAGTGCTGTGGATACTTTGGTGCACCTGCGGTTTAATCTTTTCGAGAAGCCGTGTCCGCGGTTATGGACGACTTGGAGCACAGTGCTTGATCATAGACAACTATAACTAAAGTTTATTGTTATAAATTGACTTGTTTCCGATATGATTAGTAATCAGTTTCACTTCAACGGAATGGCTAAATAAAAGTACCAACAACTGCTGGGTTTTGGGGTTGTCTCATGCTAATTGTATCTGATTAGTAAGTGTGTAACTATAACGGAATGGTTAACTAAAAGTGCCCACTGCTTACTTTATCAGGACGAATATCTAAACCTGACTAGTAAAGTGCCACAACTATAACTGATTAAGTAAAACTGCCAACTGTGTGAATTCCTCGGTTGACTTCCTCGTTTGGTCTCGAGGGGGAAACACCAGGATGGGTTTGTTTGGTGATAGCTTCAGGTTGGATCCGGTTAGGTCATTCTTATCCCTCTCTGATAACCGCCAGTTGTATCGAGTCTCTATAGGTTGTTTAGTGCATGTTGCCGCTGCCGCTTCAGTCCACCATACCTATGTAGGCGAGGACCGCCGAATTCTAGCCTCGCCGTGTACTGGCCTCGATCTTGACGCTCCTCTTTTCCTTTGCCCTTGTCGGCACCTTTTGTTAAGCAGGTTTTGAGATCGACGTTAGCGTGGTTACCCTTCCCTTGCTTGGCGGCTGGTTATGGACGCCATTGGTTATTCTTGGGGCTCTTAGCCCCATTTGCATCTTGTCCGTAGTCGGACGTATCATTTTCAAGGTGATTTGGATCTTTGTACATTATGTCGTATTCTTGACTCTTTGAGTCATTGTTGTATATATCTTACGTGGGTCCCATCGAGGACTGTTGTGTAATGTTATTACTTTGCTTTCCACCGCACAAAAGTGCACAGTGGGCACCTTGAATCGTTTATGCGGGTTTGGCGAGTTTCGCTAAACTTGCATAGGGCCGATTCGAGGGTGTTCTGAGTGGTATCGAGCTCGGCCGATGCGATACCCCACAAGTCCAGCCTGTAGGATAGCCTAGCTAACGGCCGAAGTAGAGTGTCAAACTATTTTTGAAAATCGGTTGGATAGTTCTGATTAGGTCTGATTTTACTCCTTACCCCTCTGCTGCTCTCCTCTCACCTCAGCGTGTTTTGAATCCACCTCTTATCTTTTCTGCGAGTCCAGGATTTCTCGTGGTTGGGTTTTCCGTCGTACCTTAGGGGTTTCGTTTCCTCCTTTGATAACGGTGTTCTACCATCCGGTGTCAAGCTGCCTGATGAATCCGTCCACGGTGTTACCATTCTTTGTTCCTTGTTTGTGCCTTCCGGTGTTTCTGACGCGACGACATCCTCTACGCCAGATCCGATGCAGAGTCTGCATCACTCCTTTGATCCGAACCTCGCTTGTCGAGATCTTCAGTCTGATTCCGAGAGTTGGTTGCATAATCCGCCTATTCGTGTGCAGAGTAATGGTTTGAGTGCGGGATGGAGTCGCGACCATACCACTACTCTTATCATTCGCTCAGACATTGAATGGGGATCGATGCAACTACTCCTTCCATGGAAGTTAGAGGTGGCCTTCCTTTAACTTCGTTGTTTATCCGAGTGTTCTCTTGACGAACGGGATCAACGACCTCTTGTTAGTGGTGTCGAGGATCTACAGGCGAGAAGACGCAGATCGCCGACCTTCTTTCCGGTACCATGAGGCGGATCTCGAGGGCGAGATCCATTGTTAGTGGTGTCGAATTGTGGCATCCCGCAAAAACCACTACTAGAAAATCGCATCGAATTTGTGCATTGCATCGTCATCAGCATGCATTGTTTGCATAAAACTATGTTTGCAAAGCCCGTGTTGTTTTCTAAAACGCCCCCTCTTTATTCAAATATCAAACCCCGGGTCCCCGGATTATTTTGTGTGTCTGATATCGGTTTGCAGACGGTGTCTGCAAAATAAATAAAATTTATTTTATTTTAGCGGGCATCGAGCGGGCCGACCCGAACGACCACCCCAGATTAAATCGGTCCACCGAAATCCTCTGACTACCTAAAACTCTACCCACCAACCTCCACCTCACTCCCACCTATCACCGTCTGCCACGTCACCCTGCCTCTCCCCTCTACCAATCCCACCATGCCACATCACCCCCTCCTCTCTCTCTCCTCTCTCTCCCCAACACACACCACACAACACACCACACAGCCTCCCCCCAGCCCACCGGCCCCACCACCAACCTCTCCCGCGTGCGACCCTCCCCAGCTTCTTCTTCCCCGCACGAAAACCCCCTCCCCCCGCTCGCCTCCTTCCCCGCAGAGAACCCGGCCGCGCCTCTCCTTCCTCACGGATCGCCTCCCCTCCTCCCGAGTCCGCCTCGCCCAAGTAGCTCCTTCCAGACCGCCTCCTCCGCCTCGCCCTCGCCATGACGCTTCAAGCGAAGCTCACTTGGCCCGCGCCTCCGTGCTCCTCCCTCCTCGGCCCCGCCTGCCTCGACTGCCGAGCCCCGCCGTCGGAAGCCACCGCCCGACCCGCCACACCGACCGCCTCAGCAGCTGCTTGCGCCTGAGCTCAAGGCCCGGCCACCGCTTGCTCGCGCCACTCTCCGCCCGCGGGCTCGCTGCCAGTGCCGTCGCCGCACTGCCGCTGCCGCCAGCCCGCCGCCGCACCGCATCTCCGCCTGCCTACAGACCCGACCCGTGCGGGCCCGCCCGACGCCGCCTCCTTCTCCTCCAGCGAGCCCGCCTCGGCCGCGTCCAGCGACCAGCTCGTTCCGCAGCAAGCCGGCCCCTCCAGCGCCGCTGAGCCCCGCGGCAACCGCCTCCTCGCCCTGGCGCCCCCCGGGAGTAACCGCAGGTCCACGGCGGCCAGGTGCTCGAAGAATCACGGACACGAGGACCGATCTACGGATCTGTAGGCGCCGAGTGTGCCGGCATGGACCCTCAAGATCGTCGTCATGGAACCCGATAACCGCCAAGAACCGTTCCCGGGTCCCGATTATCGAGCTGAAACCATGGGACCCCGAAACCCCCAAGATCTACGCCGCGGAACAACAAGGCCTTCGACAAGACAAGGAACGCCGAGTACTTCATCCCGGACACCGAGACCCCGACGCGACAAGTGCTGCGTCCCGAACGCCATGACCGACAACATAACCCTAAGACCCCGGATGCGCCAAGACCTACCCCTCAGTCCGAGAACGACCTCGCCGAACCCTGGACCCTGAGACCGACCCCGAACCCCGGAGCCCCAAGACCGTCGAGAACCCTAATGTGTGAACCCCTTTTCTCCGAGAACCCTATTTTTATAAATGGTCAACTATATGAATTGTTGCATAGTTAATCGCCATCTCGCATGCATATCTGTGTTTTGGGGGCCTTATGCCGATTCACCTAATAATTAAATATGGGGCCCATATGCGGGCAAATCTAGTCTCATGTTGGCCTCATTTAAATTGATGTAGCGAACCGATGATATATTTTGGCCTTGTTACACAACATTTAATTTGCGGGGTAGTTAAATAACCTAAACCACCTAAATAATTGTCAGGACCCGCCCGCTTAATATGACCTAATTACCTTTGCACCTTTGCCATGCCATGCATCATACATGCATCATGCCGATCTTCCGTTGTATTAAATATTGCATCCGGTGTTTCTTCTAGTGTTTTGCTTCTTCGCGGATAAGGCCGTTGAGTTGATGTGAGCTTCGCCCCGATCTTCGGATGAACCCTTCGGCAATGTTTTCAGGCGAGCATCTCCCCCTTTCTACCTATCTTACTTTTCTAGTATTTATTCCCGCCTGTTGATCTTTGCTATCTGTGTTGCGATGCTCTAGTTTCGTACCCGTGATATCCCTTGCAGCCATATATAGCCTTGGACACATCCTATTACCTGTTGTTTGGTAGATAGTTGGGTCCGCGTGTCGTAGTCGCTTGCTCAAGTGTTTGTGTGTCGACCATTACCATAATTGTTGGAGAAGTGCCGCATGTTGACGTTGGAGATGATCATGGCTTTACTTATTGTTCACTTTAATTCCTGTTTAACAACTAAAATTGAATTAAGCAGAGGCATCGGTGGGTGATAGTCAAGATTTGGTTTCCGACCGCCCACTTGTGTCCCGTAGGACCCGAGTTCTTGACACCTGTTCCGAGATCGAGCGCGCTAACCACAGGTGGGGAGATATGGCCCCCCATTGATAATTACCTGATTTCAAAGTATTGTACTGGGGGCCACAACTAGTTTGAGGTGTTTTTACTATCCTGTACTTATGACATGCTACTTATGTATTTACGATTGTGCGACAGATAGCACGTGTACTGTTTAGGATCGGGACACGATTTCGCGATGTCGACAGTCCCCGTTTGGGGATTGCTGTCGTTCACAGCCATCCACCCAAACCCTAAGTCCGTCTCGGAGACCGGCCGACTTCGCTAAGGTGTACTTAGTGGGTGGCCCCGTGCTTGCTTTGTCCGCAGGAACGTCGTGACTTAGGCCGCCGACATACCGATGGGTGTATGTTAACTGATCTGGCAAAAAGGGTCGAAGTGCCTGTGGATACTTTGGTGCACGCCTGCAGGGTGTAATCTTTTCGAGAAGCCGTGTCCGCTGTTATGGACGACTTTGAGCACAGTGTCTGATCATAGACAACTATAACTAAAGTTTATTGTTATAAATTGACTTGTTTCGATATGATTAGTAATCGCCACTTCAACGGAATGGCTAAATAAAAGTACCAACAAGCTGCTGGGTTTTGGGGTTGTCTCATGCTAATTGTATCTGATTAGTAAGTGTGTAACTATAACGGAATGGTTAACTAAAAGTGCCCACTGCTTACTTTATCAGGACGAATATCTAAACCTGACTAGTAAAGTGCCACAACTATAACTGATTAAGTAAAACTGCCAACTGTGTGAATTCCTCGGTTGACTTCCTCGTTTGGTCTCGAGGGGGAAACACCAGGATGGGTTTGTTTGGTGATAGCTTCAGGTTGGATCCGGTTAGGTCATTCTTATCCCTCTCTGATAACCGCCAGTTGTATCGAGTCTCTATAGGTTGTTTAGTGCATGTTGCATTCAAATCCACCATACCTATGTAGGCGGACCGCCAATTCTAGCCTCGCTGTCTTGGCCTCGATCTTGACGCCTCTTTTCCTTTGCCTTTGTCGGCACCCTTTGTTAAGGTTTTGAGATCGACCGTTAGTGGTTACCCTTTCCCTTGCTTTGGGCAGGGTTATGGACGCCATTGGTTATTCTTCAGGGCTCTTAGCCCCATTTGCATCTTGTCCGTAGTCGGACGCTGTATCATTTTCAAGGTGATTTGGATCTTTGTACATTATGTCTGTATTCTTGACTCTTTGAGTCGCTGTTGTATATACCTGTTCTGTGGGTCCCATCGAGGACTGTTGTGTAATGTTATTACTTTGCTTTCCACCCGCACGAAAGTGCCTGGTGGGCACCTTCGAATCGTTTCTATGCGGGTTTGGCGAGTTTCTCTAAACTTGCATAGGGCCGATTCTGAGGGTGTTACAAAGAGATTCTTTGGTGGTTTGTTCTTCTTCAAGGGAGTCCTTTAGTTGTGCAATTTCATTAGCATACTCACGCTCAAGTGCAAACTTTTGAGAGATAATATTTTCTTGTTCCTCAATAAGTTTCTTCCCTTTAATAGCACAAGTCAAGATTTCAAAAAAATTGGAGGAAGCAATTTTATTTATATGAAGTGCAGAAAATACAATCTCTCCCATATCTAGAATAGAGGCAATATCATAATCAACTAGTGGATCATCATCATTATCATTCTCAACCTCATCATCATTATGAGATACAATGGGATCCAAAGAGGATACCTTTGTTCCTTTAGCCATAAGGCATAGGTGAGAACCGGGGGAAGGTGATGATGAGATTGCTCTTGTAGCTCTATTCAAAAACTTGTCTTGTCCCATAAAATCTTCATTTTCCTCTACATGGTTAGCAACACAAGCAATAGAGGAAGTAGAAGCATTTTTGTCATGGCAACAAGACAACCCAAGCATATCATCACAAGATTTATCCAAGTTAATTCTACATGATATGCAAGGACTATTAACACAAGCATGTAAGGAGTTTTGAGTGCTAGAAGTGTTAAGGTCCAAAAATAGATCATTGCAACTAGATAGAGATAAAGGATCACACATAATAAGCACACTATCCAAATTGCAATTTCTATCACCACTCGCCATATCATTACCTTGTGAAAAATCACATGTTGGTGAAGTGGTAGAGGATGAGAACTCATCTCGACCGGAAGTGGAAGAAACACAATCATCCTCAATAATGTTGGACACAACATATTTATCTTGAAGTTTTGTCCATAACTCATGAGCGCTCCAAAAAGGAATGATTGAAGATGTAACTACATGGCTCAAAGCATTAACAAGCACATTAGAAGCTTGAGCATCGAGATATAGGTTTTTCTCATCCTCACAAGATAGTTTTTTAAAATCCATAGGAGGAGAAAAACCTATATCTACAATACGCTCCAAATTTGGGTCCATGTCTCGAAAATGAATAAGCATATGAGTTTTCCATATATATCATAATTTGTGCCATCAAATATGAACATGTCATTATGCACTAATCCTCTAGCCGACATCTTTACTCTCAAGGCGGTGAAGCCTAAAATGAGAGACCGGGCTCTGATACCAATTGAAAGGATACGGATGTTGCCTAGAGGTGGGGGTGAATAGGCGATTAAAACTTTTCCTAGAGTAGCTCAACAAAGGCGGAATAAAACTAGTGTTTACTTTGTTAATTACAACCTAGAACAACTAAGGTTCACCTATGTGCACCAACAACTTATGCTAAGCAATACAAGCAACAAAGTGATAGCGAGATATATATTACTTCAAGCATGAAGGCTATCACAATGTAAAGTGCATAAGTAAAGAGCTCGGGTATAGAGATAACCGAGGCACGCGGGGACACCGATATTTTACCGAGTTCCTCCCAACATGGAGTACGTCTCGTTTGGAGAGGGGGTGGTATCAAACCACCAACGCCACAAAAGGCCTCCCTTATTCTCCGGTGAATCTCACCCCAACGGGATCGATCCACGCTTCCACTATCGGTGCACTTGTCGGTGGCAACCGGAACCTCTCACAAGGTTGGGGCACTTCTCCACAACTTAATTGGAGGCTCCCAACAAATGCCATAAAAGGCCACAATGCCACCAAGGCCACAAAACCGTATAGGGTTCCAAGAACCCAAGAGGGACAAGCTCCAAAGAGTCACACAAACCAAATCCTCCAAGGAGAACTCAAATCGACGCACCAAATGCAAATGGCAAGAACACCACAAAGGTGTTCAAATCCTTCTCTCCAAAATTCCACCAAAGCTACAAAATCTTATGGGGGAATAAGAGAGGAAGAACAATGGAGGAAATCCACAAAATACTCCAAGATCTAGATCCCAATATGTTCCCCTCACTTAGAGGAGAGATTGATTGGTGGGATTGTAGATCTAGATCTCCTCTTTCAAATCCCTCAAGAATATGCAAGAATCATCGGAGGGATTGAGAGAAAGCAAGCTCAAGAAGGTCAACAGTGGAGGGGAAAACTTGCAAGAAAGGTTAAGGAACCATTGGGGAAGAAGGCCCCTTATATAGGTCCCTCCAAAATCCAACCGTTGCAGCCCAAAAACGCGATTCCCGGTACTACCGGACTTTTTTCCGGTACTACCAAACATTTCATGGGGTTCCTGGGGCTCCAAACGCATTTTTTTCTCTGCGCTCCCCGGTACCAAAATGCGGTACTACCGGATCCTGGTCCGGTATTACCGGTCATCACAGAACGAAAACAGCCATAACTTTTGCATCCGGACTCCGATTTCGATGATCTTGGGCTCGTTTCGAAGAGGACAACAACCTCTACAAGATCATATAAAGAAACATCATAGTCCATCAAGGGAGGATAGATCCAAATGACGAAGTAAAAAACCTTCTGCCGCGCTAGGTACTAAAATGCTGTACTACCGCTTTTTGGTACCTAGCCCGGCAGTGGATTTTGGCAACTTTCCAAAACCTTCTGCCTCGCTAGGTACTAAAATGCGCATTTTAGTACCTAGGAGACCAGCAGATATTCAAACGGCTATAACTTTTGATTGGTAACTCCGATTGACCCGATTCCAATTGCGTTGGAAAGAGGACGACACGAGCTTCCCTATAAAAGGTGAAAATATTGGTTATCACCAAGTGAGAATGTATCAAGTATAATAATGTGAGATACCTCACTTGGTGAGAAACCGAAAAACCGCATAGATCAAAATCGCAATAAGATATAAAAGAGGGATCCGATTTTGATGAACAAGAGCTTGTTATGGAGATTATCACAAGATCTATATCCTCACATGGATAAGACCAAATAACAACCAAATACGATGATGCAAGTATGCAAAGGTTTGAGCTCTCTCCGAACGATGTGATCGAGTTACTCATTCGAGAGCCCCTCTTGATAGTACGGTTATCTATCCTAAACCCGGTCTTCCACTAACAATATAAGACCGGCAAAAGGGAAAACCTATCAAGATTATACCTTTGCCTTGAGCATTCCACTTGAGCTCGATGTAGACGATCTTTCCCTTCTCAAGATGGAACGCCTTTCTTGATTCCTCGTCATCGATCCATGATCACCGAGGATGGCAAGCATCAAACATGAGATATTCTAAATATTGCGCATTTTGAGCTTGCACAACATATCTTCTTCTCATTTCATCGACCTTGAAGCCGACACAAGCTACAAGCGATGCCAATGGACAATTCCTACAAGTATAACTTAATACACACATTAGTCCATAAAGATTGTCATTAATTACCAAAACCACATATGGGGGCCCACATGTTCTTTCATCGGTGTCATCATCAGAATCGTCCGACGATGTTTTGATAACATAGTGGAAGAAGAAATTATCCCGGCTATCCATGATCTGCGGACACAGGAAATGTCCAAACAGGTTGCGCGCGGCGAGGACCACATGCACGCACGAGGTGGTGGTGACCGAGGCGGTGGCGGTCGGGACGGAAACGAGAGGCACGGTCGCGTGCAACTACCAAGTTGCCCGAACTGGTGGCGGAGTCGGCCATGATAGGCTAGGCGGTGGCACAGTAGAAGGGGCGAGATGTGTTGGGATAGGGTAGGGGAAGCTATTTTCACCGGTGTGTGTCTGGCAGGCCTAAGCTGGACAGAAGGACACACAGTCTGTCCGTGCCACCACAAAGCCGGTCCAAATTTGGGCTGAGAACCAAGAATACAGAAACAGACCAATCCACGAGGCATGGTATGTTTGTGGGGCGTCGTTTGGGTCTTGTCATGTTCATTGGAGAAATTCAGATGGCCGAGTCTGTATTGAGGACGTTGAAGTGTAATTGGAATGGGGTACTCTCTTCGTCTCAGAAAAGATGTTGTAAATTTGTCTACATTCATATGTATCCAGACGTATTATAACATAAATATACATACGAAGTTAGATAAATCAATGACATTCTTTTGGTAAAGAGCGAATACTTTTCAAAGAAATGTAGGACATGTTTGATTCTAGGCTATACTTTGCCCGGCCAAAATTTGGCAGCCACACTTTTGTTGGATGAGTTTGGTTTTTGCACATTTTAACTTGCCACATTTTATTATCCTTATAATCTATTTATCATAGAGTCAATCTTTTTGTCAAAGTTAAATTTTTAAGCCACACTTCTTGTGGCTGCCCCACTTTGAAGAAAACCAAACAACCCGTAGTGAGCTACTGCTCAAAGGCTGTTGTTGCATAGTGGCGGGCAGGAGAATGGCCCACCAGGCAGCCCATCGTCACTGTTCCGACGCGTCCGGGCCTAGCCCAAATTGCGCACACCTTTCCAAATAAAGAAATTCTTACCCTACGCTTAACCCCACGGCCGTCCCCTCCTCCTGCGTTGTTCCTCTTCTTCCTCCCCACTGCCTGACCCAAGAAGAGAGATTAGGAGGAGAGATCGCGAGAGATGAATGGCGGGGAAGCGGAGCTGGAGAAGGTCGGCGGCCTTTCTTCCGATACTAAGGCGGGGGCAGAACCGGTGAGCCTTGAGGAGCTGCGGCAGAGGATGGCGCACTTCGCCAGGGAGAGGGACTGGGAGCAGTTCCACTCACCCAGGAACCTCCTCCTCGCGCTGGTCCGGTTCAGTCCTTTGTTTCCTCGTTAATTTCATTTCTCCGCCCATTTGTTTATTAGCGGGTTAAATTCTGGGGTTTCATGGTGTCAAAGAATAGGGCGACAAAATCTAGGGTATGGATGTGTGTGTTCACTTTTTGCCAGATGAAAAATGGTTGCTCGTAGAAAAATATTTTTCCTCCCGGTCGTTATCAGGTCTGTTCTCTTTTACACCGCATTGCAAGGTAGTGTTACTTTTCACTTTTTTGCTTTTGCTTATATGGCACAGAAAGGGGGAAAAAGGGGGATTATATATATTAAAAGAGACGGCACTAGAAACAGTATCTACAGTAGTAGTAAAACTGGAGATCAAATAAGATTTACCATGGTTGTAGTAACTACATGGAGGATACACTATTAATTCGAATGTGTGCAGACTCAAGCATCACATTACTTCCAATGCTGTCATAGAAAAAATGTTGGATGATTATATCATACTTCGTTCTTACACTCCATAATTTAGTACCAGACTACCAGTACGCTTCCTTGGCTTGCATGACTGCATTTATTCTACTACTCCCTCCGACCCATATTAGTTGACTCAAATTTGTCTAGATACGGATTATCTAGCACTAAAACTTGACTAGATACATCCGCATCTAGATGAATCTAAGTCAACTAATATGGGTCGGAGGGAGTACTAGAATATTGTTGTTCAACTTATATATAGTAACACTGATGCAGAAACATTGCTAGTATTTGATTTTTCTCATGGTCCTTTGGCTTTGCCTCATAGTTCTTTGCACCAAAATTATGGATTTTCATATAGACAGTTAGTTTGTTGCTGATGTGGAACAATGATCTCTCTCTCTCTCTCTCTCTCTCTCTCTCTCTCTATATATATATATATATATATATATATATATATATATATGAGTTATTGCCTTTACTTACTCATAAGACCAGTATATCTTCTAGTTTGTAGAACCCTAACCAGTCTTAATAAAAGTTCAGTTTGTATAAGTCAAAACTTAACCAGTCTTAATAAAATTTGCTCTAGGCCTCACGTTTTTATCCAAATTTAGATTGTATATTATGTGCCTCGACTACTGAGCAATTGGTTTAGCTAAATTGACCAACCTGTTTTAGTGGTTAACTAAAACGAAGGAACGTCAATCTTCCCTTTCATGTACGTGAAAAGAAAAGAAAAATCCAAGCATTAAAAATAACTGTTGATTTTGCCTCCAGGTAGAATATAGAAGGTTAAGATTTAGTTAAGGAGCCTAAGAAAGATTTGGCCTCAGCATTCTTCCTGACAGCATATAAAATTCTTCCATATTTGGAAAGCTCTATTTTTTTTGTTAGCGGTTAAGATGCGTTTTTTTTTTACACGGATAGATACGTATTGTTACTAGTCAGACAAAAACATTATATTCTTAGACAGTAAGTACACCATCCACCAGCCATTCAGGTCTCAAGAGGAAAGCTGTACAGGTAGCTGCCAGTACTAGTCCTGTTGCAGTGTGCCCTGTTCTTGACTAGATTATCTGTATCAATAGTTGGTCGAGTTGGACTTAAGTAGGATACCATCCACAACAGTCTCTTTTGGTAACGTAGTGGCCTGTTGTGGTGGGGGCAAACAAGCAGAAATGACCTAGAGCATCCTCCTTTCTTTTTATGCTGTGCAGGTCGGGGAGGTGGGGGAGCTATCTGAGATATTCCAGTGGAAAGGAGAGGTGCCCAAGGGGCTTCCGGGCTGGGACGAGGCGGAGAAGGCGCATCTGGGGGAGGAGCTCGCCGACGTGCTCCTGTACCTGGTCCGGCTCTCGGACATGTGCGGCGTCGACCTTGGCAAGGCCGCCCTTGGCAAGATGGACATCAACGCGCGCAAGTACCCGGTCGGCCAGTGCAAGGGTTCGTCCAAGAAACACACCTACTACAGCAGCTCCGTTGGCAATGCCGCTGCTAATGAAGATGCCACCGCTCTCGCCGGTAGTAACGACGGAGAGTCCAAGTCCTCTGAATGCTAGCTTGGCTGGTTTGTCTGTGGTGCGTGATCTAGGTTATGTTTGAAGGTTCAGATTTCAGCGTTTCTTATTAGATGCCTGAAGAATTAAGCAGGTGTTGGCTGGAACCTCTGTAGGGTAAGTAGGTAGCGAATGAAATGGTGTTTAGCTTCTGTTTAACTTGTTCCAGCACCATATATGATGCAACACCGTGGATCATATATATATATACTTGCAGTTGCATTCACTTTCAAACTGCATGCATGGGTTGAGGCTGAGGGGGTTGTTCCGATGTGATGCAGAGGTGTTTCAGTTACAGCCGGTTGCACTAATTGATCATCATCATAATGTTCAGGCAGTGTATCAACAGACACCGTTAGACTGGGTACACGGCACAGTATTTGTTTATACATACAAAATGCTTGCTTGACTACACACAAGGCTTTTGCAGGCCCTGAAAATAAAGAAATACTCCTAACCTAGATCACAATGTGTGCTGCCGGTGCACAAAGCAACACAGTTCATCCGGGTGTACAGAACTCACATTTTTGGAAATGCTAGTGTGAGAGCATATATTCATACAAAGAACTGTCTAATATCTCTAGAGATGGTCAAGCACTTGTTGATATACTATTTCCTTGTCTCCATAGTAGGTATACAAGTTTCATCTATCACAAGCCCAGTATCTTCACGCCTACTCCGGAGACAACATAAAACTGCCCATGAGAAAGTGCAGGCTTACCTTACCTTGTAAGGTGTCTGCCTTGGCTTTTGGTAATACCCCCTAGATAGGTCCTAGTGTATAGATTCATGAGAAAGTGCACTATCTAGATGTGTTCTAGTGTATAGATTCACGTGAATCTAAACAAATCTGTGACATCCTTTTTTTTTGACAGATAAAGTATAACCCGTAAAGATAGGTCGGTTGATGTACTTGTTAGGACCGACATGTGTTATTTAATTTTCTATTTTCCCATTAAGTTAAAAAACTCAAACGCTTTACTGTCCATCTGTTTTATTTTACCATTGCAACGCTTTTTTTATAGTTCACTGATCTGTTGTTAGTCTGATGAGCTCGATCTATAAACGGAACAGAGATCATGTGTACATCAAGCGGTCCCATGGTCTAGTGGTTAGGACACAAGACTCTGAATCTTGTAACCCGAGTTCAAGTCTCGGTGGGACCTATTTTTTCTTTAATTTTTTTTGCTTTCTCTTCTTCTTTCTTCTGAACGCATGACGCTATAATTAAAACTTCATTGGATCGATCGAGGGTTTGTTGTATTTTCAGAGACAGTTGCAGTCGACGCATGTGCTGCTTCTCCATGTACTCCGACAGGCATCCGGGCATACCAACCTTGACGACTTGATGGTTTCTCACTAAATGGAGAACTCTACTCTACACATATGGCAACGAAGAATTTTCCAGTTCTGATTCAATCTGATCTACCACATTGTATATTTGACATATATAAGAGGCTTTGTAAGACGAATTTAAGTAAAGCAGAAGCATAACATGAGGGGGCCTAAATTTCAGTCTGAGCCTGAGCAAAAAACCAGTAAGTCACTTGTTTCATTCTGTGCAGGAGTTGTTTGCATTTGATTTAAGGAAAAAGAAAGGATGTTCACTTATGCATCATGAAGAAACAATTAACCGATATACTTCCTGTACCGATGACATGAATTTGAGAGCACGCTATACCACTTTGCTGAATCTAGTCTAGATTCTAGAAGCACAAAAGATTCATTCTCATTAGTACCTTTTTCTTGACTTGATTAACCAAACGAATTTATGAGAGGAGAATACATAAATCATCATTTTTTAAAACAGAAAATCGGTTGCCCTCATCCGTATGTATTTTGGTGGCATGCTTATGAAACAACATAAGCTAAAAGGGTCGTACGAAATATGAAGCAATAGAAAGGGGATCACGCAACACAAAGAGAAATAAACATTGCCCGCCCGGACCCTGAAGCTGGCCATGCTTCCTTCCGCACAGCTGAAGCAGCTTTGAAGACGCGTAGAGAACTTTTCTGTATCCTATATACAATCTCGTACTACAGAATTGAATTATAACTGAACAATCAAATCATAACTGAACCTGCTCTCCTCCTTACTGAACCATGCATCGTAGTAGCAGAGATGGAATCAAGTCCATGGAAAATTGCAACCAAGTGGTAAGAAAGTCAGGGGATGGGAAGTCGTAACTGAGGGTGGAGGGAATGACCTTGGTGGTTGGATTAAGGCCCAGTTCTTCGAGCACCTCTTTCTACGGGGCCGGTTCAAAAAAATTAGAAGGCTAAAAATGGTTAAACTAACTTAAAAGCCTCACAAAATTTTGGGCAACCGCTTCCAGGAAGAGAAAGCGGCTTCTAGGGTCAGAACTGGCCTAAGATGGTTTGATGGCAGTAATCTCTCGACACTCTTTGTCTTTTTTTTTATTACTAGTATAGATATAGATCCATCGTATCACAAGGAAGAATTGGAAAGACCACAAGAATAAGGATCAACCGGAAAAGATTAATGGGAGGAACGGGATGGCCAGTTAAAATAAGTTCACAGTGGCTGCCAGACTGTAGTTAGTCTGATGGGTTTACATCTACAATACAATCGAAACGTCGACATGTTCATCAATTGGTCCCATGGTCTAGTGGTTAGGACACAAGACTCTGAATCTTGTAACCCGAGTTCAAGTCTCGGTGGGACCTATTTTTCCAATCATATTTTTTTTTGCTTTCTCTTCTTCTTTCTTCTCAAGAATTGTGACTATCTGTTTATTACTCTAACTATTTTGCTGAACTGCAGCTCATATTGAATTTTATTTCGTCGCCTGAAAGATCAGCCATCTGTTTATCATGAACCGGCTCAAACTGAAATTTATTCCTTGCGTGAAAGAATACCGGTCTTGTAGACAGTGCAGGCCATCATGCTTGCCCTTCATCGAAAGAAATCATTAGTTTACTGCGACGATTATCTTCAAAAAAGGAATTTATTCCTTGCCTAGAAGAAGAAGAAGACCGGTCTTGTAGATAGTGCATGTCGCCATCCTTGCCAAGTTTATACATTCTTTTGAAAAGAAAGCATCCTTTCCTTGAGCATCTCTTGTGTATTTTTTTTAGCGATGGGAGGGTGGGTTTATTCAAGACAAGAAAAGGACATCATGGTGACACGATGACACATCACTGGCTTAATCCGCACCCTCTCCTCTCAGCTGAAAGAAAACGACATCATGGCGACACGAAGTCCTTTCTTTTTAAATGAGGAAAAGAGGCGCATACCCACGATTCGCACAGCGTGCTCGCATGGGCAGGAAGACGTCCAAGGGAGCGATGGGGGCATGGCCGTCATTTCCAGGACCGGGATATTTTAAGGGCACCTGCACCGCAGAAAAGGCAGACTGGTGGGCCCTGCCACGTTAGGTAGGCCATACTGTTCTGTACATAGGGATCGGCGCCCTTTTGCTACAAGTCCACCAACCCTTGCTACCACATTTCACCCATAACCTGCTTGCCATTTTTTCTTTCGAACGGGAAAGGTCCCGAAGGACCTAGAGCATCCATTTAATCGGCGGTGGGTTACAATTACAAGAGACCCTGAAGAAAGGGGAAAATACAACCCGGTCCCAAACTTTTACATAGAGCACCCACAAAAAGATAAGAAAAACGCAATCGAGTCCACGCTCGTTGCCTTGCTCAAAGCCGATCAGAGACGACCTCCGTCCGCGGCCACCCATGCCTCCACCGGGGACTAGGCCACTTGGGGAAGCAGTGGCGAACAATGCCACGTCGAGGTCGGAGTTGATCCTCCACCCAAGGAGGAGAGAAGAGCTCAAGCCGCCATCAGGCTCAAGCGCAACAGGGCCACTCCTGTGACCAAAGATAGCCACGGCGAAGCTTGAAATCGCCGCCCTGTGTCGCATGTTCCACTGACCCGGCGAACCATCTCTTCTGCCCAACAGCCACAGCATCAACACCCTCCTCTCCCTCGCCACCGAGGCCGGCCAAGAGAAGGGGCAGAGACGCAGAACCATCAAGCAGGAGACGGAGGCACTTATTCCACCAAGGGCTCACCTGAAGGGAGGCCACCGACGACTTCCACCATGGGAGCTCATCAGCATCCCCTAGCAGCGACCGTCCAACGACGCGCCGATGCGCTGGAACGAAGACCCTCTTCTGGCACAACCGCCCAACAACACCTCCTCCGTGTTTCTTATCCCCCTCGCCACCATGGTAGGCCGCCAGAAGAGAACACTGGAAGAGATAGAAGAAAAGCAGGTGCCAGGGGACCGCGGCTTTATGAGATACGGTGGTGGTCTTCGCCCTGTTCTTCAACTCCATCCACCAGAGCGAAGAAGAGGAGAGAAGAATCCCTAGAAATCCCCAGATCTTGCCGCCGAGATCTTAGGTCGACCACACCACGGCAAAAGCCCAACTTGATCACGCGGCACGACCTACAACTACTCTGAGGCGAGGCACCATCATTCCTACAGCGGGCGCCACGGGAGGATGGAGGCCTCAGAGAAGGGGGTCGACTCTCAAAACAGAGGAGAGGGAGAGGGGACGAGAGGGGCAGGGGGCATTAACGTGCTTGCCATTGGCACTCCCATAATCAACCCAGAACTATGAAACTTTCTGGCGCATGAAAAATCGATCAAAGTGGTACATGTGCTTATCTCCCACATAGAACACCGCAACACACAGTCGCGAATCCCCCGGTTAACCGACACAGGGCATGGCCACGACAGGTTCCTATCACCGTCGACATGCTTTAACAAAAAATGGATTTTGCACATCATTTGATTATTATTTATTTATATCATAATGTACGTATGATATTCCCTTATACCTTTCAAAAACAAGTCCATTAAATTTTTAATTATTATTATTATTCCCTTGTACGTATGTACATTTGATTATTATTATTTATATCATTTGAGTTTTCGTAAAATAAGGCCATTCAATTTTTCAAATGTCAAGCAATGTAAGTTTTGACTAAACTCAACGGTCAAACCAATTTTATTAGATACATTATCAAAAATAGTTTCATATCTATAGATACTAAAATTTACACAAAATAGGTAGCTACCATGGTGGATAGCTACGCACCCAAGTCTGTCCATTGGATCTTTGTCTGCCCATTGGATCTTTCTATAGAATATTTTCTACGGTATATCGCGACTTAACAGCGTTAGAATAACATTCCATGTATGTTTTTCGGGGAGGATGAAAAATATATGGGAACAATGTGTTCTTTTTATCTTGTATGGTTGAAAATATGTCCGGCGGACGAATACTAAGGCCTTCTATGAATCACAGGATTCTCAAACCAAATGAATAGGAAAAGTAGAGGATTCGGTTGTTGAACATCTCCAATCATATGGAATGCCAAACCACAGTAATGGCAACATAAGAGACTTTGGCTGTGTAGGGTTTGTAGCATGAAAAACAAAAAAATTCTATCATATGAACACACAAAACCAAGATCTAATCTATGGCAAAGCCAAGATCTAATCTACGAAACGGTGCAACGAGATTGTAGAAAAGTAATCCTCGTAGATCCAAAGCGTTTAACGATATTCAGACCTCGTGGTTGATATAGTCGATCACTTGTCGATCTCAAGATCGCGTAGAGGATCCTTCAGGCGCCACATTCCAGCAGCGCTTCCACAGTCAGTCACACATACGGTAGTCGATAAAAACCTTCATCTCCCTTGTTCCAGCAGGGCAGCGGAGGTTGTAGATCTCCTCGAAATCCCAACATCACGACGGTGTGGTGGTGGTGGCAGAGGAGAGATTTCTGCAGGGCTTCGCCTAAGCCGGAGTAGGACGGTGGACGAGAGAGAGAGGGGTGCGGAGGCTAGGGTTTAGGCGCCAGGGCTTGAGGTGCCAAGGGGGGTGCCCCACCCCTCCTTATATGGGAGGGGGCGATGGCCAAGGGCCTCCCAGCCCTAGCTGAGTTGCCCCCAACTCGTCTAGCAAGGGGAGAGTCCCTCCCCAACTCGGCTAGGAAGAGGGGAGTTGTAAACTTTCCCTTCAAGTTTTCCCTTTCCTTCCCAAACTAGGATTTGACTTTTCAAACTAGGATTTGAATTTTCAAACTAGGGTTTGACCCTTTCCTCCTAGCCCTTGGCTGAGTTTCTCTTGGGCTTGGTGCGGTCAGCCCCTTAGGGCATGCCGCATCCAAAGTGACCCCTCCGGGGGTGGTGAACCTTCCAGAACATTCTATAAGCTTCCAGTCAAAACACATAAAAAATTTCTGAACCCCGAAAATTGAATTTCCTTATATGAATCTTATTCTCCGGACCATTCTGTATCTCCTCGTGATGTCCTGGATCCAATCTGAGACTCCAAACAACATTCTATCTCCATCTCATATTCCATATCTATTTAAACAACATCGAATCCTTAAGTGTGTCTCCCTATGGTTCTTGAACTATGCACACATGATCGAGACACCTCTCCGATCAATAAGCAATAGAGGGATCTGGAAATCCACATGGCTCCCACATATTTCTACAATGACTTCGTGATCGAATGAACCATTTACATACGATACTGATTCCCTTTTTCGCGTGACTTTACTTATCCGAGGTTTGATCGTTGGTATCTCTATACCTATTTCAACCTCATTACCGATAAGTACCCTTTACTCGTTACATGATATGACATCCCTTGTGACCTAGTCACATGCTTGCAAGCCAATTGGATGACATTTCACCAAGAGGGCCCAGAGTATATCTATCCGTCATATGGATGGACAAATCCCATTCTTGATCCATGTGCTTCAACACATACTTTCAGAATACCTAATACCACCTTTATAACCACCCAGTTACGGAAGTGGTGTTTAATGTCATCAAAGTATCCATCTGGTGATGGTGATTAACATGATCTCATGGTAGAAGGATTAGGTTACTATGTATTTGAAAGCTTGTAGCAAAAAAACTCTAAATGACTTGATCTTATCATATGCTAACTATAGGAGTGTGTCCATCACATCATTCTCCTAATAACATGATCTTGTTATTAATAACATCTAATATCCATGATCAGGAAACCATGATCATCTATTAATCAACAAGCTAGTTTAACAAGAGGCTTACTAGGGACTCTTTTATGTTTACAAAACACACAAGTATTAATATTTCCGGTTAATATAATTATAGCATGTTATGCAAACATTCATCATAAACACAAAGATATAATAATAACCAATTTTATTATTGCCTCTTGGGCATATATCCAATAGGCTGCAGGTAGGAATAGTACTGAAATTCTATACATTAAAATACTTCTATTTTTTGGATTAGGGTGTGACAGGAAGGGCGCACGAAAATTTTGCCGTCGGGACTCCAACCAACGCGGCAGTTTTGGCGCCATTGGGAATCTTTCCAAGAGCTCTAAGCTAATGTTTACAATCTTCTAGGATCGCCCCCCTTAGGAACCCAATACTCTAGAATCTCAAGGTTTCAATCCTTTGATCCAAATGTGTTCGTGATGAAACAATCATTAGGATCAAATTCCCGTGAAAATCCTCCACCAATCCAAAGGAGGGCTAAGATGGAATAAACCCACAAATATACCCAATATACCCGCAACAATATGATGATAAGCTATCCCCCTCCCTGGCGCGAATAAAAGGATCCATTATTTTGGTTAATGTTGACATTGGAGGTAAAGTGTGGACTAATGTTACCTACAAGTGTTTACACATGATTTAGTACACAATTGATGATGAGAGATGGTGAGAGACCCCCCATTTTCTAATCATGAGAAGAGTCGGTGTTTACGTTGCCTTTCTCTCTTATTATTTGAGTCGGTAACGAAACAACACACTAAGGGGTTGTCTCATTGAGCTCTTTGGGGATGAAACACACCATATACACATCCTAATACCAAATTCCCACCACACCCACCTTACAAGAGCCAAAAACAAAGAGGAAAATATCTCGTGAAGGGGTTCTGTGAAATCGGCGAGATTCCCGGCCCAGCCGGAATTGCCGTTGGGACGCTTTGGCTACTGCCGAAAATTCCTAGGGCCTAACGGAACACTTTACTGACTGGTGTTCTGATACGCCCAATTTGCATCACCTTTCTATATCATAATTTACCTCTATTCATTGATATATGTCTTATTATGAGGTATTATGGCTTTTTATCTGTTTATGCATGTTGGATGATTCTTGGAGGATGAGCTGCCGGAGTCTGGATTCTGATGGAAAAGAAGGCGTTCGGTGCAATTTCGCGAAGATTAGAAAAACACCAGAAAAATATGGGAAAATATTATTTTTCCAGAAGATTGAGGAAGCTAAAAGGAGGAGCGAAGAGGGGCCGTAGGGGGCCCACACCCCCTAGGCACGGGTCCCCCTAGGTCGCGCCTAGGGCAGGTGTGGCCCACCTGCCCGGCTCCCAACTCTGCCCCTTCGCCTATATCTTCCCTACGAAACCCTAAGGCCAAGAGAGCGACCACAAATAGATTTCCACGGCCTTTGGGGGCGGAAAACACAGAGAGAGAAAGATCTCTCAGGCAGACAGATTTCTGCTAGGGGAATTCCTTCCTGGAGAGGGGAGACCGTCGCCATCAACACCATCATCAAGCTAGGCTTCATCGGGATCATCATCATCATCATCCACACCATCATCTCCACCAACACCATCATCACCACTCTGTCCTGCTATAACAATTGTGTTGGATATTGCTTTAGTTCTTAGGGAAAACTTTCCCGGTGTTGATTAGTATTGTAGTTGATGCTTGTGAGTGGAACCATTGAATTATTGTTTATGTTCAGATTGTTATCCATTACCATATCATCTTTGATCTTGATCCATATGATGTCTTGTGAGTAGTTCGTTGTGTTCTTGAGGACATGAGAGAAGTCATGTTGTTATTAGTGAATTTGTGTTGAGTTATTATTCAATGGTTTAGTATATAAGTTGTGGTGCTATTCTTCTAGTGGTGTGTAACACCCTCAGAATCGGCCCTATGCAAGTTTCAGCGATTCCCGCCAAACCCGCATAGAAACGATTCAAAGGTGCCCACCAGGCACTTTCGTGCGGGTGGAAAACGAAGTAATACCATTACACAATAGTCCACGATGGAACCCACGTAGCAGATATACAACGGCGACTCAATGAGTCAAGAATACAGAGATACAGTACAAAGATCCAAATCACCTTGAAAACGATACAGCGTCCGAGTACGGACAAGATGCAAATTGAGCTAAGAGCCCTGAAGAATAACCAATGGCGTCCATAACCCTGCCCAGTCCAAGACAGAAGGGTAACCCTGCTAACGACGTCGATCTCAAAACCTGCTTAAACAAAAGGGGTGCCGACAAAGGGCAAATAAAAAGAGAGAGCGGTCGGTACTGAGGCCAGTACACGGCGAGGCTAAAATTCGGCGGTCCTCGCCTACATAGGTATGGTGGACTGAAGCGGCAGCGCAGCATGCACTAAACAACCTATAGAGACTCGAGACAGCTAGCGGCTATCAGAGAGGGGTAAGAAAGACCTATTCGGAACCAACCTGATACTACCACCAAACATACCCATCCTGGTGTTTTCCCCCTCGAGACCAAACGAGGAAGTCAACCGAGGAACTCACACCGTTGGCAGTTTTATTCATTCCGTTATAGTTGCGGCAATTACTAGTCAAATAAAGATGGCATGAGTTATCCTGATATAATAAGCAGTGGGCAGTTTTAGTTAACCATTCCGTTGTAGTTGCAACACTTACTAGTCAGATATAATTAGCATGAGATATCCCAAACCCAAAGCTTGTTGGTACTTTTACTTAGCCATTCCGCTGCGGTGAAGCGATTACTAGTCATATCGGATACAAGTCAAATTATAGCAAAACTTTAGTTATAGTTGTCTATGATCGAGACCTGTGCTTCAAGTCGTCCATAACCGCGGACATGGCTTCTAAAGATTTAACCTGCAGGGTGCACCAAAGTTTCCACACGCACCTACACCCTTGTTGTCGCACGGTAGGTACAAGATCACAAAACATACACCCAGCGGTATGTCGACGGGGTTTGACACGGCTTCCCACCCAAAGCAAGCATGGGGGCCACCCCACTAAGCTACCCGCAAGTCGGCGGTCTCCGAGACGAACTCGGGGTTTGTGTAGACTACAGTAACGATCGGGAACCCGAAAAGATGACCGGTCTTGTCGATAAATAAACGATGTCACGGACCTAAGCGATCTGGTGCTCCTCGCACAATCGTAAATAAAGCGATAAAGCATGGCATAAGTACAGATAGTAATAAAGCCCCAAACTACTTGTGGCCCCAGATGCAAGACTTGGAATCAGGTACTAAATCGATGGGGGTGCCCATACACCCCACCTGTGGTTAGCGCGCTCGATCTCGGAACAGGTGTCAAGAACACGGGGTCCTACGGGACACCAGTGAGCGGTTAAAATCCAAATATTGTCTATTACCCGCCGGTGCCTATGAATTTACCTACTTTCAATTTTAGTTATTAAATAATAATTAAAGCCATGATCATCTCCAACATTAAACATGCGGCAATACTCCAACAACTGTGGTACTTGACGACACGCAGCAACTGAGCAGCGACTACGCAGTCCAACTATCTACCAAACAACGTAATAGGATGTGTCCAAGGCAATATAAGGCTGCAAGGGATATCACGGGTACGAAAACTAGAGCAACGCAACACAGATAGCAATAGATCAACAGGAGGGAATAAATACTATAAAAGTAAGATAGGTAGAAAGGGGGAGGTGCTCGCCTGAAAAACATTGCCGAAGGTTCAACCGAAGATCGGGTCGACACTCGCATCAACTCATCGGCCTAATCCGTGAAGAAGCAAAGCACTAGAAGAAACACCGGATGCACTATTTAATACTACGGCAAAAGACCGGGCATGATGCATATATGATGTATGGCATGGCAAAGGTGCGATGCAATTAGATCATATTAAGCGGAACCGGGGGTCCCGACAATTAAATATATGGTTCTAGTTGTTTAGCTACCCTGCATTTTAAATGTTGTCTTAACCTGGCAAAAGATAGCACCGGTTCGCTACACCAATTTAAATGGAGTCCGGAATAAGACAAAGATATCCCGCATATAGACTCCATATTTAATTATGAGATGAATTGGCATAATGCCCCAAATCCACATGACAATATGTATGCAAGCATGGCAATTTTATATGCAACAAGTGATATCATTTATAAAAATATGGGCTTAGGGTCACACATAGGGGTCGACGATCTTGGTTTGGGGTTTCGACGGGGTTCGGGCTCGGGGGGATCGGTCTTCGGATCGAGCTTCAGGGTCTTTGGTCTCCATGTGGCCAATCTTGGCACCCGCGTCAGAGGTTGTTCAGATTCCAGGCTTCGATGACGATGTCGTGCTTGGTTCAGCACCGGTGGTCTTCAGATGCACTTTTACTCGTGTAGGGATCTTGATAGCGTCGATGGGATCTAGACAGAGGTCCGGGTACCAAGAGTGAGGGGTGAGTACACTGCCTTGATACAACATCACAAAAACACAAGCTCATACACGCACGGACGCGGGCATCACCTGGATTACACGGACTCAAGAGCGACGGCCCCGTTAGAGCGGCACTAGCGAGCTTGCACGAGAGAGCCGAGAGGAGGCCTGTTCCCTGCAGAGGAAGGCCGGCAGGGATGCTCGATGGGGTAGGGGTGGGCGTCTACGCGAGAAGGAGCTCTGAGAGCGGCGGGGACACTATGGTGGGCGAGCTCGCGTGGCAGGGGCATCGGTGCCACGCGACATGATGCGGCGGCAGAGGTGAGGTGGGATGCAGGAGGGCACGAGGTCGAGCGGCGTGCGACCAGGATGGGACGGCGGGGCGACGGGAGCTCACGGTGTAGGGCGAGGGCGGCAGCAGCGCTTGTGGCGATGGCGGGCGTGGCGCCATGGCGGCTTGGCCGGATGACGAGGAGTCGGCTGTGCGGGCTCGAGCGGGCAGGTGAGGGGAGCGAGGTTCGTGGAGACGCGGGGTCGATGGCGAGGGAAGCCTGGCGGCGATGCGCGCTGGGAGGGAGGAGAGAGGAGCGAGGGATCGAGCGGCTCGGGGTGGGTCTCGCGGGGATGGCGGCACGTTTGGGTGGTTCTGGCTGGTTTGACCGTGGTGGGTTCCGATCGGGAGGGGTGGTATCGGGGCGTGTGGTGCGTGCTTGGGTGTGTGCGGCGGCGGGGTGAGGGAGTAGGGTAGGGCAGGTGGGGATTCTAGGGTTTGGTCTAGATATCTAGGGTTAGGGTTTTATATATGGGGTAGTAGGTGGTCTGTCTAGTTGGGACTTTGGGCCTAACTGGATGGACTGCCTTCCCCTAACAAAATATTTATATTGTTTATCTTCTTTTCTTTTAAAATAAAACATTTGCAAAAAGGTTTTAGACAAATAAAAGATCCGAACGGATCTAGGGTTTCGATTTGAACAAAGAGGGGAAATCTCTAGGAGACAAAATAGGCTTTTGGGAAATTGTTTTAGACAAATAAATGCATGATGATGTCATGATGATGCACAAAGTATAAACAACATCGATTTTCTAGTAGTGGTTTTACCCGGGGTGCTACATGGTGTCATGTGAAGGTCGACTACATGATACTTCACCATTTAGGGGAATGCATTGTGTAT
This sequence comes from Avena longiglumis, assembly GCA_030063025.1. Taxonomy (NCBI): domain Eukaryota; kingdom Viridiplantae; phylum Streptophyta; class Magnoliopsida; order Poales; family Poaceae; genus Avena; species Avena longiglumis. Next base: position 243,478,596 of record CP125979.1, on the reverse strand, counting down.
TTGGATACTAATTGTGGGGTTGCCGGAGTGACAGAAACCTGGACCCCCGTTAGGAGACCTTTGCACAAGGGAGTGTAGGATCTCAGAGTTTAAGGCTGTGGTTAGATTTATATCTTAATTACTTTCCTGTAGTTACAGATGTTTGCAGGGGGTTTAATCACAAGTATGTATTAGTCCAAGTAAGGTTGGTATGTTAGCACAGGTTCACCCACACAACACTTACAACACCAGAGAAGAGTACTCATCTATTTGAAGTGAAAGCATTTGACAGAATTCCCATGTGTCCTCGAGAACTTTTGGTCCTTATAAGTATTTCCACCGGCTTGTCCTTTGCTAAGAAAGGATTGGGCCACTTGCTCCGTTTGTTTGTTGTCTTTATTACTTGCTCTTTGTTTTGTTGCCTTATCAAAAAAACCACTAAAAATCCATTTGCTAAGTATTCACAGGGATTTCCTGCTCCATACCACTATTCATCACCTTCTGCTCCTCGTTGGGGTCGACACTCCTATTTATCGAAAGTACTGCGATACCCCCCCTATACTTGTGGGTCATCAAGACTATTTTTTGGTGCTGTTGCCGAGGAGTGAAGCGCTATTGAAGAGTGTAACTGGTAAGGGAAACTTCTACTGTGAGTATTGCTTTTTGTTACTGCTTGTTACTTTGTTTCCAATATGGATAACCCACTTGGTTTTCTGTTTGGGAAAACTACTGCCACAGTTAGGGTAGTAGATGAACCACGACCTGTTGAGATAGATCCTCTTAAGATACCTACAAGTATTGTTGATCGTGCTATGGATAATTATTATTTAGGGGATGGGACTGTCCATCATGGTGATCATTTGCTTTTTATCCATGAATTATGCGGGTTGTTTAAGAGTGCAGGTATCACAACTAAATAGGTGAAGAAGAAGTTACTCTCCATATCCTTGAAAGTGAGAGCTGAAGAATGGTATAAGCTGCTGAAGAATGGACAATCCATGGAATGGGAGGAGATGGCATCTCTCTTTTATTCTAAATTTTATCCTCCCATTTAAGCTTGGAGGATAGAAATCTTATATATAACTTTTGGCCTCTTGATGGAGAGAGTACAGCTCAAGCTTGGGGGAGATTGAAGTTACTAATGCTTAAATGTCCTATTCATGAACTCCCTAACAATATTATTCTCAATAACTTTTATGCTAGGCTTTCTCTTCGTGATAAATATTTACTTGATGCTTCTTGTGATGGATCATTCACACGTATGAAGGAATAAGCTAAATGGGATCTCCTAGACCGTATTCAAGATAACACTGAAGCTTGGGAGAATGACAAAGGAAGAAAGTCAGGTATAAACTATGATTATGAATGCATTAAATCTTTTATGGGAACCGATGACTTCTGTGATATTAGTAATGAGTTTGGTCTTGATTCCCAAAGTACTGCCAACTGTTTTAAGGCCTTTGCCTCTTACATCAAAATTCCCAAGAAGAAGTGGAATAAGTATCATGCTCCGTATAAAGATGTTGTTAGTCATGTTCCTGTTAGAAGTACTCAAGTTTGTACTACTAATCATATTGTGCATGAACCTCATGTTGAGAAAGTTCCTTTCCCAGCTAAGGTAAAGGTGTTGGAGATATGCCCTAGAGGCAATAATAAATATAGTTATTATTATATCTTTGTGTTTATGATAAATGTTTACATTCATGCTATAATAGTATTAACAAGGAAACATTAATACTTGTGTGATTTGTAAACTTAATTTGTAGTCCCTAGTATAGCCTCTATACTTCACTAGCTTGTTGGTTGATTAATGATTGTGGTTTCCCTATCATGAACATTGAGATGTTATCAACAACAAGATCATATCGTTAGGAGAATGATATGGTGGACATACTCCTATAGATAAGCGTAGCATAAAGATCAAGTCATTTCAATAGTTCAATTGCTATATGCTTTACGATACATAGTAACCTAATTCCTTGACCATGAGATCATGCATATCACCTTTACCGGATGGATGCTTTGATGACATCAAACACCACACCGTGAATCGGGTGGCTATAAAGGTGGCATTGAGTGTTCGGAAAGTATTGGTTGAAACACATAGATCAAGAGTGGGATTTGTCCATCCATATGACGGATAGATATACTGGGCCCTCTCGGTGGAATGTCATCCAACTAGCTTGCAAGCATGTGGTGGGTCACAAGGTATCACATATCACGGAACGAGAAAGAGTACTTATCGGTAGAGGTTGAACTAGGTATGCGAGATACCGACGATCATAACCTCGGATAAGTAAACTATCGTGAGACAAAGGGAAATTGGTATCGTATGTAAGTGGTTCATTCGATCGCAAAGTAATCGTAGAAATATGTGGGATCCATATGAATTTCCAGATTCCTCTATTGGTTGTTGTTCGGAGAAGTGTCTCGATCATGTCCGCATAATTCACGAACCGTAGGGAGACACACTTAAGGATTCGACGTTGTTTGAGTAGTTATGGTATTATGAGAAAGAGACCGAATGTTGTTCGGAGTCTCGGATGGGATCCGGGATATCACGAGGTGATCTGGAATGGTCCGGAGAATAAGATTCATATAAGGAAAGTCCCGTTTCGGAGTTCGGGAATGATTCCGGTGTTTTCATCGGGAATGTTCTAGAAGGTTACGGATTGTTCGGCACTCCGGGGGGGAGGGTACATGAATGTGTCATGGAATGATTGCATCATGTACTAAGTGTTCTTGATGTTCCAAAACTGAAAAGTCAAACTGCCAGTTTGAAAGTCAAACGGCTAAAACAGGAAACTGTGGAAACTGTGGGAAAGCAGAACTGTGGGAAACAAGCAAGAGGTGGTTGAACCGACTTGGGGAGGAGTCCTCAAGCCGTGCGCCAACCAAGGCCGACTTGGGAGGGACTCCCCTCTTGGCCGCCCTCCCACCTATAAAAGGAGGCAGGCCTCCTCCTCTAGACACACAAGTTCCTATCCTCTAATCTCCGGTTTAGAGCCGTTTTGGTTTAGAGCTTCTAATTGCTTTAGCCTGCGGTTTAGAGCCTTCTAATTGGTGTGTCTAATCCCTAGACCACTAATAGCCTCTCTCATACTCCACCATACTCGCTCGGCTTAAGGCGAAGCCTGCATGATTTCCCTCTACTTAGGTACCACGGTTGTCTTTCTTGAATCGAGGAGAGTGCTACAACCTCCACGTCATGGAACAAGGGAGAGGAAGGTCTTCGTCGAGTACAGGCGTGATTGAGCTGCGGAGCTGAACGCAGCGCCGGAAGGATTGTCTACACGATCTTGAGATCGAAAAGAGTACGACTACATCACCCACGAGAATCCGCTCTCGTTAAACACTTTGGAATCTTTGAGGGTAAGTTATTCCATCGACTCGTTGCTACAATCTAGTAGATAGATCTTGGCTTGTTTGTTTGTATGCGGTAGAAATTTTTTGTTTTCCATGCTACGAACCCCTACAAAAGGAGTATTCTATGATTATTAGTGCAAATAATAAAGGTACAAAGAAAACTGCGGAGCCTGGTAAGCAATTGAATGTTGAACCTGAGGTAGCTATTGTGAAAGACACTGTCACTAGAAATATATAGGATGAGCATATTGTCTTCTGTGAAGACTCTACTAATATTGTTTCTCATCCTAAGAAAGTTATAAAAGCTAGTGTCCCTGTGCCTTCTATTAGAATTGGTAGTCATAGCTATTATGGTTTATGTGATATTGGTGCTAGTTCTAGTGTTATTCCTTATGAGCTTTACAGGGAAATTATGCATGAGTTTGGTCCTTGTGAGCTTGAGGACATTGATGTGGTTATTCACCTTGCTAATAAGGAAACCATTTTCCCCATTGGCATTGTAATAGATGTGGAGGTTCTTTGTGGTAAGATTAAGTATCCTGCTGATTTTCTAGTGCTTAATTCAGCAGCTAGCAAAACTTGTCCTATCATTTTTGGTAGACCTTTCTTGAACACTTGTGGAGCTATTATTGATTGTAAGAAGAAAAAGTTTTAACTAAGTTTGATGGAGATTCTGATGAGTTTAACTTTTCCAAATTTGCTAAAGCTCCTTGTGAAAATAGCTTGCCTAATAAAGATTTCAGGATGGAACAACTTGCTTCTATTGATCCAGTCTATGACCTTGGACCTCTTTTTGATGAGTGTAAGTATGCTTATTGTGATGATAAAGTTGTTCCTAGTGACAGTTATATTTTCAACTTTATTCAAAGTTCTACTGAAAGTTATTTTGAGAGAGGGAAACATGGTTTTATGCATCTCAATAATGTTAAGTTTTCCCGTTTTATGTTGAAAGCTTTGAAGTTGCATCTGTTTTGTCTTCCTATGCTAGTGCCTTTTTGTTTCAACATTTCGTTTTCTCATGATACTCCCATGCATAGGAAGTGGGTTAGACTCAAATGTGTTGGTTATTTGCTTCTTAATGCTCTCTTTCACTTCAAATATTTATCTCCTTTGTGAACATCTTTGAAAGTTTCAAGCCTAACTTAAAGGCATTAAAGAAAAGTACTTGTTGGGAGATAACCCAAGAGTTTTGTCGAGTCTTGGAAGTTATTACCTTAGTAATAACCACTCCTTATCCTTTTTGTTTTGGTTTTTGTGTCAATTTCAACTACTTTTGTGAAGTAGAGGAGTTGTGAAAAGTGGCTATCCTGGGACAGATTTTTGTGCTGCATTGTAAAAATTTGTGAGAAAGCTCAGTACTTTGGATGGAGATGAATTTTTCTGAGATTGTTCTCCAAGTTGTTACCCAACTTTCATTAGTTCTGCACTTCTTTATTTGAGCAACGGAAGGTTTTTGAAAAATCAATCTTTACCTGCTGGTCTGTTTTGACAGATTTCTGCCATCATTTGCATTTGCCTCTTATAGAAGATTTTGTGTTGATGGGTTTTCAGTTGAAGTGTATACCCAAAGGTTTATTGTTTTTGCTTACACTAATGTTGTCATTGAGTTTGTGCAAGGGTTTTGTATGAAGGAAATTTTCAGGAGAAGGAGAAAAGGAATCTGCAGAGTTCGTCTTTGAATAGGTAAAAGTGGTGAAAACAGAAGGTTCGTGAAAATCCAATCTTTTATATTTTTGATGTTTTTAATACATAAGGAAGACTATGAGATAGAACAGAGGAAGAACCGGAGTCCGGGGTGGACAAACCCACCCCAGGCGCGGACCCAGCCTGGTCGCGCCTGAGGGGGGTATGCCACCCTCGAACTCCGTCTCCGCCTCGTTTCTGTGTCAGTACCTTCCTTATGCATTGAAACTTCGTAATATATAACCCCCCGGATCCCCCGAGGTTCGTGCATCATGTTCTCATCGTGTTTTCATTTCGATCTGTTTCTGTCAGTAAATCTTCTCAAGTTTAGAGCACCATGGTCTCCGCCAACGACAAAGGCAAGAAGCTCGTGGAGGATATAAAGTTGGAAGAACAAACCGCCGCAGGGACAAGGGCAAGAAAACCTACTTTTGTAGGAACAATTAACACTGGGGATGCTTTTTCTCGTAACATGCACAGAATCATAGCCTTCGGTCCAGACTTCAGATACTGCCCTGAGGCAGTGGAAGCCCATAGAACCACTGATGAGTTTTGTGATAAGTAGCATGCTTTGAGGATGAAAGTAGATATGCTTCAAGAGGAAAATAACAGACTCCGTAAGATGCTGGAGGATTTTCTGGCACTAGACAAGAGAAAACCACCACCACCGAAGGAGTAATTCATCATCAGGTTTGGCATCCCCTTGGCTTGTTCCAATCTTGGGGGAGTGTCGCGGTATCAGCACCATTATCTTTTATCTTTTACCTTTTTAGTGGACCCATATCTTTGGTAGAGAAGTTATCTTATGGTTTGGTTTGCATGTGGAAGTACCTCTCCTTTAGTTGTTTATCTATGTATCCCTTAGTGTGAGTGCATTTATTGGAATATTAATGAGAAGTTTCATCTTTTACCTTTTGCACTTCTTATTTTAGTTTGCAATCTCTATTATATGATGGATCTTGTTGATCAGTATAGGGCATCACTTTGATAGCATCAAGTAACTCTAAATTGGTTTTGGCAAACTGAGCTCTGGTCAGTAGCAACACTTTTTGAGGTTTGAAAGAAAAACAGAAAAAGCTTACAGGTATTTTGTATCATTTGTTTTCTTTCTTGTTGGCTCATAAGATTAGTATTCTCTATTTAAGATCTTTTGTGTCTTCAAGGAAGATTTGCATGTTTGGCTTTATTACTTGTATGTTTGCTTGTTTCTTTCAACTCTCTTGCTTGCTACCTAGCCTTGCTAGCCAAAAACCTGTTTTGAGAAGGCATACTTCTCATGTTTCCAATCCCTTTAAACCAAAACTTGTGCCATTTGTGTCCACCATATCTACCTAGTAGCTTTATTTCTAATCCAAGCAAATTCACAAGCTTCATCTATCTTTCAAATTAAAAAGTATTGTTATGAGAAAACTAGTTAGTAAAGCTCTCACGAACTTGATGGCACACATTATTTTCCTTGCCCCTAGTAGACTTGAACAATTGTGCCATCGAAGTTGTATATGCTTGCACCTATACGTTGGAATTAGCAGAACCGTGTTGTCACGGGGAACGTTTTCAACATTGCACTTGTACTCTACACACAGTTGATATCGTGCTCTTTTGTTTATGGATGTCAACGGTGTGAAATAAAGAGGGAACTTGTAAGTCCATGGAGTCTGTATTTTGTGTTAGAGAAACGCCTGGCTGCTAGCCTAAGCCATGCCTAATCATGGTGGAAACTTGCAGCATCACCATAGTGAGCTATCTATGAAGCATCCTCAATAAAGAGCTATGCACATAGCAAGCTGAAATGCTCATTGTCTGCTTGCTTTGTCATTTTGGTTATGGGAAAGCTCTTGTACCATGTGCAAGGGGTACCCCGTTGGCGGTTCTCTATTATACGTATGTACTTACAATAACAAGAACTTACCGGTAACTAAAGTTGAGTAGCATGAGGAGTGGCCCTCATATTCAAGGGACATGAGATTGCCAACTTATATTTCGTCAAGCATATACTCCATCCTTGTTCACTTTAACCTTAATAATCTCAAGATGCCTATGATAGGGGCAATGAGGGCCCAAATCTAGAAAGTACCATAATCTTTTGAAAACTCTTTATGACTTGTAATCCCTGCTTCCCTCTATGAAGGGACCTTTCTCCTATTTCTAAGTTGAGTTAGTAAACCTAATTCCTCTCTATCTCCAGCAAGCATTTGAGTTGTTGTGTTTCAGGCATTCATATGGTGATTTATTCAATCATGTTCTTTATCTTCCTTGTTTGCACAAAACTCTTATCTATTGAGTATTACTTTGAAAGCCTTCATTGAAAAACCTTTTTGAGCAAAGAGTGCTCCAGTTTGAAAACTTCTACAAAGCTTTATTTGTGAAACTATTTATCAGCTGTTCTCTGACCAAGAACAAGAGTTTGCCAATTCCAATTATGATTTATCTTTATGGATCTCTATTGTGACTGATGTACTTGGTTGCAAAGCTAAGTTATATAATGATGAGTTGTTTTCTTCTATGAGTTGTGCAATGCTAAGTGTGATGCTTCTTGTTCGTATTATTTTATCGACACTTCACTCCATAAACCAGTGGACATGTTTACTGAGCTCAGTTTTCGCTTGGGGACAAGGGAAGGTCTAATCTTGGGGGAGTTGATACGCTCAATTTGCATCACCTTTCTATATCATGATTTACCTCTATTCATTGATATATATGTCTTATTATGAGGTATTACTTATGACTTTTCATCTGTTTATGCAAGTTGGATGATTCTTGGAGGATGAGCTGCCGGAGTCTAGATTCTGATGGAAAATAAGGCGTTTCAGTGCAATTTCGCAAAGATCAGAAAAATACCAGAAAAATATGGAAAATATTATTTTTCCAGAAGATTGAGGAAGCCAGAAGGAGGAGCGAAGAGGGGCCGTAGGGGGCCCACACCTCCTAGGCGCGGGTCCCCCTGGGCCACTCCTAGGGCAGTGGCCCACCTGCCCGGCTCCCGACTCCGCCCCTTCGCCTATATCTTCCCTACGAAACCCTAAGGCCAGGAGAGCGACCACAAATAGATTTCTGCTGCCTCTAGGGGCAGAAAACACCGAGAATGAAAGATCTCTCCAGCAGATAGATTTCTGCTAGGGGAATTCCTTCCCGGAGTGGGGAGACCGTCACCATCAACACCATCATCAAGCTAGGCTTCATTGGGATCATCATCATCATCCACACCATCATCTCCACCAGCACCATCATCACCACTTCGTCCTGCTGTAACAATTGTGTTGGATATTGCTTTAGTTCTTAGGGGAAACTTTCCCGGTGTTGATTACTATTGTAGTTGATGCTTGTGAGTGGAACCAATGGATTATTGTTTATGTTCAGATTGTTATCCATTACCATATTATCTTTGATCTTGATCCATATTGATGTCTTGTGAGTAGTTCGTTGTGTTCTTGAGGACATGGGAGAAGTCATGTTATTAGTAGTGAATTTGTGTTGAGTTATTATTCAATGGTTTAGTATATAAGTTGTGGTGCTATTCTTCTAGTGGTGTCATGTGAAGGTCGACTACATGATACTTCACCATTTAGGGGAATGCATTGTGTATTTGGCTACTAATTGTGGGGTTTCCGGAGTGACATAAACCTGGACCCCCGTTAGGACACCTTTGCACAAGGGAGTGTAGGATCTCAGAGTTTAAGGTTGTGGTTAGATTTATATCTTAATTACTTTCCTGTAGTTACAGATGTTTGCAAGGGGTTTAATCACATGTATGTATTAGTCCAATTAAGGTTGGTATGTTAGCACAGGTTCACCCACACAACACTTACAACACCAGAGAAGAGTACTCAGCTATTTGAAGCGAAAGCACTTGACAGAATTCCCATGTGTCCTCGAGAACGTTTGGTCCTTATAAGTATTTCCACCGGCTTGTCCTTTGCTAAGAAAGGATTGGGCCACTTGCTCTGTTTGTTTGTTGTCTTTATTAGTTGCTCTTTGTTTTGTTGCCTTATCAGAAAACCACTAAAATCCGTTTGCTAAGTATTCACAGGGATTTCCTGCTCCATACCACTATTCAGCACCTTCTGCTCCAAGTTGGGATCGACACTCCTATTTATCGAAAGTACTGCGATACACCCCCTATAGTTGTGGGTCATCAAGACTATTTTCTGATCCTAGCTTTCAATGCTTGCAAATGGTTAGATCTTTATTGTGAGGGTGCATGTCACCTCAAAAAATATTCTTTTATCACTTACCTACTCGAGGACGAGCAGAAGTTAAGCTTGGGGATGCTTGATACGTCGGACACGTATCTATAATTTTTTATGCTCCATGCTTGTTTAGTATCTACTTTGCTTTGCTTTGTCTACACTTTGAGGTGCTTTTTACATGTTTTCTGGTATGAACCTATTAACAAGTTGCCACAGTGCCAGTTGCCTATTTTCTGCTGTTTTTGGTTCTAGAAAAGCTAGTAAGGAAATTTTCTCGGAATTCGACGGGACAAACGTCAAAGTCAATAACTTTTCGTGGGGAACAAGAAGTCCATAGGGGAGACGGATAGGCGTGCCAGGGCAGCCAGACCCCCCTAGTCGTGGGTGGGCCCTTCCCCGTGCCTAGGCAGGGTGTGGGGCCCCTGCCCGCCGCCTCGGCCTCCCGCGTATTATTTCATGTCACCTCAAAGAAAATAGTCTTGATGACCCACAAGTATAGGGGATCACAATAGTCTTCGCGGGTAGTATTACCCAATTTATTGATTCGACGCAAGGGGATCCAAAGAATACTTGCAAGCCTTAACAACTGAGTTGTCAGTTTTCAGCTGCACCTGAAAATAGTTCTTGCTCACAAAAGTTTGTTAGTAGCAACAATTTGTAGTAGTAACAGCAACAGTAGAACAAGAGCAATAGTAATAGTAACGTTAAACAGTAGGATTCGAGTGCGGTAGGCATAGGGATGGATGGACGGGTGTTGCATGGACGAGTCTAAACATGTAACTTCAAGATCTAGGGCATTGCAGATAAATAATAACAAGCATCCAAGTACTAAACAATCCTAGGCATGTGCTCCAAATTTAGTCATACGTGCTCACAATGAGAACTTGCACAACATCTTCTGTCCAGCCAACCCTTGGCAGCGAGGCCTCTAGGGAACTACTGGCAATTAAGGTGCTCCTTTTAATAGAGCACCGGAGCAAAGCATTAACACTCCGTGAACACATGTGATCCTCACACCACAGCCATCCCCTCCGGTTGTCCCAATTATTGTCACTTGCAGATAAGATCACAAACAATACTATCATAATGATTCAATAATAAGTTCAGATCTAAGATCATGGCACTCAGGCCCTAGTGACAAGCATTAATAACAACAAGTTGCAACAAAGTCAAATAACACTAATAGAGATACTAGACACTATGCACTAACAATCTTATTCCATTACATGATAGAACTCATCCAATCCCTACCATCCCCAAGCCTACAGCGGGGGATTACTCACTCATGGATGAGGGAAACATTGATGGTCGATGGAGATGTGTTGGTGATGACGATGGCGATGATCCTTTCCAAATTCCTCGTCCCGGCAGGGTGCCAGAACGAAGTTTCTGGATCTGAATCTTGGTTTCTGGTGGCGGCGGCGTAGCGGAACTCTTTCTAGAAAACTATGGAACCCCCCTCGGTTTTTAGGTCGAGAGGCAACTTATAGGCGCAGAGAGAGGCTGAGGGGGTGCCTGGGCTGGCCGCACCCCATAGGCGCGGCCAGAGGTGGGCCCGCGCCTGGTAGGGGTGTGGGCCCCTAGGCCCCTTCTCCCTCTCGTCTTCTCGCTCCGTCGATCTCCAGCACCATCTCCATCGCTGTTGCTGATTCCCATGATGAGGAGGGAGTAGTTCTTCCTCGAGGCCAAGGGCTCTACCAGTAGCTATGTGTTCATCTCTCTCTCTATGCATGATCTTATTATGATCATGAGCTTTGTAATCAAGTAGATCTACTCTGCTACTCAAGTGCTTTAATCAATCTCCGGCTCTCCCCACGTGTGTGAAGGTGACAGCGTGCACACCGTGTGGCAGTTAGGCTGTAGATCACATAAATACTTGTCATGAGTTATATTTGGAGTTGGATGTCTCTATAAAATTGTGGTGTTTGAAGGAACCATCTAGCGCTCAAGGTGACAGTGTGGGGTTATCTAGATGGGTATTGCAAACTTTAAGGAGTGCTTTTGTAGCCCTAACGTGGATTAGAGTTGTCCAATCGAAGAGTAGTTTAGAGTAGTATCATGAAGAGAAGATATTTATATGAGAGTGTTCACTAGTGAAAGTATGATCCCTAGGCCTTGTTTCTAAGTATTGAAACACCATTTACAACTAGATCTATTGCATGTTTGCTTGCTTTCATATTTATTTCAGATTGCCTTCAGTCTCTCCCATGTCAACAGCAAGCCAGAAATCTCTTTTCTGGCGCCGTTGCCGGGGAATCTACATGACAACTTAAATATTTTCCTCCCTGTTAGAAGCTCTTTTCTGGCACCGTTACCACTCATAATCATCCATATCACTTGTATTTCACTATCTCTTTGCCGAACTAGTGCACCTATACACTGAGAAGTGTATTGGGTGTGTTGGGGACACAAGCGACTTCTTGTATCTTGATTGCAGGGTTGCTTGAGAGGGATATCTTTGACCACTTCCTCCCTGAATTCGATAAACCTTGGGTAATCCACTTAAGGGAAACTTGTTGCTGTTCTACAAACCTCTGCACTTGGAGGCCCAACAACTGTCTACAAGAATAAAAGTGCGTAGACATCAGGTAACACAATTTTTTCTTAGTATTTGGAAGATATCATAGTTTATTTAAATAACATAGTTTGCAATACTTTGACCTGTTTGGCTGGCTACAATAAAATACCGTAGTTTTGAAACCATGGTATAGCAAAAACTATGTTATTTTTGCCTTATTAAAAAAAGACGTCCTTTCCTGAACTGTGGTTTTGTTAAGATTGGAGTTTCTCATTGCCAGGCGTAGCGATACCATGGTCTTGGAATACTTTGGTTTTACAAAAATTAAGCAGCCAAATAGAGCCTAATTTTGGCGGATGGATAGATCGGGGTATTAGGGTAAGATTCCAGGCACCTTGGATCTCTCATTTACTATTCGCTGATGATTTTATAGTCTTTTTGAAAGCTGATGTCCGTAGTGACCATCATTTAAACGATATCTTGGAGATCTATAGCATGGGATCGGGACAACGTGTGGCAGAAATGAGTTTGAAACAACTCATAGCAATGGTTTATGCTCCAAATTAATGGCGATTACGTCCAAGTACTGGTGGAGTGGATCAGTTGACAAAAGAGGCATGCATTGGCAGGCATGAGAAAAATGTCTTTTGCTAAAGGAAGCGGGGTTCTTGGTTTTAGAGACCTATAAAAATTCAATGATGCTATGTTAGGGAAGCAAGCTTGGTGGCTTCTTGTTAACCCTAACAAACTATGTACAAGAGTTCTAAAAGGACGATACTATCCGAATGGTGGTATCCTGTCAGCCGGTTGTCCACATAGTGCCTCGAAAGTGTGGAGGGCAATTATCTGTGGAAGAGAGGTGCTGAAATAGTGCCTGGTTCGGCAGGTTGGAGATGGTGCTGATACTTTGATTTGGAAGGATCAGTGGTTGTCGGGTGTTCTAGGTCGTAAACCTCTTGTTCAAAATATAGAGTCAAATCCGACCTTTGTGGCTGACCTTATTGATCAATCCATGGGTGTGGCATCCCGCAAAACCACTACTAGAAAATCGCGTTGAATTTGTGCATTGCATCGTCATCCTCATGTGTTGTTTGTCTAAAACTATTTCAGAAAAACCTATTTTGTTTCAAACGCCTCTCTCATTCAAACGCCAAAACCGGGGCTCGGAGTATTTTGTTTTGTTGCAATCGGGTTAAACGGCCCAATGAAATTAAATAAAAGATTTAATTAGTTTAGTGGGCGGTCGACGGCCGAGAAGACCCGAACGACCACCCCTGTTTTTAAATCGGTCCAACCTGCCCGCCCCATCTAAACTCCTAAACCCACCCAAAACTCTACCCACAACCCCTGGCCACCTCACCCTGCCCAATCCCCATGTGCCACCTCACTTTCCTCTCTCCCTCACCCTATCCTACACTGCCACATCACCAACCCCCTCTCACCCTTCCCTCTCTCTCCCTCTCAAACCCACACCCCACCCACGCCACTGCCCGCACTCAACGCACACACGCACTACCCAGCCCCACATCCCCAACCAGCTGCACGCGGGCCCCCCCCATGCCCCGCCTGCGCCTGGACCCACCACCCTCCTCCCACGCCCTCCTCCCTCCTCTCCTCTTCTTCCCGCCTGACCACCGCCTCCCGCTCGGCCGCCGGGTTCTCCTCCTCCCTCCTGCAAGCTCCCCCAACACCACCGCCCAGATCGCTCGCCTCCCCGGCCCGGCTGAGCCCCGCCATGCCTCCCGGCTCCACGCAGCTCCCCGCTCTGCCTCCGACGCCGCCGCTCACTGCCGTGCTCCTCACCCTGCAACCTCCCTCCCGCACTGTCAGCCTCCTCACGGCAGCCTCCGCTTGCCTGGCCCGGCCCCTCCTGCGTGCACGCCTCGCCAGCCACGCAAGCCTCGCCTCTCGCGGACCCACGCCACCACGCCTCCAGCGCGACCCAGCCCCATGAGCCACCCTGCTGCCACGCCCAACCGCCCGCCATCACTGAACCAAGCTCACTTTGCCGCTTGGGTCCTCCCGAAGGCTTACGCCAAGCGCCAGAGCCGCCTGCTCCTCCACCGCCAAGCCCTCCCGCCTCGGCCCCGGGCCGCTACCGCCACCAAGGTCGCCTCGCAGTTCTCTCCTCCTCACACGCCGTCTCAGCCCGCCTCCAACGAGTGGGCCTAGGGGAAGAGCAGTACCTCCACGACCATGCGTGTATGTGTTGGAGCTTGCGTGTGGCACCAAGGCGCTGTCTGAATTCCTGGATACCGCACCTACACCGTGTCTCGAGCTCGTCAACGCCATCTACACCGAGGCTGTGTGCATCCGAATACTTGGTGGCAACCAAGTCTGATCCAACCACCACGCCGCGTCCCAAGATCTTCGCCACGAAACCCCCAAGGCTTTCAATGAGGAACCACAAGGTAAACTACGCGGCCCGAAGACCGGTGAGAAACGCCACGTTCGCCTCATGAACCCCGAAGACCCGAACCCGAAGACGCCCAGGTCGCCGACGCAGCATACCAAGTACTTCACCCCAGATGAGACAAGTACTACTTCCCGGTACGCGGACCGACAAGACCTTCGCGACGACAAGATCGGCCCCGACCTGGGTGGAGCCAAAGATCGCCAAGTACTTCCACCGGATGCCAAGATCTCCCCGTGCCGGAACCCGAGTCCGCCACCGACAACTGAAACCAAGAACCCGACAAGTTCGACACCGGCCAGGGCGAGTCCGATGCCCCGACGTCAAACCAAGTACGCCCTCCCGGAACGCCAAGGACCCCGCGAGAGTCGACAAGACCGACAACATGACCCGAAGACCCCGGATGCGCCAAGACCCTAACCCCGGAGTCCGAGAACGATCCGTCGAACCCTGGCCCCCGAGACCGACCCCGAACCCCGAACCCCGGAACCCCAAGATCGTCGAGCCCCCTCATATGTGTGACCCCTTTTCCTCGAACCCTATTTTACAACATAATAACAACTTGTTGCATATTGAATTGACATTCATCTCGCATGCATATCTGTGGTTTGGGGGCCTTATGCCGATTCACCTAATAATTAAATATGGGACCCATATGCGGGCAAATCTAGCCTTATATTGGCCTCATTTAAACTTGTGTAGCGAACCCGTATTACTTCTTACCTTGTTAAACAACATTTAAAATGCAGGGTTTCTCAACAACTTGAACCACCTAATTAATTGTCGGGACCCCGGTTCCGCTTAACCTTGACCTAATTGCATCGCGTCTTGCCATGCCATACATCATGCATGCATCATGCCGATCTTCTGCCGTTGTATTAAATATTGCATCCGGTGTTCCTTCTAGTGATTTGCTTCTTCGCGGATAAGGCCGTTGAGTTGATGTGAGCTTCGCCCCGATCTTCGGTTGAACCCTTCGACAATGTTTTCAGGCGAGCATCTCCCTCTTTCTACCTATCTTACTTTTACCGTCTTTATTCCCTCCTGTTGATCTATTGCTATCTGTGTTGCGATGCTTTAGATTCCGTACCTGTGATATCCCCTGCAGCCTTATATTGCCTTGGACACATCCTATTACCTGTTGTTTGGTAGATAGTTGGACTTGCGCGTCGTAGTGGCTTGCTC
The DNA here is from genome assembly GCA_030063025.1 of Avena longiglumis. Taxonomy (NCBI): domain Eukaryota; kingdom Viridiplantae; phylum Streptophyta; class Magnoliopsida; order Poales; family Poaceae; genus Avena; species Avena longiglumis. The sequence continues at coordinate 243,463,265 of CP125979.1, read as the reverse complement.
AAGTGTCGATGCGAGTCGCCATATGCCACAGTTGCTGATGTATTGCCGCATGTCGATGTTGGAGATGATGCTAGTTTTACTTATCACACCCTTTAATTTCTGTTTAACAACTAAAATTGAAATAAGCAGAGGCATCGGTGGGTGATACAAAATATTTGGTTTCCGAACGCCCACTTGTGTCCCGTAAGACCCCGAGTACTTGATACCTGTTCCTTGATTTATCGCGCTATCCACATCCGGGAGGTATATGGGACCCCCGAGCGAGCTTGATTCATCTTATTTCTTGGGGCCACAAACTAGTTTGAGGTTTTATTTACGATCCTGCACTTATGCCATGCTACTTTCAGTATTTAAATTGTGCGAGGAGCACCTTTATCTTGTTAGGATCATGGCACGATTCCGATGTCGACAAGCCCAGCCACACTTCGGGTTCCGATCGTTCACCGTCCCCATAACCTTGAGGCCGTCTCGAGCTTGCTTATCTGCGGATTCTACTTAAGGGTGGCCTCGAAATATTTCTGAATCTGTGATTGTTCACCGTGAAAGCCTCGTTGGGTTTTGATTTGGTTTTTCCGAGGTTGATCGAGCGTGTGTTGCTATTGGTGCACCCCGGCCGGGTAAAACTTTCTGAAAGCCGTGTCCGCGGATATGGACGACTTGGAGCACAGTATCTCGATCATAGACAAGCATAACTAAAGTTTACTGCTATAAATTTGACTTATAATGACTAGTAATCAGCTTCACTATAATGGAATGGCTAATTAATACTGCCCACAATTGCTTGATTGGTTGTCGCTTGCGACAACTGCATCTGACTAGTAAGTATTGCAACTACAACGAAATGGCTAAATAAAAGTACCAACAACTGCTGGGTTTAAGGGTTATCTCATGTTATTCATATCTGATTAGTAAGTGTTGTAACTATAACGGAATGGATAACTAAAAGTGCCCACTGCTTATTTCATCAGGACGATAATTATACCTGACTAGTAAAGTGCCGCAACTATAACCGAATAAATAAAACTGCCAACTGTGTGAGTTCCTCGGTTGACTTCCTCGTTTGGTCTCGAGGGGGAAACGCCAGGATGGGTTTGTATGATGATAGAATCAGGTTGGTTCCGAATAGGTCCTTCTTACCCCTCTCTGTTTGACGCCAGTGGATCGAGTCTCTATAGGTTGTTTAGTGCATCTTTGCCGCCGCTCATCCACCATACCTATGTAGGCGAGGACCGCCAATTCTAGCCTCATGCTGTCTTCGCCTTAGTATCGCCTCCTTCTTTTCCTTTGCCCTTTGTCGGCACCCCTTTTGTTTAAGCGGTTTTGAGATCGGCGTCGTTAGCAGGTTACCCTTCCGCTTGGCTCGGGGTTATGGACGCCATTGGTTATTCTTCAGGGCTCTTAGCCCCATTTGCATCTTGTCCGTAGTCGGACGCTCTGTCATTTTCAAGGTGATTTGGATCTTTGTATATTATATTTGTATCCTTGACTCATGGAGTCGATGTTATATATATCTGCTACATGGGTCCCATCGAGGACTGTTGTGTAATGTTATTACTGCTTTTCCACCCGCACGAAAGTGCTGGTGAGCACCTTTGAATCGCTTTCGCGGGTTTGGCGAATTTTGCTCAAACTTGCATAGGTCCGATTCGAGGGTGTTAGAGAGTGGTATCGAGCTCGGTTGCGATACCCACAAGTCCACTGTAGGATAACCTAGCTAACAAGCAGTAGAGGGTCAAAACTAATTTGGAAAATCGGTTGGATAGTTCTGATTAGGTCTGATTTTTACTCCTTACCCCTCTGCTGTTCTCCTCTTATCTTTACGCGTTTCGAATCCGCTCTCGTCTCTTTCTTCGAGTCCAGGATTTCTCGTGGTTGGGTTTCCGTCGTACCTTCAGGGTTTCGCTTCCTCTTCGGATAACGGTGTTCTGCCATCCGGTGTTCCAGTTGCCTGATGAATCCGTCTACGGTGTTCCCATTCTTTGTTCTTTGTTTGTGTCTTCCGGTGTTTTCCGACACGACGCCATCATCCTCTATGCCAGGTCCGATGCAGAGTCTGCATCACTCCCTTGTTCCGAACCTCGCGTGTCGAGATCTTCAGTCTGATTCCGAGAATGGTTGCACACTTTTTCACTAATTGTGCAGAGTAATAGTTTGGGTGCGTGATGGATTGGCCCCCATGCCGACTACCCTTTCTATTCGCTTTTGTACATTGAAGTGGACGAGAATGCATCGGTTCCCTCCTTCCATCGAAGCTAGAGGTGGCTTTATTTGTTGATACCTCTACCTTCGACCTTTTGTTTCCGGAGTGTTCCCTCGACAATCACGGACAACAACTCTTGTTAGTGGTGTCGCGGGGATCTACACAAAGCGAGAAGACGGAGTACGCCGACCTTCCTTCCGGTACCATGAGGCGGATCTCGAGGGCGAGATCCATTGTTAGTGGTGTCGAATTGTGGCATCCCGCAAAACCACTACTAGAAAATCGCGTTGAATTTGTGCATTGCATCGTCATCCTCATGTGTTGTTTGTCTAAAACTATTTCAGAAAAACCTATTTTGTTTCAAACGCCTCTCTCATTCAACGCCAAAACCGGGGCTCCGAGTATTTTGTTTGTTGCAATCGGGTTGCAACGGCCCAATGAAATTAAATAAAAGATTTAATTAGTTTAGTAGGGCGATCGAGCAGCCGAGAAGACCCGAACGACCACCCCTGTTTTTAAATCGGTCCAACCTGCCCGCCCCATCTAAACTCCTAAACCCACCCAAAACTCTACCCACAACCCCTGGCCACCTCACCCTACCCAATCCCCATGTGCCACCTCACTTTCCTCTCTCCCTCACCCTATCCTACACTGCCACATCACCAACCCCCTCTCACCCTTCCTCTCTCTCCTCTCAAACCCACACCCCACCCACGCCTTTGCTCACACGCACTACCCACCCCACATCCCCAACCACCGCACGCTGGCCCCCATGCCCCACTTTGCCTGGACCCACCACTCTCCTCCCACGCCTCCTCCCTCCCTCTCCTCTTCTTCCTCGCATGACCACCGCCTCCCTTCGGCCAAACGCTTGGGTTCTCCTCTCCTCCCGCAAGCTCCCAGCGACCACCGCCTCATCGCTCCTCCCCCGAAGGCCGGCCGAGCCCTCGCCGGCCTCCGGCCCTGCAGCTCCTGCCTGCCTCCGGCTTCCCACCGCCTTCGCCCGCGTGCTCCCTCACCCGCAACCTCCCTCCCGCACTGCCGCAGCTCCTCACGTGACGCCTGGCCCTGGCCATGCGCCCCTCCTCAAGGCATCGCCTCGCCACATGCCCCCGCCACCACCGCCTCCAGCGCGACCCATGGCCCCATGAGCCACCCTGCCACACGGCCACCAACCGCCTGCCGCCACTGAACCAAGCTCACTTTGCCAGTTGCCGTCCTCCCGTGAAGGCCCACGCCGCCAGAGCCGCCTGCTCCCTCCACCGCCAAGATGCCCGGCCTCACGGCCCCCGCCGTCACCGCCACCAAGGTCGCCTCATGATTCTCCTCCGCCACGTCCGCCGTCGCCTCCAACAGCGAGTGGGCCAAGGAAGCGATACCTCCACGACCATGCGTGTATGTGTTGGAGCTTCGTGTGGCACCAAGGCACCAATTCCTGGATACCGCACCTACACCGTGTCTCGAGCTCGTCAACGCCATCTACAGAGGCTGTGTGCATCCAATACTTGGTGGCAACCAAGTCCGATCCAACCACCTCGCCGTCCCAAGATCTTCGCCAGAAACCCCAAGGCTTTCAATGAGGAACCACAAGGTAAACTACGCGGCCGAAGACCGGTGAGAAACGCCACGCCTCATGAACCCGAAGACCAACCGAAGGCGCCCGTGTCGCCGACGACATACCAAGTACTTCACCCCAGATGAGACAAGTACTACTTCCCGGTACGCGGACCGACAAGACCTTCGCGACGACAAGATCGGCCCCGACCTGGGTGGAGCCAAAGATCGCCAAGTACTTCCACCGGATGCCAAGATCTCCCCGTGCCGGAACCCGAGTCCGCCACCGACAACTGAAACCAAGAACCCGACAAGTTCTACACCGGCCAGGGCGAGTCCGATGCCCCGACGTCAAACCAAGTACGCCCTCCCGGAACGCCAAGGACCCCGCGAGAGTCGACAAGACCGACAACATGACCCGAAGACCCCGGATGCGCCAAGACCCTAACCCCGGAGTCCGAGAACGATCCGTCGAACCCTGGCCCCCGAGACCGACCCCGAACCCCGAACCCCGGAACCCCAAGATCGTCGAGCCCCCTCATATGTGTGACCCCTTTTCCTCGAACCCTATTTTACAACATAATAACAACTTGTTGCATATTGAATTGACATTCATCTCGCATGCATATCTGTGGTTTGGGGGCCTTATGCCGATTCACCTAATAATTAAATATGGGACCCATATGCGGGCAAATCTAGCCTTATATTGGCCTCATTTAAACTTGTGTAGCGAACCCAGACTTCTTACCTTGTTAAACAACATTTAAAATGCAGGGTTTCTCAACAACTTGAACCACCTAATTAATTGTCGGGACCCCGGTTCCGCTTAACCTTGACCTAATTGCATCGCGTCTTGCCATGCCATACATCATGCATGCATCATGCCGATCTTCTGCCGTTGTATTAAATATTGCATCCGGTGTTCCTTCTAGTGATTTGCTTCTTCGCGGATAAGGCCGTTGAGTTGATGTGAGCTTCGCCCCGATCTTCGGTTGAACCCTTCGACAATGTTTTCAGGCGAGCATCTCCCTCTTTCTACCTATCTTACTTTTACCGTCTTTATTCCCTCCTGTTGATCTATTGCTATCTGTGTTGCGATGCTTTAGATTTCGTACCTGTGATATCCCCTGCAGCCTTATATTGCCTTGGACACATCCTATTACCTGTTGTTTGGTAGATAGTTGGACTTGCGCGTCGTAGTGGCTTGCTCAAGTGTCGATGCGATTCGCCATATGCCACAGTTGCTGATGTATTGCCGCATGTCGATGTTGGAGATGATGCTAGTTTTACTTATCGCACCCTTTAATTTCTGTTTAACAACTAAAATTGAAATAAGCAGAGGCATCGGTGGGTGATAGAAAATATTTGGTTTCCGAACGCCCACTTGTGTCCCGTAAGACCCCGAGTACTTGATACCTGTTCCTTGATTTATCGCGCTATCCACATCCGGGAGGTATATGGGACCCCCGAGCGAGCTTGATTCCGTCTTATTTCTTGGGGCCACAAACTAGTTTGAGGTTTTATTTACGATCCTGTACTTATGCCATGCTTTCTTAGATTTAAATTGTGCGAGGAGCACCTTTGTCTTTAGGATCATGGCACGATTCTGATGTCGACAAGCCCACCACACTTCGGGTTCCCAGTCGTTCACAAGTCCCCATAACCTTGAGGCCGTCTCGAGCTTGCTTACTGCTATGATTCTACTTAAGGGTGGCCCTCAAATATTTCTGAATCTGTGATTGTTCAATGTGAAAGCCTCGTTGGGTTTTGATTTGGTTTTTCCGAGGTTGATCGAGCGTGTGTTGCTATTGGTGCACCCCGGGTAAAACTTTCAAAGCCGTGTCCGGATATGGACGACTTGGAGCACGATCTCGATCATAGACAAGCATAACTAAAGTTTCTTGCTATAAATTTGACTTATAATGACTAGTAATCGCTTCACTATAATGGAATGGCTAATTAATGCCCACAATTGCTTGATTGGTTGTCGCCATGCACAACCGCATCTGACTAGTAAGTATTGCAACTACAACGAAATGGCTAAATAAAAGTACCAACAACTGCTGGGTTTAAGGGTTATCTCATGTTATTCATATCTGATTAGTAAGTGTTGTAACTATAACGGAATGGCTAACTAAAAGTGCCCACTGCTTATTTCATCAGGACGATAATTATACCTGACTAGTAAAGTGCCGCAACTATAACCGAATAAATAAAACTGCCAACTGTGTGAGTTCCTCGGTTGACTTCCTCGTTTGGTCTCGAGGGAAACGCCAGATGGGTTTATGATGATAGAATCGTTGGTTCGAATAGGTCCTTCTTACCCTCTCGTTTGGCCTTGATGGATCGAGTCTCTATAGGTTGTTTAGTGCATCTTTGCCGCCGCCATCCACCATACCTATGTAGGCGAGGACCGCCAATTCTAACCTCATGGTGTCTTGGACTTAGTCTTGACGCTCCTTCTTTTTCCTTTGCCCTTTGTGGCACCCTTTTGTTTAAGCGGTTTTGAGATCGACGTCGTTAGTGGTTACCCTTCCTTTGGCACAGGCAGGGTTATGGACGCCATTGGTTATTCTTCAGGGCTCTTAGCCCCATTTGCATCTTGTCCGTAGTCGGACGCTCTGTCATTTTCAAGGTGATTTGGATCTTTGTATATTATATTTGTATCCTTGACTCATGGAGTCGATGTTATATATATATCTGTTCTGTGGGTCCCATCGAGGACTGTTGTGTAATGTTATTACTTCGTTTTCCACCCGCACGAAAGTGCCTGGTGGGCACCTTTGAATCGTTTCTATGCGGGTTTGGCGAATTTTGCTCAAACTTGCATAGGTCCGATTCTGAGGGTGTTACAATGGGGCTTTGGAACGAGGAGGTAGTGTATCATACTCTTGGTCCTATGGAGGCAGAAGCGGCTCTTCGCTTGCCGTGATCTCGGCGAGAGAGGGAGGATTTTTGGGCCTGAAATGAGGAGAAGATAGGCGTCTACACGGTGCGCTCAGCGTACCGTTTGTTGGTCCAGGACGGGATCGATGTTCCTGAGACGTCAAACTCTGCATTCCTTTGGAAGAAACTTTGTCAGCTTAGAGTGGTACCGAAAGTACGGGTCTTTTGTTGGCGTGCCGTCAAGGGTTTCCTATCATGTTTTGCGGAGCTGGCCAGAAGACATGTAATGAAAAATGGCCGTGCAAGCTATGTGGGCATAGGGAGGAGACGTTATTTCATGCTCTGGTGCACTTTACTCATGTGAAGCAGTTCTGGGCTGCTGCATTTGACCACTTCGGTTTATCCTTTCCAAGATTGCATCCAGCCTCTTGGTTGCAAGATCTGTTGATGGGATCTTTGTCCCAGCGGAACAAATACTGATAGCTATGACAATTCTGTGGTGCATTTGGACTAGCCGAAATAAAGTTGTTCAAGGGAAGGAGAAGTACCAGCCACTGGGCTTGATGAAGCTGGTTGAAGAACATATGTCCATGCTGGAGCTCATGCTAAAGAAAGTAGCTTCGCCGAAGCCTATGATCAGATGGCAGCGCCCATCGCTTGGCTGGTGTGTGGTAAACACTGGTGGCTCCTTCAATAGTTGTTTATCTGTAGCAGGATCGGGATATGTGATACGTGATGTTTCGGCCACCTTTTTAGAAGCATGCTGTCGGAAACACGGGCACGTTGATGATCCTTTCATCATCGAGTTGTTGGCATGTCGCGAAGGCATTGAGGCGGCGTCGAGACTGGGAGTCACGAAGCTTCTGATCCAATCTGACTGCAGTACATTGGTCGACTGTGGAAGATGGAGAAGGAACAAAGATTTGTTGGTGCTCATATCCGTGATGGAGATGAAGCAGGGGCGGAGCTAGCATGTTAGCATTGGGGTCAGCTGACCCCAATGAAAATTATCAAATCCTTCACTAAATTAGAAAAAAACATTGTTCATTTGTAGAGAATGACCCCATTGCTCTTGAGGTGACCCCATAAGATTTTTTTTCTGGCTTCGCCGATGAAGGATTTATGCAAATCTTTTCAGGAGGTCAAACTTTTTCATATAGATATAGATGCTAATAAAACGTGCATTTGTATGCCAAAGAAGCCTTAACTGTAGCTAGTTTTAATCGCTTTGACCTAATACCTAGATTTCTGGCTGATGTTATTGAGTCTGAGGGTACCCGCTTAATAAAGCAGTAAAGAAAAAAATAGAGCCTAATTTATTTAGTGATCAAGACGCCAAAATGGAAGCTAGCGGTGGTGGCAAGAGTAAAAAAAATGACCGAGAAAGGAAGGCAAGAAAATCAAATTTTGTTTTTAGAAAAAGACATTTGCTTGAGAAATTCAAGTTTTCCTGTAGTACTCCCTCCGGCCCATATTAATTGACTTTGATTTGTCAAATTTTGGATGAACCTATTTACTAAATCGTGTCTAGATTCATTCAAATTTTGACAAATCCAAGTCAATTAATATGGATCGGAGGGAGCAGTACGTTTTCTTGGAAAAGAAGAAGGCTGGGACGCGTGGCACGGTATGGATGGATGGCGCGGCATGGGATCCTCGGCGTGGGAAGCGTAGCCGATGGAGAAAATATCTCGCAAAACCCACTTGGCCGCCCTGGCATATTCCCCCAAACCCCGAGACGCCGCCCACCAGCCGCTGCCATGCGGGGCCCGGACCAACCCCAATCCCTATCCTGCGCGTGCGCGGCCCTCCGTCCGATGCGATCAGGACGGCCACCTACCGCTATAAAACCCCGCCCCCCGGCAGCCCCCTCCTCCTCATCGCTCTCGGGGTTGGCTTCTCCTCCCCTTCCGGTTCGGTTCTGGTTCGGGTTCGGGTCCGAGAGTAGCTAGCTAGCTAGGGTTCCGTAGGAGTTCCGGGAGAGATGGCAGACGGCGGCGTGGAGTACCGGTGCTTCGTGGGCGGGCTCGCCTGGGCCACCGACGACCGCGGCCTCGAGACCGCCTTCAGCCAGTACGGCGAGATCCTCGACGCCAAGGTCAGTATCCCCTCCGATCTGCCCCAGATCTGATGTTCCGCGTGCTAGATCTAGTCTTTCTCCCTGCTGGATCTGATGGAATTCTTTCTGATTTGCTTGTTTGCTTGTCGTGCAGATCATCATGGACCGTGAGACCGGCAGGTCCCGCGGGTTCGGGTTCGTCACGTTCTCCAACGAGCAGAACATGCGTGACGCCATCCAGAACATGAACGGCCAGGACCTCGACGGCCGCAACATCACCGTCAACGAGGCTCAGTCTCGCCGCTCCGGTGGCGGAGGCGGGGGCGGCGGCGGCTACGGCGGCCAGCGCGGCGGTGGTGGCGGCTACGGCGGTGGCGGCGGCTACGGAGGCGGCGGTGGTGGCGGCTACGGCGGTCAGCGCGGCGGCGGTGGCGGCGGCTACGGCGGTGACCGTGGTGGCGGCTACGGAGGCCAAGGCGGCTACGGCCAGGGCGGCGGCTACGGCCAAGGCGGCGGTGGCGGCTACGGCGGCCAGCGCGGTGGCGGCGGCTCCGATGGGCAGCGGTGGAACTGAGCGGTGGTCGGGCCGGAGCGTCCAGTTATCTTCGTCGTCGTCAAAAGTTATCCCCAGTTTTTTGTTATGCATCTGTCGTCGTGTCGTGTGGTTGCTATCTGTGTCTGTGTTTTTGATCGGGAGCTCGAGTGTTTGGGTCACAAGTTGCTAGAGCTGGTTCCGCGAGGAAGAATATCGATCAAGCCTTAAAGTCAGTCGTGTGTCAGTTGTTTCGAGATGCAATCCCCTTCCTCTCACTGGATTGGGATGTGATGTGTTGGAACTCAGTCTTACCTTTGAATGAATCAGTCCGTGGAAATTTGGAAATTGCTTGAAATCCTGTCCTGTCAATTTGCAATCGATTGTGTTTATTTGATTACGTTTTGTTCTGATGATGATTGCAAGAATACCTGACCTGTTGCTGGGAGTCGGTTGCAATACTTCCTGATTGCTTTTTGTTCTGTAATTTCTCTGAAACGTTATGGTTATAATGTTTCTTTTATGGCATCTGTACATGCCCTGTTCGAGAAGATAGAAAATTCAATTACAAATTATAAGCATCTCTGTTGATCTTACACATTGCGAATTAAGCATCCCTGTTCACCCTGTATGTTCAACTGATCTGCAAAGCCACTGATAATGCTAGTGATACATATGAGAATTGTCATCCCAATAGGGGTAGAAATTATCCATGTACTGATCTACTACTACAAGACATTGCATATCACAATTTGCATCCGAAATTATCCATGTACTGATCTACAAAGCCATTGATGTATATGACTGTCTCAGTCGAGGACATAGATGCGAGATGCAATGTCCTGAACCAGCCAGTCAAAACCCTGGAGCAGACCGTCCCCGGTGTAGGCGCTGCAGCCGATGATCTTCCAGTGCCGGTCCCTGTTCATCACCTCCAGATTCAGAACCTGAAACACAAACACACACAAGGAAAACTTAACAAAATACTTGAGGTGTCATGCTTTTGTCGGAACTATTATCCGAGATTTCGACCATCTTTGTCAATGAAAAATCAGTCAGACTTGGTGCTCTAGATCTGTGCCAGGTCACAATATGAACATGACTCCAGCTAAGAAAGAATTTTGACCAAGAGGTCTGCCAGTAAAAATACATACTGGAATATACTTTACCTTGGCGATTTCGTCGGGCTTCAAAGCGCCCTGAATGTCTTGCTTATTGGCAAAGACTAACAGCGATGATCCAGCTAGTCTCTGTAACAAAAAAAAAAGAGTAAACCGCACCAGCGGTCCTAATTCTTTTCCCGTGCCTTCACTTTAGTCCTAGTTCTTTAAAATTGCACATCTAGATCCTAAATCTTTCGAAATTGAGTCAAGTGAAGTCCTAAACCGGTTTGACCCAAGTTGACCAGTGCCACGTCAACAATAGAGCCCATGACGCATATAAGCCACCCTGCATATTTGCTAATAGCCCCCCAATATTGTATTTCTTCCAAAATTCGGTCCCTGTGGAGTTGGAGTTGGACTTGGCCCATTCGGCCCCACCCAGCACCCCACTTATCCTTGTCTTACCTGGCTCCCACCATCGGTGTGACACCCTCCAGCCCTTGACCTTGTGCGATGAGGTAGAACCAATAGTCCAGCGCTCTAGGGACCTTATCAATGCAAGGAAGGGAGGGTTGTGCCCTGGTGGATTTGACTGCCCCTGACGGTGGAGGTGGACTCCCGGAGTACGTGCCAATGCAACAAGCAGAGCACCTCGTATCAGGAGCGCGCTGCAGAAGGAAGCTTGAAGGAGGGGATGTCGGCTGCAGGGGTGCGCTACGGCAGGGATGTAGCGTCGGGCGTGTGCTGCGGCTGGGATGCCGGCGAGGGGAGCAACATTGCAGAGGGGACCGCAACGGAGGCGCCCGCTATTGAGGGGATACCGGAGACAGGGGCGTGCAGTACTAAGGTTTCCCGGCGAGGAAGGAGAGGAGAGGTCGGGTCAGGCGATGATGTGACCTTCATTGGAGCAGCACCTCCGTCAACAGTCTCCTTCTAAAAGATTAAATTGCCATAGAGGGGTAGGAAAAAGGGACATGTTATTTGGAAGGAATACAAATGGGAGGGCCTTTTTGCAAATATACAAGTCTAGTCGGGTCCCGCTGTCGACGTGGCACTGGTCAACTCAGGTAAACCTGTTTAGGACCTCGCGTGACTCAATTCTAAAAGATTTAGGATCTAGACATGTAATTTTAAAGAATTAGGACCAAAGTGAAGACACAGGAAAAGAATTAGGACCGCTGATGCGGTTTACTCAAAAAAAATCAAGGTTCACTTCAGAAGATCTACACCCGAATCATCCAACAAGGTAACACATACAGTGAACACAGACATGCTGGGTACTCGAATTTCCAGTCTTAAGACTGTCCTGACACAGAACCACTGAGCAGCAACGAGCAACCAACCTTTAGGTTTCGGCTAAATTATGCGAAGCGAACTCGAAGACAAGTTACACTAAAACAAATTACCAGTGTTATTGGACAGGCAGGTTACCTCTTCTTTAAGGAGATTGTGGAGCTCAGCGCGACAGTCATCCAGCCTTCGGACATCAGAACTATCAACCACCCAAACTAGACCATCAGTCTGCTCAAAGTAGTTCCTCCAATATGAACGGATGGTCTTCTGTCCCCCGACATCCCATATGTTCAGCGAGTACCTGCAATGATTACCATGTTATCAATTCTTGGCAATCTATTGGACTTTTTTCATATTGATTGTACTTGCTGCATTTTGACAATAAAGATTCTTGACTGATACTACAACAGATGCAGAAAAATGCAGCTCTCTACTTTTAAGTAATTGCCTTTCTTACTTTGAACGCGAGAAGTACAAGCTAAACATGCAGGTTGTTTTGTAGTAGGATAACAAACAACAGATGCAGAAAAATGCACCATCAAATTGCTTGATTCTGCCATTTGGTGTCACAATTGTCGTACTGTGTCTCTGAATCATGCATTTGCTGACTATAACTTGTAAAAGTTGCACCGGGTCAATGTTTAACTTTCATACTGTTGTCTGCCGCTCGGAAACATTAATGCCAACATTACAGTTTGATGCTTGTGGAGCAACATGTTTCACTAAATTACCAAACATATCTATGAACGTCTCTGACTCTCCATGCTTGGATAACGAGCTTTTAAGAGTACTATTGGGCCACCTACAGTTGATTTTAGCTGAAGCACTACACGTCGGTACTTTCCACTAGCATTAATCCAAATGATATTGATGACCATCAAATTACCAAATAACAAAGCTCACATTGCAGAATTGTTCCTTTAATTATCTTGGTGAAACTAAAAAGACTAGAGTATCATTGACATAACAGAATCTATGGCATAGTTGCAACCATTAAGATACATGATCTAACATAGCAGTAACCAACAGGATGATATGATACTAGTATCATCTATAATGTGCTGAAGGTACTGTGCAATCTCTTCAAACACATTTAGTTGATACAAGTGGCATTTTAGAGTTGGAATGATAAAATATAACATCAGCTAAAACAATCATTCTTATTCTGGGGTCTTTAACTTGATAAATAAACAAGGAATACAGTACATACTTTTGGTACTGGATGGTCTTGATATTAAAGCCAAGCGTAGGGCTAATGACACTAGTGTCCTCTCCATTTATCTTGAGCACAATTGTCGTCTTACCCGAGTTGTCCAGGCCACTGTAAAATTTAGCATGAGTGGAAATAAATCAAGAAGAACATAGAACTGAATGGAACAGGCCTAGAAAGTCAAGAAGCATTGCACCTCAACCACACAATCAAGAACAATAATACATTTGGATGTGAATCTTGGGGAGAACAAAAAAGGAAAAAGTGGAACATGATGCTTACACCATGAGAATCCGCATCTCCTTTTCCTTGCGCTTGATTTTTCTGATGATGCTGAGGAGACCCATTCTGGAGGTAGCGAAAAGGAGGAATCAGTATAAAGTAAGATGAAGAGGGCAAACAGGTGCAGTCAAAGTTACTGATTGAAGTAAGGCTGCTATTGACCCCCTAGGCCCTAGGTTCAGTGGCGGACCTAGAAAATTTCCAAAGCCCGGGCAAACTCTTAATTTAGAGGCTAATTTTACTAATTTTTACCTTTAATGAATAGTAATTAAGCTTGCCGGCCGGGTCCGAAGCCCGGGCGCGTGCCCGGGCTACAGGGACGCTGCGTCCGCCTATGCCTAGGTTCAAATTGAGTAATAAACTGTGCCATGAATCGGCAATGAAATGCAGTGACATCAATTTTACAGTAGTGAAGGCAGGACATGGTTTGTGTTTATCACATAAACTCATGTATTACGCTGTGTTTGGATGTAGGAATTCGAGCTTAGAATTGAATTGGACTGAAAATTCTAAATCCAAGATGGAAAGGAAATGACCTCTAAATTCAATTTTCTATTGTTTGGGTGTGCATGCTATTTTCTATTGGAATCAAAGCGTAGGACCCAATTCCAATTCATGTTTGGATGTAGAAACCATGGAATTGTATGTTTTGTCAAGTTTGGACAATATAAACTTGTGTAGGTGTATGAAAAATAGTATATGTATATTTGAATGCTTATATATTATTTTTCACACATAATAACATTAAAATATTCCACTGCTTTACATTGCTGCTTTAAAAAAATTCTACTGTACAACATGCCTAACTGTGACCTCTGCTTGTAGTGTATCAATCCCCAAAGTCTTTCAATTTTTTTGCTTGGGATGTTCTTTATCTATGTGATCCAATTACACCCTATTCATGGCCGAACCATATCAAATTATTGAGTGTGCCTAAAAGCGTTTTCTTAAAAACGTCAGTTTGAACTAGCGAGTTGCCGGTGGCACACAACAATGACCACGAGCGATGCCTGCATATTTATCTGAATTCCACTAGTCGATCCCTACTCATATTGCACTCCTCCCTCTCATCAGGTACAGCCGCACACTTCGCCTTCATAGCTTTCTAAACCGAGTGTCCATGTATGTACATTGAATTTTCTTCTGATACACGCAGGCTCTCCAAGATTGTATACCTACAGTCATAACCCACAACAATATTGTGCACATCTTCCATGCCTTGTGCCATTATGATGGCAAATCTGAAACTGAAGAAACAGCATTCAGGTGCCATGCTTGACAGACTGACGGTCCATGTCTATTTACCCTGGTGAGCTACTGTATGCTGATGACGACAAGCTGTTGCTGCGGCAGGACTGGCACTAGCTGAGGAGGGCCAGGGAAGAGGCCGGCTTGGGGCGGGCCAGGCCGCCGCAGCTGTTCGCCTCCGGCCGTCGTTCATCAGACTTTGGGCTGGTCATTAGACCCAAGCTGGCAGCGTGCAGCTATAAAACGGCAAGTGCTCCAACAGAGGAAGTCGACGAGGATGAACTGTCTGAACTCATGTCC